>OZ018317.1:54012853-55431392 GCA_963969495.1 Ceratothoa steindachneri | reverse complement strand
CCAGTAGATCTTTAACGAAACATGAATTTCTATGAATCACCCTGATCCAGTCGCTTCGCACTCGCTTCTCAAACCTAAGATTGAGAGTTCGTTACGAAGTTCTGTATGATTTTGTACTTATATTGTATTCTTCCTATTATTACTATTCATAAGATGAGAGGAATAAAGGGAAAGAAGTAGTTATTGAGAAGAAAGGCGAAAAGTAAAATAAAAATAAATAGGAAAATAAAGAACGAGATTGTTAGAAAGGGAGTGTAGGGCAAACGGGATTTGAGTCTGATGCTCCAGCGGTGGCGTCTGCATGTAAGAATGTTCCTCTGGTAGCAGTGGTATGAGGTAGAAGGGTGGAGATATCGGAAAGGAGTTGACGAGGACTTCGGTACAGGGCTTCCTGGCTTTCTCACTTGATTTCCTGTCTTTCTAACTTGGCTTTCTGGCTTTCTCACTCGGCTTCCTGGCTTTCACTTGGCTTTCTGGCCTTCTCCTAGAAGCTTGCATTGAAGTAGCTCTGTGACAGATTTGATATTCATCATAATTTTGAAGTGATAGTTTGATTTGGCTGTTGACTATTGTCTACTTGTGCGAATAATACATTTGTGTTTAGTAATTGTTCTTTGTTGAAAATATAAAAGTGTTTTCTGTTGTTTGGTCGTGATACCCAAGTTAATTCATGTAGTGAGTTGGTGTTCTTTTCGTCTCTTTAAAGTATTATTTAATGTGCTGCTCATTCTCTTTCGTGAGTGTATTTATTCCTTTTTAGTCGCGTCTACTCTATATCTCAACTCACTATGTCGGCCCATCGGTCCCGTTTTGCTTTTTCTTTGTTTTGGTAATATCATTGTAACTATTAGTCCGATTCTAACGAAATTTGAAACCCTTATGTTTTTTTACACTATCTTTCGAATGATATAAAGGCCAAAGCCCTCCCAAGGTTAGCCGGAGATTATTTGGCAATAACATCATAACTATCCGGACAACTATAACGAAATTTGAAACCCTAACGTTGTTTTACATTCTCTTTCGAATGATATAATTGTCAAGGTCTTCTCAACGTTAACCCGATAATTATATTGTTTTGGCAATAACATCATAACTATTCAGCTGATTCTATTGATATTTGAAACCCTTATTTTGTTTTATATTCTCTTTCGAATGATATAATTGCCAAGGTCCTCCCAAGATTAGTCCGGGAATTATTGAAAGTTTTGAAGGTCGTAATGTCATAAATCAGAATAAGTGAGAGCACGCAATTTTGGTTAGCAGACCTTGTTTAATATGATAAAGACTTTTTTAAAAAATATTAATTAGGTAAAATTGGCTGTGTGCTAGGGTAAATCTTGAGTATGAATCTTGTGGTGTTTGTGCTGAATGCAGAATGGTAGGAGTAGGTACTTCTTGTATTGTATATGGGCTACAAGACTGTGTAGTGCAGCGGTTTAGAAGTGAGGGGTGTCACATGTTTATAGATAAGGTCACCTCAAGTTTACTGGTAGGCTACCTGTTTAAGGTAGGCGGAATGAAGGGTAATATTTGGCTTGAGGCTATCGGTGGCTGTGGATTACGGCGTAGAATTCAATCTGATTCCAGATGTCCACTGGTTATTCACTTCTAGGCTGGGCAAACGGTAACCAGCTTATTGCTTGGCAGAGTTAGGAAATCAGAAGAAAATGGCGGTTTTGTAGGTTTAAATTATTTGTATTGTATGTTTTGCCAGCACTTTTATTCAAACTCAAATTTAGGGGCGTGGCTTCGTTTTCTAATCCGAAGGCTGGGCCGCGCTTGTTTGATCATAGGGTATGTGCGTGCAAAATTGTAGGCGCGTATACACCGAGAGAGTGTTTGAATTAGGAAATCTGGCCGATATCCGTAACAAAATAAGATTTCGTCTATCATCGGTCCATGTCAATGGGTGGTGAGTCAGACTCCCTCTCTATAACAGATTCATTACTTTGTGCGCAAAGCTTTTTCAATTGTCTTTGTTATTTCTGCGGCAAACCTGTCGGCTCACACCTGTTTCCTAATGTGTGTGACCGTTTGTATGTTAAGCGTGGGAGCACAGCGATCTCATTTCCATTATTTACAAGTATTTTGCTTTGCATCGATACCTTGATTATTGACTATCGACTTAGTGTTATATACAAAGTATTTGCTTTCTTTTGCATTAATTAATTGTTGACAGATGGCATATTATTTAAATGTTTGACTTGTGTGCACAATTTAAGATTTTATAGGGCCAACGGGGTACTCAATTTGTGAGGCTCCTTGTTGGCTGTATTCCACCTTGTAATTTGTCACTACAGGTTTTCAATGGGGAGGTAATGGCCTCCGAGGGAGCTATGGAAAGAATTTAGGGCCGACATGGTGAGCTGTTAGAAATTTGAACATTTCTAAATAATGTTAGGAATCTGAATCTAAAAAAAACAACAAAACTTGCATCACTTACTTTGTTATGGGAGAAATAAATTTTAACAGTCACATAACTACTGGTACAATTTATGAAACAAGACTGAATGCTCAATGGCAAAGTTCAACCATCAAATGGTTATATGTATGAGTATATGTTTATTGTTTGTTTTACAATTACTATGTTGTATTTATTGTATATTTATTGTAAAGAAAATATGTTCAAGGAAAAATTAAGGGAACTCTATATTGTTGGTTTTATTATATACAACAGTGGTTCTCAACCTTTTTTTACCCCTGGACCCTTTCCCTTTAAAAGAATTTGGTGGCCCAAGAGGCCAAAAAATTTTCACTAATAAAAAAGCAAAGGAATTGTATCAATAAGTAAAAAAATAGCAAATAATTATGCTTATTTTGAAGCAAAACTTTAAGTTTAAACTAATACAAATAAATTATTTAATAGTTAAGTTTTATGGGGCATTTATGTACATTAGTAAATAATTCATAATATCCCTTTAAAAAGATAAGTGAGTAATTAAATAAAAAATGTAGATTTATTCAATGAGATCCCTGTGACTGATGTTGCTCAGCGAGTTTTTTTTTTATATTCGGCTCCATCAATGTCAATGATAGTCGAAGACCACCCCTTTGCACAATGTCGAGTCTATTACGAGCTTTTGACAATAAGTGAGAAACACGACTAAATCCTGATTCAACAAGGTAAGAGGATGGAAAAGCAATGACGTAGAGTTGTGGTTTATCCAAGAGTAGTGGATACTTTTTAGCAGCTTCATTTGTTTTCCATATATCATGCTTCCCATCTTTAAATTTTGCCTGCAATATTTTATCACTTTGTAATTCAATGAGGGTTTCTGTAAAGAAATGTCTACATCGGTAACATTAAATTCGAAAGGAATCGTCACCCAAGTAAGTCTTGAGTAAGTCACTAAACCGAGTTTGCATATCTTTGTGTAAATTTTCTCTCTCTCTCTCCATTCTCAGTAATAATAATAGTTCTGAAGTAGAATTGCTCTATGGCCAACCAAAATATCACGGTGGACCCCAATTCATTATTTTATGTGTGTGGACCCCTAGTAATGTTACACGGCCCTCTAGGGGCCATGTGGCCCACAGTTGAGAACCACTGATATACACTACTTAGATGCTTGGTACTAAAGGGGTCCAAATGGACTCCACTCCATGGGTAAAACATTAATTTTATGAAGAAATAGAATATAAAAACCAATTTTAATTTTAAAACAAACACTTTGAAGCATATTAACATTGTATTTAATTAAAAAAATACTATATACGTTAATAAAATTAATTTTACGATACTCTCAAAATTCACCGTAATTTAACGTGAATTTAGCTGATATGGTAAATTGCATATGCTTAATATCTCCACATGACTTTATTAAAATAAATAAATTAGTTATAAGTAAAGTTGTATTAATTATTACTATAACGTAATATAATTATTAATTATTTATTGCTTACACAAGATTTTTCTTTCTTTGTTGAATATTAAGATGATACCATATTTATTGTATTTACAAACAATCACCAACTTAGGGAATTTTTATTTCTCCTGCTTTTTCGCGGTAAAATTGGTATTACTCAACTATTCTTCTCATTATTTCAATTAAGGCAGTGCTTGTCACAGGAGGCATGTTCTTGCTTGCAGAAGTTTTATCACTTGTCATATTTATATGTCCATCATTATCATTCTTTTATCTCTATCACTTTTTTATTAATTCACTTGATTTTTGTTGGCTGCTAGTGATATTAAGAAGCGGAAGTACAGTGACGAGTACATTAACTGCGGATTCAAATCAATCTTTGCTGATGGCATTGAAAAACCTGTGTGTACTATGCTTCAAAGTGCTGGGGAATGATTCTATGAGGCCTAGTAAGTTGAAGCATCATTTGTTGACCATCGATTCACAGACAGCTGAGAGAGGCCCCAATTTATTCAAGCTTCATGAAAGGAGTTTTGGAAAACAGAAACTGGATGACAATAGTGCTTTCAGACAACATACTTCAAGTGTAGTTGAGGCATCTTACGAAGTTTCCCTTGAAATAGCCAGGCAGAAGAAACCACACACAATTTGTGAAACCTTAATCAAGCCATGTGCTTTAAAGATGGTCGAGCGTGTTCTTGGAGAGGCAAGTGAATGAAAAATTCAACAAATTTCCTTGTCAAACGACACAGTGAAGCGGAGAATTAATGAAATATCAGATGACATAAAGGAAAAAGTGACGCAAGAGATCAAGTCGTGTCCAACTGGTATGTTTGCAATACAGCTGGATGAGACAACGGATATGAGTTCTTGTTCACAGCTACTCGTGTTTGTTAGGTATGTTATCTTGTCTGAAATGTATTAAGAATATCTGTTTTGTACAGAACAGCTGCAGATGTGATTTAAAGGAGCATTTATAGGAAAAAAACTGATGGGTTAAGTTTATTGCCCCGAAAGCAGGGCAGGGCTAAGAAAGTAGGTAGCGTTTAGATGAGAGTTGCTCGTCTCCGATTGATTTGGAAAGATAATTTGCCTCTCCAAAGATTATCTGAAAGATGTTTAGTCCAGAATGCTCTCGTTAGTTAGAGTTTAGTTGAGGGTTCGAAATAGAAATGTATGCACGAGGGAACACGCATAACTATTTCAAGAAAAAGGGGGAAGCTTACCTTGGTCGGAGAGAACCACGGCGCGTAAACTCACGTTGCCGATGGAGTTGGTTGCAGGTGTCGCAGGAAAGATGAGCCCTGAATTCCCTCTTCAAACTTCGGAAGTGTTCTGTCTGGCGAGTCCCTCCACCAAAATGGTTTTCAAGGAAAAGGGGATGAAGAGGAGGAGTTGTAAATGATAAATAAAGGGAGAAGGAGAGCGAGAGTGGTAGGTATTTGACTCTATTAACAGGTAGGGACACCCTCTCACCCCCCCCCCCCCCCTCATATAACCATAAACCGTTCTGGTCCGTGTTCGATAGACAAGGAATAGCGCCTTGCGAGAGGGGGGGTAGAGGCTAACCCACAACAGGGGGAACTTAATCCACGCTATCCTCCCCCGACGAAAGGAACCCAATCCACGCTATCCTTCCTCGACGGACATGTGTTCACGCTCACACGGGCACATGTGTAAGTTGCAATCTTAACACGCTAAGGGTCAATAAAGGCAGAGATTTAATGAGCTAACTCGGGACATTATAAAGTTAATTGAGGCAACAAAGAGAAATTATGAAATAGAAGTGGCATATAAGGCAAGGGAAGACCACAAAGGTTTCTATCAATTATACAGAACTAAAACTAGATTAAATATTTTGGAATGAAACTCCCTGTAACATTTGACACCTGTATAAGAAACACGACCTCCCATTCCCAGTGCGCCGCAGGGAGGTACCATAATTTATACCCGGAGGAGCAGCACATTCTATCGGCCTCAGTGGCCGCAAGGATAGATCCGGCACAGAGGAAACGTTCACTCCGGGTCAAGGTCTAGATGAAGCTGGTACTTTTATGCGTCCTTTCCACTACTAAATTTCCATTCTCTTTCATTGGACCCCTCTTCTACTGCCTGTCCTGGATCACGGGTCCGAATTATCTTCTAATGGATGTTTGGTGTAGTGACCCTGACCTTTCCAAGGCCTCTTGCCAAGCTGGATCTACTACTCTGACACCTGCCGACCATGCCATCGGTAGGTTTTGTTTTGAGGTTCCCAATGAGTGGTGGTGATGTTGTATACTAGCTGTCATAGCGGTATAGGCCGCGGAACGCATTAGCTCCCAATCGGCTAATCCCGTGTTGGGGTCAATTAAGGCCACCTCGGGTATGGGCAGTGAATTTTTACATGACGACCATGAGTAATTATTTCCACCTTAATTCCCCTCGTAATCATGATAAAATGGCTCCTCTCTTACAACCCCAATTAATAAAGAAGTTTACCTTTTGGAGCCCAGCTCTCCTTAAAGCTACGTATTCGGGGTTTTTTCCTTACCACTATGTGCAGATTTGCTGTCGGGCCACTCTAGTCTAGGGGCATCCCCTCCCATATCCTTTCTCAGGGTCCCTTAAAGAGTCTCCTAGTGATGAGTGTGTATTCCTCTCTCCCTTTTCTACGACTTGGGGTTTTCCCCTTACTCCCTTTTGTGAGGTTGCTTCCAGGCAAGATGACTATCCACTTGCAATAGGTCCCCTCTTCGATTTTTCAGAGATCCCCAAAGTCCACGGCGATACAGAAGACGCTCCGCCTCTGTTCCAGGCCCCATCAATTGGTGCAAGACACCTCCTCAAATCCTTTTGGAGTAAAAGGCGTCATCATCCGTCCTGCCCTGTCTGGAAACCTTGATGACACGAGGTTTGTCCCTTTGATGGGAGCCGGCGAGCCCGTTCTCCCATTCTTCCAAAGGGTGTTTGGCATGCCATCCCGGGTAACGCTCGCGCCTGGCCATAGGCCCTATGTGTACCCAGTCGGGATATCCGACATGTGGGGAGGGGGGCAATAGGATAACCCAAACTGAGGTGGAGATAATCCTGGAGGTGCCCTCGCCCTAGATGGTAGGGTCTTCCTTGTAGGAAAACCTTTTATCGGTGCCAGATACGAAACCTGAGTTAGCTCTTGTGCAAGCTCCTCCTAAGGCGACATACACACCCAGGACTCACAAGGAGATGAGGGACCTCCTCCTCCGCCCGGCGCCCCCTTGCCGTCCCAAATCTTCTCCATTTCGGAGAAGGATCTGGATGAAGCTTATCTGTGCGGCCTTGGGGCCTCTTCAGTGGGTGGAGCAAACTGGGTTCATTCCTCGCCTTTCTCTAGAAAAAAAAACAGTAGAAAGAAGTCAAAGAGAAAGAACGATCCCTCTTCCTCCGCGGCGGCTTCGGGGACGGACGGGTGAACTGCCTTTTCGGCAAGTGACCACGCCAAAACTGTTATGTCCATCCTTGAGGCTCTGTCGGGTTGAGAGAGGCAGAAAAAGACCAAGAAAACTAACTTTGCTAGTGTCGTGAGCAGAGTCTCGATTACGCCGTGGCCCCTCATTGAGAGACTACCTGACGTTTTTGAGCTGCTGGCCTCAAATACTTTCTAGTTATTTGCTACACTGATGAGAACTTGTTGGTCAAAGGTTACATGCTCCATCAGATGATAGCATTAGATAAATTGACTGGTAGAGAGACATCCGAGGATCACTTGTTTCTTGGATGAGACCCTTCTAGCGAATGCGGAGGACCCTTCCGAAGCGCCCATTATTAGTGCTCTCCGAAAAATGGATCGCAGGTGATGATAACACAACTAATATGCGAAAGAACTCAGAGAATCAATCGTGAAATGCTCCCTGAGTATCAGTTTGTGCCGGTTAGTATCGCTATTTGCTTAAGGCATTCGTGCCACTACTTTCGTCACTCGAATCACTACTGGAGACGTGCAAAGACGGGTTTATCAAAGCCGTACACGATAAGTCCTTATCATTTACGGCCAGCTGTATGAATTGCAGAGCCGCAGACAGCTTCTTCGAGGCAATGCGGCGTGTATCTCCTAGATAAGCTCCTAGACGTTTAAGCTGCGGACCGACTTTCTTTTTACTAGGTTAGGTACTTGGTACTGATAGGAGCAGCGCGACCTTGGACGTCCAATGCCTTAATAGTTAAAAAGAAACCTTATGATCTTGGTGGTCCCTCTATACACACGAGGACGGTCGCATCCGCGCCAATTAGGAATCCTCTTGGGGGTTCCAAATCCCCCTCCACCGAGCTCTCCCCAGTTAAACCTTACGCCTTAAAGGGCTCCCACGCCGCTTCAGCTAAACCAGCCCCCCCCCCCCATCTTTCTGCATTCGATCGTTTACTGACCGAAAAAAGAATACATGGTACTAAATTCAAAAAAGGAACACAAAATAAATACCAATAGAGGGACTGGGAAAATATACATGGGACAATCTTTGTCAAAGAAAAGAACTAATTTACACTATCACAATTATTAACAATAAATTTCGGGAGGGAGGCACATCTTTTTTCGGTTCTATAATAATTTAAAGTTAGTTTAACAAAAGATAAATACAAAAGGAGTACATGTTTCCTTAATCTAACAGAAATTTAAACAACATACGAGTATATACAGAAAAATAGTATGCTCAATATTCGTTTGGAGGGGAATCCGGCTTAAACTGTTAACAATACAATATTGTGAATTGGAATACAATATTATTATTTTTAATGTTTCTGAGATAAGACAAAGGTTTGTAGTCTGTCTCTATTATAAACTCTTTTCCTACAAAAAACATTTAGAATTTTTTAATACTCCAAATTATTGCGAGGGCTTCTCGCTCAATCGCAACATAGTTCTTCTCGCGGGGCAACTACGTACTTCCAACTGGCGTAAGCGATAGGAAAACTCTCGTTAATGTTCCCGTACTGGATTAACACTCAACCTATACCGTCATTGCTGGCTCGGGGCTGACGCTAATTTATCTTTGAGTTGGTTGAAACTGTTGATTGACAGCAGAGTCCACAATAATTGTTCTGAGGCCTTCTTTTTCAGGAGTTCGTACAGGAGAGCAGAAAGGGTGGCAAAACTCTGGATGAAACGCCGATATAATGAGGCGGAACCTATGAATGACCTCAACTGTTTCTTGGTCGTGAGCAGTGGCATTTTGACGATGGCTTGGACCTTTTCTTCTTGAGGAGCTAGTTGATTATTTTCTATGCGGATGACTAAATACTCAATAGTGATAAATGAAAAATGGCATTTACTCGGGCTAATTGCTAAATTATCTTCCCTGTGCCTTTGCAGCAGCGCTTGGAAGGCAGTCAGGTACTGGTCCCATTCATTTGTTGCTACGTAAATGTTGTCAAAATATAACGATATATGGGGTAGCCCATCTAGTATTCGTCTCATCATTTTATTATAATTGCTGCAGGCGGTGACAAGACCAACGAAGAGCCAACAAAATTGCATTGACTCCTTTACCGTTGAAGAAGCGGTGTACCTTTAACCTCTTCCCGTGATGGGATCTGGTTATAGGCCTTACACAAGTCCAGTTTGGTTATAAACTTGGCTTTCTCCAACAAATGGATATTTTGATCAATAGGGGAATCGGCTCTGCATCGAATACAGTAACAGCATTTAGCTTCCTAAAGTCGATGCATATCCGATCAGAATTATCAGGTTTCTTAACCATGACGACAGGGGAGCAATAGTCGTATCTTGAAGGTTCAATTATTTTTAAATTTAACAATTTATCGACTTTGGCATTAAAGGAACCTCTCAAATGTAGGGGTAGCAGATACGGCTTCGACCTAATAGACTTACCTAAATATTCTCTTCAAATTGGGTAGCAAAATCTAGAATTTCCGAAATGACGTCGTCGAATCGATTTAAGAGCGATTGCAGCTGGTTTCTCCTAGTGGACGATAGCTGGTCACTTATTTTGAGCTCGGCTGATGAGGATTCCATTACACCTGGCAAAAAGAGCAAGGGGTATTCACCATCTTGCTCTACGCAAGCAATTCGATTCCATGAGAGATTCTTCGTCTATCGCCACAATTTGGTTAGCCCCTGCGCGCCGGTTATACTTCTTAAGGAGGTTTACATGAAAAAACTTCCTTCCTGATAGTGTTTCAATCAAATAATCCACGGGACCGTGTTTCTCGATTATTTGGTAGGGGCCCTTCCATTGGCTTAGTAATTTGTTGTTATCTGTCGGGAGTAATTATAAAATTTCTTCGCCGGGCTTTAACCTTCTGTCTTTGGACTTGCAGTCGAAATAAGTTTTGCATTTGTCCATGTTAATGTCCGCATTTTGGTATGCTATTTCTGCACGTTCTTCCATCCTTCAAAGGAGTTCGTTCAGGTACGAATACTAAGATTAGACTTCCTGATCCAATTTTTGGCTGATAAAAAGCTCTTTAAGAATGCTTAAAGGGCCTCGTACGTTCCTATCGTATAACAATTCAAATGGAGCCTACCCCAATGTGTGATGTGGTATCTCTCTGTAGGAAAAGAGAGCCACCGAAAGATAACGATGCCACTCTTTTGGCTGCTCGGCACATACCTTCCGCAAGATGGCCTTGAGATTACCATTCAACCTTTCTCACATACCAGAGTGAAACGGAGTGGTAATTAAGGGCTTTACCATAAGCACATTGCCCACCTGCTCCATCAAATGGGATGGAAATTGACGTCCACGATGCGACAATACTTCCTTTGGTAATCCTACATGGGATAAAATGCTAATTGGGGGTTCGGCACACGAGATGATGTCGATCTTCTTGAGCGGTACAGCCTCGCGGAATCTGGTGGCAAAACCGACCAGAGTGAGTACGTATCTATGGCCCTCACTGGACAGTGGGTAGATTGGTCCAATCAAATTAATTTCTACTAGGGAGAAGGGTTCTGAAATTATTGGGTCCTTCTGCAATGGGGCCGGCTTAACTCATCCCTTAATTGCAGTTTTCTGGCATATGTCCCATGATCGATAATAGCGCAGAATTTCATCCGAAACTCCAGGCCAATAAAAATATTTGAAAATTCGTTGGGCAGTCTTAGTGTGGCTAAAATGACCCGATACGAAACTTTCATGTGCAGGTTGCAAAATAAGATGAACATAAGAGCGGAGAATTCCTGATGCTCGGGACTCGGCGCTTTCTCCTTCTGAGCATATGCGGTAGAGGAGGTTATTCTTAACAAGGAAAAAAATTACTTCTTTACATCTAATAGACTCTTTTGTCTTATTTTGTGCCTTAATCCACAGATATCGAAGGGATTTACAATCCTTCTGTTTTTTTAGCAAAGCCTTATTTCAAGACATTTCTGTATTCTGAAACGCTGAGAGTTCCCAGGGGTGCGGTCGCTTCCAAATCTTCCTTTGCTTGAGAGCGGGTGATCACGTGTTGAGCCACAGGGGGTGTGGAAGCCTTGTGACTCTGACCAATAAAAACAGCACAAAATTTGATGGGTGCTGCTACGACTTCGGCCCAGCGAGTAAAGTAGGCGCAGGCGATATGGCAGTTAACGATGGAGAATCGATTAGCACACCCCAGGTATTTGTGCACCATTGCGAACCTGTTGTGATCCTGAGCTACAGGCGGGAGTAGTTTATCCGAGACCACGATATACGTACAACCTGTTTCTCGTACGAGAGTGGAGATACTGCAGCCGACACTGCTCCAGTCTAGAATTGGAGGCTTCAGGGGTGCTTTTGTCGAACAAAAGGTTCACATGGTGGCCAGCGGGACCCGGTGCGTTTGAAAGGAGAGGAGATTCCGGTTGAGACAGGTTTCAGAAGGTGTGGCACTTACATAGTTCCCCTGGGGGGTGGGGGTGGGGGTGGGGGCTAGTTATTCCTCAGGTGAGAGTTCTGAGAGCAATTAGTTCTTACGTGGCCCTCGACTCCATATGAGTAGCAAACTATAGTCGTCCTGGGAACCTCTGACGCAGGGGGATTAGAGGAGAAAGACTGGATTTCACGTTTGACGGGAAGGGAATAGGTTTATGTTTAGAATGACCTGTTATCTTAATAAATTTATCCTTGTGTGGGGAATTTGGAGAGTATGGTTCTATTTTTGTCGCTTCTTTCGGGTAACAATTGTGGCTTGCTGCGTAGACATGAGTTTCTTTACGCATTCTTTAAGTGATGCATCTCTTGTCCTTGGTAAAAAATTTAATTTCTGATGGGACCGACGCCACGAGTTGATCTTTGAGGATGAAATCGATCAAATCATCGTAGTCATGGGGCACTTTCGATGCGTCAAGCCAGAAATTGAGGTGTCGTTGCAAGGTATTACCGAACTGACGAAGGGTGCCCGTTTGGCTGAATGCGGCTACGTCTAAACTTCCACGCGTTAAAAATCTGGGGTCATGTTGTAAGCGGAAAGTAACTCGGTCTTCAATGTGGAATAATCGATAGTTGCCTCTGACGGAAGACAAATAAAGATATCCCTTAATTGGGTGTTAAATAGGACAACAATTTAGCTACGCAGTCTGTTTCGATGTCCCAGTGATTTACTTCAAAGTGGGTTAGATATGAATTGAAGTCTTCACCTTTCTTGAAGCCAGGCAGTTTGATAGATGCGGGTTGTTGTATCCCGGTCCCCGAATTGATTAAGAGTGTTTCGTTTCTTGCCCTTGTCATTTCTAATTCGTGCAAACGAATTTTCTCCCTTTCTTTTCTTTTTCTTTCATTTTCTCTTCCCTTTCTCTTCTTTCCGCTCTTACTGTTCTCTCTTCTTCTTGAATATAGAACACTAGGTCTTTTCTATTTAGACGCAGAGATTCTCCTTGTGCCTTAAGGGTTTCGAATGAATACATGCTGTCGTATCAACTGTTAGTATTTAAAAAAAATAAACGCACGCACAACAAAAGAATGTCGCGGGTTTGTCGAACACGAATTAATCGTGTTTTTCTTAAACGCACTTAGAAACACTGATGGAAGTGAAACAGGGTTTTAATTGACGACAATAATAAAAAAAAACAACCAAACACACGCGAAAGAGCTCACTTATTTCGCACGATGTGAATTATGTGATTGAGAAAAAAAAACCTCGGCGCCTACCCCTTAAGTACACCAAACAAAACTGAACAATAAAATTCTTACAGAATCTTTCAAATGTCAAGAGTATACGAGGCCGAAAGAAACAAATATTATCTCCACTTGGCAAAGTTAGTGATGCACAGTCACCAAAAAATAATAAACACAAAAGTAAATAAATTCAAATAGTCACTGAGATCGTGTATCAAACTTTTGTAAGTAGCCGAGCGAGAAAATTATTGTTTCACGGTTTCCTTGATAGCCAGGACCAACTATCTTATAAAAGCCTTTAAGACCATAAAAAACCCCCTTGAAAACACCTTAAAAACCTGACGTTAGTTTAATAATGAAGTGTATATATATATATATATATATATATATATATATATATATATATATATATATATATATATATATATATATATATATATATATATATGAGGCGACAAGCAGGTGCGGGGGATTGCCCCTTTTCGGCGTGGGTCAGAACGAAATTATATAGGAATGCTTATTCTACCTTTGGGCGATTTCAGTCAAATGGCTATGTTGTGCTGGAAATCAAACAGGGGAAAACAAAACTAATCTTTACTACTATACAAGCAATAAAATTTAACAATAAAGAAGACACTATGAGAAATACCTCAGACTATTTGGAAAGAAAAATTGATTGAAATGGATGCTTCGGCACGCGCCGCGAGAATGCACAAACGACTAACCGAAAGAAAACCAGAGGAGGCGATCATGCGTGAATCTCCAAGGTCGAATACCGTCGTGCCTCATCGAAGTTGATAGAGAAAAAACGTAATTGTCTTACAATTTCCGTGGTGAGCCTCTAGGGTTTTAATCGAGGGATTATTTTCTCCAGAAGGAGCTAAGCTGGTTATTGCAGAAGGACGAGCCTTCACTTTGCTTGACTGTCGTTAATTATGAATAAAGGTTTCTTGCCTGCGAACCCTTTGGGTGCGAGGGTCCCTTGAGAAATTGCGCGTCGTGTCCTTGGCTGATTCGGGCGAATACTGGAGAATACTGATTTTCTCATGCCAGTGCTGGAAATTATATACGGGTTCATCGGAAGCGATTTCGCTGGCCGAGGGAAGTGGATCCCACTCCATCTGAAGGGGCGCGGCCGTCGTGAACTTCACACCCTCTCGCTGATCTTTTCCCGGTCTCCAGTTTGGCTTGTCTCATCTCATCTTATCGCCCCGGAAATTTACCTAAAGACACCTATTAGAGGTGTTCTCGTCTGCGAGATACTCCCTATACCTCTGCACCTGCGTCTCCCTCTTTCTCTGACAGGGAGATTCCACTTTATCTGCTTCTTGTACAGTGCCTTATGCGATTGTACGCGTGAACACCTCACCCTCGGTCGCTAATGGTTCTTATTGTACCCGCGGCCGATTTTACGGCGCTTATGCCAACGGGAGTTGCCAGGCATACCCTCTGCCCTTCTGGTTTATGGTTTGGAAATTCCTGCTAGAACTCGGTTGTAGCTCTCTTGTCGGTGGAGCCTCAGGTTCTTCCAAGAATACCACCTTGCAGGATACCATCTTTGACTATTTGTCACTACGCCTCTGCTCTTAAAGCTTCCGAAGAGTGGGTAGGCTTTCTCGCTGGTCTCTACCAAGGGCTGCATTTATCTATATGGCCCAGCTGGTTTCAATTTATCGCTCAGTCAAGAAAATAACGCGTTGTGCGCAATTTTGACACTCACACATTGCCCTGAGCGCTCTCAGGGCATTAGAATCTTCGTACTGCTTAGTTCGAGGTATCAGCCATTCTACAGCCGCCGCGAATCGAGCGGATCTCGAGATCATATTCTGCTAGGTGTCTAAACATGTAGTTATTGCGGGAAATGAGAGTGTCAAAGATACCGCGATGACCTTGAAATAAGACCAGCGTTTCACACTCCGCACAATAACTACATGGTAAAAATCTATTTAGCCCTCCGTTTTACCTGGCAAAAACAATGGAAGACTTTCGATAAGAACTTATAGACTCGTCCCATTGTAGCACGACTGTTCCCGTAAACATACGCCTAGTGTATCGACAGCTTCAGGCCGCTTTCTGACATCGAATTGAACACACTCGCGGAACGCACTGCCATTTGGTGGAGTGCTCCCCTGCATCTTACTGCGAAGAGTGTGTTGTTTCCGCGACCGTTTGGTAGATTCTTGTTGAATGTCTCAGTCTTCTAGATCTTCGCTGGGTCACTACCACTTATCCCTTGTGCTCTTGACGTGTTCGTTTACTCAGACCTGTGGACTAATTACCTTTCTGGAAGAGGTTAGCAACCTCCATTTCATTTGACCCTATTTCTCTTTGGTTTCATGCTCCTGTGTCGGGAGGAGGTAGGCCTCCCACGATCTCAGAGCGTGCCTTGTATTGTTTTGTTGTTGTTTTTTGTTATCAACGTATCCTTATTACGCCGAATTATGCCCTTGGTGTCAATCGCAAGATAAGCGTTAAAAAATACATTCATTTCTTCTTTCCTTCTCTTTTTCTCCATTTCCTCTCTTTTATCCGGATTTATCTCCTCTTCCTTTCTTCTCTTCTTTCCTATTCTATTCTCCGCGCGTTTTACCCCCCTCTCTAACCACTCTCTTTGGAGTGTCCCCCACCTCCTTCTTGTCTCTCTCTTCTTTATTCTTCTATTCTTTCTCCTATTTTTATTCCTCCTCTTCTCTTTTAAATTGTGGTCATACTATACTTACATACGTGCACTCACACACCGCATGCAACATGATGACGTAATCACTCTAGCACCAGTCTCCTACAACTTCCCCACATCTATATCCCTTCCCACTTCATTATCTCCCGCCTCATTCTTATCCCTCTCTCTCCTTATTTTCCTTTTTCTCTCTTGTACCTCTTGATTTTCCTCTCTTTACTTTCCTTTGTTCGTACGAATAATAATAATAATAATATAATATTTAAAAAGTCGTACTGGACATAGAGTTGAAGCAGCAACTTCAGGCGTGAGAAACGGGGGCTAAGGGACTGTGCTACGGCAGTCCCTTAGCCACAAATAGGTACTCTATTCCGTTTAATATACATTATTTATCCAATGGGGAAAATAACACGTACACCCATACATTCACGTGTACACAACGTCCAATAGCTATGAAATTGAGGTCAGTCATCGTTGAATGAGAATTGCACTCACTCGTGGTAGCAGGATGAGATTGCTGTACGTCGTCATCGCAAGATGCGATAGCATAGAGTCGTCGGTGCAAGGTGATATTGCTTACAGTAAGTCGTCGTTGTTATATGATATTGTTGTGACCCGTTCTTGAAGGATATGAATGCAGTGAGTCATTTTGTAGGATCAGATTCATTTAATCATCATTGCAGGTTGAGATTGCAGTCAGTTGTCGTTGCAGGGTGAGATTGCAGTCAATGGTCATGGTGGAATGAGATTTCAGTCAATCGTTTTAACAGGATGATATTACAGTGAGTCGATCACTCATGATGAGATTCCTGTTATTCGTGGCTGTGCGATAAGATTGTAATCAATCAACTATTCAGAATGAGTTAGCAGGCAATTGTCGTTATCGGATGAGATTGGGGTCAGTCATGGTTGCAAGAGACGGTTGGGGGTCAGGTCAGTCGTGTTTTTAAGAGGAGATTGCCGTCAGTCGTATTTCCAGGATGAGATTCTAGTCAGTCGTTGTTAGAGGGTGAGAGTGCTGTTAGTCGTAGTTCCAGGGTGAGATTTCAGTCAGTCATCGTTATAGGATAAAATTGCACTCATTCGTGGTTGCAGGGTGAGATTTCAGTTATTCGAAATTGCAGAATAAAATTGAGTTGTGTCCTTTTTCTTTGATTATATTTCAGTCATCGTTGCAGAGTGAGATTAGATCAGTTGTCATTGCACTATGGGATTACAGACAAGTGTTTTGCCTCATAAATTGCAGTCAGTCCGCGTTGTAAGATGAGATTGCAATCAGTTTCGTTGTAGGATGAGGTTGCAATTAGTCTTCGTTGCAATATGAGATTGCAGTCACTCGTCTTTGCATGATGAGAGTGCACTGAGCCGTCGTTGAAAGATTTGATTACAATATATCCTCTCAGTGGTATGAGATTACAGTCAGTTGTCGTTGCGATATGAGATTGCACTCATTCGTCTTTGGAGGATGAGATTACAGCACTCATCTTTGCCAGATAAGTTTGAGGTTAGTCGTTGTTGAAAGATGAGTTAGCTGTCATTCGTCGTTACAGGTATGATACGTCATCACACACACTTTATCAATCCTAACACACAGCCTCTTCCATCTCCCTTCCTCCAGGTGCACAACACACCACTCTTCCTTCCCGGAACCTGCCAAAAGAGTTTCCATATGCCGCCCCCCTGACGTTTACCAGTTGGCTCTTCCTTGGGCCACGCAAGGTTATTTTTTGTTCGCTGGCAGTGTCCAAAATAATTTAGGACCATCTCCGCTCTCTTCCCACACCAACTTGACAGCCAGTCAAGGAATTTCGACTAAAAAGGAACCATTAAGAAGGAATTTCGTTAAAAAGGAACGATTAAGAAGTAATTTCGAGTAAAAAGGAATTTCGACTAAAAAGGAACTTTTAAAAAGGAAGGGGTGATGCTATTAGCTAACATATAAAAACTTCGAAGCGAAATCCAACGAGGGCACCTTCGTCAGAAAGTCAGAGGAGAGGGTCGGGGAGAAAGTGGCAATGTGAGGAAAGCAAAGGTCCCCGAGACTTCTGGAAAGGGAAGTACTTGTGTTGTTCTGAATGATGCGAAAGAAACACTTTCATATATCATCATCAGCACATTTCACCCCACTGCTGAACAAAGATGTCCCCAAGAAGCTTACAACGATCACAGTCCATCGCTCGAGTCTGCCGGGTTACTTCCGCCACTGAGGGACTTGCATCCTCTCCTCATTCCGTGAAGGCGTCGTCGGCTTTTCGGTATCTGTGCGTGTGTTTGAGTGTCAAGGGGCTCATGTGAGAGTCTCTTTCCTCCATCTTCTTGCAATAAAATGGGAAATATTCAAGCCATTTTTGATCGCCCCGACGATATTGCAAACCACCAAAATGTCGGCGACGGAATGAACATTTAAATCCTCACGTCCTTTTTTAGATGATCTCGCGACCAAATCCTGCTCAGGTCGGTGGATTTTAAGGATTAACTAACCTAACCTACTCGAACCTAAACTAATCCAACCTAACCTACCCATACCTAACTACTTAACCTACTCACCCTATCCTAATTTATCCTACCTTTGTAATTTGGCATTTCGGATCAGCTAAATTTTATGGGTCTCGTTGACCATTGTTTTTTATGATTGCATTTCACGGGGTAATCAGTTTAGTCTGGCGTTAGGCCCAGTCCTATGGTTCGATGGCTAAATAGGCTCAATTAACACGTAAACTACAAACATAATAGTAAATAAAATGTTGGAATTTAAGAGTGAAGAAGTAGATAAATATACAAAGTTTAATATATGTATATTAATTAATATAGTAATTATTATTTGAACAATAAAGCAAAATCGCCTACGCTTCAACTTTAAACGAGATGCTCATGAAGAGGGTTATTAGCCCAATAATTTTCAGGCCATTGTTCAAAGGTAATGGTACAAAAACATCCAAATCAACCACATTTTATTGGCCTCTGCACTCATAACCACACGGGCGCATTCTTGTCTTCAATTCCATTTTATTGGGTCTAAATATAATTTCGGGTCGAGATTGATTTGGGAATTAGTCCCTGGCTAGTTGCTAGAGGCTGCCACGAACGTCCCCTTCCCGTGGAATCTCAGGTACGTGGAAACAAGACGGACATGGTCAACACGAAGCAAGAAAAGGGGGAACCGGGGCGAGGTTATCTCCCCCTACCCCAGAACGTAAAATCCAACACAGCTCTTTGGAATCGAACTCGTGACTGGTAAATCATCACAATGGTGCTCCTCTATGAACACCCTCCCCCCATCCCCACTGTACCACATACCTCGTCTGACAAAACCCAGGAGGTGGCCTTTAGTCGTCCAAATTGGCGAAACTCCGCAGGTGTGTGTGTGTGTGTGTATGTGTGTGGGAGGGAGGGAGGGCATGAAAGGCCATGTTGCGGTTGACATCTTGAGTATTGCTTTCCCTCTTGACCCTAACGCCCGGACCCTAACACTCCTGTTCCACTCTCTCCACACACCAAACAGTAGTTATTCTGGGGAGAATAGATTGGTTTCTCAAAGTTCTCAATGGATTTATCAGCTGAGTACTGTTGATAAATTGGTTTGTTCACTCTTCCATGCAAATCCATGTGTCATTCGTCGCTGAATGTGATATTTTCTAATTCGAGTTAATTTTGAATGCACGCTCGTTCAATTTGTAGCTTTGCAAATGAAATGCTGACAGTTTATAATTCTTACTTATCTAGACTTGCTTTTATTAAAAATAGCAAAATGTTTCTAAATATTTATTTTTACAGTTTTTTTAAACACCTTCAAAATAAATTAGTGGTCTTTCATGACCTGAACATTCTTTGATGTAAATGTTTTTATGTGAAATGGTATTTATTGTGTCGGATAAAATCTTTAAAAGTTATTTATTTTTTATTATTTTATCGAGGCGTGGACGGGAGAAGGTCTCATATTTACCATTTACTGGGATTTTATATTCAACCATGTCGAATTTTAGTATATAAGATCTAGTGTTTTATGCTACATGACTCAACTTCGAACTACGAACAAGACTGTGCATGTACCGACGACTGCGAAGAAATTTAGTCACGCGTTGAGAAATTATAGAATTTGGTGTTTATTTAGTGTGGGGGCGATTTACAAATGGATTCACTCTTTTCTATAATGTCTGCAACCGAATCTAACCTAATTAACTTAGGCTACGTTTGATCAGATTTGGTTTGGTTCTGTTGCTGAACGCGAAGTTTCTCGTCGTAATGTCGCCGGTGCGTGTATAGTTTTGACTTTCAGCAACCTACCTGAAGTTATATTGTGCAAATACTTGGGAGATGTTCAACACCCGTCAATGAAAGTAAAGAGGAATCCGAGCACTTTGTCTTGATTAAAAAAGACTACCATTTCTTAAATAGCGGCTAATAAAGTGAAAGCGCTTGGCATCGTCTTTTCTTCTTTCTTATGGGAACGTTGAGTGGATACCCTAAATAGAGTTTGGGTTTTGCTGGGACGTGGGAAAGCTCGTTAATCACTGCCGTTTCATCCCAGCTGGATGATTGTTGACACAAATTAGCATCCAGGGGAGCAACGATGTGCCTAGTTTCCAATATATACGATAACACTAGTACATGCCTTGTTCGAGAGTAGGGGATGAGTGTTGAAAAGAAGGAGAGCATTCCTTACAAATGCCTCTTCGTTTTAAATTTTTTTTAGATTCTATGTGAGATAGTTGCGACCTCTTTTTTCACGAATTTTAGAGTTGATTCCATCCTTTCGCATAGTTGATGCGAGGGGTCCTTCATGACAGAGCCAACCTCCGGTTGATTGCTTATTTGTATTCCAAGATCTCCAATGCTTGCTGTATGTGTGGGAGAAGGCGCAAAACAAATGACTTTGAATAAATTCCGGACTTCATTATTTCCTAAACTGTCCCAGAGTCTTCTTAATAGGGCTTCAGCATGCAGATGTGAGGGTTCATTTGACCTTGCCAGAACTTTATTTTTTAGGCCATATTGGGAGTGAATATCTCCGAACTGGCGGTTTGTAGAGGGGTAGACGAGGCTTTCAGGAGAATTGTTAACTTTTCTCAATGTCTCTAAAAGGGATCGCCCTTTCTAGTGAGGATAATTTCTGCTTGTCAATAGTAACCCTCTACAATGAGAATATGAGTTTTACTTGCGTGAGCCAAGGGGTGAGTAATCCTGGCTGGAATTCTGGCAGGGCATTGAATTAGATGAGGATTTCCACGGTCGATCTATTCGTACGTTCCATTGATCTAATGAGACGAATTGATCAACGATTTTTTTTTCATAAATTCTTGCATGGGAGGAAGTTAAGATTGTCACTCTGGGGGCATCAGTATTTTATGTCGGGTTAGTGAGTGCTCTTCGTGTGACATTTTCAGAAGTAAACTTCGAGTAAAAACGGATAGACCAACAAGATATTTGTTAAAACTCGCTCTTAAATAAATTAGTAGATTATCTTTGCGCAACTTCAAGTGAAGGAGTAAACTGTTAATTAGAAATACAAGCAATTTCACTGAATAACCATGAATGACAAGCGAGTTCCCAGAAACGATTGGAATGAAAGTGAAAACATGATTAATAAATAGTTGAACGCTGAATCTAAGGATGACTATAGTAACAAAAGTCTAAATTTAAAAATTTTCGTCTAAGCTGATTGCTTTATATGAATGAAAATAGCGAAAAATTCCAAGGTTTTGTTTTTGTAGCTTGCCTAAACAAGGGCCTCAAGCAGTATTCGAGTAAGTAATCACATTTAAGAAATCTGATTGTAGGCGGTGTCCAGGTATATGGAGCTTATGGATGTATCGTGCATATGTACATGTATGTGGAAAAGTGTTTGTTGTGTTGTTTAACCAACGTATCTGATTAATTAAATATAACATTATTTTTCTAACTCAATTATTTAGAAGCTGTTTCATATTTGCATTTTGGTCTATTAAAGGTTGGGATAAATGTGATGGAATGTTTACATATTCCACAATTATAAGATCAAGGCACTTTTGAATTTAAGTTTGAGAATCAAAAATCTTTTTGTAGTCAAGATACGTTTGGAGAATTTGGAAGGCCATTGAATAATCTCTCGTGAAAAAAGATTCTGAAAAGAGTGAAGCAATGAGAGATGCCACTTGGCACTCTGCATTGGAAACAGAACAGAGAGGACCATGCGACATATATACCTGCCACATATTTCACTTTCCCTAATTTCACTAGCTTCATAATTTTTCTATAAACCATCTGATAGGTGCCCTCGTTGGTCTATGTTTATCTGTTCAGTTAACTAAATAAAAAACAGCATTCAGGATGTTTAATTGAACATCTCGGGCCGATCCGCACGATCTCCTTCCAGATGTATGTCGTTGATTCAGGCGATCTGTACAGTTATCGAAAGGTTTTAATGGAGCTTCCTTGGGATAATGTTTGGAGAATTGTCCGTCCTACATACAGGTCACTGGTACCTCAAGTGGACGCCCTTTTTAACTACTCAGCTATGGACATATGTTCACCTCCCCAATTTACTACTGCTGAGACCACGATATATATATATATATATATATATATATATATATATATATATATATATATATATATATATATATATATATATATATATATATATATATATATATATATATATAACTCGAACCGAAAAGAATTAAAAAACTCAATTTCGAACTTGAGTCGATTATAAATATAAGTTTGAAGAGAAAACGTCGAATATGATTAATAATATAATTTAGGAATTCCAAGAAATAACAGTGGTCTAATTTGTGAATAGTAGGTAAATGTATATTTTAATCTTTCGTCCTAATCCTAATCCTAATCTTGTTTTGCTAATCACAGAATGACTCAAAGCTAAACCTTTCTTCTGTTACGAGTTTTTAAATCCCTAAGAGATTTAGAATTTATATTTATGTCAAATATATTCACCATATGGCTGTCAAGTTTGTTTTTAAAAGAGCTTAAATAGTTCTTATAAGATATTATTTGTATTCTGTATAACTATTGCATAATATTTCAATATAATAATGAAAATTTGTAATATATACTTTACCAAATTTTGCACAAT
This sequence comes from Ceratothoa steindachneri, assembly GCA_963969495.1. Classification (NCBI taxonomy): domain Eukaryota; kingdom Metazoa; phylum Arthropoda; class Malacostraca; order Isopoda; family Cymothoidae; genus Ceratothoa; species Ceratothoa steindachneri. The sequence continues at coordinate 55,408,727 of OZ018317.1, read as the reverse complement.
GTCTGAATGTACAATGTTTAAAAATGCTTCGTGGGTTCTGTATTTTTATTGCACAATATTTCAATAGAGAAAAAAATGTAGTATGTAGCATCCCATTAAATACTTCCATTTGACTGCGGTGTTTTCATCCTTACATACGGTTCCCGTGCATTGGGAATTTACGAATATTTTAGCTATTAATTTCAATAGAAAAGTACACAGTCAATTTGGGCATCTGGTACATATAGATAGATATAGTAAGCAAGAAATAACATAGTAAATAACCTATTTAATTTAACTCAAGGAAAATGTGTAATAAGAGGGGAAAAAAGTTTTATAAGTTACTTTGTTATAAATTATATTTTACGAAAAAAAAGCACATAGAACTCTAAAATAATAGATTTAAGCGTTTGAAATGCAGCCTGAACTCGAATATAATTCGAATTCAAATCCAAATCCATATAAAAAAATAGAAAAGCCGAAAATTTGAATCGAAAAAAAATAGAGAATTCGAATCGAAATCCGAATTGATATTTTTAAAAATGGCAAACTCAGTCCTGATATATATATATATATATATATATATATATATATATATATATATATATATATATATATATATATATATATATATATATATTAAATTTGCAAACTTAAACGAATTGTTGACATTTAGGAGTTTTTTCTTTTGTCAGAGAACCATTGCTCGAACATCTATGATTAATTCTAGTGTATACCAGGTGTCCAAATTGGTTCTCATAAATTAGATACATTATCATAATTGTCGTAGAATAGGCTCTCGACGATATACCATATATAACTATTCGTTGAGGGAATTATTCTAATATTTCGACTGCGTGGTAATCTGATTGACCGAGGTTAGTCCAAAAGGGACGAGGGCCTGGAGAGGCTTATTTATCTTCAATATGCTTAAGAAGTGGAACGGGGCACAAGGATAAATAATATGGCTACCATTAATAAAATAGAGTTTTATTAATTAAACTATCAACAACACACAAAAAAAATGTTTACATAAACGGAGAATGAAAAGGGTCGTGGGAATATCTGACTAATCGGAGGATTAAGATTTGGAGAGATTTAAAAAGGTAAACAAACAAAAATTAAAGGGGGGAATGGTTCGCTAAACCATTTAAAGCACAGGGTTGCATTGACCAAAGATTAAATGATGAAAGGTAATGCTCAGCTTACGTAATTACAAAGTTGTTGTGCAGAAGAAGACGATGCGAAGGAATCTTTGGTCCACTGGCGATTTCCAGCAGAAGGGTTCTTCGGGGGGTTGTCCTTAACGGAGGAGAAGGACTGTCTTTGAAGAGTGAGAGCGAAGTGGGGCTCGGAAGTACGAGCGATCTTTGAGAGAGCAAATCGGAGATGTTCTAGATGAACAATGGAGGTTATTGTTGAAGCCAAGCGTTCTCTTGAAGAACGTTAAAAAGGGGTGAATTGAATTATCCGGACGTGATGTCTTGGGAACGAGAACCGTTTCTTGACGAACGGGCTCAAAGAACAATGGCAGTTCTAACGTTGTTCTCTTTCTGAACAACAGGGAGGCCTTGTTGACTTGGCGTCTCAAAGGCACGAACCTTGGCACTCAAGGGATATTGTTCTCTTCTGGACAATAGGAGGTTTCTCGAGGTAGAGAGTTCCTAGGTGCACAAGGGAGACCGGATCGGCGTAATGCCTCGCGAAGATAATCGGGATCTGATCTGCTTCAATCGGGAAAAGCTATGATGTAAATAGTCGAAGCCATCCCCTTGGCGTAGGGGACAATTGATTGGGAGGCTTTGGGGAAATGTCCCACTGGTGCCTGAGGAAATATCTTATCTGCCCATAAGCCTAACTCAATCTGGCGAGATCGACGTATGGAGGCATTACGGGGGAGTGAACCTCCTTGATTAAACATTTGCTATGGTGGGCCATAACGTGCTCTGCTTCCTCTCGCAGATGCACGTGGGTAGCATGTGTTTCTAACATGTGATAGCTGCTGAATTTAAGCGGCCTCAGAGCGTTCTATCACAATAATATAATACCACATAATATTTCGGTACCTAAAATTAACTATTTTTACAACAAAAATTCCACTCATTTTTGCAATGAAAATCGAAAGTTCTTAAAATTAGTGTATGATAACCTACAGGTAGAAACTAAGTATGGGTAAAGATTATGCACATTTGAATAAATAAAACGAAAGTTATCAATAGATAAGCAATTTACTAGAAAATGGAAGTGTCCAAATGATCCGAACGCTTAGTATATTCGTAGAGAGAACCGGCATTGTTTGCAATAGCAACTGACTTCAATTCATCTTCTCCATAATTCCAGCCCTCCCCTCACCCCCATAATGAACTGCAATAAGAGGAAAGCAGAATTCCTCTACAAACTGCTACTGGCTCAACGAGGTTTGCTTGGGAATTTCACATGGATATCCCTCTTCATCTGTGAGATTAAAAGTGCTTTTTTGTGATGTAATTTATTATTTCATCATAATAAACAAGTTAATTAAATAAGTGCGTGTTTAATTGATAGTAAAAAAATCAAATAAGTGATATTACTGAATTGATTTATCGCTTTCAATGTCATTTTTCTATCGGTGGTAATTCTTAATTCGAGTGCCTATTAGACAAGTAAAGTTACCTATAAGCCAATAATAGCTCACAACACAAATGATTCAAAAGGGCCCAATGTTCTTCATCTTATTTCCATCAAATGTATCCAAAGTTGCGTGGGGACCCGCTGCATATCGCAAAAATTGCTCCACAACGGGTGAAAGAATTCAATCTGTATTGACGGAAGGCCGATTTCGCAAAATGAGTATCCATATACAGCGCCAATACATTTAGTCAAAATAATCCATAACACTATATTTTAAGAAGGGGATTTTTTTGGAGGTTTTGAATAATAATAGATATTTTTTTCTCTTAGTTTGGTTTTGCGCTATATGTCGAGGAATAGGCCGAGGAGTGGTTGGAGTTTTCCCCGACTCTTATATATATATATATATATATATATATATATATATATATATATATATATATATATATCCTATTATCCAGAATGCAGGAGAGGAGTCGTACTACTCCTTATACTTCGTTCGGCCCATGTCCTGAATGGGTTTATTGAATCAGAGTGTTTAGAGTTTGGCTAGGGAGGGATTGGAATTAACTTTGCCAGCAAGAGACCTAAAGCAAGTTAGATACACAAAAATATGAAAATAAAGTTTTACTCAACACTAAACAAGAATATATATATATATATATATATATGAAAATAAGGTGCTTTGAGAGATAAATTAATAAGTGTATCTCGGATATCTCACTTGACTTGAAAATTACTATTCACCATACAAATCCCTATACACTTGTAATGCTGGTAAGCTTCGCGATGAAGTCGGGGAATGTGAAAGGGAAGGGTTACCTTGGAACCTGATGTTCGGGTGGCGCTGGTATGTTAAGGTGGTGAGAAAAGGGCGTGGAGACGATGAGGTAGGTTCTCCAGGGACCGACCTGATCCCACAATTCCGTCACGTTTCTGCTGGAAGAAGATGGTGACGGGAGCTTCTTGTTACAGAGGGCCCCATACTCGTGAACCCCGACGAATCTTGGATGCCTCTGTGATGGTTAGGACGGGGGGTGCGAAGTGATCTATTGACGCGTAGGGTCACGGAGAAAAGCCGAGATGTAGTTTTTTCGCTTAGGGAACCAGAGTGAGGCTGTTTATAGCTTCGGCTCTTACATGTGAGTACGAGCTTTGGTCCGAACTGCCTTGCAGACCAACGGGATAAGAAGCCTCCCTAACTGAGACCGACCTCCTCTATGAAGACTTGATGCTTCGACGAACTACCACTACACCGATAGATGGCAATTCCTGCCCCGCCAGACGCTGTGCAAGCTTTACTCTTGGGGGTTAAAAGAATTCGTCTTTTATACTCGAAACTCGGGAGAGGTTCTCAGGGCGCCGGAAGTAGATTAGATGTCAAGCTACCCCATTTCGTCCTTTATGACTTCCGGCAACTATCGGAAGCGAAGATGGGCTCCCATTTATCGATAAACAGTTCGGGACGGAACTCAGTGGTTAGCTGAAATGGCCGGCGGTTTCTTCCGGCTGAAGAACACAAGATATTGGGCCGGAAGGGGAAGGGTTGATAAGCGGCCCGCCCGGAAGGGAGGTGGGCAAAACTTGGGAGCATTATGCTATTCTGCGACATCCTTACCTATCCAGAGGGAACATTATTCTGAAGTAGAACGAGGGATAATGTCACGAGATATAACCTACTCGCAGTTACAATCTATAGTCAAAATGAGATCCCAGAAAACATACATAGGCGAAACACACAAAAAACATGAACATAATGAAATGTCACTATTTCGCAACAGGGTCTTAGAAATTAAAGTTATAACTAGATATACCTAAAGAAAATAAATAGAACATACATATATACACAAGAACAAAAAAAAATAAAAAAGGCTGGACAGTTCCAGTTAGTCGCCACAACTAGGGCCTTCGTCTATCGGATTGCGTGTTCAATTATCAGCAATAACATTATCCGTTCTTTTTACGTAAGATACATTGTATTGGCATTCTGACAATAAAAGAGATCATCTCATAAGTCTGCTGTTCTTATTTTTACAATTTTCAATTAGGCTAGTGGCCTATGGTCCGTTTCGACAGTAAAAGGTCTATCAATCAAGTACATCCTAAATTTTTGAACGCCATAAATGATTGCTAAAGCTTCAAGTTTTATAGTTGCGTATGCTCTTTCGCGAACCAACAGCTTCCGCCTCGCGTATGCCACTGGAAATAGGGTTCCTTCTTCCTCATATTGTAATAAAATGCACCTAATGCTGAGATTAGAGGCATCAGTTCGACTACCATTTTTTTTTCTGAGGATTGGGCAAACGGAGGATAGGATCAGATACCAATTTTTTCTTTAGCTTCCTGTAACTCGCATTCGCGGCAGGATTCCATACGATGGAGTATGGTGCAGCCTTTTTAAGAAGGTCATTAACGGGTGACGCTATGGAAGCGAATTGGGGGATGAACTGCCGATACAAGGAGACGGAGCCAAGAAACGAACGAAGCTCTTTCTTGGTTTTAGGGAGCGGCATGCCTTCTATTGTTTTAACTTTGTCCTCTTGGGGGGCTACTTGTCCCTCTCCCACTTTGAACCCTAAGTAAGAGATAGTGCTATGAGCAAAGTGGCACCTGGACGGCTTGCTTGTCAATCCGTGGATCCTATGCCGGTTTAGGAGTGGGCGGAGGTATTGAAGTTGCTCCTCCCAGGTGCGTGTGGTAACGTATACGTTTGAAAGTAGAAAGAGACATTGCTCAACCCATCTACAATTTTTCGCATCATCCGGGTATAGTTACTGCAGGCAGTGACCGAACCAAAAGGGAGACGCGTGAATTTCATTACCCCTTTTTCGGTGGGAAACGCGGTAAACCTCCTCACGGATTTTCGAAGCAGGATTTGATAGTAGGCTTTGCACAAGCCTATTTCAGAAATTACTTGGCCTTCTCAAATAAGGGCAGGTTCTGGTCGATAAAAGGGATGGGTTCAGCATCGAATACCGTGACACCATTTAACTTTCTAAAATCTAGGCACATACGAAAAGATTGATTCAGCTTACGTACCATCACTATCGGGGAACAATAATCCGACAAGGAGGGCACAATTATACATAATTTAAGGATGTTCTCGACTTCTTCGCTGAAGTGTCCTGCAAACACACCTTCGTGTGCTATTTGTAAAATCTTCGCAACGTAGGCTTTAGGCACACAAAGGGCCTTGAATGGGCAGCCTACTGGATCCGGGGAAGTACGAAAGAAAAAAGCGTCTTCTATCACATACCTCACTTTTCGGTGGTCTCCACGAACCCATTTGGCCTCTCCCCGTTTGGTCTTCTCCCATAAGGGTTGGAGGAAAAGCCAGTCCTTTTGGGCACCGATGAATTCGGCGTTATTCAGTTCCTCGTAATCCGGGGTACATGGGGGCATCTCTATAAGACTGAGTCCGGGTGACGACAGCTTACAACACAACAGTTGGGGAGAGCTGCGCGCTCTGGCCCACCAACACTGCACAAAACTTAATCGGAGCAGCTACGACGTCTGCCCACCCCGTAAAATAGCGGCATTTTACGTGACAACGGACAACTGGGAATTTATTAGCTCTTCTCAAGAAATCATGTACGACAGTGAATTTCTTATATTGTGGGTCTACGGGGGAAAGCAGCTTGTCCGATACCACTATACACGTACACCCTGTATCTCTCACCAGACTGGATACTCTCCATCCATTAATGGATCCAGACTCGAATTTGAGCCCACTAGAAGAACTGTTATTAAAAAGAAAGTTCACCTGGTGCTCCTGAGAGGTCGACGAAATGGCAGAGGCGCAGGCGCGGTAGGCTGTTCGGCAGGGAGAGTTGCGGAGACTTGGTGGACCTGTTGTACAGGGGCAAAGCGAAAGCGGGAGTTTTATGAACACTGAGATTTGTAGTGACCAGGGGTTCCGCAAGAGAAACATATAATGGGGTTACTCCGGTAGGGGTTACTCGACGGAGCATTAAAAATTGTGTGTTTAACTTCTTCTTGCTTCTTAGGATAGAACTGATGATTTGTGACGTAGAGATTCGTGTCTTCGAGGCACTCGTTAAAGGAAGAGGCACGCCTATCTTGCACAAATTAACGGATTTTCGCTTGATCTTTACTTAGCTTACGCTTGTGTTGACGAATTTTCTCCCTCTCTTCTCTGCTCTTCTTGTCTTTGCTTCTCTTCTATTTCTTCTTGTCGTCGTTTTTCTTCTCTTTTTTTTTCTCAAGTTGATTTCTTTGTTCGTTCTGAACGCATTCGATCAATTCCTTGCCCGAAAGACCCAAAACTTGTCCCTGTTTATGGAACATCTCAAATGAGGAGGAAGACATCTTGGATACGCTGTCGGATCCGTTGATTCACGAAAGAGCTTTACGACCTAACCCAGATTATACGACGGTGACAAATAATATACACAATAATAATAAAAAAATAACGAAAATACAAATAGTTACTATGCTGGGTGAAATGCTGCCAGCAAGGGTTATCGAGGATGACCTAACCCTTTTATTTTGTATACCGACAATACAAAAAAGAAACAAAATTAAAAGGACACGGGGTCAATTCTTATTTCACGAACAAAATTTAAGATGTCTTATTATTTGTTTTATCTAACCTTGGACGCTTGGCAATTAGAAAAGGGAAATTTCAAAATTGACTGGTTCGAAACAAACCCCACAACTGACACCACAATTAAATATGATATAATATATATACTATATGTCGAGGAATAGCCCGGGTGTTGGTTGGAGTTTTCCGCGAGTCTTATAATATATATATATATATATATATATATATATATATATATATATATATATATATATATATATATATCCCATTATCCCGAATGCGGAGGAGGAGTCGTACTACTCCTTATACTTCATTTGGCCCGTGTCCTGAATGGGTTTAGTGACTCAGAGTGCTTAGAGGTTGGCTACGGAGGGATTGGAATGAACTTTGCCAGCAAGTGACCCAAAGGAAGTTAGATGCACAACAATATGAAAATAAAGTTTTAATGAACACTAAACAAGAATATATATATATATATATATATATATATATATATATATATATATATATATATATATATATATATATATATATATATATATATATATATATACAAATAATGTGCGTTGAGAAATATATTAATTACTGAATTTCGGATATCTCACTTGGCTTGAAAATTACTATTCACCATACAAATCCCTATACACTTGTAATGCTGGTAAGCTTCGCGGTGAAGTCGGGGAATGTGAAAGGGAAGGGATACCTTGGAACCTGATGTTCGGGTGGCGCTGGAATGGTAAGGTGGTGAGATAAGGGGTGGAGATGATGAGGTAGGTTCTCCAGGGACCGACCTGATCTCACAATTCCGTCACGATTCTGCTGGAAGAAGGCGGTGACGGGAGCTTCTTGTTACAGAGGGCCCTACGCTCGTGAACTTCGAGGAAACTTGGTTGCCTCTGTGATGGTTAGGGGGGGGGGGGGCAAAGTAACCTATCGACGCGTAGGGTCACGGAGAAAAGCCGAGAAGTAGTTTTTTCGCTTAGAGAACCAGAGTGAGGCTGTTTGTAGCTTCGGCTCTTACACGTGAGTACGAGCTTTGGGCCGAACTGCCTTGCAGACCAACGGGTTAAGGAGCCTCCTTAACTAAGACTGAGCTCCTTTCTGAAGACTTGATGCTTCGACGAATTACCATAGCACCGATAGATGGCAATTCCTGCCCCGCCAAATGCTATGCAAGCTCTACTCTTGGGGGTTAAAAGAATTCGTCTTTTACACTCGAAACTCGGGAGAAATTTTAGGGCGCCGGGAGGTAGATTAGATGTTAAGCTACTCCATTTTGTCCTTTATAAACTTCCGGCAACTATGGGAAGTGAAGATGGGCTCCCTTTTATCGATAAACAGTCCAGGATGGAACTCGGTGGTTAGCTGAAATGGCCGGTGGTTTCTTCCGGCTGAAGACCACCAGATATTGGGCCGGAAGGGTAAGGGTTGATAAGTGGCCCGCCTGGAAGGGAGGTGGGCAAAACTTGGGAGCATTATGCTATTCTCCTACACCTAGGTATGTTTTATTTTTTTATCGAAGTTATTTCTAAAATAAATTTTTAATTTTAATCTTTATCAGGAGGAAATAATAGTTACTGGCCTATAAAAACAAGTAATACAAAATGAAATTATTAGTGCAAATTTACATTGAGAAAAAAAGAATCGTGAGGATTGTTTTTTCCGTATTTTAAAAGAATTCCGCTAAAAGATTTATCTGTACTTTGGGCCTAGATAATAAGCTGTGATGTGAAAAAAGATAGAACAAGGGAAAATTGTTAGGAGATGTACTGGAAACTTTAAAAAAAAATTTCGCCCCAAAGGCCGTAGGTCAAGTTCCTCCTATAAGGAGGAGTGGCCAATCCTCTTTTTGATGGAAATTCCCATTTCACCTGCGATTAACGCTTACTCACCTCCATCGAAGTGAAGGTTAAGTACCCATTACCGTACTTCATGAACTTCACTGCTAACTTGCTTGGCTGCAACATTTTTGTTATGCTGGATTTAGAGGATATGTTCTTCCAGATCCCGATGGAAGAAACATCATTGTGAAAAAGTTGTGAGCACTTGCCTCGATTTAATTAAAAGCTTGTCCTCCACCAGGAAAAGTAAAATAGTTTTCAAGCCTTTCTGAGCTACGTCACCACGTCTAAAAATGAGCCTAGGACTTTCCTTAGTCTAACTCACATGCTCAAAGATGCTAATTAACATTGCCCAAACTCTCTATTGCAAAGTAACTACGAACCAGAAGTCACTTTCAATTCTATAAATAATTATGTGGTTGAAACCACACTTTTTACCATTCTAAAAGAGACAGCACCCCGGTCTAATTACCGATGCTTCAGATGGTTGGAGGAGTGTTTTCTTAGACCAATTTTATAATGAAAAATGAGAAACGGTAGGCTACCCTTAAGGGTTCTCCTTCATCTCTTGCATTTATATACTTCAGGCATATGCTCGAAGACAACTGCTTCTATGTTTTGACGGATTGCAAAGTATTTCTGGGAGCATTCTACTTTCATTCAACCAGGCACTCTTCCAGAGAAGCTTGTTTCCTCTAGTTCATTGTTAATATACCAACGAAATCAGGCACATACTCGGAAAACAAATCCTAGCGAGGATCTAACTTGAGCACCTATCATCACATGCGGCGTGCAGCTTTCAAAGGATGATGTATTAACATCATCCCAACCTAAAGTCATTCACTCTCGCAATGTCCAATCTCCCTCTCCCCCTTTCTCCATTTTCTTCCCCTATCTTCACCTTCCCCCTATATCTCCCTCTCATCTTTCTCTCTCCGTCTCTCTCCTCGCCCCCTCTATCCATTCTCCCTTTCTCTCTGTCTCTCCCTCCCATGTCCCCACCCCACCTCTCCTCCCTTTCTCCTTCACTCTTTCTCCCTCTTTATCTCTCTTTCTCTCTCCTTCTCTCTCTCTCTCGCTCTCGCATTACCTTCAACTTTCGTAAGCTTGCATTTAACTATCACCATAATTTAGCTCATTTGGGGACACGTCCCACATTAAAGTAAATCACGGATTCATTCATATGGAAAAATCCGTATGAAATAGCTTGGATTGCCATAAATCAAAGGTGCAGAGGCATACAGATTCCAGATTTCATATCATAGGTAATTACAATCACTAAATCAATTGACATTATTCAAAGTGGAAAGATGCTTATCAATTAAAAGACATTAAATTTTGGTGTCACAATACTAACCTTTTTTCATTACGTGCGCTTTAATATGGGTGTTTTGACAATAAAATCTCCAGGTGCTTGTCCAATTTAATTTCTAAATATGTTGATTGAGATGCGTGAAGGGAATTTTAAGTTGAAACGATTTTATAAGTGAAAAAGTTCCCCATGATATTCGTCTGATAAGGTTTTAATTTTAATACATGACCATTTATTCGTGTGCAGTTGCAGCGCGTTTAAATAGCTAATCATTATCTACATTATGGTAACCTTGCAGAATTTCGAAAGTTTCTCTTAATTTGCTACGAAAGCATCGATCTTTAATCGAGAGCAAATTTAAGACGGTACTATAAAGTTTGGTTTCACAGCTCCGGAATGAGCTTTGGTGCTATTCAAAGTACTGCATCCAATGTATCGATATACTTTTGAAGATAAGGAGAATGGAACTGAGCTCCATATTCCAGCTGAGGATTCATGGTTGATTTGAACAATGAAAGTGTTATACCTCTATTCATATTCAGAATTTCTTGCAATAAAACCGAGTGTTTTATTGCTTGTTTAGCTATTTAAGCGCAGCGTTTCGTAAATTCGAAATTTCCATTTGGACAGGAGATGTGCATTAACTTCCACTTATTTAGATTAAGATTAAGATGCCATGTAACATATCAATTAAATGCTTGGTTTATATTCTACTGTATTTCATCTAAATATATTTTTTGTTGCGCTTTGTGACCTAGTTTATCCTCGTCCGTAGTAAATTTGAACAAAGCCATATAGGAAGATAATAAATAATACTGGAGCCCAAACTAATCCCTGAGGCACGCCACTTTAGCCCAATTAAACGATTTTTCATTTATCACCACTCTCTGTCTATGGTTTGTAAGGCAGTTCTCGCTATCCAACGCAATATTCTACCTCGTATCCAGTACATTCTATGTAATCTTTTCTCAAAATCACCCTTTTAAAACCAAGGTAAATATTATTTATTGTGAAAAATGATAATAAATTCGTTAACATCTGTGACTTCTTCTGAAACCCCTTTGGCTATCTTTGATTAAATTATGTTTATCTATCAGGTAATCAAAATCGTTCGTGCGTTTTTTAAACTAACAGAGAAACGAAGATTTACGAACTCCGTAGACTTCGAGGCAAAAAATGTTGGTCTCTCTTCGAATGAGTCTTTTTCAAAGAATCTTTCATTGCCAATCTGATTGCCTAAAGACAAAAACAGTGAAGTATATGCCAAAAAACAACGGAGTGTTCAAGGTGAACTTATCCCAAAGCATCGAACGCTGATCAACCACTTAGGATTTTTGTTTCTGTCAGACAATATACGATCACGCATTGGAAGCGTAGTGCGCGATACACTGAAGAGAGTAGCTTATGAGCTACTCTCTTTCATCTTCTTCTAACAAAATAAATGTTTATCTTTGTCTCTCGAATAAAACTGCTTAGGCTTTGATATAAAAAAAACTGTTCAATTCTCTCATCGAGTGCGTCGTTATCAAAGAATTTTTAATTGCCTACCTGATTGCCTAACGACAAAAGAAGGTGATAATCTGAAAGATACATCAAGATAGTATGGCGGATGAGGTAGTAGCTCTCAACTTAAACTATTCAATGTATTTAGTACTATGCGTGCAATATGTGTGTCTCATTGTATTGGAGAAACACACATTCTAAGCGATTGTCCAGCGGCGGATGCTTTGGATAAGTTCACCTTGAACTCTTTGCAGCCGTGTGGATATACTTCACTTATTTACCTTTAGACCGAGATTGGCAATGCGAGATTCTCTGATAAGGACGAACTCAAAGAGAGACCCCAATAGCGTTTTGCTTCAAAATCTACTGAGTTTTATTCAAGATTCATGTAAATCTTTTATTTGGAAAAGAATCTCTGAAATGGACAAAAACTAATTTGTGCCGTGTAATTAATAAAATTAGTGAAATTTTCGTTTATCTTTTGTTGGTTTAAGAAACACGAACATTTTAGGTTACTTGATAAAATGATCGTCGATTTGGTCTTAAAATTGAGTACAATAGTTTGCCCACTTGACTTTAAGCTAATAAGTCTATTATAATTTGTCGGATCACTCATATCCCTCTTTTTCACAAATTGGAGTAACATTTGTTAACTTAAAGTCATCAGGAACAATGCCATCTTTTAATGGTTTATTAAGAAGAATGAATATGAATGAACAGGATGGGGTATATGTACAGATCATACTCGCATACATGCAGGAAAAGAATACACATTGAATAAGGCGCTGTAGTATTCAATTTTTGTTATGCACTAAGCATTACTATTATGACAACTCGTCCCTTTTCTTTGACGAGTTACTCCGAACGACAACTAAAATTCACATAAAGATCAGAATGACAATCGCAGGCAAAACCTAGGCCACCAGGGTTGCCTGGTGCTTGTTGAAGAGAAAGGCGGCAGGAAAAGCGGCAGTACAACGTTTTGCCACCGACAACCGAGAGGGAGGAACCCCCGTGGCTCAATGGATAGTCGCCTGTCCCACGTCAGGGGAGTGTGGATAAGAAAACTCCTTCGGCGTGTTCCGGGACGTGAGAGTGATGGGTTGTTCGAGCGAAGAGAAGAGATAACAAGAGACAACGCCGTTGTATTTGGCTATGCGCGAGGTGATGTGTGTGGATGGAGCTGCCTGTGCGTATATGTACTTCAGACTGGGCCCACCGTATGAGTGGGGGCAGCTGATCCCTGCCAGTGCCGGACTCGCCTGTGTCCGTTGTCGCCAGGGAAATTCAACCTCTGATCCAGTGAGCCATCACATCTCCCCACTGGCTGAATACTTTGAAGGGGTAATTCTCCTTCTGGTGGGGTGAGTGCCCTACCAACCTAATCCCATCAGGGGGATCTGCAGCAATATATCTTTCACACATTTTAATTTCCTCCATCTTCACTCTTCTCCCTACAAACTTCCTGCAGGAAATACCCTCGATGGTTTTCGCATTAAATTAAAAGAAAATCCCCCCGGCGTGGGTGGGATATACTCCTACCGCAATATTGTAGGTGAGTAAATTTACCCAGTGTCTTAGGCCATTCCTTCCTGTAGCAACCCCTGTAGGTGGGTAGCTTTTTAGACCCAGTCTCACTTCTTATCTCACCTCGTTCCTCCCCCTTTTGCAGGGCGAATCCAAACGAGGCCTTCGGTAATGAGGAGAGGAAAATTTTATATTACACGGAAATATAGATTTACACTTACACAACAACAAAACAATTTAACAATTCCTCTAACATCACTGTTGTTCTTTACTAACACACCTATACTCCATATCCGGCTCTATTTTCCAGGTTGTTTGTAGTGGCGGGTGAGTGTACAGGAAGACTTAAACATTTGATCCGGTCACACATTTTTGAAGAATTACTTTAAGCAAGGATTCTTGCCATTAATGGCAACGGGAAATGGGTTGATTTATAACGGACCGATGGCACATAAGGCGATGAATTTATGATTCTTTCTACCATAACGGACCGATGGCACATAAGGCGATGACTTGAAGATTCTTTTTACCATAACGTACCGATGGCACATAGGGCGATGACTTTAAGGTTCTTTCTACCATTTATGTAAGGTTAATTATTTTTTTCCTTCTTATATTGAATAAATGTTATCGAACAAAATGATTTATTCCTGTATTTTAGCACAATTTAAATCTTCCGTCGTAGACAATAAAGGAGGCTAGAGGAAATGCCATCACCGGTCAGTTTTATTGTGAAAAAGACGGCCTCAAAAACTTCTTACCAACTTCTTGTAACCTCGAATGAGAAAAGTGTGCAGGAGGTGGATAATAAAAGAGGTAAAATAATGTCCGAGTTCTGCGTGGGACCTGTTAGTCATGGGTGTGGCATGACGGAAAAGACTCATTCCGTTATTGGAATCTTGATTGAGCTCCGAGGTGAGAAACTCCCATCCGAGACATTCAGGTTTTTAAATCGTGGCAAATTCACAACTTTTTGCCACCCGTCCACTTTGTGGTATCTAATTAATAGGAGTCATTGAAGTATATAAAACTGGTGGTTCTTTAAGGATGATAAAGAGTGAATTGGTTGTGAATTCGATTTGTCAGGAGGAGAACAAAAAGGTTCATATTGTACACGGTGGAAGAAGGAAGAGACATCAAGGGCTGGTAGAAAAGGGTATAACGAAGCGGAGGGATACAGGGTCAGAGGCAATCTTTGGTTGCCATAGGGGCAAGGACAAATAGGATGTAGTGGAAGCTTTTCTTAACACAAATTCACTCATCAAAATTTTAAGGTCTTTGCTTGTTTATTTTGTAAAAATAAAAAACACATTTAGTGACTGCTGCTAAGGGCATAATTGACTTATTACAATTCACCATATCAGTGAAGTAGTTTAATAAAAACAAACACAACAAATCAAACCACCCAAAAAATCCAAAAATAAAAGGGAAGAAACAAGAAGCCAACAAAAACAAACCAAAGCCACAGAATCGTTCTCCATCATCGGAGGGGGGCCCACCCCCCTCTGTCACTTAAGGATATAACCAACATATTTAACTACAGGGTTCTCAAGTTAAATTTGATAGTTTGCATAACATAACCCCAACCCCCGCAATATTTGAACAAAAAATGAATGTATTTTAGAAATTAAAAATAACTAGATTTTGGCTGGAAGATAACAGTTTACTCCAGGTAGCTACCCTCAGATTCCATCACTGCTTCGGACCCTGGCACATGCGTTGCTCAATGTGTCCTGAGGAAGATCTTCGAACACATCCTTTATTTTGGCAATCAGCTCTTTTTTTGTGCTGCAGGCAGAGCGGCTAGTGTCTTTATCAGCGGCGTCTCACACATAGAAATCTGTGGATTTACAATCGTGGGAACTAGGAGGCTAGAAAGGTGCGCCATTAAAGTCGTAGAAATTCTCTGACAAACACTTTTGACTTTTTCCGGAGGAATGGCCCTCCAGCAGCAACCCTCTTCAGCCAGGGTTTGACCACAGTCTTAAGCAGCTACACATAGCCGTCTGTATTGAGCCTTAGACCCTGCTCAAAGATGTGGAGTGGTATGGTGTCGCTCGCGGTTGAGACACACTCACAAACATATACAGTTTGTCAGTAGTAAGGATGAAAGCAAGCTACCTGATTTGGGTGTTG
Organism: Ceratothoa steindachneri; assembly: GCA_963969495.1. NCBI lineage: Eukaryota > Metazoa > Arthropoda > Malacostraca > Isopoda > Cymothoidae > Ceratothoa > Ceratothoa steindachneri. The sequence goes on along the minus strand of OZ018317.1, from coordinate 55,393,252 downwards.
TTCAACTGGTCCTAGCAGAAGTTCTTTTGATCTGAGAAGACCCAGCCGTCACCTGCTCAGAAGGACGCTTCAGGTTGTTCAGGGGCTTCTTTGCCTTCGTCAAGTGGGTTTCATTGTCAGTGACTGTCAGAATTGGTCCCTTGTGCCTCTTCTACTACTCGTAGCAAAGGTCCTCTTTCAGGGCCAGCTTCATGGTGGTGACTCCAACACCCATCTCTCTGGCCAAAGCCCGGACTTCCTTGATCGGGTCTTCCATCACCTTGTCCAGCAGTTGTTGGATGAAATCCGACCTGCGGGTGCAGTCAGTACGCCTGCTGTGTTCCTTTCTATTGTCCGTGGCCTATTATTCTCCGTTGCAGCTACCCATGTCACGTCTTACAACCTTTGCCTTGTTCACAAAGCATTGATCACCAGTCATGATGTCGGCATTTTGATAGCCAGGCCGAATCATCACGATAATGGTAACTTTATTCCAATATTCAGATGGATTCCAGTCCTCCATGCTAGCTAACATTTGTTTCAACTAAAACTTTATTCTGTATGCTCTCCAACGCGTTGACGTCGACCTGTTCCTGAAAAAAGGAAATCCTAAAAATCGCCAAATTTAAATTGAACATCTTGTATATACAATGATGGAAGTCTGCCGCTCATTCCGATCGCAAAATTGCCCTCTCATCCCCACTTTCCTTTCAACATTTTATGCCTCCTGTCGTCGGATGCATGTACACACACATATATATACACACACACACACGTATGAACATAGCTATAGTTTTAAGGTAAAAGGCAATTATATGATATATCCTAGTTATCTAACATAACTATACCACACATTCTCTTTCCTTCGTTTAGATCAGTGTGTCGTGGGTTAGCCGAGATTATAGTTTTTATTTTTATAATGATTAATAAAGTGGGTCGTACGTTCGTACTTCCTGTGATCGCTTCAGGATCGATCTCTAAGAGCGCTTTTCTTAATTTTTTATTCTATTGAATAAATATAAAGGGGAGTTCTCTCTTTAATATACTAAATACTGCCAACGCAACTCGTTCAAGGATAATTTAAACATTTCAACTAAAAGAGACCTTCACTATACTTTAATCAATTCCAACAAAATTAATATATACACGTACAAAATACAACTTAAAAATGGTTAATAAGTCCCGTTACCGACACTCGGTTTCTGGTTGCTTTAAGGGAGAACAATTTACTTTAAAAGAAGTTCGTCTTTAAGATATACAAATAATCTACGTTAAACAGACGGGGACATGAAAATGAATTGATTACTCACATAAGGTAGTGGGGTTTACCCAGAGAATCCAAACGAAATACCTTCATTCTAATCTGGTCAGGAGAGGCGTCGTGAGTGTAGTTTATTTGCTTCTCAATAGAGGGCGATACTTCGAACGAGGGGTGGACTAGTGACGTCACTCAGAATTTCAAATCAGCGGAGGAGAAGAAATCAAAACAAAACGTCGAGCGTTTATGACCTTGCAAAGGTTTTCTCAGACGAGGCTTGAAGATGGCTGTATGATTTTTTAGCAATTTGGTTTCGCTTGTAGAGCATCTCTTTTTGGTGAGAAATCTATCTAGTTTTGGGTGTCAAACTCAGATAGGGTAAGATCACTTGACGATCTTTGGTAATCGAAATGTGCCGATTATACTTGGTGCAATCTGGTATTGCCAAAGAAAATGTAAGTCCTTCTTAACTTGCTGAGGGAATTCTATCCCGGCAAGTTCTTATCGATGTCGTGACGAAACGAAAAATCCCCTCTTTTTCTCCTGACGAACGGTTTTATACTAGAATTACTCCCGCGGGGTAATTAGAGAGGGAGGGGGGGTTAGCAAGTGGAGACCCGAGGGTGCCCTGGGTTTTGGGCGTCTGTTATTTCTCTTCCTAGACATTTTGAACTTATGGAAACTGCATCTCATGTTGAATCGACAGAAGTGAGTATCAATTCAGCCGTGTTTGTCGTTGTGTCGCTCTGGAAGAGCGTAATACGAGATCGACAGTTTGAATTTTCGAATTGTTTGTTTATAAATACACTTTCGGAGGGAAGGCCTTTTGAGCAGAGGTCAGAAATAACTGTCTCCTATATTTACCATTTTTATCGTACTTGTATGTTACTGGAGAATGGGTAGAGTGGCTTAGTGTTTTTCTTTCATTGTTTTTCTTCGCCATGAGAAAGACCTCGATATATATATATATATATATATATATATATATATATATATATATATATATATATATATATATATATATATATATATATATATATATATATATATATATATATATATATACAATGGTTTTCAACCTTTTTAGGATAACTGTTATCAAGAAGCAGCCGCAACACCCCAATATAATACAGTTTACGTATAAATACTTAATTACAATGAAAGCACTTCAAAATAAACCACGAAATACATTAACCTAATTTAATCGAAATAAGACACCAATTTGAAAATAAATAAATCTTACATATAAAAGTTTAATTGGAAATTTGAGCTTGATGAGTATCGCATAATTCCTTTAGTATTGGGACGTAGAGTTGACAAGGCAACTCTCAATGTTTCATTAACTGTCTTCAATCTTTCTCTTTTCGTTGTTTTTATGCTGCACAATGCAGAGAAGGAGCGTTTCAAAATACTTCCAAGTGTCGTTATATTTTTTAGAAATGTTAGAATTACATATTTGTTTTGCAATTTATGCAGTTAACAAATTATCTCTTGGTCACTCCCGCGGCACTTCGGTTGAAAACCACTGGTCTAGACTGATAAACTTATGTGGAAGATGCCCCTCTGGGACAGCGATAGATCTGAGCTCACGCGAGCGAGTTCATTCGCTGCTGAGGCGAGGATTCATTATGCCTCATTTCTGTGCACTTTTACATATGAGAACAACCTGGGATTCATGGTGAAGTTAGCGAAAGTGACACTACGTGCAATATAATTGTCATATTTAATAAATAACAGATTTGATATTAGTCCATTTGATTGTACGGTTACAGTTAAAAATGTGCACAGCTAATGAAAATTGCTTGCTATAGACTTGTAGCTACGTTTGCTAGATGTTTTACCTGCACCTAGGTTCTAACCCACATCGGCTATAGTAACAATTTGAATGTACAACCACTCATTCCATAGAATAAAGAGTTTCTGGGGTGGGGTGGGTGGATCTTAACAAAAACTCGGTGTAGAGATGACTCATATTCAAAGATTACATTTTATTTAATTGGTCGTAGAAACATTTGCTAATCATGGCGCGGGAATTTTTTAATGACAAATTAAGCGCTACAAGAAACATATAAAATTGAAAGGCTCAGATTGTCTGATTCTTTCCTAAGAAAATTCAAGGTTTTGAAGAGTCTTACCTGGCTGTGAAGATCAAGATGACGTATGACGACGGTGTGGTGGCATTCAGTTATCAACCACCTAGACGCTCATATTTTCCAGTTCCCAATTTCATCCACCTTTTCCGTAGAAACGCTTCAACAATTTTAATCGGAGACCTCAATGCCCGCTGCAGAGGCAGGATATACTACGGCTTTTAATAGAACAAGGAACTCACTGAGCCTTCTAATTAGAAGGATCATAGTGCAGAGTGTAGGTCCAGATTTCTCCACATTCTTAACAGGAAGATCTTCGACAACACCTGATGTTGTATTAACTAACACCAACTTTGCTCTCAACCAAGTGACAGTGCCGTGCCTTAACATACCATCGGACCATATCAGCATGGTGACTATGTTGTCAACCTCACCAATACAGGTCCAAATACCCAAACGGAGATGCCTGAACAGGGCTGATTGGGAAGCTTATAAAGACTACTTGAGCACCATGCAAGTAAATAGACTGGAAGGCGCCTCGATTGAGGAGAGAGAACATCATCTTAGCAACATAGTGGAGAATTTCAAAGAGGTCGACCATCATGCTATCCCATAGATTGGATTTAAAACTCTCCCGGCACCGAAGATAGGAATTATAGGAATTATCGAAAGAGTGAACCGATTAGATCTCCTTATCAATGAGATAAAGCTGTACGGTAATACAGCCCAACGCTATAGAGATCTAAGAGAATTGAGAGAAACAATTAAACTTCTCATCATGGAGAAATCCAAGGAGACATGGGACAACATAGTTACCAACCTAGACACTGGAAGTGATCTGAAAATTTTGGGGGGTTAAATTAAAAGATTAATAGTAACCCCTCCAAGGGAAAGAATAAATATAGCGATCAACGGAGTCGAAATCCACAGAGCTGAAGACGTGGAGCGTCACTTCAGAGACTATTGGAGGCACAGATTTAGTATCAGCGACGCGGAGAACGCAAAATTTGATGGAAACTACGAAAATGAAGTTGATACAAGGTTGAGAGAGCTGGGTGAAGAACTCACACTTCACCTTGTGGTGACTGTACGCGCCGTGCTCAGGAGGAGGGTAGGCCATTCACCTACGAAGAATACTAAACTGCACTGAAGAGTTTTAAACAAAAGGCTCCGGGTTGACTGGAATTACGAAGATTCACTTAATAAACGCACCCCTCAACGTAAATCAAGCAATTTTAAACATCCTCAAAGCTTACATAAATATTGGCCACTTTACTGAATCATTGAAAAAGGCTAAGATGATATTTTTGTTGAAGCCTGGGAAGCCTAAAAAAGCGATAAGTAGCTATAGACCGATCTCCCTATTGGAGTTCATCGGTAAACTATTCGAAAAGCTCCTGAACACTGAACACCAGACTTACGAACTATTTGTGATTAATGGCCTATATAACGATCAACAAAAAGGTTTTAGAAAAAAGCTTGGAACTAAAACCTTATTAGCCCCCATAACAGAGAAGGTCGCTGTTGCAAAGGCCAGGGGCAATAATGTAGATGTCGTATTTAGAGACGTGGCATCGGCTTTTGACAAGGTCTGGGAGCCGGGCCTGAAAAATAAAATCTACGACCTTGGTATGGAGGATGGCATGACAAAGATCCTGTGTAGCTACCTAGATAATCGTAAGGTCATGGTCAGCATTAACAACATCGAAAAAGAGCTCTTTAACATGGAAGCAGGGGTACCACAGGGTGGATGTTTGAGCCCCACGTTATACGCGATATTTACCAGCGACTTTCACATCCTGCCTACGATTTTGCCCAATACATACAACTAGCAGACCATGTCACAGATCGTGACGAGCGACTACCCTAATCCAAGAGATGTGGCCAACAGGACACGAGGATAAATTGCTATAGTCAACAACTATGAAAGGAGGAATAAAATCAAGACGAACATCCGCAGGTTCAAAATGATTCCGATGAGGCGCAGACGAACGAGAGAAGTTGTGGTGGGAGGGTGTACGTTACCAGTGCCCACAGACGGCAAAGCACTAGGCCTAGAAATAAAAACGAGTGGATATAAAACACATCTCAAGGAGAAGATCGCCAGAGCCAAAAAGGCGCTCGATCGCTCTTCCGTTTTAGATTAATGTCACCGTCCAACAAAAGGAAACTATATCTAGCGCTCGTGAGACCGCTGCTCTTGTACTCCATCATCCCCACACACACTTTGAGTGATATAGCGCTAAGGGAAGCGCATAAGGTACAGAACACGGTGCTGAGATTTATGTCGAATGTAACTCTTTGGGACCGTCTCCCCTCGGCGTTGCTACATGCAGTAAACGATGTAGATCTGATCAACGTGACTTTACACAAGCATGCTATTACTTTGTGGGATAAAATACATCAAATTATACCAGAAGAAATGATGAACCAATTAAGACTACCTGATGATGAATACCCGAACATGCACTTTAAGTAGGTGTTCAAAAGCAGCCAGCTAAAGATTCAGACAGAAATAATACCAATATATACCTAAGAAATAATAAGAATGAAGTTAAAACATAATTTAACTAGACAATAATGAAAAATAATGAATAAAACAATTATAACACAAGAAAAGATCCGTAGAGGACATGCATTAATTAATTTAAACAAAAGGAAAAAAAAATCTGAAGTAAACACAAAAATAGAAAATCTCTAATACATAATGAATAATTAAAAAAGAGTAAATTAAAAAAGTTTTAACAGTTAAATAAAGTAATATAAAAAGATCCGAAGTGGACATATTAATAAGTTATTTAATAATCATTAACATAAATATAAATAATCAAGAAGAGTAACTGCATTGGCAATTATCCAAGATTAATTGAACTGCTGTACCAAAAATGAAAACAAAGGCTTGAGTGCTAAAGCATTTTTCATCGCAAGAATCGATATAAATATTTAAAATTACCGAGCTTGCCAGACGACCTGACACATACATCTCTCTCTATTAATTATACATATTTCTGTCTATCTTTCCTCTAACTATTCTCACACCAATTTATCTCTTTAAACATGATTGATCATTGATCTGACTATTTATCTCTCCGATCTAATTCTCTGGCAAAGTAGGCGAAGGTATAAATGACAACGCCGTTCATCCCTCGCCAGAAGTGTTCCAGACCTACTCGCGTAACCCTCACGTTGAACGAGAGTCGTTGCCGTAACGTATCGACTGCCAACGCGCCGCTGAGTTAACTTGGTCGCTATCTCAAAGAGTTTCTGAGGCAAATCCCGCCCCGCAGAGTCTGTGACTAGAAGAATACGCTCCGTTGCTCAACGTAACTTGAGAAAGAAAAAGGAACAACCAAATAGTTACTGGAAGTAACTATTTGTTAGTGTCACATCCAGTTAGGAGTGAACTAACCTGAACTGCAGTAAGCAGCCCCGAACCCGTCGTCTTATCCCCCCTCTCCCTGAGAACTCGTGTTAACGCCACCCTAAACACCCCGTCTGGACCTGAGTAGTCGTCTCTCCAATCCATCACAATTAATGGTAATCTGTAAACCCAGTGTCCCTCTATTCTTAAATTACCTATCTAATTAACAGTGATTGATACTCCCATTGAGTCATTATAAATCTAGACGCTTAACGTCATTGTTATCCACCCCTCCTTTTTTAAAGAGATTCAAGTGAGTCATTCCCTGATATTATTATTTATAATTGCTGTCAACCCGGACTAATCCGTGTTTAATATTTTATCCTTCGCATGTTCAGTAGGAATTTAAGCCTATATATATATATATATATATATATATATATATATATATATATATATATATATATATATAATGATCGTAGATTGAGTCATAGGGTCTCAATACCATCGACTTAAACAAAAGCGGTGTGTCCAGACCAAGGACTAGAATAATTATTGGACCAGACTATGAGCAATTTTACGACAGTTTCAATAGTACATATATATATATATATATATATATATATATATATATATATATATATATATATATATATATATATATATATGATAGTGAAAGCACTGTATAAGAGCCAAAAGTTTAATTTACGAGACTAGTTTCAGTATGTAGTTTATTATACCCTCTTTAGTCGTATACTGGGGTTATGATAAACTACATACTGAAACTAGTCTCGCAACTTAAACTTTTAACTCCTATGCAGTGGTTTCATTATCATATAATAACTCGCCATTGAGTTCTTTTACTTATATATATATATAATATGTTTATTTGCCAGACTAGGTTCGCTATGAAGTTTACCATACCATCTTCTGTCATATACTTAGAGAAGATGGACATCCACACCTAAATACCTCGAACAAAACAATGTCATTAATCTGGAGAAACGATTCTAAGGCCATCAACAATATCATTAAAAATTAGATTTTGGACAAAGAAGCTAGATTGAAATTACCTGTTCGAAAGGTTAAAGTTGGGTATTTCTTGAATTAAACTAGATTCAACAATTTTTCTTTTACGGAAATAATTACAAGCGCAAATCAAATGAGACCGAAGGTAATCAATTACATGGTTTACATTTTTTTGTCGGATTAAAAATACTCGAGGCAGTAGTGACTCGTCTAACATCACCTTTGTGTTCATATAACCCTTTTTTCTAAGATCTTCCGACCAAAACTAGGATCGTAAATAAATATTTATTTTCTTCCTATAAAGTAATTTCTATGAACATTTAGTCAACTTGCTTTTGTTGTTCAATTACACTATCAGGGAGACACAAAGATACACACACACATACATACACATGCATATATATATATATATATATATATATATATATATATATATATATATATATATATATATATATATAATTGAATATTTCCATATTTTGTGTTTTGTATTATTTCCTATATATAAATAATATCGTAAAATTAATTAATTATTATAATAAATAACAAAATCTAATCTCTTTTCTTGCAAACATCCAGAATAAAAAGCATACATTTAACGTCCTCAAAAATCAATTCGAGAAATCAATCCAATCGCTGTTTCCCAAGTGATTCATAGTAGACGGAAATAGGCCCTAGTGTAGTTTAGTGCCACTACTGCCAACATTGGCTGCAACAAAACGTTTCCATACCTGTAGTCACATTTGGTCGTTATATCTCATTTCCCAATCTTTATTTATATTTTTTTCATATTCTACTTTACATTTTTAGCACTTTAGCAAGGCTATTAAGTACCTCTTTTTCAGCTGCTCTCAGATGAAATTCTTTCCTATTCTTGTGGTTTTTTTTTGTTTAATTAGTGTTATAGTATTAATTAGTTTTGCATTGTGTTTAATATTAAAAAACCCAATAAATCAGACAAATCAGCGTTTGTGCAAACTATTCTTGATTCTTTTTTGTAATTTCGAAAGCTTGTGCTGTTTCTTTTCTGTTTATTATTCTTGTTGCTGTGAGTGGTGCCGGCGTTAAGTGTTTGTCATTTTTACTCCTTTGCTTACGGCTTTGTTTGTTTTCTGCTTTATATCATTAATTGCTTGGAAGCTAAAACAATATTTAGTTATGCTAAACTAATTCTCTCCATACTAAGCCAGTAAACACATTGTCTTCTGACTCTAGAACGTGAACATAGCTAAATCAATCAGAACATGATTTTCAGAAGCCATAGGTAACATTACATTTTATCGGCCTATCAACGATCGAGTTTAGGGGAGCAGGCAATAGGCCTCCCTTAGGCAGGCGCTATTTTCAGTTCTTTCTTAGATTTATTTTAACGTTAAATATTTGTACTTTCAGAAAATTTGCTATATTCATTAATAGCCCCTTTTTATTCCAGATAATATACCATATTTAACATATAATGATATAATTGCTTCTCATAATATTTAGTATATTCATTAATAACCAGTTTTCCATAGTAGATTAGCGCTGTTAATTAGGATACCTGCCTGTTACAGATGTTGCACGAATCGACGGCAGGTTGAGCTCTTGAGATTCTAACAGGAGATTACAGTGCTAGCAGACACGGTCGAGTGATTGAAGAATTCTTTAACTTTTGCAGAACGGCAATCCTCGCTGTTAAAGGAGTTAGTAAAAAAAAATTCGAGGCAAATTTGGGATGTACTACTCCTTTGTTTCGACTTGTTACACGAGGTGCCGCACCACGGAACCTAAGTCCAAGGTTTCCTGTAACAACGACTAATAGATTTTCTGCTTTGAATTCAGACGAGAATGATATGGGGATTCAATTAGTTGGAGATTCCATTGTTAGCTGCCAGCTTGAGCCCCAAAGTAGAAAGCGATTCTACTATCATGCGACGAAAGTGGAGGACTTGATTGACTCGCTGAATGATTATACAAGACTCTACCCAGGATACAGTATATATGGTTTAATTTGGTACTAACAACCTTTTTTTCTACCAGATTAAAAGTGATGTCGGGTTCAAACAGCTTTTAAGAAGGCTTAAAAATAGAGGTAATAATATAAGTGTTTTCAGGTATTCTCCCGAGAATTTATCCACCATTGAGTTATGCGGCAAAACATCAAACACCAATAATTCCTAAAAAACTCTGTCCGGAGGAATGGGTGCATTCCATCATTCTGTGTAATCACTTCTACGAACAGCAAGAGCTGCTTTTACGTGATGGTCTCCATCTAAAATCATTCGGGGTTGCGAGATTGGGAAGGGTGTTAAATGATCCTTCTGCTTTTTTCTCTACAGATCGGACACGGAACTCGTGTCCACAATAAGCTATTCTCGACTAATGTTGCCTCATTACATCTTGAACGCTAAGAGGCTAATACATAAATTTGACGAATTAAAATAATGAATATTTAAAGAGAAAATCTGGATTATAACAGTTACAGAGACATGAAAAAAATTTCTATAAATTTGATTACTATGGTGAATATGAAATTCAGAGGTATTTATAAAAAGAAGAACTGCAAAATCTAAGTAAATTTTATAATGATAAGTTGAACTTAAGATTGAGGATTTTCTATTGAATTTAGTTATTGCGTACCTTCCCCTATCATTATCTTGTGATGAAGCTAACAAATTTTAGACAACTATGAGTACATTAATATAATAAGAACGAGTCTATGTCTCAAGCGATTTTAATAATGAAAATAGATTTTGAACATTAGGTGACAATGACAGAGATGGTCAACGGTTTGTGGAGTTTATGGATGACCAATTCTTAGTTCATTTATGCATCAACGATTACAATATGATTCAGTTTAAAATAAAAGTTTGTAAGGTGAATTGTGAAAGTGTAGGGACAACATCGTAATATGGAATAAAAGACTCAAGAAACCTAAAAAATGAGCACTTCGAAGTATTTTATGAAATCTTATAATAGATTCCCGTCAAACCAAAATAACATTTAATGTAAAGGAATCCAAATTGATAAGTACTCTGAAAGGAGCATTGTTTTCTTCTAGTAATACCTCTCTTTTGGGAGAAGTCCGAATGGACTTCTCCCATATGACCGTTTTCTTGTTTCCCTTCTGGTGGTGGGATCTGTGTAAACAGTGCAATATTACAGTTAATAAAAATAAAAAACTATAAAATTATAACGAGCGTCTAAGAATTTTGCCAGACCTCTTAATAAAATGAGAAGAGCTCGTGCTCAGTACTTAGTAGCAATAAATTCTGAAATTAAAACCATCACTCTCCGGAATTTCAACCCTCGGCCCAAAAAGTAATTTGTAAATTTCATAACAGTAAATACCCGAAATATTATGATCTATATATCTGCTAATGCTAAAAGAATTTTCGTAAGCAGTTCCTTATCTGTACGCATAACTAAATCATTGTTTTCTTTCTGTTAATTTGAGAAACTTTATTACCTTTTAAAAAAGAAACAAAAGACAGAAATATAATAATTTGGGTTGAATAATTGCAAAAATCTATGTAGAAATTTGCAGGGAATAATTATAATCTAATTTTTTCTATATATTTAATTTAAATAAAATTCAATCGCTTACACTATACAACAATGAAAAAAACAGGAAATGAGAATAACCTTTTCTAGGGGTATGTTTTTCGTAAATCATGAATATAACATCCGCCTCTTTCTGAGACCCTACTGTTTCGGTAAATTACCATCTTACTTACATTAAATACAATGATTGTTCCAAAGGGATTGAATGCAAACATGAGTGGGCTGAAAATGAAAACTCTTAAAGTTATAAACGGATTTTGATATAATTTTAATGGCGTGTTCCTAAGGTATTTGTCAACCTAACTCATGAAATTTATGAAAGTATACTCAAGGTTTTTTTTATTTATATGGGTCCAAATCCGTGGTAACTCTTACGTAAAGAAAGATACTTTGTAACCAATTATAAATCCTTCCTATTTTTACTTAATATTTAATATTTGTTGCTGTTACTATTTATATTATTTTTCACATACTACAGTGTTTTTTTCCTTACAGGAGATGCAGAGCTAAAATGCCTAGAGAATGCCAAAATTCCTCAGACAGTTTCTGTTATATATGTGGATCAGTTACTTTAAGACAATACATGAGCCAGTTGACCTAACATGTGCAGAAACTTTATGAGCTGTACTTTGGATGTAAAGTGGGTGCCAAAGACAAAAGCTGGGCACCTCACATATGTTGTATCAGGTGTATAAGTTCCCCTTCTGCCTGGGTGAAAGGCAAAGGACCCGGCCTCATGTTTGGCCTACCAATGGTCTGGAGGGAGCCAAAGGACCGCATAAGTTACAAGGAGCATGAGTGACTAATTTGTGCGGACTTGAAAGTAGTAGCCCTACTTAATGTGCTACAAAGTGGTTACACGAAGTTTATGTTTTTCCTTTGCAAGTGGAACAGTAGGGACATATCAGAACATTATGTACGCTCAGAATGGTCACCTCGGGAAACTATGTCGCCTGGATGCCGTAATGTAATTAATGAGCCACTAGTTAAGAAGGAGAAAAGCATTTTGCCAGCAATGCACATAAAACTAGGCCTAACAAAGCAATTTACCAAAACACTGCAACATAACGAGCCATGTTTTCAGTACATCAAAGCGATCTTCCCCAAAATAAGTCATGCTAAGATTAAAGAAGGCATATTCGTAGGCCCTCAGATTCGTCAACTTATCGCTGATGAGGACCTTAAGGCGACAATAGATGAAACTGAACTAGCGGCCTGGCTTGCATTCAAAGAGGTATGCAAAGAACGTCTGGGAAAGCACCAAAGGGCACAGCGAGAGCGTATAGTGGAGAGTCTAATCAAGTGCTACCAAGATCTCGGAGGCAATATGTCAGTGAAGATACAATTTCTTCGTTCTCATCCGTCCTTCTTCCCAGAGAATGCAAGAGATGTGAGTGATAAAAATGAAGATAGGTTCCATCAAAATATAGCGTTAATGGAAAGCAGGTATAAGGGCAATTGGAGCTCTGCTATTCTAGCTGACTTCTGCTGGGACCTGGAGTGTGACCTACCCGGGAAATCTCACAAACGAAGAAGTAAATACTAAAATGTAAGTTAATACATTATATAATGCTAACAAACATGTTGATTCATTATTTATTCATGAATTAATTAGAATGGACACATTTAATCTGAATTTGGAAGTAAAATACATTTATGGTATCGTGGACATCGGTATTAATTGCATAATTATTAAATGGGCAATTTACAAGAAAATATTACGTGATGGGAAATATTTGCTATCAAATTCGAATTCAACACACTCAATTACATAATAAAATGCACCTGAGATCTATGTTTTTTTCTTGACACTTAAATTTGTTGTAGCGTTATTTAAAAGAGAATTTGGGGTCTGAACACGAAAATAAGAGATTTGGTGGTATTTGGCAACTATTGAAGGGATTTTGTCAGACGTAACCATGTCCGCTAATTAAATATTAAAACTTAGCCCTTAAATGACTTTAATCTTATAAAAACAATTAATATAATGGCTTTGTGTAAAAATGAATATTTCTTTAATTAAGAACAAACCATTTACAATAGACTAAACTCTCCCAAACTTCTACTTGAATCTATTAAACGCTATGTTATAATTTATTAAGTTATAATTAATTAAGTTCATAACTAACCTGTTTCTTTCTTTAGGTTTGAATATTAAATAAAGTTAAAACAGATAGTCTGTCGTAATGTGCGATTGCGTGCATAATGTATAGAGATGAAGATCTTGTAGTTCCTCTACTAACTGGACTCCTAGGTTTGTGAAACCAACATTATGCCACTTATATTAATTCTTTGTTTGTGAAATGTACATGTGCCTATATTTGTGTGCTTATGTAAGAGTGTGTTCATTACATGCATTGCTTTATCTGTATACTTATATTCTGTAATTTTTTATTTTAGTGAAATAAAGCCGAACTTTAGAACTTTCCTTAACCTTTGGGCTACTTCAATTTATGTCACTAGACATGAAAGAAGTACCTCGATCTGAATGCACGTACCCTGATAACCTGAAAAGTGAAAACAACGTTATAAGACACTGTATAACAGTTGATGAAGAAATATCCTTATAAGGAAAAGCAAAGAGAAAAGGCGAGTATTCGTCTACCAAATTAATAAATACTTATTGAGAGAAGAAGAGGGTAATGGCCCGTTAAAGTCCAGGCGTATTCGATCAAAAGAGCGCATTGTACGGATAAGCTGTTGCTTCTATGGGCGATAATATCGAGGTTTTAACCTTTGACACGTTTAACACCCTGACACCACTCGCTTAACATCATCTACAGAATAAGGCAAGTTTCGTACTCGAACAAAATGGTAAAATCGTGTAATCCCTGGATGACAGAGAGCTTTATGAAGCTAGACAAGATTATTGTGGGTCATGCTTGAGAAGAAAGTACGTGATAAGGCTTCATCAGCTCTGTTGAGCGAACCAGGAGGATGTATAACTTCGTCGCTAAAGGGCATCAATTCCAAAGGCCATCTAGCAATCTTTAGGCTCTTTTTTTTACTCTTATAACACGAATCAAACATGTAAGATATTGATTTTTGATATGTAATTGAGGTAAACTTACGATCAAGAGGAAAATGACGCCATCTTTTGATCGCCTCAACAATAGGCCTCTTGTTCGACAGAGCAGTGATTTCTCTCGGAAGAATTTAAGGATCTCGAAAAAAAGGCAACGAGTCGTCCATTCTGGTTCAAAGCGCTATTTGAGGCATGAGTTTCTAGTGTAAACGGTAAATTTCCATCTATTTTCGCCTTAACAGCGTTAATAATAGCGTATTTTAATTCCTCGTTGGCATTTGTAGCTTCTTCATAAAGTGGAAAATGACAATTAATTAGAGGGCGAATTCGTTGAGAAAATCTTTGGACCTACCGCGAGTAGTATGCAAGCAATCCAACTAATCGAGATAATGATTCTTGGCTGGTCGGTGCAGGCATATCCTTGAGAGCAGCAAGGCATGAAGGATATAGGCGAAGTTCATTCTGGCGAACCTGATAACCTAGAATACATATATTATTAGTTGATAAGGTGCATTTGTTTTTATTTAAGGTCATTTTATGTTTCACAGCAGCTTCGAAAAACTTAGTTTTTTACCATGTTCCGCTTGCGTGCGGCTGCAAATAGTAACATAATCTAGGTAAACATACCTGTTCTAAAGATTATTTTTACGAATGAAATCGTCCATAATTCTCTGGAAGTAGGCAACGCTGTTAGTTAGATCAAAACATAAGCGTTTAAATTCAAAAAGCCTCCCACCCGCCTCAAAAGCAGTGTAAATTTAATCTTCAGGGTGAAGGGGAACACAATGATATGCACTACTTAGGTTGATGATGCTAAATATCTTATAGGTCGATATCTTATTAACCAATTCTTCAACATTGGGTAATGGATACGCATCCAAGTAAGTAAATTTGTTAATCGTCTGAAAATAGTCAACGACTAACCTTTTCTTCGATTGATTCGACACAACATGGACTTGAGCTCGCCAGGGAGAGGTGCTCGGTTCGATGATGTCTTCCTTGAGCATTAGTGCTACTTCAGAACGAATAAATTCAGAGTCAGACGTTTTAAGTTTGCATCACTTCGTAATGACTGCTCTTCACTTAGAGAATAAATTGTTGAAAACTCTTGGAGGATCTGTAATCATAGAAGCTAGAGGGCACACTTCGAGGTCAAGTTGAGGACCTCCAAAGTTTAGCTTAAAGGAGGAATGTTTAATTAGGAAGGGGACTCCTTAAATAATGTCAGCGCAACATTCAGATAAAACAAGCAAACGTACTGTCCGGTACTCACGTCTTCCGACTTTTATGCTAACCTCATAACATTCCTTGAGAGGAGATGCTAAATTTGTAGCGGCCATAGATATAGTACCTTCATAAGGTTTAAAAAGAAAATTAAAGGAGTTTGCAACATCTAAACGACCCGTAAGAACACAGTCATTCACCTCCACTTCTAAAGATGACCCATTCAAAATTGATAGCACACTGAATACTGAGTACCGAATAAGGATGATCCCTTGGTACGTGAAGTGGAACTAATCAAAGCCAATCTTAAATATACACACGTCAGATTTCCAGACGGCCGAGAAGATACGGTGGATATCCACGATTTTGCCCCAGCCGGAGAAGGCCAATAAAACGAGATCGAAGATATTCCTAATCTTAATTCCGATACAAAATCACCCATTCTGTTTCTTGATTCTCCTATAAATGTTGAAACTAAAAGAGATCCTAATTCGTCATGTCATGATGTTCCTCCTCAAGTTGTTCTTTCTGAAAATATCTCTTGTCGAGCTACTCGATATAGAAAACTTGACTGTTCTATCGAAAAAGATACGTTTCATGATGTTCCTCCTCCAGCTGCTCCCCCTGACGCCTCCCCCGAAACTATACTTCGTCGCCCTACTCGACATAAAAAGCCTGTTGAACGTTACATTGAAAACTGCTAGATCCTGTAAATACTCAAATTAGACGCTTGATCTAGTATTTAATTGTATTTTAGCCTTTTTATTTTTGCAGAGAGGAAGTTTGTTATAATTTATTTAGTTATAATTAATTAAGTTCATAACTAACCACCTGTGTTTCTTTCTTTAGGTTTGAATATTAAATAAAATTAAAACAGATAGTGTGTCGTAATGTGCGATGGTGTGCATAATATATAGAGATGAAGATCTTGTAGTTCCTCTACTAACTGGACTCCTAGGTTTGTGAAACCAACATTATGCCACTTATATTAATTCTTTGTTTGTGTGAAATGTACATGTGCCTATATTTGAGTGTGTTCATTACATGTATTATTTTATTTGTATACTAATGTTCTGTAATTGTTTATTTCAGTGAAATAAAGCCGAACTTTGGAACCTTCCTTAACCTTCACGCTCTAAATATGAATTCATTTTATCGAAGAAATATTAGAGAAAACTATCTTATTAATGACTAATGTATTATTAAATAACAATTGTAAGATTCTATAATAACGTAAAACATTGTAAAATAAATTAATGTGACTAGAATGTACAAATCTATTTATTTTTAACTTATATTGAATGTATAAAAATTCCATTTGTAATCTGTTAAATACCGCTCTGTATGCGGACGGTTTACATAATAGATAAAGTGGAAAGTACCTCAAGAGGAGAATAATACATATAAAGAGACTCACATATAAAGAGAGATACATCTGAAGACTTTCCAAGTTCCCGCCGAATAAAGAATACTGAATTCAGTACCAAAGATTTTTTTACCCCAAAGAAATCCCTGATCACCTTTACCCAGCCTTCAATCAAGAAATAAAAATAACTCTACACTTTACAGTCAGTGTCTCACATAAAAGGCACTACCAGAAGAATCGATCCGGTAGACACCAATCCGAACTAAGAAACCTCTCTGACTACCATGAGTGCTACTAAAACTCGGTGAAAAATCACCATTGATGACCAAACCACTCACAACAGGGCAACAACACCTATAGTGTAATTTATTTGATCATTTTGGTTGTATATTAGTCGTACGTTTTTATCCACTTAATACAGTCACTTCTGCTTACTAAGGAGTGCCCAGAAAAAGTTTAGACATTGTCCTTGTGTCATAAGGTGGAAGGGTGCTTTTGTTTTCTAAATTTAGACTTATGATCAGTTGATCATAAGTCTAAATTTAGCAAAGTCAGCGTTACCAAAAGTTGCAATCTTTATGGAGTTTCAGGATTGGACAATATTTAACATATCGAACAAGAGTGATCAAACAGAAATGGATTTACCAAGAGAGAAACAAGCTGCTCACTTCATACACTAAGAAGTGGAACTTGCCAATTTCACTATCAAGCCTCCCGTCTTCAATGAAACAGCTGTTACGGGATGGTTTATATAGTGAACGCACAATTCCATATTTCGAGGTGAAGTCGAGAAGACGCAAAGTTTTATCATATCCTAGCTGCTTTACCTCCAGAGACAGTTTAATCGTATTCCTGCTCCGGTCTTTCCATCGTATAGTTACCCTCTCCAGAGGACAGAGGTGATTGGATTATTTGAGAGGACAAAACCAGAACTCTTCGAGAAATAAATCACATCTTCCACACTTATCGGACGACAACCGGTCAATCTCAAAGAGTCGCGAAGGAAATCACTGCAACTTGGAATTAGTGAGGACCTTGTGACGCACAAGTTTATCCAGTCCTTGGCCCTGAACATCGCGCCCATCATCGCTACGCAGAAGGATTTAACTCCCTACCAATTAAGAAAACTTGCAGACGAACTAATGCCATTTAATAGGGCACAGTGTCTTAGTGTGAAGAATAGTGATATAGATGAAACTGGTGCTACATTGTTTCCCAATATAATTGCTCCCAATGTTAATATGGGCAATAATCAGATCAATAATGTGCAATATACGAAAAGTGCGCATTCATTTTCCAGCAACCACAACTTAAAAGTTTTTTGCGCGTTCCTGAGTAATTTTACAGACTGAGAAGGAAGTTAACAAACTGAAGCTGGAATGATTTACTTTCGGGACATTCTTCAGCAACTAACTACACAAATTTTCTTAATAAATGAAATGAAATGTGAAAGCAGTTTGTTCCAATGTAACGTAAATAAATTGTCTGACATGGTGGGACGGCGAAATTTGATATAAAAGAAATTTAAGGAGCAGAGCTTACTTGAAGAATCTTAAAGGATCTGTAATAGAACAAGTAATAAGAATTTTTAATAAATCACTAGATGAATCTTTAGTTCACAATGAGTTTAAGTTAGTAAGCGTTACACCAATCTTTAAGAGTGGGCAAGATGGACGACTACACCATTTATTGGCCTATTACTTTGGCATCGATAATTTGAAAACGTAGGCATAATAATCATATATCACGTAGGCGAATCTTTACACTTATTGCATGTGTGGTAAATTGGATAGCTGACTGGTTGTTAGATAGGAAGCAATGTATGGTCATAAAGAGCTAAAAGTCTCCGTGGTTGGATGTAACATTTGAAATGCCACAGGGATTCGTTCTAGGTCCTGTTGATTTTTGTGTATATCAATGACTTGGATATTGGTTTGGTTAATAAAACTTGCAAGTTTTTGCTGATGCTAATCGTTTAGGACTTGCTCCGATTGAAAAAGGCCGAATTGATATGCAAAGGTGATTTATATATTCTAGCTGAGTGGGAGACCATATGGTAAATGAAGTTCAATGTCGATAAGTACAAGGTTATACATATTTTATCGATAAATATTAATTAGACAATTCCAGGAGGAGTATTAAGTGAAGTTTCAAAGGAAATAGAGCTTGGAGTTATTGTTACCAACGACTTCAAGTCAATAAAGAAGTGTCTAGCTGGTTGTAGAAAAGCAAATCAAGTTTTAGGTGTCATTTGTGGTAACTTTTAATATAAATGTAAAGTCATAATTTGATTTTGTCAAGTCACTTGTCCATCTGCATCTGGATTATGCGATACACTCATGGTCCCTATTTCTTTTGAAGGATATAAAAAGATAGGAGAGAGTCCAGTATAGAAGAACTAAGATGATTCTAGAACTTCGCCATAAATCATACGAAAATAGATTAAAAAACTAAGGTTTGCCATCTCTTAAAACGAGTAGATTGCGGGGGAAACTGATTCAGGTTTTTAAGATTTTCAAAGATTTTGATGATATTACTTCGACCAGAGTTCTTTTTATACCTCGAATGACGAAGGTGTTACTCGAAATAATAGCTTTAAGTTGTTTTATCTTAGGGTCTAATACGGAAATAGAAAGAAATTTATTTTTATTGAAGATAATAACGGTTTGGAATAGCTTGTCTGCTACAGTTGTATCTATACTTCAGTAAACATGTTCGAGAATAAACTGGATACCTTCTTTGCAAATAATAATATTACAAAAATAAGTTTGGACCTATCCTTGGGGGCTGGCTGTTGCGATCGATGACAATGCTTATGGGCTGGCGTCGTGTGGACCCAGAGATCTTTGCCAGTTGATTTTACTGTAATATATTCATTTTGCCTAACTTCAGTTTAGGACAACGTCTTCTCACGATCTTTCTGATGGAGATGCGCTTGTTTGCATCCTATTTTTTTTCAAATAAATGCAAAAATTTATACAAAGTTTTGGTGATAAATAACATTTATTCTAGAAAACCAAACATAGTTAATCTTCATTGATAGAAAGTCAAAATATGCAGTGCTTAGCATAGCATAACGTTATAGAATTAATCAACTTAATTTCATCGCTTTAGATACCACATAGCCTAGGCATATGTAGAATACTCGTACCTAATATATACTAAATAAATGAACGTTTATCTTAGCCAGATTAGCCACATAATTACAAGAATATCTGCATTTATTCACCGGACAAATCTTTGAATTATATAATTGTGTAAGTACGTAAATACTGTGCATCCGTCGCCGAGTTGACAGTTAATGGCAACATCATTTTCCGGCACATCCAGTCGAATCGGTCAAATCCCATGAGTTACGAATCGCGGCCTCGCCCAACCTCCTGATCACACCTTTGTGGCCTTCGATCAGTTGAGCAGGAATAATACCCTTTTAGTCTCCTTGAAATGACTCATTGACATCGCCCATTGGAAGGAAACATTTATGAAGTCCCTTCAGTTTTTGCGTAATTATGATCCTCAGTGGCATTTTGGGGAAAAAACGAGCAAGGAATCCAATTTGGGATTTTGGGTTCGGGAGGTTTTTAGCCATGCCACACCCAACTGGTTCCGGTATCAGGATTTGATAAGGTAACTTCTTGTAGTAATTTTTGTGATTTTATTTCACCCCGATTAATTATCATTCGCCTTTCGGTCAGCTCCCGTCTTTATTGTCACTGATTTTTATCAATGTTTGGGGACAAAATATTAGCATAAATTGCAAAAAAAAAAATTTCAAAGGAGACTAAAAACTAAATTAATTTTAAGTGTTATGATTGATAATTATCTATTAGCAAAGGTTGAGCTCTGATAGAGAGAGATAATTGCCAGTTAGTCAGAGCCATTGCTTAATAATAATCAATCGAGGAGTAAACAAAGAATATATATATATATATATATATATATATATATATATATATATATATATATATATATCATGAATACGAGAGATGATAGAAAAAAAATCAATCACCCCAAAGAAAGAAAAGATAAACGGAATTTCTTTCGGACAAATGTATTTTCCTAAGTGCCAAAAAAGTTATGCAGGAATGAGGATCGAATTAAACACAATGAGATAGCGAGCAACCTCTTTAATCTTAATTAAAATAATCCCTTATACCACTCAGCTACGAGGGAGAACAAAAAATCCCTCGATTAGGCGAGCTTTAAGGCATGCTTCGCTAGGTCTATCAAAAGGACTGAAAGAGAGAGAAATCAATTGGGAATTCAAAGAAAAAACTATAAATAGAGTATATATATATATATATATATATATATATATATATATATATATATATATATATATATATATATATATATATATATATATATATATATATATATATATATATATATATAGAGAGAGAGAGAGAGAGAGAGAGATAAAGAGAGAGAGAGAGATATAACTATCGGACAAAATAATTGGAACAGTAGAAATCTAACATCAATATTTCAATGAGCCATTATATTACGAATACCCATCCAAATTTCATTGTGAGTGTTTTGTTTTTATTTTAGATACATAGTTTCATTTATCAACTTTAATGATTATTTGAATTTCTTTTTCAGATCGTGGTATAGGTGCTAAGATGCGTGGCCTCACTGAGTTCGAAAAAGGGCAAATGGTTGGAGCTCAAATTGCAGGAGTTTCCGTCACCAAAACAGCTAATCTCCTTGGTCTTTCGAGAACTATCATATTAAGGACTATGACAGAATTCGAGAATCAAAGCAAAACCTCCAGCAGGAGTAGCAATTCCGGCAGGACTTCGTAGCTCGCTGAAAGAGACCGACCAGTGTTGAAACGCATTGTGATGAAATATCTCCGCACAACTACCCCTAAAATGACTGCAGAGTTTAATCAACATCTTACTAGCCCAGTTTCAACCAAAACTGTTCGCCGTGAGCTCAATAAAGCCAGATATCATGGGAGTGGTATCATCAAGAAATCTCTGCTTTCTCATCAAAACATTCAGAAAATGCTGAACTGGTGTAGAGATCACAAGGGCTAGTCAATAGACCAATAGGAGCAAGTAATATTCTTCGACGAGTTCATTTTTTCTCTTTTCTCCATTGCAGGGCGAGTTTATGTGTGGAGGCAGCCTGCGAAAGCTTTTAATCCTGACTGCTTTCTTCCTACAGTAAAGCACGGAGGAGGGTCAGTGATGCTCTGGGCAGCCATATCTTGGAATTCTCTTGGTCCAATCATTGCCCTGCATGGTAGGATTAACAGCAACGAATATCTGAATATTTTGGAAGATCAAGTCCATCCCATTTTCCAGACATTATTCCCTGATAGTGAGTGCTTTTTCCAAGATGACAATGCCCCAATACACACCGCTCATGTGGTTAAGAATTGGTATGAAGAGCATAGGTGTGAGCTACAAAACATAAAGTGACCCCCGACAATCTCCAGATCTTAATTGTCGTAGGTGAGGTTAGATTTCCTGGCCTCCGCTTGCTTCCTTTGAAGCAAGCGGACACTCTGCGATTAGCCTTGCCCTGAATAATCCACTTTAAACGTGGGTTGCACGAAATCAAGTAAGAGTGACTATTTTTCCTTGGCTGAATTAAATCAACTAACTAGGAGGTTCTGGATATCAAACTGGATGAAACAAAATAATCTTTACTACTGTACAAACAAAAATAAAATAATGAATACAACAAAGAAATAAAAAAATCCTTAAGTGGGCAAAAGGTTTACACACGTCAGCTCCAGGCGCAAGCCGTTAGCACATACCCACAAACGTGCACGACCGACAAAAGGGAAACTACTATTCCGGGTGTATCTGCCGTCCGAGGATTTTGTACCCGAGAGAAGGGCTTGGGGAGAGGGGTATGAACATCGAGCTCGATTGATTTTCAACGTCACGGTTGGGTTTGCATTTGGACGAATAGTACTTGGCCTGCTAAAAGTTATGAAGTAGAATATAACCTGTCTTCTAACAATTACTGCTAGCCTAGAAAGGAGGGATCAAGGGAGTATATCGCCGTGGATAAGCTGAGTTGAATATAGCAGTGTGGGAGTCTCCTCGTTCCTAGTTCTTATTTTTTCCTTTTTAAAATTCTTGTCTTCAGGCTCTTGGGGTTTGCACTTGGCCGAATAGTACTCGGCCTTCTGAAAGTTATGAAGCAGAATACAACCTGTCTTCTAACAACTACGCTAGCCTCGAAAGGAGGGATCGAAGGAGTATTTCGCCATGGAGAAGCTGAGTCGAATATAATAGTGTAGGACTCTCCTCGTTCCTAGTTCTTATTTCTTCTTATTTAATTTTCTTGTCTTCGGGCTCTTGGGGTTAGGGAGGCCGAGCGAAAGAATTCTTCTGTGTCGCGTCCTCTTTGGCAAAATACTAATCTTATCCAGGCAAACGCTTAACTATTTATACGTGTTTACTGGAAGTGGATTTTACTTTATCTATATAGAGGCGCCGGGAGTGAATTTAGAACTTCACGCCATCTCGCGGAACCTCTCGTTATTACAATTAGGCTCGCTATAGGGTGTGTTATCAAACGGAAGTTACTTAAAAAAGAAGCCGATTGCGCGTTCTTTCCGTCCTACCCGTCTCTCTCTCTCTATCTTTGACATTAATATTATTGAGCATTTGAGGTGCATCTTGGAGTGACAAGTTAGAAGTTGTTACTCTACATCGTCGGGTCTGAAACAGATGGAGCAAGTATTGGAAAAAGAATAGCTCAAGATTCCTCTCAATGAAGTTAGGAAGCTGTATGAATCAATTCCAAGGCGCTTTGACGCTGTTCAAAAAGCAAAAGAAAGACTCCGTATTAAATAAATATTCATTGAATTTAACACATGTTCCAATTATTTTGTCCAACTCCTATATATATATATATATATATATATATATATATATATATATATATATATATATATATATATATATATATATATATATATATATATATAAAGAAAAAAAGCTCACAAAGTGCACGTGAGTCAAAGTTATGTAGATACACCCAAAAAGGAAAAGTGAAAGACGATTCCGAGCGCTTTCGTCTTTATTCTTAAAGACCTTTTCAAGGAATGAACAGTAGGCTGAACATACATTGCCTTAAATAGTGGAAGGGAGGATTAGATTACCCATCTCTGAACCTTAATTAAGGGGGAGAAAATTCTGAAACAACTTTATTTGAGATTTTATGTATGTAGTGATAATGGGGTCTAACGTGAACAAACCAGGGCTAAGGTTGAAATTTGGGAGCGCGTTAATGGAGATACATTCTACTATATTTCTCGAAATATAATTTCTACATTTTATGACTGGTTTGGCATTGTTCCAGTTAATGCTATGATTAAGATTGTACATGTGTAGAAAAAGCGCAGATTGTTCACTGTGATTGCGTACATTGGCTTGATGTTACTTACTTAACCCGGACATTTAGTTCTTTTCCGGTTCGTCCATAATAACATTTTGTGCAGTTGTTGCAGCCTATCGAATAAACAATGCCAGGTCGGAGAGGGGGTGAATTTCTGACAAGGATGCGATAAATTGTAGTCTCGTACTTAAAAATAACATTTATGTTCAGAGGCCTAAGTAAACGAGGTAATTTAATGAAAATATGGTTATAGGTTAAATCTTATAAGTTTTTGGACTGAATCTTAGGGATATTAACATTAGTTTGAAAATAGGAACGCTTTGCGAATTTATTATAATTGTCGAGGAAGTACAAAGGGTAGCACAAATTTATCCCTATTTTATATATTCTATCGACTTCTTTGTCTAGGTATTCTGGTGAGAAAATTATAAGGGCACGCAAAAACATAGAGGAGAAAACACTTTGTTTGATGTTATTATGGTGGTTAGAATAAAAATGTATATAAGAGTGTATGGCTGTGGGTTATCTATATATTTCATATTTGACACAATGATTTGTCCGATGAATTAGAATATCTAGGAAAGGGATTGTGCGATCCTTTTAAACTTCTAAAGTACATTTAATCGAGGGCGCTAAGGTGTTAATTTTAGTAAAAAATGTATTAATATTTGAATTAGTATCCCTACATACATAAAATCTCACATAAAGTTGTTTCAGGATTTTGTACCTCCTAATTAAGGTTCAGAGGTGCGTAGTCTAATCCACCTCTTACACTATTTAAGGCAATGTATGTCCAGCCTCCTGTTCATTCCTTGAAAAGTCTTTAAGAATAAAGACGAAAGCGCTCGGAATCGTTTTTCACTTTTCCTTTGTGGGTGTATCTGCATATATATATATATATATATATATATATATATATATATATATATATATATATATATATATATAATCCAGGTAGTTTCCGCTGTGCAACCTTAATTTAATTTTCAATAAGAAAAGAATGGCGCTTTATTACGATTGAGTAGTGCAACGTTTCGACCAAACGGTCATCTTCTGGCTCTAGAAAACAGATTAAGATATACAAATATTCAAAATAGGTTTATGTGGTCACCGCAAATTATAATTAAAGGGAAGTAAAATACAACGATTTAAGGAAAGAAGTAAAGTAAAATTGTACAGAGAAAAAAACAAACAAAACAAAACGACTAAAAAACTGGCTAATAAAAGCTTAAAAAACAACAACAACAAAAAATGTCAAACAATTCCATCCTTGAATGACTTCGAGATTTTGGACTCCATCTCAAACCCACTATCACTACGTATCTCTGAATCTATTTATATTAAAACACTATCTCCCTCACTCAATTCTGATTCCTCTTTTATTGCTTTAAACATCCTGTAAACAACCACTACTAGCGAAACTGTTATATTTCCCGTCACCCCTCTACCACACCATATTCTCACTGGATATCAAAGATTCAAGGTATGTTTCACATTTGATCCGTTTAGTTTCATATTGATTTTTGTTGTTGTTGTTGTTGTTTTTTAAGCTTTTATTAGCCAGTTTTTTAGTCGTTTTTTTGTTCTTTTTCTCTGTACAATTTTACTTTACTTCTTTCCTTAAATCGTTGTATTTTACTTTTCTTTAATTATAATTTGCGGTGACCACATAAACCTATTTTGTATATTTGTATATCTTAATCTCTTTTTAGAGCCAGAAGATGACCGTTAGGTCGAAACGTTGCACTACTCAATCGTAATAAAGATTTGTTTGATGTTGGATTTAAGTCTACTCCTCGCCATTCTTTTCTTATTGAAAATTATATATATATATATATATATATATATATATATATATATATATATATATATATATATATATATATATATATATATATGTATTCACCTAGATTTCTTCTACAAAGTTTGAGTCTTATATTCAGTAAGAAGGACAAAACAAAGAAGGCAGGTCTCATCTTTAATTCCAACGTTATTACAAAACCGATCTTCAGGAGGTAAAAACAAATTCTAAATGAGTAATCTAAGCCTATAAACATAAATAACAGCACAAGTTCAAAGTTAAAAACCACAGATCAGAGAAAATCACAAAAAAACGACGTTAAAAATATAAAATTTAAATTACGTTAATGAACAAACAAAATAATGAGGTAAAGAATAGCAAAATATTTGTAAAGAGATACTATCAATTAAGGACAAACAAAGTAAACGTAATATTACAAAATTAAACAATTGGAATGGAAAAATAGAGAATTGGATATAAAAAAAAGGTAAAACTAAAATATAGACACTGAAACATTACCTTACATGGTCGAATCACAATGACGAGTGAAAACAGAAAGGAATTCAAAGAATGAATACAGCTTGGTTAAGTTATAAACAGAAGAAAGGATGACGTGTCCTCATTTAAATTTGGGTGGTTGTATTCAATACAGATTGATTCTTTAATGTGGAGAGATGAAATAGATTTAGCAAATTTTAAGACAGAAAAATCATTTAAGGACACGTCTGTTTTACAATCAATAGCATGTTTCCTGATGAAAAAAACTCTTTGTTACTTAATGTTTTACCGGTTCTATGGCTAATTCCCATGTGAGAACAAAAACGCGACTGAAGAGTACGTACTCTGCTTCCTATATAGGTCCCCAACTTACAGATAGGGTCAATGAGTTTATATACAATGCACGAACTAAACGGTGTGGAAATATTGTCCTTCCCTTTAAAGAAATTAACAATATTTTTGTTATTAATGAATATAAGTTTAAAATTAATTTGACAATTAAATTTCCTAAAAATGAAAATTAAACGTTTTCGGAGAAGGTCATTACAAGGGCTTATGTCTGGTAACAGGACATGCCTTATTTCCCTTGGGACATTAGAAGAAGTGGAGGGGCTATAAAGCCTGAAGAGAAACTTCCTAATACAGCTTTCAACTAAAGATAAAGGGTAATCATTTTTTACCAAGTATTCTTTTAAAAAATTGAATTCAAAATGCATACTAAAATAAGTGGAAGAAAAATTAAAACCTCTGAAGAGGAGTGTTTTAATGGCGCCAATTTTGTATGTTAAATCACAGTGTCGTAGAATGGACTCTCGACGATATACCATATATAACTATTCGTTGAGGGAACTTATTTAATTATCTTAGAGTGCGTGAATGTCTAGGCTGGCCGATATTATGTATCTTCGATATGCTTAAGAAGTGGAACTGAGCTGAAGGATAATAATATTGCTATCATTAATAAAATAGAGTTTTATTAATAATAACTATCAACAACACACAAAACGGAAAATATTGACATAAACAGAGAATGGAAAGGGTCGTGGGGAATCGAGCTAATCCGAGGATTAAAAGATTTAAAAAGGTAAAACAAATATAAAGTTAAAGGGAGTGGATGGTTCGCTAAACCATTTAAAGTACAGGATAGAGTTGACAAAAGGGTTAAATACTCAAAGGTAACGTTCGGCTTACGTAATTATACTTGTTGTGCAGAGGAAGGCGACGTGAAGGAATTTTCGGTCCGCTGGCGAGTTCCAGCCGAAGGGGGGGGGGGGGAATTAAATAATCCTGACGTGGCGTCTTGGAATGAGAACCGTTTCTTGACGAACGGCTTGAAGAACAATGGCTGTTCTACGTTGTTCTCTTCTAGACAACAGGGGACGGGGTGAGAACCATCTCTTGTCTACAGGCTCAAGAACAAATGCTGTTCTAATGTTGTTCTCTTCTGAACAATAAGGGGGAAGGGTGAGAACCGTTTCTTGGCAAACGGGCTCAAACGAACAATGGCTGTTCTACGTTGTTCTCTTCTGAACAACAGGGGGGGGGGAGGTGAGAACCGTTTCTTGTCAACGGGCTAGAACGAACAATGGCTGTTCTAACGTTGTTCTCTTTCTGAACAAAAAGGGGAAGGGTGAGAAAGGTTTCTTGGCGAACGGGCTCAAAAGAACAATGGCTGTTCTACGTTGTTCTCTTCTGAACAACAGGGGGGTTGGGGGTGAGAACCGTTTCTTGTCAACGGGCTCACAAGAACAATGGCTGTTCTAATGTTGTTCTCTTTCTGAAAAACAGGGGAAGCCTTGTGGACTTGGCGTCACGAAAGGCACAAACCTTGGCACTCAAGGGATATTGTCCTACTTCTGGACAAGTGATGGTGAATCTCGAGGTCGAGGTCCCTTGGCGCACAAGGTGAGAGTGGGTCGTAGTGATGTTTCGCGATGAAAATCTGGATCTCCAATCTGATCTTAGTGGTAAAGTTTCCAAATAAATAGTCAGGACATCCCCTTGGCGTGGGGGACAATGGAGTGGGAGCTTCGAAGGAATGCACAGCCGAGCCTGGGAACAATGCCTTATCTGCTTATAAGCCTAACTCAATCTGGCGAGGGCGGGGCATGGGGAGAACGGGGGAAGATAAACCTCCTTGTTTAAACATTGACTCAGGTGGCTGCGATAAGGCCCCAGGCTTCAAAGCTAAGATGCACGTGGGTAGCATCGTGGTTTTAAATAACATGTGATAGTGGTTGAAATTAACGCGGCCTCAACCCGTTCTATCACACACAGAAATTAAAGAAATTTAAACCCTGATCTGTGAAAGTTGGTTTTCTAAAAACACACGTTTAATTGCCGGAAGGGGTACGAGAGACATTAACATCTAGAAATGGCAACATATTATTAATTTCCTGTTTTGGAATGAAAGTAATATTAGGGTGTAAATTGTTTATAAAATCGAAAAACCTTTTTGAACAAGAACTAGAAGAAAAAAACGCAAAGGTATCATCAACGTATCTTTTGTAGAATAAGGGACGAAATTGAGAAGTGCAATAACGGAAGAGTCGATCTTCAAAATTACACATAAAAATATTTGCAAAAATCGGTCCTAGTGGGCTTCCCATCCCAACACCTTTAATTTGATTATAAACCACGCCATTAAAAGTGAAATAGTTGTCCTTGACAGCTATATGAAATAACTCTGAAAATTGTGAAAAACTGAAACCATTAAAGAGGGCATTTCTATCCGGAAAGGCCTTAGTCAAAATAATCTCTATAGTGTCGTGAAGGGGAATATTTGTAAATAAGGCCGTGATGCCAAAGCTAGAAAAGAAAAAAGGACTTGACGATTCAAACTTTGCGATTTCCGAAGCAAAATCAAAGCTATTATTAATGGTATATAGATTGAAAGTAAAAGGGGTTAATAGAGGATTAAAAAGAAGAAAGAGTGTAAGAAACAAGAATGGGACGAAGAGGGCATCCAGTCTTATGTATCTTAGGTAGCCCATAGAACAGACCTAAGTAAGATGATGAAACATACAGAGGACGGTAAACAGAATCACTAAGAACACCCGAAGACTTTAGCTTCAGCAAAAACCGGTTAATTTTGTCCTCTAAACGGTGAATGATAGTCAAAGGTTGTTCCATAATTTCAGTAAACTTGGATTTATCTAACAAAATCTGAGACATTTTGGAAATGTAATCAGTCCTATTCAAAATCACCACCCCATTACTCTTATCAGGATGGGTGACAACAATTTCCTTATTCCGCCCGAGGTTCCGAAGAAGAGAAAAATCTTGTTTAGTAAAAAGGAGAGACGGAAATTTCATGTGCTTAAATTTATGAAAAAATTCATGGGAGACTTGTGAAATATTTGTTTTAAAGCCAGAAAATGAACCTAGAATGGGCAGATGTTGGATATCGTGAATAAACCTTTCAAAGTAAAAATAATAGTTCACATAATCGAGCCTGAAGATTGGTAACTTGAATTGAAGCCCAAAGGAGAGGGGAATTTTTTCCCTTTTCAGAAAGATTAACTACAGAGTTTAAATCATGGAATTTACGCCGTGATAAGTTAAGTTTTCTAAGTTTGCCATCATGGACTAATGAAATTCTTTGGGCATATGACGAAATGTTCCGAGAAACAATATAGGAAAAACATAGGCTATCTGAACAAGAGAATGTAGAACGCAAATGTTTAGAATAGGAATCAACGAGGGCCAAAAGCTTATTCCGAGCGCGGAATTTAAAGTTAATCTCATTATTGAGTAGGTAATCCGAAGAGAAAAGATAAAAATCACTCAAATAGAGAAATTTCCTGTATAGCTTGAAATGTAGAAAATTTGGAAAAAACATGACCATTACGACAAATTTCAAGAAATTCCAAATCAAGACAGACTTTCTTTAACTTCCTTCGGGAATTCTTGTAGCGACGGTAAATTTGTAGACCTTCTTGTCCATAGCGGGATAATATGTATTAACCTAGATTTCTTCTACAAAGCTTAAGTCTTATATTCAGTAAGAAGGACAAAACAAAGAAGGCGAGTCCCATCTTTAATTCCAAAATTTCGAATTATTGCAAAACTCATCTTCAGGAGCTAAAAACAAATTCTAAATGAGTAATCTAAGCCTAAAAACATAAATAACAGCACAAGTTCAAAGTTAAAAACCACAGATCAGAGAATATCACAAAAAACGACGTTAAAAATATAAAATGAACGTTACGTTAATGAACAAACAAAATAGTGAGGCAAGGAACAGCAAAATATTTGTAAAGAGATACTATCATCTCCCTGACCCGAAGATACGGGTGTGATGTCCAGCTCTTTTGTGGCTTGCGAACGCCACTCACACTTCTTGGGAGAGAACTCGTTGATTTGCACTCCTTTCTGGGAAGTCTCGTCTAACCAAATCTGTCTGTAATCCTGGAGCGGGTGCATATATACCCAGAGTTCTCCAAAACAGGGAGAAAGGTTGAGACCTTCTGTAACCTTCGTTATCGGCCGTGACAACCCGAGCGTCTCCTTGCGGTAAAGTGTCAAAGGCAGGGATCAGCGGGCCAGACGGGCAACCAGCGGCGGGAGCCATAAAAGCAGTTCACGGCGAATCCTACAAAGTAATCTCTTGATCCGAGGGTGGGTGGGGAGGTAAGATTGAGATGGCCGGCAGGTAGCCCCAATTTCAGCGTCATGCCTCAGTGGGAATTTCGCGGAGACCTGGCGGCGAGTCCAAAAAGGGTGAGGTCGGAAGGGGATGCAGAGTAACGTCTCGCTTTCTCTCCCGAAGTAATATCTTAGGAGGTGGGGAAATCATATTATTCTAAGGGGATACCTCCACAATATATATATATATATATATATATATATATATATATATATATATATATATATATATATATATATATATATATATATATATATATATACCAAGGGTATTTCGACCGTACCAATTTCATTTTAGCACATTCCAACTGTCGAATGCAGTTTTTTTTATGAGGCTGAAGATTAAAAATTAACTGAGGAAGAATTATTTTATTTGGTCTTATTTAAAATATTCAGATTCTTTACAAATTTTGGCCGTGAGCTTTCGCCTTCCTTCATGCATCTTCAGACGGAAGTCTTGGTTATTGTTGAGGCGACATTAATGTAAAGTACTCTTTTCGTTGCTTCCTTTAGCGGCGCGGGAATTGTTTGGTGAGTAGCAAAGAATGAATATCATCTTCGTTCTTTGAAGCCTTTTATAGGTCAAGGTCAGACTACAGTTCACTTTTCTTTTAGCAGAATAGGCGCAATACTCGCTCTGAGCTGGTTTCTGTGTGTTCAGATTCGAACTCATCTTATTGACGAGAAGAGCCTCCAAAGTTTTCAGGCGGCGGAGATCCGAGCTTTTTCTGAGGATGGTAGTGTTTTCAATAAGGATCTTCTTTGTAATTTGTTCATTGTATTGTTTATTGTAGGTTGCTTTTATTCCTCCTTCTTGCGAAGGAATTGTAAGTTGAAGATAGATTTCTTCGTAAGATATTATTTTGAAGGTGACTGCGAGTTTAGTGTTAATTATTTTCTTTTATTTTCTTTAACGAATGAGAGCAGGGAACTAGTTTACTAAGGAAAACAAAATATTTATTGGCTTGACGCATTTAAATACACACCCATATCATTAATAAAAGTTGATATTTATAACTTAAGGAATTGAAGATGGTGCTTTATATACATAGTTCTACGCTAAACTCGCCGTCACCTTCAATAATATACAGTAATGTGCAAATTAGTTCGGACAGTGGTGAAATAATACAATTATTTGATAATTAATGTTTATATTTGAAAAGAATATGTCAATGATAAGATAAATGGTACATTTAATATGAAATATGAGCGCCCTTTGCTTTTAGAACCTACTTCATTCGCTCTGGCATAGATTCAATCAAATTTGAACACATTTTTGCCAGTTCTTCGTTATGGTACCAGGCATTGGTAACAACAATAATCATCTTCTGCATCATCGAACAGTCGGTTTTCTCGATTCTACGTTTAATTATAGCCCATAGATTCTCAATGGGGTTTAGGTCAGGAGAATTCCCAGGTCAATCTATAACGGTAAGTCCACTTTTTTCGAAGAATGTGAGCATTATTTGGGAAGTATGGCACGGAGCCAGATCCTGCTGGAAAATGCCGCCTCCATCAGGAAAGTCTTTCTGCATCACAGGAAGCATGTGAGTCTGCAGGATTGCCTTGTAGTTAACGCTGTTCATCATTTACTCAATATTAACAAGCTTCCCTAGGCCTTTAACGCTCAAACAACCCCCAAACATCATCATAGTTGGGTATTTTGGCGCCTGTTGAATATGTCCTGGGTGAAGTGATTCATCTTTGTTTCATCTTACTACCACTGACCTATGCCCATGTAGTTCAAAATGTGATTCGTCTGAAAACATAACTTTCTTTCAGTCGGTTGCCTTCCACCAGCATACTTGCGTGCCCAGCGAAGACGTTTTCTCTTTATAGAAGAAGCCTATAATTGTTTAAGTACAGGTTTTCTATCAAATCTGCCAAATTCAACAGTTGACTTTGCTACCTCCATTTCCTCAGAAATCCGTCTGTTGTCTAAGAGCTATAATACTTGCACGCTTCTTGGGTGTGATATCCATAAACTTTTTTTTAATCATCAGAGACATGCGCAAACTTTTCTCATGGCATTTTTCTCGCTGATTTCAAATGTAACTTTAGGTTTTCCTTAGCACATCAGGTTTTGG
This sequence comes from Ceratothoa steindachneri, assembly GCA_963969495.1. Taxonomy (NCBI): domain Eukaryota; kingdom Metazoa; phylum Arthropoda; class Malacostraca; order Isopoda; family Cymothoidae; genus Ceratothoa; species Ceratothoa steindachneri. The sequence continues at coordinate 55,359,976 of OZ018317.1, read as the reverse complement.
GGATATTCTAAAATGCAATATGACCGCCGTCGGTGATAGAATGTAGCGTTTTACTCTGATTTCCTTTCCGAAACTGGTAATATATGGTTGCATAGTGGCATTGCTAGAAAAAATTTCCTTCTGTATATCTCCATGTGCATTGAGAAGTTGAACTGACACAAAATGATGCATTTAACATATAGAAACTCTAAAATTTATCCTTCCCTTTAGGCGTAAACATATGATAAAGGTAAATAGCCATGTTTTGTTTATTCCACAAACATCATAAAGTTAATGGTACTTATATTGCATGTATTAGGTTGAGGAATAAGTTCTTACGTTTTTTTTAATGTTGTGTTGATTTAAGTTTTGTTGACGTGATTTGTGCACATATTAAGAAACATTAATAAATCATGAGAGCAAAATTTTCAAAGGTAAAGCTACGTCTCTTAACAGCGTAGACAATTAGGATTTTGCTTAGGCTACGTCTTGAAGTTGAATAATAAGTCATTGCGGTTTATTTAAAAGTTGTGTTAATTTAATTTTTTGTTCTGTACCCTCAAAATGGAATGTCAAGTTGAAAGAAAGGCGCATTTTCAACACTTGTTGTTATTCATTTTCAATCGAGACGGGAACAATGCAAACGCAGCCAAAGCTTGTCGCGATATTTGTGCTGTGTACGGGGAAAATGCTTTATCAGAAAGGACAGCTCAATGGTGGTTTTCTCATTTCAAAAGTGGTCATTTCATTCTTAATGACGAAGAACGTTCTGGTCGCCCCATTAAGTTGGATGAAGAGCGATTGAACGACCTATTTCATGAAAATCCTCTTCAATCGACTAGAGAATTGGCTGTACAATTGGCGTGTGATCAAAAACTGTAGTGAATCACCTTCATTCGATGGGGAAAGTTCAAAAACTAGGTGCATGGGTTCCGCATGATTTGAGCGAAAGCAACAAACTTCAACTCTCCACGATTGCCGCAGGTTTGCTTGCTCGTCACAAAGCTACTCGTGGATATAAGGACAGATTTCTTCACCGCATCATCACTGGCGATGAAAAGTGGCGTGTTTATGTCAACATGAATCACCGAAAACAATGGCTTAGCCCCAATAAAAAAACACTTCCGCGATTAAAGCAAGGACTTCATCCTCGAAAGACGAAGCTGTGTGTGTCGTGGGATTGTGAAGGCATCATTCTTTATGAGCTCCTTGCGAACAACGAGATTGTCAATGCATAACTCTACGTTCAACAAATGTATTGACTCGCCAAAGCTATTCGTAAAAAGCGACCTCGTCGACGTTATGCAGTCCTTCTGCAACACGACAATGCTCGTCCTCACATTGCCAATATGAGAAAAGACACCATCCAAACGCTTAATTGGGAAATCCTACCGCATCCTCAATATTCGCCATATTTGGTTGGCTCCATCGGATTTCCATCTGTTCCGATCGCCCTCCAACAATTTGCGCGGCGTTTCTTTCAATACTGATTTGGAATTAAGAACCTGATTAGACGAATTCTTCGAGTGAAAATCCAGAGATTTTTATCGCATAGGCATCGGAAAACTAGTTGAACGTTGGGAAGAAGTCGTAACTAACAACGGAGAATACATTATTGATTAATTGCATATTGTTATAAATTGTTAATGGTAATGAATAAAATTGATAAAACAGCAAGAACTTATTCCTCAACCCAATATAAGAATGGTAAACAATGATTGAGGGGCTAATAAGTCAAAACTGAAATTCATAAACGTTGTGCATGGGATTTGTGTTTGGATTCTTTCTCATGATTATCACGATACAACATCCAACAATGGTCTCTCATCATGCTCTCATTCCAAAATCCATGATAGAGAGTTTCCATGGTCTTTATATCCTGGTGGAAACGTTCACCTTGGTCTCACTTACGGCTCCAAGATTTTATGGGAAAAAGTATAGGTGCTAATGCAGGAAATGGATTTTAAGTGACATCCGGCATCCCGTATGTCACTTGATGCAGTTAAACTTCAGCGTTTGGGCAATGCCAAGTGCTGCAGGGGTTGCGTCTGCCATCTTATCCTTAATGTTGGGACCCTCTAGGACCATGCTCACCAGGGCAAGCAGAAGTGACGGCACAGATTCTTCTTGACATCCTTTATGGAATCCGTTGAAGGGTTCAGCTTCTTCAAACATGTGGTGGTTCACGGTCTGCGCAGCGCGTGCAAGATGGGCCACATCATTATCATTGTCCAGGTTACAGGCTTTCATGAGAGCAGCAGCAACGTCTTCTTAAAATGCCAGCAGGACGTTTCTCCCCTTTGTGCACGCGCGCATGTCAGTGACCTGTGAAAGGAGTCTCTGCTTCAGTCCTGTGGAGTGGACCCCTGTGTCGAGCTTAACCACTAGCTGTTCAATTCTGGCCTGATGAAGCTGTACGAGATCAGCTAACTTGAACACTGGTGCTGCCTTCTCTGCTATCCTAGCTTCTTCTATGTAGAGGACCAGTTCGGCAAAGACAATACCAGATAATTCTCGCTCCTTGTCTTTTACTTGGACCCCTCAGATTGAGCCTTTCTAACACAGTTGTGCAGAACTATGAAGCACTTCTTATGGTACTTGACATCCTGGGCGATCATGTATCCTGCACTGAGTCGGCCGAGCAGTTCAATGTCTTCGAGAATGGCTGCCCAGGATCGAATTTTACTGTACATTTGAAATGTTGTAACTTAATGAAGAACATTGGTTCCTGCAGGTTCTCTAGAGAAAAAAAAACTGGGCTTCGTCGGCCTTCTCTGAACTGGATGATCGTAGATGAAATACGGGACATTTGCACGCATCCGGTACGTCATGGATCTCTCCTGCTGTCATGAATGTTAGCTTCCCTGCTCTTTTGTATTATTATATTTGAGTTTGCATGACTGATGGTACAAAGCATTGTTTGCAACCATGTCCGCTTCAATGCCATAGGTGGGCGTTATCTATCGCAATAAATTATCGCGATAACGATATGGGATTATCGGTTATCCGATATTTTTCCAACGTTATCGATTCATCGGTATCACCGATACTTTTGTTTCCAAACTAGCGATAATCGATAATTTTAGTTCTTGGTTCTAGTTTAGCACAGGGCGAGCCGGGCTTGCCTTGAAGGCAGAAATAGGTAGGTCCTAGCTGGGAGGAGGATCCTTAAAACCTATGAAGAGATGAAGGAGAGCCTCACCAGGAAAGAAACTAAGTAACAGTATTCAAATATTCTTACTATTGCATTATAAAATAACGCTATATATAGTCAATAATCAATATTGTATTATAATTTGGGATTTATCGGTTATCACCTTATCGGGCGATAAATTTATCGCCAGTTATCTATTATCGCTGATAAGGTTATCGTTATCGATTTATCAGTTATCGTGATACATTATTTCGTTATCGCGCCCACCTATGCTCAATGCCATAATCTTAATTGAGTCTTTCCAACTAAATGTTTTCTGATAGTTGTCCAAGCTCACTGAATCTCATCAAACTAGTTACGATAAACTGCACCCACTCCCAGATACTTTTCGCTTGGACAGCCAAGGACATGTCAGTGACTCTGGTTTGTCCTTTTGGCAAAAGCAACACAGCTTTCAGTTAACCTTACTTGAGTGCGTTGATGTTGATGGGAGAGGCAAGTCAAGGCTAGCGAATTGGAATTTCTTCGACATACTGAAATTGCTCAATATCTTCTATTCACTAGCACCCGTTTGTTCACTAGCAAATATATCTTCCGTTTGCCAGCAACCACCACCACTAGCCCTGACTAAAATGGTTCTTTAATTAGCAAAATATGAATAAAAAAGATTATATAATGAGTATAATGGATTTAATGAGAATTTTTACAATGTTTTAGAGAGAAACACTCGATAACACAAATGTTCTGAAAACATTACATCTGTCTCAACCTTCGCATAGTGCCTATTTAGATGGATTTTCGGTGAACACTCTAAGAGTTTGTAAAATTGTAGTGGCCGCTAGCGCCCATTTCGAAAAATGCCTGACACAGTCATCAGGGACTGAATTTGACATGGCCCAATATCCATTTTTGTTGATAATATGATAGTCTACTAATGTACTAAGTTTGGTGTTTTTCTCAAAAAATGCACATTTGTCACGATATATGCACCTAACTTGACACATGTGGCTGATAACCACTAATCCTCAGAAGACATAGGTGACACTATACGGCACGCAATGCTACTACATGCAGAACATACAAATATATACCCAACACACAATACCCAGCCCTCAATAGACTTACAAATCCTCAACTAAAATACTTGGGGCAACATTTTACAAATACTTACTCTTTCACACACACCAAAACAACATATAAGCCAAAGCCAAACACATAAACAACATACTGAAGAGGTTCTACCCCAGCAGTAGAAAAACGCAGCTACATCTGTACAAAACACTTGTCAGGCAGATAATCGCACACGCGCCAATTATACTAATGGCCACAAGTACCAAATGGCAGAGGAGCGCACAGCGCATTTATAATTCTGTTCTTAAGCACGCCTGTCGTTCTCCCCTGTACACGAGAATGTCGACACTACACGACAGAAATAATCTCGCAGCACTAAATATCTACACGTTCACACGACTTACCCGACAACTGGGGAAATTTGAGAGAGACCCCATATACAACCGCGTTCAACACATACAATACGCTACTGCTTGAGTAAGCAAATTCCCAGCAGCACAACACCACCAACCACGTGAACCATTATACACCTAATAGCAGCGGTCGCGTGACGTTTTCCTGAAATCTTGCGGGCACCGCCGCGTCGAAGTTTTCGTAACACTAAGCCACCACGTTTTGGCGATATAGGCAAGCCAGTCAAACAACACGCTAACATATACTTCGCACCGTTGTATAGCCACTGCCATATCTCTCTCCTCCTATCCCATCTTAAGTTATTTCCAAAACCCTCCTATCCAAATGCTTGTTTGCTGCAACTTGACAGAAATCTCTCTACTTTTCTTTGTATTCTCATCTCACCTCACTTCACTTCGAGATAAATACTCGAATCAAAAAGAGACATCTGAAGACCTTCCAAGTTCCTGCCGAATAAAAAATATTGAATCTAGCTCCAAGATTCCTTTACCTTTGAGGAAATGTCAGATGACCTTTACCCAGCCTATAATCAAGCAAGAAGAGAGCTTTTTTACTCCTTTCTAGTAAGTGCTTCATGAATACTAAACACTCGTAGCAGAAGCAAACCGGTAGCTACCGAACCGCATCAAGAAACCTATCAGACTACCCAGGAGTGGTACCAAAACTACGGTGACATATAACCCTTGCTAAACACGTGACTCCCAAAGAGCTTACACTACTTACCCCCATGCATATGCGACGGAGCACTTAGTTTTTTGAGGGATTCTTCCCTTACAAATCAATTATTACCAGATTTAGTGTTTATTTATAAAAAAATATATTAAAATTGGGATGTTTTGTGTTATTTTCATATTCCTTTACTTTATTTCTGAGTACAATTCAAATTGTTGTGTTTAGCAAGCACCTAAGCATATTGAAATCTCTCATTAAGTTGCGCCCTGTTTACCCATAAAATTAAATATTTCATCTAAGTTAATTCGGAATTTTCGCCCGTGGTGTCGAATATTACTTTTTATTTTCGTTCCCTGAGACTTCGGCCAAAGCTTAAAACCTAACCGGTCACGTGGTTAGAATCATCGATTTTTTTCTACTTCCTGGGCCATTATTATAGTTTCCTTATTTTTCGCTTCAAAATATTTCACCAGTTTGCGATAGCCTAAATTTCTTAGCATCTCTTATTTTTTTTTAATATGTTGATTAAAAATACAATACATAAATAATTCCCAATATGTGCGCTCACCTTCGGTCAATTTCATTCATCATTCCACGCCTGCCTCAACTTCTACAACGATTACAGCCTCATTGGTCACACATTTGCCCGTCACCAAGATGACTGCTATTTCGGTTTCAAGCATGATCACCTTATAAGTTCCCTCACCTACTTAATGCCTAACTTCCCCCCTTGCCGAATGGTCGTCTATATGCCTTCCTTCCTTCAGCAGATATAAAAAAATCAAGTGGCTGGAGTCATCAGAATTGTTAATGTAAGCTCACTCCCTCAGTGAGTATCAAAAGGGAACACCAATCGGCCAAAGTTTACCTTTGAGTATCTTAGCAGTTTTAAGGGGTATGTCGTGGTATTGCAAGGAGTGAGTGGTGTTGTACGTACGTATAGGTTTGTTACGTACTTCAAAAACTCTGTAATTAAGTTTTCTCTAAGAGTGCTATATTTTCAAATTATTATTATTTTTAATCTTTGAGGGTTTCTAGTGCCATGCTCAGCGTTTCGAGGATTAAATTAAATACTTCTAAGAAACTAGACCTTTAATTAAAACATGAGCAAAAATTGAAATCTAACAAACAAACTACACAATTTTGAATTAAACGAGTCTAAGTGAGACTTACTAAATTAAACAATTGAATATACAATAATGGTTGACCCAAAGCTCACTTTATATTAAACGTTAATTGACCTTCAAAGAAACAGATAATGGAATTCATTTACCTTTAAAAACCACACAAGAATTGGGTTTGAGACTGATCTTGGCCTCAATTTTTATGTAGCCTTAAGAATGCTGTTTTCGGGCAGGCGCGTGGACGTCTTCTTTGCCACTCCAGATGTTGTCTGGCGAGGAAATATTTATAAAGCAACAGATGAATTTGGTGCGTGCGACGGATGGCGTTTAGCACGTTGTCTTGGTAAGATGATTTCACCAAAGAGACAGGGAAAGTATGCCTTTTCCCTTCTTCGGTTTGATCTAGGAATACTTCGCAATGACGAGCGATGAGCAAACGAGTGAATCCTTTGACGAAGGGGAATACTTGAGGGAGTTCACTTTGGGGTATTCCTCAATGGCGATGACTATCTCTGGGTTTTGTTGTACAGCCGGATAGGGGGTTTCTCTGACGAGAACTAGTTGAAATTGCTTCTTAATACAAGTTAACTTAAAGTTCGGTGTGATCACCATGAACTGGCTCAGCATGAGCTTCTTCTGTGTTCCTTTCGTACGGTTGCCGGGCACTTCGCCGGACTTCGTTATCTCGATCGCAAACTCGATCTTCCACGTTCTTCCAAAGTTATCGGCATATATACTACACCAGCCCACTGGGGTGGGGTGGGGGGTGAGGCCATGGAATTAAGTCTCCTCCTTTAACAGTTTTTCTCAGAGCGTCTTCCCCTTAGCTCTAAAGGCACCTTCTGGCTCGCCTTTAGTTGTCGCTCCTCTAATTTCGTATATGAATTGAAATTAAATACACTCTCTTAGGGAAAATATTGCAGGTTTAAACAATGTTAGGCTCACTGGGCCCCGACATGTGATGATTAGTGCTTATGTGGTTGGGCGAAGGCCTTTCTGGTGATACTCAAGGCGAGGGGAGAGATGGGGGGGGGTTAAGTAATAGGGTTACTCCGCCAAAAATTGCCAGGATCTTTCGGTTACCGAGCAGGGCCTCAGCTTTCAGGGTGAGATATCGATTTCCTTACATAGTACATGAGGGATTTTAAGTGTGTGGGTGTGTTTGAAGAGTTGAGGGTGGCATTTTTATCGGAACTAGAAGGCTTAAGCTCCTAACTACTTAAGTCATTCGGCACAGACGCACAACACACTTAATTGCTCACCTGAAGAAGTTGGCCCAGGCGAATAGCACTCACCCTGAACTATTTGACCCACTCCTGAACGAGATATTAATGAGAGCCATGTCAGAGCATATTCGGACCCTATTGCCAATACAAAGGCTACGTACCTTAGCTGAAATGTCACAGATTGGCAAGGGGTTATATACTAATCTGTATGTAGAGGGGGGAAGAGTTTTCTTTAGTCCTGACGCAAACATTATTAATAATTGTATTTGTTCGCAGGCCCAGCACTCAACAGCGCTTCCCACCAACCAGCCAGAGTCTAAGAGTGTAACGGTCCCTCCCTCGTCCGGAAGTATCCCCTTCATAAATGAGTATTTAACGTTGAGGCAAGGGATTAAACAAGTGCATCGACACGTTCAGACAACACGAAAGGTGATGTTCAAATCTCCAGTTATAATAGGAAAATATTTTTTTTCTCCAATTAAGCTTTATAGACACTACAGGTTATTAACATAGAGTCGATATATATATATATATATATATATATATATATATATATATATATATATATATATATATATATATATATATATATATATACAAATTTATCTGGCAATAGATTACGAACTTAACAGTGTAAGCAATTGCAGTCATTTAACCAATTATTTTTTAGAAAGGACGTAAACGCCATTTATAAACTACCTAATTCATCTTATGTTCCAATGGTAACCATTTTCTGTTAAGTTATAAATGGTTGATTTCGTGAAATAAGTTTTAAGGCCCAATTTGGCAAATTAGACTATGTAACAAAATTTGAGTCTTTCTTGTTTCTAGATTAAAATGGTTATTTCCCAGTTGTTCGTAAATGAAAAAAGTATATTTTGAGCCCAAAACTTTTTTTTAAAAAACCCATTGGAATATTGCAGAATAATATTTGTTTTAAGGAAACTTCCTTAAAATTAATGAGAAATTTCTAGAATTTAGTAGAATTTTATGAAGTTTCAAGAATCGTTTTGAACTTACCAGAACACATCCCTTGAAATTTCTAGAACTTTCTGGAATATTATAAACTATTACTCTAGAAATATCTATACAGCAATTTACAGATCTGCTATCATTTCAGCTCTAGTACTATGGTGAACACACCAGGAATGAAATAGCATCTAGAAGTTACAATCATTCACCAATTCATTAAAAGAAGAGCAAAAAAATTCGGTGTGACATCATCTATGAGAATGTGTGAAGATTACAAAGCATATTTTGCCATGCCAGTTAGGGACCAATACTAACCTTGGGCAATTTATTTTGCTTATGAACAGTACAAGAAAACTTTGAAACGTAAGAAAATGATTTGTTGTTAAGAGTAAATATTTAATATCACAAGTATTTAAGCTATTATGTTCGTTTATAAGACCTAAGACTAATAAAGTATATTTTTTGTACTTTTACAGGATTGCATAGAGGTAAAAGAGGAGCAATGAAGTATGCCATTGCCAGGATTTCGCATAAATCGACTGGCTACTCAAGCAACTGCTACTTCGACGTAATTGATCCCCCCACCTTCTAAGCTTTGAAGTGGCAAAAATTTACCTGTTGTTCCTTAACACAATCTTCCATCCTCTATTGCACCAGTATCACACAGTGCTGATCTTCTTGTACCTACTCATCCAGAATGGAATAAACCAAAAAATAAGCAAAGATGTAGACTACAGTGCCAAGAGATATGGCTGCTGAGAGGTTAATTACTATCAAAACAAAGTAGAGATCAATGACCTTGTCAGAGATCTTGGCTTCCTAAAGTCAAATGCAAAACTTTTTACACGAATATACTTCGAACCCAGTAAGCTCCGCCCAAACCGCATCATTGGCTAACAGTGGGCATGCCTACATTTTTCGACTCATTAAATACTATCGGCAGTAGACTCCAAGGACAGTCAATGAAAGTAAAAGACAGAAAGAATGGTTAGGCAGGAAGACCGTAAGCAGTTTCCATGAAGCGTAGGCTAAAGTAGAACCAAACATTAGTAGACCAACCTTAAAATACCCGACATGCGCTTAAATAAATAGTACTTGAATCCGCCTTCTGGGATTTCCTTTCCTATTGGCAATCAACCGGTCCTCTTACCCAGCCTACATCGCTTAAATCAAACGAGAGGGTAATCATCCCAAATTGGAGTCAGCTCAAAGATAGCGCTAATCATTTATTCCAAAACGCACTATATTCCATTGAAGAAGCTCATACCCCGTTACTGAGCCTTAACCTCTTTTATAACAGGTAACCTTTCTTTATCGCCATATAACCTATCAAGCTGGTTTATGCTACTGCAATCATATATCTGGTCTGTTTGATGCGAATGGAATTATGAGACTCCGAGCTCAATATAACTTGTGAAACTCGTTTTCTTGGAGGGAAGTCCTGTAGTGCCCCATTGCACTGTCCATAAAGGACTGAGTTCTCTGTTGTGGGCATAATTTCAAGCAATAGCAATTGATAAACCCTCAAAAGGTGTTGTTCTCTACATTGCATTTAAAACTAGTTCACATGAATAAGTTTGTTAGAGTTCTTAACAAAGAGTCTACGGCTTTCCAGTACCTTCAAAATTTAGTTCCCAAACTCACTGAGGCAAAAGTGAAACTGGTCTTTGTTGGATCACAAATCAGGAAAACTATAGTGTGTTCAGAATTCTCTAAAAAGCTTAATAAAAAAGAAAAAAGAAGCATTGAAAACTTTTGTTTCGGTGTGTCAGGACTTTTGGGTCAACCACAAGGCTGACAATTATGTGAAACTGGTTGAGAACTTAGTGAAAAGCTATGGCCAAATGTGCTACAGGCTGTCCCTGAAGATGTTTATCCTTGATGCCCATCTTGACAAGTTCAAGGAATATATCGGAACATAATCAACAAGATGGATTTTATGGCTTTTTTGCAAAACAAAGGGAAAGCTTCAGATGAGGTTTGTGTACTCTATAGAGAATAGACCTTAAATATGATGAGTTTAAGAGCATCAAGAACAGCAAAGGACAGAAAACGAGCCAAGTGAAAATACTCAGTATTTTTCCTTGGCTCGTTTTCTGACCTTTGCTAGTCATTGTCCTTGTTTTTCTGTGATTCCGTGTTTGGTACTTAAAGAATGATCATGTTTGCCATGCGTATTAAGTGTGTCTTTTGGTTGACAGCAGAAAAAGAAAAGGGGAATCAGAAATTAGCAGAGCATAGTGATCAAGGGCAGAGTTATGGAGAGCAGCAGCATCCAGGTAAGATAATAATATCACAAAAAAATCAGCAATAGCAGAAAACAATACTACAAGGTACAACAACATTAAAAAAAAAAAACAGAAAAAATAAATGTGATATTTTTAACTTAAGGAATAATTGCAGCTTGAGCTGGCGCAACAACAAGCTCATTGTATTCCTTTCATGCATAATATAGTCATCATGTTCTTTTCTGGTCTCCCAAAAGTTTCAGTTTTCTGAGATAAATGAGATAATTGTAAAAAGACAACTGATTTTGGTCCAAGAATGTGTTGTGTGAGTGCTGGAAATATTTGTGTGCATGATATTCTCACATTAGATGATGTTATACCGAAATTTAATGGAGAAGATTGTGTGGTAGTTAACTGTAAGGTGACTGAGCTATATATAATTAGCGTAGTTAATCTTTTACCTAAGAGAAACAGTGGAGCATACAGTGCAAGGACATTAGAATGAACACTCCAGCCAAACCAGGGAGAGGACAGAAAGACAAAATACAGCATCCAATACAGCAAGCTCTTCAGACAGAAACAGCGGCCCAAGACAGTTGGACCTTGACCAATACCCTCATACTCAATTTGAAAAACAAAAACGGGCATTCCATAAAAGCTGGTTTAAGATATAAAACTGGCTTGAATACTCAAAAAGCAAAATATGCTGCCTTTTGCTTTTCTTGTACAGTTTGGGGCAAAAATATTAAAAAAGATGCCTTAATAATTGAAGGAGTATCCAACTGGAAAAAGGCACTGGACAAATTTAAGGACCATCAGGACACCCAGGCACACAAGGATAGTGTCACCTACTAGTTGTAATACAAGTCGAGTTGTTCTCATGGTAATGTTGTGGAACAGGTAGAGGCAGCAAGTTCAATAGAGATTCGAGAGAGACGGAAGTATATTGAGCGTGTTGTGGCAGTGACTTGTTTTGGGAGAAAGCAGGAGCTTGCTTTTCGTAGCCATGACGAAAAAAGTGAAAGTCACACCAGGGGAAATTTTCTAGAGTCCATGTCACTGTTGAAGCACTTTGATCCCTTTTGCAGGAGTATGAACCTCCTGTAAACCCGTCCTATCTGGAAACATCCAGCTAGAATTTAATAATTAAATGCTGCTCTCGAGAGGTCACAGAAAATATTGTCAATGAGATTAAAGCTTCCCAGATGTATGCATTATGGCGGATGAGGCTAGAGATGGTAAAAGCGAACAACTTGCTCTTTGTGTCAAGTATGTGTCTGTGGAGGGTGTGGTCAGAGAGAGGTTTCTAGCTTTTGCTGAGATGGCTAATTTTGATGCTGCATCTATAGCTGGTACCATTGAAATTCAGCTAAAAGGTAAGTATATCCATGACTAAAAATGTGTAGCACAAGAGTATGATGGAGCAGCTGTGATGAGTGGGGTTGTTTTTAGCTGTTCAAACTCTCGAAAAAAAACAACACCCTGAAGCCATTTATGTTCGCTGTTATGCCCACGACCTAAACCTCCATTTATGTCACACATGCAGAGCAGTATCAGATGCTACAGATATACTTAACACATTGGAGAGCCTTTACTTATTTTTCAGTGTCTCACTAGTTCACCACTACAAGTTCATGGACACAGAAAAAAAACTAGGACTGCAACCAAGTGAATTTATGCCACTATCAAATACACTTTGGCATTTCAGCTCAATTCAGTTACCGCAGTTCTAAAGTGTTTTCCTGCCATTATTGAATGTCTGAGCACAATCGGGACACCTATTGCTGTGGGATTAAAGGCAAAACTAACAAATTTTTCATCTGTTTATTTCCTTTTAGTTTTAGAGGCTCTACTATCAATCACAGCAGGGTTGCATAGGTATCTGCAAAAGGAGAATGCTGACCTAGCCCAGGCTTTAGCATACAAGGATGATGTTATTGACACCCTGAAAAAGAAACGGAGTGATGTCACGGCTGTAGACATTTACTCACGAGCAGAGACACTTTGTGAGGCAAATGAAATTCCAGAACTCTCCTTAGGGAAAACGAGCAAAAGCAAGGAGATTAGAGGATTTTGTTGTGTAATCTGCATGTGGGGCAAAGAGGGAAGCTGATGGCTCCTCAGATTTAGTGGAGTTTAAACTTGTTTAGATCGAATTCTGGCTGAACTTGAGAAGAGGTTTTCTGGTGTTAGTCAAGAGTTGCTTCAAGATATTCAGGCATGCAGTTCTACATCTGCAATTTTCTTGTCTGAGCATCACTTGTCAACACTGCCCCAGCATTATCACATTGATCTTAAGACAGAAGAAGTGTTGGTAGCTAAAAACTACCTTAAGAGCAAGAGTGAGGCAATGCCAATACAAGACATACTCTCAGTGTACAACCTCTTAGACAATGACATGTTCCCTTCCCTAAAACCATTGTTGCAAGTTGCATTAACCATTCCTGTGAGCAGCTGTAGCTGTAAGAAGTCATTTAGTGCATTGCGTAGGTTGCCCACTTAGCTAAGAAGGACCTCTGGTCAAAGTAGGACACACAATATGGCGGTGATTTCAATTGAGAAGGAAGTGCTTGGAAACATTGAACATCAGAGAATCATTGATAGATTTGCTAGATTAAGAGTGAGATGTCATAAATTAACTCTTTAAGTATCAGTCTGTGTAACCTGCAAAATACTGTTGTTTTTATTTTCTGCTACATTTCCAATGCACAGAAGGTTTCAGATGTTGTTTTACCACAAGTTATTGTGAGATGTTTAAGAGTTGTTATCTGAGAATGCTACATTCTGAACTAAATAATATGTTTTGTATTTTATTGTTTAATTTGATTTAATTTTTCTTCTTCTTGATTTTCTTCTAATATCCAAGGGAAATTAATTACTGCTGTATATTATTTTGATATAGGCTACTAACCAAAACAGTCAAAGAAATAAATACTGTATTTAGTTTGATGTATACATAATCTTTCATTTTTGTAACTCAGAGACCTTAGATGAAAAGACCATTGTACTCATGAACCAGCACGTCATTATAACTTGTCTGTACTCTCTATGCTTTAAGGTACTATTAATTCAATAAATAAGTCATATTCATGATATATTTCATAGCATGAGCCCATTAATGCACAGTCCCCCGTAATTTATAATATTTATCTTATATCTATTTATTTCTTTTACATTTATAAGAGCGAAATAGGATTTTGGCTTATTTTTACATCTTTTTGTATCTTTTTTAGTTGCATTTTTCTTGTAATCCGGTGCATCTAAAATGCACCAGGTTACCGAAAATTACATCTCTTTTGTTCAAAATTTCCCTGGGGAAGACCCTCAAACCCCACCGTCAAACCCTACCCCCCTTCTCCCACTCAATCCCTGGTACTGAACATCCCTAAACATGAAACTCTAAAATCGCCCCTGTGCATGAGCCCTCTTCTCCACCTATAAGCACTGCTTCGAGAATTTGAGATCACTGCTAGTCAGCACACCTAATTCTTTATCGACATCAGTTGACTTACGACACATACCTTGTAGCTCGTAGTCTGACTGGGGATTCACATACCCGATGTACATCACCTTGTACTTGTCTAAGTTGAAAAGAATCTGCCACTTTTCAGGCCACTCGCCGATCATCCGTAGGTCCTTCCTCAACCCCTCGATGTTTTCGGGAGTTGCTACATTGAATCGCTCCCATATTGTGTCGTCGGCAAATTTTGCCAGGCGGCTCACCAGTCCTTCATCTATGTCGTTAATGTAGATGATGAATAATAGATGGTCCAACACGGAGCCCCGAAGGACTCTGATCGTTACTGACGATCACCACGAGGCGTGTCCGTCTGTCCGACAACCAACTTTCTAACCAGTTTGCGATTTTTCTTCTAATTCCCAAGGCACGTACTTTCGCTACCAGTCGACAGTGGGGAACTTTATTTAAAGCTTTTGGAAATCCAAATAAAGTATATCCACCACCCGACTTCTGTCGAACTCGCTCATAATCCCATGAAATAATTCGAGCAAGTTAGTGAAGCACAAGCGCTTTCTTCAGAAGTCGTGCTGAGTGTCCTTCAAGAAGTCGTGAGACTCTAAATGCTCCGTTATTCTATCCGCTATGATGCCTTCCAGTACTTTCCCCACTATTAAAGTGAGACTTATCGGTTGGTAGTTTCCAGGGGTGCCACGGTCTCCCTTTTGTGTGGATCGGGGTGACGTTGGCTATAGGCCAGTCCGTAGGGATTTCACCACTATTGAGCTACGCGTTAAAGATGTCAGAAAGATAGGTGCCTACCTGATCTTTCACCTCACTCAGCACTCTTGGCCTACATACATAGCGATATGCCACCATTTGCGGTAGCATCCAGTGCAACCAATGGTCAGCCCAGAACAGATGGTATCAAGCACGCACCTTTTCATCTCTATCATATAAAGTTTTTGAGAGGTAAAAGAAACCTCACAAAGAGAAAATGGAGCACCTTACGCAATCACCTGAGAAGCTAAATTCCATCTTGAAATTCCACAAATTACATCTAATTTAGCTGGAAATAAACCTTGAGAATCATCTATTTTTTTCTTATTCTAAATTGTCTTCGCCTCCACAAATTTTACCTGAAAATATTTGAACATTATAAAGTTTTTGCTTGCCTTTAAAAAGCTCATTTGTTCCTGTCATCACCGCAAATCAGACGTTGTCATATTTGGTCTTGAGCATTGTATTTGTATTAAAACAAACCTTGAGAACCAACGAGGGTATCTCGGCTTGGAATTTAGCCGTGTTTCGTGTAGAATAGAGTGAACCTGAAATGAGAATGTTGACAGCTTGGGGAGTTAGGAGCTAGAATGGCGCGCATTCTCATATATATATATATATATATATATATATATATATATATATATATATATAGATGAAGGGAAATTACAATAACAAGCAAGTGACGTGGGAGATGCTCCATACATAACCCATAGTAAATAAAGAAGAGAGAGAGAGAGAGAGGGAGAGAGAGAGAGAGAGAGAGAGAGAGAGAGAGAGAGAGAGAGAGAGAGAGAGAGAGAGAGAGAGAGAGAGAGAGAGAGAGAGAGAGAGAGAGAGTTACAAGGAGTTACAAGGAAAAAAAGTACCTCAAAGGCCTTGCGGCCCATATCGAGGAGGCACTTTTTGTGGTTTCGATTCTTAGCATGTACCGATTACTTGCTATGAGATCATCAACTTTTCAAATATAATTTGTCAAGTCTACTCTTGAACTGTTCAACACTGCTACTCTCAACAACCCCCGCTGGTAGTTTATTCCATGTGTCGCAAATGTCATATGTGAATGACTTACCTACCGGAATGGTATTGAATCAGGGCAGCTCCACCTTCCAGCTGTGATTTCGAGTCATATTCCGGTTGAGGGTAAAGAATTTGGTGGAGTCGACATTTTCAAATCCTTTCAAGATTTTAAAAGTCTCTATTAGACGACCGCGCAGTCTTCGAGAGAGAGGGAGGGAGAGAGAGAGAGAGAGGGAGGGAGAGAGAGAGAGAGAGAGAGAGAGAGAGAGAGAGAGAGAGAGAGGATATATATATATATATATATATATATATATATATATATATATATATATAAACGAAATAAAAAATATAATCTTTTTTATCCGTTAAAGAAAGTGAAAGATAGGTGGGGCTCGAGTATATGCTATTAAGCGTTCTTCGCTTTACATGCAACTGCGCTAAGCACTACCCCTCCACCCCACCCCGAGGCTGCTTGAAGCCATCTTTTAAGCAGAGCAGTGTAGATAAGTCTGTGTGCGTTGAAGCTGAAGGTGTTAGTAAGAGAGGCACACACACACATACACACACGGGCATCGTAAATAAATGAGAAATCCCAAAAGCACGTAACACAGTAGATGCTCATTAATCTAAAGGAAATAAGGAAAGATGGTCTTTTTATAAGACCAAACAAAAAGCAATTAGAGATTAAGAAACAAAAGAGAGTGAGAGAGAGAGAGAGAGAGAGAGAGAGAGAGAGAGAGAGAGAGAGAGAGAGAGAGAGAGAGAACGGAATATAATTATGTAAACATCCTTGTTTGGACAAGCACCAAAACAATGATTCAGGGGGCCGCAGAGCAGCTTCAAGTACCTCTGCTTGGTCACAGTAACGTTCTTCTCGCTTTTATTGAAACAGTTTTCCTTCCGGAAAAAATAACAAAGAAAAACAAAAAAATTAATAATATCACCTACCCGAAAAAAGAATGAAGACCCCCCCCCCCCCCTAAAAAAGTGCCATAAAAAATTGATGACACGGGACACACACAATATATATATATATATATATATATATATATATATATATATATATATATATATATATATATATATATATATATATATATATATATATATATATATAGAGAGAGAGAGAGAGAGAGATTATAATTTGCAATGGTGCAATTTTAATTTTGCGGTTAAAATGGTAATGTTTTTACTAACTAGAATGGATAAAGTGAATTTTCCATTTTTTTCGAAAGCAAGCATAGGAATTTAAATAGCTTATTGATACGCAAAATTTTGTTTGCGCTTAGTTAGTTACCACATTGCTTTTTTAACCATATATATATATATATATATATATCAGTCTCTAATGAAGTTCGGTAGGCTTATTCACGGGTTGAACAATGAAGAAAGGGCGAACATAAGACAAATAGAGAATATTGAAAAGAAAATTATTAACACGAGACTAGCGGTCGCTTTCAATAAAACTTGCTATATATATATATATAGTACAAGATAAAGAAGAAATGGACGCGAATAACCAAATGAGACAAGAAACCGGAGTTTCTTTTAAAGGCAAGAGAGAGGGACATTAGAAGAATCCAGAATCAAAGGGAGCAGAGGGCGGCACAATGAAGGCGATCCTTTACCGAGAAGACAGAAATAACGTCAGGAGAAAAAAGTTTTTGAAAATTCCTTTCCAAGACTCGAACCCGGGTCTGCTGAATGACGGTCAGATGTTTTACCGCTAAGCTACCAGGCACAGTAACTATATTTCGCCCAAAGCGTATAACATGATATAATTGCAAATTAACATACATGGGAGAGTCAGGATACTTTAATAAGAAGATGAAAGAACATTTATCTGATATCAGAAGGTTTACGAACTCCTCAAATCTCTTTACGCAAATGCAAAAGCACGACCATAGAATTGATTTTAACCATGCAAAAATCATTTATAAATAAAAAAAATACATTGAGAGGAGAATTGCGGAATCCATCATCATTATCAACAAAGTTGAAAATTTTAAATTATCTGAAGGGCAATACAAATTTAACAAATATATAATGAATAGATTCACCATTCGTATTTATAAGCCCCCGGACGCAATGCGTCTCGAGGATTATCAACTCTCCAGATTGTTTCCGGTTCCATTTCAATTTGTTTAGCTTGTCATTCACGCCAGATTCACTGGAGTTTTTATTTTCAGATTGTTTCCTGCTGTTTAATTTTGTTTAGGTTGTGACTCACCTTATATTTATATACTGTGCTCCTTGCCTATTTCTTCAGTTTCTTCATTATTAGTTGAAAATGGCATCGTGCCGAAACTAGTCCGATAGTTATAAATACATTCTTGATTCAAATATTGTGGTTTACCATTATATTTCATATATAAAGGGTCTTTCAATAAGAACGCTCGAGCTTTGTCAGGAGACAGTGGCCATGTTGTTTAAGCTAAATCTAGGCAACCTCACTGTGAACTATTCAGTAGTACTTGGCAAGTCAACATGGAAGGTAAAGCGTTGAACAGCGTGTGTAAATCATCAAAGATTATTATCAATATCAGTGCTCCGTTCGACAAACGTTCCGCGCATTACGTGATTTCTATCATCTTCAGCGACGAGGCTTATTTTTGGATGAATGGATTTGCAAACATGCAAAATTGTCGGATTTAAGACGAAAACAATCCACCTGAGATATACCAGCACTATTGCATCTCAACGAAATCACTGTTTGGTGCGGATTTTCGTCTAACAGAATCATCGGTCCGTATTTTTTTGAGAACGAAGATGGCATTGCCATAACCGTCAACGGCGAGACCTACCGATCGATGATAAGCAACTTCTTGTGGCCTCAATTGGATTATATGCCTGATATGGATACTGACGACATGTGGTTCCAACAGGACGGCGCTACGCACCTCACTGCGCACGCCACGATAGACATTTTACACCAGCGATTTCAGGGCAGGGTCATCTCGCGCGGCGGCGACGTCAACTGGCCACCGAGATCATGCGATTTAACGCCATTAGACTACTTTCTTTGGGGCTACCTTAAATCCGCAAACAGTTGATGTCTTCAACGTCAACATAACAGACACCATCCAGCAAATTCAGCCAGATTTATGCGACAAGGTCATTGAAAATTGGGCCCTCCGAATACGTTCCACCAAGTGAAGCCGCAGCGGACATTTGAACGAGCTCATATTCCACACTTAATGCCATAAAATTTACTTTCAAATTTAAAATAAATTGAGTGCATATATCCCAAACAACTTGTTTTATTCACATTTAAAAATTGAGCGACCTTATTGAAAGACCCTATATCTTCCCGATTCAATCTTCTCGATTTGTCTTAAGTTCGCCTTTTCTTTATTGTTCAACCCGTGAATAAGCCTACCGAACTTCATTAGAGACTGATATTTATTAATTGCAAAAAGAGGGAAGGAAATTACTACACCTTGCCACTTTCTTTTATTATACTGACGCGTTTCGATAGGACAAGTATTATCTTTAGAGTTAGATTAGGAAATTAATACATGTATTTCAGTTTATATATTATAAAATATGTGTTAACAAACTGACGAACGGGACGTAAACACGTGTAGGTGAATTAGCAGGCTGATGAGGTGCAGGTAGGGACTGGTCGAGGAAGTGTAATTGAGTAGCCGAAGAGGGGGATAGGTATGCTGCTTGCTAGAGGTGATTAGCGGCTAGAAGCAGCTGTCCTATATGTGCCTGGTCCCTCACTTTCCTCTTCTTACAGTTGACAGGATTTCATGGAAGTTAGATTGTATATTTAGACTTCCGTTTCCAACAGGACTTTCTTCCCACTCATATGGCAAGGAAAACAAAGGCGTCGTTATTCATCAGTGTCTCTTTCAATTGGTTCCTAGAATTAAGGCTGCCCAGTTAACCCGAGTGAAACGCCCTATATTATTTTGTGTGGGGCTTTATTGGGAAGGATATCATCGACTTTAGGATCTCTGCCGGCTACCTTTTTGCAAGTAATATCATACATTGGCAAGCACTCCCTAACTAGCGCATGCAACTATTTCAGGTCCCGTATGTTGAAGGTCGCGAAGGCAGATAATGGGCATTTTGAATGATTTCGAAATAAATTAAATCTTTCTATTTGTGTGCGAATTCTCATGAGAATAGGTTGCTTTGATTCGTACACAACTTGTTTTCTTTTTCCGTCTACAGTTTGCATGGATATACCTGAATCTCTCTCTCTGTCTCTCTCTCTCTCTCTCTCTCTCTCTCTCTCTCTCTATATATATATATATATATATATATATATATATATATATATATATATATATATATATATATATATATATGTATATAAATGAAAATATCTGCTAGGACCAGTTTACGAACATGTGTATTTAGAACATTTAAATCTTGACGTTTCAACCATTGATTATGTTCATCATCAGCATGGAATAGGGCTGAATAATTTATTTGAATACAAATGTTACAAGCTAAGAATGCATAGTTAAACAGAGAGTGGATAAATATAAAAAAGTAAATTGTAAATATTACAAAATAAATGAGGGAAAAATACAAAAAAAAATATAAAAACTTACCAACTTGGGTGATGGACATGAACCGAATGATATAAAAAGGGAAGTTGGAACAGACGTGAACTCGAAAACAATTTAAAAATATTTATAATAATGGAGAAGCAACCAATATTAAGTATTGAGATACTAGAATTTAATTCTGGATTTCAATATACATGTTCTCTCTCTCTCTCTCTCTCTCTCTATATATATATATATATATATATATATATATATATATATATATATATATATATATATATATATATATATATATATATATTTTCAAGAGCGCGAAAGAATGATGAAAATAAATCCAACAAACCGCGAGAAACAGAAAACGGGAAAAAATCCGTACAGGGGTGGGATTCGAACTGTGCACACTGAGGCAGCAAGCATCTGCTTTGATCTCAATTAAGTCACATATATATATATATATATATATATATATATATATATATATATATATATATATATATATATATATTGGTAATTGATTTGATCCTTGGGAATCTGATATGTAGCAGGAATATGAAGACCCAGGTGATTATACTAATCATTTATTGGCCGGACGTTTCGGGCCTTTACTAAGACAATCTTCAGCGACTATATCGTCTAATGAGAAGGGGAAGGAACATTAATTGATAACAGTTAAAAGAATGCATTATAAAAAGCGGAAGAAGGCAAGTTAAAATAATAAAATTGACAATAATTAAAATTAAAGTAAAAACACTAATAATATATAGAATTAAATAAAATTACTCAGTGGTATTTAAAAAAAAATAATAGAAAGTGAAATTATAACAAACTGACTTGATTATCAAATATTAAAAGTTACTGAAGTGAATAAAAAATAACCTATTATATTGAATTGTAAAAACACACGAAAAAAAGACAAAAACCCGAAAACAAATCAGAATGAACAGAGGGACTGACCTTTAACGTGGGAGTTGAGAAATCAACTAACTAAACATATAAAACTACTGACGAAATTTTTTCGGTTGGTCGGTTGGCTAGTTATCTATTGAAGTGTTGGTTGGTTATATTGTGAATAATTTAATTAAGGAGGAGTAATTATTTAGGTTTAGATTTATTTTAATGATATATGGTGACTCTAAGATTTTCAAATCGAGAAAAGTTAAGGCTGAAGTTAATATAGTAAATGAATTAGAATTAAGAGGATGATGGTGATAATCTGAATGTTGCATGATGCAAGAGGCTTTAGGTTTAGAAATGGGAATACCAGTCCTATGACACAAACCCAAGTGTACAAACTGCCACAGTCGTTATGTATGCCAAACTGGCTTACAATTCAACTGCAGGATCGCGAAGCACTTGGGTTTGTGTCATAGGACTGGTATTCCCATTTCTAAACCTGAAGCCTCTTCCATCAGGCAACATTCAGAGTATCACTATCATCCTCTCAATTCTAATTCATTTACTATATTATCTTCAGTGTTAACTTCTCTCGTTTGAAAATCTTAGAGTTACTATATATCATTAAAATAAATCCAAACCTAAATAATTACTCCTCCTCAATTAAATTATTCACAATATAACCAACTAGCACTTCATTCGATTAACTAGCCAACCGACCAACCGAATAAATTTCGTCAGTAGTTTTATATGTTTAGTTAGTTGATTTCTCAACTCCCACGTTAAAGGGATTCTGATTTGTTTTCAGATTTTTTGTCTTTTTTTTCGTGTGTTTTTACAATTTAATATAATAGGTTATTTTTTGTTTAATTCAGTAACTTTTAATATGTGATAATCAAGTCAGTTTGTTATAATTTCACTTTCTATTATTTTTTTTAAATACCACTGAGTAATATTATTTAATTCTATATATTATTATTGTTTGTACTTTAATTTTAATTATTGTCAATTTTATTATTTTAACTTACCTTCTTCCGTTTTTTTTAATGCATTCTTTTAACTGTTATCAATTAATGTTCCTTTCCCTTCTCATTAGACGATATAGTCACTGAGGATGGTCCTAGTAAAGGTCCGAAACGTCAGGCCAATAAATAATTAGTATAATCACCTGGGTCTTCATATTCCTGCCATATATATATATATATATATATATATATATATATATATATATGAGGATTATGAAGACCCATGTGATAGTTCTAAACATTTAATTTCCGGACGTTTCGGTCATTAACAATGACCATCTTCAGCGAATTGAACTCTAATACGAATACAAGAAATTTTTAAGAATTAGATAAAAAAATTGCAAAAATAGGGCAAACAATTCAATATTAGTTACAATATGAAAAATAAGTCAAATTCAACAAGACAGGAATCAGCATACAAAATCTGTTCAAAGTAGTTTTTCTTTAATTCTGAAATAGAATACCTTATGAACTTTGTCCACTTCAATTTCTTCCCAGATCACATATTTAACAGATTAACGTCTAATTCTTATCAAAAAAGTTTTCTCATTAAACCCAACAAACAACAGTCCATAAGCAAAATATATTCCTGAAATTTTACTCTCGATTCTTAATAAGTACTTTCTTTACTGCTAGTTATTTCTTATTAATTCTAATCCTCTCTCTATCAATTCTTTCTTTCGGCACAAAGAATCACTCCCATTATGCTTGCAAGCCTCCATTATTTATAAATTTTTGTGTGCGACCTGCCAAAGTCACTATGTAGGCCAAACCAGTCTACAATTAAAATGCAGGATTACTAAGCATATGAGAGTTTCATATAGAACTGACATTCCTATATCTACTCCTGAACTCTCCTCCATAAGACAACACACTCAAAAACTTAACCAACCGCTTGACCCTGATTCTTTCAATTTATTATCTTCCGCTTCCTCTTCTCTGGAATGAAAAATTCTACAGATTCTACATGGAAACAACAGTCTTTGTACAGTCAAATGCCCACGCGGTTGAAAAAAAGGTGCCTCTTTATTATTCGCATTATTTTTGTGCATTGCACAAGGGCAAAGTCCTCTAATAGGAAGTACTTGACTAAAGATCTCAATATTAATAAACTTTATACGCTGTACCAAGACTTCATGAGCGAGACGTACCCGGATCTACAACCTGTCAGTGAATCAAAATACAGGTCGATATTCAATGAGGAATTTAATATTGGTTTTGCCCCAGTCAAGACAGACACCTGCAACACCTGTGACATGCTTGCTGCAAGCCAATATCGCTAATTATGACACCAATCCGTCACCCAGAGTGTTACGAGAGGATCTTGAAGGAACTCTGCAAGAACATAAGCAATTAGCTGAAAAAGGTTTGCACATGCTTACGCAGTTTAATGCTAGGCATGATGACGACGAGGAAATACTTGCTGCTTGCTTTGATTTACAGCAAACACTCCCGACTCCCAAATTGTCAACAAGGGTGGCTCATTACAAGAGGAAAGTATGGATATACAACCTGGGCGTCTGCAACATCAAAACAAAGAAGTCAACGATGTACATTTGTGCCGAGGTAACAGCCAAGAGGGGGTCTGTTAAGATAGTCAGCTCATTATCTTACTGGATCTCAGAGGATCATTCAGACGAGACTCACCTTATTCTTTTTTTCTGACAACTGTGCGCGACAGAACAAAAAACTTAATATGGTGCTCGCTCTACTGCGAATGATTCATCAAGGAAAGTTCTTCCGAAGTGAACATTATTTTTTTAGTGCCAGGGCATTCCTATATGCCATGTGATCGCCAGTTTGGTAATGTTGAACTCCAGTTGAGGAAGCGGCCAAATATTGTTAGGTCTGGATTGAAGGTCGTCGAACTTAATCAAGATCAGTTCTTGGATTTTTCTCAACTCCAGAATAGTATCACCAAGAGAAAATCCCTAAAAATAAATTTCCAAGATGCTCGGGTCATTCTCTTTGACATTAACTACAAAGAGGGCTTCAAAATCAAGGAAAAATATGAAGAGGACAGCCTGGAGCACAAGGTGCGTCTCATACCAGTTCTTAAAGGATATTCAAGGCAGCTTTTTAACCTGGTGACTGTCAACCTGCACCCCAAATACCATGGTGCCATTCCTTTAGCACAGGAGAAGATCAGTGACATCAATGATCTTCTGATCTACATTCATCCAAGCCACAAGGCGGATTATTTCCGCAACATAATCCGCACACAAGAAAACCTCCACCTTCTCCTCCTGAAGATGAAGAGGAAGAGAAGGTAGACGATGTTGAGGACAATGTCCTTGAATTCATCTTATAATCATTAATCATAAATATTAAGAGGGGGAGGGGACCAAGTTCTTGCGCGGATACAATGCACCATCAAAAGTGAGTACAGTATTATTATTATATATATATATATATATATATACATATATATATATATATATATATATATATATATATATATATATATATATATATATATATATATATATATATATATATATATATATATATATATATATATATATACTGGGTGACAACCCCAAAACAGAATCCATCAAAATTTGATTAAATCCTACAAAGCTCCAGCAATTTTCAAGAAAATTGCTCGACTTAAACTTCAGTCTGTGTATAATCCTTCCCCAAAGTTTCAGTTATCTTGGTTACTTTGCATAAAACTCATGTTCTTTCCAAAATATGCTCCAAATGGGCTCCTCTTTGGGGATTTCCATGTTTTTTGCTGTAATTGTTGCCATCAGTTCACCAATCGTTTGAGGGTTGTTCTGGTATATCCTTGAGATACCCCCAAAGATAAAAATCCGGGGGGGGGGTAAGTCTGCTGAATGCGGTGCCCACTCAACGTCACACTTCCTGCTGCTCAGTCTCTGCTAAAATTGCTCTCTCAGACAAGATAAGGGCTCATTTGATGTCTGAGGGGTGACCCCGTCTTGCTGGAACCACTGTTCATCTCGATCTATCCCTCTGCGTCGTCCCAGTGATGCTCCAAATTTCCTCAGCACTGCAACATTGCGCTCCGTATTCACCGTTTGAGGTCTTTCATTTTGGTATTTGAACCAATATGGGCCCATGATGCCATTTTTACAGATTGCTACCCATGCTGTGCACTTTCTTGAGTGTAATGGCCTCTGTAACACATCATCCGGTGCGGCTGTAGCCCAATAGACATTAGTTTTGCTGTTTTAATGTCCTGACAGCAGAAAGTGCGTTTCGTCAGAGAACCAAACATGATTCGAGAAGTCTGAATTGTCTTTGATTGTGTCGCAAAACTATTAAATCATAGTTACGCGTTTTTCCATATCCGCCTCCGTAGTTTTTTGGTTTATTTGGATCTAGTGAGAATACAAATGAAGATCTGATTTAAGAACACGCCTCAAAGACTCTCGAGAGATTCCCAACTCTTGACTGCGTTGTCGAAGTGATTTTTTTGGTCTCCACCCCACTCAGTCCCGTAAAGCATCAATGTTACTTTCTCTCCTAGCACTCACCCTCTGACTAGATAAGTGTCCCTCAGACCTTTATAAATAAGGTTTTGCACAGTCCCATACTATCTGAACTTCTGAACCCAGTAAAATATTCGATTTTTTGATGAAGCATGACGACACCGAAACTTTCTCCGAAAATTTGCTTGCCCTACAGTGTATGTACGAGTATGATTTGTTGACGAAATATGCTTAGACGCAAAAGGACTTTTCCTAGCTTGACCAAGAGACGTTGGGGAAGAAAAGTGTTCCAATATTTCATGCACAAAATTGACTTGTATACCCTGAAAAAGAAAAGAAAAAATTTCAATTAATTATTTTATTTAAAGATTTGTGGGTGTTGTTTTTGGGGGGTCACCCGATATATATATATATATATATATATATATATATATATATATATATATATATATATATGAGAAATTAAACCACATTCTCCAAAGACAATTTAATCTAGCCTTTAAATATAATAATTCCTTAAACCAATTGATGATTGCCAGGAAACCCAAAGCACATCATAACATAGGAGTATATGCAATACCATGCAATGATTGCCATAAAGTTTATATAGGGGAAACGGGCAGAAATCTAGACAAGAGATTGTATGAACACAAAAGAGATATTAGAGTGGGCAGCCAAAGCAGTGGAATATTTTGCCATGTTAGAGACTTGAATCATTCGATCGATTTCAATGGAAGTAAAATGGTATTTAAATCGGCTAACTATGTTAAGAGAAGAATCGTAGAGGCGAGCTTGATATCGTCAGTTCCTAATTTAAATCTATCTGAGGGTCAATTTTCTTTTAATCCTGTAATAAGAAAGCAAATAAACAAAATAGTAAAATGTCAGCGCTTCAATATGTTTAGGCCTAAACCCCCCCGTCCTGATTAGCCACAAGTAGGGGATTGGGGGAAAAAAGAGGGAATCTTTCACGACCTGACCCTGTGTTATGTTTGTAAGCACTTTTTTATATTTTCTATCCAGTGTCAGTTGAAAAAGGGTGTGAGATACACCGAAACTGTTCTGAATTAAATTGTCTTCGGAGAATGTGGTTTAATTCCTCATCTTTTCTTGCGAGATTGCATTAACTATCGGACTAGTTTCGGCAAGATGCCATTTTCAACTAATGGCATCTTGCTGAAACTAGTCCGATAGTTATAAATAAAATTTTGATTCAAATATTGTCGTTTACCATTATCTTTCATTGATATACATCACGTTAATGTGATATCTTCTATTATATATATATATATATATATATATATATATATATATATATATATATATATATATATACATATATATATATATATATATATATATATATATATATATATATATATATATATATATATATATATATATTATGATATACTTATATTAGAAGATATCACATTAACGAAATATATATTCGGTGCAGGAAATAATAAACCACAAAATTTGAATCCATTTATTTAGGAACCGAAATAGTTTCGGCTTTCATTTTATTTTGTGTGATTTTTGCCTTTATATAATAGAGTCGCATATCTTACCTTTCATTATACAGTGCATCGAAGTTTGCTGAACAATTTCTAAATCGTAGCCCACCAAGCCGTTTAACAATTTATCGCATCTATGACAAGTTTGTATCCACTGGATCAGTAGCAGACAACTATCAAGGAAATGCTGGGCGACCCGGGATAAGAAGAAGTAACTTGAACATTATGTTAACACTTCTATAAGTTTTATTTTATTCAAATTTTAACACTAGAATGAGCGGAATTATTTATTCAGAGTTTACTGAACAGTCTCCACCTGTCCACCAGCACAATTGATGCACACAAACCAGCGATCAACAGTACAATTTATTGCTTTGACACACATTTCACGGGGAATATTTGATATTACACCTTTTATTCTGTCCTTGAGCTCTTCGGTTTCACTAACGCTTTTGCTATACACGCGATCCTTTATCATACCCCATAACCAGAAGTCACAGGGTTTGAGATCAGAAGAGTATGGTGGCCATGCCAACGGTCCGCCGCGACCTATCCAACGATTTGGGAAAGTTTGATCAAGATAAGCGCGAACAGTGCGGCTAAAATGAGGTGGTGCACCATCATGTTGCAAATACCCTGCTCGTCTGATATGTAGGGGTGTGTTATCAATGAAAAACGTTTGCAGCCTTTGTAGGTAGCTATCTGCAGTCACCGTTAAAGTTGTAAAGAAATATGGGCTAATTACACCAGTAGTGGTCACGGCACACTACACATTTACCCTTGGGGAGTCCCTTTCATGCTCTCGAATGACACGTGGATCTTCAGTACCCCAGAAAATAGTGTTATGTCGGTTAACACGAAAGGTTGCTTCATCACTAAATACGATACAATTAGCAATGTCCGGTTGGATCCTTGTCATTTCAGCCAGAATCTCACAGCATTCTACTCGAACCTGTTTTTGCCGAGCTGTCAAAGCTTGAGCAATTTGTAGGTAATATGGTCGCATGCCAAGGTCTTTGGATAGAATTCGGCACACTGTTCTCTGTGAAATCCCTGTTTCCAGACTGCAACGTCTCATCGATTTGAATAGACTATGTTTTAAGGCGTGCCGCACGATATCAATGTTCAAGTTACTTCTTCTTGTCCTGGGCCACCCAGCATTTCCTTGATAGTTGTCTGCTACTGATCCAGTGGATACAAACTTGTCATAGATGCGATAAATTGTTAAACGGCTTGGTGGGCTACGATTTGGAAATTGTTCAGCCAGCTTTCGATGCACTGTTATTGCCAATCCAAAAACTTCCACCGAGCTTGCAACCACCCTTCTGTGCTCCATTGTTAGTCTGTCAGCCATGGGTAATGTAAATCTGTAAAATAAATATGAATAAATCATTAATCATAATAATAATAACAAATAAATCATAAAACTTATAGAAGTGTTGACATAATTTTGACTCACCCTGTATATATATATATATATATATATATATATATATATATATATATATATATATATATATACACACATACTAGTAGCCATAATATAAGTGTCCGTTTAGAACAAGTGTCAAGTGTATTTAGCTATTTATTATAGAAGTTTAACAAAACGTTGACAGTATATATTATACACATATTTATATATAAAATTTCAAGTGAATAGATTAAATATTTCATAAGTTATGAGGAAATAAACAAACTATTTTCCAAATTGCAGCAGCGAAAAGTTAAGGGTCATTTAGAAAAACAATGCAAAATGGAACAAGACTTGCAATTACCACCCGACATCTGTTACCACAGGACTAAAGTAATTTCTTGCTTAACGAAAATAAATTCAATCATACGAAAACGTGGAAGTCCGAACTCACGCTGCCATTGACGAAGCACGCGCGTTGTTTTTCAATCCGGTGTTCTTTGACGCATCCTAGCTTCTAGCTTCATTATAACGATTCAATTAGTATTTAATAATATCCCTTAAATACAGAGAATAATTTTCTTTAATTTCTTTAATTTCCTTAATTTTAATCTCCAAGATTTTCTTTTGGTACGACTACAGGCTTGCGTTCTGTACGCGCTCATACGCAAACACACACGTGCATTCATAACAACTAAAGCTCCTTCACGCATAGAGATACATTAGTTCAACCATCACGTGTGCACACAAATAAACACTATAAACTATAATGGATCAGCAACAAGGGGCATCGGCTGGCGGCTCACCTGGTCAACACAATAAAGCACCTGAATCTAATCCGCAGTCCGCGCATAGGCAGCCACATAAATATCTCTCGCTGCTAGTATTCGATGCAGAAAGTTCAATCGCATGGCTAGAAGAAAAGATAGCAGCAGTTATCCAGCGTCTTCCCATAAGTACATTCGTTGAATTCAGGGAGATTTTAATTACTGGGGACAGGCTGGCGTTTTGGACCGCCTGTAGGAGAATAGAATAATGCACCCACATTTCCCCACCTCCCTTCCGGCCCGATATCTGATGGTCTTCCGCCGGAAGAACCCGCTGACCATTTTAGCTAACCACCGCGTCCCCCCCCCCCGACTGGTTATCGATAGATGGGAGCCCATCTTGGCTTCCGGTGGTTCCTGGAAGTTTGCAAAGGACGAAATGGAGGAGATAATCAAGCCTCTCTCACCTGAAGAAAGGCGCTTGATATCAAATCTACTTCCGGAGCCATGTGAACCTCTCTGGAGTTTCGAGTATAAGAGATGGATTCTTTTAAACCTCGGTAGTAGAGCTTGCACAGCGTCTGACGGGGCAGAAATTGCCATCTATCTCGGTATAGTGGTAATTCGGCGAAGCATCAAGTCTTGAGAGAGGAGATCGGTCCCAGTTAGGGAGGCTCCTTACCCCGTTGGTCTGCAAGTCAGTGCGGACCCAGGCTCGTACATACGTTTTCAGACATGAAGCTACAAACGGCCTCACTCTGGTTCCCTAAGCGAGAAAACTACATCTCGGCTTCTCTCCGTGACCATACGGGTCGATAGGTCACTTCGCCCCTCCCCCCTCACAGAAGCACTTAATATTCCTCGGAGTTCAAGAGCGTGGGGCCCTCTGTAACAAGAAGCTCCCGTCACCGCCTTCTTCCAGCAGAAGCGTGACGTACGGTCCCTGGAGAACCTACCTCATCGTCTCCACCCCTTATCTCACCACCTTTACTCACCAGCGACACCCAAACATCAGGTTTCAAGGTAACCCTTCCCTTTCACATTCGCCAACTTCACCACGAAGCTTACCAACATTACAAGGGTATAGGGATTTACATAGTGAATAATTATTTACAAGCCAAATGAGATATCCGATATTCACTTATTAATTTATCTCTCAAAGCACCTTATTTGTATATATATATATATATATATATATATATATATATATATATATATATATATATATATATATTTTCTTGTTTAGTGTTCATTAAAACTTTATTTTAATATTGTTGTGTATCTAACTTCCTTTAGGTCGCTTGCTGGCAAAGTTCATTCCAATCCCTCCGTAGCCAACCTCTAAGCACTCTGAGTCAATAAACACATTCAGGGCACGGGCCGAACGAAGTATAAGGAGTAGTACGACGACCCCTCCGCATTCGGGATAATAGGATTTATATATATATATATATATATATATATATATATATATATATATATATATATATATATATATATATAAGAGTCAGGGAAAACTGCAACCACCCCTCGGCCTATTCCTCGACACCGCCTGAACTGAAGCAGGCTTTTGACATGAAGTATGGCAGGTCCCAACTAAACGACCTGAGAGAGCTCTTGAAAGCCCAGGAAATGGGAGATACTCGTAGGAGTCCTTCAACCTTCTTAAAGCACCTAAAGGACCTTATCAGGGTAAAAGGTGCTCAAACCGACCTTTTTAGCCCTCTCCTCGCTGAGATTTTCATGAGGGAGTCTAGAGGGTAAGGAGTCCGCTTATTTTAAACTCAAACCCCTCGAATATAGAGCACATAGCCGCCGAGAAATTATTTGTTAATTCCTACGTGAATTGGAGTAACGGCGAAAATCATGGCCCAACTAACAACAATTCCATTTCTCTGGTTCGGGGAACGACGCGCTCTTCTGGCGACTGGTCGGAGTGGTCAAGGGTTCCATCTTCTCTATCGAGGAACCTTGAATTCCAATACAGAGGATGGAAGCCGACATCCCGCGCTTAAAGCTTTAACAGGTATCACAGAGCGAGCACAAAAATGTGTGTATATATATATATATATATATATATATATATATATATATATATATATATATATTAACCACTAAATAACACATACTTCATTTATACCGTTATATTTATTAAAGTTGTATGTTAAAGTCTCGGAGGATTTTACTATTCCTTTTATTCAGTGTAATCACCGTCGAACTCAAAAACAACAACCAACCGCCGATGGTACCTGCTGCAGGCCTTCTCGACGGTCCGACTGTTTTATTGGGTGAAAACTTTAATGATCCTTGATCTAGTTCCTACTTCTGGAGAGTTAGGGAACCATATGTTCGTAGTGATGTGGTTAAAGAAATTGTCTGACAACCAAGACTGTGTTTTACTACTTGACTGGCACATGCACGGCTTTTCCCGCGGCGACCTCCTGGAGCTAGGGAAATAACAACTTCTCCAGGCGCTTATTGTAGCTCTCAGTCTGATTCTGAGCGCCCCCTCCCCTTAAGAAGATAACCGGGGACATACCGTGGCCCTTTTCAACTGACCATCTCAAACACCATGATTTGGACCAAGAACATGGTCTCCATTAATCTCGGTATATACTTGGGTGACACAGCAAGGCAGCGGTTGCTTTGAGAGTTCACCACCTGATCGTGGCAGAAATTATTCTGTGCTGAGAAGAACCAAAACATGCTAGCTTTGCAGAGATGCTTCAGTTTGTTTACAAGATCGCAGCACGTTCCTCCCGCTTAACCTTCATCTTCTGTGATCAAAGCTGTCAATTTCTGAATTTGTATGAGTATTAGCAAATGTCATAATGCACTAATTGCCTGATGAGAGAGTCCGACACTCCCTGGTACTTGCCTATGAACCTCATTGACTTGTTACGATCGTTGTTAATGATGGTCTTGATTTATGCGACAAATTCGGGGATGCTTTTCGCATAAAACTGCCTAGAGTGAAGTTTTCGAGCCCCCGTAGCCTCGGAATCACAGGTTGAATCATCCAACTCTTTTCTGATCCTCTGCACTGTCCTTTAATTGATACCCAAGCACCTGGATATCTTCGCATTGGATCTCCCGGCGTGAATACTAAGCAACATAGTTTGCCTTTTCCAAATTTTTGGACGGCTGAGTTCAGCCATGGTATTGTTTCTCTCACAGACGATGCAGAGCTGAGTCTACTATGATACAAACAAAAGAGAACCGACGCAAGAAAACACGCTTTCGCGGTATTCAGAGTTGTCTACGGCGACAAGGCACAAATTACTCTCCTCACCATATATATATATATATATATATATATATATATATATATATATATATATTAGATATATATTTAATTCAATCCCTTCCAAGGTGTCTCACAAGAATACAGTACGGTAAACACTGTAATTGGAAAATGAATTCCTTTCTGATTATCACAACTATTCTATTGAACAGGGTTTGAACAGTTACAACTCCGTTCCTTAAAAAGGTTCCTTGTCACTGTGTGTCAGTCATAACTGGTTGGTTAAGGATTCGTTTTTAAACTCAGTCCTGCTTTTTTCCACGTTGCTGGGGTAAAAACAATCCCCCTATGCTCCTCATTAAGAACGAACTTTATTGCCTGGTAGAGGGACAAGTTTAGGGCCCATGCCCTTGAGAGATGGCCTACGTGGTCCAGAGATTAATTTAGAGCAAAAAGGAATCAAAGGGTCAACGCAGTGATTTACCTAAATTGAAGCTTCCATTAGTATTTTCTATTCCAGCCATAATTCTTCATAGTTTCAAGGATTCATATTTTTTCCTGCATCAAATAAAATCATTAGAAAAACAGACTTAATCCAAGTGTATTTTTTCTAATCAAAATTAATTATTTTAATATCTCTTAATATTTTTTTTTATCTAGTTTAACATTTTAGCATTTTATTGCAATATCTTTTTAGGGTGGTACGATGTTCAGTCTAGATATGAAGCAGTCCCGTTATAGAGTGTGCTAGAGAATCATTTTTTCTTCCTTGTTTGGATTGGTGTTTTAAGGTCTTCCTTCTTCAACACAATCGTAAACCTTCTACTTTTTTTGGTGTAAAAAATGTTCCTAATTGAACCTTTAATTTCCTTTTGCTCTATAAAGCATATTTTCACTATGGAATAGCATTCGAAAGGATTTAAATTTTTTCAATGTTACCTCAGTTCACTTCTAAAATAGTTTTATCATATATGCGCTACTTAAATCTTCCTCATAATTACACTCTTTTTTTTTGTAGCTGCCTATTAAATTTTACCCGATATGGTTAGTCCTCCAGGCAGACGGCATCAATATTTTTAATACGGTCTTTCAACTTTTAAATTTTGTTTAGGAATTTATTCGCAACGATATTCGAGGGCAAAACTATTTCAAGAAACCTTGACTTGAAAAATCTTCGCCACATTGATTTCGAGCATAGAAAGAGCATCCGCGCTTTATTGATTTTGCTTTATTTTTTCTTGATTTGGTGCTTTAATGTAACTTTTATGTTGCCAAGAATGTTGAGTGTTAAGGGGGAAATTAGAGATCTACAGGGTGCGGTTGGAGTTTTTCGCCGTTTGCAGTTCTGAATTCTGCACATGTGTGTTGTCTAGCGTCGGTTGTAGTTGTGCATCGTCTGTGCCGGAAGCAAAACCATGGTTGAATTCAATCCTCCAAAATATTGGAAAAGGCAAGGTGTAATGCTTGTGATTGACGCAGGTAAATCCAACGCCAAGATCAGCGAGTATTTGGGTGTAAATCTGAGGAAAGTGCAGTGGATTTGAAAAGAGTTGGATGAGTCAGGTTTTTATTATGAGGGTACGGCGGCTCGGAAATCCACTCTAAGCCTTCTGATACAAAAAAGGATTCCTCGAATTTGTTGAGGAAATCCAGGCGATCCATCAATAATAACGATCTCAGCAAGTCAATGAGGTCAATCGCCAAGTGCAAGGGAGTGTGTCAGAACCTCCCATTGGGCAGTAATGTGTGAAGACATCACCTACTCATAATAAAATATCAGAAAGAAACAGCTTCTGTCGCAGAATAAGAAGGACATGATGAAGGAATGTGCTGAGAAACTTGTGGACAAACAAAAGCATCCCCTCAATCCTGGTATTTTTTGGTTCTTCTCAGACGAGAAGAATTCCTGCCAGGTCAGGTGGTGAACTCCCAAAACAACAGCTGTGTTTCTGTGTCCCCAAAGGGAGTACCGAGAGCCGTGAAGACCAGGTTCCCGGTACACATCATGGTGTTTGGTTTGGTCAGTAGCTGGGACCACGTTATGCATCAGTTTATCTTTCCTAAAGCCCTCAGACTAAATATGAAGGGTCACATCAAGTGCCTGGAAGAATTGTTGTTGTCCTGGATCCAAGAGGAGGCCGCTGGAAGGTCGCACGTATGCCACACAAGAAGGAGGATAATATCTTTGCTGTCAGACAGGTTCTTTGACTTCATCACTCCGAACATCTGTCCGGTTGATATATTTAAGGAAATTTACAAAAATAAATGTTTACTTTTTGTTTTGTATCTTTTTTACCTTGTAGAAATGATCAACAAAGAAAAGCGTACAAGGAAAATAATTTACCAAAAAAAATGTTTTAATCTTTTTCATTTTGGGGAATTTAAGAAATTTTATTAGGAAATTTTTTATGGATTTATATATATATATATATATATATATATATATATTCATAAATTGAGCTTCCACATGTGCCTGTATATTCAAGAATTGGGGCCAAGGTCAGTATCCCCTGAGATATATTCAAGGGAAATGGTCTTTGCGGCCGATTTGTTCAGACAGGAATAACGCTCACTGGTTAAGTTGGAGGTCAATTGGCGGAATTTGAAAGGCATTTCCTCCTCGTTGAAGTCTAGGGCAAAGCCGGTCGCCATTTTTAAATCAATTGCCCACTTTTAATATTTTAGAGTGAATGAAATTAGCCAACCACTTCCCCAAATTACAATTATAATAATAAGGGATTTTTTGCATAGTGCTCTTCAAAGCCAGTAAGCCTTCGCAGAGCGCTCGGCTATCAACTAAGGAGCAGCTTGATCGAGAGTGTGGATCTTCAGGGTACGCTTGCAGGCCCCGAGAAAGGGGGTAATTTTATCACAGAAGGAAGGTCATTCCACATTCTCGGGGAAATTTCAGAGAAAGATGATTACGGAGAACAATCAGCAGGGGAAAAGGGGGCAGGGATAGAGCGTCGGGTTCTCAAAATAGGCGTTATGGTAAGTGAGCAAGACAGTTTGGTGGGAGCTTCGGCATTTTAACTCTTACACACCTGTGGCCAAAAGTATAAAGGACCCCTCATATTTAACATATTTAATCAAATCTTTTAGAATTCATCCTATTATTCATAAATATATATGCTAATACTCAGTATTTTGCTAATATGTTTGAATATTTTCTTAATATTTTTTAATTGCATGGCATTTTATTAAATGGTGTGAAATAAATAAAATGGCATGTTTATAAAATCAGAATTTAACCATTATTTCTTGTTTCAGCTTAAATTTATACCTATTGTGTATTTAATATCGTCTAAATAAGTAATATGACTAAAGAGATTACTGAAGAACAGAGAGTACAAATCCAACTTCTTCCTATCTAATGGTTATCACAAGTAGAAATTGCTTAAAAAAATAAAATTTTCAAGATTTGCTGTATAAACCACTATAAGACGATATCAAGAGAACTAGAAGTTTATACCAAGGAAAAGAACTAGCAGAGAATGTCTTACAATACCTAGAGACGGCAGATCTATCATTCAGGTTTCATTACAGAATCGCAGAAAAAACATGTTCTGAACTTGCTAGTGGGTTCAACTAATTTTCATATTCAAATATATTGCACAGAACAGTTAGAAAGAGACTTAAAGATCAAGGGATAAAGGATGCAAGGCGAGAAAGACGCCATTGATATCTAAGGTCAACAAAAACAAACGTCTCCAGTGGACCAAAGATCACAAAATTGGACACATGAACAATGAATCATCTAATTATTTGCTCAGATGAAAGCAATTATCAAGTATGTAAGAAAGACTATTGTATTGTTGTTTTACAAGTAATTTATGTAATTTTATTTAAATATGTCTTGGATTTTTTTTTAATAATTCAACTTTTTGTAACAATTTGACTACCATTGTGAGACAAAGAGTTGAAGAAGCATTTCACCATGCTTGTGTGGCACCAACACTGAAGCATGCAGCTGTTTCTCCCATTGTATAAGGCTGCATGTTTTTCATCTGACCCAGGAGGGTGTTTTTATGCTAGGGAAGAATGAAAATCACAACATACTACCATGTCTTATGTTTTAGAGCCATCTATTCATAAATTACATCGCACAACACAAAGAAAGGCTGCATGTTTTCATCTGACCCAGGAGGGTGTTTTTATGCTAGGGAAGAATAAAAATCACAACATACTACCATGTCCTATGTTTTAGAGCCATCCTTTCAGAAATTACATCGCACAACACAAAGAAATCAAGTTATATTTCAGCAGAACAATACCCCATGTCAACATCCAACCACACAAAGAATTGGTTTGGACAAAAAGGGATCACTATAATGGAGCGACCGTATAGAGTCCAGACTTGAATCTAATGGAACACTTATGAGGAGAGCTTGGAAAAGCAATAAGTAGTACCACAAGTACAAATAAATTAGAACTATATAAAAAAATACAAGCTGAATGGGGCCAGATTGCATCATAAATTATGTGAAAAGTTGGTGAAATCCAAACTATGAAGAATTATGAGTGTAATTAAAGCAAAATGGCTATTAAAATGATCGTCGTCGTTTCCATTCTCAGTTATCCGGTCTTTTCGGCTGATATTTAAGACGGATATGACTTAGGAGGCTCAGTCTCATGTAGAAGAGCTGCGGGTAGAAGTCACATGGGAGGGCAGGAGGAGGACGAGGTTGTTCCAGTCGCTCCTTCCTCCTCCTACGTTTTCCTCCTTATGCTGTCTTATGTTCTACTCAAAGGCCCCGGTGCGGTCTCGGACAGCTGTCCTCCTGGCTCCTCTGTTCCTGGAAGTTTGTTCTAACGAAGAAGGTTCAATGTTGGTTTGGGCCAGGGTGCATGCAAGCTGTTCTTTTAACGGCGTTTTGGTCTTCCTCAGAGCCTTGTTGCGGTGGCGAGTTCCCCGTAGAGCATTATCTTCGGGAGGCGGGAGGGGTCCATTCATAGAACGTGGCCTGCCTAGCGAAGACGATGGTGGATGATGGCGCCTTCGACGCTGGGTAGCGAGGCTCGGTTCAGGACCTCGGTGTTGTGATGTAATTTTCCCATCGTATTTTGAGGATCTGTCTCAGCTTGTACTGATGGAACCGCTTGAGGCGTTTGATCGCACGGCGGTAGAGCGTCCAGGTCTCGCAGGTATAGAGAAGGTAAGAGAGGACTACGGCCCAAAACACAATTATCTTAGTTCGAATGATTAGTGAATGGTTATTGAAAACGCGGCGGCCGAGGCGACCGAAGGCAGAATGGGCTGGCCTGATCCGATCTTCAACGTCTTTACGCACCTGAAGGTTTTCGAGAGAATGCCCCCCAAGTATAAAAAGTGATACACTTCTTCCAGGGGTTGGCCGTTGATAGTAATGTTGGTACTTGGGAGGGTTTGACCGGGCGGTGATTAGGTAACAACCTGTCTTGTAGGTGTTCACCTGCATCCCAAAACGCTCGTAAGCAGAGTTGTAAACGTCAAATGGCCCCTGAAGGCCGTCAGCTGTCCTGCCTGGGATGGCATTGTCATTGTAGACCTCCTAGTCTTTGCGCGAAATCGCGTGAGATTGAATAGCCCGCCTTCAATGCGGTACCGCACGTCAATGGTGGGGGTCCATGATGGGATTTCGTTGAATATGGCTGCCATGTACAGCGAAAAACAGGTCGGAGTTAAAACGCAACCTTGTTTAAGACCACCAGTGATGGGCAAAGGGTCTAAGAGGGGGTTTTGGCGGAAGATTCCGCCAACCAGGGCCTCGTGAAGGGAGCGGACTAGGGTGATAAACTCAGATGAACGTCCAAACATCGAACATCAAAGGCCTTTCTGAGATCCCAGAAGATAAACATTGCTGAATGTTGTTGTTTTTGACTCTTCTCTGGAGTTGAGGGCGCAAAAGATCATGTATATTGTCCCTCGGGAAGATCTAAAGCCACACTAGTACTCAGGGAGGAAGGACGTCTCCCGCAAGGATAAGGAGGCGGTCGAGGAGAATGCTGGAGAAGATCTTGCTCATAGTACTTAAAGGTTTAGATACTGCGGTAGTTGCCGCAGTTCTCTTGATCCTCCTTCTTTAAGATAGTAATGATATTCGCGTCGTGGAAGTCTCTCGGGATAGTCTTGGTTTCCCAGATTTTGAGGATAAGGTGCATCAGGCGGTTATTCACCTCAGGGCCACCGTAAGTGAAGAACTCGAATGGAATGTTATACAGTGCTGGAGCTTTGCCCGGTTTCATGCGCCACACGGCTTTGTTGAATTCTTCGATCCAAGTTGGCAGGGACATCCAATGGCAAACGGGGTGCTGCACGAGGTCATATGGAGAAGATCATCCGGGGTGCGCGAATAATCGTTGCGGAGGCTCTCAAAATGGCACTTCCGAAGATCAAGTATTTCCTCAGTGATGGTAGTAGAGCAGTCCACATCTTTTAGCCCACCCTCTGATGGCCTTGTGGGGCCAAAGACCTCCTTGGTTGCGGCATAGAAGTCTTGTTGGTCAGCGTAGTTTTGGATCTCCTCTGATTTCCTCTTCCA
This sequence comes from Ceratothoa steindachneri, assembly GCA_963969495.1. Taxonomy (NCBI): domain Eukaryota; kingdom Metazoa; phylum Arthropoda; class Malacostraca; order Isopoda; family Cymothoidae; genus Ceratothoa; species Ceratothoa steindachneri. The sequence goes on along the minus strand of OZ018317.1, from coordinate 55,320,513 downwards.
CCAGGTATTCCGAGTCTCGCGGTTCCCTTTTTTGTCCTCCTACGGATTCCTGTTGGTGTTTCCGCTTATTATCCCGTGTAGGTTGGTTCTCGAAGGCAAGGCGTGTCCAACGTTTAGCTTCGATGAGACGAGTGATGTCTTCAAAAAATGATATCAAATATATCAATGATATCAAGTAAATAAATATATAATATTTATACTGAATTAATTTACCACAGATGTCTACATTATAAGAGCGGTGGTCAATAAGTTTTGCAATTCGGATATAACGAAACGAGATATGAGGAAAAGTGTTTTATTATTTTTCAATATAACTACCCTCAACTTTAATGCACTTATGCCACTTGTTCCTGAGGCTTCGAATTCCCGATAACCAGAAATCTCCCGACTGCTGTTCAATCCACTCCTGGACGGCGAGCTGGACATCTTCATCGTCCTCAAACCAGCGTCTACACAGTGCAGCCTTGAGCTGGCGGAATAAAAAGTAGTCGCTAGGGGCCAGATCTGGACTGTAGGGGGGATGGTTGAGCGACTCGAATCCTCACTCGCGCAGGGCAGCTTGTGTAACTCTGGCCTTGTGGACTTTGACGACGTTAAAGTCGATCATGGGGCGTGAGGATTTAGGGACCCAACGGGCAGAGACCTTGGTCATGGCTAAATTGTCGTGCATAATGTTGATAACACTTCCATGTGATATTCTAAGTTCTCGCTCGATTTCTTAGACCATCACCCCTCGATTTTTGACGATCATCCTCTCCACGCGGGCCACATTGTACTCGTTGGTCACGTCTGACGGGCGTCCTGGAAGGGGGTCATCTTCAAAGGACTCACGACCATGGCGGAAGTCCCTATTCCAGCGAGCAATGGTTGCATAGGAAGGGGCGGTTTCGGTGTACAATGCAACCATGCGTTCATGGATCTCTTTTGCATTCTTGCCTTCCTTGGTCAAAAGTTTGATCACTTCGCGGTGCTCAACCTTGTCCATTATTCAAAAATTTGTGACTGACAATCTGCGATCAGCTTTTGCTTCTTAAATAGACGAGGCAGGAGTGTGCGGCTACAGGTCCTGACTTGTCATAAGTTGTCCTAACACCCCCACAAACAGCCATTCCGCTTCCTCTGTCTTGCCCTATCGATTCGCAAAACTTATTGACCACGTCTCGTATGATGATGATTTATAGGATGATTTATATTTTTGGCCAAGAGTTCAAAAATAAGAAGGACCTTAAAGATTATTCTCTATCGAATGGGAAGTCAATGAAGTTCGCGAAGATGGGGAGTTGAATGAGAGGACCACCCCCACTGTTGAAAAGTAGAAGAACGAAGGCTGCAAAGCTTTGAACCAGTTGGAGAGAACAAAGAGTTAAAGCCTGTGTTCCTGAGAGAAGGGAGTTGTTGTAGCGAAGACGGGAGGTAATGAAGTCATGCAAGGCAATCTCAAAGTTGTTGTCAACTTTGGAACGAGGGAGGCAGAGATTACGGAGAAAGCAGAGGAGTTACAAATGTTAGCAACATGACTTTTGAGATATAACTGACAATCACTAGTGACGTCCAAACTTGAACTGTCTCGGAAAAAAGGGGCAACCGTCGAGGATAAGATAGCAAGCAATAGTTTTGCACCGAGCCACATTTGGAGGTATACTCACCAGTCTACCACCTCTAATCATTCGTGGCTTATTTTCATAAAGATGTCAGGGAGTGATTGGGTGATGATATAAGCGGATAGATAGTTTTTAAAGCCTCAGTAAATGAGGTAATGTAGAATAAGAGATAGATTTGCGTGTCATCGGCATAGAACCAATAAAGTATTAGACAGAAGTGACGCATAAGAAGAGGGAGAAGATCGACGCGAAACAGGAACGCACCAAGAAGCAGCCGTTGCGGACCACCAAAATGCACACATCGTCGATCGAGATATATTAGGATTTCCAATATCAATAGATTGAGTGCAGGACAAACGATACCATGAGAACCAGTTAAGGTAGATTCAAAAATTGCATATATAATTTAATTTGGCTGACACACTTTCAACGGAGTTCTTTTTATTTTGCAAGATTGTAAATTTGCTCAATTTTTTATTATTATAACTTTTCCAACAAGAAAAAAAAGATCTCCCAAGTTGAAGAAAACTAGGGTTATGAGGCGAGTTTAGCTGAGCAGTTTCCTATACAACAATTAGTAAGGGAATTGCCACTTATTTTACTAATTAAATTGTAAACATTTAAATAAAAAAAACTAATAAAAAAGGATAACGTTTATTACTCTAACGGCTATCCTCTACCACTCGTTACTGAGACCGGGGTGCTTTGTTATGAACTCCCTCCCCAAAAGATCTGAACAAAGGAACAAGCTCCCAAGTAGGAACTTATACACCCCCAGGTGCGCTGATTCATGTCTAAAACTTGCTTACACAAATGTGGAAGTGGATCATGTAGGTTGAAAAGTGAAAAAGAGAAGGAAAGTGAGATGTGAAAGAAGACGGGACGAAAAACTTCAATTGTTAATGGCAAGTCACCTTCATGGCAAGATATCATTATTATCCTTCACCTTCACTTTCACTACCTCTTTTGCACACCAAGTACACTAAAACTACCCTCCATTTACCTTCCTTTTTGCCCTTATCAAACACAAAGCCTCCCATCATGTTGCTCATGGCGATGAGGTGCTATACGCTGTTGCGTCTTGTCCAGTCAGGGTTCATTGGGCAAAAGACCCCCCCCCTCGCGAACCCCTTCCTGCTTTCCTTCCATGCACAGTATCATCCACCCCCTCCTTAGTCAGCCCTTTCCCTCTTAAACACCCGTGCACATAATCACCTACCTTTTGGGCGAATTTCCACGCCTTCGCATACGACTGCAGAACATTCTCGTTCACAACATACGAGTAAGCATGAATGTCTCACGACATAAACATGAATGTTTCACAACATAAGCTTGATTGTCTCACCATATAAAGATGTCCATCTCGCCGTCCAGGAGTGGATTGAACAGCAGTCGGGAGATTTCTGGTTGTCGGGAATTTGAAGCCTCAGGGACAAGTCGCGCAAGTGCATTGAAGTCGAGGGTAGTTATATTGAAAAATAATAAAACACTTTTCCTCATATCTCGTTTCCTTATATCCGAATTGCAAAACTTATTGACCGCCCCTCGTATGCATGAATGTCTCACAGCATAAACATGAATGTTTCACAACAAGAACATTATTGTCTCACAACATAAACATTATTGACTCACAACATAGACAAGATTGTCTCACAACATAAATATGAATGTCTCATAACATAAACATGATTGTTTCACAAGATAAATATGAATGTCACACTATATACCTAAATGTCTCACAACATTGTGAGAGGATTCTCTCGAAGCATCAGTGCGAAAGGAAGCCCCCTCGGAAATACCACCAGTTCAGCTCCTTTTTTCTAACCCACGTGCGGTTAGAGTGAGAAGTTTGGAAAGTTCAAGATGGAATCACCCGACGCAGCTGTATTTGCTTTCCAACGCCACCCGTCTCTTCCCGCTTCCTTGCAATAACGCTGTGCGCCGCCATCCTAACTCTATCCCAGGCTTCCCAGGCCTGCCTACCCCTGCGAGGGCAACCACATTAACCCTGCCCCCATATCACAAGAAAAGTTTCACCGTCTGGACCGACTCGTTATCACGAAGTGTGTTTGCTTATACTGGCGCCGGGAATCATCTAGGGGCGACTAGGCCCTGAGGCTATCTATCAGACCAGCCACCCGGCTATTTAACCTAAAGCTCGCCATTTCTCGAGGAGATTGAAAGCCTGCCATTCGCTCCGTTCAGACTACCTGTCTGTTTTCCGTGAAGCCCTGTAACCCGTGTTCGAGTCGTACCTCGTCGAAGATCTCGCCAGCAGATCTACCTTTGTTAAGCTTTGACCTCTGTTTAGAGGAAAGCTATAGAGCCCCCTTCTTCCCGGAGAGTTGTGCGGCCCTCTCATATTCACTACCCTTCAAGATTCCCGTTCTTTCGAGACTGAGACTCCCTGTCTGTGATATAACCGTCTGAGGCCGCTTTGATTCAGCCTCTATTACATGTTAAAACACATGCTTACCCACGTGTATCCTGCTAGAGGAAGCAGAAGGCGCGTTATTGCCCATCACAGCCAATGTTTAATCAAGGAGGTTCACTCCCCCGTTTCGCCTCCATACGTCGATCTCGCCAGATTGAATTAGGCTTATGGGCAGATAAGATATTTTCCCAGGCGCCACCGGGACATTCCCTCGAAGTCCCCCACCCAATTGTCCCTTACGTCATGGGGCTAGCTCCGGCTATTTATACCATAGCTTTTCCCAATTGAAGCAGATCCAGATTATCTTCGTGAGGCATCAAGCCGATCCGGTCTCCCTTGTGCACCTAGGAACTCTGCCGAGAAACCCTTTATTGTCCAGAAGTGGACAATATCCCTTGAGTGCCAAGGTTCGTGCCCTTCGAGACGCCAAGCCAACAAGGCCCCCCCGTTGTTCAGAAAGAGAACAACATTAGAACAGCCATTGTTCTTCAAGCCCGTTCGCCAAGAAACGGTTCTCGTTCCCAAGACATCACGTCAGGATAATTTAATTCCCCCTTTTTAACGTTTTTCAAGAGAACGCTTGGTTACAACAATAACCTCCATTGTTCATCTAAAACATCTCTGATATCCTGTCACAAGGAGCGCTCGTACTTCCGAGCCCCACTTTGCTCTCACTCCTCAAAGAAAGTCCTTCCCCCTCGTTAAGGACAACCCCCCAAGAATCCCTTCTCCTGGAAATCACCAGTTGGACCGAAGATTCCTTCCCATTGTCTTCCTCTGCACGACAACCTTGTAATTACGTAAGCTAAGCATTAACTTTAATCATTTAACCTTTTGTCAACGCAACTCTGTGCTTTAAACGGTTTAGCGAACCATTTCCCCTTTTTGTTTGCCGTTTTAAATCTCTCAAAATCTTAATCCTCAGATTAGTCAGATATTCCCATGGTTTTTTCATTTCCTGTGTTTCTCCCAATTTTAATCCCCGTTTATGTGAACATCTTCCGTGTGTTGTTTGATAGTTTATTTAATAAAACTCTATTTTATTAATGGTAGCCATATTATTTCTCCTTGTGCTCCGTTCCACTTTTTAAGTATATTGAAGATAAATAAGCCTCTCCAGGCCCCCCCCCTTTTTGAACTAACCTCGGTCAATCAGATTACCACGCACTCGAAATATAGAAGAATCCCCCTCAACGAATAGTTATATATATAGTATATCGTCGGGAGCCTATTCTACGACACTGCCGATCTGCAGAATCGTCTCGAGTTGAGAGTACGTGTCTCTGGAGCAGAGAAAATCTCATTCGTCATCACGAAGTAAGCAAACACCATCTTTGAGTCCTCCTCGTCAGGATTCCCCGAAGTATCTTCTTAAAGACTTGCGCCGTTGTCTTCCACCCTCTTCCAATTCACCCGCGCTTGAAGGTTAAGCGATTTTTTATTTTCATCCTCAGATTACCTCGATAATCCTCACCCGCATTCACCTTTCGATTTGACTTCCCGCCTAATTGTAATTAAATCCTCTCGTTCGAGTTTACTTTAATTTTGTCCTCTGCCATATTATAAATCAACATAATTCATTTAACTACCTTTATTAAGTAATTTGTTCTCCCCTTTTGTATATATATATATATATATATTCTTAAAGACATTTTCAAGGAATGAACAGGAGGCTAGACATACATTGCTTAAATGGTGAAAGGGGGGATTAAACTACCTAACTCTGAACCTTAATTACGGAGTATAAAATCCTGAAACAACTTTATTTCAGATTTTAGGTATGTAGTGATAATGGGGTCTAGCGTGAAAAAAAACAGGGCTAAGATTGAAATTTGGGAACGTGCTAATAGAGATACATCTAATATATTTCTCGAAATATAATTACTGCATTTTATGACTGGTTTGGCAGTGTTCCAGTTAATGCTATGGTTAAGATTGTACATATGTAGAAAAAGCGCAGATTGTTCATTGTGATTACGTACATTGGTTTGATGTTGCTTAATTCGGACATCTAGTTCTTTCTTGGTTTGTCCATAATAACATTTTTGGCATTTGTTGCAGCCTATCGAATAAAAAATACCAGGTCGGGGGGGATGAATTTTAAACAAGGATGCGATACATTGTAGTCTCGTACTGAAAAATAACATTTATGTTCAAAGGCCTAAGTAAACGAGGTAATTTAATGAAAATATGGTTATAGGGTAAAACTAATAAGTTTTTGGCCTGAAACCTAGGGATATTAACATTAGTTTGATAATCGGAACGCTTGGCGGACTTATAACAATTGTCGAGAAAGTAAAAGTAACCTCTCCAAATTTCCCCCGAAGAATTCTCCCAAGTTTGTGAAGGTACTTGGTTCCTTTTAAACCCAAGTACCATCCCCCGCCAGAATCGAGGTATATTAAGCCCGTCATAAATAATCGCCCAGCGTCGGAATAACATCGAAGGCCAATAATTTGTTTTCCCTGCAGTATTCCCGGTCATGTGAGAACCCACTGTCCCCGAAATTCCCAATTTCGTTCTGCTCTAGTCAACAAATCCACGAAATAAGTGCCTCTCTCCCTCAGACAAACACACACATCCGCCCACTCGCCCTGAAACGCCAGCAACCTCCTCAACAATTAGATATAAGCCCTACCCCGTGCGTGTTCATTTTCGTCCTACTTTTAACGCCCAAATGGAAAACCTTCTAAAATTATGGATAATTGAACCTTCCACGTCGAATTATTGCCCTCCAATTGTTATGGACAGAAAGCAGGATCAGTCTTTTCGCATGTGGGTAGACTTTAGAAACCTGAACGCCGTAACAGTTTTCGACGCTGAGCCTATCCCTTTGATAGACCAGGATAGTGCCTAGAAATACACGGCATTTCCCACAAAAAAGGGCCTTATGCAGTTCAAGCGCCTACCTTTTGGTTTAGTTACCTCCTGTAGTAACTATAATCGAATGATGCGCAGGATACTAGATGGGCAGAGTAACATTTCCCTTTACTTTGATAACGTTTACATGGTCACCCGCACATGGGACCAGCATCTTATCTCCCTACACTCGCTCCTCAATAGGCTTCGCGAACACAGCTTCACTATAGGCCCTAGCAAGTGCCATTTCGCCTACAGCACTATTAAATACCTCGGTTTCCACATTGGTGAAAATCAAATGACTCCTCAAAAAGATAAGGCAAAAGCCTTCGCCGACATGCCCCTCCCGCGTACTAAAAAGCAATTACGCTCTTTTCTCGGGTCGACATCCTTTTACCTACGGTTTGTCCCGAATTTCGCCTTAGCGTCACTCCTTAGCTTTTTACTAAAGAAACGTTCACCTGACCCCCTCGCATGGAACCCCAAAGCGACCGCCCACTTCCATCAGCTGAAGGAAAAACTAAAATCAGCTCCCATACTGAGACTCCCGAACACGAACAAACTTTTTGAGATACAAACGGATGCTTGTAGTGAATGCAACGGTTGCGTCTTGCTCCAGTATGAAGAAGACGACAACAGTTACCCCATTGCGTACGCTAGCCGGAAGCTCTCGTCACGCGAAAGGATCTACGCGGTCATAGAACTTGAAGCCCTAGCGATCGTGTGGAGTGTACAGAAATTCCAAACATATTTGTTAGGTAAGAAGTTCGTGATCGAGACCGATCATCGCCCATTGGCTTACTTAAAGAATCTTAAAAGCCAGAACGGAAGGCTTATGCGTTGGAGTTTACTTATAATGGTTACCAGTTCCAAATAATGTACATTAAAGGGACATAAAACTGTGTTACAGATTGTTTAAGTAGGAATACAGTCGAGGATCCTTTCCCGGCAAAGTAAATTGTGTTAAACATTGTACCCCGTGCACATAACCGAGTCTGTGTACTATCTTTTGTTTCATAATTATAGAACTCCGTCTTAACTGTGTATCTTTATGTTCCTTGGTTCTCAAGTAAAACTTTGGTGTTTTTTTGTACATATTTGTTCTTTGTGTTTTTTTGGGGAGGGGGGGCATTGTATTGTTCTTTAATTTTATTTATATATGGTTCCACTACCCTTTTATGAATCAATCCTTTTGATTTTTTTGTAACTCGCATTTTCCTATATTTATTTATTTTTTTGTGCTGGTTAGCGACGATATCTTTTTAAATATACTCTATAGGCTCTAAAAATTCGGCTTTTAACTAAGCAACTTTTCATCAAGCTTTTAAAGCTAACTGTTGGTGATATTATTTTCCTTTTTAACAATGAGCTCTATTTACAACACGAAGGCATGGCTATGGATTCCCCACTGGGTCCCTCCTTTGCTAATAGCTTTTTGTGTCACCACGAAACTCGGTGGCTGGACAAGTGTCCATTAGAATTCAGGCCTATTGTCTTTAAAAGATTTATACATGACTGTTTTCTAATTTTTAAGCACAGTGATCATGCATCCCTATTTCTAAATTATATTAACCAACAACCTCCTAACATAGGGTTTTCTATGGGAACAGAAAAGGACAACAAAATCTCGTTCTTGGATGTCAACGTTGTCCGAACAGGTTCCTCTTACAATACATCCATTTACCGCAAACCTACCACCACTAGATTGGGTACACATATTTTTAGTAACTCTCCCAGTCAGTTTAAATTATCCAGTATTAAAATCCAAATTTTTAGAGCCTACCATATATGCTCTAACTGGATATCCTTTCATGAAGAACTGACTTATCTAAAGGATTTCTTCAAATTTAATTATTACCCCGATTTCATCTTCGACCAGTTAGTATCCAAATTTCTCTCCCAAATATATTATCCTCGACCCTTTCTTACTACTGTTTCTAAACAGAAGGTTTTCATTAAACTACCCTATCTCGATCATTTAACATCCGAGTTCAACAAACTCCTTCTCTCTACCCTCAACAACCATTTCCCCTAATGCCAATTCATTTGTATAAATTCCAACCCTGTATCGTTAAATTCCTTTTTTCTCCATAAGGAGCCTATCCCTTTGGGCTTGCGATCCTGTATAATTTACAATTATACATGTACGACCTGCCACAGTCGTTATGTAGGCCAAACTGGCTTACAACTCAAATGCAGGATCGCGAATCACTTGGGTTTGTGTCATAGGACTGGTATTCCCATTTCTAAACCTGAAGCCTGTTCCATCAGGCAACATTCAGAGTATCACCATCATCCTCTTAATTCTAATTCATTTACTATATTATCTTCAGCCTTAACTTCTCTCGATTTGAAAATCTTAGAGTCATTATATATCAATAAAATAAATCCAAACCTAAAAAATTACTCCTCCTCAATTAAACTATTCACAATATAACCAACCAACACTTCACTAGATTAACTATCTAGATTAACTAAATTAGTTGATTTCTCAACTCCCACGATAAAGGTTAGTCACTTTGTTCATTCTGATTTGTTTTCGGGTTTTTTGTTGTTTTTTACAATTTAATATAACAGGTTATTTTTTGTTTACTTCAGTAACTTTTAATATGTGATATTCAAGTCAGTTTATGTTATAATTTCACTTTCTATTATTTTTTCATTTTAAATCACACTGGGTAGTATTATTTAATTATATATATCGTTATTAGTGTTTCTACTTTAATTTTAATAATTGTCAATTTTATTATTTTAACTTGCCTTCTTTCGCTTTTTTAGCCATTATTTAATGCATTCTTTTAACTATTATTAATTAATGTTCCTTTCCCTTTTCATTAGATGGTATAGTCGCTGAAGATGGTTCTAGTAAAGGTCCGAAACGTCCGGCCAATAAATGATTAGTGTAATCACCTGGGTCTTCATATTCCTGCTACATATCAGATTCCCAAGGAACAAATCAATTTCCAATATTATATATATATATATATATATATATATATATATATATATATATATATATATATATATATATATATATATATATATATATATATATTCACCGTGACTAAGGTTTATTATAATATCTCACTTGTAAACTAAAAGGTGACCATTTGGGTATTATGAGGATCCTCACTTTTTTTCCCTAAAATGGTATAGGAGCCATTATCTCAACTATACAGTCCATAATAAAACGATAAATTTGTAACCGACCATATAGTAGTATGGGTTGATAATGAGACTCTCCTATACTAATTTAGGAGACACCATCTAATTACGGGAAAAGGAAATATTACGAGGCGGAGTAAAAATGAAGTTTCTAATAGTCCATGGATTTAATGTCCAATGAGACATTAAATTCGGTTTCTGCTACGCTTACTGGATGGCCTAAATTCCTCCCATTCCTTCCTTTTTTTCTCTGTTTCCTCTACAAAGAAACGGATAAAAAGAAAAAAAAAACTTCCAAAAGAGACCTATTCATCAAAGACTAGAACAGCGTTCGTCCACTAATTGCGGACCAACTCTGATCAAATCCTTGAAGAGATCAAATTGCTCTTCTCCAATTTAGAACGAAAGAAACCATGTATCTGTATACCTAAGTTGCTTCACCATGCGACCAAAAGGCGACTACTCTTTCCGAAGAAAAATCCTCCCAGCCAGCCCACCCTTCAAGCAATGATATGTACCTTATATTGGTGATGCTAGGGAAACTAGATATCAATTATTAAATAGAGGGTCAACTTCTATGACCTCATTCAAACAGCGGCCTATCATGAGGGGGGCGGAGGGGGACATTTTGTGGTGACCCAACATATCAATATTTCATTATTTTTTTTTATTTCTCAGCATTCGCACTGCTCTCTATCTATTTTTTAATGCCAAATGCAATTCATTTCTCTACTTAATGTCATATATTACAAAATGTGTCACATTATTCCTGGTCCTTACTATTTTTTGTTCTTATGCATCATTCAAATTGCTTATTTAATTCTATCTATGTGAATATAAACTATTGTGTACCATGTTTTATTTTTAATCGGACAAATTGGCTGTGCCATACCGTATTAAGCCATGACGTCACATGTTCTATTGTACCACTTTTTCGAAAAGGGAAACTAGAAGACTGTCAAGAAACTGTTTTTTTCGAACTTTACAAAAGTGGATAAAATCTTGAGAACTTGGATGATATACTCTGCATCGAAAAAAAAGCAGTGTTTTGTTTTTGTCTTAAGCTATTTTCAAGTGAAAACTCAAAGTTTTGGTCAGATGATAGTTACAAATCTTGGTGGAAGTTGAACCCTAGGACACAAGAACATGAATCTTGTCCTGCGCAGGAGAATGCGTTCACTCAGTGGAAAAAGCTGGAAATTCGCCTTTTCCCAAAGGCAAAGTGATAGACAAAGAACAACAAACTCTTGTTAAAAATGAAACAAAGAAAGGGAAGCAAATCTTGACTAGATTCTTGGACATAATTATGTTTCTTGCTAAGCAAAACCTAGCTTTATGAGGCCATAGAGAAGACATTCGAGTTGAGGAGGGAAATGAAAATAAAGGAAATTTTCTGGAGCTTGTCTAACTGATTGTAAAATTCGACCCAGTGCTACGTAAACATTTGGTGAAAGTAAAGATTGATAAGTTTACAACTTCCTCTCTCTCACCAAAAATTCAGAATGAATTTGAGAACACCCTGGGAGATCAAGCGACAAAGAAAGTTATCGATGAAGTAAGCATAGCAAATACTACTGCATTATTTTCGATGGTATTCCAGACATTTCTCATATAGACCGAATGAGTCAGGTGCTACGTTATGTTAAGATAAATAGTAGTAGCCCATCGATTTTCGACAATGACATCTGTCTGCACACCTCACCTGCTATGGATTCGCAGGTGGCTGTGGAGTCCAAGTCGGAACGGCATGGTCGTTGACAGTGGGGGCAGGGTAACTGTCCAGGCTCTGCAGGCACGGTTGCTGCGGCCTTCCTTCTCTCCCGAGCCTCAGTGACACATGCATACCGCTCCTTTTCGAAGAGGTTATGAGCCTTCTTTGTCAGAGCACGCCAGCAGGTTCTGTCATGTGCACATTCCTCCAGTTGTTTTGGAACGATTCGGGCGAGGGCTGTGTTCGCCTTCACACAGTCCTTGAAACGCTTGCGAGGCCTACCCTGGTTTCGCATTCAAGTGAGATCTCTCCGTACAGCAGCCATTTCGGCATTCTGGAGTCGTCCATTCGGATGACAAGTCCTATCCATCAAACCTGGTTCCTTAGGATCATGGCTTCAAATTACCACAATTATTCTGAAAAAAATAGAAATGGACGACATTAACATTCAAGACTGTCGTGGATAACCATTTAAAAATGCGGCAGTAATGTCAGGTCATCGGTCCAGTGTTCAAACACGCATAACAGAAGTTAACCCAAAGATTGTATTCGTGCCATGCACCAATAACACTATGAATTTAGCAGCTGTGCATGTAGCTTCAGTGGTTGCAGATTTAGTTACATTTTTTGGCACACTGGACCGTTTATTTTCATTCTTCTCATCCTCAACTTATTGATGGGATATCTTGATTAAGATAACTGGTGCAACTATCAAACGGGTTTGGGAAACGAGATGGAGTAGTAGAGCAGATGCAGTGAAAGTTGAATCAGCGAAATTCATGAAAATCATCTTTGCACAAGAACGGTTAATGGAAAATACCGCCTAAGCAATTAGGAGGGAGAAAACTGAGCGAGAGATTAACATCAGAAGTCAGGATAGAAAAACCAAGGTAGAATAAGTACAAATGTTCAAAAGACTTGACTCAAACGAAAATAAATACACAGACATTAACATAAGGTTACATAGATGCACACACACACAAAAAAAAATAGTTTATTAAGATTAATATAAATATTAGTCTCAAATGGCGGTATTTTAGTCCTCTTGTCAACCTTTAGTCTTTTAAATTTACCTGATTTAATGATCTTAGTTTGTGTTTATCTCCGTTCCTCCTAAGGTTTTCATTTCATATTAATTCATTCTGTTGATTGGTTTTTTGCTTTTTGTGGGCATTTCTTCTCCTCTGTATCATCCTTATATATATTACAATTTTCAATACTTTTGTTATTCCTTGATAAAGAACTCGAAATAAAGTTTTAAAGTACTTGGAATCCTCGTATTAAATTTCCCTGTATGCTTTGTTGCATATATATATATATATATATATATATATATATATATATATATATATATATATATATATATATATATATATATATATATATATATATATATATATATATATATATATATTATATATATATATATATATATATATATATATATATATATATATATATATATATATATATATATATATATATATATATATATATATATAAACTCAGGGGAACTGGAAATGTAAAGAAAAGAGGGAATTAGAGTCAGAACACTTAGAATATTCAATAAAACTGATTATTAGAATCTATATTATTACTGAGCTTGTCCGACGATTCGGAAAGAACGAGTGGAAGATTGTAAGTGCGAGGGAGGCAAGAACGAGGAGGTCTACACTGATTAGTTGGTTTAAAATGCGCCAGACAAGGGTTCTGATACGTTGAAGGGAACCGTACATTGTATATGGTAATCGTATGTGGTAAGTAATATTGGAATTTCGTACAAATGAATTTTAAGGGGGCGAAATGTATAATTTCTTAGACAGGGAAATGCCGGTAAACACGAAGATCGACGGCGCGCCCGAAAATGTTTAATTTTTTGGCGTGTATGTTTCGTTCACCCGCGTATGCATATTCATGCGCGTTTCGTTAAATAAAAACGTTAAAAAAAAGTTAGAACATTATTCTATAAACACTTTTGATTATAAACTGGAGGGCTATGCCCCCAAGACCGCCCAATTGATTGCAACTAGGATCATCGTAAGGAGGGCCCCCCGTAGTGTTTAAACCCCCCACGATCAGTCACCTTGAATTTACTACAAAAAGGCGAAACATATTGGAACACGGACGAAATAGCTTACGTCCCATTGTTCGCGCCGCCGATCGTAATGTACCGAAATGCCAACTGTATTTTTACGAACTTTTGTAGGAGCTTGCATAGATGTTATCTGCTACAATACTCCCCCTAAGAAAGTTACCATCCCGTTACAAAAAGATTTATGCTAATCCGGATGGTAATCCGTTCGGTTGTCCTCTCCAAGCTGGCGTCTGGCGATAACAGGACGCTTTGAGCTTGGCTTGCTGGTTGCGGGGTGACCAGAGGGGGAGGGATGGTCTCATGACTGGGCAACTCTGACGACGGGGTTTCCTGTGACAAATGAGGAGGCGGCATCAATCGGGAAAGAGATATGGGTGAGGTAAAGGTGATTGGGATTGAGGTTGGATAATCGTGAGTTAGGGGAATCACTGGACCATTATCGAGATAGTTGATGAAGAAAATGAGGCCTGTTCAGGGTAAACAGCATCAATAAAAGCGGGTTTCAAGCGATTCAGAGAAAGAGTATCCTACTTGGTCCCAAGCTGTAGTACATAGAATTTCATCTTAGAGATGACGAGGAAGAGTCCATCATAAACGGGTTGCAATGAGGATCGAGTTGAATCGCGACGGACAAAGACATGGGAACAAGTTGACATCTCTTTTGGCACGAAAAGTTTCTGGTTAGCAGGCACTTTAGGGGCAGCAGGCTTAATCTTAGCCATAACCCGTACAAAATCGTATACATAAGAAGCAGGATCTAAGTGAGAAGGTAGAGGTCGGTCAGAAGAAGACAACGCTATTGTCGCATTAATGATGGGCGTAGTGCGAGAGAGTTGCGTGTCCGAAATTGAAGTAATACGAGAAAGCGTGTCCGCTACGACGTTTTATGAACCAGGAACGTATTGAATGTCGCTCGTAAGTTGCAAAATGAATTCTAGATGGTGAGCATCGGCTGCAGAGTGCACGGAAGAGACGCCATGAGCAGATAGTGCACCAACCAATGGCTTGTGGTCCATGAAGACAGTAAATTCACGCCCTTCCAAGTATTGTCGTAAGTGGCGGAGGGAGAGATATATACCGAGCAGCACTCGTGAGTGCTCCCTCTCTTTTGTGAAGGAGTTAAAGATTTTGAGAAAAACGGGAGAAGTTGCCATGAGTTACCACTAGCGAATACATGAACTGACCTAAGCCACAAAGTTGAGTGGGCTGCTTATCCCACCGATCATCAATATTGCTCTAATGCTTTGCTGCAATGCGACCGTTTCTCTATCGGGTGGCCTTTGTTTTTGCAGACATGCTTGCCTTGTCTTAACCTGATGGCCGCCGGAGGAGTCACACGCTAATGTGGTTTGTGGGTCATAAGGTAGGCCAAGATCCCTGCAAAACCAACATTATTGAGAACTTCAAATCTTTTTAATGGGCATAAGACACTCGCTAGGAAAGGAAAGAATTGGAGAAGGACAACACAAAGACGGATTATCATCATTGTTATTTAAAACGTGTGCGAAACCAACGAGGGAATCTCTGGCAGGAAGTTTTTAAAGTAAATTGTGAGATTAGGAGAAGCAACGGTGTGTGTCGTACACAGACCGAGAAGGAATGTGACGCTACCCTTCTGGCCTTGATCATCCTCCGCAGTGATAATAAGGACCAATAAAGAAAACAAGGAGCAGTAGTGAAAAACGACAGGTGAAAAGGAATACTACAACAAGCCTTATTAAGGCTCTCTACCATTACACACTAGCGCCTGTATAGTATAGTTTGCAGTAGATAGCTCAGGAACTCACATTAATATACTACTATGTTCTTTTTCTGCTAAGAATGGCTCTCCCTTTCTCCATTAGGAACTTCCGCCCTTAATGGGTGGTCCATAACCCTCCCCCCCTCCTTAAAGCACAATCAATCATTTAAATAATTCGCTTCTGGCTGATGACCAATCTTATGCACCACCAATCAACCACTTTTCCCGGATTGGCCACAACCCCTGTTCCCCCACGCCCCGGTAGATGTGTGTGCCTGCCGCTCAGGGCGCCTTCCTTTCATGGTTTACACCCTGATTTACTACTCCCTTTTCACACCCACATCATAACTTCAAGCTCTCGACCAATAAAAAGCTATTGAAAAAATACCGACCGATCGATAATAGTTTTTGTGGTATTTACATGCGGTGGTGATATTAAAGGCGCCGCTCGGCTGGCAGGTAATACCCAAATACCTTTCGGGGCTTGGCTCCCAGCCTGGTCGTTCTGGAGGAGGCCGGGGATCTCCTCGGGCATGAAGCCTGGTTTCAATTCTCAAATATACACTGCGAATTGTGAACCCCAAATTCGACATCGTGAAATGTCAGGGGTAATGTTACCCCACGCATGCAAATACCCTCGAGTTGTTTTGGTCAAGCACGACGACGGAGTTGTGTACGAAAACTGGTTATTTCGTACATGCTTATTCTAGGATAATCGTCTTTCGAGTTATCTCTGTCCCTTATATCAATGACTTCCTATAGTTAACATTTTGTCCATTAAATTTCTTATGTCGCATTTGGTTCTCCATAAATGACTTTATGTTAATATACTGTAATTCTTTATCTTTTAAAATGTTTTTTTAATTCTGGTTTTAAAAAACACGCTTGGGTATCGGAAAAAAATAACAATCTTCGTAATAATACGCCTTGAACGGAAAATACCAATAAATATATATTTATTTAATAAATGTAGTAGAAAATAAAAAGTTACCTTAAGATTAATCTTAACTTTAGAAAAGATTTAGATTCGATTAGCTAACAGTACAGATTAGAATCATTAATCACTTTCACAGAAAAAAAGGATCTTTTCTAATGTATTTAAGGTGCTGTAAATGAGTCTACCTTAACTTCTGTCGCAAATAAACTGTTACCGAGATAGATCTAAACTAACCCACCGAAATAACTTTTCCTAAACTAACCAACCCCTCCTAATCTAATTATCCTCTTCTTAAATAAATAACCCCTCATAAACTAGCTCTATAACCTTAAAGTTAGAAAGAAGCTATTGGAAGGATCTAAAGATAGCGAAACACCTGATTATTCTTGATTTTCAAAATCAGATTCAGTGTCAAGGAACATGAAATCTCGTCTGCATTGTGTGGCGCCAATGATGTTTTTCTTTTCGGTAAACGATTATTACATTTCCGACAAAATAAACTTTTTCGATAACACAGCATTCTCTCTTTAAAACTAATACTCTTGTCGTCCTGTTCAAAACAGTCAACTCAATGATTCTAACTAAAACGAAGTCAATACAAAACGAAAAAAGGAGCTTAGATGAAACGTCGAACACAGCTATATTCAAAAGAACAAAATCGAAAGCCAACAATTGAACGAATTCGGGTGACAATTATATGGCAAAGTGAAACAAAACAAAAAGAAAGTAAATACACACACACAAACACACACACACACACACACACACACACACACATATATATATATATATATATATATATATATATATATATATATATATATATATAACGTACCTTAGCTTGCTCAATATGGTTCTATTTGCAATAATGCCATCGATTATGATCAAATAATCTACCAAACCATGCATAGAAAACTCAAAAATAACTCTGCCCCTCCATAAATAACAAAAGCTTGGATTAATCAAAATATAAACAAAAACCGTTCGCCATTATCATGATCGTTGGGTGCAACAATGATAACAAGAGAAATCGCGCTAAAGTAAACGAGGAAATAAATGCGAGACTTAAAAAAACAAGTTGTTTTACTAGAATAAAAACGAGTGTGAATCCATTCTTGAAAATAAGAAATGAAATTCGCGATTGAAGACGGAAATTATATTTTGAGCTGAAACTCTTACCTTAGAGGACCGATCGAATGCAAAGGATACGACGATCAATTAGGGGTTCAAAACTAAATCTAAGATAAACAAGCATATTAGAACATCCATTCAACGAGAAATATACATCAGTCCTGTAGATAAAACTCCGAATGTTTACTAAACATAAAACTGATGGCGCTCGACGTATTCTTACTCAAAAGTTTCGTCTCTATCTTGAGATATCTTCAGTTACTGAAATATATTTTAAAATATGAAGATTTTCTCACTTTTTGCCAAAATCATAACCACAAATTACTAACTTTGCTTTTAACCACAGACATTGTGATTGCGTGCAGAAATGGGCAGTAAAAAGTAAGTAGTCCAATTGAAACTTCAAATTCCTTTGGGGGGGGGCGGTAATTATGGTGGACCTTAAGGCAGGCGTTGGCAAAGCAACCAAATCCTCGTTCCTTCTTCAAGACCACTAGTGTCTGGCATGACCTTTGCACCGCCCTCGGCACTGCTGCGCGCGCATATGTACAAAAACCTAAACGCCCTTTTTTCCGATCTACAACGACGCCCTTGGTCTTTTTTTCGGCGTGGTGGGTAGGAAGGGAGGGTGGCGCCCCGCCCTTGGGAAACCATTCAGGATGTTGGATCGACTGAGCTCGGAGGGAAAGGTCAGGGGGGCGCAGGACAAAGGCTTTGCAGCGAACATGAATTTGTCTCGGTGGAGAGAAAAATACCCATTTTTTTTAAGGCGTCGATTTGCGTTACCGAAATGGAATTGGATACGAAATTTGAATTCCTAAATACTTGGTGTATATGAATCACTACCGTCTTTCAATGCTCCTCCCCTTCCTTCAAAGGAGGTGGGGGGGGGGGGGTAAGTGTTTACCTTTTTGTCTCTATGGTCTTGCACCGACAAGTCTCAAGAAGTCTTTAGATCTAAATATGCAAATAGGATCACCTTAGCCTCTACCTCTCTAGAATATTTATTTTAATTTTAGGGTGCAATCAAAAAAACCTTTAGATTACTTTATTAAAAAATAAAAGAAATAAACAATCCTGGGAAAAAGTAAAACTAACCTAATTGAGCTATACTAAGTTTGCCTTAGGTCCCTCTGCCCCGGAACGAAGAAGGTTCCACCTAAACGACGATTGGTGTCATAAACAATACTTCCTGGCACCTCTTCCCAAAGAGGACCAGCCCCTGGTTCCCTCGGGTTCACCAGCGATTGTCATACTGACCTTTATCCTGAATTCATTATCCGGTTAGGGATCCGCCTGGATAAAGGCAAGTTGGCGAACGACTACCACCACTACTACAATTACTACTACACCCTAAAATGCTCTTACATCCAACTCGTAAATCCAAAAAGAGACTAGACCGATCAATCGAACTCAAGTAAACAACATTGTACCCTGTTTTTTAGGGTAACGTTTCATTGTGAATTTCTGTCCTTTAGATATCTGTTGGATGATAAGAGTTACTTTCGTTTTATTTAATCTTCCCATACTAACACACGTATCTTCCTATTCTCATGGCTGGTTCTATTCATGTTAAACTTATCTATCCATCGCCTCCTATGTGTGACTGCATATATTTTGATAATGAATCTTGATATAGCCGCTCGGTTTTTAGTATCCTTCGATATTTAAAGTCGTTTTAAGTCTTCCTTTCTTCTTATGACCAAAACCTGAGTTTTATTTTTTTCTCTCTTTGTACAATTCAACTAATCACAGCTCTCTCATACATACATACACACACTATCTCTCATTCTCTATCTATTAAATTCTCCCTCTGTCTCACTTTCCCTCTGTCTCTCCCATTATCTTCCTCTAACATTCTTTCTATCACTCTCTCTCTCACACACACACACGCACACACGTTCTCTTTCTTCTAAAGGTTAAGTAATAATTTTCCATCTTCAGTGTATCTCCCTAAAGTGTATCTTTTAGTAATACAAACAACATATCTCCCATATGAAGTAACTAAACTGAGACAAGAACTTCTAACCCATTTTTGAAGGGTAGTTGTTCATGTGTGTATATGGTTATGTAATAAGATAAGACGTCCGACACATTCCTACACGATTCGTGTGAATTTTTCCACTTATTTTAAAGTTTACCAAAAGACGGTGCCCTTGCTACTCTACTCTAGTTTCATGGCCCCAATTAATGCCAGAGGAAGTTCAAGAACGCTATTTTTCTCTTGAAAAAGATACAATTTAACTAAGTTGCTCCGATTCGCTCCTGTAATTCTCTTGCTAAAAGATTCTAAATTATCTCCCTTGACCACCGGCGGATTTTTTGAGAAACTTAGCTCACAATTCTTATTCAAGAACTTGTCATTAAAAGGAAATTAAAATTAAAAGGAAGGGGGGGGGCAAGTTAAAATGCCCTTGTCCTAAGATTATTGGCTTTCATGGGCAAACTTTTATAACTTAAGCTCTTTCGTGTAATATAGTCAATGAAGCTAATTTCACAAACCTTGTGAAACCAGGATTATAAGAACTACCATTGACTAATTTATAGCGAGGCGAGGGAGACTTACTGTATTTAAACTTTAAAAAAATATAACCAGCAAAAAATCGAATGTAAATCTATTCACATTGTATTACTTATATTTATTATATAATAAAGTCAGAATTAAAAGACTGTCAAACTTCAAAATTACTAACTGACTGACCATTTTTACACCCATGAGTCCATTGTTTGGCCATTTGCACGCGTTTTCATCTTGACACATAAACATGACATTCTCCTGCATCTTTCTTCTACTTATAAGTACTGGTGGTTTGCTCTTGATTACAAAATTCTTAAAAGGAAAAACTACTTACGTTACTCAGCAATAAACTCGTTATTTAATATCTTTTGGTTGCTGTCGATAAATAGCAAATTTGGAATTAAAAAGCAATAATCCGGAAGAATTATTTAATCATTACCACTTGTTGTCTACATCAGAAAGGAGGCACATCGTGAATATTTTTGGATATAACAAGAAACCCCCGGACGTCAATTTAAGGACAAAAACTAAAGTTAGAGCCATTTATAACCGGACGTTGAGCAATCCAGAACGATGATCCAGTTTTTGTTATAATTTCAATATGACTGTCGGAGTACTGGAATTTCTCCTGCTATTGGCCGCCGGTTGGAATCAATGGAATTTTTATTGGGTGTCATTCACATGTGTGGCCAATCGCCCTTGAGCATTTGATTCAGTTCCATTTTCCACCGCAGTCCTTGTAGTGGCTTCTGATTGGAGCCTCCAAGACGAGTGGGGGCAATTTAAAAGAGACATAATGAGTCACATTTTGACCTCAAGTTTTTGCTATTATAAGAGCGTATCTATGGCGTAGATGGACTATGGCATACCCATCTATAAAATTTATAGACAATGTGAATATAGAAATACGAATTAAAAAAATAATTAAGAATATCAAAGGTATCACGTGGACCTCAATTATAAATATAATTGAAATAAACAAAGTCTAACGTAAAATTATTACTATAATTTCAAGATTGAAGATTACATTTGTATAATATCACCGAATTTGATGGTAACAGCAAACGATGACTTAATGCAACCAAAATTATGCATAATGAATTCTTTATGCAACGCGAAATGGTGGATAGCTTGGTGGGGCTGAACTAAATGGCTAGGACTCAGAATGCCTTTAAACATAATTTCGAAATATCGGCTTTATCTATCTTATAGAATTTATTAGGAAATTATTTGATTAAATAATTGTTTGATTAAATAATTCGCAATACAGGGACTAGGTTGAAGTCTTTATTCACTTATCAAGGCAGAGAGCAATTGAGACAAAGGCAAACGCGTCAGGCGTGATTCAGATTGCCGCTCAGAAGGCTCTAGCCATTTTACAGGATATTTAGTTTTATCATCATCATCATCGTCATCACTAACTCTATAATTTAAGAACGGGATTTTGGGGAGTATTTGAATGATAATTTCATCTTAGTTTGGTTATGACTTAAGTATATTTTAAATTTTTATCAAGGTAATTTCTAAGAATTTCTTTAGAGTTTGAAAAACAAAATAGTTTAGTTCAGAAAAAATAAATATGATTATCAAATGCTTCATAATGTTTTAAAAGAAAATTAATTACAATTGGTGAAGTTCAGAAAATTTATTAAAATTTAAGTCGGGCTGCTTTTTTATTTTATCTATAACTATATTTTAGCAACGTGATATTTTGAAAGGGGGGGAAATTTAGTTTAGGGTTCCTTTTTAAAATTATTATAATTGGCGAAGTTCAGAAAATTTATAAAAATTTAACCATGGCTGATTTTTTTTAGATTTTAAATTTTAATCTTAGTAGTGAAGTGCAAGCTCAGCTCCCCCGTAGGGGGGGAGTGGCGAAGCCATTGCCTGGTTCTTTATTATTGAAGCAGAGAACATTTACAAAATATTTTTAGAATAGTATGGAGGATATAAAATAATGTATCAAACCAGGCAATGGCTTCACTACCCACCCCTATGGGGGCAGCTTGCGCTTCACTATTAAGATTAAAATTTAAAATCTAAAAAAAAGCAGCCATGGTTAAATTTTTCTGAATTTTCTGAACTTCACCAATTATAATAATTTTAAAAAGAAACTCTAAACTAAATTTCCCCCCTTTCAAAATATCACGTTGCTAAAATATAGTTATAAAAGAAGATATATAAAAATAAATTTTCTAAACTTCATCATTTGTAATTCTTTGGGTTTTAAAAAAAAATCACAAAATTTCGATACTTATATTTATTTCTAAACTTCACCATTTTGTTAGTTGATATTATAAAAGAATTATTAGAAATAACTTTGATAAACAAAACGTCATAACTAAACTAAGATGAAATTATTATTCAAATACTCAAAAAAATCCCCTTATTAAATTATAGAGTTAGTCATAATATATGCTACAGTAATACATACATATGTATATACATATGTATATAGACACCTACATGCATACATAAAAAATACCCACATTGATCTGAAACATAACTCGCAACACCCAAAATGTCCTCATTCCAATATTTAGTCAAGAAAAGGACTGGACCTTCTCTCAAGCAGGAAAATGTCAGTCATATTGCCACGGAGCTGAGTGCGAATCGAGGAAGGCGAAGGACTTACAGTGTCTTTTAGACAGACAAGGGAGTGGTACGCGGGGCACGCGGGGGCGCGAGGCGATGGTCTTCCCGAAAGTGACTGATTCGGTTGAGTCATTTTCCCGAACAGGCGGGCGAGTCAGAAGCGCTCTGAAGCTGGTTCGCCTAAGACTGGTCAACCAACGAGGGTGAGACTTGCTCCTGGTTGCCTACCACTCACGATGACGGTTCCTACAAGAAAGGATGTGGCAACAACATTTTGAAAGCATGATTAAGAGCAAGGGAAGCAACAGGAGGAGTTACAGGGACATGTTATTCAGGGTTCTATAAACCATTGTTAATACTAATAGAAAGAAGAGAAGACAAGAGGCTGTCAAAGGTGAACATCGTCGATAAAGGCAAGCTTTAGGTTATCTAAAGAGGCATTATCTTACTTGTTGCCACACTGAAGGAGGAAAAACTTCGGCTTCCCCAAGGTTTGCCTGCTTTGTCGCAATAGACAGACATGAATATTTGCTACCAACTCCTTAGGCACAAAGGGTTTTTGATTAGCAGGAACACTTAAGGCGGTAGGGCGATTCACACCAAGTTATGTATACAACTAGAAGGATCGAGATAAGAGGCTAAAGGTCTGTCAGAATCAAAAAAGAGTTGACCGGTAAGAAGAAAGTACGTACCATAGACTAATTCCACAGCAGAACAAGACAAACCCTCTTTTAAGGATAAACAAATCTCCTGAAAGATCAGAAGCAACTTTTATACCCACGTAATACTGGGATGCGTTGAGCGTAAGCTAGCCTTGATCTGTCTGTTTAAAGGTTTGGCAATTACGTTCCTCTGAGCGTAGTAGCTCGTTGTGCGGATGTGAAAAGAGCTAATAACTTACATGAACGCTTGACGTTGATGGGGTTTGAATTGGTTCCCACGGTGAATAATAATAGTAAACGGTACAACAAATAGAGAAAACTAACCAGAGATCAAGGCTTGAGTAAAGGTCGAAGCTCGAATGTCGTGGATTTGCATAGCCTTTGAATACTAATTATAGCCATCGATCATATATAGAAGGTAGCTGCAGTAATGAGAGTAAGGTAATGGGTCAACTCGATCGATATGGATCGCGTGGTAACGCGACGAAGGAATAGAAAAAGGAGCCAGATGTGTTTTGGTTTGGAGAAGAAGCTTAGAATCCAGGCAAAACAAACATCAGTGAATCCATTTGGTTACGTCGGTGGTTATACCTGGCCAAACGAAACGATGTGCAATGAGCTTTCGAGTAGTTCGAAAACCAGGATCAGGAAAACCGTGAATTTTGTCGAAACATTCTGACGGTAAGGAAGAGAAGGGAGAATCCGATGAGAGTTCGGAAAAGACTTACTTAGATGCCCCTTACACCGCTTTCCGTAAATCTACTTCTAGAGTGGCAAGTTGCAAAGAATGATGCAATGCTTGAGTTTCTACGTCCTGCTCTTTAGCTAGCGCTATAATGACATGATCCTCAGGCGAGGGATGGTAGACATAAGTGCCCAAGATCAATGAAATGCGAAAGAGCACATCCTGTTTCACATTTAAAGCACCAGAAACATAGCAAATGTCGATCATGAGTTGCATTATGAATTCCAAATGTAAGTAATCTATTGTAGATGCTCGGAAGAGTTGTGAAATGCCGAATGAGCACCAATCAAAGGATTGTTGTTGGTAAAATGGCGAAATGATGCACTACCAGGTACTATATAGGAGGTTCTCCGGAGATCGTGATGTGCCATTTTTGAGCTTCCGAAAAAGAAGGCGAGAAGAAAGCTAGAGGTTTCTATTGGTCATCAACATTTTGCTGTATTGTCATTCCTCTCCCAGTGGAGTAAGCGTCTGAGTCAACGCTGATGGATGCCAAGGGAAGGGTATGACCAATTAAACAATAGAGTGGTTCTTATGAAGGAAGGTGTATAAACAAAAGAGAACTTTGAGACGGGAAAAAAGCAACCATAGACGATGAGAGAAAGGATGGTGGGTAAGGGGGATAAGCTTGTGGTTGCAAGATTCAAGCAAGAGGTCATAGGCGGAAAGAAAATAAAGACTCAAAATAGCCCTATCAATAACGAAAATGCATCGGGAAACTCGACGGAGGCTGAGAGTAACCTGAAGGTTACGCCTTCCATACGACCTAATGTGGGATAAATTAGATGCACGAAGAACAAAAATCAATGTAGGTTAAGCTTTGTCACCAGGATAAGCTGCAAGAACACTGAACTCAATGCAAGTTTCAACCATGACTTAAAGTCCAGAAAGTCGGTCAGAGCTGAGCAGAGGAGGTCCAACCTGAAGAACAGAGAGTTGGTTAACTCTTGGACCAAATGCTTTTTCAGTTTGAAGGGCTAGATTGAAATGATGAAGAAGACAAGGAATGAAATAAAGATTTTGACGAAGAGATTAGGATTCATAATGCTTTCAACAATATTCATAAAGAATGAGATTAACTATCCTAAATAATTCTTTAATCAAAAGTTGTTTGATAAGAATAATTCTCGTGGCACACAGTGATTAAGAAAAATAGAAGCGCGTGGATCGTGAGTCAGTCTGCGTGCTCAGAATACTCTATTATGTTTACATTTGTATCCGAGAACATTTATAGGATATTTTTACAATATTGTGGCTTTACATTATGTAACAGATAATGTTCGTTACATCCAATCATATATTATGGTGGCAGATAGAAAAAAACTATAGCTGCCCCTACATTCTCGTCCTTTTCAACGTTGAAAAGAACAACCACTCATCTCTTCCGCAGCGATGCTCAACCACTCTACATAGTGAGACGTTATAGGACTTTAATTCATTAGAGATGTCTGGCTAAGCCTTTCTTTTTTTAAATTTTAATCTATAACTTAAACCATAGTGATTTATAATAATTTAAACGTAAAATCTTTTGTATGAACTTTAGGTAATGCTAAGTCGTCTTCGTGACCATCAGTTGAGAAGAAACAGTGCTCTAGTATGCATTTGGTTAGATTTATTTTAGCAATAGCATTATTTGTTCTGTGTTCTTTGCCCCAAAACAAGAAAACCAGACGCTAATATAAATTGTTTATCCTTCCATTTTCCCCAATCTTACTAGCTTTAAATACCATTCGACCATTAAAAAATCTTTCCCTTACACTAAACCCAACGAGAAAAATAATGAAGCAGGTGTCTACTGTTTACTCGATCCAATATAAAGCCACTATTGTCCCTTATTCTAATTAGGGGAGACTAGAAAGTGTTTGGAAGGAGGGTGTATGGCAAAGATCATATCAACCGAGACAGTTCTACATCAAATATTTTTATAAACATATTAATAATTCTAACCATATAATAGAGTTTTCCCAGGCCCAAATAATTTAACCGTGCAATTAGATGCGTAAAAGAACAATTGTAGGGTCCTAATCTAATAAAACAAGGTATGCTGACCAAAGTCAAGTGTTCTCATGTTTCTGATTTATAACCTTACGACCTTTGAAAATTTCAATAATTCCCGGACTAACCTTGGGAGGACCGTGGCAATTATATCATTCGAAAGAGAATGTAAAAGCACATAAGGGTTTCAAACTTGGTTAGAATCGCCAAAATAGTTACAATGTTATTAGCAAAGCAAAAAAAAAACCCAAAACGGATACGGACGGACCGGCCGACCGAATAGTGAGATATAGAGTCACACACGAATACAAATCCCAAATTTCAACATTTCCAAAGAGTGAAATTAAATAAGGCTCTATCTAAAATCTGATATTAAAAGATATTCTTATTCGGCTAATTATACACCAGCTGATTAGTGATATTAATCTGATTTCTAATAATTCGATGTTGAGAAGTCTAGGTCTATTCTTATATTTGACTGTATATAATAGGATAAACTCAATAACAAAACTAGTTTCGTGAATAATATATATATATATATATATATATATATATATATATATATATATATATATATATATATATATATATATATATATATATATATATATATATATATATATATATATATATATATATATATATATATATATATATATATATATATATATATATATATATATATATATATGATTACAATGAAAACCATCTGTATGTGTGTCTGTGTGTCTGTGTGTGTATACGTTTATAGGAATTAAAAATCATGTTTGTATACCCCCTCTCTCCCCTCTCCCCCACTATCTCCCCTTCTCCCGTCTCTCTCCTTTCCGCTCTCTTCTTCTCCCCTCCCCTCTCTCTCCCCCTCTATCTTCCCCCTATCGCCCTGCCCTTCCGTTCCCCATCATTCCTCTTATATCTCCCCCTCTTTACCCCTATATTTTCCCCCTCCCCATATATCCCCCTTCTTCCCTTCTTACAAAAGAATATCCAAAACAACAGAAAAATCTCTCCTCCCCTCTCTTCCCACATCACTCTACCCTCTCCCATAATATTTCCCCACTCTTCCCCAATATCTTCCCCTTCTTCCCCAATCTCTTCCTCTCTCTCCCCCCCACTCTCCTAGCTCCCTCTCTCCCCCTCTCCCTCCTAAAAAAGGACATCCAAATCAAGTGATAAAATTTTTTTAAAATCCCGTTCTTAAAATATTTGCGACAGGACATTTTATCCCGGGAAACGCCATGGACAAAAAATCTTACTTTATTTCAGAACGCATATTTTAACTGGGCAACGACGGGTATGTCTACGGGTATGTATGTATGTATTTATGTGTATATATATATATATATATATATATATATATATATATATATATATATATATATATATATATATATATATATGCGAAAGATCCCG
Source organism: Ceratothoa steindachneri (assembly GCA_963969495.1). Lineage (NCBI taxonomy): Eukaryota > Metazoa > Arthropoda > Malacostraca > Isopoda > Cymothoidae > Ceratothoa > Ceratothoa steindachneri. The sequence continues at coordinate 55,292,911 of OZ018317.1, read as the reverse complement.
CAGGAAAATGAAAGGCGGATTCCAAGTACTTTCGTACTAAACAAGTTCGAAAGCACTTGGAATCCGCCTTTCATTTTCCTGTGGGTTTTTTTTGCATGTATTGCTCTACTCACGCGCTACTTTGTGAGTTTCTCATATATATATATATATATATATATATATATATATATATATATATAATATATAATATATATATATATATATATATATATATATATATATATATATATATATATATATATATATATATATATATATACTTGCAGACATAACCGTCGTTGCTCGGGTAAAATATGGGTTCGAAAATTAAGTAAGACTTTTTATCCAGGGCGTTGCCCGGGCTAAAAATTCCTGTCGCAAATACATAAATACAGATGTCCCGTGTTTGAAATTCTTATATTGTAGAAAAAAATATCTTTACTTGCTGATGATTATTATTTATAGGTTGAATACAGATTTAGGAGAACTGCAAACTCTCCTTATCATATAATTTACTTATAATGAGTAAACCTTTAACCACGCGTGTTCGGCAGTTTACGCTCACGCGCGACTGCCTGTTTGTTACGATCGAACAACGTTGTGGCCACAGAAACAGATCGAGCGTCTTATCTTCTTCTTCTAGGGTTGGTGGTGGTGTCATTTTTCCTAATGAGTTTGTTGAGCTTCGTTTTTAGATCGTTAGGAAAAATAGCACCACCACCAACCTTATGAAGGTTTCCCTAATTGAAGGCGACTTCAAGATAGGTTACGCCTACGGCAATGTAAAAACGCATAAGCCTGGAAATCCCCTTCGCCCTATCATAAGTCAAACACCAAGTGTGACTTATCACCTAGCAAAATTTCTCAACACGATCATCGTGCCCTACACCCCATCAGACTACACGCTGCCCTCCTCTTCAACTCTCCTAGATATCCTTCAGACTTCTCAACCCGCAGCCGCACTAGCTAATATGGAGGTAGAGTAGAATTTCTATTCACATATGTTTCCGTTGATAAAACCATCGAATTGATAACCAATGCAATTTACCATACTGAAGGCTTCACATCCCTTACCATTCCCGAAGACATATTGCGACAGCTCCTCCAAGCATGCACAAAAGAAGCCCCGTTCTACGGTCCCGATCGGAAAATGTACGTGCAACTCAAAGGCGTCGCGATGGGGTCACCCCTTGGCGTCCTCTTTGCCAATTTTTACAGGGGCTCAGTTGAGAACAAGATTTTCAAAAGCAATATAGCGCCCAATCCTCCCATCTACGCGCGCTATATTGATGATATAATTTTGAATACGAATAACCTTGAACAAGTGAACGGCCTAGTTGAAACATTCAAGAACAACTCGTGTCTGAATTTCACCACGAAACGGAAGATGAAAGATTCCTTTTCTTCCTTGATACCCTCATAAGTGCCCATGAGTCCCAATTTGTTACTCAAGTATACGTTAAGGCCACGAACTTGGGGTTCTGCTTAAACGGTTCTTCTGAGTATCCTAAACGTTACAAGAGATCAATGCCTTAGTTAACAGGGCAATTTCTCATTCGTCATCGTGGACGGCTGTTGATCACGAACTTAAGAAGGTTTCTCTGAGTTCTCGTTAACAACGGCTACCCACAAGAATCCATTGACGCCACCATGAAAGAGAAAATGAACTTGGCTGCTGGTCCTGGCGTCAGGTCTACTCTGAAGAAGAATAATATCAACCTTTATTACAAGGCCAATATGAACACCGGCTACCGTGAAGACGAAAAGGCTCTCAAAGCCATTCTCTATCGTAACGTGACCCCAACCGACCATAATACTGATATCAATCTAATTATATACTACAAGACCAATAAAACGAGTAGTTGTATGATGAAGAATAGCTGGCTCCCTCTGACGAGCGAACTCCAGGAGACTAACGTCGTGTACAAATATTCGTGCAAAGTCGGTGACTGCGAACACCGCAATTCAAAGTACATCGGCGTAACCTCCACAACCCTGGCAAGGCGACTGACAGCTCACTTTCAAGATGGCTTGATTAAAAAACACGCCCCCTCTCATGGCACTACCCTAAACCGTGAAAAACTGAACAAAGACACCTCTGTTATCCTGAGACTACAAAACTGCAGAAGATTGCGGATGGCCGAAGGTGTCATTATTCAAATAAAGAAACAGGCAATTAGCGTGTAACTTCAGTTGGAAACCATACTTCCGACATCTCGGCGTCTCCGAGTTCACTGACGTTAAAAGAAGCACATCTTCAAACTTTCAGATTTGATTTTGATTTTGATGAGCTAGGTGGTAAAATGTGTGGTAGGTTTGATAGGGGTGAAGAAGTTTATTAGTTTTTGTTACCCTGGTTGCGAGGGCATCGCCTTCGTTTTACTACCATATTTTTCCTCTTTTGTTGTCTTTTTTGAAAAACTTTTGCCTCTAGTGTTCCCACTGTTGGCATTTTTTTTCCTCCGTCTTAGCTTTCTAGCCTTTCAAGTTTGTCTCTTGTTAACTTGATTAGCCTAATATTATTTTTGTGGGCATTTTGCCTCTTTTGTTTTCATTTTCGTCTATTATTATTTTTATTTTGTTTCTCTTTCTTTTTGTGGGCTCTTCGCCTCTTTTATTTATTTTTATTATATTTTAAATTAGTTTGTTTGTTTTGGTTTGGTTTTCTTGTTTTGTTGATGTTGTTTTTTTCCATTGATGGGCTTTCGCCTCTTTTGTTTAGTTTTATTTTAAAAAGAGGTATTTCGCCTCTTTTTACTGTTTCTATCTTTATGATCGTATTTCTCGATCTTGGTTATTTATATATTGGATTTATTGCCTCTTCCGCGCAGTTTCTTCCGCTTGGGAATAATGCTGTCCTTGCAACTTTGTGTGGCTTCTCCTGTGGGATTGCAATGTTAAGGTTGTCGAGTGTGGGTATAATAGTTTGCTCTATCTTATCCCAAGTCTTTCTCCCTAGCCTTTGAGCTTCTGTATTAATTGGTTTAAGCCCTGCTCTTGCGTGTAGGTCTATTTACCTAATATGGTCGCTTCTTATAGCTCCAGCTATTGGCAGGGTGGCTTTATTCTGTTCTCTCTGCATCGTCCTGAGAGAAGTACAACTTGCCATCCGCGTTATCACTGGCGGGTACACCAGGACGGAGCATACCAAGGCAGTATATAGCATTTTCTTGTTTGGAGCGTTAAGGTTCCGGAACCTGTATAGTTTCCGAAGTTGCCTTTTGGCTAGGGAGACTATGGTATTGATGTGGGTTTTGTACCCAGACTTGGTAAACCGTAAACCCAGGACAGTACCCTCTTCCGAGTACGGGTATAGGTCGTCGTTCAAGATGATGTCATCTATTTTCCGGCGGTTCATTGGGATTATTTTGAATTTTTGGCGTTTGGTTTTTATTTTCCACTTCCTTTTATATCTATTTCTGTTGTTTACTTCGGCAGCTGTATCCCTTGCTTGAACTCCGGCGTTTCTATATGAGCTGGTGACGATTTTTGTGGTGTCATCTGCAAGTTGCAGATACATCCTGTCGTCCCGCGCCGGAGCAGGGAGGTCTATTGTGTACACGAGGTATAGCAACGGACTCAGACAGCTGCCTTTTGGAACTTCCGCCATGAGTTCGAATTCGGGTCCTGAAAAGCCCTCGATGGAGATTTGGGCTTTTCTCTCTATAACATAGTCACAGAGGACCCTTTCCAGGAGTGGGTTCAGCTGAAGGTTCAGGATTTTAAATTCGAGACCCCTTAGCCAAACCTTATAGAATGCCTTTTGTACATCGCGTAGCACAACATATACGTATTCCCCTCTGCTTTGCAGTGGTCTATTTTATCCATTAAGAGGGTGAGGGCAGTTTCCGTTCTTCGCCTCTTACGGAACCCGTGCTGGAGGGGGTTGTAAGCTCCCAGTTCGGCTAGGTGTTGTTGAAGCCGGTTTGATAAGATGTTTTCGTAGATTATACCCACGAACTCGAGAAGGGAGATTGGTCTATAATTCACCAGTTGATCTAAGGGCTTACAATCCTTGTGTATAAAGATGATTTTGGCAACCTTTAGACCGTTGGGGAAGTAGCCCGTATTCAGGGAAGCGTTAAAGATTTTGGTGATCCCCTGAATAATCTGGTGCGGGGCATTTTACAGCTTCCTTCGATAATAGAAGTCGTTACTCTTTCGAGTTCATCGTCTATCTCCTCCAATATAACCTCGTTCAGAATAGCTGGGGTGTATTGTCGGAGTAGAGTCTAATATCGGTCCCAGTCGGTGGTGGCGTAGTTCATACGTGGTGAGACTGGCAACTGGATTGGCGCAAGTGAAATTGTTGTTAATACCGCAATGTTTTTGCTGGGAATTGTTGGGCCCGGATCACTATGGCAGTTGAAGGGGAAGCCTCCGCTTGTCATGATAATGTCAGGTTTGGTTGCTGATCTGTAAATGATGTAGGTCGGGAAATCCTGCCCTATCCTCTGGATGTTTTTCCTGTCCATTTCATTTTCAGAGGGTTGATAGGCTGCAGCTATCGTGAGGTTCCCCACCAATCTGGGAAGTTGTATCACCACAAAGGATTCTTCCAATTCTGAGAGACGTTTGAACGTAAGGTTACATCTAACAGCTATTGCAGCACCATCGAACCGTTCCTCTGAGTGATTCTTCATGAGCACTCTGTATACCGGTATTTTGAGTTGACTCCTTGTGGTATCAATACCGTGCTCTGTTATCAATATTATGTCAGGGTCAAGCACACGGTATATTTTTTGATATGCCGTTGCTTTCCCCTCCCATCCATCAATGTTGAGTGTCAAAATCCTCAATCTATTGTTTACGTTCTCCATGCTGGTCTTTCTCTACTAGTGTTTCTGGGTTAATTTTCTTTTTCTTCCGTTCTTCTTTTTTTAAATTCTGTGTTGGAGACCTGCTCACACGCATCCTCGTATAGAGTAACGTTATGGCGTAGTAGGGCCTCCTCAACCACTTCAACCTCGATCGATGCGTCGTACTCCGATTTATATATTTTCTTATTTACTCCGTTTAGAATTTTTGTTTTATATATTTTTTCGGGAAAGGGGAATTTCTCTGACGCATAAATGGTGAAATTAATCCTCTCCGCGTCAAGCGGTTTTTTGGTTTTCTTTCCTTTTTTGGTTTTCTTATTTTTAGGGTCTACTGAGTCGGAAGAGTCCAAGTGGTCAGTGAATTCCGTTTATGCCGGTTCCACCGTTTCGCTTCTCTTCGTGAATTTACTATTAGGTTGAATTTTGGGGGGTTTTCCTGCAGCAGCTTTAAGTTCCTGAGTTTCATTCTCTATTACTTCTTTGTTGGTTTCCATATCATTTGCACTTTTATGAACCATTTGCAGCTGGTGGACGTCTCCTGATGGAGGGTCATCCGGGAACCACATTTTGCTCATTCCATTTTTGACCAGCATTTGGTTAACTCTTTTGCGAAGAAACCAGGTTGAGTTAGATTCCTAACGTGAGCATAGAAGATGCACGTCAGGATTTTTGTGGCCTCTTCTTTATCTATCTTCATATATGTTTTAGTTGTTTCTGTTTCTTTGTATGCAGCTTTAGCTACCTGTGCGTAAGTAGTGTTGATCTGCGTACCTCTCCCTGTTTCTTGTCAATTTTCTTTCTGTTTATTATTACTTTTTTAACCGGGCATGCCATAGCTATTGATCTGTGGACTTGCCCGCAGTTGGTGCATCTCTCTTAGTTGTTGCGGCAGTCCTTCCAGTAGTGTCCTTTCGAACTGCACTTGGAGCACGTTTCCTCAGGCTCTTTACAGTCTTGGGTGGCGTGCTGCTCCATTTTATAGCAGCGAAAGCAAAACTGGACTAAAAAGAATTCTTCTCTCACTATCTAGTCTCTACTCACCTTGGCGTTGAACATAAGCAAGCCTTGTTCTTTCGCCTTTTGGGCCATCGAAGTATCTGCGAAGACAACCTTTAATACATGGGTGTAGTCGCTATTGTCCCGCCTGTTCTTGAATTTGATGATATCTGCTACTTTCGCTCATTTTTGTCTAAGCTCGATTTCTTCTTTTATTTCTTCCCTATTATGTTGTCCGATCCAAGGATCGAGTCTCCTGCAAACGACACTGCAAAGGACTTGTATTTGTGGAGGGATAGCAGGCTGTAGTCCAATGGTTCTTAGTATTTCCAGAGCTTCTTCTTTCGTAATAGCTTCTACGTCCTTTTCTCGTTCGCAGATCGCGACGTACCCAGATGGGACATCTAGGAGCCTTACAATAGCGATGTTTAGTTTACCGAACATTAACCCAAATACCTTATCCCTGTTGGGCTTGTTCTGACCGTTGATCACCCGCAGGGGGGTTCTTCTGGTATTCTGCTGAGCAATTTTGCATTAACGAGAGGCCCCACGGGGCCTTTCTGATTTTTGCCTCTTCTCTTTTTCTTCGGGTGTTTAGACGATGGTTGAATATCTTGAGTCTTCTTCTTTGAGGCTGTGATTTCTCTTTAAATGGGTTGAGTCAGTGACTAACCACCTTCAAGTAGCAGCGCAGCCTTAGTGAACATAGATTGCCGGATGGAGAGATGATGATGATGGGCGAACCGGGAGGGATGGGCTCACAAGATGTGATTGTATGGCGGACTTGTGTTGGTTAGTGTGGAATCAACCAACGCTAACGAGGGTGCCGCCCCTCGCCGGTTTGGGCATCAGAACTGCATCCTGGCATACCATAGAGACGGGTGTACTTCCCTTTATGGTCCTGGCTAGGACTCCCGGGGTTTCCCCCGAGGTTGCAGTTCTGCCCCTTGTCCGGGTGCCTCAGACGCCGAGTTCCACAGTGGGCTACCCCTCAAGTTGGCTTTTCTTGGCGCCCCAATCATGTCTATCACATAAAACGACACAGTTGGGAAGAGATTAAATGAATGGCAATTCAGTTCACGTCCGCCTTGCTGCCCCTTAGAGGGAGGTATCAGTGGGGTTTAGGCAGACATGCGTCACCTATTCACAGTTTCAAATGTATTTTTCTCTCTTTAAATTCCCCGTAGGGAAAGTGGACAAAATTCCACGTTTGTGAATTCGCTCTCCCTCTCCTCTGCATCCTTTATCGGGTGTGAACTTTACTAAGAGAAATTGACAAAGAAAACAGAAATACTAAAATTTACAGAAACCGGCAACTGACATTAATCAGGAGGCGTTAGTTTTAGGTGACTAACCATATATTTTTAAATAAGGTCAGATACATAGCGACTACATTTGTGTTGACCTTCTGACAAATTAAAATTTGGGATTTATTTGATTAATATAGATTCGATAATTTCTATTTTATTAAAATCGTCACATTGGTAAATTTTTTGGGCACTATGGAAATTAATTATGTGGTTCGTGTTTTTCACATGGGTGAAAATACTAGAAGCATCGCTCGCTCTACGAATATCCCCCTTATGTTCATAAATACGTTTATTTAATGACCTCCCGATTTCTCCCACATAGAAGGAGGGGCAATTTGGAGTTATACATGGGATCAGGTAAATGCCTGTATCTATATTAGACGATTCAGGTTTAGTGGACCGAAATGATTTTTATATAGTTGAGGGATAGTTGAAGGTGGTTAAGTTGGGAGATACAATGGGGTTTAATCCTTTGAGCAAGGGGGAATATGGAAGAGCTAAGCAATTCTTTTTACCTATAAGATTTCTCTTTTGAGAACGGTAGAATATTTCCCTAGCTTTAGGTAGGCTTTCATTTATATGGTAGAGGGGGTATTTTAATATTCTCATTATTTTCCTCTCCAACTAACCTTTACGACCTATGCACCCTTGAATCATTATACATTTTGAAAGCTAAGCTCCCCCCCCCTCCCTCAATAACCAAATTTCATTTATTTCGTTACTCGTTAAATCTTTTCCCCTTTGTCATTACTTTTTTACTTAAAAGATCTAATTAAACAATATAGCAGGCGTCGGCAAATCCTGGCACGCGTGCCAAACTTGGCACGTGAAAAGATTTTTCCTCTCCATTAAGCAAGACATGATCACATTAAAAAGTATATATATTAAAATTATATATTTTCTAATGATAAAATTCAATATATTTCTTTAAAAGCAATATTTACCGCATCTTTTGAGCATATCGACCATGTTAGATTATGTACACTGAACATTGGAGTTGGCACGCAAGACCAAAAGGTTGGCCGACTCTTGAATTATAGACATTGTATTGCTCTAAATTAGCTGTCTTTTTGTTATTTTAAGTAACCTGATGGTGAGGCTGGCTCTCAAACGTTGGTGTATTATTAAATTAGAAGAATGCATCTGTTTTATGCTACCTAGGTTCTCTTATATATAGCAGTGTTATTGGTGAAAATTTATTGATTTCACTATTGGATCATGTTATTTGAGTCATGGCAATTATGTGTGAAAAATAATATCGCCTAAATGTCCACCAAGGCTTCGGCGGCACATCTCCACTGGATGGTCAAAATTGTTGATGACGTCTCTATATAGTTGCTTCTCGATCTCACCAATATGCCTTATTATCTCATCCTTCAGCTGTTGAATTGTTGTTGGCTTTTTGACATAGACCTTACTTTTGAGATGACCCCAAAGGAAGAAATCTAAAGGCGTCAAGTCACACGATCGTGGTCGCCAATTGACCTCGCTGTTCCGAGAGATGATGCGACCTGGGAACTTCTCATTCAATAAAGCCATTGTTGCATTGACTGTGTGGCATGTGGTGCCGCCCTGTTGAAATCACAAATCTTTGACATTCATAGAATTCAATTCAGGCCATAAAAAGTTGGTTATCATGGCATGGTATTGCTCGCCTGTCACTGTAACAGAATTCCCGGCATCATTTTCGAAGAAATACGGACCAATGATTCCGCTAGCAAAAAATGCACACCAAACAGTGAGCTTTTGTGGATGCAGTGGCTTTTCAACAATCTTCCTGGGATTTTCATCAGCCCAAATGCGACAATTCTGCTTATTAACGAATCCACCAAGATGAAAATGGACTTTATCACTAAAGATGATTTTTTTCGAAAAATCATCATCGGCTTGTCTTACCCAATTGACGAATGTACAGTGCTTTAAATGGTCAGCAGTCTTCAGTTCTTGTGTTAATTGAACCTTGTAAGCGTGTAGAGACAAATCTTTCGTCAAAATTCGATGTAACGTTGTAGTGGAAAGGTTCAATTCCTGCGCGCGATGACGAATAGAGGTGTCTGGATCCTCGGCCACATTCTCGCGCACTGCAGCAATGTTTTCAGCTGAACGGCGTAAACGAGCACGCAATAGCGTTTTCATATCTACCACCGACCCCGTTTGTTTGAATTTACGAACAATTTTTCCAATTCCACTCTCGGTTGGTCGATTATGTTGACCAAAAAAATCGCGAAGTGCCCGAAATGCATTTCTGTTTGAACGTCCATTTTCGCGATAGGCTTCGATAACTTTAACACGTTGTTCGATTGTTAATTCTTCTATGGTTGAAATTGCCAAAGACTGATGTTGTTAAATGGGAAAAAAAAAATCATTAGACACTTAAACTTAACTCACATTTAAAATCGGTCCAAGTTATTGGAACACCCTTTATATATATATATATATATATATATATATATATATATATATATATATATATATATATATATATGGCTAAATTTGACGAGTTTTAATATCTCCTTTTTATAAGGAACATGTTGATGTATCGGTAAAATGTCAACACCGTTGGATAACGTACATAGTAAAGTTTTAGTTGAGAAAGAGTTAATTGACATGGATTGTAAGTTTTCTGAATATTGGAAAAGAGTTACTTGCACCGTAATGATTCGCGCTGAGTATCAAAATGCCTACGACTTGACTGGTGCTCAATAGACTGTTAACACAGTAAAGGCTGTAAGCCGTGAGATGGGCAGCTGCAACAGTGACCACCAAGCCGGAGCCAGCAGAACGGAACATAGAAAGAATCTGATTGCGTTCCCACGCCGGAATTCATCCAAAAACGGAAGGGAATTGTGGTGGAAGAGCCGACCAAGGGAAAACGGGCTTTGGTGAGAGAGATGAGTGCTGGAGTCGCCACCAAAACGCTGGCCATGAATGACGATCTTTGCTACCACTCGTACACGAGGCGCAAGGGACAAATTCTGACAGCCAAGGCCAAGGAGAACTGCTTGATAATGGCAAAGAAGCTCGTCAACAAACTGAATTACCTGTTAAGCCTGGGACGATCTGTTTTTTCTCAGTTGAGAAGAACTTCTGCCAAGACCAGTTACACAACACCAAGAACAACAGTTGACTTGCCTATAATCCTTGCGACGTTCCACGTATCATGAAGATCAAGCTCACGCAAACTGTAATGGTATGTGGATGTATATCGAGTGAGGATGACGCCATGCCGCTCCATATGTTTGAGCAGGGCTTAGGCTCATTTCAGACAGCTATGTGGATCTGATGGAGATTGTGGTCAAAGCCTGACTGGAGAAGGTTGCTGCTGGAATGCCATACCTACGGAGAGAGTCAGAAGTGTTTGTCGGAGAATTTCTACGACTTCACCAGCCACCACTACCTGGCCTCGTAGATCCACCGATTGTAATCCCATGGATTATTATGTGTAGGGCGCAGTTGAGAAAGACACCAACCGCTCTACCTGCAACCAAAAGGCTGAGATGGTGGCCAAGGTCAAAGAGGTTCAAAGATTTTCTCATGGACACAGTGATGAACGAATGTGCTATGTTCCGGTGCCGTCTTGAGGGCGTGATGGAAGCTGAGGGCACCTAGTTTAATTAAAGTGTTATCTCCCAGCTAAAATCTTGTAAATATTTATTAAATTTTTAAAATACATTTATATTTGACTGTGATATTGCAATTTTTTTTCTTTTATTTAAACTGTCAAATTTACCCCGAACATTCAGTAAATATATATATAGGGTCTTTCAATAAGACGCTTAATTTTTAAATGTAAATAAAACAAGTTGTCTGTAATATATGCACTCAATTTATTTTAGATTTGAAAGTACATTTTATGGCATTAAGTGTGGAATATGACCTCGTTCAAATGTCCGCCGCGGCTTCGCTTGGTAGAAAGTATTCGGACGGCCCAATTTTCGATGACTTTATCGTATAAATCTGGCTGAATTTGCTGGATGGTGTTCGTTATGTTGACGTAGAAGATATCAACTGTTTGCGGATTATTCGCATAGACCAGCGATTTAAGGTATCCCCCAAAGAAAGAAGTCTAATGGCGTTAAATTGCATGATCTCGGTGGCCAGTTGACGTCGCAGCTGCGCGAGATGACCCTGCCTTGAAATCGCTGGTGCAAAATGTCTATCGTGGCGTGCGCAGTGTGGCACGTAGCGCCGTCCTGTTGGAACCACATGTCGTCAGTATCCATATCAGTCATATAATCCAATTGAGGCCACAAGAAGTTGCTTATCATCGATCTGTAGGTCTCGCCGTTGACGGTTATGGCAATGCCATCTTCGTTCTCAAAAAAATACAGACCGATGATTCCGTTAGACGAAAATCCGCACCAAACAGTGACTTCATTGGGATGCAATTGGTGCTAGTATATCTCATGTGGATTGTTTTCGCTCCAAATACAACAATTTCGCTTGTTCACAAATCTATTCATCCAAAAATGGGCCTCGTCGCTGAAGATGATAGAAATCACGTAATGCGCAGAACGTTTGTCGAACGGAGCACTTATATTGATAATAACATTTGATGATTTGCAAACGCTATTCAACGCTATAACCTTCCATCGTGACTTGCCAAGTACTACGGAACACTTCAGAGTGAGGTTGCCAGATATCGCTTTAACAGCATGGCCACTATTGCCTGACAAAGCTCGAGCGTCCTTGTTGAAAGACCCTTTATATATATATATATATATATATGTATATATGTGTGTGTGTGTCATCTCATAAGCAATGCGGTGCTTTTTACATGTTTATCATTATATAATGGATAGAAATAAACAACTCTTTTAAGTTCTTTAAAAAAGGAAGGGATTTATTTATTAATTTAATAAGTAATATAATTTCCACCAGAATCTACGAATAGTCTCCATCTTTCTAATAATTTGTCAATACCATATTTGTAAAAATCATTTGATTTTGATTTTACAAAGTTGTTTTGACCTCTTCTCCTGTTAAAAATTTCATTCTATTCAGGTGATTCGCTAATTCCAAAGAAGGATGTCTCATCAGTTACCAATCAAACTATCAAGTTTTTGTATAATATTTATTGACATATAAGGTTGCGTGTTATCTTTGTGAAAGAGCACTCTTGTTCTATTGATTAATGCTAGCCTTTTCTCTTAAAGTGATGCATATAAACAGTCCAACTCAGCACAGTAAACATCTTTGGGTTAGTTTGATTTGCGATAAGAAATTCAAAATAGCTAACGCCATTCATATCCCTCGAAACGCACAAGAGAATCATCCATGAATGAGACCCTCATTTCGGATGAAGTATTCGTATTTCCCCACGACATTTAACGTATGTCGAAATGTAAGCCTCGGGCTAAGACATATAGGTGCATACCTAGGATTCGAGTTTAGTAGATTAGGCTAAGATAAAAACAGACCTGCTTTCGATTATTTCTATCCAATATATATATATATATATTGCTTAGTCCATGAACCGACCTGACCTTCTGACCAGCGTGTGCACGTCCCTCAGAATTGACTCAGAGCCGGAGGACGCGAGGGCTTGACATTTACTTCTGACGCGGCACACTCGGCCAGGGATGCATAAAATTAATTTTTATACCTTTTTTAAATATTAAATTTAATTATTACAAATCATTTATTATTGCTTAATTTTCAATAATTTAATGATATTATATTGTTTTATCAGATAGATTTTATCAAATTTAAACTCAAAGCTGTTTATTTTTTAATAATTTATTTTCTTTTATTTCAGACTTATAAGACTTGCTCATTTGTTTTAATAAAATTACAATAAAATGAATTATAATTTATTACATACATCAATTGGAATTTTTTAACAAATATCACGGAGCATGGCTGAAGCTAATTTTTATAAGTTATAAAAAGGTTTTAATAATTTACTAGAGTTTGAAGCAATATAGGTTTAAAATTTGATTAAATTTAATAAAGAAAAATTAATTTTGGTTCACTGACTTTTTCGCTTACATTTCCTTGTCCTTAGATCATTTTCAAAACAAAGTTCGATGTATCTATTTCAAATTTAATATAATTTTTTTGCCCACCATTTGCCACTTAAAGTCATTTTGACCCATTATTTACTTTTTAGTCAGGTGAAAATTCACTAACAAATAGACGACTTTTTTAATGCTGGCATATCTTCGAATTCAAATTCTATAATAGCTGGAGTTTCTCTTTTAAAAGAAAGTTTGAAAATTAAAGAAGAAAAAGATGAAGAAATTCATAAATTTGTAGAGTCAGTACATAAAATATGCAAGAGCAAATGGTTGAATTCAAGTGTGAAAAGATATAAGAAGAAGATGGAAGAAAAGTGTAAGGTATGGCTTCACAGCATTTCAAATGTCCCTGATAGTTGGCTAGATGACGAAATGGAGGTTGACGATGTAATTCAAGAAAGAAGTAGGTATGTAGGTAGACCATCACTCCCATTTGACTCTTTATGTTCACCATCCCGTAGACATAGGGTTCCAAATTTAATGCAGTCTAGCTCAACCTCTGAAGAGCTTGCTTATGCAGCCCAAATGAAAATGAGGAAAGAAGGCCACCCGCAAGAGGCTAAGCAATTCAAAAGCATACTTAAATTAAATGAAAATGTACCCCGTTCCTATTCATCACAGGAAGCTTTAGCCTTTCTAATTAGAACAAACATGACTAAAGCTGCTCATCAAGAGTGTAGATCAGGAGCCATAGAGCGTAACCACGACCTTTATCCTCCTCATAATGAAGTAAGGAAAGAAAAAGAAAAATGCTATCCAAATGGGATAAATGTAACAGATAGAGGAGCAGAAATTCCTCTTCAGTCACTGCTTGACCATACAGCAAAATGTATTTGCGAATACGTCATGAAAGATTCAATTCAACTAATTGAAAAACCTCTCACATTAATTGCAACCTACAAATTTGATGAGGCATCATGACAAGCTCTTTACAAACAGTCCTTTACATCACCAGGTACCTGTGATGATAAGAGGGGCGGTCAATAAGTTTTGCAAATTGGTAGGGCAAAACAGAGAAAGGGGGATGGATGTTTGTGGGGGTGTTAGGACAAGTTATGACAAGTCAGGACCTTCAGCCGCACGCTCCCGCCTCATCTATTTAAGAAGCAGTAGCTGATTGCAGATCGTCAGTCACAAATTTTTCAACAATGGAGAAGGTTGAGCACCGCGCACTGATCAAATTTTTGACCAAGGAAGGCAAGAATGCAAAAGAGATCCATGAACGCATGGTTGCAGTGTAAACCGACACCGTCCCTTCCTATGCAACCATTGCTCACTGGAATAAGGAGTTCCACCATGGTCGTGAGTCCCTTGAAGATAACGCCCATCAGACGTGACCAACGAGGACAATGTGGCCCGTGTGGAGAGGATGATCCTCGAAAATGGACGGGTGAAGGTCGAAGAAATCGAGCGAGAACTTGGAAGTGTTATCAACATCATCCACGACAATTTGGCCATGACCAAGGTCTCTGCCCGTTGCATCCCTAGAAACCTCACGCCCCATGATGGACTTCAACGTCGTCAAAGTCCACAAGGCTAGAGTTGCACAAGCTGCCCTGTGCGAGTGCAGATTCGAGGAGCTCAACCATCCCCCTACAGTCCAGATCTGGCCCCTAGTGACTGCTTTTTATTCCACCAGCTCAAGGCTGCACTGCGTGGACGCCGGTTTGGGGATGATAAAGATGTCCAGCTCGCCGTCCAGGAGTGGATTGAACAGCAGTCGGGAGATTTCTGGTTGTCGGGAATTTGAAGCCTCGGGGACAAGTGGCGCAAGTGCATTGAAGTCGAGGGTAGTTATATTGAAAAATAATGAAACACTTTTCCTCATATCTCGTTTCCTTATATCCGAATTGCAAAACTTATTGACCGCCCCTCGTAGTACCATTTTCATTGCTAGCCTAGTTTCTCTAAACTCTGCGATGAAGAAGGCAAATTAATCTGGTCAAATCCAAGTCCAAACTCAACATTATTTTGTCGTTCTATTAGGGTTCTTTTTAAAAAAGAAACTAAAGACACAACAAAGGCCTCATATTATGAGCTCACTAGTCAACATAATGCTTTCGTCCCCACAAAAGAATCTATTAAGTGAAATGTAACAATTAATGTGACTCATGAATTGAAATTAACAATGATGGTAAGGTTGTCAGCTGCATTTCAGATACTAATTCTCTTCAAGTTTGCATAATTTTTAGGTCTTCCCTTAAACACATGAATGATTTGTATTCAGTTTATTCTCTTCCAATTAAGGAAACATCAATTCAGTATGGACTTTCCACTCTTCACTGCTGGATTAGATGCATGGAAGTGTTTTTGAAAATATCAAATCTTGGCAAGCAGGTAAACGAAAAGAACTTTATTCAAGCCAAATTTAGGGAGTCTTTAGGTCTCCTTATTGACATGCCATTGCCTGGTGAAAGTGGAACATTAAATGATGGTAATACAGCCAGAACCTTTTTTGCAAAATGGGATGTATCTGCTAAAATTTTGAATATTAACCCAAATTTAATCTTCAGATTTTTAATAATATTAAGAACAATTTCATCCCATCATTTCCTCAATCATGAAGCTTTTTCTAGCTATACTAAAGAAACAGCTGAACTTTATATTAAAGAATACTCGTGGTATCCTATGCCAAATGCAGTTCATAAACTGTTGGTGCATGGTTCTACGGTAGCAACAAGCATGTGTTTGCCAAATGGAATGATGAGTGAAGAAGCTCAACAAAGTAGAAATAAGGATTTTAAGCAATTTCGCAAACACCATACACGCCAATCTAGTAGACTTGCCTCAAATACCGATTTGATGCACCACCTTCTTGTAACATCCGATCCCATCATAAGTTCCATGAGAGCAAAAAAGAAAAAGAGCAAAGGGGGAGATGTTGATACATACCCAGAAGAAATGGTTGCTTTGTTGAATTTAGAGGATTAATAGCATATTTCTTTTTTCTATGATAATATGTAAAATATATATTTTTCCTTTAGCTTTTTCCCATTTTATGTCAATTTGTGATTAAATTTGTTTCAATTTGATGTTTTTGAAATTAACCAAGTAGAATTTTCAAATTTTAAAAATTTATTTAATTTTTTACATATTTTCTTAATATCTGGCCCAGTGTGCGCGGGCGAGGTACTGTTAGGAAAGACAGGCAAGGTGTGGTTGGATTGCAAGGTAATCCAATGAGGTTGTTGTCCCGAACTGGAGATCTCTGGGATCGAGGACGTCCCCTGCTCCCTTAGGGATCTCTCAACCACTTTGAAAGACACAATATAGCAAGAGACCTACCGCACCTGCTATAGTTCCTCACTCTTTTACTAGTTTAAACATTACTTTGCGTAGCTATTGTACGGCCATTCATTTTTTTTTGTACCTGATATTTTTATTTTTGGGTTTAGATCCATTTAGGTACGGTAAAGACTCATAGGAAGAAAATAAACCTATATATTTTTTTACATACTTTCATGTGGTTTTCTATCCTTAAACCCACACCGTTCATCTCACAATCGAGCCTTTTACTGGTAGGGTCTTTTGGCGCCCTTAACAAATTATCTGATACTTCGCTTCCTCTCACCCCCACTCTATTCGTATTTTTTATTTTCAATCTCCTCTGTCCCTTTTCATCCTATTTACATTGGTGTAATACAACGTGGGTCTCGAGAGGGTCTAGATTGGCTTGAAGTGACTCGGAGCTCGATACCTTGAATTTGAGCGGGTTGATTGGAGAAAGATTTAGTGGTAAGTCATGTATTAAGTTATTTTTGTTACCTTTACTAAGTTAATGAGATGGCTGAGAGCGAGTTATTGGTTACTCTTTCTGAACACAGAGAGCTTAGTGGCATGATAGCTCAGATAATGTCCATGGTACAAGGTTTGTGTGCTGCTGGTATTAGGGTACCAAGGGTTAGCTAGCATGAGGGTGTCTGAGAGTGATAGTCTAAGAACTATGCTGGAAGGCTTGGCTTTCACTTAAAGATTTAAGTGGTGAAATGGTCGTGTTAAGTTAGTTCCAAGAGTAAAGTCAAGGCACTGTTCAGAATAGTACATACGTTAATGAGATGGCTGCTACTAAGGAGACGATTGGGCCCTCTGAAGATGATAGTGAATCGACTGAGATATACCTTAAATTGTCACATAGACGAAAGTTATTAGAACCAAATTTCAATTTTTTGCCTAAGTCTGACGTTAAGGATGAATTTGACGGGAATGTTGGACAAGTAAGTTACTACTTACAAAAAAATTAATTTAGAGTCTGGTCGTTCGTTTGAAGGATTTTTAGACAAGAAAGAGCATGCATGGTGACTAAGCTTTCCTTATTCTTGTGATCTATGGACATCAAAGTGGGAAAGAATTCTAGAAAGATCCTTTCTCGGATTTTTGATAGCTTCGTGGGGCAGGAAGAAGTTTATGAAACCAAGTCAGCTCGAGCTGACTGGGTCTCTAATCTTAAAGCCAACTCTGGAATCCTGTCTTCGTGAAGGCTGATCTGACGCACGTGCTCCGATTCCAGGCTCTGTATTTTCCTCTCGAGCTCTTTAGATTTATCCTAGCAAGCTCTATAAAGATCTTTCAGTTCCTTGCAACAAGCCACTGCTTCTTGAACCTAACCTTTCAAGATGCAATCGGTGCAGATACTGCCCGGGTGGCATTTCGAATAACACCTCTCCGGGACGTGTACACACCACTTGTCCTTCTGGCATCTCGCACATATGTACTTTAAAGCACTTTATATCACTAATAACTTGGCGACCAATCAATAAATAAAAAAATGGGGGCTGGTGAGTTTGTCCCCGTGAGTGGCTCCCGCATACGGATCGGAGATGTTTCGGATCTTTCATAAGGCACGCTCCTTTGCTGCTGTTCTTTCCAACCAAGCAGCACTGACGGCCCCAAAGTAGCATCGATTTTAAATTAGGTGAACAGCGAAACATGCCCCGTACTAAACTTCTACTAGTTCCCTTCAGGGCGGCCAGGATCTCGGTGTAGCGTTTAATGGTTATCCCGCCACACCAAGAAACTCGACCCAAGGCTTTTTGTTGGTCTGGCAACTAACCTGGGAACAAAAGCCCATCACCACGGAACGTTGCTACCAGAGGCACCCTTCAACAGTCACTGGGAATGGCCAGTAATTACACGCCAGGGAAAGGGTTAACGGGGGCACATAACCTCATCCCATTCATCGCGCTGCAGCACCTGGGACCCCTCTAGTCCTAGTCTTCACAACCAGTGAGAATCGATTGGCGTTGTTTTTAGAGTTTCCAAAGCCTTCCTTCTGACACATGAGGTAGCTGCCAGGTCCTTATATTCTAGATAGAAGGTTAAAGGATGGAGCTAAAAGGACAGTCGTGGTTGTTCTTTTTGTTTATTTATTGTTTATTTCTGTTTGTCTTTTGTTATTTTTTGGAAAAGATGGGTCACAGAGAGAGAGAGAGAGAGAGAGAGAAAAAAAAATAATAAAGCGTAGCATATCACAGGATAGACAAGTTGAAGAAGAGCGCACTTTGCTCGGAACCTTACTCCCTACTAATTCGACAAGGTTAACCCTACCAGGGGTGCCGTGAAGGAGCCCCCGACGACATAGCTCGGAAGCCCTACGGTACACGCAAGCTCTCTCTCCACGACAAGGAGGCGCCCACCCAGAGAGTGAGAGAGAGATGAAGGGGAATAAGAAGAGGGGGAGAGATGAGGGGGGATGGTGGAAGAAAGGGGGAGGGGAAAATGATGGGAGAGGTGAAGGAGGATGAAAGAGAAACAAGAAAGTGGATATTTGGGAGAAGCTATGATGGGGATTGTGAAGGGATGATAGGTGGAGGGTTGGAGGAAATATTCGAGAGAATGAAGGGAAATGCGAGAGGATGAGGAGATAAAATGGAGGAAATGATAAGAGAGGTGAGGGGAGATATAATGGGGAGAGATGAGGAGATATATGAAGGGAGAAATGATATATGATATGAGAGGAGAGATGGGAGGAAAGATAAAGCAAATATGAAGGGAAGATGAGGGAGAGATGCTGGGGAGATGAGGGGGATGAAATAGATGAGAGGAGATGAGGAAGGGTGAGGAAGAGCAATTAAAGGGAAAGATAAAAGATAGATGTGAGGGGGCGATGAAGGAGGTTGATGAGGGGGAAGTTGAGGGGAGATTTGGTGGAAAATATGACGAGAGAGTGAGGGGAGATGTGATTGGAATAGACAAGGGATGAAGGAGAGATGTAATATGAGGGGAGGTATGAAGGAGATATGTGAGGGTTAAAGCTGAGGGAGATATACGAGGGAGAGGTGAGGGAGAAAGATGAGAAAGAGATGATGGGAGAAATGATGAGAGTGGGACGAGAGAGAGAAGGGGGCGAGAGAGAAAGTGGTAGGAGAGAGAAGTGGATGAGAGAGAATGCGATGAAAGAGAGAGAAGGGAATGAGAGAGACAAAGGAGAAGAGAGAGAGAAGTGGATGAGAGAGGGAGATAAGGGGATGAGAGAAAGAAGCAAATGCGAGATAGAGAAAGAGATGAGAGACTGGTAGAGCTACAAGGAACAACAAGGAAGAAGAGTACCCTAGAAGACCTTACGGTCCATACAAGGAGGGTACTTTTTGTGCAATCCTCGAAGGTGTCCGTTGGCAATCTCGAAGATCACTCGCGAGGATCTTAACGGTGATTTCGCAAGACTTTATCTAGTCTTGACTTGAACTGGTCAACAGATTCACTGTTGACAACTTCCGTCGGAAGTGCGTTCTAACTACCACAGATACTGTATGAGAAGAATTTCCCACACAGATCACGGTGGTATCGCTTCAGTTCAAGTTTGTAGCCGTGATTTCTTGTTCTCCCATCGCTGAGCTGGAATAAGAGGATGAGAGTGAGAAAGGGATGAGAGAGGAGGAGTGAGAGAGAGAAGGATATGAGAAAGAGAAGGATATGAGAGAGAAGGGGGTGAGAGATAGAAGAGGGTAAGAGAGAGGTGGTAATGAGAGAGAGAGAAGGTAATGAAAGAGAGAGATAGAAGGAGATGAGAAAGAATTCGAGGAAAAAGAGAGACAAGAGTATGAGAGGTAGATAAGTGGGATGAGAAGGGGAGAAAATAGGAAAAGAAGCGAATGAGAGAGAGAGAGAACTACAAGGAGCTACAAGGATAAGAAGTAGCCAAGAAGACCTTACGGTCCATTCAGAGAGGGTACCCTTAGACTAACAGTCGATTTGGCACAGTTCTGCTCAACGGCTTACGTGCCCAAACGGCCACTTTTCAAGACTTTGTCTAGTCTTGACTTGAACTGATCAACAGAATTGCTGTTGACAACTTCCACTGGAAGTGCGTTCCAGCTACCATAGATGCTGCATGTGAAAAAATTCCCACACAGATCGCGGTGGTAACGTTTCAGTTCAAGTTTGTAGCCGTGATTTCTAGTTCTGCCCTCACTAAGTTGGAAAACATCAGTGTAGTCTACATTCTCGAATTCTCGAAGTATTTTAAACACTTCAATAAGCTGACCACGCAGTCTCCGGGTCTTAAGCCAGAACAGATCTAATTCTCTTAATCTATCGTCATAACTTTTGTGTCTGATAGAGGGAATCAGTTTGGTTGCCCTGGCTTGCACATGTTCCAATCTCGCGATATCCTTTCGAAACGAAGGACTCCAAAATTGCAGGGCATACTCAAGGTGCGGTCGGACAAGTGAATTGTACAAACAGAGTACTATTTCCTTGTTTCGATATCCAAACTGTCGCTTTATAGAGCCTAACATCCTTTGGGCCTTTTTCTCCGCCTCTATGCACTGTTTCGAGAACTTGATGTCACTAGTGATTGTTACACCCAAGTCCTTCTCGGTATCAGTGCGTTCGAGAGCAGTGCCCTTAAGGATATACCGTGATTAGGAGTTTCGGTGGCCGATATGCATTACTTTGTATTTTTTCACGTTAAAAGGCATTTTCCACGTGTCAGACCACTCCCCAATCTTCCGGAGATCTTCTTGTAGGCGGGCAGTGTTTCCATAAAGAAAGTAGAGGGAGAGGTGACGCCCCCTTGTCGCGGGAAGAGAGCTTGTGTGTACCCTTGACTTTTCGAGCTATGTCGGCGGGGGTACCTCTTCTGGGTACCCCTGGTAGGGCTTGCCTTGTCAATTTGGTCGAGAACGAGGTTCCAGACTAAGTGCGTCATTCCTTCCTTTTTCTACTCTATCCTTCTCCTTTTTTACTTTTATCTTATCTCTCCCACTTATACAAAAAGAAAAAAACAACAAAAAAAGCCTACTCCTATCATGTCACTCTCCCTTTTTTTCCTCTATCTACATATAAAGACCTGGCAGCTACCTCAAGCGTCAGAAGAGAGGCTTTGGAACCTATATAAACAACGCCAATCGACGTTCACTGGTTGCGAGAGACTAGGACTAGAGGTTTCCCAGGCGTTAGGGCACGATGAATGGGATGAGGGCAGTGCCCCGTTAACCCCTTCCCTAGCGCGTAATTATTGACCGTTCCCAGAGCCCGTTGACGGGTGCCTCTGGTAGCATCGGTCCGAGGTGACGGCCTCTTGTTCCCAGGCTGGTTGCCAGGCCAATAAAAAGCCTTGGATCGAGTCTCTTGGTGGGGCGGGATATCCATTGAACGCTGCTCCGAGATCCTGGCCGTTGTGAAGGGAACTAGTAGGAGTTTAGTAAGGGGCGTGCTTCGTTGTTGTTCACCTGGTGAGAAATCGATGGCCCCTTCGGGGACCGTCTGTGCTGCTTGGTTGGGAGCCACAGCACGCCGAGGCTTGACCACTCGGTCGAACGAACAGCAGCACATGGAGCGTGCCTTCTGGAAGACTCCGAAACGACTCCGATCAATAGGCGGGAGCGACTCACGCGACGAGAACTCACCAACCCCCCTTTTTATCATTGATTGGTCGCAAAGTATTGAAAGAGAGAAAGTGTTCAAAATGACCGGCAAGAAAGGACCAGGACCTCTAAAATACACGTGCGCAATATGCCACATAGATAAGTGGTGCGTGGACTTTCCGGAGGGTTTTTTTTCGAAATGCCACCCAGCCAGTTCCTGCACCGACTGTATTTTAAACGGCCAAATCAAGGAGCTAAAAGAAACATGCAGGGCTTCCGAGGAAAGATCCAGGAAGTTGGAGGAGAAAATAAACAGCCTCGAATTAGAACACGCCGGACTGATTCGCAGGCTAGCGGTCAGAATAGCAGAGCTAACGTCAAGCCCTGTACTAAACACTGCATCTGCAGTATTACCCCCAGAGCTAAGTCCGCATGCTACAGATAAACCCTCAAAGAAAAAGAAAAGGAATGGAAAGAAACAGGAAGAAGAGAAAGTTGAAACAGAAGATTAAGTAGAAGCTGAAAAAGACAAAGAGGAAGAAAAGATAAAAACAAAAGAGTGTGTAACAAAGGAAGATAGGGGGAAAAAGATAAATAAGAAAAAGAAGAAGAAAATTAAGATGGAGAAGAAAGAGGGAACCGAGAGTTTGCTTGGGCAAGGAAAGACTCAAACCTCTGCACGGAAATGTCCGAGGGTTACCCTTGTGGGCGATTCCCAAGCACAAGGTTTGCAGCCCCTGCTAGCGGCCCGCCTTCGCACTAGTGTGTAGGTATGCTGCCAGCCAGGACGGAAAAACCACTACATCAAGGTAGAGGCTGAGAAATCTCAGATCTCCGAGAATTCAGTCGTTGCCCTGATGGTGAGTGGGAATAACCTCTACCTCCGAGGAGGCAAAGTAGGCCTCAGCGAGAAAATTCTCAACACGGTCATGGGAGCCGTGGACGACTGCGGATTTAGAACTCGCAAACAGGTCGTTATAGGGATGCTCCCAAGAAGAGGTCCTAGCCGGACAGCTCACTCAAGGAACGTGACCCTGAACCAGCGCCTGTCTGACCTCTGTACGGCGGAAGGGGTCTTCTTTCTGGACCCTTACCACACCTTTTACGGTCAAAGCGACCTTTACCAAAGGGATGGAGTGCACCTTTCATTCAAGGAAAAGGCTGTACTCTGTTACTTAATCCAGGATGTCGTAGAGCGGACGCAGAGGAGCGTCCGACCCAGAGTGAAGGTGGAAATAAAACAGTATGCCCGTGTCACTCCTGGAACGACGTTCTTAGATGTGGCAAAGAGGGGTACTGCCACATAAAAGAAGCCGGAAAACGGAAGAGCGTAGGGAGTCCTACACTGGGGGACTCCCTAAAAGTTCTTCTGTTCAACGCGAGGTCAATCAGGAATAAGTTTCTTGAGCTCCGTGGCCTCGTAGCAACAGAGGAACCTGAGATGGTGGCCATAACGGAGACGTGGATTAAAACCTCAACCCGAGATTTTGAAGGTGAATTCACGATTCCCGGTTACCAGCTCTTCCAGAAAGATAGGCCAGACAGAGAGGGTGGTGGTGTGATGTTGTATGTCAAGGATACTCTCAACTCGACGGATTGCAACATCGTATCCGACCATGAACTACTAGGTGTTGGCCTAGAGATAGGTCCTGCTAAATACAGGATCCTGGTGCTTTATAGACCTCCTGCCCAACTAGTTGAAAAGGACAGAGATCTGTACCAGCTACTAGGAGAACTTGTCGAAGACAGAGTGTGTATCGTCATGGGAGATTTCAACACACAAGTTGACTGGGAAACCAGAGAACCCTGTGGCGAGAACGCACTACTCCTGGAGTTCACGAACAACGAGTTCCTGACTCAATGGGTGAGAGAGCCAACGAGAGGAGACAATATCCTTGACTTGGTTTTCACCTTTGAGGATGACATCGTTGAGGACCTCTCTGTTGGCGAAGAGCTCGGTGGCAGTGACCACCGACTAATTAGATTTGTAGTCAAAGTCCCCTAGGCAGAGCCTGCAACTAGTAAATCAAGGAAACTCGATTTGAGGAGAGCATACCTTGCAGGTCTACGCGCAGGACTTACTGACGCGAGGCTAGATTAGCGCGAGGCTGTTGAAGACTCTTGGAACAGTTTCAAAACCACATACATGAGTCTTCAATCGCGTTTCATTCCTCTGAAATTCTCCCGTCAGTCTTCTGTTCAACCAAAGTGTTTAATCGAGAAATCGGGCAACTACTTAGGGAGAAGAGAAATGTGTACCGGTCATCGAAGATCTCGAGTGAAGTCCAGCATAAGGGCGGCTAAGCGGTCTGAGGAACTACGAGTGGCGATACCCTGTAAAGAGAATCCCAAGGAGTTTTTTTGGATATGTGAACAGCCGTAAACCAATCCGTCGAACGATTGGCCCTTTGAGGAATGAGGAAGGGACATTAAAGCATTCAGATGCAGAAAATGCTAACCTCCTCAACGACTACTTCTCTTCAGTGTTTACTAAAGAGTGTGGTCGCACTCCACAGCCGACGGATTCCTACTCGGGGAAAAAGCTGGAGGCAATGGACTTCACCGAAGGAGAAATAAAGAAAAAGATCGCTGACCTAAAGACGAATAAGTTCCCTGGACCGGACGGGTTTCTATTCAAGGTGTTGAAGGAAGTGTGCAATGAAGTATCACGACATCTGTGCGCTATCTTTAACATGTCAATCCGGACCGGATGCGTTCCTATAGACTGGCGTGAGGCGGAGGTGACTCCGATCTTCAAGAAAGGAGACCCCAGCCATCCGTCAAACTACCGACCTATCGGTCTGACTTCGATAGTCGGTAAACTCATGGAAAGCATGATGGTGGACAAAATGACGTCGTATTTAGAGTCAAACCTGCTACTGAGGAGTTCCCAGCCTCCTTCCGGAAGGCAACGGTCATGCCTGATGAACCTTGTGGAATTCTTCCACTTCGTGTTCAGTGAGCCCGATCGGGACAAGGCGGTGGATGTGGTGTACTTAGACTTTCAGAAAGCCTTTGATAAGATACCACACCGCCGCCTTCTCCGGAAAGTGCGAGCGCTGGGCATAGACGGAAAAGGAGCCGGCTGGATCGAGAACTGGCTAAGTGGCAGACGGCAACGGGTGGTGGTGAATGGACAGGCTTCTGAGTAGGTGCCCGTTACTAGCGGGGTGCCTCAAGGTTCTGTCCTGGGACCACTACTATTCATCATCTAGGTCAACGACATAGACGGTGAAAGGGTTGCCAAGATTTCCAAATTTGCCGACGATACCAAGCTTGTTATGAACGTTACAAAGGATGGAAATACTGCTCACCTGCAGGAAGATCTTGGGAAGATTGGGGAGTAGTCGGACACGTGGCAAATGCCTTTTAACGTGAGGAAATGCAAAGTAATGCATATCGGCCACAGAAACCCCCAATCTCAGTATCTTCTTAAGGGCACTGCTCTTGAATCGAGTGACACTGAGAAGGACTTGGGTGTAACAATCACTAGTGACCTCAAGTTCTCGAAACAGTGCATCGAGGCAGAGAAGGAAGCCAAAAGGATGTTAGGCTACATAAAGCGCCAGTTTGGATACCGTAACAAGGAGATAGTACTTTGTCTGTACAACTTCCTCGTTCGGCCGCACCTGGAGTATGCCGTACAATTTTATGGTCCTTCGTTTCAAAAGGACATCGCAAGGTTGGTACGAGTACAAGCTAGGGCAACCAAACTGATTTTCTCTATCCGACATAAAAGTTATGAAGATAGACTAAGGGAATTATATCTGTTCTCGCTGGAAACCCGTAGACTGCGTGGTCAGCTCATCGAGGTTTTCAAAATACTTCGCGGGTTCGACAATGTTGACTACCGGGATATTTTCACACTGAGTGAGAATAAAACGCGCAATCACGGCTTCAAACTTGAACTGAAGCGTTACAACCGCAATCTGTGTGGAAATTTTTTCACCTACAGTATCTGCGGTAAGTGGAACGCACTTCCAGTGGAAGTTGTCAACAGTGAATCTGTTGACCAGTTCAAGTCAAGACTAGACACAGTCTTGAAAAGTAGCCGTTTAGGGACGCAAAACAATTGAGCAGCCATGTGCCCGCTCGATTACTAGTCGAAAAGTACCCTTTTTGAATGGACCGTAAGGTCTCCTAGGGTACTTTCTTTCCTTGTAACTCCTTGTAACGTTCATACCAAGCTTGGTATCGTCGGCAAATTTAGAAATCTTCGCAATCATGTCCCGGCCCATGTCGTTGACGTAGATGATGAATAGTAGTGGTCCCAGGACAGGACCTTGAGGAACACCGCTATTAACGGACACCCACTTAGAAGCCTGCTCATTCAGCACCACCCGTTGCCATCTGCCGCTTAGCCAGTTCTCTATCCAACCTGCTACCTTTCCGTCTATACCCAGTGCACGCACTTTGCGGAGAAGGCGTCGATGTGGTACCTTATCAAAGGCTTTTTGAAAGTCAAGGTACACAACATCCACCACTTTATCTCGATCATGACTGGCGGCTTCGGAAACCGTGCTGGCCACTCTTCAG
Organism: Ceratothoa steindachneri; assembly: GCA_963969495.1. Taxonomy (NCBI): domain Eukaryota; kingdom Metazoa; phylum Arthropoda; class Malacostraca; order Isopoda; family Cymothoidae; genus Ceratothoa; species Ceratothoa steindachneri. Next base: position 55,266,446 of record OZ018317.1, on the reverse strand, counting down.
TAGCAGGTTCGACTCTAAATATGAGGTTGAGAAAACGAAGGAAATGAGAGCGAGAGAAAGGGTGATGAGAGAGAGAGAAGGAGAGATATAATGGAATGGCAGAGAGGGAAAAGGAGAGACAGAAGTGGTTGAGAGAGAGAGAGAGAAGGTGATGAGAGAGAGAGCGAAAGATAGAGAAAGTTGTAAGAATGAGAAGAAACATGAGAAATGTGGATAAAAGAGAGAAGGGGAGATGAGAAGAGGATGAGAGCAAGACAAAAGGGTAGATAGATAAGGGGATGAGAGAGGGGAGAGATGTGGGGATTAGAGAGAAAAGTAGAGAGAAAGGGGTAAGAAAAGAGAGAATGGGAGAAAGTGATGAGAGAGAAGGAAAGGTTGAAAGAATGAAGGTGGGAGAGAACGGGAGAGAGAGAAGGAGAGATATATGATGGGAGAAGAGAATGGAAGGTAGAGATAATGAGATATAGAAAGAGATAGAGAGAAGTGTAAATAGAGAATGGAAGAGAGGATTGGAGGAAGGGAAGGGATGAGAGAAGAGGGTATGGATTAGAGAGAAAATGGGGAAGAGAGGAGGGGAGATAAAGAAGCGTATGGGAGAGAGGAGGAGAGATTAGAAGCGTATCAGAGAGAAAGAATGGGGGAGAGAAGGGGGTTAGGAATTGAGAGATAAAAGGGGAGAGTAGAAGGGAATGAGAGAGACAAGTGAGAGAGAGAGAATGGCAGGAAAAAGAGGATATGAGAGAGATAAAGTGGTAAGAAAGAGAGAAGTGGAGAGGAGAAGTGATTCTGCGACACACTGTTCATCCTATTCCTTATTACTTTGAGATCAGATTAAATTATAAGCTGTAATCTCCTTTTTAAGGACCTGTTTACTATTTCTTGTTCAATCAATCTTTGGTATCTTCACACAATGACTGATGAGGAAGATTCCACCAGCAAAAGAAGCGGGACATTGGCGTTTTCTGTCGCTGCGGAAATACGTATCTCAGGATTGTTTTTGGTCCTATCACTTTCCGTTTGATTTTCTGGTCTGGTTTTGCCTATGCATTATTTTTGGCAAATTATGTTGACGTTTTAGTAATGGATTATTACACTCTAATTGGATACCATAAAAAGCTGTCGGTTCAATGTCACTCTGGTGAACCCAAAGATGCATGTTAGTACTCCGGCATCTTCGCGCCCTTATCGTACGATTTCATTTGAAGAAGGTGTCAAATGCAGCATCTAGCTCATGTTTTCATAATTCTATTGCAGATGAATTCGTCATTCTCTAACATTAATTGATTTTACTTTTGAAGAATTAGATTTGTTCACTATGAAGCTACTTTGGGCGGTAGTTTGAGTCTATGTTATGGCTTACTTAGAGGTCAGACCATTACAGAAAAGTCGTTTTTGAATGCACGGATTCACCGCTTCTCCTTTTGGGCCCAAAGGCCTAAAAGTAGAAGTAAGTAAAGCTATATCGCTTTACTTAAATTTTAAAACAATATAAAAATGTTCGAAATAAAAAAATATATATAGCATGATTAGCGGTGAGCATGACTCAATAAAATCCTTGATGGCCGAGTTGAGTCGAGCATGAAGCTTGTTTAGAAACGCCTGAATATACATTTCAAAGCACAAAACCCTTCCCTCTCAGCAGTCTGTAAATATGCCCTTTCGAAGCACGTTGAGGCAAAACGATTCATGATTGAATAAAAATTTAAAGTGAATTGTTTTTGTCTGAAATGGAATCTTATTTAATAACTCGCTTCTGACTACTCCACGTTTTTGATTTTTTTTTTTTACTCAAATTTTACCTTCAGTGTGCGTTCGCACAGGCACATGCATTCAGTCACACATCCAGTATCGAGAGGCTACATGGAATAGGACAAGTGGAATGTGAATTAATTATCAAACCCAGGGAAATGCATTTATTAAAATAAATGTTTGAAATTTATTTAGAGCTATTACTCAGCTATTTAATTGTATGACATTGCAAATATCAAATATACCTGATCCTATCTTCAAGGATCCCTCGATTTAACTACGCAATTTTGAGTAATACTAAATGGCATATATCATATGGCACATTACTATTACAAAATGGCATATTACTTTAGGCACAATGCTGGATAACCTAATATATATTATCTCGGACATAAAAGGTCAAGGTTCAAAGTCCCAGGGGTATCTCCCCTTGTGGAAAAAATAGACCAAATGTCAAATGAAGGACTGAAAAGTTCAAAGTGTAGTGGAAATCCTCGTATTAAAGGTTTGAAATTTCTGGGTAGACGGTTTGAAGAAGCACGACCTTCAGAGACCCCAATGTCGGTATGAGTCGTAATTATAACGAAGATAATTTATATTTTTGACGAAGAATGACCACGTTTTATTGACGTAATGACATTAAATTGCTATTTGGATAATTATAAAACAAATAATCAAGAAGCACAATCGAAACCTTGACGCCTTAAGGACTAACTAAATGTAGTTTTAACTGCAGATATGAGTACACTCCCATACTACCCTGGACAATGCGGAAGGAATAACAGGCCAAATGTCCATTTGACCACTCCCATTATATAAATTGTACAAGATGCCATTTTACAAATGACAACTCCTCGAGCGTTGGAAGGTTAGCTTGGGGTCCTCATTGATGGAACTTATTCGAGTGTGTTTTTCTAAACTAATCCTAGTAAAAGTTTATAAAGATGCAGGAAAAGGTCGAAGAGAAAATTTCATTCAGACATATTTTACGTGAAGTTATTGAATTAAACGTACATTATTAAGAAAATTTAACAGACAAAAGAAATGGGATAAAAAAAAAATGTTTGGTGCAAGAAGGGCGAGATATTCAATCGTGTTGGAGGGATTGGATTATCTAACAAAAGGAAACTGTATTATTGTCATTGAAGCATGGTAGGATTACAGGTTATGGCAATGCTGAGAAAAGCTCTACTAGTGTAATACTGGCGAGAGTATGATGTGTAAATATAAATAGCTCCATCGCTTTACTTAGATTTTAAAGGGGGCGTTGGGGGTTGGGGAGTGACACCTAAAAAAGGGATATTAGCGTTTGGAATACAAAATAATCTGGGTGTTTGAGAGTATTAGAAAGAACTCACTATAAATACTCTACACAACCTCACAAGTAATATTTAAAGCCCATAATAACATTTATAAAAGACGAGAAAATATTTCACGGACAATTTTTGAGTTTTTAAATAATTTGTACGCCTCCCCCCCTCCTCAATTGTAAGTACATGAAAGTTCTCGCAACCGATCAGTCATGTTTTGGGAGTAGTTGACTGCATTAAATACTTGACTTAGAATTCTGCTTACGAATAAGTTGCTTTCTACTCCAATGTTGCATATGTGTGGTGTGATGCATGCAAATTCTTCAACCACGTGTATTTTTCATTATCTCGATTATTCCGGCAGTGGAACAAAATGTTTAGAGAAAATGAGTTATATTGAAAGTATATCAAAGAAGACTCCAACTGAAGTTCTCAGGTCATCATTTGGAAACGTTTTGCCATTCAAGAAGTTCTGCAGTGCCCGGAATAGATCGTAGGTTGTTGGCGTCAGGTCTGGTGAGTGCGGTGGGTGAGGAAGAATTTCCTACCCCAGCTCCAGGAGTTTTTCACTGGTATTATTTGCAGCGTGTGGTCGGGCGTTATCATGAAGAAACATGACAGCAATCATTTCTGGTCGTCTCTGCGCAATTGCATCTGCACCTATTCAGTTTTTTATTATAATTGAGCGTTGATAGCCTGAGTGCATTCCAACATTTCCTAGTAAATCACTCCCTTTACATTCTATCATACACAAACCATAAACTTCTTTTGATGTCGTCTGGCCTTTGCCTGAAGTTTTGCAGGTGCAGGTTTGTCTCTCCAGCTTCTTTTTCGTGCTATGTTTGAGTGTAGACACCATTTCCCATCTGCAGTGACCACTTTGTTCAGAAAATCAAAACGACGTTTCTTGGACAGTAGTGTCATAGAAGCGCATATGTGGCGCTGACAGTCGAAGTCGGTAGGTTTACGTAAAATCCATACGTCCAGTTGCACATTTCCTCTCGATGATTCAAAATGGCTGTATGGCTGACGCTAAACGGTCATTGTCAATAAGTGAGGCTCGACCACTTCTTGGCTTATCTTGGAGCTCGAATTGACCACGAAGAAACTTCTTAAACTAATAGTAGGCTGTGTGACGACTTATTGTGTCTTCTCCAAATGCTTGGTTGATACGAAGTTGAGATTGGGCAGCGTTTAGGCCGGACTTGTAATCATACAGTAGAAGAGTACGTTGCTGTTCACGACAAAGAGTCATTTAATGGGTAATTTTTAAAACGTTACATATCATTTAGGGTGTCCGACTAATTACTGTGTAGTGACTTAGGCTTTGCTAGGTTTTGCCTGACAGTGCATAGTGACCTAGTCTACCTAGGATCTAGGTCACTGGGCACTTTCAAGCGAACACTAGAAAAGATTAGTCCACTAAATATTAAATAGTCGTACACCCCTTATAAATCTATAAATAAATAAACTTTTCAAAAATAGGTTGTGCGGGAACTTTGTTTCCAACCTAAATATGGTAAATAACTTTTTTTTTAGATATCACTGTGGAGTAAATATTCAGACATTAAGGTAGGATTACAAATCAAATCATGAGATTACTCTCATAACGAAGGGATTTTCTAACTAAAATTGGAGATAGTCCGACTATTTAAACTTTATTAATTACAAATAAAAGAAACCCATCAAGGGAATCTTTGACAGAATGTTTTGAAAAGAATTGGAAATAAAGTGCAGAGGTAAGGCGTGAAATAATGAAAGATACCGAGGATGAGTAACCAGAGGGAAGCCTATTTGTGTGTTTTGGACCCGGAGGAAACAGCTCGGATCAGTTGACTTTTACCCAGGTTAAGTTAAGTTAGTCTAGGTTTGAGCTACGTTATGCTAACCTGAGTAACCTTAACTTAATTAACACGTAAACTGCAATCCCCTTAAAACCACAAAAGTCGACGATACCCACAAAGGTGACCTGATCCTGCAACTCTTACCAACCCGTTCCATTTCTGTGCCCCCTCCCCCTTTGCGAACTCTGCATAACAAAATTATTATAAATTCCACCTTAGTGCTAGAATGTCGCTTAACCGTCCGTTTAAACCATCGAGAAACGTTTCATTTGGCGAATAAATCATTTAACACCGATCGGAACAAGATCCACAACGAGTCCCTTGACTTAAAATGACTAAATTTTGGACGCACTCTCTACTTTGTGAGGCCAGGGTGGATGCTCGCATATCCTCTTAATAAACCAATTTTGAGTTTTTAGTTTTCATTGTTCACAAGAGAGTTAAAAACTCATTCAATTACTCGCTATGCTCGTTTAAATTGGAATGATAAGAGTACAAGAAAGTGTTTTGTGATAACAAACAACACTATCGCAATGTGAGGTCTTTAATTAATATAAAACCAATAATCTTAAACATGTTTAGTACTTCTCTATATCTTTAGTGGTTGTTTTTTTTCGAGGTAGCATTAATTAATTTAGTGTACTATAAAAACTAGCAACTGGAAGGAGAGAGATATAATCTGGATGGGGTAAGTGAGGACTATATTAAAAATAATAACTCAAGAATGAGAGAAAATAGATATGAGGTCTTGCGCACAATGCTGAATGTCTTTGGCAACGGGTCGAGCGGGGAGGATAGGAGAAAAATGCCTCGCTGGTACTAGGTGGTTTATTGATGTTTCCCTCGATCGATCAAGCCCAGGCGGTTTTGTTCATTTCTTGACATCCGGAAGAAGGTTGGAACGAGCGAAACGTCATATAAAGGACCTCTTACCAGCGAAACTGTTTTCTCCTAGCCTCCTCTCTCAAATCTTACAGTTTACACGTGCTGAAATAGGGGGAAGAAACTTAAAAACCCTTTTGGAGTCAAAAGCAATAGTTGAAATTGACTTTTTAGTATTCTTCACCTTTATTGACTCATCTTGGTGATCTTCTGGCTCAGTGATTCTCAACATTTTTTTCCAAAACCTTCTTTACAGGTCAGTATGTTTCAATATCCATCTTGCAAGATTGATCCAAAAGGATACCAACATAATAATGAGACAAATATAGATGGAATATTTTACAAATAAAAAGATATTCGCTTATATTTCTTAATTTTAATTTGTGGCATTTAATAAACTGAGACGTTCTGTAGAGTATGTAGGTACAATCTATAGAGTTGTGGTTTGTAGAAGGTATTCTCACCGTTTGACTCCACCAATGTGAAGGCCAAATTCTACACTGAAATCCCACCTCCCTTACTGAGAACCCCCGTTCTAGCTTCTTCTTTGGACCTTACGCCAGTTCTAGGGTGCAAAGTATTATTAAATACTGATTTTGTCCATTTTCACAACCATTCACGAGAAAGTGGTTTCTGTGTTGAAATTGTGGCACGGGCAAAGAATAATCAAAATGACTACTACAAACGATTCCGGTTTTGAGTGGCTACAAATCGCTACTAAACACATCTTTTTCGTTTTACTTCGAATCCATATGGGAAAGTTTAAAGTTTCTTCATTGCTGCATCTAATTTCATGGTGTCCTGATTAAAGGATAGCTAAATTTACTAGATTAGATCACGGATATTCCACTACTAATTACTGGGTGTAAGAATGAGAAGAATTCCAAGTTTTTAATTCTTGTCTTTAGAAGTTATTCTGAATTCTTTTTCATATATTTTGAAACAAGGATAGATAGATAGACGGATGGATGGAAGTATTTTAACTTTTGTGGAAATTCCAGAGCAATAATGGGTATCATTCCACGTCCTTCTGCTTAACTCTTTAATGACTATTGATTGATAAATCAATAGTTATCCTCTTGCAATGTTGCTCTTGACGCCTATGTTGATGTGGTTTTCTGCTTCCAGACTCACTTGAGAGAAAGAGCGACAAGGCAATGGTCACACACGACTACTGGAGGAGTGTGGCGCCGTACACCTCACATATACCCCACTCTTTAGTTGACAAGGGCGAAAATGTCAAAGAGATGGCGTTCTGCAGCGGCCCCTGATCTAAACGGAGAAGAAGACTCCGAACCCGTCTGAGGAAAAGGTTACGTGGGACCTTCTCGGAAACGGAAGATCCAAGCTCCCACTTCAAGGGCGAGACGATTATCTCTTTGACGAGACTTCTCGAGTAGGAGCCTAGTTATGTTCGTACATGTGAGTTTATTATGTGCGCTGGGATTTCCCTCTATACAAGCACTCAGTCCCGCAGTTAAGTCCACTTTTCGAGATGTCAACGGCTCTCATTTGCCTTTTTCGGCTATTATTTTGAGTCACATGGACGCGACTCTATAAGTTACTATGTCGGTCCATTGGATGGTAACCGATTTACTTTTCAATGAATTTTAAAATTTTTGAAATTCGTAAAATCAGATGATATATTTGATAATTGATAATACGTTTGTTAATTATTATTTTTTTCAATTATTAAAATAATTGAGATCACGCGACTTAGGTATGTTGACCTTGTTTATTCTTTGTTTCCACTTTCGTATTTTCATAATTTCCTCCTTTTTTAAAAATTTAAATTATCATCAGCTTCCATATGATCATCGACCCTTTACCACAAAGTGGAGGCGTCGCTCATCAATGCCACTAACCAAGTGCTCGCCTCTTGTTAGCCTCGAAAACACAAAGCTACTCATGAGTTTGTTTGCGCCAGATTGCCCATTAATAGCGATGGGGCGCCGCATATGAGTTGTGGAACTTCGACCAATCCGAGTTCGTCCTTGGGCAGAATGCCCCTAGCAGCCCTCTCGCAAACCCACTCCGGCTAGTTCTATCACACGCACTGCAATCTACCCACTCCCTTTTACTCTTGGGCTCTCATTCAGTTAATCAACCCACCCTTTACACGCTCTTTCACCCTTCTCACACGTTCCAAATAGTTTACCCGAGTAAATACGGGTACCTCATAAGATAGATGCATTTGATGATTCTCATGAAATATTACATTTGTCGTCTCAATGATGGCACCCTGGTTGTCATAGTAACGCACCATTTTGTATCCCCTGTCCCAAGTTAGAGCGGAAATCGAATCTCAGACTCCAAATTAATTGAGATATTGCGTTTGTTGTGTCACAGCAACGGTACGGCTGCCATTAATGAACATAAGATATAAAATAGTCATCCTTACTCAACGACACTCATTAATGAAGTGAAGAAAGAAAATAGTTATTCTTAGTCAACTTCTCTCACTAATGAACTGAAGAAAATAGTCATCCTTTTACGACGACTCTCACTAAGGAACTGAACAAAGAAAATAATCATGCTGAGATAAAGACCTTGACTAATGAACTGAAGAAAGAAAATATTCCTCATTAGTTAAAGGCTCTCACTATGAGCTGTAGAGAGAAAATGGTTAGCGTTAGTTAACGGATCTCATTAAGGAACTGAAGAAAATAGTCATGCTTAGACAACGAATATCACTGATGAAGTGAAGATATAAATATTTATCCTTAGTTAACGGCTGTCACTAATGAACTGAAGAAAGAAAATAGTTAGCATAAGTTAACGGCTCTCACTAATGAACAGAAGGAAGGAAATAGTAATCATTTCTCAAAGACTCTTACTAATGAATTGAAGAAAGAAAATAGTCATCCTTAGTCAACAAACTTACCAATGGACAGAAAAAAAATAAGCACCTTATTCAACGGCTCTCACTGATGGACTGGAGAAAGAAAATAGTCATCCTTAAATAGTTATCCTTAAATATCGGCTCTGATTAATGAAGTGAATAAAGAAATTAAACATGCTTGCTTAGTTAACGGTTCTCACGAATGAGCTGGAGAAAGAAAACAGTCATCCTTAAATAGTTATCCTTAAATATCGGCTCTGATTAATGAAGTGAATAAAGAAATTAAACATGCTTGCTTAGTTAACGGTTCTCACGAATGAGCTGGAGAAAGAAAACAGTCATCCTTAGTCAACAACTCTCACTAATGAACAGAAGAAAGAAAATAGTCATCCATAGTGAACGGCTCTCATTATGAATTGAATGAAAGAAAATAATCATCGTTAGTAAATGACTCGCAATAATGAATAGAAGAGAGAAAATAGTCATTCCTAATCAATGTCTCTCCCGAATGAACAGATAAAATAGTCATCTTTAGTCAACGTCTTTCATTACTGAACTGAAAAAAATTACATGATTAGTTAACGGATCTCAGGAGTGAAAAAAAGAGGAAATAGTCATCCTTACTTAACGGCTCTCAGTAATGAAGAAAGAAAAGTTATCCTTTGTTAACGTCCATCACTAATTCGATGAAGAAAGAAAATATTTATCTTTACTTAACAGCTCTCACTGATGAACAGGGAGAAAATAGTCATCACCAGTCAACAACTTATAGAGTGCTCAAATTACAAGATTGAATGAGAAAACCAAAGTTGTAAAGGAAACACTGTTCACAAATTGTAAATACTTCTCTTTTGCATTATAATCACAATTAAACAGCCTACTTATGTTTCTCCATATTATTGTCATTCTCTTAATCACTTGCTTATTTTTACCACTAACTAAATAATTTTTATTTCCATTACCGGTATATAAGAAACTTTAAAAGAATTTATAGAAAAGAAACGAAAGAGTGGAAAATAGTAAATTTTGGTTAATAAACATAAATATTCGTGTAAAAGTCTATATATACTACTTTCCATTTTATCTTTTTAATATATTTTATATAAATATGGTTTGATTGATGAAAACAAAGAGCATTTATAGTTTGGATTGCCTAAATAAGAAAAACGGTGACATTTTGCAACAGTACAAGGCCTATGAAGCAAGTCATTCTTTGTCCTGATTTTAATGAAATTGTTATATTAATTCCTTGTATTATAATTTCACAATTATAAGATTTAATAATTATCTAAGAATTGATAAAATAAGTTAATGTAAATTGAGAGTACCAATTTTATGTTATGGGAACCGATTATATATATATAAATGTATTAAAAATGGTTCTTAAAAAGACCGCATTCATGTATTTGAGGTGTTATGTAAAAAGGTAGATATCCTCTGCTCGATGGGTGACCGTTCCTTCTATGTTTGTGCTCCTAAACTCTGGAATGCTCTTCCTGCCGAAGTCCGATCCCCTCTCTCCCTTGCTACTTTTAAACGTCTCCTGAAGACTCACCGCTTTAGAATTGCCTTATCTTCCCTGTAAACTTTCTTTACACTCGCTACACAACCTGCGCTCTGGGAGGGCTAACAGCCCTGAAGAGCTCATTATAAATACCTATTATTATCCGCGAAATCCACATCTGAAGAGTGAGAAAGAAATCTATACCAGAAGACGTTTCAACGGAATGCAGAGGTTATCACAATAAGAGGAAGCTCCTAATTTGCCGTCATCCGAGAATACTCGAGCTCCAGAAGAAGAAGACCTGACACCAGTTATGGGGTGTTCCTCTCCCAAGGAGGTAGACGCATCTATAACTGATGACTCCTCCGAAGGATGGCAAAGCAGAAGATTATGGATTCGCCAAGAGAGCAACAAGCTAGTCGATTTACCAGCCTGGCGAAATCCACTTCCATCAAACCTCCCGTCTACAAAGAAGCAGCCGTTACGGGATGGACAAAAATCGTGGATTTCCGCTGCTTTGCCCCTCGAAGTGGTAGATCAACTTCCACCACAATCAAGCCTCCCGTCTTCAACGAAAAAGCCGCTACGGGACGGTCGAAATCCTGGATCTTTGCTGCTTTACCGCCCGAGAGGGTGGAGCGAATTTCACCACCAGTGAGCCTCCTGTCTTCACCTAAGCAGCCGTGATTTTTTGCTGCTTTGTCGCTAGAGATTGTGAATCCATTTCCACTTACGATCACATTCTCGCTGAGCTACTCCTCTAAGCATCAAAATCATCGAGCTCTGCGAGACTCGGCAGCAAGAATGATTCGAGCTCATTTCTAATCACCGGACTACTTCGAGCAACCTTGATAAGCTACGATGAACCACTACGAGTGTATGTGGGTTGAGACCTAACCCGGCAAAAGTTTGTCCCGTCTCTACCTACGAACACAGCACCCTCATCACAGCTCAAAAGGCCAAACTGGAGCAAGAGGAAACCAACAAACGAACCCACGCCTTTCGTTAGGGCACAGTGATAAAAAATTGCGAATAACAACAAATAAGTTTAATAATGTCGATTCATTGCTAAATTTTAAAAGTGTAAATAGTAAAGATTCCAGTGTCCGGTGATGAGAATAATATTAATTTTGCTAGACCAAATTAAGTGTGCAAAGTCCGTGTAAATATTAATATAAAGTTAACTCTGTATTCCTAAGTTCCGTTTAATTTAAGAAATGTGGTGTGATGCCTATACGCAAAGGAATGTACTTTAAAAAAAAGAGATTTTGGTTGCGATGAGAAACTGCAGCTACTACATGCGGAACGCTCTAATCAATGTTATTAAATCGCTTGGCATAACATAGGTTAAACAAAGAATCTCAAGCCTGCTGACCCCTCTGTAATCTACGTTTTGCGGTCAATGATAAAAATGAAATAAGAAAGCATATATAATGTTGTTAGCGCGCGCACAAATTTGTAGGTATGCCTAAAAATATATAAAAAAAAGTGGTACAAAACCCTCAGGAGCGCTTAAGAATTTAATTTATACTGCAGCCAATAATAAAAGTGAAGGATGGGCATAATAAAAGTAAGAATAATAAAGTTGTGGCGCACATACACACACACACAAATATATTTTTGTTCGCATTTGAGAGTTTCAGTTCCTGCGTCCGAACGTTTTAAAGAACCTCTGAATACCGTAAAAATATATGCAAAATAATAATCTCTAAATACATAATCTTGTTTCAAAACTCCGTATTTTTGAAGGGGAGTGTTATGGAGTGCTCACATTGCAAAATTGAATCAGATAACCAAAGGGAGCTAAAAAATAAGCACTTTGGAGTCTTATAAAATCTTATAATGAGTTCACGGTAATACAAAATAACATTCCATTTGAAGGTAATACAAATGATAAGTGTTGTAAAAAAGCACTGTTCCAAAAATTGTAAATACTTCTCTATTGCAATATAATCACAACTAAACAGCCTACTCATATTTCTCCAAATTATTGTCATTCTCTTAATCACTTTCTTATCTTTACCACTAACTAAATTATTTTTATTTCCATTACCAATATATGAAGTAATTTTAAACGAATTTATAAAAAAAGAAACGAAAGAGTGGAATATAGTAAATTTTGGTTAATAAATATAAAACTTCATGTAGAAGTCTATAGATAATACTTTCCATTTTATCTTTTCAATATATTTAATATAAATCGGGGTTGATTAATGAAAACAAAGAGCATTTTTACGTTGGATCGCCTAAATAATAGAAACGGTAACATTTTTCAACAATACAAGGCCTATGAAGCAAATCATTCTTTGTTCTGATTTTAATGAAATTGTTGTATTAATTGCTTGTATTATTATTTAGTAATTATAAGATTTAATATTTATGTAAGAATTGATAAAATAAGTTAATGTCAATCGAAACAACCAATTTTATTTTATAGGAACCAATTAAATATATAAATTTATTATAAATGGTTCTTAAAAAGACCTCATTCATGCACTCGAGCTGTTATGTTAAAAGGTAGATGGACTGCGTTCAAAGATGAATTCTTTTATCAAGAAACGACCATGTGAAGATGATTCCAAGCTCCTGCCCGAATGAAGAATATTGAATCCAGCTCCAAGATTCCTTTTACCTTTTGAGGAAATCTTCGATCACCAATTTCCCAAGTAATAAGAGAGATTTGCACTTTTCGAATCATACCCTTGTGAATACACAGCCTTTACGGAGAAAGCGGCCAGGCAGCCGATCAGCCTAATTAAGAAACCCATTTGGCCGCCCCAAGAGTGGTACTAAAATTCGGTGACAATCACACCACTCTCGAAGAGGCTTTCTTCAGTTACCTTCTGACTATCACTAATAAACTAAAGAAAGAAAATATTCATGCTTAGACAACGGCTCTCAATAGTGGATAGAGAAAACATTTTTTCTTAGTCTAAGACTCTCACTAATAAACAGAAGAAATAAAATAGTCATATCTAGTCAATGACTCTCAGTAATGAACTGAAAAACGAAAATATTCATGCTTTGTCAACGGCTCTCACTAATGCAGTGAAGAAAAAAAGTCATAATGTCAACGACTCTCACTATAATGAACTGAAGAAAGAAAATATTTATCCTTAGTTAACAGTTTTCATTAATGAATTGAAGAAAGAAAATCGTTAGCTTTAGTTAACGGCTCTCACTATTGAGCAGAATAAAGAAAATAGTAATCTCTTCTTAACGACTATTACTAATGAATTGGAAAAAGAAAATAGTCATCCTTTTTCTACGGCTCTCACTAATAAACAGAAGTATGAAAATGGCTCTCATTAACTAACAATTCTCACAAATGAACAGAAGAAAGAAAATAGTGATCCATAGTCAACGACTCACCCTTATGAACTGAAGAAAGAAAATAGTCATGCTTCGTAAACGGCTCTTAATAAAAAGTTAAGATAGAAAATAGTTATATTTAATCAACGTCTCTCACTAATAAACTAAGAAAGAAAATAGTCATCCTTATTCAACAGCTATCACTAATGAACTGAAGAAAGAAAATTCACATTCTTAGTCAACGGCTCTTACTCATGAACTGTAGAACAAAAATATTCGTCCTTATTTAACACTGTAGCAGCTAACATCCTTGCTAGCTCCTACAAAAGTATAATTCCTTGTCTGAGAGATTACTCATCTCGCTTCCATTAATTCATATTCATGTACGACAATTCCAAGCATATATAACTCGTACGTTTTCCAGCAAAAATTACCCTACGTATCGTCTGATAATAATAATCCTATACGTTGTACGATATATATTTCAACCAATCCAATTCCTTGTCTGACGTATTTTAAACCGACCAATCAGCATCAACCTACCTCTTCCCCAATGTTCGCTGTCAATTATAGTCCACTCCTGCTCTCGTTATCGTCAGACAAAGGTTAGTAAATTAACGTTACCATTATTCAACTCAATCGAATATCTTAACAATTCAAAATGTAATTCCCTCTTTTCTCTCCATTTCCAGTTTCCTTGAGATTATAATTCGAGCAATTATTTTGTGTTAAAACTATTCACAAGGCCATCCATCCATACATTAAATATATCATATCCTGTAAATTATATCGACCGAATCTTATATTAAAGATATCCAATATATCATTCAAAAAACTTCTAACTCAAATTTTTATAAATATTTATTCGAATATATAATTACGCTAAACCTACATTTATATTCGATCAAATTCATTATTCTCATTCTGTGTATTTCCCATTTTCTCCTTGCTATTTGTTTGACTTCTATATCTTTCTCGTTAATTTATAAATAAATAGAATTTACTCATTCCTTTCCTACTTTCTCATTGGTGACTTCTTGTCTTAGAGGCGGTCCTTTATCTTTTACTAGCTTATATATACCCTTATTATATTATTTCCTCCTGTAGTTATCTTTGAGAATGAACTGAATAAAGTTCGAAAGTTCTTGGAAGCAACTTTTTTTCATTTTTCCTGCGTGACATTGCATTCATATATATATATATATATATATATATATATATGAATGCAATGTCACGCAGGAAAAATGAAAAAAAGTTGCTTCTCTCTATATATATGCATATACCCGCTTTAACAGCACTCTAGAAACTAAATACAGAAAAGAGTCATACTTAATTAACGTCCCTGACTAATGAAATGGAGAAAGAAAATAGTTATCCTTAGTCAACAGTTTTCACTAATGAACAGAAAGAGAAAATTGTCATCCCTAGTCAACCACTCTTACTAATGAACTGAAGAAAGAAAATGTTCATGCTTAGATAACGGCTGTCAATAATGAAGTGAAGAAAGAAAGTTAGTCAACAACTCTCACTAATGAACAGAAGAAAGAAAATAGTCATTCATAGTGAACGGTTTTCATTAATGAATTCAATAGAAAAAAATATTCATCGTTAGTCAACGACTCACAATAATGAACAGAATAAAGAAAATAGTCATTCTTAATCAATGGCTCTCCCCAATGAAGATAAAAAAAATAGTCATATTTAGTCAACGGCTCTCATTAATGAACTGAAGAAAAAAAATGACATGACTAGTTAACGGATCTCAGGAATGAAGTAAAGAAAGGAAAAAGTCATCCTTACTTAACGGATCTCAGTAATGAAGAAAAAAAAACTCATCCTTCGTTAACGTCCATCCTAATTAAATGAAAAAAAAATAGTTGTCCTTAGTCATCGGCTCTCGCTGATGACCTGTAGAAAGAAATTAGTCACCCTTAGTTAACGCTCCTGACTAATCAAATGAAGACAGAAAATAGTGAGCTTTAGTTAATGGCTCTCAATAATGAGCTTAATAAAGAAAATATTCATCCTTAGTCAATGGATCTCACTAATGAAGTGAAGAAAGAAAATATTTAGCTTTGTTGTAGATAAAATTGTTATTACTCCCCTCCTCCAACTGTGTTAAATAATCCCTTCCCAAATGAGATAAGAGTTAGGATTGAAAATCTCCCTCATCCTGGCCCCGACCAGGTATGAATAGACAAACGATGGTTAGTGAGTTTCCCGCGATTAGGCGCAGGCTAAGAAAAATAGGTGTAAAACTGCTTGTAAACAAAGAGGTAAAAAAGGAGATAAAAAATGAAATGTCTTGAAGAAAAAAAATGTTCCGTTCATTTCAATCTATTTTCAGACTACCAGGGACACTAAAGCCTGATTGATGAGCGTGCTGCTATACTAGTTGCGAGTTGAATCAGTCTATACGACCCTCTTGCGAGGTTATTATGGAAAAATTACGTGTTTACTGGAAAAATATTTTTGTTTTATCGTGATTAATCTTTCAACGGCTTGTTAAGTTTATCTCATGAACATGCTTCCTCTAATTATCTTTTCCTATCATATTTAAATTTTAATTTACGCACATCTTTCTTCATTTTTTTTATGTGTTTTGTTATTTACCTATGTTCTTTTTATTTCTTTATATTTTTTATTTGCCTATTTTTCTTTTTTATTCCTTTGGATTCTTTCTTTAATTGGTAGCGATTCCACGTGTAAAAGTAGCCTCAACATTACTTTAATCGCAAGATAATCTGTCTAAATTTGACAGGGTTGTCGAAGGTCGCTTTTCTACTTGTGCTTTTTATCATTCTGTAAAGAGGTTCTAGCGAGTCATTAGGTCACTTTTTGTAACTGAAAATCCGTCGCGCTTGATAAAAACTAATCATTTTAACTTCCCCTAATTAACTGTTTGTTCCACATATTTGACAGATTTTTTCTTTCAAGACGCGAGACTAACCTTTACTCTCTCTATTATGGGCTTAATTTCTCTACAAGCCACAACACGAGTATGCTGCACTTACAGTTTACTTTTGTTGATAACTCACTTTAATGGATCCATTGAGTGTTGTAGAGGGCCGTAAAGCGCAGGGGTTTAGTTGTTAAAATTCTATCCCAACAACATTAATTGTAGGTGCTGCGTTTTGATGTGGATTAACCGCCGTCCATACAATCAACCTTTGCAGTCACCCACCAAATCGGCATCCGGATGGCCGGTTGCTGATTCGGTGAGTGACTGCAAAGGTTGATTGTATCGACGGCGGTTGAACCGGCTTCTCGAGAGAGCCTGCAGCCGGTTTGCCGGAGAGCTCTACCGAGACTTTCAATCTAAAGATTACCGGTTTTAGGCTTTGACCGGGATGAAGATGAGTTTGAAGTTGGTCTGGTAGGGGACTCTATACTAGGGGTCAAAGAGAAGAATTATGCCGTAGGAAAACAATGCGACGGAGGATATAATGCTATCTGGAAAGAAGAGTTGTGGATTCAGTGAACGATCTCACGAACAGATTTAGCAGAGACAAAGTTTATATCATGCATGTAGGGAATAATAATATTTTATCTACAATGTCTGAGGAACTAGTGGCAAGGTACTGCCCAATGATGTGAAAGCTGAAGGAAAAGTGTAGGAATGTAGCGTTTACAGAAGTGTTCATTCGGGAATAGATGAGGTGATTTTTTCTACGGAAGAACTTAATCAGAGCCTGTAAAGTAAATAGGAGAGAGTTGTTCGCAATAACCTAATAATAATAATGCACCCTATCAAAGTTCTGGAAATCTAGCACGAAATTTATCATGTTTTTACATAAACGCGCGCAGTTTGAAAAACAAAATAGATGATTTGACTATAATAGTATCGTGAACAAGGTTCGATTTTAGTGTAGTTACGGAGACAAACAGAGAGTTATAATAAGGAATTTATTGTAGAATTTAACTTATTAAGCTATAAATTGTTTAACTCATTACCCGCGGCTATATAAAGGAGTTAATAAAGTTTGACCAAAATTAGAATTTTATCTTATATCAGGGTTGTTAAAAGATATCCGAGCTTAATTTATGGAAACCCCAATGCTAACAGAGATTTTTTTTTATGTTCCCAAAATGGGAACCTTGGCGAGTGCAGGTGAAAATTAGTGAAAATTAAACAATGTATATAAACGAATCCTCTTTATTTGTAATGAAAAGTTGTGTTAAAAAATCAATAAAATTGATAACTTATACTAATAATCTTCCATTTAAAACAAAAATACTCTTAGAAAATTATTTTTTTTAATTACATAACATCACAGCTCTCTATTTATTGTGGTACATTTTGTTTCTCTTTTGTAGAGCCTCTTAGTACACGTTTCACACTTCAGTCTGATGTTTTTCATGCAAAGTACACTTCTTTCCTGCGTACAATCTGCAAGATAGTGGTAGATCCCATCGTATCTGCTTGCTTGGGAAGGAGCTACGGATGGTCCACCAAGTTGAGTTTAATAAAACGCACGTCTTACTAGTGAACGAGCAAACCTCTCTCCTGAACTTTTGATGAGTCATTGTACTCTCTGGATTGATATATTTGTAAAATTTGAAAGCAGCTACTACAGCTAGGTTCAGGATGTGATTGAACAAATTTGACCACCACTTCATGCTTCTAAATCTAGGTCTATATGCTGACAACAATCGATCACATACGTCAGCTCCTTAATTGCGACAGTGAGTGACTACGCTATTGTTTTTTTCATTTGAGACACAGAACTGGCCCATCACATCGATAATCATAGTGTCCTCTCTCTTTCTATTGAATTTCTTTGCTTGATATTAAAGGGCAATGACCGGTTCGATTTTCTCTAACCGTCCGACAAGCGCGGATGTTTTTTTCCTAGCAAGGTCAATTAGAAGAGAATGACTCGTGAAGAAATTGTCAAAAAATAGTATGTGAGAGTCTGTGTGGATGATTTGTTCAATCATGGTATTTACAACGTGAGAACCAAGAGAAATCTGACTGTTTGGATCCGTTCGACAATAGATTTCAAAATTTTATGGGAAGCCATTCGTGCTGTAGAGCATCCAAAGTTTATAGCCAAACCTGACATTGTGAAGCCCTTTGTATGCCACCATCGACTAATCTGTACTAAGGGTTTGAGGATAAATCTCGAACTGCTGACATTTTTGTCTCTGTCGTGGTATTGCAAGGACCGAGTGGTGGTGTGCGTACGTATAAGTTTGTTACGTACTTCAAACCTCCTTGATTAAGTTTTTTTCTAAGAGTGCTATATTTTAATATGATTATTATTACGTTATTCTTTTTAATCTTGGGGGGTTTCTAGTGCCATGCTGAGCGTTTTGAGGATTGAATTAAATGCTACTAAGAAAAAAACCCCTTTAATTGCAACATGAACAAAAAAATGAAATCTAACAAACAAACTACACAGATTTGAATTAAACAAGTTTAAGTGAGGCTTACTAAATTACACAGTTGAATATACAGTAATGGTTGACCAAAAGCCCACTTTAATATTAAACACTAATTGACCTTCAAAAAAAAAGATAATGGAATTTATTTACCTTTAAAAATCCACATGGGAGTCGGGTTTGAGACTGACCTTGGCCTCAATTTTTATGTAGCCTCAAGAATGTTGTTTTCGGGCAGGCACGTGGACGTCTTCCTTGCCACCCCAGATGTTGTCTGACATGGGAATATTTTTAAAGCCACAGATGAATTCAGTGCGTGTGACGGATGGCGGTAAGCACGTTATCTTGGTAAGATGATTTCACTAACGGGACAGGGAAAGTATGCTTCTTCCAATCTTCAGGTTAATCTGGGAATAATTCGCATTGACGAGCGATGAGCAAACGAGTGAATCCTTTGGCGAAGGGGAGTGCTTGAAGGAGTTCACTTTGGGGTATTCCTCAATGGCGAGGACTATCTCTGGGCTTATTGTAAACCAGGATAGGTAGTTTCTCTTTCGAGAGCTAGTTGAACTTGTTTCTCAATACAAGTTAACTTAAATATTTGGTGTGACAACCAGGAACTGGCTCAGCATGAGCTTCCTCTGTGTTCCTTTCGTAGGGTTGCCGGGCACTTCACTTCGCCGGACTTCGTTATCTCGATCGCAAACTCGATCTTCCTTGTTCTTCCAAAGTTATCGGGGGTGGGGGGTGAGGACGGCGGAATTAAGTCTCCTCCTTCTAACAATTTTTCTCAGAGAGTATTTCCCTTAGCTCTAAAGGCACCTTCTGGCTGGCCTTTGGTTGTCGCTCTTCTAATTTCGTCAATGAAGTTAAATTAAATACCCTCTCTTAGGGGAAATATTGCCGGTTTAACCAATGTTAGGCTCACTGGAACCGAAATGTGATGATTAGTGCATTATGTGGTTGGGCGAAGGCCTTTCTGGTGATACTCGAAGCGAGGGAAGAAGGGGGGGAGAGTAAATAATATGGTTACGCCGCCAAAAATGCAAGGACATTGCGGTTACCGAAAAGGGCCTCAGCTTTGAGGGTGGGATATCGATTTCCCTACAGTCTCAACATATTTAGAAGAGGAAGGATCTTTGCAACACTCTGATGGAGCCAAATTATTATTATCAGCAATGTGAAAATATTTCTTTATTGCTCTAAATCGCTCTCAACTTATTGTTTTTTGAAAAATGGGTGCTTCTAAATCCTTGCTGGTTAACCAGTTAGTAAACTTCTGCTGGAAGACTATCATATCCACTTATCAGTAGCAGTCCCAAGATGTCGAGTTCTATGCGCTGACGAACTGTATTGAAAAATAAGATGCCATTTAGTCGAACCATTTAAATAATTAATATACAATCATACATTCGCATTTTTTTACTTTCCGTATTGTTTTGGTTTCTCGATAGTCTGATATCATATTAGGGTAATCTGATTACAATTGTTTAATAATATAATAATAATTAACAGTAGAAAGACTGTTCAACGTTAGGAATTTATATACTGATGTAATTACTAAATCTGTATGCATTATTTTGATAAGAGCATATATTATTTGCTCGAACTTAAATTAGTTAAAAACAATTGTGATGTATATAAGCATTACAGAGGTTAAACTTGAAAATATTATGGTACCTGCTAAATTTCAATAACTTACCCGTAAAATAAATTACAAGTAGCCTCCATTCTTGAAACACACTAAGATCCTTCTATGATGAAGATCAGACAGCAATCGCGTTTATACATATTAGTATATTACCACGATAATACGAGTATCTAACAGGTTAGAACACGATCTATTCGGATATATAAAATAGGATAAATGTATTTTACAACCACCGACCGCTAATGTTCCCATTTGGGGAACATAAATTACAAATTAACTTTTCATGTGCTTTTCAAACTTAATTTTGTAAAAGTTATTAATCATTTATTTGGTCAATGTTTCAAAATTTAACTTTTATATGTATTTCTTCCATATCCATCATCCACGTTCATTTATAATCAGAATATTGAAAACTTTAAAAAATGGCACAATTTTGAAAAAAAATTAAGAGACTGTACTATTCTTATTAATTAACTTAAGATTCAAAATTTGATGAATAATGGTTCCTTTATCTTTAATAAAACAAACTAAACCATAAAATACTTCAGACTATTGTTATAGTGTTGATGATTTCAATTTTTATGCATTTTCCCAAAATGGAAACGTTGGCAGGTAATGGGTTAATAAACAAAAAATGCGTCAGTCTCGATAGTGAAATACATCAATATAGATAAAACATCTTAAATTTTAGTTTTTGAATTCATCATAAATAGTAATAAGATAAATTTTGTCGTGGCTTACTAGTCATGGAGGCAACTAGAAGAGTAAATATTGTTTAGCAACGCATTAAGCCTTAATTAGACAATAAGTAACGATTATATGCGATGATTTAACTTTTAAGAACGTATTTTTTCTAATTGAAATGGTAGAATTTATAAACGCTACCTTTCTGCATCAAAACGTAGACTAGCCGACCCGGGAACAAAATATCAAAATATAATTATATTCAATCTAAATATTCCTAAAATGCTCAAGAATGTCGTCAACTCATTCTGGAATTTAAATCTTGTAATTTTTATATTTTTGACTCCCACTTAAAACTTTTAAGTGGGGAGTTTTAAGTGGGGATGAAATTTTAAACTTTGAAAACCTCCAGGGAATGTAAAATGAATTTCAATGTTTATTTTCACTATAAATAACGAAATAGTGCGCTATAAACATAACGATTTAAATACCTCTTATCAAGTGGCGTGGACAAATAGTGAGATTAAAAGGTGAATAATGGAAGGTAATTGATTGTAGAAAATTTCAAAAACTTGCAATAGTGCCGAAAATCGAAACCAATACCTTCCTTATCGTCGCTTGGTCAAACGTAAAATTTGAACCGAGAAGATGAGCTATAAAAAGGGACTATAGTCGCTGTCAGAACACGAACCAATGGATTTTATTCATATGTAAATAATTGTAAACCAATTTGAAGACTGTACTAGGCTCTTTCAGGGTGCCAATAGTGTCCGAAATGACAAACCGGGAAACGTGGTTTAAACATTAAATGAACATTTTACAAATATTTTTTTACCGTCATACAAAAATCTCACAAAATAAGACGTAATATATTTATATGAAGACCCCAGACTTTAAAACATTGATATAACCAAAATTGAAACAAGTTTTGATATAAAAAAATGGAAATTTCGAAACCGACCTGTTAAAACCCTGTTGCATAATTTTCAAAAATATAATTAGCGAGGGTCTAATAGTTCATAAGGCGTTCAAACAGGCAAATGTCACATCGATTTGCAAAATCGCATAAAGATTGATCATAGAAATTTTCACCCATCTCCCTTACTTCGCTCGCTGATAAACTTTTGGATTCATTCTTAGAGATATGATCATGAAACATCTGGAAGTAAATAACTTAATAAATGACTGACAGTACGGCTTTTGACGCAACCCTCAGGTTTAATAAATATGCTTAATTTTTATCCCGAAATGACCATAAAGTTTAAACAAAAAAGCTTGGATGTAGTTTACTTCGAATTCAAAAGGGCTTTTGATACTGTTCCATCTAATAGAAAAACTTTATAAAGCTAACAACGCACATAATAGGTGCATCGTACTAAAATACACAGATGACAGGGTAGACAACTATAGGCAGATAGTTGTGGTTATTAAAAATAGTTCATCATTGATATTGTTCACTAAAGGCGTTCCTAAGGGGTCTGTTATACGACATTTTTAATATATATATATATATATATATATATATATATATATATATATATATATATATATATATAGATATAAATATATAAATGATAGATACTATAACAAGAGAGAAAGTCCCTCCAATGACCTGCAGCTTTTTGTGATAAGATGATAAATGGTAATTGAATTGATGGTTTTCCATTGTTCAAATCACTTTGCCTTTGAATAGCTAAATGAGGCTTCTGCCACTGCGACTAGATGGCGCCACCTAGCTCAAAATCCGATGGCAGATTTGAAATATCCAGGGTGAATAACCCTATGTCCCATGGTCATATGGGTCATTTTATGGCTATAAATGGGTACAATTTAACTTTACTCCTTTTGAAAACTGAACTTTAGTCCTTTTAAAAAAACAGCGACGCCTAGATCTGGCGCTTCGCCGCAAGTAAAAAGGAAAATCGGTTTTGATATAGAAAGGTACTTTTCTTCCCTTATATAGAGCGCTTGTAAGACCTCATTTTGAAAATGCGGCGCTGTTCTGCTTTTTATACTGTATGCGAAAGAATATTGTATCGCGTCGAGCGTCGAACGACATAATCAATTTCTGAACTTAAAAATAATATCGTATGATGAAAGGTTGATGAAGCACATCAATTTACTTTCACCGGAAGATCGGCATCTACTACGCGGTCAACTTATTGGTCTTTATAATACTAAATGGGTTTCGAACTAGTGAACAAAAGATTTAATTATCACTGCGACAGAAGAAATTTTACTATAAAATAACACAAAGATGGAATGACTTACCTATTTAATAATGATAAATATTACTCTAATTTATGAACATGGAGAAATAAGAGTGGTGAAACTAATTCCTTATCCATATCCACTTTTCTCTTTACCTCTCCTTCGCCTATGAATTCCACCCTTTCTATTATTACTTGAACTATTTTTTTTTTTTAGGGGCTATCAGGCGACTGCCCACTTGGGAATAAGTCGCCGCAAACAAACAGCCTACTCTTAGGCTACTTTAAAATAAAAGTTTGAAAACAAAACAACGATAAAAAGAGATGAAAATTAGGAAGCAAGCTTCGGCGTCTTAGGGAGCTAACCTACCACCCGGCGTAGGAGCGTGAGAACCTGGAAAAAAACAACAATAACAAAAAAACAAAACAAAACCTAGTTAAATAAGAGGGACAAGGCCGGCCTCCCCCCAAATGTCTATCAGTCCACTAATCAAGGTGCACGCACTCATCCTGAGTACAAGGGACAGGCGGTAGCGACCCCGCCCATCCCGGTACCGGGACAGGTAACGTGCGCGAAGATCACCCAGACTGGAACATTCGACAAGAATGTGCCGAACAATCTAAGGGACGACGCAGTCGTCACAATAGGGAGCAGGCGAGTGCTCCATCAAATAGCGATGCGTCACACAAGTATGTCCGATTCGGAGACGACAAAAAGTGACTGGAAGCTGACGCGGCATTGGGGGATAGGTCCATGGAAACAGTCGCGGCGCAATGGCACGCAACTTTAAGATCCCTTCGACCATCTCATATCTTCTTTGCCAAGCAGCACGAAGAGCTGCCCATATTCCTGCCATGTAGTCGGTGTGAGGAAGAGCGAAGCGCTGGTCCGGTCGCAGAGTCCTCGCGGACTCTTTGGCGCGCTCATTCCCCGCAATTCCTACAAATCCAGGAACCCAGCAAAAGATAATCTCGACATCCACCCGGTTCGGCAAAAACCGTGGCGTCACGGATATCGAGAACCAGGGGATGCGGAGATTACAATGCCCCGAGAGCACTCAGGGCGCTTTGTGAGTCGCTATAGATCACAATCCGGTCTCCGAACCTGGTACGTCGCGTAATCTCCCGTACCGAGTGGTATATTGCTACCAGCTCGGCCGTGGAGACAGACGCAGCGCCTGGCATAGCCCCGCTGACTTCAACCAGAGGGGATACGGCGTGGAAGCGGACCCCATCTTGGGACTTGGAGCCATCCGTATACACTGGCACGGTTCCAGCGTGACACGAGGTGTGCTCCAAAAAGTTCGAACGCAATACTCCCGGCGCTGTACAAGCTTTGGGAACAGAGGCGTGGCGACAAATAGACAAATGTGGTACCCTCCAGGGTGGCGTTCTGCAAAGAACCAAGGGTGCCACCGGTCCGAGAGCTATACCTAGCTCTCGAAGGAGTTTCCTGACCCTGAACCCAAAAGGCTTAGGGTATTACTGGCGTCTGTCGGCTGCATAGGCACCGTAGAGATAAGCTGGGGATTCAGTGAGAGATGTTGGCAAATGAGGGAGGCACAGGGTTGCGCGTACAGGCAAGTGATGCAGTGTACGCGACGTAGAGCGAGTGGCATCTCCCTAGCATCAACCAACAGGCTCTCAATTGGGGAAGTGCGGAGGCACCGGTCGCAAGTCGAAGAAGGGCGTGGTGGATCGAGTCCACTTTTCGCAATAAACGCTCGGCCCCGGATGCATAAAACACGCATGCGTAGTCGAGCTTCGAGCGAACAAAGGATCGATAAAAAAGTAAGGCAGTAGCCATATCAGCGCCCCAAGCACTGAACGCCACGGAACGGAGAATATCCATGGCATGGGTACAAGAGACCCTAAGGCTGCGAATATGAGCCTCCAAGGTGAGGCATCGGTCAAATACAAAACCAAGGAAACGGTGCGATTCGACCAATTTCAGGCGCACCACATTAAGAAACAAATCTGGGGCGGGGTGAAACCGTTGATGGCGGCCAAAGAAAACCGAAACCTGTGCGCTTCAGCGTAGCGAGAGACGCGGTTTAATGCCTGTTGGAGTTGACACTCCAGAGTTGGTATCTGAGCCGCGCAAAAAGAAATCGAAAGGTCGTCCACGTAGAGCATGGCAAGAACATCTTCCGGCAGCACCGAAGTGATGCCGTTGATGCTCAGGGCAAAGAGTGGGACACGGCGGACAATTCCTTACGGGACACCCTCTTCCTGCTCCATTGGGCCGGAGAGGGCTCCCCCCATCCGTACGCGAAATCGACGATCTGGCGAAAAATTCAGATATAAACATTGGGAGGCGTCCCCTCACCCTCATCGTGTGGAGAGTCTCTATGGTACCTTATCGCCATGCGGTATAATAGGCCTTCTCCAGATCGAAAAACACCGTGGCGTAGTTCTGTCTACGAAGGAAGGCCTCGCAGACGGAAATTTCCAGTCAGAGCAGAGCATCCGACGTGGAGTGGAACTGGTTGAAGCCACACTGTGCACAAAACAAATGGACTTCGCTGTCCATAAAAAAGCTAATATAGCATTTACAAAATTCTTCAGCAACTTACATAGGAAAAAGGTTAGAAAGATTGAGTGGAAACCGGCCAGGGTAGAGTGAACTCTCCCCGGTTTGCGAAAGGCGAGCACAGTAGCGATTCGCCAGGAATCTGGGAGGAGACCCTCCACCCAGATCATGTTGAACGAATCTAACAGAAAGGCTATGCCTTCTTTCACCCAGGTGTCGAAGCATGGCGTGGGGGACATCGTCCGGACCATGGGCAAGGTCCACGCACGAAGCAAGAGCAGAACGCAACTCACTTACAGTAAACCTGTCATTGAAGGGTTCTCCGCCTCTGGAAATAAAGTCCAGCCGGCGGCCTTCGGCGACATTACGACGTGCATTTAATGCTGGCGGAGCAGCATCTCGGCTAGAGAATGCGGAGAAAGCGGTCGCGAAGGATTCCGCCACGGATGCGGGTTCCAAGATTGCGGGCCCATTCTCCTGGAGAACGGGAAGGGGGTCCTGCGAGAACTTGCCCCGAATCCTTTGGACTCGCTTACACACCTCTGCCAGAGGGTTCTTGTCGTTAAGTGAAGACATGTATGTCCACTAAGAAGAGCGTCGGGCGTGCTTCTAAATATACCGGAACCTAGCCCTAGCCCGACCAAATTCACCGACAGTGAAATCGTTCCAGCGGCGCTTATAGATCATGTAGGCATAAAGCTTCATTTTGAGGGCCGTCTTACACTCGGCCTACCACCATAGGAGTGGTCAACGTGCAAAATGGCCAGACATTCTGGGAATAGTAGTCAGGCCCGCTGCGATGAGGTTGCCGGAAAAGAACTCAACGGCCTCATCTACCGACCTAAACTCCTGGACTGAGATAAAGAATTCAGTCATTTCCTGAAATGCAGGCCACTGCGTCCGCTCCAAGCACCACCGAGGTGGGCTCTCAGGCGGCAGTTGCCCTGGAAATGATATTTGAATCGATGCAAGAAAATGAAGTGGTTCTCGGGCAGTAATGCGTATACTCATCCACATTTAGGACATCTATCTCAAGCTCTTCGATCAGATCGGCAAGCACTTGGCCCCTACGATTAATTGAATATTCCCCCCAGAGAGGATGCCCGCCGTTCAGATCTTCAAGCAAGAGAAAGGGCCTCGGCAACCGTGCCACGACGCGGTGGAAGTCCCCCGCATCGAAGTCAGCTGACGGTTGAATGTACGCAGAAATAAGAGTATACCTCCTATTCAGGTGTAGCTGCACAGCCACTGCCTGAAAGGAGGTATTTAAAGAGAAAGGAAGAACGGAGACCTCATGCCGGGTGTAAACCGCTCATCCCCCAGCCTGGTCATCTCGCAGTGGTGTGGTTGCAAGACCTTTATACCCCGGGAGGGCAGGAAGGGGGCACGCGCCTAGCATGGTCTCCTGCAGAAACATAGCTAACGGGGAACGGGACAAGACGAGCCTCCTCAGCTCCTCCCAGTTAGCCCGGGGTCCCAGGCAATTCCATTGAAGGAATATGCCCCAGGCTTAACTCGGAGGAGACGCGGGGGCTCTCTTCGAACAGAAGGCCCTCACGGGAATGGCTGTACGCTTCGCGGAGGAAAAACCCCAGGTGCTGTTGTCCGGAAAAAGCGCTGAAGGCGCTGTCGCTTTCGAGGACTTATTGGGGGAGGTTGTGCTCGCCATGCAAGTCTTTTCCTCCCTCCGCCTCGAAACCTTAGGCGGGCGTTGCAGCTTCGAAGGCAGGGGAAGGGCCCTCTTTTCGAGGAACCATTTTCTCGGAGCCACTCAGCCCACCACTAGGCGTATGCGAAGGGGTTCATGCTCCTTTGTTGCTGTCCTCCTTTCGGTGGACAGCTTTAGGAACCCTGGAAGATAGCCTGGCGACCAACTTGAGGGGTGTTGCCTCCTGTGAGTCTAACGATTCTGTGGAGGCGCGTGGCCGTTTCGCTTTACGCGAAACGGTCACGCTGGGGGAAGTGTGGGGGAACCCCTAGTTGTAGCAGGGGCTAGGGATGAGCCTTTTTTGCCGCCAGCTTTACCAGAGGAGCACCCGGGTTGAGTAGAACCCACAGAAGGGCTCCGAATGGGCGCGAAAACAACCGTGCTCGTTGAACTGGATGGGCCAGGAGCAGAGGGTGCCTTTCTAACTAATGAGGCATAAGACGTTCCTGGCAGAGCAAGGCATGCCAAGACCAAGTCCTTAGCCTCGCGGAATGAGAGTCAATCCTGGGCCTGAACGGCCAGGATTTCTTTCTCAAGGAGATATGCACCACATTGCTTCGAAGAAGCGAGGTGCGGCTCTCCGCAATTGACACATTTGGCCACACACGATTTACACTTATCGTGTGCGGCCTTGGATGAATTTACACAGTCTTCGGGTGACCCCGACTTTGCACGTCTACAAGAACGATTCGTATGGACGAAGCGGTGACAGTAATAGCACCGCTGCGGCAGTGGCACGAATGTCTTTATGCGGTAGCGGTACAACCCGGCACGCACCGACTCAGGGAGCTTGTCACAGTCGAACGTGACGAAGAGTGTAGGGGTGGGTCTCGAGGCCCCTCCCTGTTTTCTCATCACATGTTTAACCTTGGCCACCCCATGGTCGGCCAGCTCTACGGTGATGTCCTCTATGGAGTGGTCAACGAGTTCCCTTGCATAAACTACTCCTTTCACAAAGTTCATGGTAGAGTGCGGTGTCACACTCACCGGGGTGCCATCAAGTGTCCGAAGAGCACTTATCTTGGCCGCCTCGGAGCGATTCGCCGCATTCGCCAGAAGGCTCCCGTCCGAGAAACGGGTCACCTTCGGCTCTCTACCAATTACACTAGCTACTGCTCTCCTCTGATGGATCATGTTGACCTTGGCCAACATGGTGCCATCAGTGGATCGAATAACGAGGAAGCGTTTGAAGCCAGCGGGTTCGAAAATGCCAGGTAACCTCTGAATGAGGGGCCCTGATGTTATCGAGGCTCCATCCTGTGCACTTTTGGTCTTAGTCATAGTCAGGGGCTCCGCACCCCGGGGGATAGAGTGGCCGGATGTGCCGATCTTGGCTTTATCGCTTGCCAAAGTGGCAGCAGACCCATCCGCCCCCGCAGCCCCGCGGATGAAGAGGAGCCCAGATTCATCTTAGTCTTTTTTTTATTATTTTTCTTTTTTGGAGAGGAGGGCGGGGAATGAACCCCATTTCCACCTCCGCTGGCAGGAGCCCCTAGGCCAGATGGACTGGCAATCGTACGGGCACCGGTCGGAGGAGATCCCTCCCCTCCTTGTACTGCCTCGGAAACCCTAGCCGTTTGAGGAGGACCTTGCATAGGGTTCAGTGCTTTGCTCCGAGCTCGGATTCCCCCCCATGGAAGGCCCTACCTTCTGAGGCTGGGTTGCCTCAAGGACCATGTCTATCTCAGGAGGGGCCTCAAGTTGGCCATCCCCTCCCAGGACATTGCAGGTCCCGTTGGCAGCATCATCAGTCTTGTGTGGGGGGCACAGGCCTTGACCCCGACAAGGTTCAATATTCCGGCCAGCAGGTCTTTTGAGGGAAGCGACCGAAGGGGCCTGGCTTCCTTCTCCCCCCTAAGGGGGTTTGCCCTACCAAAGCTACTTCACTGGGGAGCGGTTGGCTATTTGCTGCCTTCTGGCTTTCTTGGCAGTCTCCTTGGAAATAAAAGGGGGGGACTGCCGCTGTAAAAAGGAAGGTGCCCGAAAGCACCTCTAGAGAAGGGGGTAAGGGGGAGCACAGGAAAGAAGTCAGCCTTCTCTCCGTTTAGAGAAGTTTGGAGGGTCCCCTGCGCAATTACACGGGGAAGGGGACCTCCCCTTTTTCTTTGGAGCTGCCCGAGGTCGGCTCCGTCGATGTAGAAGGGAAAATTAAAGGGAGATTTTTAGCTTTCTCATCATTGGGCATGGTGACCCTTAAATTTTCTACGGGAAGCAATAGCTCATCACCCCTCAGAGTAGCCCACACTGCTAGGGGTTCATACAGGCCTGGCAGAGCCAGGTGTCGCCATTCAGGACCACCCCTCTTTCCTGGTGGCCTGGCAGTCCATCGGCATGGCGTCTCCACCTTGGACATGGAGTAAAATTGATAGAGTGTGAAAAGGGATGTGAGGAAGGTATAGATAAGGATAAAGCAGGTTGTTAAAAAAACCCCATCCCGAACCGCAGCTCAGGGGTTAGGGAACACTATTCCCTCCCCCCTCAGCCCCGATCCGGGATGTTTAGCTGAGAAGAAGGTCAGCATCTACCCTGTGAAATTAGAGGCCGACCTGAGAAAGTTGTGGGAGAGGTTGTATGAAAAGTGACGAAGTAGGAGAGAAATACAGGCTATCTGAAGGAAGGAAGAGAGGCTAAGCTGGGGCCGGATGGAGCGCTGGATCCCGAGAGCACGGCGGCCAGGATGGCAAATCGCCACGCCCCTTACGGGGTTACTTGAACTAACCTCGAGTGGATCTTAGGGTCTTTACTAGTTCGTCATTCTGTCATAACAGTATTATTGTCAAATTAGAGGGGGGTAGAACCTTCTTTTTGAAAATAGCATTTGATATTAATTAGGATTACCACTGGTGTTTCTGGTGCTTTAATGACCTCTTTTATTTAAGTGAATAAAGTGCAACAAAAATAAGATCAACGAACAATAAATGTGTATGAGTATATTATAGAAAAGAATGTTGAAATTAAATTTTAAAAAATGAGTGGAAAGAGAATATTAAATTTAATAAACACAAGATTAAGTACATACTTAATAATAACATACGAGTACTTAATTGCCTGGAAAAGCACGGCACCTTTGAAAGGTCCAAGAACAAAGAAAGCAAATACACGAAGACAGTTAAAACATCCATGACCGGAACTAGAATTGCTAATTTATATCGTAAAATGAGAATAGAATAAGAATGTTTAACACTATTGCTTTTATCTGTGCATCCATCACAAGTTCCTGAATTTGTGTGTTTATGGCCGACCCTATCAACTGTTTGGCATCCAGTTTCATTGCCATGTACACTAAAAACAGGAATTTTAAACAGACATTTCAGTGCACCTGTTTAGGAGCTGCCGCCATTCAATGTCAAAGTTCAGATAACTTGGTCATTGTATCCATACCCTATAAATTCCACTTCTTCCATGTTTGGAACATAATGGTTCCACTGAGTAATGTTCCCTACAGTTAAACTAAAAGTGCCCAAACCAATTTTGGTCACATAAGCAAGTAAGTGATAATATAGAAATGCTATGCATAAAAATTCCATAATATTCAAATAAGGAGAAAATTCCTCAGGGTCAAAAATCGGGACAGAGGCAGCTATACTCATTCCTCCGCAAGAGAAATCTACTTTTCTTTAAATCTCTTAAAGGAGGGGGGGGGGTTAATAGCGTCCTTCCGGTCCTCGTGGGTGGGACGAAGTGAAGCGCTGTTTTCACGTTTAGATCAAATGTAGAAATGAGTAAGGTTGGAAAGTAAGGTAAACTGCAATAATGCACCCAGTGATGGCATGTGGTTATTATAACAGTAAGTAACCACCTTCGGCGTGGATGAGGAGCGTCCTCGAGATGTGCCAAAAGCAGTGTGAAGGTGGCGATTTATTTCTATACCAACTGCAAGGTAGGAGAGAGTTGTTAAGGGCCAGCAAAGACCGTGCAATCCACTGAAAGCCAGCTCTGTAAATTAGAACTTACCAATATTAAGCAATATATTGGTAGAAATTTATTTTTATGCCGGCGATTCCAAAGATTAATGTCCGAAAATATTTTTTACGTGTAGTATTTTCTGTACACCTTTTTTTTAGCTTGAATCCATTATTTCTTGTCTTACTTTCAAGTTATTGAGTTCATACAATGAGTGAACTTATTTATTCTATTGCCAATCACTTTCTTTCCGAATCTTTTTCTTGCAATTTTAGATTATTCCTTCATTAAATTTCCTACTTTCTTCCTATTCAAGCCTTTTTTTATACATCCTTCATTAAATTGTTTGATTTCAATTTATTGGCCAATCAATTTAAATTAAAACATTGAATTTCCATAATTATTAGGACAAGATACAAACGAAATGTTTTCAAACATATCTCAGTCTCTCTTGGATTCGATGCATAGGCCACATGTTGCCCTGATTAGTAAATCATTCAATTTTACACACACTAACACCCTCATTCATTGCTATTAATTACGGGTATTTAAAAGATGACTTAAGGCATTTGAACGCTAATGAGGGGTACGTTTAAGGGTTCTATCCCCAACGCAAAAATATCACTAGATTATTGGTAAAAAATACCATTACAAAGCTCATCTATACTCTAACAGTAAACAACATTTGTCGATCTTCTTCATGGAGACTAGAAATCACTATCGCGACTTGTCCATCCTAAAGTCAACACATCCCCCTTCCCCTGCAGAATTTTTCTATTTTATTAATAAATTGATCATTCCCAATCCGGTTAAAGACCTTTGTAGTCTCTTTGCAATATTTGGCTCGGGAGGTTACATACTTTCTCTTTATCCGAAAAGTTTTTGGACGCCACGTTTTAATTGTGTATTCTCTGGCAATGCGGCCACGTTTATTTCCTTGCTTATTCTTTTGGCTGAGTAATTTGTTAGACCATTTTCGTTGTTTATTTGTCGTACGTTTTTATCCCCATGATACAGTCACTTCTTGTGCTTGCTTGAGAGGGCCCAGGAAAATTCTATACATTATCCTTGTGGGAGGGGGGGGGTTGTTAAGTTTAAATTTATCAAAGTCAGCACTATCAAAGTTGGCAATCATTATGGGGTCTCAGAATTAAACAATATGTAAAATAATTTCATTAAAAATTCAAATTATGGCCAGTGTCACCAAGAAGTACAGCAATCTAATCTATATTTAGAATTTTTTTGTTATTTGTAAAAATAAAAGCCAAGATTTTATTTCCACGTGTAAATGATCCACAAGAAAAGAAATATCATTCATAAAAGTTAATAATCTGGGACTCTGCAAGGTCGGCATTAGGCTCAGTAGAGTTAATGTTAGGATAGTTGAATTCACCGACTAGCCTTCAGTTTTCGTTATGGGGAGGTTTCCGAGAGATTCAAATATTAGCGCCATTTTGAGATGGAGGTCTATAGCGTACCAAGAAGTGTATTGGCCCAGGATCAGAAAATATTCCAATAGAGTCTCTCGCAACCAATGCTTGCAGGATGATATATATATATATATATATATATATATATATATATATATATATATATATATATATATATATATATCAGAAGGCATCGTATTAACGCGATATGTAGCCAATGCAAAAAGGTAATGATAAACCACAATATACTCGTATGAATCTGAATTTATTTTAAAGCACATAACTAGTTTCAGCTGTCAGCAGCCATTCTCAACTGTGTAGTGAAAAATGAAGCTCGCCCCTTCCAGGATATAAAGGCGAATTAAAAGATGAAACAAAAAATAAATCAGAGAAAACAAAACAGGTAAAAAACATGAAGATGCCTCTGTCAATTTTCTATTAAAAAAATAAAACATCGACTTTGTTACATCTGCTTTAGTATGAAGAGCCAGATAAGGAGACGGATTTATCTCCAGTCACTGGTATAAATATACTTGGTTCATGAGGTATGTTTTCGTAAGAATGAAAAATTAGGGTAAAAATGAGTTCTTGTTGGCTGTATTGCAAACAATTAACTTATTCTAAAATAGAGAATGTTGTATATTATTGAAGCCAGGTGATTAATTCTTGCTAATTTATGCCAATCATTTAGCGGTTCAGAATTGGCAAACATTTAGAAACAACAATCTGACAACATTGTTGAATATGTGTATTTTTATAGTACTTGGCTATCCCAAAATGAACCATGTTGGACAACTCTGCTCAAAAGTTATCTAAAATAAAAGTTTCAAGAACATATATCAGAAATAGTGAAAAAAAAAGTTCCGAGTGAAACTTCCTAAAATAATAATACATTTGCCACTACCACTGGTCTAGCCGAAAGGGTTGTTAGCTTTAAACTGGGTTCAAAAAAGGTTTGGATGCCTATTTGAAAATATTAGATATTGCCTAAATAGAGCGAGGCTAGAATTAAGATGATAAGTTTAGTTCAATCTTAATTTAATCTTATAACTTTAGGCGAGGATAAATAATAGCCATCAAATTACAAAAGAAATGCATGATTTTATGTATTTTCTTGCATTTCCAAAGCACAAACAAATAACCTTGCTTGACCAAAGCCTCAGTTTCATAGTACTATAATTATCTCAAATATGACCAAAATATTTCTGCATTCATTTTACAGATTCTGGACATTATCATCAATAAAAAACACCAATAGATCTACGTGGCAATAATAAAAAAACTTTGTAATTAACAAATAACGTACATTTAGAAAAGATAAAAACATAAAATTGAAATGACATTTCGTGTTCTGTAAAGACTTAATAATTAGGGGAACAGCTCAAAATCAGTTGACAGTTTCCTTGTGGAATAAAAAAGAAGAAGCAAAAGATCCCCGTCAAAAAGAATAGTATGGTTCACCAAGACATTTATTAGTTTAATGGTCAAAATGAAAAAAAAAGCTATTATTTTATTTTACAAAAAAGCAAACAGTACAAGATTTAAATTAACATTTTATTGGGTAACTTACAAAAAAGAACTTTCCTCAATGGTTTCAATTCCATTTTACTTCATAATTCTTTTTGAGGAATAACAAGATTTATCTTTGAATATTTTATCTCTATTTATTTATAACTACTCATATGCTTTCTTGATATTTTTGTCTTATTCTCTCTGTTCTTTTATACCGTGCCCTGCTAATTGAGCAGGGCGAAAAAAAATTACCCAAATGATCTTTTATTGCGCACCAGATCTACCCTTATTTATTATTTTTTTTCAGTATAAAAAAGTGCCCCAGTGATTTAGATAAGAGAAAATCCGGAAATGTTAAGTGAGGTTAAGATAATAGAATAGATAAAAACAACAAAAGGTAACCAAGGTTTTTATATACCCCTCATTTTGTTTCTGCAGGGTATTAATTACATTCCTGGATGCCAAGGACGATATGCTCAATGTCGACAATCACTAATATTATATCTTCTAAGAAAGAAGCATTGAGGAAATTTCACTCAAATTCATCGATAATAACTCACTGTAATTATTGAATTTTGAGTTTCAAGCTATCTTAAATCAGTAAATATATCTGAATTTTGTATGGCACTTTTCAAAGACACGGGCTTTCACAAAGCGCTGCATAATTAGCATTGGAAAAGCTGGAGAGAAGAGGTGGTTCTTCAAGGCAAGCTTGAGGCAATAGGTTTTAAGAGGGGTGAGCGTATAGTAACAAGCAGGTCATTCCATATTTTCGGAGGTAGGGGGGAGGGGGGCCTATCACACATGGTGAATCGCGTCACCTCTTCATCGATGGAGGGCTACCCTCCTACCATGAAAAAATGATACGGACGTTTCCTCCTTATCAAATCTTGCCCAGAGAGCCACTCCCGAGTGGATCTAATGTGCAGGTGCCACCAATATCTTTCTCATGGCGCCCTCTAAGAACCTCTTAGCGGGGAGGGGCCTTCATCCTCTTTTAGGTCTCCGATTAATTGAATCTTTCATCACCCCCCTCTTTTGGATCGCCCTTGGGGGGGGACTCTATTTAGACACAAAATGGATTAATCCGATGGTTCCGGTTAAAGTGACCTACATATAAATAACAACAGGTTAGTAGTTGCTATTTTAATGCAAAATTACTGTTCACATACCCCTGTGTTCACAGAATAACAATAATAGGACATCAACCTATGAGAGTATAGATATAGGGCCATCGTGGTATGAACCTAGATAGATACTTCACAACAATCCTATATCTATAAGTTTTTAAGGAGTTATTGAATCGTAAAAGGCTCGAGCGGCTGAGCTTATGGCGAAGTTAGGCTTAATGGCTTAACACAAAATCGTTAAGGAATGGATGGAATACAATGAGGATAGAACAAAATAGATATTATTATAGATTAACAAGATTGGAACATGGTTGAAATATATTGATTGAATTTGAATTTAATTATACAAAATGAACATGAGTTTAATACTGAATTTTCGTCGTGACTAAGCTTGGTGTAAGGTAGAGAGGTAACAAGGTAAATAGTTAGCAACTAGTGTGTATGGGAGTCTTTACGATGAGAATGACGAGACACGAATGAGGAATATCTGTGCTCAATGTGGAACAGCTGAAAGCGTATTAGTTTGTATATTTGACTGAAGTAAGTTTTGCCCCAAAAAGTATTTTAACCAAGATTTTTGGATGTAATTATATATACAAAAATATATTGAAAATTCATATATATTAAAATTTTAGATTTTGGATTGATAAATTAATATAGGATTATTCGAGCTGATTAATAATTTTAATACATAAGATTGAATAGAAATGGTTGAAATTAAATGGGAAAATAATTGGATATTTTAACATTGGATTTAAAAAGGAAAGTATGCTAATATTTTCTAGGAATGCCAGAGGGCATTGCTATAGGAGCAAGAGCACACCCAAAACGAATAACGCTTACGGGTTCTTCCTCTGGACCAACAGAGAGCGAAAGGCACTTCATAGCGATGGGGAGCTATCGGTTATGGCATTTCGTCCAGTCGTGGTTCATTTCTAGGCAAAAGGCCGCAAGCATCCCCCCTCCCTCACAAATACTCTCTATGCACACCTTTTATATATATAACTATTCATTCCCTTATCCTTCGGTCAGCCTCTTTTCTCTCAAACACTCATTGGTATTGTCAACCATCCTTCTACACCCTGTCATTCACCCTCATATATTCTCTTCGCAATCTATTTTCCAATCATTCTTCTTAAATCCCAATATGGCATCATGAGACAGTCACTGCTATAAACTCACAATAGTACGAAAAGTTTTTTCATTAGCACCTTTTCCCAACAGTTCAGGACCAATTTCGGGATTGTATCTGTATTTTTAAGCAGGAGGGAGCACCCTGTCGCAAACAAAAATAAAGTTCTTGGCTGAAAATATATATCGAACTTTTTGGACCTAGATTTGAACTCAATAGAAAATTTGTGAGTGATAATAA
This sequence comes from Ceratothoa steindachneri, assembly GCA_963969495.1. NCBI lineage: Eukaryota > Metazoa > Arthropoda > Malacostraca > Isopoda > Cymothoidae > Ceratothoa > Ceratothoa steindachneri. The sequence continues at coordinate 55,229,485 of OZ018317.1, read as the reverse complement.
AATTGGAGGTTAATAAACAGAAACCATCCAGTTGTTAGCAGTTGTGGGTGCTTAGTGAACAAAATTGGAACAATATTATTTAAAATAGTAATTTTGAATAAGAGTGGCGCACCAGTTTTACACTACTAAAGTTTGTAATACTTTTTCATATCATAATAATACTGTTCTAGCAGTAATATTCCGATGTCTGAGAGGGTCTATCACCCTTTATACAGTCACAAAACGTCAATATTTTGACCCGATTCTGCAACTCAAGAATTTTTCCACGACGTCATCTTGAATTTTGATGAGACGCATTATAATTTACGCTCGAGCGTTTGTTTTTAATATTCATTTTTATTTTCGACGAGTTTCAGGATAAAGCCTCCAATATTGATTGCTTCGTATTGTTATAATACTGTCCTAAGAGTAATATTTCGATTGGGGAGAGGGTCTATCACACGTTATAAACTCACAAATGAACAATATTTCATCTCGAAATTGAAACACAATAATTCTTCTAATTACGACGCAACCTGGAAATGCTAACCGCTCGCAGAGTCGGCCAAGTTACGCTCGTTCGCTTCTGAGAAATTGTCATAACATACACAACACGAATTTTGGGCCATAAAATGTATATTTATGACCTTTTTAGGCTTACCATGGAGTTAGTTTCGCATTTATGTGAGTCCAGCTACCACGAAGAATAAACAATTTGGGGCAAAAATAAGCAATTTACGAGGGCAACAATCATAAATCGCTAACCAAACATAATCAAACCTTAACTAACCTTACCTAAACTAACTCTTTTATTATGAGTTAAGTTTAGTTTGGTAAGGTTAGTTAGTGATTCATGATCGTTGTCGTCTCATCAAATCGCTTATTTTCGTTGAAAATTGTTTACCTCTCGTGATAGCTGTGGTCACATAAATGTAAAACTAACTCGATAGTAAGCTTAAAAAGTTATAAAAATCTATTTTATCGCTAAAAATCGTGGTAGAGATGTTCTGGATATTTACCTTTACTTGAGAGATTTATTTCTATTACATCTTCATTCTGAACTAAAAAAAAAAAATAACTACATAATTCTTAACATTCCCTACTCTTGTCCATCCATACTCGAAGACGTGTTATCTGTGTTTATACAAAGATTTACACTTGTATCGTGCCCAAACCATTCGTGTAGTCAAAAAATGGGATAAATATAAATTACAATCCGAGCTCTGTCAAATTTGATTGTACTCATTGTAGGGCTTCTCGTTCACTAAGGAAATTTACGTTCGCACTGGCCCTGTCATTTGAACCAGCCATTCGAGGTAAAATTAGCAAACAAGATAAGTGAAATTAGATTAGAAGTAAACTCTGTAAGGAGATACGTAGTTGCAACGAACCGAAAAATAGACGAACTGTGGCCAACGGTGTTCGGGCATCCGTTGATGAATTGCGGAGGAGTGAAAATCGCATTCAAAGCCGCAGATCGAGCCGTATAGTTAGAAGAAACACCCAGGAGAATATTAATGAGCAAGCGGGTATCTTAAATTCTTATATATATATATATATATATATATATATATATATATATATATATATATATATATATATATATATATATATATATATATCAGTGCCGTGCAGTTAATGGAAGCAAAGGAAACAATTCTCACCCCATTTAAGAAGAAAAGAAAAATAAATTAGACCCAACAATTAATATGACAGCAGAATCAATTTTATTCTGACATTTATGCCTAACTATACTTATGTATGCCATACAGTACTGTTTAATTTTAATCGAATTAGCTTTAGACCCTGATGAGCCCGACTACAATTGAAGAAATGCATCCTATCCGTCGAGATTTCTACTCTTTTTTCTCTTAATTTCACCAATAGTTCTGCTTTTTGGTGCTTTGGAATGAATAGTTTAAAAGATGTTTTGCTTTTCTTAGCAATACTCGTAATATACAGTCATTAGAGTTTTATGATTTTTAACTAGATATTTTAACGCCGTGTTAGAATTAAAAAAAATTAACCTATTTGTATACGGAAAAAGAAGCAAATTTAACTTTGCAGTCATCAGCTTGCATCTGCCAGCCCTGCCGGGTTGCCAGAATCTAGGAAAAAGCAACAAAATGTCTAAGACACAGTGACCTAACTATTATTATACTCTGAAGCTTGAAACAATTTTTAGCTTATATTTAAATACTGGTTATGAAAATGGAATCAGCTACATAGCATAAACTCTGTATGGTTATGCTCTTGTATCTTAAACATTTTGTTAATATTTCCTGGATTCTAGCAGCCCTACCGGAGTCACCCTTCGTATCGTTGAGATCAGTAGCTGCGAGTCAGTGTTTAGATTAGTTTAGCTTATTGTTTAGTATTTTTTTAAATGATAACCCCCCTTTTAAACAAAATGGATGTAAATAAAGTTGTGATAAAATGTATAGACTGTTAGGTGTATATTGCGCCAATACACTAGATAGCTCAGGTCACAATAAACCCCACCGAGGAAAAAGAAAGAGCTCGCACAACATAAAATATTAGTCTATATAGCGTCGAGGCCTACTTACAACGCGTCCAAAACGGGTTATAGCACCAATTGGCTAACTCGGATTGCGGGTCAGGTGGCGATTAGTAGTGCCACTCGATTGATACCGGAGATTTTCGCGAGCGAGGACCGGAGCGTCGGATGACGATTGTTCTGGACCTCCCGAAAAGGCGACCTTTGGGAGCTGCGTGTTGGTCGCTTAGTGTTTCCTCTGCTGTCGGGGAGTCCTGCAACAAAAAGTGAGGCGGCAGCGGTTGAGAAGAAGAATTGAGTGAGTAGAGATGGTTGGCGGAGGGTTTACGAATAAAGAGGTGGGAGAAAAAGTTGCAATTGCATTTGAAAGAGCCGAAGAAGGATTCAGAAGTAGAGTTAGTTGGTTGGAAAGTGTCGAAAGAATAGTTGGGTGCGGAAGGTAGGCTGAGATAACCACTGGACCTATATTAGTGGAAGAGAAAGGTAATGGCTGTTGCAGATGAACGGCCTCTATGAAAGCGGGTTTAAGCCGATCGATGGAAAGTTGCAAGGATGTGCGAGTGGAATCGCACCTTTTTGTGCTTAGTAGGTCTGTCCTTAGCAGGAGGCAGACAGAAGCTGGGAAACTCTCACACAATTTGCTGGAAGGGGGGAGCAGTTGCAGCGAGACGAACAAAGAGGAGAGAGCTGGCGTAAGGAAAGAAGGAACCAGCCACTGTTAGTGTCGTGGCTCTGTCGATAAGCTTGCGGCGACGAGAATCGACCAAAAGGTCATGAGCGGAAAGGAAGTCGAGGCCCAAAATTGGAATGTCGACATCGGCTATGATGAATGACCATGGGAAAACTCGACGTAACTCGAGAAAGAGCTCGAGGATACACCTCCCATAAGTCCTTATGTCCGATAAATTGGCAGCTTTAATGACAAGATCAGAAGAAGTGCAAGCTTTCTCGACTGAAGAGGCTGGAATGATACTGCATTGAGTGCTAGTGTCAACCAGGAAGGAGAAACCAGAAAGTGGGTCATGAATGCTAAAGGGAGGATCGACCTGATGAAGAGATGAGGTTGCAGAGGTGACAGACCAACGTATCACTTGCGAATTCAGTTTAAAGTTCCCTGTGCTGAAGGTGAAATTTGGGTAAGGGAAGCCGTAGAGTTTTGTAGGATTTTGAGGTGGTGAAGAGAGGGTAGGTTGAGATGAAGATTGAGCATTTTGATGATACGAGCAAGGGCTTGAGCATTTTTCTGCTCTTGCACCAAATTTGAGGTGGTACCAGCAAAAGCTTGAAGGTTGAAATATAGTAGTATGAGCAGCAAGACCAGAATGAGGGTTAAAGTTGTGGGCATGAGATGATGCCCAGTAAAATCTGCAAGGCTGAACACAGCGGACAGCGTTGCTCCCATAATTAGTGTGATACCAGCAGCTACACTGTAAGTTGTCAGGATAGGAGGAATTAGACGAAGGTTGAAAATGAACCTGCCTTGCCTCACCTCTTGTGCTTGAGTTCGCTCGATGGTTTTGTCTTTTTAGGGAGGAGGAACGACGTCTGACTCTTCTGTCCTGCTCACGATGTTGCTCTCGGTGAAGACCCGTTTGCACCTTCAGGGCACGAATATCCATTTCAATCCTCTCTAGAACGGATAAAAGACCCGAAACCTGTGAAGATTCATCCTGAGGGAGTCCTGGCCGGTTGTAAGGAGCTCCGGCCAGTGACTTAACCAGAGAAATGGATACATGTGAGTGTTTATTTACATCGCTAAACGACCCATGGCCTGCATTTTCCCAGTTGATAAAAGGGTTGTTATACAGGGTGTCAGCCGCCTCTGCCTATTTTCCACGTTCGCCGGGGAGGACATTAAAAGAAGGGGCTCAATTTGATCCGGCATCCCACGCATGGATATCTCGGTTATGAGTGGCTCGAGTTGGTCGAGCTGTGCTCCTTTGGCATGTGCGAGGGCTTTGAGATAGTTAAAAATATGCGTGGGACGCCTGTCCCCCATCTCCTGCTATCGAGAAGGATCCGCAGGTCCTCTATCTGCGATCTCCGAAATTCCCGCTTGAACGCCCTCTTGAACCTAATCCAAGAATCAGCAATTATCCCATCCAGCAAAATATTCTCAAAAACGGAAAAGATACTGAGAGGTAATTTCTGGGCTACGACGATCGTTCTATGGTCCCCAGGAACTGCCTGGTGTTGAAGGATGATCTCCACCATTTCCCACCAGCCAAAGGGATATTGAAGTCGAATGGTGGCAGCTGAACCATAGAGGGAGTGGGAGGTGAATGCGGGAGAACGCCTGCGTGGGGGCAGGGGGGGGGGGCGAAGGTGGTTGAATAGGTCATCGTTGTGTGCCTGAAGTTGGGGTGTAGCTTGGGGCTCCATTATAATCCATTTATAAAATATTAAAAGTGTGTGTGTGTGTGTATGCACAAATCCAATTCACCCGCTTGAAGGTAAAAAAAAAAAAAAAAAAATTATCGAATTTTGATCACTCTTTGTCCTTATTACAGTACTGATAATTAATTCTATAAAATTGCTAAGGGAGAACTTAAGGATGTTAAGGCAAACTTAGGATTGAGAAACGAGCACGTGTCGAAAATAAAAGTCCACGCGAGAGAAAATTTAACTGCGTGGTCCGAAAAAAATGACATACGTGACGGTGAAAATTTATTTATTATTCCGAATGAATGAATGGATGGGAGATAATTAAACTAGTCTGGGCACCATTTATAGGTTGTTAGGTGTATATTGCGCAAAAACACTAATTGCTAACGGAAAGTCTGAATTTGCAGACGAAATTTCCTTAGGCCTAAATCGGCGACGTCGTGGGAATACGTGAATTAAGAACAAAGAGCTACGAAAAATATATATTATGGAATGAACAGTTATGATATAAAAGTTAAATTACACAGTTTATGATTGGATAGATTAGGCGGGTGAATTAACTTTGCATGAGTTATTGAGAATTAGAGTACACATATGATGATTGATAATTAGATTGACAAATATTAATTAGAGTATAGTTGAATGTTAAATGAGTAAATATCATAAATGTATGATAAATATTTATATGGATTGATCAATAGATTATATGAGCAAATAGATTATATAGTTAAATGGATTGGGTAAATATTAAATATATTGATATGTATAAATATTGGTATAAATAGATTGTATGAATTAAATTGGATACATAAATAGATTAAATAAATAGATTATAACGGAGTTGAAAGGGTCTGTAAATGAAAGAAAAATCACGCATTAAAACGAGATTCTTTGGAGACAGATTTAACTAAAAATTACTATTCAAATATTACAACCTGTTTACTGAAGCAGCTGAGGAATACGAATAAACATCATTTATTTTATTTGAAGACGCTCGCGAGAGCAGGAGCAACAATCTCACGAATTAAGTCAGGGTTACCAACCCTTCTTGAAATAATATATATATATATATATATATATATATATATATATATATATATATATATATATATATATATATATATATATATATATATATATATATATATATATATATATATATATATATATATATATATATATATATATATATATATATATATATATATATATGTGATAGAACGAGTTAATTTCAACTCCTATCCCATATTATTAAAAACCACGATGCTGCCCACGTGCATCTTCGATTCGAGGCTTGGAATCTTATCTCAGCTACCGGATGCCAATGTTTAAACAAGGAGGTTATCGTCCCCCCGTTCGCCCCCATACGCCGACCTCGCCAGATCGAGTTAGGCTTATGAACAGATAAGGCATTTTTCTCCGGCCCGGCTGTGCGTTCCCTCCAAGCTTTCACTCCATTTTCCCCCACGCCAAGGAGATGTCCTGGCTATTTATATGGAAACTTTACCACTAAGATCAGATTGGAGATCCAGATTTTCTTCGCGAAACATCACCACGACCCTCTCTCCCTTTGTGCGCCAAGGGACCTCGACCTCGAGATTCACCATCACTTGTCCAGGTAGAGGACAATATTCCTTGAGTGCCAAAGGTTCGAGCCTTTCCGACGCCAAGTCCCAAGGCTTCCCCCCCCTGTTGTTCAAGGGAGAACAACATTAGAACAGCCATTGTTCGTTTTGAGCCCTTCGCCAAGAAACGGTTCTCTCCCCCCCCCCCTGTTGTTCAAGGGAGAACAACATTAGAACAGCCATTGTTCGTTTTGAGCCCTTCGCCAAGAAACGGTTCTCTCCCCCCCCCCCTGTTGTTGAAGGGAGAACAACATTAGAACAGCCATTGTTCGTTTTGAGCCCTTCGCCAAGAAACGGTTCTCATCCCCCCCCCCCTGTTTTCAAGGAGAACAGCATTAGAACAGCCATTGTTCGTTTTGAGCCCTTCGCCAAGAAACGGTTCTCATCCCCCCCCCTGTTGTTCAAGGAGAACAACATTAGAACAGCCATTGTTCTTGAGCCCGTAGACAAGAGACGGTTCTCATCCCCCCCCCTTTGTTCAGAAGAGAACAAAGTAGAACAGCCATTGTTCTTCAAACCGTTCGTCGAGTAACGGTTCTCCTTTCCAAGACGCCCGTCGGGATCCTTTTATCCCCTTCCTTCGGCTGGAACTCGCCAGCGGACCGAATATTCCTTCAAGTACCTTCCACTGCACCCTAATGAAAAGTTACGTAAGCCAAACGTCACCTTTTGAGTATTGATCCCTTTTTGCCAATTCTATCCTGTGCTTTAAATTGTTTATCGAACCATCCCATCTCTTTAACTCTATATTTGTTTTACCTTTTTTTAATCCTTTAAATCCTCGGATTAGCCCGAGTCTCCACGACCCTTTCCATTCTGTTTATGTCAATATTTTCCGTTTTTGTGTATTGTTTATAGTTATTATTAATAAAACTCTATTTTATTAATGATAGCAATATTATTATCCTTGAGCTCAGTTCCACTTCTTAAGCATATCGAAGATATATAATATCGGCCGCCAGACAGTAACGCACTCTAAAGATAATTAAGGAAGTTCCCTCAACGAATAGTATATATATGGTATCGTCGGGAGTCATTCTACGACAATATATATATATATATATATATATATATATATATATATATATATATATATATATATATATATATATATATATATATATAGTGTTGAGGTTTAAGTGAGTGGGTAATCCCAGTCCTACTTCCTGGGCATATATTTTATTACCACACCGAGGTGAAGCGGAGGTGAAGCGTATCCAATACACCTACCTTAGCCACTTCCGGTGAATAAGAATAACCCCGGTGCGTACCCTTTTGATAAAAAATAAGATGATGATCCCCCGAGTGTGCTCCCCACATAGAAAAAGCCAACCATGGGTGGGTCGGTGGAATATTGAGATTTAAGCCGAGTGGATTGTTTAATAATTTCCAAAGGATCGTCCAAATTAGTTAAACACACATTACAAAAATAATCTTTAATGTACATGAATTTGAAATAAGCAACAGCGTATATAAATATAAATAGGATTAATCTTGCACTGAATAAATAAGTCTACAAAATGTCGTGGGGATTACTTGTAGATTACTCACTGGGATGTTTGCGTCTTAATTTCACCAGACAGAACGAAAGGAATATTATTATTGAGTTAAGCACTGAATTAAGTAAGCACTTCGAATATTCGTGGGTATGGGCTCGGGATGAAAATTTTAATTTACAAATAAACTGGTGAAGTTAGGGGCGGGGATAATTCAATTAAAGATAACTTTGAGTTCGTAAGTATTTTTGAAGGGGGGGCGATGAAGATCTTCTTCTGGTGACGATGATCGCACCTAGCCCGGCCGTCCAAGGTTACCGAATGAGAGGGTAATCCTAGACCAGTGATATGCTGATCCTTTGCCGGATCACGAAGGTGAGCCACACGGTCACTCAAATCGAACTTCTTCCTAGAAGTACCTGTCCGATTATTCGTCTCCTGGAGTGGGTATCCAAAATCGATTACCTAGATACGTCTAGGTTAATTCGCAGAGGGAGGTCTTGTGTAACATCAGACTTTGAAGGAGGGGGGGGGGAAGGGCCTGCGAGAAGTTTGGCACCTACAAGTACTGTGACGGTAACAACCAATTCCCGAGGAGTTCCTTTCCTGCAACGGGCGAACTGTTTCTTCTGTGGATCGAACTCCACCTCACAACGTAGGTCCAAGGTATTCTGCCTGATTCCAGGAAGAAGTCTTCCTTTTATTTCTCTCACGAGCAGAATCGAGAGAGAGAATCAAATTCTTGTAAAATCCGTATCCTCGCGCGAAAGACCTTTTTTCATCTTTGGGCCGACGGTATTTCTTTCACGCCTTCGAGCCATCTCGGAGTTTACGGCGGTGCGAAAATCGGCGACGGAGAATTCGAGGCGAGAGGTGCGTTCAGAGATATGAGAGGGCACGCAGCTGGTGTCAGAGTATTTCTGCGTACACTTATATACGCGATATTGAGACTTCTACATCCCTACCCGTTTTGGAAGACATTATTTTGACGTGTAACTAGGAATAATGTATACTTTTAACATTGGCTACACGAACAATACAGAACAAAACAACAAAAAAAACAACAAATCAAAACGAGAGTTCAATGAATACAGGAACATAAAAATAATCATGACGGAAAAAGGAACACACGGGTTTCCGGTCATGTACAGGAAACTCTGGAATAATTATGAGCTGATGCCTAAGTGCAAAAGAAATAAATGATTATATTCGATACATTAATCCGGGTAGCATGATATAAGACCCACATACAAAAAAAATAAGAAAATAAACAATCAAAAATTAATCCCGGCAGTTATAGAGCGTGTCATATTATCAACTCTACAAATATAACATATGAATTAATTAGTGGTGGAGTTAAACCTTTATCCAAAACTTACATAGCTATAATCCCGGTTATTTACAAGGACTCACTGGATTCGTCTACCGGGTTCCTAGACAAACTACCTGCGAATACATTAAGAAATCTCTTTAAATATCGGATATCCTATTGATATTCGGATAATAACAAGGCCCAACGCATGAGTCTCCCATTCTGAGTCTTGCAACCTTTTAAATAAGCTAAGGGTTAGTGATTCTTTTCTATAGAGAACGGTTTACCTGTTAAATATACATGAAACCTTTGTACTTCAAACACGATAGCCAAGGCTTCTGGCTCCACAGTGGCATACTTCTTTTCCCGATCGGAAGGTTTCCGACTTGCAAAAGCCAGCGGGAATGGCACTTATGCCTTGTATCGCAACAAGGTGCATCCAAGTTCAAGGTGAGGGGTGCTGATCTGAACGCCGATTTTTTCCTCGGGGTTAGATAAGGGCAGGAGAGGGGTAGTCACTAGTTTTCGTTTGAGTCTGCCTACGTTGGCAATAGCTCTGGGGTTCCACTTAATAGGGTCTGAATATTTCTTTATATGCAGGTCATTTAAGGGAAAGGTGACGGACTCGAAATGGGGGGACAATACCCCGATAGGAGGAAGATGCTTCTAAAAGGGGTTGGGGTTGTTTCTTCGAGACTGGGGGCAGCCTATCTGTTGGTGGTTTTACCATATCCTTCTGTGGGGATATGCGGTTTTCGCGAAACTTGAACGCTAAATGGGTAATAGTGCTATAATGAAAATAGCACTTGGAGGGCTTACTTATTAAGCCGTGAGACCTCAGTGGGTCTAAGAGTGGGCGAAGGCTCACAAGGGGTCCTTTCCCTGTACGCATGGCTACGTACACGTTGTTTAAATAGATTGTGACGTTTTCTAGCCCTTCTACATCTTTTCGCATTAAACTGTAGTATCCTCTTAAGAGCTAGACCATTTGGGCGATCTTAACGGGCCCGAGTTCGGAGTTCACAAATAACTCGTGGGAGGGTTCTTCCTGGGGGAGCGGAGTAGAAAGGAGAGCGGGAAGTTGGAAGCCCTCGTCTATCAGTCTTCTTTTTTCAACTTCTTCTATTTTTTTCTTTATTCTCCTTTTTTCGTCTTCTCATTTTATCTTTATTCTTCTTTCTTCTTATTATTCTATCTTTATTCTCTTTTCCTGGGCTTTTATTTTCATCTGTCTTCTTTCCTCTTCTTTAATTTTTATCTTTATTCTTCTTTCTTCTCTTATTTTTCTGTCTTCTTTTTTCCTCTTCTTCTATTTTTATCTTTATTCTTCTTTCTTCTTTTTCTATCTTTATTCTTCTTTCTTCATCTTCTATTTCTATCTGCAGGTCACCTCTCCTGGCCTTTTCCCACAGGGGTTGTAGGGAAGGGCAGTCCTTTTGGTCCCTGGCGAACTCAGCGTTAATCGGCTTCTTGAACTCAGGGCCGCACTGGAGTTTGGGTGGCGCGATGGGACGGTTTTCTCGGCCCGCCTGCGCTCGAGTGGTGACGGATTTGGTAACCTCGTTCGGGGAGAGTTGCGCGCTCGGTCAGACCAGCACTGAACAGAATTTCATCGGGACGGCGACCACGTCAGCCCAACCAGTGAAGTAGCGGCACTCTACATGGCACCGAATGACAGGGAACCTGTTGGCGCATCCCCAAAAGTCGTGCACTACCGCGAATTTCTCATGCTGGGGTTTTACGAGGGGAATTAGCTTGTATGACACTACGCTACAGGTACAACCGGTGTCCCTAAATAAAGTGGACACTTTGCACCCATTAATGGTACCAGTTTCAAACTTGAGTTCACCAGGAGAACTCTTATTGAATACGAAGTTGACCTGGTAGTCCTGATCTGACGGGGCTGCAGGTTGCAGGGTATCTACGGCGGTTTGCTCTGAAGAAAGGGCGGCAATCACTTGATGTATCTGCTGACTTGGGGAGGGATAGAACCTTGAGTTTTGTGGACACTGGGATTTTATGCGCCCCGGGGCTCCGCAAAAGTAACACGAGATCGGGTTACTCCTGAAGGTGCTGTTTAAGTTGATGTTAAAACCAGGGGTTTTTCGGTCTTCCGGGGTCTTCTTGAATTTGTTCTTGGGCTTAAATGGGGGGAACAACTTTTACAAACTGAAAGGATTTCTCATGTGGGTGTCTTCCGTACCCAAACTTGTTCTTTGGGGAAGAGGGTTACCTTTTCTACTTTCCTTCGGTTATAAATTATGGTTCGAAGCATGAAGGTCCGCTTCATCGAGGCAATCCTTGAATGTGGAAGCCCTCCGGTCGTGAACGAAGGCTCTAATCTCTTGGGGAAGTCTACTTAGTAGTTGATCCTTTAAAATAAAGTCGATCAATGCCTCGTAATCTCTTTCGATTTTAGCTGAGTCCAGCCAGAATTGCAGATTTCTTCTCATGATGAATCCGAATTGTCTATATGTCTGTCCTTCTTGGAGTTTATCTGATTTGAACTTGTATCTATAGAACTGGGGGTTAAGGTTAATAACAGATAGAAGTTCTGTTTTTAAGGTGGAAAAATCAATTGTCGCCTCATGCGGCAATGCGATAAAAATCTCTCTCAGACGAGGGGAGAGTAAGGGGAGAAGGCGACATACTCCATCGGCTTCAATATCCCATCCATTTACTTCGAATATTTGTTCGAAATGTGTTAGGTACGTAATGAAGTCCTCATTTTCACGATGGGGGCGGGGGTAGTTTGAGAGCAGGGGCTTGAGGTTGTTGACCCCGGGAACCAATTTAACTTACTTCCACTTAGTCCCTACTTAATTCCCGTTCATGGTGACGAATTCTTTCCCTTTCTTCGTGTTGTAGTCTTTGTTCTTCCCTATTTGCTTCTCTTTCATTCCTTTCTTCCTTTTGGACGTACTTAGCGAGTTCCCGACCTTCAAATCCGAATGCTTGCCCTTGCTTGAGGAATATTTCGAACGATGTGGACGCCATCTTATCAATCCAAAGAATTGCTCTTTGGCGTATCGTGTTTAAGGAAAAAGGGTTATTATAGTTCCCTGCCAAAACGTGGTAGACAAGAGAAAACAATTAAGAAAAAACAACAAAAACAAAACAGGATTAGACAATCACCCTAACCTAACAAATTTTGGGAGCCCAAAACAAGAATTGCTCTTAATGTTTGAGTATTTGGACTTATTTGGACGCTGGCAATCGTTTGATTAAAGTTTTGAGATGTTGCTATTAGTGATAACCTCACACACCTGATATCACTTATATAGGTCAAGAGGTTTTATGATAACCCCACACCTGACACCACTTATATAGGTCGAGAGGTTTTATGATAATCCCACAGACCTGATATCACTTATATAGATCGAGAGGTTTTATGATAACCCAACACACCTGATATCACTTATATATGTCAAGGTTTAGTGAGTGGGTAATCCCTGTCCCACTTCCTGGACATATATTTAATTACCACACCGAGGTGAAGCGGAAGTGAAGCGTATCCAATACACCTACCTTAGCCACTTCCAGTGAATAAGAATAACCCCGGTGCGTACCCTTTTGATAAAAAATAAGATGATGACCCCCTGAGTGTGTTCCCTACTCAGTAAAAACCAACCATGGCTGGGTCGGTGGAATATTGAGCTTTAAGCCGAGTGGATTGTTTAATAATTGCCAAAGGATCGTCCAAAATAGTTAAACACACATTACAAAAATAATATTTAATGTACATAAATTTGAAATAAGCACCAGCGTATATAAATATAAATAGGATTAATCTTGCACTGAATAAACAAGTTTACAAAATGTCGTGGGGATTACTTGCAGATTACTCACTGGGATGTTTGCGTCTTAATAACACCAGAGAGAACGAAGGGAATTTTTATTATTGAGTTAAACACTGAATTAAGTAAGCACTTCTAATATTCGAGGGTATGTGCTCGGGATGAGAATTCTAGTTCACAAATAAACTGGTGAAGTTAGGGGAGGGGGATAATTATATTAAAGATACCTTTGAGTTCGTAAGTATTTTGAAGGGAGGCGGTGAAGATCTTCTTATGGTGACAATGATCGCACCTAGCCCGGCCGTCCAAGGTTACCAAATGAGATGGTAATCCTAGACCGGTGATATGCTGATCCTTTGCCAGATCACGAAGGTGAGCCACACGATGACTCAAATCGAACTTCTTCCTTGAAGCACCTGTCCGATTATTCGGCTCCTGGAGTGGGAATCCAAAATCGATTACCTAGATACGTCTAGGTTAATCCGCAGAGGAGGGTCTTGTGTAACCTCGGACTCTGAGGGGGGGATGGCTGCAAGAAGTTTTTTCACCTACAAGTACCGTGAAGGCAACAACCAATTCCCCGAGGAGTTCCTTTCTTTCAAAGGGAGAACTGTTTCTTCTGGGGATCGAGCTCCACCTCACAACGTAGGTCCAAGGTCTTTTGCCTGATTCCAGGAAGAAGTCTTCCTTTTATTTCTCTCACGAGCAGAATCGAGAGAGAGAGAATCGAATTCTCGTAAAATCCGTATCCTCGCGCGAAAGACCTTTTTTCATCTTTGGGCCGACGGTATTTCTTTCACGCCTTCTAGCCATCTCGGAGTTTACGGCGGTGCGAAAAAAGGCGATGGAGAATTCGAGTCGAGAGGTTTGTTTAGAGATACGAGAGAGCACGCAGCTGGTGTCAGAGTATTTCTGCGTACACTTATGTACGCGGTATTTAGACTTCTACATAGAGTTATGATTAAATATTTCCACTTGTAGGGATAAAGACCGCTACAAATGTGATTGCATTATTGGAAAATGATTAAAAAGGAAGTTCAGTGCCATGACTTATAATGAAAAGGAAACATATTAATAAAACAGGTAGACTTACCCCAACGATAGATTTAATCCACAACAAAGTGTTGCACTCGCAAATACAATGTAGGCCGATATGATAGAACATCTTGGCTAGCTAGTTGTGCATACATTCAGAAGCTATTTTAACATTTAAATAAAGCGAGTGGGTTACACTTTTATAGTTATTTTTAATGAACAAAATATTTTTTTTTCAATTAACATTTATTTTTGTAAAACTTGACTTGCTTCCTCATCCTCAAAAGTTACTGCACTCCACTGATATATATATATATATATATATATATATATATATATATATATATATATATATATATAAGCCGTGGATCACAATTTAGGCCGACTAGGAAGGGGGCTAGACCAACGAGGGCTACGGAATTTAAAGCACGTAACCGGCCAAGAGTAGGAACATCTGCATACGGGGAGAGGGAGGGATAAATCATCACGCGGTCAGGGAAATGGAAAATCTCAACGGACAGTGCGAAGAAAACTGCTCCATCATTACCCTCGTTAGTGGAAACGACATACACCGATTTGACACAACCCCAACCGAAATGGTTTATCAAGCGAGGGATCTACTTATATCGGCCAAAGCGAAAGCGACTTAAGTAGGGGTAATTGAGACAACATCGAGGTTAAAATCGACTTTGAGAATGCAGTCAAGGCCAATCTACACAAATGAATGCCTTAAACGTTTATGTCAGGAAATGGGGTTAAGTTCTTCAATTTCTGGAACGATTTTCAGGACATACCGCTGTTTTTTTCTTAACGATTACGTCCATTTTAATAAAGTCGGAAATTCGAGGCTGAGTAAATTAATTGATAAAAGCTTACGTGATCTTTATGCTCCGTGTTATTTGCCCCCAAGGCTCAGAGGCACCGGGCAGGATTTCAGGCGAAGGGAAACGCCTCAAGCCTGCGAGAGGGACGCTGTTATTTAAAGTTAAAATTAAAATATATTTACGCAAATGTTCGGAGTTTAAGGAATAAACTACCCGAATTTAAAACCACGATTCAAGAGGGTGATTATGATTTCGTAAGTATTAGCGAGACCTGGTAGAATACAGTTACAACAGACTTTATTGCGGAATTCACTTTAGAAGGGTACAAAATCCATAACAAAGACTGTTTAACTGGGAGAGGCGTTGGAGTGTTGGCTTACGTAAGAGAAGAACTAAATGCAAGAACGTTGGGCGTGACGATCAGAAATTTGAAGAGTGAAGTTCTGTTAATAGAACTCGAGTGTGCTATACAATTGACACCCGTTATTTATCGTCCCCATTCCAATTAGGAAAAGAGGACGTACTACTCTTGGAGTGCCTTTCATCTATTGTGAGAAAAGGAAAAACAATCATTGGCCGTGAGCTCAATTACCGTAACGTTAACTATGCAAACTATGGTAAGATTACGGTCTATTATATTTGCACGTATGTCTGTGTGAGCGGGAATGGACGCATGTAAGTCAAAGGAGAATAGCTTGGATGGTTCTTCCGCCCCCTGCCTCTCTCAGGACTATTCTCTAGTCTATCAAAGACTGAATGTTTTATGGTTATACAATGGAGAAAGGGCAGTTGGGCATCTTGGGTATCAAGACGAGACGCTACCGCCGCTCCCGACATCGGTGGCTTATTGGTTTATTGTGGGTACAAGGAGTTACGCGTTTCGGACCTCGCACGCTGGCCTTCCAGGTGTCATCCCCCTAAACATCTCCCAACTCCTCCCTTACCCTTTCCTTGAAACCATCTTGCAGGAGCAACAAACGGGCACTCTTGATCAGACGCTGGATTAAGAAACAACTATCTGAAGCTCCTCGCAAACTCTTGGACTCTGGGCGGGACCATTCTGAAGCTTGAAGAAAGAATAAAACTTAAAACTCTCCCCCTTTCACCCACTCCATCAAACTCTTGGACTCAGCCAGACAAACTTCGGAAGTGTGCGGCACCGCGAACGACTCCATCTGGCAAGTAGGTCCTCAAACGGGTTCTCCGACCAAGGTAAGCTTTTATACCCTCTTTCTCACATTGGTTGTGCGAGTTCCCTCGAATTCCCATCAAACTCTCTCCCCTCCTATATATCTTTATCTCTCTTTTGTCCGCCTCTGTTGCCTAAATTAATTTAACCATCGGTCCTTCAAACTCTTAACCTTCTATCGATTTCGGAACCATCAAACATCTCTCAAACACCCCTCAAACTCTTAAACTATCCTTAAACTAAACTCTAACTAACGAGAGCATTCGGGACTAAACATCGTTTGGAATAAGAGATCACTATAACTTTTCAAATCAATTGGAGACGAACGTCTCTCACTTAAGCGCTACCACCTTGCTTAGCTCTGCCCTGCTTTCGGGGTAATAATTCTAACAAGATTGGAAAGTTATAGTTTATTTCCATTAGTTATTCTAAGAGAAATTCTGATTAATTTGGAGAAGTCTTTCTTCCCAGAGATACCCTCGTTGGATTACCTTTTTCTCAACCGATCGTTCCGTTTTTCTTTCAAACTCAAAATGGCCTAAAATCCTCAAATTTTCATTTCGGATAAAATTGAATTCCACATCAAAGTCTTGGTCAGCCATAGGGCGTTGTTTAAACGTAAATCACCTTGATCTTTAATAAAATTAGCTCTGAGTTAGAAGTGGCGGAAGTCATTGCCCCTGATGTATTGCAAACTAAGATAGATACGGTCAAGTCTCACTTCACTTCCATGAATGAGTTAGATAGTCAGATTCTTGAGGCTTGCGAATCCCTTTGCGCGGAGGGAGGGGACTAATCAGTGGTAGACAGAGAGCTTTCTGCTCATGTCGAATACGATCTTGATTTTAAATCTAAACTAAACGAGTTTTCGATGAATAAGAAATGCCCCCCTCAAAAAAAGATTTGAGCGACTTGGAGAAACCCGCAGTACGAGAACACCCCCCGCCTGTATTACCATGCATCGCCTTTTACGGTATGATAGATAAACTTAATTATCATTCTTTTATATCACAATTTGCAAACTTTGTAGGTTCAAGGAGTAACCTTTCTTCTGCCAGAAAACCTGCGTATTTGAACGGTTATCTTAAAGATTACGCGGTACTCCCTAGTCAAGCATCTGTGAAGTACAGATGACAATTATGCGATTGCTATAGAGTTACTCGAAAGGGAATTTCTCAACAAAAACGCGGTTATCGATTCGAATTTGTCTAAGATCTTAAACTCCGAGACTACCCACGACTCGAGTCTTCGCAAACTATCAGTGTTCCTCAATGAAGTCCAGGCCATCTTGTACGAATTGAAAGGATATGGATTATTTTTTTCAAGGAAGACAGCGCCGGAAATACCATGATATCCCACGTAATTTATGGCAAATTGCCCTCAAACTTTAAAAAAGAGCTAAGGTTGACTACTAAGACTGACTATACTTGCCTGGCACAAATCTTAGACAACTATAGCAGTATATTTAGAGGCCTCGAAAAATTGAGGTACTTTTCCGGCCCTGGCAAGGAGAGTTACCTCTGAGGAAGTGTTAAACATAACTCTTCTCAACCTCCTGTTTTCAAAACTGTTTATAACTCACAGCATCCCTTTTCTAAGCCTCAGCAATCTGTAAACACGTTTAAAAACTAATATTTCGACCCCTCTCGGCGTAGAGGCATCACTTTCAAAGAGCAAGTCTAAACCTAATCTTAATATAAAAACTCAAACTTCGAATTCACTCCTCCCTTCAAACTTAAACTCAAACTCCCTCTTTTCTAAGTGCAAGTTGTGCACCGGAACTCTCAACATGGTTATTTGTAACGTATACGAAACCCCTGATAGTAGGATTCAACGTTGCTTAGTACTAAGCGTGTGCACCCGTTGTTCTTCCACGCAACATCCTCAGAATCGTGCCCTGCGCTCAAACGCTTCCATCCAGACCCGTGTAAGTTCTTCCAGGAGAAAACGCACATATCTGCTCTTTGCCCCATCCCTGCCAAACACGATGTAAATTTGTGACTAAACTTGGGACAGATTATGACTTTAGAGTCGGATGTGGAAGTAGCAAAAGGTTCTCTTAATTCAAAACTTCATTCAGATTTCCTACTTCCTACTCTGACCGGGCATCTTGGATTGGGGAGTTTATTCTTGCATGTGCGTTTGCCTACTCGACCTAGTGACCCAAAGGTCGTATATCTCTGAATCCGTCGCTTCCCAAATGGGTGTCAATCCAGTGGATTACTATCGTATTCGTCTACGATTAAAACATTCATCAGGTCAAAAATCACACGCATAGGGGAATTGGAGGCGGTCTTTCGCTTCGGATCTCTCCAAATGTTGATTATATTCTTGGTCGATTCCAATTTAAACTTGGATTTTAAGGTAAAATTAGTCGAAGGTGCAATTCTAGTCCTGGGAGAGAAGGACATCCCACTGGTAGACGAGGCCTTTTCCTAACCATTTGTTCAAAGGGCTAGAATAACGAGAATAGGGTGTCTGCTGGAGGTTGATGCCATACAAAATCCGAAGTTCTCAAATAGGCATTGCATGGGGATGGGGCATATCTGGAAACGAAGAAGGGCCTGATACCTTACAGAAGTATCAACCAAATAAGCAATAACCCAGTATTAGAGGGTCACCCGCGGTACACCGTGCCCCAGGCCGCCACGCTTTAGAAAACAGCCATTGATCCTCAGTTGGTTGCAATTACTAATTCACGGGTGGGCTGGCCCGTTGGGGAGCACTTCAATCCAAATAACTACAAACACCCCCTACAACAATCAAAGGACTCGTACACGGATAATGTCAATTTCCTTCTAGATGGTAATCCTGAGGGGCCCAGCTCCTCCGATTCCCAGAGCGAGGTGGGGAACGAATTGGGAAATGAGGTTAATTTGCCCCAGGGACTAACTTGGAACCGAAGGCTGACGAAACTTTAGAACATGTAGTCAAACGTGCCCTAAGTCCGCCGCCTTCTTATTTCCACCCTTTTAATTTCCCAAATTTTCAACTTGAATTAGATTTAGGCCTAGAGTATCTGTTTTTCCTAGAATCTCTCGAGTTAAAGGATGCCGATGCGGGATCGATCGACAAATCTAAAATTGAACAGTTCAAAAGGTCGATAGAGCTTAGGAATGGGAGGTATTTCGTTGATTTGCCCTGGTTCGACGATGTATTTTCCCAAGTTCCAGCCAATTTAAAAATTGCCTTGGCAACAGTGAAGCATGTTAAAGAGAGTTAAGAGAAATAGGGACTAGATCAAGCATATAGCGAAGTGTTTCAAACCCAATTAGAGGCGGGAATTCTGGAAGAAATCACGGTTGTACCACGAAAATACGATCTGTGCTTAATTGCTCTCTGAGATCTGGTCAGGTGCTTTTTCTAAACAAGGCTTCGTTTGGAGGAGGAAATTTATTTGCTTCTCTGTTCTCCCTTTGTAGATATTGCTCTAACAAATTTGTTCTACTTTCTGACATTAAACAAGCCTTCCTTCAAATTCGATTGAAGTCAGACAGCGACAAGAATCATTTCTGCTTTTCCTTGCTTAAATAAGGTAGACTCGTTTCTTATAGATACAAGTTGCTCGTCTTTGGTCTAACCTGCTTCCCCTTTGTGTTAAATTTCATATTAAAACATCATTTCGAGAACTTCCCCAATGACTGTTACACTAAAGTTTTAAATAATTCATTTTATGTCGATAATTTTGTGTATACTAACTCGGGAGCTGACTTTCTCAAAGAAATGTACTCTCGCGCCAATGAAATGTTGGCTCAAGGGGGTACGAGCTCCGATCCTGGAGTACAGATCTCGAACAGTTTTAAAATCGTTTTCAAAGCCGAGAAGACGTCCGAAAACCATAACTGCGGAATAGAAAGAGCTTTGGGATACAATTACTGAGTAAACAGTGATCTAATGGGTTTAATTGATCCTAAATTCGATGCAATCGTTAAAACAAAGGGTAATGTCTTATCAATGGTTTCTCAATTGATTGACCCCCTCGGATTATATCTTCCGGTTCTTATTCGTGGTAGACTACTCATGAGAAAGCTGTGGTTTCAGAAGTTGGATTGGGATAGTCTGATTTCTGGCCCCGATGTCGCTACTTCGGAAAAACTTCGCACCGATTTGGTGAAGTTGATCGAAGTGAAAAATCCACGATATGACGTTGAAGATGATGGTGGGGCAGAGCTTAAAATAATTTTGATCTATTGTTTTCAAAAATTGATGTAATTTAATGATTCAAAATCTTCATTTGAAATGCAAACATCTTGGGCTTGCCTTCGCTCTCACCCGCTTAAGAACGAAGGATTTGGGGTTGCCTCCACCCGCCAAACTGTTCAGAAAGTTCACAGCTATTCTTTTATCTCCAAAAGATTCAATTCCTTTGCTTTTAAGCACCATAAGATGACTTATTTCCCGAAGGCTCAAACTGCATCAAATTCTTGATCAAACATGATCACTTCAAACTTCTCAAATGTCATTGAAAACTTCAGAAAACCCATGATCGAGTCTAATACTTGATCGTCTCAAAACTTCATAAAATTCAGGATCAAGTCGGACACTTGATCACCTCAAACTTATCAAATATCATTTCCAAACTTTATAATTCTGATCAAGCCTGACACTTGATCACTTCAAAACTGATCAAACTTCATTCAAAACTTCATAAAACTCAGGATCAAGTCGGACACTTGATCACCTCAAACTTCATCAAATTCATGATCAATTCTAATAATACTTGATCGTCTCAAACTTTTCAAAACTTCATCAAGTTCATGATCAAGTCTAATATTTGATCGTTTCAAAAATTATTTCAAATCCATGATCAGGTCAAATAATTTATTATTCCTATCACTTCATTAAAAATCTTTAATTTAAATGTTTCAACATTCTAATGAATGCTTCTCAAATGTTCTCCCCTTCAAATACCTCCCCTTGAGTACTTATTCAAGTACCTCCTTCAAATGGCTCATCACAATTACTCTCTTCCGTTATCTGAGTTTTGCCCTAACAAAATTTAGGGAGTCTTTGCTTAAGCTTCACAACTTTATGAAGTTGTTAAGCTTCTCTGGCTGGAACGCCGTTGAGATTACAGCCTATTACACTGCCTTGCACATGTGTCTGCGTGAGCGGGCATGAACGCAATTAAGTCAAACGAGAATAGCTTGGATGGTCCCCCCTCCCCTCTCTCAGGCCTATTCTCTAGGCTATCAAAGACCGAATGTTTTATGGTTATACAATGGGAAAAGGGCAGTTGGGCATCTTGAGCATCGAGACGAGACGCCTACCGACGCTCCCCACCTCGGTGGTATATCGGTTTATTGTGGGCACAGGGAGTGTTACGCGCTTCGGACCTCGTACGCTGGCCTTCCAGGTGTCATCCCCCTAATTATCTCCCAACTCCCCCCTTCCCCTTTCCTTGAAAACCCTCTTGCAGGAGTGACAAACGGGCACTCTAGATCAGACGCTGGATTAAAAAAAAACTATCTGAAGCTCCTCGCAAACTCTTGGACACTGGGTGGGACCGTTCTGAAGCTTGAAGAAAGAATCAAACTCAAAACTCTCAAACTCATGGACTCAGCCGGACAAACTTCGGAAGTGTGCAGCACCGTGAACGACTCCATCTCGCAAGTAGGTCCTCAACCGGGTTCTGCGACCAAGGCAAGCTTTTATACCCTCTTTCTCGCATTGGTTGTGCGAGTTCCCTCGAATTCCCATCAAACTCTCTCTCTCTCTCTCTCTCTCTCTCTCTCTCTCTCTCTCTCTCTCTCTCTCTCTCTCTCTCTCTCTCTCTCTCTCTCTCTCTCTCTCTCTCTCTTCAGGGTAAAAGAGCCACTATGGATGTAATAAAGAACTTCTTCACTTACTCGATTATTAATGATTGGAATAATTTGCCAAACGAGGTAGTGGACAGCAGCACTATAGATTCATTTAAAATGAGATTAGACAAACACTTAACAAATATTGGAATTGTTTAGCATAAGCTACAAAATAAAATAATATTACAAAAATATAACTCTTTCAGGTGTATGTAAGTGGTTTTCACATTCATTTCATTCAATTACTATTCAATGCAAATTTCCTTCAGGTACTGTCTTCTTACACCTGCAAGGTATTTTTCCCAAATTATTTCATGTACGGCTTTTGCCGGAGTGAGTGGAGGGTGGGGAGAGCCTAAAACTTTTCTATCCTTTACTTCTACTATTCTATGTATGTGTAAGTGGTAGTAGATTTAAGGCCAGATCACCTTAGTCTGGGCCGTAAGGCCCGTGTGATCTGTGTATCTATGTAACTCTCTCTCGCTCTCTCTTTTGGCTCCCTCTCTCGCCTAAATTCAGTTAACCTTCGGTCTTTCAAACTCTTAACCTTCTATCGATTTTGCAACTATCAAACATCTCTCAAACTCTCAAACTACCGTTGAACTAACGAGGGCATTCGGAACTATTCACGTGCTTGCCTGGCAATGGCTGAGTCGGCAGTTCGAATCTCCGTCCGGATTCTTTTTAAGTTGACGCTATTTACTAGGGAGGTTACCACCGTGACTAGGCATCACATGGTGGGAACTTGGGGCTTGCCCTGGCTGACGTCCGCCTGATAAGCAGCAACACAACAGCTTGATAGGAGGACCGAAACCAGTGAACTTTTTAAGTTCTCTGGAGAGACCACTATAACTTTTCAAATCAATTGGAGACGAACGTCTCTCACTTAAATGATAGTGAAAGGAGAAAGACAGGGTAGGTGAAGAAGGTGAAGTAGGTTGTTAAAAAACCAACATCCCAAACCGGAGATCAGGGGTGAGGGAACGATGTCAACCCCCCAGCCCCGATCCGGGATAGTTGGCTGAGAGGAAGCTGGTCGGCGCCATCCTGTGAAATTAGAGGCAAACCAGAGAAAGTTGTGGGAGAGGTTGTAGGGAAAGTGAGTAGGTAGCGTAAGAAGACAGGGTGTCAGAAAAGAGAAGAGGATAAGCTGGGGCCGGACGGGGCGCTGAGTCCCGTCAGGATGGTGGCCAGGAAGGCAAATCACCGCGCCCCTTACGAGTGGGGCCTGGAATAGGTCTGAGGGTCCACGACCCACTGTCGGGCCGGAGACGGGGTTGCCACCACCACCAAGGAGAAGGTCATGGAGGCTTTGGAGGGATTCAACCCATTATTCTTCAGAGAAGGATTTTCGCAATTGAAGAAGAGAGTAAAGAAATGTATCAATGTTGAAGACGATTAAGTTGAAAAATAAATAGGTTAGGCCGAGAACTTAATAATGCCAGGAGGTTTCACGCTCTTGTCGAAGGGTTCTTCCGTCTGGATGCCATCGAAGTACGGTTCGCTCGGCAGTGCTGCGTATGGTGATATTAGAAAATCATTCACTGTTAGTGTAAGAAGAAGAATGGTACAAAACAGACGGGTGCTGCGTAAGTCCAAGTGGGCTCGCTGGCAGCCATTTTAAAAAAGAGAGGATTCATTAAAATTTCAAATGTTCTTTAAAAGCATAGACTATGGTTAAAAATCTTAAAGATATATATATATATATATATATATATATATATATATATATATATATATATATATATATATATATATATATATATATAAGGAAGGAAGTAAAAACGTAGAAAAATAAATGCTTCTAGAATGCTGTAAAATCAAAGTAAAATCATAAGACACGACACGTCTATCTGGTTCTAAAAATGATAAAACATTAAATTTCCTTTAAAGGATTTGTCTCTCATAAAAATTTAAACCCTCGATTCATGTTAAAGGGGCACTCATGTTCGGAAAGGATGCTCCTCAGAACCTGCTGGGGACACATCCCTTGGCAAATAAAAGGAAAAAACCTTTGCCTCAGAGTATGGAAACGTAAGCATTCAACAAATAGGTGGAGTACAGACATTGGTACTCCACAGTGAGTGCACATTGGAGGCTGCTGAAGGCCTTCTATTAGAAAGCCATGTGTCAGACGACAATGCCCAACTCTCAGACGGCATAGAATAACATCCTGAGTACGGGTCCTAGTAGTGCGTGGGCAAGGGCGGACTGACTGTTTGATGGGAGGCAGTTTAGTTGGTGGGAGTTCATCCCAAGTCCTCTGCCACTGGCTGATCACGTACTGACGGATGTATGGCGCGGCATCACGGAAAGGAAGAGGAGCAGGGGTGGAGGTTCCTAGAGATGCAGCTGCATTGGCAACAGCATCTGCTCTCTCATTTCCTTTGATACTTATGTGGCTAGGTACCCAACACAATGAAACTTCGTGGACCGAGGATAAATAAAAAAGCCACTGTTGGATCTTTGAAACCAACAGGTGAGCTGGAAATAAAATGACTAAAGCCTCCAGGGAGCTGAGAGAATCAGAGAATATTGTATAAGATCCTGATGATGAAGAAGCGATGGTATACAGTACAGCCAGTATCGCAACAAGCTCAGCCGTAAAGATAGAGGCTGTATTGGGCAGGCACAGAGACACATGACGGGAGGGGAAGATAGCAGAAGCTCCTACCCCATCAGATGATTTAGATCCATTTGTGTTTATAAAAGTGCTTGATTTGTGGCTCAAAGTGTGTTCATAATAGAGGCTTCGTAGAACCAAAGGCAAGAACTTGGTCTTTGGTTCGCCTGCCAGCACCTTGCAAACCCTCGCAGGTGGCAATAACCATGATGGTACTTTAGGGATCTGATATGGAATAACTGATAATTCCTCAGTTGACCTGTATCTCTAGACGCACTCCCTGGTTCCTGATATAATTGAGCTTATCTAGGTTTGAGGGTGGAGCTGAAGAGTACACCTGCGACCCTTAATCCAGCTTAGGCTGGATCAAGGTTGTATAAAAAAGCCACAGGGTACCGGCGATCACTTCCACACGAAACATGTGATAGAAGTTTTAAGATATCCATTCTCTTCAAGCAGGATTTTTTCAAGGTAGTTATATGGGGGACCCAGGAGAGCTTTGAGGCTCAAATGAGATGGGGGAGCCATACAAAGATAAAGTTGGCCGTTCCCAGTTAACTTGCCTGAAATTGTAGAAATGAACTGCCTTTGTTTTTGAAGAAGACAGTCGGAAGCCTCTTGCAGTGCGGCATTCTTGGCAATGATGTTAATAGCCAGTTGCAATTTACGGATGACAAATGGAAGCCGAGGCGATGCTCAAATAATTGCCAAGTGATCCACATAAAGAGTTATCATTACCTCTGCAGGAAGATCAGTAATAATGCTGTTGATAGCCACCGAGAGGTAGGTGAAGCTCAAAACGATTCCCTGTGCAACGCCCTCTATCTGATCAACAGGCTCCGATATGACATTTCATACCCTAACACGGAACGTGCGTCCAGCAAGAAATTGCTGTATGAACCTAGGAAAATGGCCTTTGATACCCCAGTCATATAGTTGCTTCAGGATACCATACCTCCAGGTGTTATCATATGTTTTTTCTATATCAAAAAAGACAGCAATGGAGTGTTGTCTCTTTGAGAAAACTTGTCGAATGCAATCCTCCATCCTCACCAGCAGGTCTGTAGTACATCGTCTCTTTCTAAAACCAGACTGTGAGGGAGAAATAAGGTTGTGTTTCTCCAGGAACCATACCAGCCTGGCATTCACGCTTTCAAAAAGCTTACATGGGGAACAAGTAAGGGCAATTGGGCGATAGTGGGTCGGAAGCGTCCCTTCCTTTCCTGGTTTACAAAGGGAAGGTATGATTGCTTCCCTCTAATTTGAAGGAAAACTGCCCTTAATCCAGATATAGTTAAATATATCGAGAAGATTTGAAATGAGTGTTGAATGCATATTCCTGATCATATTATAAGAGATACCATCAGGACCAGTTGCGGTGGATCCACATGTTTTAAGAACACTTCGAAGTTCATGAATGGAAAAGAGCTTATTGTATGATTCATTTTCCATACAAGAATCCATGCAGTTTAAGAGGCACCGCTCTTGTATTTCCCTGACATGTTGAAATTCTAAGGAATAATTGTTAGGGCTGGAACTGTCAGCAAATGTCTTTGCCAAGACATTTGAAGTTCTGGACAAGTCTCTCAAAAGCTCGCCTGCTTCAACTATATTAGGGGCAGAGAAACCACTTGCTCTGCCCATAAGCCTTTTCACCCTTTTGCTGGCAAAGATCCCTCCGAAGATATTAGGTCCTCTGTACTGGTTGGTAGTATGTAATGTCGAGAGAGATGGTACCGAGTCATTCTGGGAGGTGGTTGGTGGGTCAGCTGGGGTGGGTGAAGAAACCCCAGAAGGCTGTTTCTCCTTTTCCAAAATGGCCCCAGACAAAGCTGGATCAGAAAAAATCCGTTTACCTTCTTCTGGAGTTAATGATGCTGTGGATGTAATAGGCTGGCTAGTTGTGACTGATGGACTCAAGGCAGATTTAGTGGGAGGAGGGTGGATGTCCAAAGGTGAAACGAATACCACACGAACATCTTCGGAATCTGCCTCCATGTCTTCAGGACATGTCAATAGTTGGTTGGATGCTGATGGAGGCGAATCTGAGGAACGGCGAGTCCTCTTGCGCCTTGGTTTAGGAGAAGCAGGAACCTCTCTAATGATTGGAGAGGGAGGAGGAGCATCATTCTGAGGCAGAGATTCTATTAGGGTTTCTTGATGGATATTCTGCGGCCGTAAAAGTGGACGTCTGAATGGTCTCTGCTGGCTGTTAAGGACTGGTCTGGTCGCTCTAAGAGCGTCTGCAAAACTCACTCCTGGTTGTATGTATAATTCTTTAGCTCTCCTTCTAGAATCCTTCATGCTAATTCATAATTTATTCCGAAGAGCAACAGCCCCTCTCTCATTCTCTCACACAAGAAAAAAGTGCACTGCTTAGAGGTGGCTAGATGGTCGCCACCACAGTTGGCACAACAAAGCGGAGGAGGGCATGGTATTCCATGGAAATCAGAGGAATAATTGACACATACCCTCTCCTGTCTGCAGTGCTTACTGACATGTCCAAAACGTTTGACAATGAAAGCACCTACGGGGATTCTCTGCGTAGGGCTTCACGGGAATACACAGATAACCAGCCTTGATATTCTTAGGGGGTTCCAACCTATTGAATTTTTTTTTTTTTTTTTTTAAGAGCTCATCTGGTGACTACCTAAATGGGCATTAGTCGCCGTATTAAAACTGGCCTAGTTCTAGGCTACTTTAAAATAAAATTAAAGAGAGAAAAAAAACAACACCCCAAAAGGGGGAAAGGAAGCAAGCTGGTGCGTCGGGAAGAGGTCCCCCCGGCGCAGGAGCGTGCAACTAAAGGAAAAAAACAAACAAAAAACAAAACAAATGCAAAAAAACAACAAAACAAAACAAAAAACAAACAAACCTTGCTTAAATAATAGGGAGAAGGCCGGCCTCCCCCAAGTAGTCAACAAGTCCACAAGTCAATGTGCACGAAGCTGTCCCGAGCACAAGGGACAGGCGGTAGCGACCCCGCCCATCCCGGTACTGGGACAGGTATCGTGCGCGAAGATCACCCAGACTGGGACATTCGACAAGAATGTGCCGAACAGTCTGGGGGACGACGCAGTCGTTGCAATAGGGCGCAGGCGAGCGCTCCATCAGATAGCGATGCGTCACACGAGTGTGTCCGATTCGGAGACGACAGAAAGCAACCTGAAGCCGCCGCGGCATTGGGGGATAGGTCCATGGGAACAGTCGCGGCGCAATGGCACGCAACTTTAAGATCCCTTCGACCGTCTCCCATCTTCTTTGCCAAGCAGTCCGAAGAGCTGCCCGTATTCCTGCCATGTAGTCGGTGTGAGGAAGAGCGAAACGCTGGTCCGGTCGCAGAGTCCTCGCGGACTCTTTGGCGCGCTCATTCCCCGCAATTCCTACATGTCCAGGAACCCAGCAAAAGATAATCTCGACATCTGCCCGGCTCGCCAAAACCGTGGCGTCACGGATATCGCGAACCAGGGGATGCGGAGATTCCAATGCCCCGAGAGCACTCAGGGCGCTTTGTGAGTCGCTATAGATCACAATCCGGTCTCCGAACCGGGCACGTCGCGTAATCTCCTGTACCGAGTGGTGTATTGCCACCAGCTCGGCCGTGAAGACAGACGCAGCGCCTGGTAGAGCCCCGCTGACTTCAAACAGAGGGGATACGGCGTGGAAGCCGATCCCCTCTTGGGACTTGGAGCCATCCGTATACACTGGCACGGTACCAGCGTGACACGATGTGTGCTCCAACCAACCTATTGAAAGTTAATATGATAGTAGCGAAAGGAACTCTGGTGCCATTAACAGTACGAGTGATACGGTATGCACCAACTACCTTTTGAGAAGTCAGTTTAGCAACAAGCCGTTCCACATCATATTCAATAGGCTTCCCCGACCTGATAACACCCTTGCAGGTGTTAAAGGTAGGATGGGCTGAAGAGGAGATATTGAGGGAACAAGAGAATCCAGTGCCTTTATTTTTTGATGCTGATCAAATGAAGACGACTCTATAACAAGGCAGCCATCCTTCCTAGGCCACATTTGGGCAGGTTCACCACATTTGGCAACAAAGTCTTCATAGACATTGAAAATATCAGACTTACTTAATGGTGTATCATTGTATGATTTTAAAACTACAAATCTATCATAATCAAGAACATCGTCGACCTCAGAACCAGAACCAAAAGGATCGAGTCTACGAAGATCACGGTCATTGGTGGCACGGGGACCAGAAGCCTGGGACCTTTGGGAAAAGCTATTATTTTTACCAATAAATATTTGTATTAAAAGAAAACGTACACCTGGGAAAGTGGTGTCATATTACTGTAGCCCTCCCCCACGCTACAGCTGTCGTTTTTGAAACAGTTCAACGTCATCAATGGAAGTTTGAAGACGGCTAGGCTAAGACCCACGCTGTGAACGGCTATCAGCCCCAGAACAAGTGCGGCCTTCAAGGTGATACCTCCGGCGAACATGGTCGGCAACCCGTACATCCGTGAAATTATGTTATGTTAGCACTACTTAACACGAGGGTGTGAGGATCCTTAGTCTGACTCCTCCACAGTGGCCTGTTCAGCAAGGTAGGACCCCTGAATACAGACTGATGGATAACAATGTCCATCAGTCTTCACTGACATAGCCCAGTGTGTCATTGAAGTACGCAACCCCTCCACCACGACACGGTGATCCTTAGGGAGGAGGCTGTTATTGTAAGACGCCTGGTGTAAGTGATCCAAGTCGGCTCGTCGCAAATTTAACTGAGGGCGAAAGAGCAGTGTATCTGTTTGGTTTGACAGCTGCCAAAACGATTGGTAAAATGATCGCTCCAGTGTACATCATAGAGAACTGAGCACTGGAAGAAGAAAAAGCAGTGTGAAGTGCACAAAGATAAATAAGTTCACACCACTAAAATAATAGGTCAGAACATGATAAGAGGTAACATCACGACAGTTAAATACATAAAAAGTTTAATAATAAGAAAGACCCGATGATACATTTGGGATTTCGGGTGAGATAATCCCACAAGGGGATGAGTGCGTTAAAATCGCCTAATAATAAAAACTGTGGAAATACGAGGGGCGGTCAATAAGTTTTGCGAATCGGTAGGAAAAAACAGAGGAAGGGGGATGACTGTTTGTGGGGGTGTTAGGACAAGTTATGACAAGTCAGGACCTGCAGCCGCACGCTCCTGCCTCGTCTATTTAAGAAGCAGTAGCTGATCGCAGATCGTCAGTCACAAATTTTTCAACAATGGAGAAGGTTGAGCACCGCGCACTGATCAAATTTTTGACCAAGGAAGGCAAGAATGCAAAAGAGATCCATGAACGCATGGTTGCAGTGTACACCGACAGCGCCCCTTCCTATGCAACCATTGGTCGCTGGAATAGGGACTTCTGCCATGGTCGTGAGTCCCTTGAAGATGACCTGCCGTCCAGGACGCCCATCAGACGTGACCAACGAGGACAAGTTGCCCGTGTGGAGAGGATGATCCTCGAAAATCGACGGGTGAAGGTCGAAGAAATCGAGCGAGAACTTGGAAGTGTTATCAACATCATCCACGACAATTTGTCCATGACCAAGGTCTCTGCCCGTTGGGTCCCTAGAAACCTCACGCCCCATGATCGACTTCAACGTCGTCAAAGTCCACAAGGTCAGTTTCCCAAACTGCCCTGCGCGAGTACGGATTCGAGAAGCTCAACCATCCTCCCTACAGTCCAGATTTGGCCCCTAGCGACTACTTTTTATTCCGCCAGCTTAAGGCTGCACTGCGTGGACGCCGGTTTGGGGACGATGAAGATGTCCATCTCGCCGTCCAGGAGTGGATTGAACAGCAGTTGGTAGATTTCTGGTTGTCGAGAATTCGAAGCCTCAGGGACAAGTGGCGCAAGTGCATTGAATTCGAGGGTAGTTATATTGAAAAATAATAAAACAATTTTCCTCATATCCGAATTGCAAAAGTTATTGACCGCCCCTCGTAATTTCTAATTGTCTTAAATTACCACACATTCAGACTTGGCGACTGTCAAGTTGGGTGGAAGGCAAAAGCTGCAAATGGTTAAAAGTTTCGATAGACAAACCCTCAAGGACTGTATGCTGAGTAGTTTTCGTTGCTAAAATAGAAACTCCATGTGCCGAACCGCCAAAGGGGATGGAAATTAGACTCGAAATCCAGGAATTAAATGAAAGGGCGAAGAGTGAGCTTATTCTCTTGAAGGCGAACAATAGAAGGTTGAATGTCGGAGAAAAGCAGTCGAGGTTCTTCCAACTTGGGAAGAAAGCCTTGATAGTCTCCCAATAAAAACAAATCTAGTCACTCGTAAGTAGAAACAAACCACTGTAGAGATTTTATTTCCATCGGCGGAGGTAGCCGGTGTAGACGAACCTTCAAGAGAACAAGTAAGGGCCAGAAACTACTTTTTTCGCGTCCGACTTGAAAGATGTTGGCGAGGTCGAAGAACTAAAGAGAATTGAGTTCGTATCAGTCGAGCGGAAAAGGCACAAAACCGGCGTGTGTGTGTGTGTGTGTGTGAGTGAGTCCAAAACGGCCTCCGCGGCAAAGTCAGGGCCAACCCTCGATCCCAGAGGGACTGAACTATTGGATTTACTGTAGGTGGGAAAAGCGGACTTGGAGGTAGAACAGTAGGTACTGGGTGAATTTTGGGAGAATATATTGACGTGGTTAAAAAACACCTCTAACAGAGTGTATTTGTTGTTGGGTCTGTTATCGATGACATCGAACAATCAACATTCAGTTTGGTCGCCGGGCGCTGCACGCTCGCCAGCAAGGAAAGAAGCCATCTTTCCTCTTAGGACAGGGGTTTAAAATGACGGAATCACTCATCAATCGGTACGGACTTCTTCACGTAGCTCTGGGAATCTTTCAATATTTCTCCCTGAACGGCGTCAACTGACACGTACAACACATTCACGCACCCAGCTAAGAGAAACCTAAAAATAATGCTACGAGTATTTTTCCACACACATGGCTTCCGATTCCGGCGAGTGTGTGCACTAAACTTCCAGCGTAATTACCAGCAGGCCACCTATTGTCGGGTACTCTGAAACTTACCCCCGCGGGGGTAGGTAGATCCACAAGAACATAGCCAACCATGCCACCCCTATCTTTCCCTTCCAGTCTCCACTCTCATCTGTTTCGGATCCCTGTCGATGGAGTACTTGTATCTCAACACACCGATTCTGTACACTATCACCACCTTTTTTTAGCATTTTTTCCAACCTATTTTTTAGACGTTTAACACCGCTTCCCATTTGCTTCTTCTTTTGAACTTAATGTACTCTCAGCAACTCCTTTCGACACACTCATCACTCACAAATACCCTTCCATTATTATCCTTAATGTTCACTCAGGTATTCTTCTTTTGGTTTCTCACCTCTTTTAAAAGGAACTTCCTGTTTCTATGTGGATCTTCATTCAAATCATCCCAATATCTTAATTAAAAAACTGAATTAAAAGAAAGAGATTCTTTATTAATAAATTACATGATAAAATAGTACTTATTTTTTCATGTAAAATTCCTCCCTCGAATATACAAATTAAAAAGGGCTAAATTTGTATTATGAGACAAAAAAAAAGAACGAATTCAAAAGGAAATTTGATAAGTTAAACACTAAAATAAATATTTATTTTCTCCATTAGGTAGATTTTGCGTAATTTTATGCCTTCTTCTAATGAGCTGGCAACCATAAAAGGAGTTTGGCTATTGGAACAAGATTTTCCTGATCCATAGCGTCGTTTGTGACAGAAAAGACCAGAATGGTTCGAAAAAATAAAAAACAAATTTCGCAAAATGTCCGTGAATTAATTTCGAGCTCAGATTGGAGACGACAGGAGACACAAAAATTTATTTCAATATACAGACAATTGGTCGCTGGAATCCGGCCATGTACCCTTTTCCACTTAGTACGGAGGCGGCTGGGGATAACCCATTCCTTGAGAAGATGAATGCATCATTTGTTGCTGTTGCTGTTGCTGCTGTTGTTGTTGTTGTTGCTGCTGCTGTTGTTGTTGTTGGCCTTGTTGCTGTTGCTGCTGTTGAGGATTCACGCCGGGCATTGGGCGCTGAAGGTGAGTCAGGAGAGAGCTGTTTTGCGGAGGAGCCACGGGTTGACCGGTAGAGCCCGATCCTGTGCCCATTACCATGCGCTGTCGCATCATCCCCGACGAGGCAGCACCTGCCATGGCCTGGAGAGGCGGGCGCGAGTAGGCCTGGCCGCTGTTCATCATGCCCAGATTGGCATTGCCGGCGGGGCCCTGTGAGCGGAAAGAAAGGGTTCAATCGCTACTCGGACTTTCAGACAATGTTCAGTGTCAATCAATGGATCACGTATGAAATAAACATTAAACTACCACGTAAGTAAGGAAAGTAATGCAGTTACGCCCGAGAAATCGACGCGAGAAAAGAATGGTAAAGTGCAACAAACGAGGGTATTTTCACTTGTTTCAAAGAGAGGGGACGGACCTAAATAAAGGAAAAGGGTAGACAAAAGAACGGGAGTAGAACAGTCTGGTTAGGAATAAGAGTGCAGGCAAAAACAAACCCAACTCTAAATAATGGAGCCGAGAAAAGACATTCCAAAACTCCAGGAAAGGGTTCGCATAAGGAGCACTACTCAAAATTACAAGTTTAAAATCCCCATAGATGGAGGGGGGCTAGCATTCAAGGATCTTACCTGAATGTACTGCGCGCGCTGGACCATCCCGCTCTGAGTCATTGCCTGCTGCATAAACTGTTGCTGGGGCTGCTGGCGCATATTCATCATGGCGGAAGTGGTTTGATAGGTCTGTTGATAGCCGTGGCCAATCATTCCAGGGGTCCCAGGGCCTGGAGCGGTCGGGCCACCTCCTTGAGAAATCATCTGTCCGCTGGGGTAATTGTACTGTCCCATAGGGGTTTGTGCGGGTCCTCCCGGTGCCCCCTGTGTGCCGATCGTAGAGGCCCCGACGGTGCTGTACATCTGATTGGCCTGCGTGGGCATGCCGGTCGGGAGGGGTCCCTGCATATTGTTCCCACCCGTGTACATGGCCCCCTGGTGAGGAGGGCCTTGAATTCCTCCGCGGAGGGGAGGTCTGATCATGGGGCCAGGGCGGGGCATCGGGTTCATGGGCCCCATGGTCTGGAAGTTACTGGGGGCGGGCTGTGGCATCATGTTGGCCGGTTGGCGGTGGATCACGAGCTGCCGGATCGCCACTCGGCTCTGAGACTGGTTCGGGGCGAAGCGGGGTCCCGCTGCAGCTGCAACCCAGAAGAGCATTATGGCCAAGGGCTCGAGCCCCCCGCCCCTCCAGCGGGACAATTTAATTTAATTTATCAACATAAATGAAGCCTAAACAGGACTTTAAATTGCCGAAGCTTTTGTATGGTTTTGATTGAGAAATTGATGAAGCGGGAATGTGCGGACGGTATATAGCTCGACTGGGGTTTGGGGGTTGGGGGGCATGAAAGAGGACACCAATAATAGTGCTCGTATGTAGACTCTCATTGATAGAGACAGGAGGGGAAGAGTTTCATGCCTACGAATGAAACGGGTTCAGGTTGATGCGTTGTGAGATGAGGTCAGCGTTTGGGGATGGGATTGGCATTCCTCACAGAAAGAGAACCAGGAAAAGAGGCACATCCCGTGCCTGGGAGCGTAAAACTCCTCCCAAATCATGGCGCTGCGGGTCTTTTATTGACCTATCCTGGCGACCTACAGGGTAAAAGGTCAGAGATACTCACCATTAAACTTACCGGGAGGCAACTGTTGGGAGCAGAAGGTGGCTTGGGGCTGCTGCTGGGGCTGAGGCTGCTGGTGTTGTTGGGGAAAACTCCCAGGCCACTGCGTAGGGGGGTTGTTATTGAAGTTGGGGGTCTGATAGGCCATGGGCTGCATCGTGTTCTGTTCACCGAGAGAGAGAAATGGGATTACAACAATGACTATGCAAGATCAATTAGGTTCGCTCGCTCAGGAATGCGAAATAAGATATTTCTCGGGTGGCCCGTTACTCTCACACCCCATGAATGGAGATCAAACTCGGAGATCGGTCAGTTGTGATGGGTGAGACGCGGTTATCCGTGGATAACGCCACCCTTGACAACGCTGTCGATTTTCACGATTTCTATTCATCGGTTTTGTGCTTCTGAGGGTGAATCCACGAAGGACCGGGCAAGGATCAAGAAAGCGACGAAACTCTTATAGATGGAGTGGGGTCAAACAACGGCAATTTACTTAACCACGCGTTTTTTGCGGTTACTCTCCCTGTTGGTTTTTCAGCAGGGCACCACCACGGGCCACTAGTCTCAACCTCACTTACTCATGGATGATCCTTTCATACGACTCATCCATGTGACCAGTAGGGACGAAGGAAAGAGGTAGGACTTACGGTCGGCATCGGGGGTACGGAGGGCTGCCGGGGTCGACGACGAGACCTCTGCGTTTTGTTTGCACCCCGTTTCGAGGTACCGCGCGGTGACTGGTCCGACGTGGGCGTGTCCGGTGCCTTCACTTCCTCCTTAAGCGGCACCTGTGAACAGAGGTTGCCCTTAACTGCACTAACAAGAGAACGGGAGCTTTATGAGGAAAAATCAGGAATTTGATCCATGGTCACGGAAATCGAAATGGTGTCACATTATTATAAGAGCTAAACACAATGAGGGTGTCTTCAGAAAGGAAAGAAGGAAGAAAAATAAATAGAAAAAATAAGAATGGCAAAGATTAGGGCTGAAAAGGACTAAATATCAAGACTCATCAACCCTAAATACATAGGCTGAGGGGATACTTAAAAGCCCCTTGCGGGGTAGTAAGCTTCGTTATTGCAGACCCCGGCGGATGAACTCCGAGCCGGCCGGATGGCTTTCTTCCAATTATCCAGCACTGTAGATTTTGCCTTAGTTATGCAAGTTTAAGAAAAGATGCGGATGTGATCAGTTGTGTCTGAGTGGCGGCCGGTGAAGATATGTCACTCAAGCAAATACGGTGTTGTAAACGTTTGTTTAGTTTTGGACTTACTTTGTCGCCTCCGGATCTACTTCAGTCGAGCCCGGCAGCATCCAAGACGGACGCCGCGGCGCGTGGTCTTTTCCAGAAGTGTCTTAGAGAAGTTATATAAACTGTTCTCTGATGATCGGGTGATAAAATCAGATGGGCAGTGGTTTCAGGTTGCAGCCCTGCCTATTCTAGTTTTATAGTCATGTAGGGAAGGGTGGTGTTCTGATCGCAGGAGAGCTAGAGAAACACTGGTTCGGCGATCTGGAATGGCTTCAGATTGGTGAGTGAGGGAAGAGTCGCTTTGGAGTAAGACGTTTGGAGACTGGTTTTGAAGTGCTATGGGGGTGAAGTGGGTGTGTATGTTTTATTGTGTTCTGGTTTTGTGGTGTTGTGGGAAGTTTAACGAATAATTGGATGTTTTTTGTAACTATCAGGTTTAGGTGGTTTCGATGGCAATAATTTTTTTTTCAGCGTGGTGGCGGCGTTATTAGGGTGGTTATTGTGCTGCCAGTTGCGATGTGCATCGCAGTTTGCCTCGTGTGTAGGTGTAAATTAGATATAGTTAGTTCCTAGGTTGTGGATACGTAGTTTAGAGCTGTACCGTGTATAGTATTTCTTTCTGTTTTCAGAAGTTGGTGTTTGTGAGTATTCTGAGAATGTTGAATTTATATATGGCCTTCAGCGAAGGTCAAGCGTGGGTCTAGGAAGTCACCCAGTAGTGTGGCAGGTATGTTGACCTGTGATAGAAGTAAAGAGGGCGTTGTAGGCATAAGTTAGGTTTCTGGAGGCTGTGCGTAGGAAGGTAAATTGGTATATGATAATAGGTCATATTGCGTTGATAATTGTGTGTTGCGGGGGCTGTTTTGGGGAAAGTTTTCGAAGATATGTGTACTCAGTAGTGTGGTTGTGGAATGTTTCGCTCTGAAGCGAAATAGGTCTATAGAATGTGGGGAGGTTCGCGAGTTTATTTGGTTTGAGGATGGGGCTGATGTGTGTATTGTTTTTTTATTGTTTGCCATGGTTGAGAGCTGTTTGTTTTGGGGGTAATTATTTGAAGATATTGTTTAAAGAGTTCTTGTTGTTTTACGCAGATGTGAAAGAGTATTGATTCGTCTCTTGATGTCGTGACTTTGTTCAAGTAGGCTCTGTGGGAGGGATGTTTCGCTGGAGCGATGTTTGAGGAATGGCGTTTAGATGGTTTGGACCTAGATTGGAAGGCTTGGTTTGTATGTACATGTGGATTATTTTGTGTGTGATGGGGTACTGGTTATGGTGTGACGGGATTCTTTTGAGTATGTATCTCAGTGTACGATACCTTCGAGTGTTGGGTGTTTGCGGAGGATGGTAAGGATTTTGTATGTCGTGCATAGGTGCCTCAGGTTAGTATGTGATGGTGTTTGACGTGATGTGTGGGTTCAGTACATTTGACTTTGTGGGTCGTAGAGAGTAACAGAACATTTTGAAATGGGAAATGGACATCAGACTTTATTGCAGCTAGCGTAGTGTACAGTTGAAGAAGTAAAGCTGCTTGGGGGTGATGATGTAGAGTTGGAGAACTAGAGCTACTTGAGTGTGTTTCGAGGTTGGGCGAGAACATTTTTTTTTTTTAGAGCTCATCTGGTGACTACCTAAATGGGCATTAGTCGCCGTATTAAAACTGGCATAGTTCTAGGCTACTTTAAAATAAAATTAAACGAAAAAAAAAACCCACCCCAAATGGGGGAAAGGAAGCAAGCTCCTGCGTCAGGGGAAGTCCCCCCGGCGCAAGAGCGTGCAACCTGAAGGAAAAAAAAAATGCAAAAAACAAAACAAAAAAAAACAAACCCTGCTTAAATAATAGGGAGAAGGCCGGCCTCCCCCCAAAAGTCAATAAGTCCACCAGTCGATGTGCACGCACTCATCCCGAGTACAAGGGACAGGCGGTAGCGACCCCGCCCATCCCGGTACCGGGACAGGTGTCGTGCGCGAAGATCACCCAGACTGGGACATTCGACAAGAATGTGGCGAACAGTCTGGGGGACGACGCAGTCATCGCAATAGGGCGCTGGCGAGCGCTCCATCAGATAGCGATGCGTCACACAAGTATGTCCGATTCGGAGACGAAAGAAAGCGACCTGAAGCCGTCGCGGCATTGGGGGATAGGTCCAGGGAAACAGGCGCGGCGCAATGGCACGCAACTTTAAGATCCCTTCAACTGTATCCCATCTTCTTTGCCAAGCAGTCCGAAGAGCTGCCCGTAATCCTGCTATGTAGTCGGTGTGAGGAAGAGAGAAACGCTGGTCCGGTAGAAGAGTCCTCGCGACTCTTTGGCGCCCTCATCAGCGCGCTAATTCGCCGCAATTCCTACATGTCCAGGAACCCAGCAGAAGATAATCTCGACATCCACCCGGCTCGCCAAAACCGTGGTGTCACGGATATCGCCAACCAGGGGATGCGGAGATTCCAATGCCCCGAGAGCACTCAGGGCGCTTTGTGAGTCGCTATAGATCACAATCCGGTCTCCGAACCGGGCACGTCGCGTAATCTCCCGTACCGAGTGGTGTATTGCCACCAGCTCGGCCGTGAAGACAGACGCAGCGCCTGGTAGAGCCCCGCTGACTTCAAACAGAGGGGATACGGCGTGGAAGCCGACCCCCTCTTGGGACTTGGAGCCATCCGTATACACTGGCACGGTTCCAGCGTGACACGATGTGTGCTCCAAAAAGGTCGAACGCAATACTCCCGGCGCAGTATAAGCTTTGGGAGCAGAGGCGTGGCGACAAATAGCCAAATGTGGTACCCTCCAGGGTGGCGTCCTGGGCAGAACCAGGGGCGCCACCAGCCCAAGAGCTATATCTACCTCTCGAAGGAGTTTACTGGCCCTTAACCCAAAGTATGACTGGCGTCTCTCGGCGGCATATACACCATCGAGATCAGCTGAGGAAGAGGTAAGAGCTGTTGGCGACTGAGGGAGGCGCCGGGCTCGCGCGTACAGGCGAGTGATGCACTGCACGCGGCGCAGAGCGAGTGGCATCTCCCCAGCATCGACCAACAGGCTCTCAATGGGAAAAGTGCGGAAGGCACCGGTCGAAAGGCGAAGGCCGGTGTGGTGGATCGAATCCACCTTCCACAATAAACGCTCGGCTGCGCATGCATAAAACTCGCATCCGTAGTCGAGCTTCGAGCGAACAAAGGATCGATAAAAAAGTAAGGCAGTGGCCCTATCAGCGCCCCAAGCGCTGAACGTCACGGAACGGAGAATGTCCATGGCGCGGGTACAA
Organism: Ceratothoa steindachneri; assembly: GCA_963969495.1. Lineage (NCBI taxonomy): Eukaryota > Metazoa > Arthropoda > Malacostraca > Isopoda > Cymothoidae > Ceratothoa > Ceratothoa steindachneri. The sequence continues at coordinate 55,190,664 of OZ018317.1, read as the reverse complement.
GAGACCCTAAGGCTGCGAATATGAGCCTCCCAGGTGAGGCGTCGGTCGAATACAAGACCAAGGAAACGGTGCGACTCAACCACATCCAGGCGCACCCCATTAAGAAACAAATCTGGGTCGGGGTGAAGCCGTGGATGGCGGCAGAAGTGCACCACCTTAGTCTTGGCCAAAGAAAACCGAAACCTGTGCGCTTCGGCATAGCGAGAGACGCGGTTCAATGCCTGTTGGAGTCGACGCTCCAGAGTTGGCATCTGGGCCGCGCCAAAAGAGATCGAAAGGTCGTCCACGTAGAGCGTAGCGAGAACATCTTCCGGCAGCACCGAGGTGATACCGTTGATGCTCAGGGCAGAGTGCGACACTGAGGACACTTCCCTGCGGGAGACCCTCTTCCTGCTCCTTTGGGCCGGAGAGGGCTTCCCCCACCCGTACGTGGAATCGACGATCTCGCAAAAATCCAGATATAAAGATTGGGAGGCGTCCCCTCGCCCCCATCGTGCGGAGAGTCTCCATGATACCGTGGGCGAGAACAACGGGCGTAATTGTGATGAGTGTAGGGGTCTAGGTGAAGTTGAGGTCGCGAAGAAAAGGGATGAAGAGAGCAAGGTAGAGTATGGATCCCTGTGGGATTCCACTGTATATGCGAGGAAGTTGGCTAGTCTTCAATCAAACGAGCCACCCAGAGAGCCCATTTCCATCCCCTACACCCTTCTTCAAAATCATAGAGCGCCTAGTACTCAACAAAATCAACCTACACACCCCACTAGCCTGCTCCCCCCCCCCCCCTCAAAGATGCATTCCATCCAATCTGCTCAACAAGTTCCATACTCACCAATACCAGCCAGCAAATACAAGGCTTCAACCCATTCATACTACCAACATGATAGCGACAACAACAAGAGCCCTTCACTAGGCTACATTATTATTATTAATAATGATTAGAATAATAATAATAAAACAAAAAATATATATTTTAGGCCCATCTGGCAACTGCCTAGAGCGGCATGAATGGCTGTACTTAATTTCAAGCTTAATACTAAGCTACATTAAAAAAAAGAAGTCAAAAACACAAAATAAAACCTTCCAACAAAAAAAATCAAAAGCAACAACAAAACTAAAACAAGAAACAAAGCAAGTGGTAACACGAATTAAGCCCGTTGAGGCGTCCGGGGAGGCCAGGATCATGCGGCAAAAATCAGTCAAATAAAATGAAAGAGGACAGTCTCCGTCAAAAAAGCCACATTATCGACAAGTCTGTGTACATGAAACAGCCCCAAGCACAAGGGACAAGCGGTACGGGACAGGTAACATGCGCGAAGATCACTAAGAATGGGACATTCAACAAGAATTTACCTAAAGGTTCCGGGGGCAAGACAGTTGTCGCAGTAAAGTGCAGGGGAGCACTCCATCAAATGGCAGCGCGTCCCGCGAGTGTGCGCAATTTGAAGGTGACAGAAAGCGACCGGAAGCCGTGGCAGCAATGGAGAGAGATTCATGGGAACAGTTGCCGCGCAGTAGGACTAAAATTTAAGTTACCCATGGCAATCTCCGATCTCCTTTGCCAGGAAGCTCGGAGGGCTGCACTTATTCCTCCCATCTAATTGGTTTGAGGAAGAGCAAAAGCTGGTCTGGTCGCCAAGTCGTCGCTTATTCTGGTGCGCTCATTCCCCGCAATTCACAGATGTTCAGGTACCGAGAAGAAAATCTCGACATCCGCCAGGCTCGCATCAATCGCGGCGTAACGGATAGCACGAACGAAGAGTTGTGGAGATTCCAATGCCCCGAGAGCAATTAGGGCACTTTGTGAGTCGCTAAAGATTATAATCCCGTCTCCGAACAGATCATGACGCGTTAACTAAGGTACTGAACGGTGTATTGCAACCAGCTCGGTTGTGAAGACAGACGCAGCACCTGGTAGAGCCCCGCTGACTAGAGACAGGGTATACGGCGTAGAAAAAAAGGCTAATCTAACATTCACCAATTTCTCCATATACCTCCACACGCAGGAGGCTAGAGAAAGTGTGCGGAAACTAGCCGGAGTAGACTGATCTCTCCTCGGTTTTGCGAAAAGCGGGCACAGTAGCCATTCGCCACGAGCCTGGAAGGGTAGCCTCTGTGCAGATCTTATTGAACAAATCTAGCAAAAATGTCATGGCTCGCTAACCTAAGTGTCGAAGCATGGCATAAAGGGCATCGACCGGACCAGGAGCGGGGTCCGCGCATGAGGCAAGAGCAGAACGTAAACCTGCCGTAGAAGGGTCTCCGCATCTGGAGGTAAAGTTAGTCGGCGGCCTTCAGCCACAACATGATGTGCAGTGAATGCTGGCGGTGCAGCATTTCGGCTAAAGAATGTGAAGAAAGTGGTTGCGAAAGACTCCGTAACGGACCCAGGCTCCGAGATTGCAGTCTCTTTCTCATTTAGAACATGAGGGGAGTCCTGCGATAACTTGCCCCGAATCCTTTTGACTCACACTTCTGCAAGGTTTTCCCCGTTAAGTGAAGACACGTATGCCCGTCAGGAAGAGTGGTGGGCGTGTTTCGAAATATACCGGAACATCGTCGTCGTCGGCTGCAGCTCGTGTCCAAGCATCAGTTACGTTTTCAGTTATCAGGTCTCGGTTGATTTTTGTGTTGGGTGAAGGGAGATGGTCCGATCAGGGTAAAGAAAGAAAACAGATACGAATGCCAGTCGCTGAGGAATTTGTTTTGGGCGATCGTGGCTGTGTGACGGCCTTGGTTCGGCGTGCTCTGTGGTAACGAGCGTTTTCGCTTTAAGCGCTTGCCCATGGGTTTCGCCGGATCCCCCTACCTCATGCAGTCATGTATGGCACCCATTTTTGCCGAGTTCGCGCGGCAGGCGGGTATCTCTGTGTACACATACATAGATGATATCTTGGGCCTAGGTAACCCCTCCGCCCTCCTTGATTTCATCAAACTTGTCCGCGACTCTTCAATAAAAATTAATATGGCAAAGTCTGTGCTAGTCCCTACCCGACACTTAGTCTACCTAGGCGTGGACATTGATTTGCGCGCCAGCCTCACCCGTCTTACCCCCAAGATGCACCGTAAGACAACCGACGCTCTCGACTGGGCCCCACGTGTTACCCCCGCCTCCCCCTTTTGGGCTAGGCTAGCGGGCCTACTCAGCATGGCTGTGGACCTCCCCCGTTTTTAGGCGCAATTGGCCTACGCGCGAAATCCCAGGGTTGCCCTTCTGGCAGTCCTCCTCCCATATGCCCGCCAAGAAGAGTGGCGGGCGTGCTTCGAAATATACCGGAACCTAGCCCTAGCGCGACGAAATTCACCGACAGTGAAATCGTTCGGGTGGCGCTTATAGCGCATGTAGGCATAAAGCGTCTGCTTGAGGGCCGTCTCACACTAGGCCGACCACCATGGGAGTAGAGGCGTGCAAAACGGCCAGACGTTCTAGGAATAGCAGTCAGGCCCGCGGCGATGAGGTTGCCGGAGAAGAAATCAACGGCCTCATCTACCGACCTAAACTCCTCGACTGAGATAGAGAATTCAGTTATTTCCTGAAATGCAGGACACCGCGCCCGCGCCAAGCACCACCGAGGTGGTCTCTCATGCGGCAGTTGCCCTGAAAATGATAATTGAATGGGAAAGTGATCACTACCATGGAGGTCATCGACCACCCCCAATCAAAATCAGGCTGTGCATCCGAAGAGCACAAAGATAGGTCAAGGCAAGAAAATAAAGCGGTTCTCGGACAGTGATGCGTAAACTCATCCACGTTTAGGACACCCATCTCAAGCTCTTCGATCAGATCGGCAAGGACTTGTCCCCTGGGATTTATTGAGTAATCTCCCCAGAGAGGATCCCTGCCGTTCAGATCTCCAAGCAAGAGAAAGGGCCTCGGTAACCGTGCCACGACGCGGCGGAAGTCCCCCGCGTCGAAGTCAGCTGACGGTGGAATGTACGCAGAAATAACAGTATACCTCCTATGCAGGTGCAGCTGCACAGCCACTGCCTGAAAGGAGGTATCTAAAGAGAAAGGAAGAACGGAGACATCATGCCGAGTGTAAACCGCGCAACTCCCAGCCCGGCCATCTCGTGGTGGTGTGATCGCAAGACCCTTATACCCCGGGAGGGCGGGCAGGGAACACGCGCCTAGCATGGTCTCCTGCAGAAAGATAGCTAACGGGGAACGGGACGAGACGAGCCTCCGCAGCTCCTCCCAGTTGGCCCGGAGTCCACGGCAATTCCATTGAAGGAATATGCCCTCCAGGCCTAGCTCGGAGGAGACGCGGGGGCCTTCCTCGAGCAGAAGACCCTCACGGGAATAGCCGTACGCTTCCCGGAGGCAGAACCCCGGGCGCTATTGGCCGGACAAAGCGCTGAAGGCGCTGTCGCCTTCGAGGACTTATTGGGGGTGGTTGGGCTCGCCATGCGTCTTTTCCTGCCCCCGCCTCGAAACCTTAGGCGGGCGTTGCGGCTTCTGAGGCGGGGGACCCTCTTTTCTTGGAACCACCGCCTCCGAGCCACTCGCTCCACCCCTAGGCGTGGGCGAAGGAGCCGGAGCTCCTTTGTTGCTGTCCTCCTTTCGGGGGACAGCTGTAGGAACCCCGGGAGACGGCCTAGCGACCAACTTCAGGGGTTTTGCCTCCTGTGAGTCTAACGACTCGGTGGAGGCGCGTGTCCGTTTCGCCTTACGGGAAATGGTCACGCTGGGGGAAGAGGGAGGAGCCCTGGTTTTAGCCGAGGCTGGGTATGAACCCTTTTTGCCGCCAGCTTTACCAGGGAAGCGCCCGGGTTGAGTCGAGCTCGCAGAAGGGCTCCGAATGGGCGCGGAAACAACCGTACTCGTTGGCCTGGATGGGCAAGGAGCAGAGGGTGCCTTTCTAACTATTGAGGCATATGACGTCCCAGGCAGAGCCGGGCCCACCAGGACCAAGTCCTTAGCCTCGCGGAATGAGATTCGATCCTGGGCCTGAACGGCCAGGATTTCTTTCTCAAGGAGATATGCACCACATTGCTTCGAAGAAGCGGGGTGCGGCTCTCCGCAATTGACACATTTGGCTACACACGATTTGGACTTATCGTGTACGGCCTTGGAGCAACTTACACAGACTTCGGGTAACACCGACTTTGTGCGTATACAGGAGCGATTAGTATGGCCGTAGCGGTGACAGTAGTAGCACCTCCGAGGAATGGCACGAATGCCTTCACGCGGTAACGATACCAACTAGCACGCACCGACTCAGGGGGCTTGACGCAATCGACCGTGACGAAGAGTGTAGGGGTATTTCTCGAGGTCTTTCCGTTTTCTCATTAAACGTTCGACCTTAACCGCTCCATGGTCGGCCACCTCTAGGGTGATGTCATCTATGGAGTAGTCGACGAGTTCCCTGGCATAAACTACTCCTTTCACGAAGTTCATGGTAGAGTGCAGCGTCACAAGCATAGGTGTACCATTAAGTGTCCGAAGGGCACTAATCATGGTCGCCTTGGAGGCATTCGCCATAAAACTACCGTCCGAGAAACGGGTCACCTTCGGCTTTCTACCAATCACGATAGATAAAACTTTCGTCTGATGGGTCATGTTGCCCTTAGCGAACCTGCTGCCATCAAAGGAGTAAATATCGAGGAAGCGTTTGAAACTAACGGGCTCGAAAACGCAGGGTAACCTCTGAATGAGGGGCCCCGACGTAATCGAGGCTCCGCTCTGCGCACTTTTGGTCTTAGTTTGGGATCCCCACCCGGGGTAGCAGCGGGGCCGGACGTGCCGATCTTTGCTTGGTCGCATACCAAAACGGAAGCAGCCCCCTCCGTCCCTGTGGCTCCCGCGGAGGGAGAGGACATCCCCCGCAGTCTTTTTTCTATTTTTCTTTTTAGGAGACGACGGCGGGAAATGAACCCGCTTCTCCCCTCCACCGTCAGGAGCCCCTAGGTCAGATGGACCGGCCTCAGCAAGATCATTCTCTGAAATGGAGAAGGTCTTAGGTGTCACAGAGGCACCAGCCGGGGGAGGAGATCCCTCCTCTCCTTGTGAGGCCTCGAGGACCCGAGCCGTCTTGGGAGGAACTTGCAGAGGGGCGGACACGAGTTCTGTGCTTGGCACTGAGCCCGAGTTCGACCCATGAAAGATCCTACCGTCTGGGGCGGGGTCACCTCAGAGACCATGTCCATCTCAGGATGGGACTCCATGTGGCCATCCCGAAATAAGCAGCATTCGCCTTTTATGTACCATTCATTCATGTGGCCATCACACCCCCAAGACATCAGAGATCCCATTTGAAGTACCTTTTTTACCTAACGCCAACGAACCGGCATCCGTCGAGGAAGAGAGGGGAGCCCTGCCATCCTTTGCTCCCCTGAGGAGGTTGGCCCTAACGAAGCGCTCAATTTTCAGCCGCTTGCATGCTTTCTTGTCAGTCCCTTATGAAAGAAAAGGAGGGCCTGCCGCTGGAAAGGGGGAGGCACCCAAGGGCGCCTCCAGAGAAGCGGGTAAGGGAAACCCCCTATAACCGTAGGCATTCTCTCCGGTAGAAGAAATTTGGAGGGTGCCCTGAGAAAAATGGGGGGAAGGAAACCTCCATTTTTTTAGTGGAGCTGCCGCAAGGCGTCTCCGGTGATGGTCGAGAGGAAAGTAGAGGGGGAGTATTATTGTTTTTTATTTAAATCATAATGGGCATGGTGACCTTGAAATTGTCACGGGACGCAAACGCTCATCACCCCACGCAATAGCCCGCTCTGCGAGGGGTGAACACAATGCAGGCAAAACCAGCTGCCGCTATTTGAGGCCACTCCTCCTGCATAGTGACCTGGCAACCCATCAGCACTGTGTAAAATTGATAGACAGAGAAAGGAGGAAGAAAGGGTATGTGAGAAAGGTGTGGGTGGGGATGAAGCAGGTTGTTAAAAACCCACCACCCCAGGCCGGAGCTCAGGATTGAGGGAACGATTGTCGCCTCACCCCTCAGCCCCAATCCGGGATAGTTGGGTGAGAGGAAGCTGGTCGGCGTCTACCCTGTAAAAATAGAGGCTAACCAGGGAAAGTTGTGGGAGAGGTTGTAGGGTAAAAACACGCTGTCAGAAAGAGGGAGAAGAGGATAATGTAGGGCTGGATGGGGCACTGAGCAGGGTTGGCAAAAAACCCAAATTTTGTAAAAGCCCAATAAAACCCGGGTTTTATTCTGGGTTTTTACAACTTTCGGGTTTTTTTCAAAACTAAATGCTACAAGCATTAGAATAACATAGAAAAAGACTAGGTATCTATTTTTATATAATATTAATTACTTAGTTTAATAATTATATTATAGTAAGAAAAGATAACAGTAACAGATCACTGATCGACAATTGTGGGTACCCATGATAGCCATATCCTGTATAAGAAGAGATGAATTATGAGTCAGTATCAGAGAAATAATCTTAATTTGATACATATTTGTTGAAATTATAAACATAAATATGAATTTGAATCAAATAATGATGTGGCATTTATTTCTTGAAAAAAAAAAATAAGTGTAATTTTGAAAAAAACCCCAAACAAACCCGGGTTTTTTGATTTGCCAACCCTGGCGCTGAGTCCGTCAACACGACGTCCAGGAAGGCAAATCGCCGCGCCCCTTACGGGGCAAGAAACTTATAACAAGAAATTAGGCACCCCTGATATCAAGGCACGGTTAGTGGAACAAGGTTTTGAGGAAGAATTAAGTGATGTCCCTAGTGAATCACCGACATGCTCTAAAGGTGTTTAGATTAGCTCTAGGCAATGTATCTGGAAAGAAATGAGATTGCCATGCTTTGGATGTGAAGTTTGCATTCTTATAAGTACATCCTATTAGTAGAGGTATTTTTATTGTCCCCTCAAGAATTTTTAAGTGATATTTATGGAAGTTAAAGAAAACCGAGTATGACCTAAATGATGCAGCTAGAGCATAGTATGAAAGAGTTAAACAAGAAGAATTGATTATGGCAATAAGTGGCTTGGAACCAGCACTGTTCTTTTGGCATAATGATTAAAGTTTTCGGGGGAAAATTTGCATACATGTAGATGATCTTTATTGGAGTAGTTCAAGCGAATTTGAGATGAATGTGATTTTGGAGCTGGAAAAACTATTTCTCATTGGGACTGAAGAGAGAGATGCTTCCAGTAGCTGAGTATAATGATAGAACAGAAAGAAACTGGTGTTATGATCAATCAAGATAATTATGTAAAGCATGAACTCGAAGAGATAAAAGTAATCAAGTGACATAAAGATAGAAAAAATGATGGAGAACAAATTACCGGTCTATTGTGGGCCAAATAAATTGGGTAGCCATACAAATAAGAGCAGATGTGGCATAGGATATCTGTGAACTGAGTGCAACGTTTAGTTGAACAACTGTGAGGAATATAATCATAGCCAACTAAAGCGAAGGGAAGAGGTGCTGCCACTCCTCCAGGTAACATGTGTCATTCTACACTCTGTATTCCCTCCTTCACACCTATCATACAAAACATCATCCACTTTCTCTTCAGTCAGCTCTTTCTCTCTCGCACATTCGTTCCCGCAATCAACCCACATTTTACGCAGTTATCCAGCTCTTCACACACCTCGACACTCTCTCTTGTATATTCACTCTACAAGTGTTTCCATCCATTCTTTTGAGATGCCCATACCATTTGAAAACACTGAGTCAAACCCTCATCCACACCTTTATGTCATAAACACCACTTACACTGCCGTTGATCACTCTAATCTAACCTACACACAGCTAGAATCCACTTCAAATTGTCTATTTACACTGAGATCACTCTAGATCCGTCTTTCTCCTTCCATAAGTCTCACTCCCTTGCCATCAGCATACATACTCTCGTGAATGCCCCTGAGACTTTCCTAGCATCTCAACGACTATATCATTTATTCTAACTTCCTTCCCATATTTCAAATCTCTCACAGAACTAACAAACTCTTTTGCTTGCCTCTCTTCCAAACCATGATACAGCAATCGGTTTGCACTCCCGAATTTCAAGTCATCCTCCCGACCTACTAGCGACAAAATACTCTTGCACATCTACTTTTGGCCGCATTGCTCACAAGTACTCTGCTCTTCTCTTTGATATTCACACAACTGCTATTCTCTTTGGTTTCTCGCTTCATGTTACCATTCGGATAATCATTCATCTTCTTTTCAAAAGATTCATTTGTTGCTTTCTTACACTGGTTAATCAAGTTTGCCTCTCTTTTTTTGCCTCCTTGTATGCATTCATCGACTTCTCCCTGACATTTTCATCTATACTTTTAAGTATTTCTAAGTACGCCTCGTACATTTTCTCAACACGTCCATTTCTTATACAGCCTATACCACCCGAGAACACACCCAGTGACAACCTCGTTTACACCATAACACTTCTTACCCAGCCGTTCCTTACCCTCTACCCTTTGCACACAAAGCATCTCTCTAAATACAAAAAACAGACTAGATCCTGACATCCTTCCCAACTGACGCTACCCATGTCATTCTACGTGCCCTTCCCTCGAACACCTCGGAGCTGCCATCTCAATCGCTCAATCGGAGACCTTTGGAGAATACCGCTCGACGTGGAGGCATTCCTGAGTGTTGCCGGGTTTGACTGAAGAGAACCTCACTGGGGGGGGCACAAAATAAAGTAAGTAAACACCTCTCTCATTTTGTCAATATGCATTGCTCTCACTCGATATCTTCCACCCATCGTCCATACCCAAGTCTGCCATAAATTAACGTTGTACCAGACTATCCTCATGCAGCTTCTTGGCACATTCCATATTCAAAGCCTTAGCATTTACCAACGCTCCGATCAACCATGAGACTTTTCTACCATTTAAAACCTTGTCGCAATCTGCTTCATGACTACCACTATCACTGACAACACACTTATTCAAGGGTAACACTTTACTCATTCAAAGTGGTAGACATGAAGAAGTTTGCAATTAGAACGCTTTAAATGCTAAAAATATTTTTTAGGGGGAATAAGAGTTAGTGAATGCATATGGTTTGAGTGTCGAATGTGCCAAGATGCTACATGATAGTATGATGGTGACAATGTTGGCATGTGGGAGTGAGATCAGTGCAAATAGACAATTTGAGAGAGATGCTTAGTGTGCGCAGGGTAACTTGAGTGAAGAACGAGTGGGTAAGAGATGTTTATGGCGTAAAAGTGTAAGCGAAGTTGTGACGGTATGTTTTGAGATGGTATTGGCATGTAAGAATGGATGGAAAAACGAAGAAAAAACACGAGAGTAAGTTTTAGGGTGTGAGAAGGGTTGGAAGACCGCGTAAAAGGTGGGTTAGTTATGTGACTGAGTGTTTGACAGAGCAAGTGTTGGCTGAAGAGGAAGATGATAATATCTAGGATTGGTGTCGATGGAGTGGCTTTGTGAGGGGGCGTTCTTCCAAGGCATGAACCCAGACTGGAAGAGATGCTACAGCATATAGCGCCCCATTGCTATCGGCGTGAACAAAATGATGGGCGTCTTTGTATTTGATAGGGCCAAAAGGGGGGTGAAGGGACAAGTAGTTTTAGTGGCATTGATGCATGCTGATTCCACTTTGTGGGAAAGTGATTTAAGAGCCTGGATGGGAAAAGAGTCTTCCTACCCCCCAACCTGACTCAGATAGTAAGGAACAACACAAACCCGGGACGCGAAAAAGACAAGAAGAAAACGAAGGATGCATCACGTACCTCCACCCCAGGCAGCAGCTGCTTGTCGGGTACCGGTTCGAGATCCTCCGGGGGCAGAGGAGGGGGCTCCAGGAAGTAGCTAAGGGGCTTCAGCACTGAGTGGGTATGGAACCTGGGAAAACACAAAAACACTAAAGTCAATGGACCGATCGAAGCGGTGACTGAAAAGCGAGAGCGTTTGATTGCCCAAGTTCGAATCCCACCACTTCCTTGATGGCAGTTTTAGTGTTTTCACGATTCTTGTGAATTTTTTTTATTATTAAATCGTCTGTTACACCTCATTTCTTTCGCAAGGTGAAATTCAGCCGGTGCGGGTCATAAACGGCGATTAAGTTAGGATAGGAGCCGCCCGAAACGCAATTACCGGCGTTGATGCGCGCGAACCTCACTATGGAAAAGCGACTGATGATGATGTTACCCCTTATTGTGCAGCAGGAAGATACTCGTAGCGTCTTCAGGAGCGCGTTGTCAAAGGTGACTAAGTCTGAAATCGCCAACGCAGAGGGTCGGATGGGCGAAGCCCATTCAGGTATTCCGATTCAAAGAGTGAATCGAGCGGGGAGGGAAGTTAAAAGGAGTGTGAGTGGTATACAAGATGGGGGGTGAAGTAGTGAAAGTGTGTAAAATAGGGGATTGCTTACGTTATGTGGGAAGGAGTAAATGGAGTGCGATCAAGTGTGGTGTTAGTGTGAGAGAGAAAAGTTATTCTCTGAGGAATGCCGTGACGCAATGATGTTTCGTTATGCTCTCTCCTGGCGGCCACCACCGAGGGCATAGCAGAGTCGCAATTGTTGGGAGGTTGGGAATTACACGCGAGCGAGGTGAAATTCGCAAGGGTGAAACTGATCGCAGTTGTAGTGTAGTGTATGGGTTCTGCAATGAGAGATGGTAAGGGTGGAAAGGTTCTAGAATGAGTGGTCGATAGAGTTGGGAATGGGTATCGCCTCATCGTGGTAGAGGGGCATTAATGGACGAAGAGGAGACAGGGATTGAGAATGAATAACGGGGGCTTTCGATGACCACCTGAAGAGAATGGGAAGGGGCGGTGGCCACAAGACCAGCCCCTTTGATTAACTTGACTGACCCCGAACGGGGGTTTCCTTAAAGATATCAAGTACTTTGTGTATTTGTAGGTTTTCTCATGTGGATATGTGGAAGAGTGTGTGTTTTCCGGCGATATAGAGTGCAGATGGGGCGCTTAATTTTGGATGGGGACCATACTGGAGCATTGCCGGGGGACCCGTGAGAGGGGTTTCTTTTGGGTGGAGTAGGGGTGTTCTGTGAGGCGGATGAACTGCTTGCTCGTAGGTGTGGGTGATGTAGTTTTTGGCTTGGTTTAATCTCGGTCGTCTCTGAGTGCCACGAGGGTTGAGAGATTTAAGGGGATTTAAAGGATGAGGGGAAGAGCCAAGTTCCGTTGGAGGCCATTCTGAAGGTGGGGAGTTAGTCAATGACGCCAACCGTCCATTCTCAATTATGGACGATGTTTCCTCCGACCAGATAATGGAACCCTTCGTGGTCTAAGGGAAAGGCACCCATTTCGTGGGGAGGTAAGCTTAAGATTGATTTTTGAATCCTGCTTCATTAATATGTTGCAGTGTTCTTTAGGTGGAAGAGATTTTGTTTGTTAGGAGAGCTTCGTGAGTTGGAAGAGGGTTCTTGTAGTTGATGTGGAGGGATGATTTTATTGTTTTCCAGTCTTCTTTCTTTTGATTTTGCTGCTCATACCTTCAATGTCTTACATACAGCCACATCCAATAGTATTCAGACACCTGGATTTTTTCTTATTACTTGGGTGTCTATGAATATGTTGGTGCATGCGTGTGTCGAATACATCTGGAAGGCAAAATAAGTACAAGCTCTTTTTGAAATATCTAAAACGCTGATGCTATTGAAATGTATGAAACCATGGTATCTATCTGTATTCGGTACCTATGGTAGAGTCAAAATGTCTTCGTATAATACATCATATTTGTTAATTAATATATTCCATGTCGAAAGGATATGAGAATGTCAAAAACGCGTAACTGTTGCGTGGATGAACGAAGTCTGAATGCACGCTGAACAAGGAGGGTCTCAGCTGTCTAGAAATCCCTCGCAGCTAGGCGGATCACATTCCCGTGTTGAAAAAGATCCTAGAAAGTGGGAATATCTAAGATCGACCTTGTTCTGGAAGACTCAGGCTCAATACGCAACATGACGACAGTCTCTGCGTCACATGAGCCTTTGGGATCGTAAGAAAACTGGTTTAGCTGCAACATGAATGGACAGAAGGCGGCCAGATTAATACATCCGTCAGAACAGTCCGTCGCAGACTGCTCGCACAAGGCCTGAAGTCACGTAAAGCCTGCCAGAAGCTGATCAACCTTCAGTAGAAGCGACGTCGACTAGTTTGTGCACGTGCTCACTGCAACTGGACCATGCGTCAGTAAGGAAGTATCTTAGTCTGACGAGTCCACGTTACAGTTGTTCTAGACCCCAGGAGTAGAGGAATCGAGAGTTCCTAGTGACAACAGTAAACCAAGGTAGCTGCATGTCAAGTTCAGGGTTGGTCATCTCACCATTTGTAATGGCACTATGAATTCAGAGAAGTACAAAGCTGTGCAGAGAGATTACATGCTACCCTCAGCCGGAGACCTCTCCAGAAATGTCCGGAATGTGATTTTCCAGCGGGACAATGACTCGTGTTACAAGTCTGCATCCACCATTGTGGTTCAAGGACAACAATATCACGATGATGGACCGGTTACCTCAGTCTCCGGATATGAATCCACTGGCAGAACTGAAAGAGGCCGTAGACGGCCTCCAATGAGCAAATGAAGGCAGTCATTATCAAGGAGTGGGCAGCATCCCAACCCCCAGGTGTCGCTCCTTCGAAGAATTAATGCTCTCCTCACTGCCAAGGGACCTCTGGCACGCTACTGAGCTTCCTGTATCAGTTTGGTGCTGCTGTCATTTTCACAGAGCTTAATCTGCTTATCTGTTTCTGATGTTAGGTGTTTTGGAAAATTTTGTACTTTGCTGATTCTTTGGAGCATATATAACTTATTGGTATTTATTCCTCCCGATTTCACTGTTATATTCATATTGATATGCAAATAAAAAATTACCCCTGAATTTATCTAATTTACTGAAATTTCGGAGGTGTGTGAAAATTTTTGACCGTGGCTGTATCTAGGGTATATTGCAAATGATAGCTGCCGACGAGTTAAGACTGCGAAAACAATGTAGGAACGTTTAACGAGTGCGGAAGGTGCAAGGCAGTTACACAGAAGTATACTAGTGCGAACGCTATTGTATGAGAGTGAGACTATTATGTTAGGAGGGGAGGAAAAGTTCGTACGGGGATTACAAAAGGGTAATTTGAGAAATAATGGGTGTGAGAACGGTGGGTAAAGATGCGAATGTGATTGTGAGTGATGTTCTGAAGTGGTATGTGCATCAGAAAGTTTGTGTGAGTGTGTTTGGGGGGTTCGGGAGTACAGAAGGATGTGAACTCTTCAGAACCTGCCAAACCTTCACAATTATAGCAAACCCCGCCTGCGGGCAACCTGATGCATGGTTCCACATGACACCCCCTCGCAGGAAGGGGGTAAGAATACAATTATAAAGAATGTACGAGTGCGAGGGTGGTGGTGTGCGAGCGGTTCGAAGGAAGGAGAGTGGTTTGAGAGAAAGAAAAGCGACAGTAGAGAATAGTTTCTGATAGGTGTGGACGTATGGGGGACTTCTGCCCCAGCGGTCAAGCGCCTCATCGCCATAAATGCGATGAGGTCTGTGCTCAATAGGGTATAAAGGAGTGGGAGGGTACATCCTGGGCTTAGAATTAAAGGCCAAAACCAACAAGGGCAGCTGCATCAGGAAGTACTATTACGCTCTGGAGAATAGCAATGCGGTCCTCTGGTACGTCTCATAAAAGGGAACTAAACCCGGATAAAGGGCGCGCTGGTTTGAAAAGCCGCTTTGCCGTGCGACATCAACGCGTGTTGGGAATGAACTTGAAGTGTCGAGTATCTTTCCTCTACCTAATCTTGACGTTGATGCTACTTTTGTTTGAATGTAGTGAGGGTTGTAAAGAAAGGCCCACTACTTGGGTCACTCGAGACCAGAAGGGGGCGCTCAACTCTCCCGAGTATGGCAAGAACTGACCAAACGCAAGAGGGTTAGTGGGTCACACCCGACGGTTGTCAGCTTTGCGGAAGTTGTCCTCCCCCACATTGAGGATTATTTTGAAGAGAATGTGCGGGCAATAAAAAGCCTCAGACCCCCTTTGCGGGCTTTGGGGCCGGGAGGGGAGGCAGACTTACAGAACCCTTGAGGGACAGCGGGGCATAACGACGGTGCTTCACACTCAAAGGTTTCTAAAGAAACGAAGCGCCTCATTCTTTTCTTGTCCGCGGGAGGTAGGGCCCCGAAAGGCGCGTTTCAAGCCTCCCTTGTGGCACTCACCTTTGCAGCCGGTGGCACTCCTCATACTTGAGGGGTTTCCGTTCCAGGCGGGTGGCCGAGAACCAGACCCAACTGAGAGGCGCGGGGTTGCGGTGCCCATCCAAGAGGTCCCACGGACTCAGCTTGTGTTTGTCGGCTACTTGCAGACCCTGTAAGGAGATGGCCATTTATTCGGGATTTTTTTTTTAAGTTTAACGCCCTCTTTCACCCTTAGTCGGATCTAGGCAGGCGTGAGAATGAAGGGAAGAAAAGAAAAAAGGAACAAAGGAGGGGCCGATGGAAAGAAGACGGAACTAGAAAAGTTTAAGATTGATCCTAAGGTAATCCTGTTCAACCCTACATTAAAGGTCGGATTTCGGAATTTGAAAACATTCAAGGGGAGGGTTGGCCTTGCGTCTGCCACCAGCGAAGGCGGAGCCACAATTGCCATCTTATTCCATATGAGCCACAAAATCGAGGGACGTTGTCGTAGTCCCGACGTTACTTAAATCACCCTTGATATTAAACCGAGACTTGGAATCCCCGTTAAGTTATTGCTTCCTACTGAGATATGTACTGTCATCCTCCCAATGGCAGCCGCCCCTGATTATGTGAAAAGTGAACCGGAACTCACGAGCAGAGTCACAAGCCAGGGTGGAGGAGGAAGAGAACAATACTAGAATCGAGGGTGGGCGAGGCCAAGCATTAAACTACTGCACCTATCGCGTTGGACTTACGCGCCTAGGTAAGGGGCTCAATCTCTGAAAGAGCGGTCACAAAAATTTCAGGGGATGTAGGGAGCTAGTCGCATATTGGTAGCGCGCTGAGTCTGACGCGTGGGTGTAGACAGCTCCATCTATACACAGAGACAATCACAATATCGCCGTTATCCATCTATCCTTTATTCGCGCACAAATCACTCTTCAGGCCCAGGTGCGAAGTGGTTTCAATATCCCTCACCCCACCTCTGAGCCAGACGTGGAACAGGTAACCCTCCCTTGGGCCAGGAAGGGTTCCCTGCTCGCTCGCAGTTTGGTGGGAAAACATTCTCACCGCTCTTACGATAACTTTTCCTCCAACGAGAACCTAACCTAGGTGCCCACGGGGTTGTTAGCGATTGTCATTCTGATCTTTATGTGGATTTCATTATCCACTGGCCTCTTCCCGAATTGAAAAGACGAGTGGCACAATTAAGTACATAACTTCTACACACTCACGTGCTTCTTGTCCTTCTCGAAGTCCTGGACCCGGTTCCCCTTGGTGTCCGTGATGGTGCCCCAGGGCTCCAGGGTGATCACCTCGGTCTGCGCCTTGGGAAATGGGGTCAGCTGGCGGACCAAGCGAAGAGATACGTTCTTGTGGTCGAGTAGCTCCTGTGAAGGGATTCGAGCACTCGGTGTAAATTCTATTCCTATTATAACCCCACCCCCTCCCCCTCTCGGGAGTGTGTGTGAGGGCTTGATAAACATTTATTTATTTATTTTAAGAGCTCATCTGGCGACTACCTACTTGGGCATTAGTCGCCGTAGTCAACACTACCTAATACTAGGCATCTTTAAAAAAGGATGAAAAAAAAAAAAAAACGATAAAAAAAGAAAAAGGCAATAAGCAAGCTCCGGCGTCAGGGGAAGGTGGCCCGGCGCAGGAACGTACGGCCTACTAAAATAACAAAAAAACCCAACACAACTAATTAAATAAAGGGGAGAAAACCGGCCTCCCCCCCAAAGTCTCTAAGTCCACCAGCCATGGTGCACGAACGCGTCCCGAGTACAAGGGACAGGCGGTAGCGACCCCGCCAATCCCGGTACCAGGACAGGTAAGGTGCGCGGAAATCGCCCTGACTGGGACATTCAACAAGAATGTGCAGAACAGTCTGCGGGACAACGCAGTCTTTACAGTAGGGCGCTGGCGAGTGCTGCATCAAATGGCGGTGCGTCCCGCGAGTGTGGCCAATTCGGAGACGACAGAAAGCAACCTGAAGCCTTCGCGGCATTGTGAAGTAGGTCCATGGGAACAGTGGCGGCGCAATGGCATCCAACTTTAACCCCCCTTCGACCGTCTCCAATCTTCTTTGCCAAGCAGCCCGAAGAGCTGCCCGTATTCCTGCCATGTAGTCGGTGTGAGGAAGAGAGAAACGCTGGTCCGGTCGCAGAGTCCACGCGGACTCTTTGGCGCCCTAATTCCCCGATTTTTTTATTTTTTTTTATTTAAAGGGCTATCTGGCGACTGCCGACTTAGGCATAAGTCGCCGTAAACAAACAGCCTAGTTCTAGGCTACTTTAAAAAATGAACAGGAAACAATAAAAAGAAATAACAATAACAAAAAAAAACAATTAAACCTGGTTAAATGAAAGGGAGAAGGCCAGCCTCCCCCCAAAAGTCAACAAGTCCACCAGTCAAAGTGCACGCACTCGTCCTGAGTAAAAGGGACAGGAGGTAGCGACCCCGCCCATCCCGGTACCGGGACAGGTATCATGCACGAAGATCACCCAAACTGGGACATTCGACAAGAATGTGCCGAACAGTCTGGGGGACTACGCAGTCGTTGCAATAGCGCGCAGGCGAGCGCTCCATCAAATAGCGATGCGTCACACGAGTGTGTCCGATTCGGAGACGACAGAAAGCAACCTGAAGCCGCCGCGGCATTGGGGAATAGGTCCATGGGAACAGTCGCGACGCAATGGCACGCAACTTTAAGTTCCCCTCGACCGTCTCCAATCTTCTTTGCCATGCAGTCCAAAGAGCTGCCCGTATTCCTGCCATGTAGTCGGTGTGAGGAAGAGCGAAACGCTGGTCCGGTCGCAGAGTCCTCGCGGACTCTTTGGCGCCCTCATTCCCCGCAATTCCTACATGTCCAGGAACCCAGCAAAAGATAATCTCGACATCTGCCCGGCTCGCCAAAACCGTGGCGTCACGGATATCGCGAACCAGGGGATGCGGAGATTCCAATGCCCCGAGAGCACTCAGGGCGCTTTGTGAGTCGCTATAGATCACAATCCGGTCTCCGAACCGGGCACGTCGCGTAATCTCCCGTACCGAGTGGTGTATTGCCAACAGCTCGGCCGTGAAGACAGACGCAGCGCCTGGTAGAGCCCCGCTGACTTCAAACAGAGGGGATACGGCGTGGAAGCCGACCCCCTCTTGGGACTTGGAGCCATCCGTATACACTGGCACGGTTTAAGCGTGACACGATGTGTGCTCGAAAAAGGTCGAACGCAATACTCCCGGCGCAGTACAAGCTTTGGGAGCAGAGGCGTGGCGACAAATAGCCAAATGTGGCACCCTCCAGGGTGGCGTCCTGGGCAGAACCAGGGGCGCCACCGGCCCGAGAGCAATATCTACCTCTCGAAGGAGTTTCCTGGCCCTAAACCCAAAGGGTTAGGGTATGAATGGCGTCTCTCGGCGGCATAGGCACCATCGAGATCAGCTGCGGATGCAGTGAAAGCTGTTGGCGACTGAGGGAGACGCCAGGCTCGCGTGTACAGGCGAGTGATGCACTGCACGCGGCGCAGAGCGAGTGGCATCTCCCCAGCATCGACCAACAGGCTCTCAATGGGGGAAGTGCTGAAGGCACCGGTCGGAAGGCGAAGGCCGGTGTGGTGGATCGAATCCACCTTCCGCAATAAACGCTTGGCTGCGGATGCATAAAACTCGCATCCGTAGTCGAGCTTCGAACGAACAAAGGATCAATAAAAAAGTAGGGCAGTAGCCCTATCAGCGCCCCAAGCGCTGAACGTCACGGAACGGAGAATATCGATGGCGCGGGTACAAGAGACCCTAAGGCTGCGAATATGAGCCTCCCAGGTGAGGCGTCGGTCGAATACAAGACCAAGGAAACGGTGCAACTCAACCACATCCAGGCGCACCCCTTTAAGAAACAAATCTGGGTCGGGGTGAAGCCGTGGATGGCGGCAGAAGTGCACCACCTTAGTCTTGGCCAAAGAAAACTGAAACCTGTGCGCTTCGGCATAGCGAGAGACGCGGTTCAATGCCTGTTGGAGTCGACGCTCCAGAGTTGGCATCTGGGCCGCGCCAAAAGAGATCGAAAGGTCGTCCACGTAGAGTGTAGCGAGAACATTTTCCGACAGCACTGAGGTGATGCCGTTGATGCTCAGGGCAAAGAGTGTGACACTGAGGACACTTCCCTGCGGGACACCCTCTTCCTGCTCCTTTGGGACGGAGAGGGCTCCCCCCACCCGTACGCGGAATCGACGATCTCGCAAAAAATCAGATATAAACATTGGGAGGCATCCCCTCGCCCCCATCAAGTGGAGGGTCTCCATGATACCGTATCGCCATGCGGTATCATAGGCCTTCTCCAGATCGAAAAAGACCGTGGCATAGTGCTGTCTACGAAGGAAAGCCGCCTCAATCCCCGAAATTCCTTCATGTCCAGGAACCCAGCAGAAGATAATCTCGACATCCGCCCGGCTTGCCAAAACCGTGGAATCACGGATATCGCGAAACAGGGGATGCAGAGATTCCAATGCCACGAGAGCACTCGGGGCGCTTTGTGAGTCGCTATGGATCACAATCCGGTCTCCGAACCGGGCACGTCGTGTAATCTCCCCTACCGAATGGTGTATTGCAACTAGCTCGGTCGTGAAAACAGACGCAGCGCCTGGCAGAGCCCTGCTGACTTCAAACAGAGGGGACACGGCGTGGAAGCCGACCCCCTCTAGGGACTTAGAGCCATCCGTATGCACTAGCACGGTTCCAGCGTGACACGAGGTCGAACGCAATACTCCAGGGGGTGTAGAAACTTTGGGAGCAGAGGCGTGGCGACAAATAGCCAAAGGTGGTAACCTCCAGGATGGCGTCAGGGCAGAACCCTAAACCCAAGGGCTTAGGGTATGACTGGTGTATCTCGGCGGCATAGGCATCGTAGAAATCAGCTGCGGATGCAGTGAGAGCTGTTGGCGACCGAGGAAGGTGGCGGGCTCGCGCGAATAATGCACTGTAGACGGCGTAGAGCAAGTGGCCTCTCCCCAGCATCGACTAGTAGGCTCTTAATGGAAGACTTGCGGAAGGCAACGGTCGTCAAGCGAAAGCCAGTGTGGTGGATCGAGTCTACCTTCCGCAATACACGCTCGGCTGCGGATGCATAAAACTCGTATCCGTAGTCGAGCTTCGAACGAACAAAGGATCGATAAAAAAAGTAAGGCAGTAGCCCTATCAGCGCCCCAAGCGCTGAACGTCACGGAACGTTGAATATCCATGGCGCGGGTCAGGGTGGAGCCGTGGATGGCGGCAGAAGTGCACCACCTTAGTCTTGGCCAAGGAAAACAGAAACCAGTGCGCTTCGGAATAGCGATAGACGCGGTTCAATGCCTGTTGGAGTCGACATCTGGGCCGCACCAAAAGAGATCGAAAGGTCGTCCACGTAGAGCGTAGCGAGAACATGGCAGCACCGAGGTAATGCCGTTGATGCTCAGGGCAAAGTGTGGCACTGAGGACACTTCCCTGCGGGACACCCTCATCCTGCTCCATTGGACTGGAGAAGGCTCCCCCCACTCAAACGCGGAATCGCCGATCTCGCAAAAAATTATATATAAAGATTGGGAGGCGGCCCCTCGCCCCCATCGTGTGGAGAAGCATGGCGTACGGGACATCGTCTGGATCATGTGCGGTGACCGCGCACGAAGCAAGAGCGGAGCGCAGCTCACTCCCAGTAAACCTGTCGTTGAAGGGTTCTCCGCCTCTGGAGATAAAAAGTCCAGCCAGCGGCCTACCACGACTTGACGACTTGCATTGAATGCTGGCGGAGCAGCATCCCGGCTAGAGAGTGCGGTCGCGAAGGATTCCGCCACGGACGCCGGGTCCAAGATTGCGGTCCCATTCTCCTGGAGAACTGGGGGAGGGGGATGGCTGCGAGAACTTGCCCCGAATTCATTTGACTCGCTTCCACACCTCTGCAAGAGGGGTCTTCCCGTTAAGTAAAGACACGTATGCCCGCCAAGATTAGCGGGCATGCTTCGAAATATACCGGAACCTAGCCCTAGCTCGACGAAATTCACTGACAGTGAAATCGTTCGGGTAGCGCTTATGCTTTTTTTGCCGTCTCACACTAGGCTGACCAACATGTGAGTAGTTGGCGTGCAAAACGGCCAGACGTTCTAGGAATAGTAGCTAGGCCCGCGGCGATGAGGTTGCCAGAGAACTCAACGGCCTCATCTACCGACCTAAACTCCTCGACTGAGATAGAGAATTCAGTCATTTCCTGAAATGCAGACTACCGCGCCCGCGCCAAGCACCACCGAGGCGGGCTATCGAGCAGCAGCGGCCCAGAAAATGATATTTGAATGGGAAAGTGATCACTACCATGGAGGTCATCGACCACCCCCCAATCAAAATCAGGCTGTGCATCCCAAGAGCACAAAGATAGATCGAGGAAGGAAAATGAAGCGTTTCTCGGGCACTGATGCGTAAACTCATTCACATTTAGGACACCCATCTCAAGCTCGTCGATCAGGTCGGCAAGGACTTGACCCCGGGGATTGATATAGTAGTCTCCCCAGAGGAGGTGTCTACCGTTTTGATTTCCGAGCAAGAGAAAGGGCATCGGCAACCATGCCACGACGCGGCGCAAGTCCCCCGCGTCGAACTCTAGATGAGCGTGACACAAGTTTTTCAACACCATCCCTTAGTACCTCCTAGGTGATCAAAGGCTGGGCATGGGTGTGTCAGCGAAATAGAATGGGAAATAAAAAGTGGAAATAATGGGGATATAGTCCTTGTGTATGTGTGGAGAGAGAGAGAGAGAGAGATAAGAGTAACATTACTACGTTGTGTGTTGTCAGCTAAGCGTTGTACAAGGCGCTTGAAGCGGAAGGAGGCCGCTCTCAAGGGACTTGCGGGTTCCGAGCATCCTTTAAAAGGTTTAGCAGATTCTACCTACGTTCATCAACATTGACACTTTCCAAAAAAATAGTGGGAGGAGGGGGGGCATCAAAATTACGAAAAACACTACTCATCCTACCTTTTCCCCATTAAACACAAAACTACTCTTTATTCTGTGTCCATTCATCGTACCGGGGTGTTGTGGCATCGCGTCCAATTAGGGTTTAACCCCCGCTAAAGTTCTCCAGGCACACCACTCAATTTTTTCCCTATTCTATGACAATGAGGGTTCCTTACTCATAGTTATGTATGTGTACTAAGTGAAGATAATGGGATGCCGAATCGGCCGTCTTAAAGCAGGTGGGAAGCAACAAATCCTCTAGTTTGGATACATGGTAATTTAACCCATGATATTCTTATTTATCTTATGGGAGAGCGATGACTAGTGATTTACGCTAGTGCGTCCAATCTATGATAGGATCATTATACCAGAGAGGAGGTTGAAGGACTTCCACAAAACCTACTTGCCCATAAAGTGCGGCTGGAGCACTTCAACCCCATTAAAACTATCCCCCTTTATGCTCTTATTAACCCTTTGGGGTCATTTGCAACAGCTAATTAATCAATTACTAAGAACCTAGGCGACTCAGAGGAGTCGCCTAAGTTCATTACCACTGCAGTCACGTTTCATAATTACAATGCTAATTTAAGTTTGGACGCGACAGATAACAGCACTCGTACATTTCAGTCTGTTTACATAATGCGCAAGGATAATTTCTCGTCGTAAAATTATTGCTGAATCATTGAATAAAAGTAGTAAAAATCAACGCATTTTGGGAATAATTCAATGGGCAACCGTTCATAAATATATGCCTTTTTGTGTTAAAGATAACATTAATGCACCGAGATCTGCAGAGACGAACTTGATACGAGAGGAAACCTGTCGCTTTTGAACCAGACATTTAGTGTGGAATGAGGAAAATAATGAAAAATCACAGCTATCAAGGATCAGGAATGACACGTTTTCGAAAACTTATCAACTCTCAAAACAAAAGTGGCTATGAGGAAGGTTAATTTCAGAATTTCGAGGAATATGTACGAACAAAACGAATCGGGAAATCAAATGTTGGGTTGTATACCTCAGTTGAGGGTAGGCATGCGTTAATGCGATAGGATGCAAACGAAAGCGTAGTAGGTAGAATCAGGAAACGGATCAAACCAGTTCCTGTATGTCTGATGAGACCCAGCCTCGACTATGAGACACACACAATGGATTCATTGGTCATGGCAAAAGGGTTCAAGACGCCTCGTTCTCTCAAAGGTACATCCCCTGAACTGTAGATCTCCAAATTGTTCCCAATTACAACTGGGCTCTAAGTCGACCAACAATACACATTTTTTTCTCTCTGACTCAATTATCTTTCTCAACCAATCCAGATTAAGAGTGCCATTATACACACTTTTTTATGGGAGCTTGAGTTCATTCATTTATCATTTGCTATATTCTCAAAATATTCCTATCAATCATTTTACTAATATACTTTTTCATGCCATATTTTCAGACAAGTCTCAAGTGTTACACATTAAAGGTGGTATCAAATTACTCTTGTGCACAATTCTACTGCACTTTCGTCCACACGCAAGCTTTCTAGATAACAAAATATCTTCTTGATTTAATTTCTAGTCATGGGCAAAAGTTTTGAGACTTTTTTCATTCGTTTTTAAAATTTACGTGATAGGAATAACTATTTTAATGGTTCTTTGCAAAGAAATGCGTGCAACCATTGTTGCCCTGTATCAAAGTGGCCTAAAATGCAAGGAGAAAGTTATTAAGGGTATTGAATCAAGGGACACTATTTTGGGGATCATTAGTGACTTTAAAAAGGCTGGTTACACTCTTGTGAAGAAGAATTATTGACAAGCAAAAGAGCTTCAAATGAACGCAAAGATCGCCTCCTGGTAATTATCTAGCTCAATGAATGGGTTGCCTTCTGTCTCCAGAGCGAAGCTTGCTCACAAGTGGAAAGAGGACAGTGTGAATGATTCAGGGCGTATAGTGTGGCGGAGACTTTTTGACAAAGGCCTCAAGTCGAGAAAGGCTGCGAAGAAGCCTTATCTTAACTTACCATATGGATAGGCTCCGCTTTTGTAGGAAAGGAAATATAAAGAATGGACTGTTGAAGACTGAGGAAAAGTGTTCTCTGATGAAGTTCTCTTCCGCTTGTTTAGGGCTTCTAGAAGATCCCACGTTAGGAGGAGAAAAGGGAGGTGCTTTCACGAGTCCGGGGGAGTGGCCACGGTGAAGCATTCGTACTCTCTCCATGACTGGGGCTGCTTCTTATCTAAAGGAACTGGAGCACTAACAATTTTGCCCAAGAAAACTGCCATGAACGCAAAATGGTACCATAAGAAGCTTCAGCAGCACCTTTTCACAACAGTTCAGAACCAATTTGGGGATGATAACTGTATTATTTAGCATGATGGTGCACCTTGTCACAAAGCAAAGGCAATAACAAAGTTCTTGGCTGAAAATATCAAACTTTTCGGACCTTGGCCCGGGAATTCACCAGATTTGAATCACAGAGAATTTGTGGGCAATAACACTAGGGAACAGACATTTTGTTACAGAGCAGAAAATAGGTGATTCTAGATCATTTTTAGGCACTGATTACAAATTTGTCTTTAGTAGAATTTGCATATCATGTCTAGTTTTTGTGTAATTTGAATTTTCCTTTTCAAGCCATCGCACACCTTTGCTCAATATTGTACCAATATGCAATTTTAATATATTTAATATATATAATTAATATATATATATATATAATAATATATATTAAAAAATAATATATATATTTAATATGTATTAAGATTTTTAATATATATAAAGTAGACTATATTGAAGCTCAAATATCCTTGAATTCTAATTACTGTTTTTTTTTCAGATTTTCAGATTAATACATACTTATTTGTGATAACTTTTCTGCTACTGATAACTGGTAAAGAAGATAACATATTTATCAAAGTTTTGCTCTGATAAGAACCTTATGATAAGGATCTCACATTGTGTATTGTTTGCTTGCTCAAGTTAGTATTTGAAATCTTGTCATGGTTTCAAATTTTAGACGCGGATGTGTAAACAGCCCTAACATATTTTGTTATGTTTGTGGGAAATTCACACCAGTGGCACAACGGAGAAAAATTAGAAACAGCACTAACGATGAAGCAAGCCTACATATACTATTTTGGATGCAAAGTAGGGGACCAGGATAAAGATTGGGCCCCTCATATTTGCTGCATGCAGTGTAACACAATGTTGACAGCTTGGTTAAATGGGAAGAGGAAGGCAATGCCATTTACTGTTCCCATGATATGGTGTGAGCCATAAAATCACTTTGTTGATTGTTATTTCTGCCTAACAAATGTGGCTGGATTTTCAAAGAAAAACAAATCTAAAATTGTTTATCCAAATTGCCCATCAGCATTGAAACCAGCACCACATGATGAATCTACTTCAGTACCGAAGCCACCTACTACAATGTGAATATTTTAGTTCAGATGATGATTCTACATTGATTTCTGGAGAAATTAAAGATCAAACATATGTTCCAATTGATCAAAATACAGAACCAAATTTATTTTGCCAACAAAGTTTAAACGACTTGGTACGAAATTTAGATCTGAGTAAAGAAAAGGCTGAGTTACTGGCCTCCAGATTACAAGAAAGAAATCTTCTCCTTCCAGATGTCAGGGTATCTTTCTTTCGAGATCGGCACCAAACGTTATCAAAATTTTATTCACAAGAAAATACTGTATGTTACTACAACAATATTAATTGCTTGATGCAGGAAATCGGCTGTGACTATGATCCTAATGAGTGGAGACTTTTCATTGACTCTAGTAAGGTAAGTCTTAAAGCTGATCTGCTGCACAATGGGAATGAAAAAGCTGCAATTCCTGTAGCCCACGCTACAGGTCTTCAAGAAACATGTTCATCAATGCAACTATTGCTGAAACTTATTGAATACAGAGCATAAGTGGAGCATCAGTTGTAATTTGAAAGTTGTATCACTTCTTGGATTACAGTTGGGATACACAAAGTACATGTGCTTTTTATATCCATGGGATAGCAGAGATTATAAAAATCACTATAAAAAGCGAGATTGGCCAGCCAAAGAAGAACATATTGTTGGCAAACATAATGTTACGCATGATGCTCTAGTAGATCGAAAAAAAGTTCATCTTCCACCTCTTAACAATAAATTAGAGTTAATGAAAAATTTTGTAAAGGGTATATACGGATCAAAAAAGTGAAGGCTTTCAATATTTGAAAAACAAATTCAAAGGATCATTAACTGGTGCAAAAATAGAAGCTGGAGTTTTCACTGGAGCACAAATTCGCAAAGTTGTTTCTGATGATTCCTTCACTTTGTGTCTCAATGAAAAGGAACGCAAAGCATGGACATCCTTTGTGGAAGTCAGTGAAAACTTTCTCGGCAATTTTAAATCTCCAAATTACCGAGAAATAGTAAACAATATGCTGGAAGCCTATGAAAAGATGGGATGTAGAATGTCATTTAAAAGGCATTTTCTGCATTCTCATCTCGATTTTTTTCCTGAAAATCTGGGAGCGGTTAGTGATGAACATGGTGAACGTTTTCATCAACAAATTTTAGTTATGGAGAAGAGGTACCAAGGAAGATTTAATCCAAATATGATGGGGGATTATTGCTGGTCTTTACAAAAACAAACTTTAATGTCTCACAAAAGAAAAAAGAGAAGGCTACAGCAAAGTTTCTTTAAACTTTAAGTGCATAACAAACTTAATCAATACAATAAAACCTTCATAACTTGAGAGGGAGGGGGGGGGGAGAACTTCGCCAGTGATGTACACTGTCTGTCCTAAGTCAAAATAAAGAAGGAAGGTCCCCCACGTTTAAAATATTTTTGCTTAAAAATTAAAAAAAACAACATTTTTTTTAGAGGGGGGGAGGGTCATTACAAAAAATCTAGACGTGATAGAGAATTTTGGTTTTAAAATTCGCATTCAGCGCCCTCGAACTAATTAGAAACACTTATTCAAATGTCTGTAACAAACAAAAAGTTAAAATTTGTTGCCTAGTGTAATCGAAGAGGCGGTTGATAAACAGAAGCCATCCAATTGTGAGCAGTTGTCGGTGCTTAGTGAACAAAATGGAGGAATATCAGTCAAGATATCATCACAAATTCAGTCTCTAGCATGACAAAACAAATTGAAGCACTCCTGAAGAACGAGGGACATCATTGTAAATATTGACTGCGGGTATCAATTGAATGTATTTATTAATAAAATGAGGTTGGGATCTAATTTTTGTATATTTCACCTTCAAAATATGATTAAAAACAAAATGCAACATTTGATCAGTTTTATTAATTTTTTTATATGAAAAACATAGTAG
Organism: Ceratothoa steindachneri; assembly: GCA_963969495.1. Taxonomy (NCBI): domain Eukaryota; kingdom Metazoa; phylum Arthropoda; class Malacostraca; order Isopoda; family Cymothoidae; genus Ceratothoa; species Ceratothoa steindachneri. The sequence continues at coordinate 55,163,298 of OZ018317.1, read as the reverse complement.
TCTCAAAACTTTTGGCGATGACTGTATACCATTTATAGATACATACAAAACCTCAATTCAAAACTTGCACCATCGCGTATTAATACCTTGCTTGCGTCAGTTTACTCTTAGAAGCAACTCCTGGCTTTGGGTTGGCAGGGGCACCGTGGGTACTCACCTTCTTAACCTTTTTCACCACCATGGAGTAATTCTTGCGGTTTTCCTCTCTCGACTCCGAGTTAGTCTCGAGGACAAGCGTGGAGTGGATGAGAGCAGCCAGCATGTCGAGTGCCGTCGTGAACAGCTCGCTGCGGGGACGACAAAATCAGACCCAGCAATCTCCTCTCTCTTGGCTTCCAAGGAAGAGGAGTCATTTAACATGTCCGCTTTCTCCACACCCTTTTCCCCTTCTACTGTCCTTTTTAATCACTATCCCTCGCATGAGAGGGGGTCAGGAGTAACAAGGAAACCATGATGCAGTTGTCCTATGGAGATTTGAGTGCCTTTCCCCCAACACCTGCAGATGATTCTTCCCGGCCCCGATAGCTGCAGGAAGATCAGCGGCTATATGCGGTGTTCGGGCTAAATTTGACGATTTTTAATGTCTCTTTTTTTAGGAACTGCTTGATGTATCGGCGAACAATTAACGGCGTTGGATAGCAGACAGAGGAAAGTTTTAGTTGTGAAAAAGTTAGCTGACATGGAGGACTGGAAGGAATCTGAACATTGGAAAAAAGTTACCTGTATTATAATAATTGTCGCCTAGTATCAAAATGACTACTGCTCAATGCTGTGAACACTGTAAAGGCTGTAAGACGTGACATTGAGAGCTGCAAAGGAGACTACGAAGCCGTGGCCAGCAGAGAGACAACAGGAGTTCTGACTGAGTTCGCACGTCGGAATTCACCCATCAACTGCAGGCCAAGGTGATAGAAGAGCCAGGAATCTGGGTTTTGGCGAGAGAGATGGGTGTTGTAGTCCATTGTACCTCCTACAGGAGGTACAATGGACAAATTCTGATAGCTCCTGAACAGGCTGAAATAACCTGTTTAGTATGGGATGAACTGGTTCTTCTCAGGCGAAAATATCTTCTCCCAAGACCAGTTGCACAACACCCAGAACATAAGCTTTGACTAGAATTCATGCGACGATCCACTTCTCGTCAAACCCTGGCTAGAGAAGATTGTTGCTGGTGAATTTCTACGACTTCACCAGCGCCACTTTCTGGCTTCCTAGTTCCTTCGATTGTACTCACAAGAATTACTATGTGTGGGGCGCGCTTGAGAAGTACACCAACCGTTCTGCCTGCAACACCAAGGCACCGCTGGTGGCTAAGATCAAGGGGGTGTTCGAAGATCTTCCCAGTGACATCGTGAGGAACGCATGCGATAGGTTTCGGAGCAGTCCTGAGGCCCCGGTGGAAGCGGAGGGAGGCTACTTTGAGAATACCGTTATCTCCCAGCTATAATCGTCATAGTTGATATTTTTTTTATTTTTGGCTGAGATATGCAGGTTTATTTTCTGTTATGTACACCGTCAAATTTAGCCTGAACACCTTGTATATCTTGCACACATTTTCACTTCCTTTGTCTTTACCACTTTTTTTACAGATCTCTCCTTACAAACTTGTGAGCAACGAAGTCCTCGTTGGTTTTTGCTTCACGTTTGGACCCTCACAAATTGCGAGGAAACTGGAAGGTACATTCAAAACTTCCAAGACAACTTGTGTACAGAGGCAAACATTTAAAAGGATGAAATAAGCCCTGTGCGAGGATGGTGGAGATTGAATGAGGGAGGAATGGGAGAATCGTGGTCAAAGATTGCAGATGAGGACTACCAAAGCAAACCTCATCACCCATAAATAATGGGATATTGGAGGTGTTATTCCCAAGTGGCAAGGAGTGAAAGGCAAAAAGTTAAAACCATCTCTGGGATAAGGCAAGGGAGATCTTCGCCCCCGAAATGAAGTTGGGGAACAAAAAGACTGGCGACTATCACCCATGGAATAAACAGGAGAAGCGAAAGCGCTGAAGATAACCCCCATTCGAGAGCAAGCGAGAGGAAAGAATGAGGACCTGTTGTTGGTGAGATCGATGACGCCATGGATGATGAGGTTGACAAGAAGCTGCGCCCACTCGCATATAATCGAGCTCGAGTATGCCGAGATGATGGTGTCGAAAAGGCTGCCCACGAGAGCGAAGCGCAGCCGCAGGGCCTCCAGAATCTGTTGGCGGCAACTGTTGTCCTCCAGCGGTCGGGTTTTGTCCTACCACAGGGTAAAGGAGAGGATGTCATTAAAGTACTTCTAGAAAGGTGGTGGTCGAAATCCTAGCCCTAATAAACCCCCCAAAGATTCACCTCCTTGTAGAGGTTGACGGCTTGGTTGAGCTGCTCTTTAAGCGAGTCGAGGATGCCCGTCAATTGCTCCTCCTGCCCCTCTAGACACATGAGGACGAGCTGGAGGAAGGGCCGGTGCGAGGAGACAGGACAGTGTTGCCGAACACAGGACGTCTGTTGGTTGCCCTGCTGTAATACGCTGTTCCCTCCGCTGCCGGGGAGGCGTCCCATCTGCTGCGGGTTGGGGCTTTTCGTGCTGAATGCGCCGAAGTTCACCGAATTCAGAAACTCCCCTAGCAACGGCGGGCGTCGAAAACACAGAGAAAGGAAAGAGCGTTATTTATATCAAAAGCGAAAGCTCGATTTTATACCTTCTGGACCTAACGACAGAACAAACATTCACCTATAAACCTTGTTCCGAGAGACATCGACGCTCTCACGTAAATCTTCAACCACACTATTCCAAATGTGTGTAAATCTGGTCGCATAATACCCATTCTCAAGCCAAACCAACAAACCATTAACCCTGCATCATACCGCCCAATCTTCCTTCACTACACCCCATCCAAAATCATGAAACATCTAGTACTACCAAACCCACAAATCTCACTAGACCCCTCTCAACGACGGATTCCGCCCAGTGCACAACGACCACTGTATTTACCAAACATCACCCAACTCATACAACAAGGCTTCAGCCAATCAGGACAATAATGCCAACAATCGACCTAAGCAAAGCCTTCAACATGAACCGACATAAAGAGCCACATCAACAAAGTACTAAACACCATACAACTAAAAAAAATGGCTTGCCAATTTTATCACAACCCCGGCACATACAACCTTTTCTTACCTTCCTCACCCGCCAGGGGGTGGATAGTGAAAAAGGGTAATGTTACAGCTGGAACCTGGAAGAAGGGCACGCCTCCCGGGCCCCAGGGCCAGCATTTGTGAACCCTCCCAGCCCCAAGCCCTGCAGGAGAAACTGGTGGCTATATATCTTCCATCCATTTTCATTTTCACTATCTTTACTACTCGGACAAAACCAAAAACACACCCAAGCAGCTCGTGACCTACAACTCGAGCACTGGCAGCAACAGAAGCAAATGACCGTCTCCCCTTCAAGATCTTCCGCCACCCTTTGTAAAACCCACATTTTTTTGTTTTAACAGCACCTATCTAGCGCCTGCCGTCAAGGGCAGTGTAAAACCCATAAACAGAATTACAAAACCCCGCATCACTTTAGCAAGTAAGCCACTCTCCTTTAAATAAAACACCTACATATAATGCTCAGGTGTCACACTAGAAACGGGAGTAAATTTCCGATAACACACGAGAAACAGTTAAGCTAACAAACACTGAGCATTCACAGAAAACTACATTCGGGCAATACAAGGAATCCACCACCGAGATACAAGGCATACATCCGTCTCTTAATTGCGTATGCTTCCCCAGCCTGAGCACAAAATCTCGCACCCACCCTCTTCAGCACACGAACAGGTTATACCCGATTAAGCGACTCCGCTATGAGACAAAAGTCATGCCGCAAAAACACAATCTCGACCTCGGGGGAACGCAATTTTTCCCTAGTATAAGATTTTTTTAAGCGCCAATCTGGCGACTATTACCGAGGGAAAAAATTCAGTCTACTACTAGGCTACCACTACTACTAAAATAAGGAAACCCGCTGATACGTCGGAGGAAGGCCTATAGTACCAGAAACCCAAGCTGGCCATACCACTACATGACCCATAACCCCCCCCCCCCCCGACGTAACATGCGCAAAACTACAAGGACAAACTACACCAAGACACTCCAAGAAATCTCTCCACTCCCAAAATCAGTCTTCCATAACCAACACACAGCAAGGCATACAATCTCTCGGTCCAATCAACGTCCACAAAGCCATTCCACCAAACGTCAACACCCAGGAATGATCCCTCCAGCGGGGTTGTGATGGAGTTGCTTGTGACCGCGCGCCGGCTCAGCACGTCTGCCAAATCCCTAAGTAAGCCGAATTTTGTGTCCGCTCACGCTGGGATAGAAAAAGACACCTGGGCATTGGAAGTCCAACGCCTTACCTAATAAGGAGTCTATGTTTTACACATTCAAGGTGTAGTGAAAATGATATTGATGAGTCTGGTGGCGATAACGAGGTTATGTGTTATAAAGTTTAACGAGATTATCGGGGGTCCTAACATAATTGTATGCGAATGTGACTATGATGAGGAAAGATCGAGAGTAAGCGCAGTGCAAAAGCTGAAATGAATGTTGTAGGTGAGAAGGGTAGATAGAGTGAGGAAAGGTGTGAATGATAATGTGGCTAAGAAAGTCGTGACGTGCTGCGGATACATAGTAAGAAAAATATCTAAGAATAAACTTGCGAAGAAAAGATACTCGTATGAGTGTGGTGTTATAAGAAGGGTTGGAAGACTGCGTAAAAGAGAGATTGCAAACTTATGTGAAAGAGCGTTTAAGAGACAGGAGACAGGTAGAGACACATCTCGAAGATATTTCGTTGGATTAGTATGGATTAAAGGGATTTGTGAGGGATCTTTAGCACGTAGTAACCTGTCGGTATGAAGGATAAATGACGTAGTAAAAAAGATGGGTAGCTTTGTGATCGATAGGGACCCTGCTTGGCGTGTACCTCTCCTCAATCGGTACCATTCATCAAAGAAGGCTGGTCTCCTTGCGGGAGTAGGAGGGAACGGGTAGAAGAAAGGGCGGTAGGAAGGGAAAATTTAAACGTGGATGAAACCAATTGGATTATAAAAGATCGCCATCCCTAAAAGCTGAGGTTCGGGAGAGCATAGACAAAGTAGGAAATCAAACCCTGCTGGGTTGGGGTTACCTGCGGCTTTAAGCACACGTCCTTGAACGGCCTTGGGGAGCTTAGAGATGAGCGGGGCGACTAGGTTGATTGACCGGGACTTCTGGGCCCTGTAACAACACAAATACTACTTTAATCAACGTCCACTAGTCCAGGTACCGGTATCACCGCGCGGCCCAAGGGACGAAACCATTCCCAAATTTGAACTTCATTCTTGGGCTGAGTGGAAATAACCCCAGCTTACCTTTGCTTGGAGTTGAGCTCGGTGTCGCCGTTGTGCTGGAAGACGTTGATGACGGACTGGGCGACGTTGTCCAGCCACGCGTTCAGTTCCTGCTGCGAGGACGGGCCGCCCCGATGTTGCTCATACATCAGTTTCAGGTCCAGCCACGAGATGCGCAACGTCCACTCATCCAGGTCCTCCAACATTAACCGCATTTACTTTTATACATATTCTACCCTCCCCTTTGGGGTCACAGTGACACCCGCCGAATGCGGACCTCTTAGTCTTTTTTTTATCAAAACTGTATATAGATTTAAATTTTGTAAGCCTGCGCTCGTTGTATAAACTTGTTTACAACAGGTATTTTCCCCTTTGATTTCCTTCAGTATTCTTGTTCTGTTCACTTATTTTTTCTTTTGTCTATCCACCACATTTCAACAAATCAAAAGAGCGTGTCAACAAGTAGAAAGAACTACTAATTTTTACCCATTTTAAATGCTTTAATTATTACTAATCATCGTTAATAATTAGCATTAGTGTTCAACATATGAACAGTGACCCTACTTTTTGTGTGACAGTGGAGGTTGATGATGATGTTCATAGCGTCACTAAATAAAAACTGGCAATCATCATGATTTAAAGAAGGGAAAAGCTCCACAGAAATTAATCTTTTTGAGGAAGCTCAAAGCCATTACAGCATGCTCTAAAAGTGATGAAGCACTGCCTACCTCAAGAATGTTGGTAAGAATGGAGTGGTGATCGAGCGAGGAATCGTTGTGGGCGGTGGGCGAGTCTGGGTGGCAAATCAAGTGCAGGAGACGCAGCGCCTGCAACCAGCTACACAATGAGCACAAGAAACGACCTAACATCCTATTTTAGAGTAAAACAATATAGAGGAAAAAACGAGTTTTTAAACTAAGATTTGTAGAGGAAAAAGAAAGATGGGATAATTAAAAATAAGCGAATAGGGCAGTCCAAGTAAATTACTATGGATGCGAGGAACCAGGAGCGCGCGCATCTCTTCTTTAACATAATAGGCCACTAAGGCAGGTCCACTGCGGGAGGGTGAACTTTTCTCACGGTTCTAGGACGGAGTTGCATCGCCACTTTCCGTCCTTCGTCCTCTAACCATGCGAGGTTTAGAGGAACTCCATCTAGGCAGGTTTAAATTGGATCGTCACCACAAAAACTTCCGTGGACCTTGTGCACTGACAAAGGCCTATATATGGAAACAAATACACACCAAAATGCGAGGTTGGAGCCGTTTTTTTGTTAGACGAATTCGATGACAGAAGAGCAAAAGAAATATGGTCGAAACATCACCTGCTTGGAGCTGAGCATCCTGTCGAGGAGGTTGTCCTTGCTGCACAGCTCTTTGGGGCCCTTGAGGCAGCATTCGCGGACCCACTCCTGGGAACAAATTTGTCGTAGGGCGTAACGGGCGAAGTCCGCCAGACACGCCTTGTCCGCAACCTTCCTGCAAACAGACAAGTAGCGGAATAGGCTCGTCAGAACGAGCTTCTAAATAGAACGCAAACGTTCAAATATAAGAACTTCCATCCTTATGGAGGGGGTGGGGGAACCTTATGGAGGGGGTGGGAGAAAGCAAAGAGCAGACCTAGGAGCCAAAGAAAGAGGACCCACCTTAGATGTAATTATATGAAGTCTGTTCGGTTGTCCCTTAGAGGGTTATTATTTACTAAAAAAAAGGTTTGTAGAGGTGAAAGTCTAAGGTACGAAGCTAGGGTAACTTGAAGAGGAGACTACTTGAGGCGCATTGGATGGAGGGAGGTGGAACAATATTTAACCTGCCCAAAGGAGGCAGATCCTCATGCGGGGTGGGTGGGAAGAAGCCTCTGAGCGAGAAGGGTGTAGGGAGGATGGCGAGAAGTGCTCACCCGAGGATGTCGGAGTCGTTGGATCCGTTGCCGCCGTCGGAAGTGCCGAGGATGTCGGAGATGGACGCCTGGCTTTTGCTCTGTCCGCTCATCGCATCGCTCACTATCAGCATCGCCTTCATCACACAAAAAAAACTCTCAAGTTAAAAACAAAACAAAACCTACCATGGCATCTAAGCCATAAAGTGCTTGAAAAGTTTGTAAGATAGGTGGGGAAGTGAAATGTACATAACGTATATAACTAGAGTAGCCAAGGATTATCACGTTGAGGAGCATCATGACATTAACAATAATAGTGTTACGATTAAAAAAAAAAAATGAAAGTGTATTTTTTCACCCTCGAATTTGCACAAAACCAACGAGGTGAAAATGTGTGGATAGCCACAGGTCCACCTGCAGGGATTGGAGCCAGACGGGACAGAGGGGATGGAAAGACCTCTCCACGCTCCAGGTTTTTGAGGATGCGGCCTTGAGAAAACATAGGGGGAGTCATCCGGGGAAAATTTGCGATAGGACAGGGGGAGCAACACCACCACGAAGAGGTGTCTTGTTTCTCAGTGGAGTGCACCAAGCAATACTCGCAGAAGGCTTCAGGGTTTGTTTTTTGTTTTTTTTAGGAGCTCATCTGGTGACTGACTACCTACTTGGTCAGGCAACGTTTCATCCGATGACACTGCGCCCCGCGAGTGTATCCGATTGAGAGACAACAGGGTTTGTGTGTGGCGATTTCGTTGGGAGTAGTGATGATAGGACGAAGGAGAATTCTGGTCGGTATCTTATTGCAGCCGTTTCCGTTTGTGGAAACATCGGCTACGGGTGCTGGGGCCAGGAGGGTGCATTTGAAGCATTCAGAGTAAAGCTGGTCAGAACAAAAAGCGAAGCAAGCTCAGAATACCTAAATGGGACCATGTCAATTGGATAATCGAACATCAACTAGTTCGAGAGAACGACCATCCATCTTTGATCCAGAGGATGAAACTTGTGAGGAACGAGTTCATTTGAGGTCGTATGTGTGTGTGTGTGCGCGCGCGTGTGTGTGTGTGTAAATGAATGCAGCTATTTGTATTCGTTGGGGAAAGAGGAGGAAGCACAAGGAAGATAAATAGTGCGAAATGGAAGCGTGAAAAGGCTAAAGATTGTAATAGCAAACCCCATCAACTCTAATTACTGGGGCCGGGAGAGCTTATTAAACATCACGAGGAACAAGGTCGTATAAAGCGCACAGAAACTCTGAAGTACGAACTAAAGCCCCACTTGGGCGGGGAACTGTGTATAGAGGTAGGGATGCTGGGGCCATGGGTGGAGGGAGTGACTGACCTTGAGGACGGCAAGGACTGGCGCCATGGTGAGGGAGAGATGGGCGGCGGCGGCTAGAAGGTAACGGTCGCAGTTGAGGCGAATGCTGCGCTGCCCGATGCCAGGCGCCACGTTTTGGGGAGAAACTGCAACGAGACACGCGGGTAACACTCACAGGGATCGAGCCCTTACTCCCAAACAGGAGCGAGGCCTACAAATACCGAAAGGGTGGGGAGCGAGACTTACCGGCGCCATATTGGGAGGGTTGTGGGGACTCGACGCTCTTGAAGATGAGCAGAAGCAGGTCGCAGGTGAGTCGGGCGCCGGGCTCTGCTTCTGGGTTCCCTTCGCCTGGATGGGGGGGATGATTATTATTATTATCACTCTTAGGTTGTCAAGAAATTCATGGTGTTTATAAAAGACAAAAAATACTTCTTACGAGTTGTTTAAACTGTCAAATTCGATGCAAGCTGCATCAGCCCTTTTCAAGACCAACATCTACCCCTAAGTTTCCCACAAAGTGAGGTCAACGCGACTACCCCCCGCCACCCCTCAATCAACCCAATATTTATGTCTTTTAAGCACATAAATGGTGATGGAGTGCTGTGCTGGACCAACTCGTCCAGCCAGAGTTCATTCCTGGGCAAGGGGCCCCAAGCACGTCCGCTCCATGTACACTTACTCTCAAAACATTCATTCAGATAATCAACCACCTTTTACACACTTCAATACTTAACACACCTTGACACGCACTCTCGTATATTCCACTACATTGTCCTTAGATGGCATCTATGTCCATAAAACCTCAGAACACTTTCAGCCACAACCTAATTCAAACACTTTATACCATAAACATCTCATACGAAGTCGTTAATCACTCTATCCACGTTTCGCTCACCAAGCATCCCCCTCAAATTGTCCAATTTCACCCCTACATCCACATTTCACACTTAAATCCTTAATATTAATTAACGCTCTATACCATTAAAACCCTTGTGGTGGCAATCTGCTTCATCTGTATAGTTTCACCTTTGTAAAACCCATTTTCACTCACACATTGATGCCCTCATCACTCAAAAGCACTACCACACCTTCTTTACTCCTTCCTAACACTGATCGCACACAGACTCTTTGTTGCCTTTCATAAAGAATGACTCCCACCTCCCTCTTTCCCACATCACATTCTACACACACTCGATTCACATATTGACGCGAATTAACCGGTCTAATAGTGCGGTGTCCACAACCCAGCCCATTACCGCCATTGCGTGTTGCGCTCCAATGATACAGCCTTCGGGCGTCTGGCTTCCCAGGCAACGGCCCACTATCCGGGCTTAGTCGCTTTTTACAACACGCGCCGGAAGACTGTAAAGGTATTCTCCCTCTCTACCCCACAAAAGTTCCATTCACACTCAACGGAAAGAAGAATAACAAAAGGTAGTCAGAGCCCTATTCCCACTCATCGTCGATTTAATGGAGAGTACCATTATTCCAGGCGGCCTTGAGGGAGGAGAAGACGACATGATTGAGGAAGTTGGTGAGGGTGAAGCAGTGGCGCGCGATGAGGATGGCCGTGAAAACGGAGAGCGACGCGTGAATGGTGGGTGCGGCGCGAGGGTCGCTTAGGTCGATCTTGGACAAGACCTCGCTGTTAGCGCCTCCGCAGGTGTTCTCCGATGAGCAGCACAGTGTGTTCAGCACACCTGCGCGGGAAAAGGGAATGTTTTTTAAATTAATAAGAAGTGGAAACAAACAAGGACCTGTCATGCAAAGCCATTTTAAAAGAGGCTATCATTATCTTTTTTTCTAATAAGGCGCTCATGTGTCGACTGTCACCAAGAGAATAAGTCGCCGCAATCACTTTTTAGCCTATTACTAAGCTAGAATAAAAAAATAACACACATACACAAACAGTAAACAAAAAAAAACACCAGAGCAATAGAAAAAGAAGAAGCAGGAAGCACGCCCCGGCGGCGAAGGTAACCCTCCTCTTCATGCGCCAGAGCCTACGCCCAAGGAGACGACAGAAGGCAACCTGAAGCCGTCGCAGCATTGGGAGGTAGTTCCCCTCGACCGTCTACCATCTTCTTATCCAAGCAGACCGTATTTCTGCCAGGTAATCGGTGCGAGGAAGAGCGAGGCGCTGGTCTGGTCGCCCAGTTCTCGCCAACTCTTTGGCGCCCTCATTCTCCGCAATTCCTACATATCCAGGGACCCAGCAGAAGATAAGATCGACATCCGCCCAGATCGCCAAAACAGTGGCGTCACGGATATCGCGCACCAGGGAATGCGGAGATTCCAATTCCACGAGAGCACTCGGGGCGCTTTGTGAGTCGCTATGAATCACAATTCAGTCACCGAATCAGGCACGTCGCGTTATCTTCGGTACAGAGCCGAGTATTGCAATTATCTCAGCCGTGAAGACAGACGCAGCGCCTGGCGAGCCCCGCTGAGTTCAAGCGGAAGGGATACGGCGTGGAATCCGACCCCTTCTTGGGACTTGGAGCCATCCATATACACTGGCACGGTTCCAGCGTGAAACGAAGTGTGCTCCAAAAAGGCTGAACGCCAGACTCCGGGCGCTGTAGAAGCTTTGGGAGAAGAGGCGGGCGACAAATGGTCAAAGGTGGTACCCTCCAGGGTGGCATCCTGGAAAGAATCAGGGGCGCCACCGGCCCGAAAGCTAAACCTAGGTCTCGAAGGAGTTTCTTGGCCATAAACCCACAGGGCTAAGGGTATGACTGGCGTCTCTCGGCGGCATAGGCACCGTCGAGATCAGCTGCGAATACAGTGAGAGCTATTGGCGACCGAGGGAGGCGCCGGGCTCGCGAGTACAGGTGGATAATGCACTGTGCAGGCGCAGAGCGAGTGGCATCTCCCCAGCATCGACAAGAAGGCTCTCAATAGGGGACGTACGGAAGGAACCAGTCGCCAGACGAAGACCTAACGCAATACACGCTCGGCTGACCATGCATAAAACTCGCATCCGTAGTCAAGCTTAGAACAAACAAAGGATCGATAGGGGAGTAATGCAGTAGCGCTATCAAAGCCCCATGCGCTGAAAGTCACGGAAAGAAGAATATCCATGGCGCGGGTACAGGATACCCTAAGGCGGCGAATATGCGCCTTCCAGGTCTGGTTAGAGTAGAGCCGTGGATGGCGGCAGAAGAGCATCACCTTAGTCTTGGCCAAGGAAAACTGAAGACTGAGCGCTTCGGCTTAGCGAGATACGGGGTGAATCGACGCTCCACAGTTGGCATCTGGGTCGCGCCAAAAGAGATCGAAAGGTCGTGCACGTAGTGAGTAGCGAGAACATTTCCGGCAGCACCGAGGTGATGCCGTTGATGCTCAGGGCAAAGGGTGTGACACGGAGGACACTTCCTTGCGGGACACCCTCTTCCTGCTCCATTGGGCCGGAGAGGGCTTCCCCCATCCGTACGCGAAATCGACGATCTGGCAAAAATTCAGATATAAAAATTGAAAGGCGTCCCCTCGCCCCTATCATGTGGAGTCTCCATGGTACGGTATCACCATGCGGTATAATAGGCCTTTTCCAGATCGAAAAACACCGTGGTGTAGTGCTGTCTAGGAAGGAAGGCCTCGCAGACGGCATTTTCCAGTCAGAGCAGAGCATCCGACGTGGAGTGGAACTTGCGGAAGCCGCACTGTGCATAAGACATATGGACTCCGCTGTCCAGAAAAAAAGCTAATATAGCATTTACCAATTTCTCCAACTGCACAGGGTAGAGTGAGCTCTCCCCGGTTTGCGAAAAGCGAGCACAGTAGCGACGCGCCATGAATCTGGGATGATACCCTCTAACCAGATCCTGTTTAACAAATCTAACAGAAAGGCCATGCCTCGCTCACCCAGGTGTCGAAGCATGGCGTACGGGAAATAGTCCGGACAGAGAGCGGAATTATTACCGGCCGCTGGTGTGCTTTCTTGGGGGACTGCTGATGAAAAAGGTGAGTCGCCACTCCAGAAAAGGTGGTGAGGGGAGCCTCTCTTGCACCCATATTCAAAGGAGAGTAGTAAACCTCCTCTCTGGTCAAAGAGTTTTGGAGGGTCCCTGTGAATGCACATCGGGGGAGGCTCCATTTTTTCGGTGGGGCTGCCCGAAGGCGGATCCGTCGATTGTCGAGGAAGGTTTTTTATTAAAAATAAATTCATCATTGGGCGTGGGGTGGCCCTATAATAATCACGGGGCGCAAACGCTCATCCCCCCCACGCAGTAGCCGGCTCTGCGATGGGTGACTAAGGGGCTGGTAGAGCCAGCTGCAGCCATTTAGGACCATACCTCCCGCTCAGTGGCCAGGCAGCCCTTCGGCATGGTGGCTCCACCTTGGGCTAGGCGTAAAATTGATAGACAGTGAAAGGAGAGAGAAATGGTATGCGAGGAAGGGGTTAAGCAGGTTGTTAAAAAACGCATCAACCCAAAACTGAGCTGAGGGGTGAGGGGGCATTGTCCCCTTCCCTCTCAGCACCGATTCAGGATAGTTGGGTGAGAGGAAGCTGGTCGGGGTCTACCCTATGAAATTAGAGGCCGACCAGAGAAGGGTGTGGCAGAGGTTGTAAGGAAAATGAGGAAGCAAGGCAAGAAGACAGGGTGTGAGAAAAAAAGGAGAAGAGGCTAAGCTGGGGCCGTCAGCACGGCGGCCAGGAAAGCAAATCGCCGCGCCCCTTACGGGGACCGGCAACATCAGATTGTTCAAGTTAACCCAGTGACAGGGATTCCCAAGTTGCTCTCAGGCTGAGACGTGCAGCTCCTCTAGGAACCAAGCGTAACGGTATACGGGGTACCCCCATGCGGAGAAGCTAGTGATAAAGTTAAGAGAGGTGTGGTTCTATGGAAGTTGCATAGACGGAGCAGCAAACTGAGGAAACTCTCTTGAACCAAACCGCAACACCGGGTCCCCTTCTGTGAGGTAAGGTGGCGGGTGGGAGAGCATGGTAATGAGACAATCTATTTTAGGAGGTTCGTATGTGGACGTGGTTTAGGTCTGCAGAGAAAGATCTCAAGTCGCATTTTCATGTCATCCACTCAATTTCCTGGACTGAAAGGTTTAAAACTCGAACTCTTGATCCGAGAACACTTAGAGCGAGTGCCTTTTGAGCAGTTTCTGGCATCTTCGGTCCTTTTCCCATTATATTGAACATCCTTACCCCATAGTGTCGGTCTTCGCTCGCAAAGGAGAATTTAAATAATCAACTGACCCAATTTCGAGGCGTTGATTTTGCGAGGTCTGGGGCAGATGCATTTGTTTTATAATTTCATAACAAACATTTGCTTTGATTAGCAGCTACAGGATCAATTCAAGCAGGACTTTAAGATAAATATTTTTGTATAAGTTTCTTCATTCAAATTATTTTAAAAATTGTTTTGCGACTGATTTATAATCCTTTCAAACCCTATTACTATTCAGCCCCCCCCCCAAAAAAAAATAATAATTTCCCATTCCTACTCTAATCATTCTTAAGTTTTAGGGATACCAGTTTCTAATCATTTATAAGTACTCACGGAGCCATTCAGAAGAGAGGGCATTGCAGCAGGCAGTGAGGTCGGCGCACATGATGGCGAGGTCGTTCAGCTTCTCGTTGGAGGTAGCCGGCGAGCAGGCCTCCACCACGACACTCCACACGAATGACAGGCGGTTCGCAGGATCATTCAGCAGTTTCACGGCGCTCCCCTCCATCTTCAGCCTTGTCGGACACAAAGGACAAACAAACCAAAAGGTAAACAGCCAAAACACAGCAAAGTATAAAGGCTAATACACAAAACAAGCTAAAATGGTATACAAAACAACAAAGGCAACCAAATCTCTAGGCAAAAAGAGAGAAAAGGAATTGGCTCACACCAACAGAGAAGCAGGAACCTATGTAGACCCCTCCCTCCACTCAAAAATTGGGATGGGAGAGTGAAAATATGACCATTGATGCCAAGACTCGTTTGCCTCATGAATGAGGGGCACACAATTTACATCTCTCGAAGCCATTGAGAGGATAATGGAAGCATCTCCTATTGTTTACTCCGTCAACTCGGGTTTGAAGAAGAAGAATGGTACAAAACAGACGGGTGCTGCGTAAGTCCAAGTGGGCTCGCTCGCAGCCATTTTCAAAAAGAGAGGATTCATTAAAATTTCAAATGTTCTTTAAAAGCATAGACTATGGTTAAAAATCTTAAAGATATATATATATATATATATATATATATATATATATATATATATATATATATAAGGAAGGAAGTAAAAACGTAGAAAAATAAATGCTTCTAGAATGCTGTAAAATCTAAGTAAAATCATAAGACGCGACACGTCTATCTGGTTCTAAAGATGATAAAACATTAAATTTCCTTTAAAGGATTTATCTCTCATAAAAATTTAAACCCTCGATTCATGTTAAAGGGGCACTCATGTTCGGAAAGGATGCTCCTCAGAACCTGCTGGGGACACATCCCTTGGCAAATAAAAGGAAAAAACCTTTGCCTCAGAGTATGGAAACGTAAGCATTCAGCAAATAGGTGGAGTACAGACATTAGTACTCCACAGTGAGTGCACATTGGAGGCTGCTGAAGGCCTTCTATTAGAAAGCCATGTGTCAGACGACAATGCCCAATTCTCAGACGGCATAGAATAACATCCTGAGTACGGGTCCTAGTAGTGCGTGGGCAAGGGCGGACTGACTGTTTGATGGGAGGCAGTTTAGTTGGGGGGAGTTCATCCCAAGTCCTCTGCCACTGGCTGATCACGTACTCACGGATGTATGGCGCGGCATCACGGAAAGGAAGAGGAGCAGGGGTGGAGGTTCCTAGAGATGCAGCTGCATTGGCAACAGCATCTGCTCTCTCATTTCCTTTGATACTTATGTGGCTAGGTACCCAACACAATGAAACTTCGTGGACCGAGGATAAATAAAAAAGTCACTGTTGGATCTTTGAAACCAGCAGATGAGCTGGAAATAAAATGACTAAAGCCTCCAAAGAGCTGAGAGAATCAGTGAATATTGTATAAGATCCCGGCGATGAAGAAGCGATGGTATAGAGTGCAGCCATTATCGCGACAAGCTCAGCCGTGAAGATAGAGGCTGTATTGGGCAGGCACACAGACACATGACGGGAGGGGAAGATAGCAGAAGCTCCTTCTCAATCAGAGGATTTAGATCCATCTGTTTATAAAAGTGCTGATTTGTGGCACAAAGGGTGTTCACAAAAGAGGCTTCGTAGAACCGAAGGCAAGAACTTGGTCTACTCGGGTTTGAAAGTAACCTGCCCCCGCGTTAATAGGATCACATACACCTACTCTCCCACCAGACCTATAATGGAGATGTTTGGAAGGAAATCCTCCAGGTTGTTCATAGTACCGTGGTCCTTGGGGCCGGGATAGGATGCCGGTCATCCAGGTGGCAAGTGAAAGTATACAAGGAGAAACCCAAGTAGACGTAAAGCTAGAAAAACCATGCAAATGTGATTGTATTCCTTTTGTTGTTGAAATATGGGACAATAAGGAGCAAATTATCCTCAAGCAATATGGTGCTACTTCTTTGCTCCTTGGGGGGAGTAGGGTTTGTGATTAGGTTGGGGCATGGGTGTAATGGGGCACGTGCTTAGGTATTTTTTTTCGATTTTTGTAGATTTTGTCCTTGGTGTGAAAGTCTATGGCATGGCATGAATTTGCGTCGAGCGGTGTCTGGGTCATAATGCGAGCGGGCGCAGATGTGTTTCGGTCGAACCGTGAGTGACGTGGGATGGATGTTTCTCCGGCGTTTCTGAGATGGTTTGGATCAAGAGATAGGGTAAGTAGGCTACCTGTGCTATGGTTGAGTGGATTGTTTTCTGCGCGTGACAGGAGCCTGGTTATGGGGTGGTGGGATCCTTCGAGTACCTGAATGTAGTGTGCCTTCTGAGTCATGCGCATGTTTTGCGGAAGAAGGTATGGATATTGCATGTAGTGGAATGAAAGCTTCGGGTTTCGTGTATTATAGACAAAGTGTGATCAACAGAGGTCTAGGTAGCGTTTCACGGCCATGCTTTTGTTTAGGTGTAGGTGGTTAACTGGGATGCAACGAAAGCAACTCGCGTCGAGGTGTATTCTTTGTTTGGTAGCGTGTAGCAATAGGTGATGCCAGGTTGGGTTTTTGAGAGCCCATCTGGCGACTGCCTACAAGGGCATAAGTCGCCGTACTCGCGCTAAAGCCTACTAGTAGGTTAGATTAAAAAGCAAATAATATGTAAATAATAAATAACAAAGAGAAAAAGAGAAAGGCTAAACACAAGCTAAAAGAAAAAAACAAATTAAAAAAAAAGGAAAGAAAGCAAAAGGGCGACAAGAAGGAAATGCGCTCTGGCGTCGGGGGTAGCCCCCCCACCCGCGGCGCAGGAACATGCGAACTACAACAAACAGTCAAATAAAGAGGAGGAGGCCAACCTCCTCCAAAAAGTATATTCCGCAAGTCTATGTGCACGAACCAGTCCCGAGTACAAGGGACAAGCGATAGAGAACCTGCTCGTCCCGGTACCGGGATAGGTAACGAAATGCAGGCTCAGGGGACAGAGTCCAGCTAACAATTAAAATAACTAATACTATGGAGGAGGTCCCCACCTTCTCCTAAAACTCACACATTACAGTCCAGTCTACAGGAATCCCACCCAAGGATTCAGGACTGGGGGTAGCGAGCCTGCATGTCACAATATTCGTATAGGTATCGCTCACGAAGCTTCCCCAAATCCCGATATAACGGTTCAGTGCAGCGCTCCAGCCAATGACTGTTTTCCTGCAAGTGTGTCCGATTCGGTTACGATAAAAAAATGACTCGAGACAGTCGAGACACTGGGGTATAGTTCTACCGGAACAGTTGCAGTGCTATGTGACGCAGCTTCCATCTTCTTCACCATGTAATTTGTAGGGCTTTCTTGAACTATGCCCTTTAGTCAGTGTGGGGAAGAGTGAAATGTCCATTCAGTTGCTCACTCTGGTTGGTCCATTTATCAGCATGCTTCTTCCCAACAAACTCTATATGTCAAGCAACGCAGCAGCAGAAGATAAACTAGACACTCAGTAGCCGTGGCATCACAGATACTGCGAACGAGGTGGAGAAGAGAATCTAATGCCACAAGAGAAATCAGTGCTCTGTGAATCACAATGAATTACAAAACTTCATTTAAACCCCGAACGGAGCGTAATCTCCCGTACGAAGCTGTATTTTGCAAACGGCTCGGAGGCGAAGACGGACGCAGCGCCGAGCAGGGCCCCTTCGGCTTCAAACTTGAGGTAAATGGCGTAGACCCAGACTCCCTCTTTCCTTCAGACTTCGAGCCATCTGTGTATACTGGTAAAGCCCAGTGTGAGACGATGTATGCTCCAAGAAATACGATCACTAGGAGCAGTGGAGTGATGACAAACATTCAAAGCTGGTATCTTCCAAGGTGGCGTCCTGGGCAGAACCATGGGCGCCACCCATGAGAGAGTTACACTGAACTGTCGAACGAGTCTATAGCCTTGAACCTAAATTTTTTAGGGGTTGATTGGCGTCTCTCTCTAGTATATGCACCATCGTGATCGACAAAGATGAGCCGTTGGCGACCGGGGAAGATGCTGAACTGGCGCGTATTACAGCGCAGATCAAGTAGTATTCTCCTGTGTCGACAAAGAGGCTCTCTATATGGGACGTGTTGAAAGCAAGAATTGCCAACTGTAGACCGGTGTCGTGGATCAAATCAAACATCCACAATAGTTGCTGGGATGAAGATGGGTACAATTCACATCCAGTTAGATTTGAAACGAACAAAGGAACGATAAAATAAAAGTCGGGTAGGTAGCCATATCACCCCCTCCACTGTTGGACGCCACAGAACGTAAAATGTCCATGACACGGGCACAAGTGACCATAAAGGCTGTTAATATATGCGTCCCAGGAGAGGCGTAGGTCGAAAACATACCAAGGAAACGGCGCGAATTTAGCACTTTCAGGCGAGCCCCTTTTAGGAACAAGTCTGGGTCAGGGTGTTACCGTGGATGGCGGCAGAAGTGCCACACCTTAGTCTTGGCCAAAGAAAACTGAAACCTGCGTGCTTCGGTTATGGCGAGAGATGCGGTTCAATGCCTGTTGGAGTCGACGCTCCAGAGTTGGTACCTGAGCCGCACCAAAAGAGGTCGAAAGGGCGTCTACGTAGAGCGTAGCGAGAACATCGCCAGGCAGCACCGAGGTGATACTGTTGATCTATGTAAGACGTAGAGAGATCATTTAGAAGCTCCAAAGTGACACTTTTGATGCTTACGCTCAAGATATTGACTGTAGACGCCCGTACGCAGGTAAGGATATCAAAAAAACTATAAAAAATAAGGCCCTCGCCCGATGAATTGTATCGCGACGCGGGATCATGAACTTCCAAATCAAAGAATACCGTGGTGAAATGATGGTTGTGAAGGAAGATCCCACAGACGAAACAGATCATCCGATCTCGAGTGACATTCTCGGAGGCCGCACTGTGTTGGAAACTAGTGACTTCCTCTGTCGAGTAAATAAGCTAACCTAACATTGACCATTTCTCCTCAACTTGCACATGAATAAGGTCAAAGAAATAGGGCGGAAGCCAGCTGGGGTGGAGTGATCACTGTCCGCCTCGCGAAAAGCAAGAACGATAGCCATACGCCAAGAACCTGGGAAGATACCCTCTTACTAGTTCTTTTGAACAAAGCTAACAGAAAGACCATGTCTCGTACCCCTGCATCAAATTATGCCGTACGGGATAGTCTGGACTAGGGGCAGTATTCGCGCTAGAAGCGAGAGCTCAACGAAAACAGATCAGAAAAGTGTTCCCCTGCTCTGAAGGTGAAGTCTAGTCGGCAGTGAATGAGCGAATTGCTTGGAATGCTGGCAGAGTAGAATCCCAACTAGAGAATGTAGAGAAAGAGATAACCAAAGGTACTGCCAAGTACACCGCTTCCGTCTTTGTTAAGAAGGGTAGGGGGCTCTTGAGAAAACTTAGACCAAATCCTTTTGATACGATCCCACACATCTGCAAGAGGAGTGCTCCCATTGAGTGAAGACTTGTATGCCTGCCAAGAAGAGCAGCGAGCGTCTTTCGAATCGAAAGAGAATCTAGCCACCTTTCGACGAAATTCACAGATGGTACAATCTTTCGGGCGTCGCTTGTAGCGCTTAAAGGTATATCGCTTTTCTCTGAAGGCTGTCTAACACTCGTCAGACCACTAGGGAAAGAGAATGGCGTGCTAAACGGCCAGTCGTTCGAGGAATGAAATCCAAGATCGTGGCGATGAGAGAACTCAACGACCTCATCAACCGACAGGGACAGGTCACGGCATGAAGACAAAGCGGTTCTAGGACAGTGATGTGTTATTCCACATTAAGGACACCGATCTCAAATTCTTCGACCAGATGCACAAGGGTTTGGCGCCTTTGAATGACCGAAAGTCTCCCAGAAAAGGTGTCTACCGTTCAGCCCCTCCGAGATGGAGCTCCGGCAAACAGATTACACAAGGCGGCGGAACTCCGCCTTATCAAAGCCGGAATATATAGACAAGAGAATACCCCTTATCCATGTGGAGCTGGGATGCTTCCGCCTGAAGGGGGAGGTATGGAGATCCAAAGAAAGAACGTAGAAATCACATTGGTATAAATTGCGCACTCACCTGCGCGACTCCTATCCGGAGGGACGAAAGTCTTAAACCCAGGAAAAGTGTACATGGGGAACGCACCCAAAGTGCTGTCCTGTAGACAGACAGCTATGGTGAACGGGAGGAAATAAGCCTCTTCAGCTCTTCCGAATTACAGGTCAATTCCATTATAGAAAAAATCTCTACTTATAAGGAACTGTGGAAACTTTATTCACAGAGAAGGCCCTCACGGGGTAGCTGTAGGCCAAGAGCTATTAGAAAGGGAATGAATGAGCCGATGGTGCTGACGCCTTCGACGAATTAAGAGAAAGTTTGGGCGGACACGAGAACCTTCTCCTGCCTCGAATCGTCTTGCTGGTGGGGCTTATTTGGAGTCGGCTTTCCACAGGCTTTAGGGGGAAGGCGAACACTTTTGTTACGAAGTCGATGTACCCTTGGTGCTGCCCTCCCCCTTTCAGGAGGCAGTCTTCTAAGTGTACAGGTGGGTGGCTTCTGTCAATTTTATGGGCGTTTCCTCTACCGGGTTGAGCGACTCTGTGGAGAAGCGTGGCCGCTTCGTTTGGTGCTAGCGGTCACTCAAGGGCGAGGGGAGCTTGTTATTAGAAGGAACAGGGCAAACGCTTTTCACATTGTTAGGTAGATCCCACAAAAGGTTCGGCCCGGAATGGAGGGTGATTTTAATAACTTGTGAGACGATGGAAGTGCCTGGGTGCACACACCACAAAGGACCATCTCTTTAGCTTTTCTAAACGTAACAGGGTCTACAGCATGCATGGTCTGGATCTCTTTTGTCAACAAATACAAATCACAATGCTTACTTAGAAGGAGCAGGGTGCGACCCGGCGCAATTCACACACTTTGCCTTGTGCGAAACAACTTTATCGAGGCTAGCCTAAGAGCAGTTTACACAGATTTGGGGCTGACCCATTTTCACACGAGGAGGTTTCATTTGTGTGGCCGAAGCAGTAACAGTGATAACGGCACGAATACCTTCCTCGACATTCGCTCTACCTTGACCACCCTCTAGTCCACCAGGTGTAGAGTAATATACTCAACGGAGTAGCTTACCAGTGCCCTGACATACACTACTTTATACAAAGTTCACGGTAGGGTGTGGCGTAACCGGACACAGATGTGCCAATATGTGTCCGGAGACCACTCAATTTTGTCACTCTGTGCAGGGTTGGTCACAATAACCAAAAGGGTACCATCCAAGAAACGGGAGACTTGCTAGGCCCTGACACTGATAGAACATGTATCATTCAGACAATCTTGAACTATTAGTTGCGCAAATAACTAGGAAACACTTGAAACCGGCAGGCTCAGAGACGCTCAGCAGCCTCTCTATGAGCAGCCCTGAAGATCTATTCTCTTCAGTCAATTTGCTATTTTTAGGTGGGTGTGGTTGGGCTTTTCTCCTTCGAAAGGAGCCTAGAGCCCGGTCCCTGGCCGAATAGACGATGTATATAATAAAAGCTAGGTAAATGAATCTGAGTACTCACTTTGGATTCTTGATGTATTCCTCCATAAACTGAGGGACCCATCGGAGCGCTACTTTGGCTGGCTGGATGTAGGTGTAGAGCGTCTGCTTGATTTTAGGGTAGGCGATCGAGAAGGACTCGTGATGTTTCGACTGAAACACCGAATTTCGTCAGCAAGAGCGGACGGGGGCGTGGCTCTCGGGTTGATAAAATATGTTAATCTCAAAGTAAAAGGAAACATGTAATCGAATGAAGGAACGTTTTCAATGAAGAAAGAAAGAAAGAAAAGAATTTGGTAGGGTTTTTAAGACGGATATGCGATAATTAAGAGGAGTCTTATTTCTCAGTGGGAACCTACAGTTTAATGTGGGATTCGAACCACGAATATCTCCAGCGTATGGTAACAGCCTTGAAGACCACCCGAATCTGAACTCCATCCGCCAACTAATCACACCTGATGTAGCTTAACTTCGCTAAAATCGGAAGCGGTGTTTGCACTCGGCTAAATAGTGACTCAGAGAGATGGATAAATGAATGTGGCCTCCCTTGCGGAGAGTTGGAGGTATTGAAAAAACGTCATGGGAGGTAGTGAAAATGGGTGGGGTTGGTGAATGGTTTTGAGAGCACCGGGGTGATGAGTACCCACCTTAAGGAAGGGGCAATTGGTGTAGAGGTCGTGGAGGTGGGCGAGGAGGACCCGCTCGGGGGAGGTGCAGTCTGAAGGATTGGTTACATGCTTCACGAGGCGACACAACCCTTCGAATACCGACGTCGTCTGCTCCTGCGAAACTGAACACACCATCACTCGAGTACATTCGCGCGAAGGATTAGGAATAAAGGTGGATAAGTGATGCTCCTTGTGGACAAGTGTAAAGTAAAGGATTCACTAGCTATATACACAAGTGATTTTGGCGCCTGTGGCTTCTTGCACGAGCATACCCGTGTCTGTATAAGGCATGTTAAAGGAAACAAGGGCATTAGCCATAGAATCGTAAGACGGTGTTAAAAGATGTGACTAGTTAGAGCAGGTAAAATATAAATGTTTAAAACCCACGAACGGCATTTCCGCTGGGAGTGTTAAATGTATTATAAGCTTCAAGCTAGGCGGCCTGTTTCACAACCTTTCCCCTCATCCATGAAATTTCCTCCCCCGAGTATCAAAAAAGAGATGATCATGTATCTTCATCAAAACACGCAATGATTGTGCATTAATATCATAGATGGACAAAGCACAGAGAGAAGTAACAGGATCCTGTGAATGTTAAGGAGCCCGGTTCGGTCGGGGCATTTTGTACTCAAGATTTTATCGGCGGTGGTAGCCGGGGTCGAGGCACGTTAGGGATTCATCTCGCAAGCCATTTGTTTCCAACGAAAACACCCACCCTCTCAAATGGGGACCAACGAACCTCCCCTCGCACTCACCCAAGAGGCAGCAGTGGTACTTGCGCAGAATCCCGACGACATGCAGGGTCAATTGTGGGCAATAGCTTCCCACCAGGCACTGGCGCTCCACCAGCTGACCCTCGATGTCCACTAATTCCTTGATGATCTGCGGGGTCAGATAGAGCACGTAAGAGAAATGATGATGGGGAAAGCTAACCGGTCCTACCACCGAGGTCAGCACCGTACACTCGGGCTTTGTGATGAAGCCCTGACCTACCTGAGTGCAAAGGTCGAGGAGTCCCTGGATGTTAAGTGCGACCTCCATCAAGTCCATAAGGAAGGAGATGTGGTCGAGGACCGGTAGGTACGTTGACAGCCCAGACCCGGCGCCCGACAGCATGTCGAGGACCTATAAAAAAATGATAGATTCAGGTAGAGGGAAAAGACGGGACAAAGACCCGCATCTAATTAAAGCTGATGTGACGCCTGGCTAAGGCAGCGCCAAGGAAATATAAAAGTGGTGTAAACAACGAGGGAAGGAGAAGTACAGATGAGAAGAAAGGTGGGTAAATAGAATCCCAAAGTGGAAAAAGGCTAAGGATGACAAAGAATACAATCCCCTCAAATATAAATACTAGAGCAGGAGGGGGATTAAAATTCCTCAGGAGCAAGTTCTTTGCAAGTGCACAAAAACAGAAAAGTACGAATTAGAACCCCTTGCAGGGAAGCAAAGCGAGAAATCGACTCTTCTTGAACCACGTTTCCAACTCCACAATCAAATAAGTCGCTCCTAAACATAAAACACCGCTGTAAAGTCTTGAACAAGTTGAAAAGATCCAAGAGTGCGAGGATGGACCAAGTGAGAAAGGAGTTGCAGCGTTCAAGCGGGGAGGTAACGACAGGGTGGATGACAATCTCGAAAATATTTGTCATTATGAGAGCGGATTCGGCTAAGATTACGGAGAAAGCAGAGAGAACTTGCAACATGGCCTCAAGAGATAAATTGACCATGAAAGGTCAGTTTTTCAACACTATTTGAAAAAGAAACCTGGGAGCCACCAAGGTTAAGGAGCAATAGTTTTACAGCGAACCAAATCCGTTAGAGTAGCCACCAGTAAGAAGCTGTGGAGGAGAAATAGATGGATTTGAGTCATCGACATAGAAATGTAATAACAGACCAATGCGACGCATAAGAATACCAAGAGAAAGAAACAGAGCGGACTTTAGAAAGGAATGGAAGTTGAGAGATTGCGTTGGGGGCTAAGGAAGGGGTTTCTTAAGGATTGGGTGAACAGCGGCGTGGTTGAAATCAGATGATACCGACCGTACCAGATCAGATGGAGGTGTTACAGTTACCAATAAGCTAAAAGAGAAGAATAAGGGAAACTGACGTTAAAGACTTATTTATAGTTTCCCAGAAGCAGATGCTCTCTGCTTCCTCCGACCGCTTGGGATATTAGGGAAAAAGCTTGATCCTATAGCTTGTGTTGTAGACCCCACCAACGTTACCACAATTAAGTGGGGCCGCGCCTTTTGAGACTGTGCTAAGGGACCCGGTTGTGTATTTTTCTGTTGTCTCTGGGGATATGTTTTTGGTTTGTATTTTGAATGATTGTTACGTGTGTCTACAGCGGTGCTGATGTTTGTAATGGGTGTACTATTTTGTATTTAGAATATTTTTCTGTCTCGCTTCTGAATGCTTCCAGTTGGCTCCTTTGTATTTGTGTAAGTGTGTCTGTGGACAAGTGGTGAGATTTTTGTGAAGATGATCAGTAGGTGGTCAAACACGAAAGGGATGAACACTCTCCAGGATGTGAGGGTGAGCGAAAGGTGACAATAAGTGAAAGAGGGCTTGGTGGGAGATGTATGAAGGTGAGAGTTGCTCAATAAGAACAGGTTGTTTAGGTAACGGGATGTCATGAGGAGATACCATGCTTGCATCCGGGTATTTAGGTAGGCACATGTTTGGGTTATGTGGGGATGTGTAACGGAAATTTGCTCGAACAGTAGGTGGATGAGAGGGATGTAATCATTTACTAGGCTGTGTGATTGATTTATTGCGACAGCGTATTTTGATTGATTGTAGTTGTATGTTGGTGGCTTGCGGGGAAGTTTTATGTTGTCATTGGCTATGCGAGTAGCCTAATGACGTGTGTATAGAGTTAGCTGCTCCGCCCTGATGTGTTCATCGCGTTCACTAATGGGCGGCTAACTTCCCCACGTATGCTGGAATATCATAACCACTCCTGGTGGGAGAGAGACCCACCTGGGAGGCAATCTGGTTGGTGATAAGGTGCTGGTCGAAGTAGGAGAGAGACTTGAAGCGACTCAGGAGCGTCTCAAAGTTAATTTCTCCCTTCGAAGACCGCTTCACTTTCCCGCCTGCAAACACGATACGCCTGGGTGAAGAGGGACAACCAACGGGAAGGGAGAGAGCAGACCAAGGGAGGGAATCGGGGAGGGGGAAGGCAGGCAAAAAAAAGTATCAAGGATAAGAGAACTCTGCACTGATGCTGCTACCCCCATGAGATCCTTAGCTCCGAGTACAAAAAGTGATCAAATTATTAGAGCCAAGTCAAATAATTGTGCAATTTATTTTAGCTGTTGTTTTGTCCTACCTCTTAACTTAGCTCAGACCACTCCACTACACTCCAACAATACAAATACAGATTAAACCTTGCCTCAACACCAACATGCACCAGATGCAACCAAAGCCCAGACCACATAGAACACCTACTCATAGACTGCCCAAACCTCAGAGAGGAGCGCACTACACATAATATCTCCTCACTTAGGGACCTGTAAACCCACCTGGGAAGCGCGGAGGCCTTCTTAGGGGACGCTCACCTCGCACGAGAGGTAGGGGTCCGGCAAGTAAGTCATGCCATTTATCCATGAAGTAAGAGGATTTTGAAAATGGTCCTATTACAAATTCATGGTTGCTTCCAGGATAAACCAAAAAACGACGCACTAGGATTACTGGTCACTAGGTCTTGGAATGTCCTATAAATCTCGCCTGTCATTACACAAAAATCTCACTCATTTTGGGTAGCTATTCATTACAATCAGTAATCATGACAGCCTGGATTAACTGTGATCAAATCGAAGCCCTCATACAGAGGCCTCTAAGAGTACCTATTCTTCGAGGGGGTCATATTAATAGCAGTCTTTTAGCTTTCGCCTGATTCGGTTCCGTTTATCCTTATCGTAATGTGATGCCCATGGAGCGGGTATAGACACGGGTCAACACTACAGAATGCAAAAGAACTTTTAGGTAGATTGAGGTCGGTATTTCTCTCGATCCAATCCAACAACCAGCTGACACCAGCGTGGTGTTATTCATACTCGTCTGCCCATGCCAGAGGGTAGTAGTTCCTTTTAAAACTCCCATTTAGGTCTCAACATTCGTCACCTTCAATGTCAATGCTGCACTTCTTGCTGAATAGTTTGCCGATCTCCTTAATGAGCTTCTTGGCCGCGTGGCGAGCGTCGTCTCTTGCCTTGCCCACGCCGTAGAGCAACACGTAGCGCTGAGGGGAGGGACAAAAGAGTAATCCAGCAGGAAAAGAACAAACGAATTTAAAGGCAAATTTTACCGGGGATTATTTTTTTTTAGGCACCCGTCTGGCGATTGCCACAAGGGCTTAAGTCGCCCTTTAGCAATTTTAGACTATTGCCAGGTTATTACATTAAAAAACAATACACACTACACACAATACACACGAAAGTAAAAGCAAGCAACAAACAAAAAGAAGCAATAAGAAGTAGGCACGCTCTTTTACCGGGGAAAGGGAGAGTTAGGGTCCTAAATGGGATGGAAGGAAGGTGGACAGGCAGGAGCAAACACAAAAACCAAGTCCTTCAGCATTCAGTACTTTCCCCACAAAGTGCAGTCGGTGGGCATAAATACTACTATAAAGGACCCAACAATTCTCAACCATGGGTTGCTTTCAAGCACAAACCTTCCTACCACCTTTTATAGGCCAAACCGGCCCTCCCTTCATGGGGATAAGGGCTATGCGCTCTAGCATCAAGGTTTATTCATCTCTGGGCAGCAGTCGTTCAAACGCGCCCCCTCAGACCCCTTCACCCCACTTGCACCTCCGTCAGCTCTTTCCATCCCACCCCCACATCTCTCTTTCTGTCACCTATTCATCCTTTCATATCTTCTACAACCATCAAACGATACCATCCCATCTACTACTCGTCCCGAGTCATTCTAGAACCTCTCTTTATCAGCCTCATCCCTAAAATTACAAGGTCCATACAATACAGCTGTCCACACCGTTTCGCACTTGCAAATCTCAGTTTCACCCATGCCACTCCTCACTCAGAAGCATTGCTACACCCTTTTTATCCCAACTGCGATCCAACTCCATCTCACTAAACTCGTTCATTCCCTTTCATTTTTGCCTCGCATAGAAGAAGCATCTGCAATGCTCCTTGTTTAAACACATTTAGTGTCGCTCCCCTCACATTAAAGTCATTCTGTTCGCACGAACAAAACTTCTGAGAGCGCGGCTTCCAATGCAGGCGGCCATTATCAGAGATTAGTCCTTTTTTAAAACACGCGCCGGAAGGCAGTATGGGGATGTTTCCTGCCCCACATGCGAATAGACCGATATCATCATGAACAGCTTTCCCACAAGCTGGGGTTGAAACACATCAACGCAACCAAGGGGAGACTAAAAGAGGCCGCGACACCCCGCCCATTTTACCTTCATTGCGTATTGCCCACGCAGGAACAAAACTTTCGGGTGCGCGGCTTCCAAAGTCAGCGGCCCCCTCCTTATCCGGACTTAAAGTCCCCTATTACAACACACCAAAAAGAAGGGGTGGGTATTCTCCCTGTCCCAGATAGACAGGCAGGAAAATCTTAAGGCTGTGCAAAGGACGAAAAATCATTAATGCCAACAGCTTGGGCGAGGAAGAACGGCAAAGAGGGGGATGGGGAGGACATGACTAGTGAAGAACCAGTTACTATTACTATGTTTCGCCACCCGTCTTTATCTGTGTAAGAGACCCCTCGTCCTGAAAACAGGATCACCACAACTGGATGACACTCATATAAAGATCCTAATGACAATGGTTGTTGATCCTGAGGGCACCAGGAGCCGATCTACGTTGGGGGGTGGGGGTGGGAGGGCGAGGTGTCTGGGTAGCATTATGTGCTTTTGACCGCAATTCTACAACCTTGGAGGCATGGATGCAAGAGCTACAAGAACAAGTCCGCCAAAAAAAAAGAAGTAAGCACGCTTCGGTGTCGAAAGGAGGCTCGCTCTCTCCAGGGAAGGGGCATGCGACCAACATTAAAGAGAGTAAAATAAAATGGAGGAGGCCAGCCTCTTCCAAAAAGTCAGATAGTAAACAGATCTATATATATATGAACCCGTTGCGAGTACAATAGAGAAGCGATAGTGACCCAGATCGTCTCGATACCGGGACAGGTAACGTCTACGAAGATTACCCCAACTGGGACACAAGAATGTGGCGAAAAGTCTGGGTGACAACGCAGGCGAGCGCTCTCCATCAAATGGCGGTGCGTCTCGCGAGTGTGATCAATTCAAAGACGACAGAAAGTGGCATTGGGGCGGTGGGAGGTCAATGGGAACAGACGCTGCGCAATGGCACGCAACTTTAAGTTACCCTCAGCCGTCTCCCACCAGGCTGCACTGATTCCTGCCATGCAATCGTTGTGAGGAAGAACGAAACGCTGTCCTGATCCTCCAGTCCTGCCAGACTGTTTGGCGCCCTTATTCTCCGCAATTCCCACATGTCCAGGAACCCAGCAGAAGATAATCTCGACATTCACCCGCCTCACAGCAACCGTGGCGTCACGGATATCATAAACCCAGGCGGTGTTGAGATTCCATTTCCCCGAGAGCACTCAGGATGCTTTTTGAGTCGCAAAAAGATCATAATCCGGTATCCGAACCGAGCACGAAGCTTATTTCTGGTACCGAGTGGTGATTTTAAACAGAGGGGACAAGGCGTGGAACCCGATCCCTCCTGGTAGTTGGAGCCATCCGTATACAATGTCACGGAGCCAGCGTGAGATGAAGTCTGCTCCAAAAAGGTACAACGCAATACTTCCGGCGCTGTAGAAGCTTTGGGAGCGGAAGCGTGGCGACAAATAGTCAAAGGCCCGAGAGCTACAACGAGCCACTGAAAGAGTTTCCTAGCTCCAAACCAAAGGGATTAGGTATGGCCGGCGTCTCTCGTCAGCAAAGGCACCAACGAGATCGTCGCGGATGCATCAAGAGACGTTGATGACTGAGGGAATGTTGGGTTCGCGCGTACAAGGGCATAATGCACTGCGTACGGCGCAGAGCCAATGGCATCTTCCCAGCATCTACAAGTAGGCTCTGAATGAGGCATGTGCGGAAGGCACCGGCTGCCAGGCGAATACCAATGCGGTGGATTGAGTCCACCTTGCACAATAGACGGACTACTGCGGATGCCTAAAGCTCACCTCAATACTCAAGCTTTGAACGAACAAAGGATCGGGAGAAAAATAAGGCAGTAGGCCTATCATCAACCTAAGAGCTGAACGTCCCGTAGAATGTCCATGATGCGAGTACATGAGTACCTAAGGCTGTGAATGAGGCTCCCAAGTGAGGCGTCGGTCAAAAACAAAAAGAAAATGGCGTTAATTCACCACTTCCAGACGAACGCCATTTAGGAGCAAGTCTAGATCGGGATGGAGCCGTGGATGACCAAGGAATACCGAAACGTGTGCATTCATAATAGCGAGAGGTGCGGTTCAATGCTTGCTGGAGTCGCCGCTCCAAAAGATATTATTATCTAGGCCGCCCCAAAAGGATTGAACGGTGGGCCACACAGAGCTTAGAGAAAACATTTTCCGGCAGCAGAGATGATACCGTTAATGTTCAGAGCAAATAGTGTGACAGTGCGGATACTTCTCTGCGCAACGCCCTCATCCTGCTCCATTGGACTGGAGAGGGCTTCCCCCACCCGACCGGGAAATCAATGCTCTCGCAGAAATAAAGATTGTGAGGCTTCCCCTCGCCACCATCGTGTGAAGAGTCGCCATAATACCATATCGCCATGCGGTACAACTGTACCTTAAACAGGGGCAGGAAAAAAGCCGGGAAAAAGTGATCTCTCCCAATTTTACGAAAAGTGAGCATAGTAGACATTGGCTAGGAGTCTGGGAGGACCCCTGAAAAAGCATTGGGGAGGCACCTCCTTGTCTGAGGTGGAGCTGCCACTAGGTGGCTTTAAGGATGGCAAAGGAAAAGCCCCCTTTGCTGCATGAAGATGGTGAGATGGCACCATCTTCTAGCCCGCAGCCAAATTCAAGGACGGGTAATTTGCATGAGTTTTCAATAAAAATATAAACATCGGCAGAATATACAAAAATATAACTATGAAATATAACTATCTGGTTACCTCGTCCTCCTCGACACCTAGGGAAGGAAAGGTAAGGCCGCGATTGGAGACGGCTCTCCGTGCATTTCAAGTCTCCCAATATTAATTTCTATTATTGACATGATTAGTATGAAGAGAGAAGAATGCAGGGAAAGTAGATAATAAGACCTCCCAATGCGTTGGGAGGTTAAGAGAAAAGTCTCCATAGCATCAGAAAACCCCAGCAGGTGGGGACCTCATGGTATACACTGCCACTCGATTAAGGACCCATAAGAGGACGAAAGTGCGCCGGACAGCAGGAGAGAACTTCTGTGGTTAAAAGAGCAAGTTTGGAAGGAGTTGGAGGGTATGTAAGAAAGATAAGTATAGATAGGCGGGTCCACTAATCATGCCTCGATGCCATGTGATCCTGGGATAGCGTACAGTCCACCCAGGCATCATGTCTAGCGAACCGAACTCTGTCCAGGTGAGAATGAATAAATAAATGCTGCAAAGCCCAAACGGACTAGCCCGCAGCCAAATTCAAGGACGGGTAATTTGCATGAGTGTTCAATAAAAATATAAACATCTGCAGAATATACAAAAATATAACTATGAAATTAAGATCAATAGAATGGAAGTACAGGAATTTAAAACCATCAAGGGGTGTAAAATAAAAAATAAACTATTGAGAACTCGATAGATACAAGAACAGAGAATATAAAATCATGAAACAATAATTAAATTTTGGCTAAAAGATTAGATTCCTCTAAAAATTTAAAAATTCTATTCACACTAAAAGAAACAAGAGTCTCAGACAAGATGCCTCGCAGAAACTGTTAGGGGGCCATCTGCCCAGTAATGAAAGGGAAGACCCTCCTCCCAAGATTTCTCAAAAGGAGACACTCGGCAAAGATGTGAAGGATGGACAGCTGCACCCCGCACAGGATGCACAAAGGTGGGGGCTGCCCATTCATCAAGTGCCCATGAGTGAGGCGGCAATGACCTATCCTCAGTCGGCACAAAATAACCTCCAGTCTACGTGGTCTCATGGTACGTGGCCATGGGAGGACTGAAGGTTTTATGGAATGGGACTTGGTGGGAGGAAGCTCATCCCACATCTTCTGCCATAAGCCGACTACATATTCGGTGATGAGGGGATAGACATCACGAAGTGGGACTGGGGCTGATGGGGGTGTCCCCAATGATGCGGCCTCCTTGGCCGCAGCATCCGCCCTTTCATTACCTGGTATGCTCACGTGACTGGGCATCCAGCAAAAAGAAATCTTATGAATAGGAGAGAGAGAAAAAAGCCACCGCTGGATCTTGGAAACCAGCGGATGGCTAGGACCAAAAGCACTCAGTGCCTCCAGAGAACTAAGGGAGTCAGAGATAATCGTAAGACAACCAGATGGCATAGGAGCAATAACAAAGAGTGCAGCAAGAATGGCAACAAGTTCTGCTGTGAAAGACAGAAACTGCACTTGGTAGGCGAACCAATGGGGTCTGAGATGGGAAGACAGCAGCAGCTCCAACTCCGTCCGATGACTTGAACCCGTCGGTGAACACAAAGGTGCTAGGCTGATGGTGGGAGGAGTGTTGATCATACATGGTTCTCAAGGCTAAAGGCAACAACTGACCCTTGGCCCTACCAGTAAGCCCCTTGCATACCACTGCAGGTGGTATGAGCCATGGGGAAATCTTTGGTAATGAAAACGGAATAACAGAAAACTCCTTTAGACGTTCTGTGTGCTCGGCCAAGCGGAGAGCAAAGGGGCGAGCCAGGGATGGAAATCTATCATATAAGGCCATTGTTCGCAAATTGAACGTGGACTCATATACTGGCGACCATGGTAATTGTTCAAGTCTAAAAAGATATTTGAGGTTAGACTTGAGCCTGTGAAAAGGAAGAGGAAGAGCCCCGTTCTCTGCATAGAGACTCCACACAGGGGAGGACTTGAAGGCTCCAGAAGCCAGGCGCACACCCTGGTTACGCACAGTATTTAATTTTTCAAGGATGGACAGCGAGGCAGGAGTACACTTGTGACCCATAGTCCAGCTTTGACTGGACCAATGCTGAATACAGAAGCTGCAGGGTTCTTCGATTACTTCCACAAGAAGTGTGTGAGAGTAATTTCATTATGTCCATTCTCTTCAGACAAGACCTTTTCAAAGCATCCAAATGAGGCTCCCAAGAAAGCCTCGAATCAAAGATCACCCCTAGAAATCTGAAATGGGATTCAAAGGTGACAGGGAAACCATAGAGTGACAAATGGGGAGGGTCCCATGTCACCGATTTATGATTGTAAAAGTGGACAGCCTTGGTCTTTACTGCGGAAAAGCGAAAACCCTTGGAAGAAGCATTATCAGCTACGCTATTTATAACCCGCTGTAGCTTACGTATGACAAATGGAAGTCTAGGCGATGAACAGATAAGCGATAAGACATCCACATATAGAGTTAAGGAAATCTCAGCTAGGAGATTTGCGATAATGCTATTGATGGCCACAGAGAAGCAGGTGACACTGAGGACACTTCCTGTGGCACACCCTCAACTTGCTCTACGGGTCCTGATAGGGCATTTCCAACTTTTAAACGTAGTGTGCGCCACATGAGGAATTGATCGACAAACCTGGGAAGAAAGCCCCGCAGGCCCCAATCATGGAGTTGCTTAAGGATACCACGCCTCCAAGTGGTATCATATGTTTTCTCAATATCAAAGGAAAGAGCAACAAAATGCTGCCTCTTTGAAAAAGCATCTCTTATATAAGACTACATTCTAACAAGCAGGTCGATCGTACTCTGTTTTTTTTTCTGAACCCTGATTGAGAGCGAGATATAAGATGGTTTGTTTCCAAAAACCAGACGAGTCTTGTATTTATCATCCTCTCAAACAATTTACATGGACAACTAGTAAGGGCAATGGAGCGGTAATGGATGGGTTCCGTCCCATCCTTTCCTGGTTTTCGGAAAGGTAAAACCACAGCCTCCCTCCACATAGAAGGGAAGCAGCCCCTAATTCAGATGAAGTTATAGATGACAGCAAATGTGAGAGGAGGGATGGATGCATATTCCTAATCATATCATAAGAAATGTCATCCGATCCGGGTGCAGTGGATCCACAGTGCTTCAGTGCATTATGGAGCTCATGGACAGAAACGAGCCGGTTATAAGGCTCATTATCCATGTTAGGCTCATAAAGTTGATAGGATGCTGCTCCTGCTCGAGCCTAAAGCGCTGGAATTGGATGGAATAGTTGTCTGGGCTTGAAATATTAGCAAACGATCCGGCCAAAACATCGGAAATATTCGACAAGTCTCCAAACAGTTCTCCAGTCTGAACAATGTTGGGAGCTGTAAAGCCATTAGATTTTCCCAATAGCTTTTTGATTCTCTTCCAGATTTTGTCTACAGGGGTCTGCCAACATATCGATGCGATGTAACCATCCAACGAGGTCTTTCGAGCTCGTCGAAGGGCGCGTCGCCGTGCTGCCCTTGCTCGGTTACGAGCAAGTTTCTTTAACATCGTGGGGTACCGATGGTAACGTCGGCAAGCCTGTTTATATTCAGTGACAACTCTCGAGCATTCAACAGACCACGAGCAGTTGAGCCGGAGAGTGGGATAGAGGAATTAGCTGCATGATTGACGTGGGCTAGAAGATCATCAATAGCCACTTCAATAGCTTCACGAGGGAAGGACCCATCATGGCTCGAGAGGTGCCTGAACTTAGGCCAGTTTGCTTTTTTTGTATTCCATCTTTTGCTAGGTGGTGGAGCAGAACTACCTGTACATGGTGTTATTACAATGGGGAAGTGATCACTGCCTCATAAGTCAGGGTCCATTGCTCAGTCAAAATCAGCTCTACAGCTTGGTGA
Organism: Ceratothoa steindachneri; assembly: GCA_963969495.1. Taxonomy (NCBI): domain Eukaryota; kingdom Metazoa; phylum Arthropoda; class Malacostraca; order Isopoda; family Cymothoidae; genus Ceratothoa; species Ceratothoa steindachneri. Next base: position 55,128,988 of record OZ018317.1, on the reverse strand, counting down.
ACAGAGAGACAAGTCCACACATGTAAAGCTGTTCGTCTGGATGTGAAATGATGTGTGGCTGCTATCGGTAAGAAAGAAGACATCATTAGTGCCCAGAAATCTCTCAATCATATTTCCCCTAGGGTTGTTATCATGGTCCCCCCAAAGGGAGTGTCGAGCATTAAAGTCACCAATCAATAAAAAGGGAGGAGGGAGTTGAGAAATTAAATTAGCTAACTTTGTAGCTAAAACAGCTGTATCTCTTTCCTCACCAGGAGGAAGATACAGCGAACAGACCGAATAATGGCGACTGGCAAACAGGCGGACAGCAACCGCCTGCAGGTCTGTGTTAAGAGAAAGCTGGTTGTGGGGAACCCTGTCGTTAACAAAGACAGCAGAACCATGAATTGGTTCTCCAGGGTTCTTATAATATCCCACAAAACCCAAAATGTTGGGTACTCTGCGAGTACACAAGTGAGTCTCCTGTAAAGCAATACAATCGGCATTGTAATCCTTAAGCAGGAGCTTGAACTCTTCCTCTTTAGGGAAGAGACCTTGGAGGTTCCAATGAATAATTGGAAACATTGTTCCCGTTTAAGCATAACGGTAGATTTCTTCCTATCCTTAGGGGTAGGAGATTTTGGATTTGAACTACCAGCGGAAGTAGTTCGTGAAAACGCATCTTTTCAGTATTGCCTTCTCCCCCCTCTTGAATTTCCATTCTCATCTCAGCACAACGTGCGCTCTGGGAAGGCCTCAGGCCTTGAAGAGCGCATTACAAAAGACTTATTATTATTATTATTATTATTATTATTATTATACTAGCCATAGGCTTGGAGTATGACAAAGGAGGCATCGGGAGCTTGAGTTTTGCCTTTGGTTTTTCTTTAAGAGGTGGTACATCAGATTTTGATTAGTGGCTGTAAGAGAGAACTGTCTCCACTGGAGAAGCAGAGATGGAAGCAACTCCAGGGGTCAGTTCAGGTGTCGAGGGAACAGACGATGTTGACACAGCTGGTGGTACTGGTTGGGATGGTAGAAGCGATGATAGTGGCGAGGACATCGAGTCAGTTTTTGAGAGTCCTCCTCAGATGAGGGGGTAACCTCCACAAAAGCTGGCTCCTGGGAAGGAGCAAAGGTTGGTTCCTTCTCATTCAGGGATCGAAAGAATTCCAAAGCAGTATCAACTTTGGGGGCTGGAGTGATAACTGGCTTTGGAGATGAAGAAGAGCTTGGTCCTTTAGGGGCAGGGTGAATGTCCAGGGGTGGAATGGATACCACCTGAGGACCAAAATGATCAACATCCACATGTTCTGGAGCGGTAGCAAGGTGCTTAACCACCCTTGGGGAACCAGGACAGGATGGAAGGTTCCTCTTCTTGTTGGTAACCTCAGAAGCATTGTTAGGTGCTGACCAAGAGTGTTCATCACGAGGAGATGTACGTTTAGGACGGGAAGGACTTTTTACCTGGTCAGGCACAGGAGAACCAGTAGGAGGTCTCTGGCTTCTCCCTTTCTTTGGCCCGGTAGAACGCAGAGCATCATAAAAGCTCACACCAGGTTGGAAGGTGGACATATATCTCCTTTACTCTTCTTCTGGCCTCTTTAAAACTGACCCTGTTCTTGTTTCTAATGGCAATGACTTTACTCTTATAGAGAAAGAAAGTGCATTGCTGTGATGTTGCAGGGTGTTCTCCACCACAGTTAGGGCAGCACGGCTGTTGAGAACAGGGCGTCCAGTGATAATCCGATCCACAATTCACACACAACTTTGCCTGTTTACAAAACTTGCTTACATGGCCAAAGCGTTGGCAATGGAAGCAGCGTCGTGGGTTTTCAACGTAAGGCTTGACTGGGATGTTAAGAGAGCCAGCCTTAACGTACTTGAACGGTTCCAATCTGTTGAAGGTCAGAATTATGGTGGCGGTAGGTAACCTAGCGCCATTCACAAACCTAGAAATGCGGTGGGCACTTACAACCTTCTGATTGGTAAGTTTTGATACCAGCCTGTCAACATCGTAATCTATTAATTCTCCCGATCGGATAACACCTTTACTGGAGTTAAATGTCGGGTGTGAAGCAGAGGACATGTCTACAGAAGCTAAAGACTGTAGGGTCTTAATCCGCTGATGCTGCTCGCTTGATTTCGCCTCGACTATCAATGCGCCATCATTACGTAAACGTCGAAGATGTCAGCCTTACTAAGAGGACTATCGTTCGCTTTCAAGACTAAAAATCGGTCGTAATCCAACTCAGGGTCGACTTCTGACCCAAAAGGATCAAAACGTCTACCTGACGTTTGTTAAATTTACCCATATAAGTATATATTTTATTTTGGGCTGCCCCTGGAACCGAGGGCATGCACCAAACCGTCATCGTGAGTCCAAAGAGTGCCCATACAGCCCAGACGGGGTAACCCGCTCCCTGACTCCCACTGTCGTTATAAAAACAGCGGAGCCCGCATAACCGAGATCCCCTGGACTGAGGTGCTAAGACCTCCCAGAAACAAAATGACGACCTGGGCAACCAAACCTCCTCTGAGGCACGGTCCTGCAGACGATGCCCCCCAGTGGGCGTATCCGTCGACCCGTACAGAGGCTAAAGTAAGAAAAGGAGAACAGGCTAAGCTGTGGCCGGACGGGGCGCTGAGTCCTGTTAGCACGGCAGCCAGGAAGGCAAATCACCGCGCCGCTTACGGGAAAGAGAATTGGTACAGAAGGCGAAGTAGGGGTTAGCAGAAGGAGAAAAAGGATGCCAAGCTGGGGCCGGACGGGGCGCTGAGTCCCGTCAGCACGGCGGCCAGGAGATCAAATCGCCGTGCCCCTTACGGGGTGTCCAGGTGAGAACAGTTCCTCCTGGTACCAGGTGCGGGTAGACAAGGTAAAAAAACAAAACAAGGAGCGCTGAGTGGGAGTGAGGGAAAAGTGCACCAACAACTTTCCCAGGTCCCATCAGAGATTGCACATCAACCAGGTGACACAGGGCATCCCTAATTTTCACTGAGGCCGTAAGGATGTGGACTTCCTCCAGGTGCCACCTAGTGTCACAGGCTACCCTTCACCGGAGGGGAAAAGATAAGAAAGAAACCAGGAAGGAAACTGGACGAGGGTGCCAATGATACTTACCTGATTCATCTCGTGGTTGTATGAATCATCGAGGGGGAGCGGGAAGTGTTGGGCGTAGATAAGGTGTCTGGGTGGGCGGTGTTTGCCCCCGGGGCCTCGCTCACCCCGGGAACCCGTCGCCTGCTCCTCGAGGCTGGTGTTCACGTCGTCCTTGGGCGAGTCGGGAGCGTCCGCCTCCTTGGCGATGTTCTGCAGGATCTGCTCGATGTCGTCGTCGATATTGTCCGTGCTGTCCTGTGGAAGACAAATGGGGTACTTAGGGGGGGCGGGTAGAGGAGGGTGACCCGACGCATCCAACCAGTCCACCCCAAAGAACCCGACACACATCTAAAACTTACGAGAGGAACAAGCTCAAATGCAAAAACGAAGGAGACTAGTGTGCGAAATTAAAGTGAAAATGTGTGAAAGGGAAATACAATAAGTAGCCCAAAGATTATCGCGCTATTAAGGCCCGATGGCACGTAGTTCTCGTGGCCCTGATCCCAGTCAGAAATTAAGGCAAGTCGCCTTAAAGCATATGAATGAAAAAAAAGTGATGGTGGAATGCAAGGAAGGATAGAACTAATGAAGCGAAATAATAGTCTATTTGGGAGACACATGGACAAGGAGAAGGGAGTAATAAGGAGCGTCAGATATGTGAAAGAGATGGCAAGGGAAAGAGTGGCGCAGGAAGACCGAAAAGACAATGGTTGGGTATAGCGAACATACGATCTGAGGTGGCTCTAGATATCTTGGAAGATGAGAGGAGTGAATTGGCGCGTTGTTGGGTTGACAATGATCATGGATGAAAGGTTGGGATTGTGGTGTGGGGTGAGGCGTTAACAAGGAGACAGGGAGAGCACGCACTGAGAGCTATTATTGGAGCCTACGAGGATCGTCACTTAGTGGAGAATGCGGTGAGGCGACAGAAAAGTGGATAGATTTGAAAAGGTTTTTTTTTTATTTGGTAATGAGGGTAACTCAATTAACTTGAAGAAGGTCCGCCTCCTCCTACAATAACTCTAGCAGTCAGTAACCCGGCACAGGAGAACCAGCTTCTAGAATCAAATTATTTTGTTTCTTAAATTTTATAGCTCCCGTCTGTCGGGCGCCATTAAGGAGACAGCCACCGAAGTTAGGTAACGCGCGCGGTTCCCCCAGCAAAGTCAGCCGCTGCTTCAGTAAGTGGCGCACTCTTTGAGGTACTACACAGTCCTGGTCGAAGGGTTCCGGGCCGTTGAGTCCTCGGGTGTGGCCGATGCGGGGGGCGGCGAAGCAGCGAATGGAGATCACCGAGGCAGTGGGGACTTGAACAAGGTTAGGGCTGGAGGGGAAGTAGGAGTGGGGGAATTTGGTAGAGGTACAAAGGAACTGTCTTCATTTATGCCTTTTATTTTTCATTGGGGACCTACAGTTTAACGTGGGATCCAAACCATGAGTATTTACAAGGTATGGCAACTGCCATGAAGGCGCCTCGAATAGGAACTCCATCCGGTGACTTACCACACCAGATGTCGCTTAACTTCGTTGTAATCGGAAGCGGTTTCCACTCGGCTAAGCCGTAGCGGGATCTTATCCGCTTAGAGGAGCAAGTTGATACCGAAACCCTGCGCGAGCGAATAACGTGAGATGGGTCCGTGGGTGAGGTAGCACCCAAGAAGGCACAGGGCACAGGGCTCGAGCGAGTTTTGTGGGTGCTGAATAAAACGTGGGTGGCTTACCTCCTTACGATCGGCAAGGGAATCGTTGGTTCGGAGATGCGATGTACCGGTCGAGGAGGACGTCAGATGGGAGGCAGAGGCCGCGAGGTCGCCGCGAGAGATGAGTGTACACATGTAGGCGTCATGGCTGAACACATCATGGCGGATTAACTCCGCGAATAGCAGCACCAGGTTGCCAAATTCCTGCGAACGCACTGACAGCGCGTTCTCGTCTGCGGGCAAACATGGAAAGAGGGTCGAGGTCGACGACTTCGTAGTTTTGGGGATTGGAATATGTGATTCCTTTGACATAGTTGAATCACAGATTCGGAATCTACCACCGTCGCAGGGGACTTGAATCAGAAACGTTTGAGGATCATAAAATAACCTTAATTGTCCCTTCCCCCGACCCACGCTCAAGCCTCCACCTGTCCAAACAGGTTCTTGACACACTTTTGCAATGTCTGACGCACGCCTCCCTTTAAATTCACCTCCTTGACCCGCAAGGGCTACTCAGCCACGCCCACTATGAGTCGCACTGGAAATGCTTACATACATTGCCTGAATAACGTGAAAACCGACCAAGTCAATATTCTCTTGAAGACCCAAAGTGAAAGGAGTAATTAAATGAGGTCTACCTTCTACCAGAGTACCCCTCAAAATGGCGGCCCAATAAAGGAGGGAACAATCAAGAAGCGAAAATCAACGAGGGTATCGCCGCCATCAATTTTATGAGGTAAAAGATGATAGGGTAACTAATGTATGTATATCTTGCGCCATCTTTCCCATGCTCTAGTGCCACCAAATTGATTTTCGTCGACGGTTGGGGGGGGGGGCGAGTAGTGGCGTTTTGGGGGAGGGGGGGTACATCAATCCGAGCTATGGGTATGTGGATATGAATACCTCATCAGCAGGGTCCTGGAACGGAGGACAGTGGATATATTGTGCTCTGAAAACATGAAAGCAAATGATAGAGGAGTTGTAATTGACTATGAGCATGGTGATGATGTGCATAGGAAGGGGATTTAGTATCTGCCACTAGAAGGCTAACAAATGATGACGCTCTCGCTTGGGATCCAGCCCGATACCTAAACATAAGAATTCCAACGCCAGATCCACTTGGCTAACGAGAGCTCCATTAGGAATGGCAACTGTGTCCAAGCGGAAGGAAACGCAACTCTTTCCCCACCCACGGGCGGTGTGCCCTTCTAGGGAAGGCCTGGGTGCCTTACCGTAGACGGGGGCTTGGGTGTCCAGGAATTTGAGGAGCAGCTCCTGGAAGACGTAGGGGTTTGGGGCGGGGGTCGAATACCGGGCTCCGGGGGAGTCCGGTGAGGGATCCTTTTCGTCTGGGGCGTCTCCCTCCGAGGGACAAAGATCATTCTGGCGTTTCTCGAGGAGTTGGGCGACGACGAGTGCGCGGTGCTCACCCGACCGCTGCGCCGACACCGCCCACTCGCACAAGGTGCGCACGATCGCGTCCTCTTCGCCCACCTTCCCACCCTTGGCCGATCGACCCGCGCCCCCAGCGGTGCTAGGCGGATTCACGGCGGAAGCCGGCAGCGATGACACGCTGCCCCCGGCCACGCCCGTGGACAGCCCGCACCCTCCTGACAGGGGCGGAGTCGAGGACGACACGGCGCCACCCTGCGGACAAACGTTTGGCGATTAGTGGACTGCCCGATCGAGGATGAGAAGGGCTCGGGGAGGAAAGGGACCCCAGGAGGCTCTCTTCAGCCTCCAGAGAATCAACCCTATAAACTCATTACTTAAATGTCGTGCCCTCTCGGCCCCCGGGGCCTGTCAGAGGACATGCGGCTATAGATCTTCCAACCATTTCCACTTTTTCAATCTTCACAAATCTTTCCTTACAATCCTTCTGCGGGAGATGCCCTCGTTGGTTTGCGCTCTTAAAAACTTACACGTCCGTTCAGCCTTTTGGTGTCAGCAGCGCGTCGAAGTAGATGAATAAATGCGACTGGCAATTGCGAGCATTAAGGCGAGAGCCTACTCCCCCATATAATAATCCCACTTAACATTAAATCAGGTATAAAAACTGGCCTGCCTATTACGTCTTCCTATGGTTCTGACTGATTCGCACCGTTTGGCTCCTATCTCAGTGGAACGCGATTCGGGACTACCCGGCGCACTCCTATGAAAGACCCACCTCGGGGGTGACGCTGTCCTTGGCGGCTGAGAAGATCTTGGCATAGAGAGAGTCGATGCAGTTGCTAGGGTCGACCTTGGAGAAGCAGTGTGTGTCGAGGGCCTCCAGGGCACCCAGCACCTGAGTGATGGTTGTGCCTGACAATAGAAGAGGAGCGGGTGGTGGGGGTGAGTTCAAGGATAGGCGGCGGTGAGAGAAAAAAGCGTACCGTGACAAGCTTTAATTATTTTTTTTAAATTTAAGGAACTGTTGGCGGTTGCCATCAAGAACATGGTGATGAAATTACACAAATAATAATACCTAATAATAATAAACCCATAAGCAACAAAAACAAAGCAAAGACTATGACAAAAACACAAAAGGAAAAAAGCACTCTCAGGTGCTGGAGGAAGGACCCCCCCCCCCTCCCTCGGGGCCTATATTACGTCTAGAAACCTAGCAGAAGACAATCTCATCTCGAGATCCTCTTGGATACTGCAAACAAGGGGGTACCCCGGGTCCAATTATTCGAAGCCCTCAACGCGCTCTTTGAGTCTTTAAATATCACAATCTGGTTGGTCTCCATACCGGGCACGAAAGACATTAAACTTGCAAGTATGTGCCTCCCAGGTCATGCGTCAGTCATGACCTGAACCAAATCCAGGCGAGCCCCATTTAGGAATAAGTCTAGAGTCGAGGTCAATCCGTACATGGCGGCAGAAGCGCACAACCATAGTCAAGGGCAAAAAAAACCGAAACCCATGCGCTTAGGCATAGCAACAGATGTGGCTCAGATCCTGTTGGGATCGACGCTCCAGAGATCGAGAAAGGTCGTCTACGTAAGAGGGTAGCGAGAACATCTTTGTGCAACACTGTGGTGATGCCAAGGGTAAAGAGTATGACATTGAGGACACTTCCCTGCTTGATGTGCGAGGAATGATAATCAAGGCCACGGCGATGAGGTTGCGGTAGAAAACTCAACGGCCAAATCATCAGACCTAAACTATTCGACTGCTCCAGCTCCAAGCACACTCGAGGTGGTTTCTTAGACGGCAGCGGCTTGGCAAAGGTTATTTGGATGGGAAAGTGATCACAACAACGGAGGTCATCGAGCAGCCCCCACCCACGAAAAAAATAAGAATGTGTGTCCGAAGAGCAAAGGGATAGAGCAAGGAAAGAAAATGAAGCGGTCCTCAGATAATGATAAGTGAATTCATCTACATTTAGGACACCGATCTCCAGCTCTTCGATCCGGTGAGCCAGGACTAAGCCCCTGGTATTGATTGTGTATTCATCAAGAGGGGATACCTACCGTTCAAATCCTCGAGCCGAAAGGGGCTCGGCAACCGTGCGACGACGGAAGTTCACCGCATTGGTCATCTGACGGTGGAATAAACACAAAGAATAGTATACCTTCTACCCAGGAGCTGCCAAGACAAGAAAGAAAACATACCATGTTGGGTGTAATTTGCACATTCACTGACTGCCTCGCCTGGTTGCAAAATTATTGTACACCGGTAGAATTGGCAAGAAGCATTCGCCCAACCTAGTCTCATGACAAACAGCTAAAGGGAAGCAGGGAGAGAAGAGGGTCCGCAGCTCCTGTCAGTTAGCCCGTAGTCCACGGCAATTTCATTGAAGGAAAATGTTCTCCAAGTCTAGCTAGAGGGTGATTAGGGACTCTCTTTGAGGAAAAGATCCACGCGGAAAGCGCTGCTGCCTTCGAGAGTTTACAAGAGGAGGTTTGGCTCGATGTACGAGCCCTTCCTCTTGCCTTGAAACCTTAGGAGCACGGCATGGCTTTGGGGTTATGGACCCTGGTTCTTTGAAGGGCCAAGGCATTCCAAGGCGCCCTGCCCGGTCCAGCCTAGGAGAGGGGTGAGGGAGCCGAATTCCCTTCTTTCGGGGAATAGACTTTGGAGGTTCCTACGATGGCCCACAAACATCTCCCGGGATTTGCTTCTTGTGAATTTAACTACTCGGTGGAAGCCCCGCTGCCGATTCGCATTTTGGAAAAGGGGTCGTGAGGTCCTGGTTTATCGGGATCGGGGCGCAACCCTATACTGCTGCCAGCTTTACAAGGTTGGCGCTCGGGGGAGGTAGAACCCACAGATGGGTTCCGACTCGGCGGGGTAGCGACCGTGCTCCAATGCCTGGATCGACCAGGAGTAGTGTGCTTTCTTAACCCGAGAATACGAAGTCCAAGGTCGTGACAAAACCAATTCCTTTGCCTCTCGGAAAGAAATTCGGTCCGGAGGCAAAACGGCCAGGATCTTCCCAAAAGATACGAGGAGGCAGGGTGCGAATTGCCACAATTCATACACTTGACTTACGAGTAGCTTGACAAAATAACTGATTTATTATACAAGGACTTTGACAATTTTGCACAGACTTCGGGTTGACCCGACTTAGCACGTCAGCACGTTTGGCCGAAGCGGTGTTAATGGTAGCAGCTCCGCGGCAATGACAAGAATGCTTTGACGCGATAGCAAAACCAACCAAATGCACAGACTCAGGAAGACGGTCATAATCGAACGGAACGAAGAGTTTAGGGATGCGTCTCGAAGCCCCCCTCCTCTTTCGACCTTGACGGCTTCCTCGTCAGCCAGCTCTTATGTGATAACTTCTTACAAGTAGTCAACCAGTTCCATCGCATAGCCTACTCCTTTCACGAAGTTCATAGTAGAGTACGGTGATACTAACACAGGCTAGACATCTCCGTGCCGACTGGGCAGGGAGAGTCGCATTCACCAGATACGGGACACTTTCGGTTCTTTACCGAGAACCCTAATGTCTGACGCTGATAGAACATGTGTCCCTTTGACAACATGCTCCCATCCGTCGAACGAGTGAAGCCAGCAGTTTCGAAAATGCCGGATGATCGCTCGATGAGGAGCCCCATAGTCACCGAGGCTACACTCTTACTTTTCTTGGTAGTCTTTATCTTGCCTTTCCCGCCTGAGGACGGATTCCTAGAAGAGTCACAAGTGTAGGGTCTAAGAAGGGGCCCACCTCCCTTGCTCTCGTTAAGGAAATCAACTTTGCCTACTTGCTTCCATTGGGAGCGGGCGAGGAGCTTTCTGGCTTTTCTGTCTCTTTTGCTGGACCCTTGAGAAAGAAAATAGGGGAAAGGGCAGGCACCTGGCAAATAAAATCGTGTTCGAGGACGACAAATCTAAAAAGGGGGTAAAGGCCTTACCCGAAGACATGTTTTTTTTTTATTAGCCAATCTGGAGACTGACTATTAAGGCAAAAGACGCCGTACTCACCGCAGCCGACGAGGCTATATTAAAAAAGCAAATAACGTCATGTACGAAGAATATCCATGACGCGGGTACAAGAGACCCTAAGGCTGCGAATATGAGCCTACCAGGTGAGGCATCGGTCAAATACAAGACAGAGGAAACGGTGCGAGTCCACCACTTCCAGGCGATCCATTGAGAAACAAGTCTGGTTCAGGGTGGGGTCGTGGATGACGAAATAAAGAAGTGCACCACCTTAGTCTTGGCTAAGGAAAACCAAGCCTGAGCGCTTCGGCATAGCGAAAGACGCGGTTCAATGCCTGTTGGAGTCGACGCTCCAGAGTTGGCATCTCGGCGGCACCAAAAGAGATCGAAAGGTCGTCCACGTAGAGCGTAGCGAGAACATCTTCCGGCAGCACCGAGGTGATGCCGTTGATGCTGAGGGCAGAGTGTGACACTGAGGACACTCCCCTGCGGGACACCATCTTCCTGCTCCATTGAGCCGGAGCGGGCTCCCGCCACCCGAACGCGGAATCGACGATCTCGCAAAAATTCAGGTATAAACATTGGGAGGCGTCCCCTCGCCCACATCGTGTGGAGAGTCTCCATGATACCGTATCGGCATGCGGTATCATAGGCCTTCTCCAGATCGAAAAACACCGTGGCTTAGTCCTGTCTACGAACGAAGGCCTCGCAGACGGCATTTTCCAGTTGGAGCAGAGCAACCGACGTGGAGTGGAACTTGGGAAAGCCGCACTGTGCAGAAGAAGGTGGCCTCCGCTGTCCCGAAAAACGGCTAATCTAACATTTACCAATTTCTCTATTAACTTGTACACGCAAGAGGTTAGAGATATTGGACGGAAACCAGCCGGAGTAGAGTGATCTCTCCTCGGTTTGCGAAAGGCGAGCACAGTAGCGATTCACCACGAATCAGGGAGGAGACCCTCCACCCAGATCCAGTTGAACAAATATAACAGAAATGCAATGCTTTTTTTTTTTACGAAATTTAAGGCTAAGGCACATCGTCCTGTCGGGGGATGGGTGGTTGGCAAGAGGAACAGCTGTAAAAAGATGCTTCGTGTCGATGAAATAAAACCCATCTGTATCTATAAGACGCTCGATCTGTTCTTGCGGTCACAACGTTGTTCGCTCATAACTCACGGTCATTCACGTGTGCGCGTAAACTGCCGGAGGCACGCAGTGAAACGTTTACTCATTGTAAGTATATTATACGATATTATTTGATAGGGAGAGTGTGCAACTCTCCTGAATCTGCCTTCACCTCACAAATAAAAATCAGCAAGTAAAGATATTTTTGAGCCACAATATAAGAATTTCAAAAAATAAGCATTTGCATTTATTTGCAACACGACGTTTTATCCATGGCAACTCCGGGTATCTATGGTAGTCACCCTAAATTGCCTCTGCCCCGAAAAGAGTGACTCCCGATCCACGAGAGAGGAAAGGAATCTGGAGAAACCAATGAAGGGATTTTCACTCTGTGGAGAAATGAGGAAAGAGACAGAAGATAAATAGAATAGGGATAATGAAAATGGTTAGGAATAACAAACAAGTCAGTAGCAAACATCCTTAACCCTCCTCCTTTGATCCTTTGAACACGCAAACACCAAAACTGCTGAGATTCAGACAACACAAACACAAAACAGAACACACTGCGAGTACTCACACAGAACTCATTCGAGTAATCCAAGGAATCCAGTACATATATATATATATCTATACATCTTTAAACACTACAACTTCACAACCTAAACGCCCCAAAAAATTTGTGCGCATATAATACGAGGAAGTTCCCGCTACCATGCCACTAGATACAAATCCATATTCTCCTTCACGACACAACTGCAAGATTCCAAGAGCACCTTATACTCGAAGGAACCTCGCTGCCACGAAACTAAGCCCCCATTAAACAATCGGCAGGCTTAAAATTAACAGCAAGCATTTCAACCTCGGGGTCCAAACCATCTCCTAAACATTAATACATCGGATATCGAGTGAGGGCAAACAATCGTTTCACGCCACACACGAGTCGTTCTGGCAAGGCTCCGATGGTATCATCCAAAACTAAACACTTAGAAACACTGTAATGGTTTTGCTTAGGCAGACATCTGCGTTAGTTGTCACCAGTATCCAGATAACTTACACATTCACAACATCCCCAAAACTTAGGCAAATCAGATAAAAGAACCACACCCAGTTGGGGAAGTATGTCGAGGGGGCCGACCAGGGGACAACAGAAAATGAAAAAAAATTCGCGTGAAAGAGCCAAAAGACTCAAAACGAAGGCTTGTCCTTGAGGACAGATAGAATCAACGACCATCGAGAGTGTGTGTCGTGAGGATGTAGGGGAGGGGAGTTACTCACCAGAAACGGTGACGGGCGACTTGTCGAGTGCCCACCTGCTCTCAGAGGTGCGGCTCCGCTGTCGGATGTGCTCCTCCATGACGCGGAGCTGAGACCTGAAACAACATGCAAAGTTAGTGTGTAGAAACCCCATTCAAGGACTGCTTACCCGCCTTCATGTGGGAGTGAGGGGATAAAGGTTGAGTGGACCTGACTACTATGCAAGAGCTCAGGAAAATGACAGGCAAGACATTTTTTTTTTTTAATCTAAGCTCTGCCAATAATAATGTCACCACCGCAACATCCAATCAAGTATAAAAAAAACGTGCAAATCTCGTCATGGCCAACTAATTTGCAGGGAACCGGCCTTCTACAAACACTCTGGCGTACATAGAATAAAATCAGCTTAATTACTTTACACGAGACTCATTTCCTCCAACAACTCTAGGACACTGCAATATGGTAAGTAATAACCAGCCCTGCACCCCAAGCACCAGGTAACCGCACACAAAGCTCCAACAGACATTTAACCAAAGAATGACTTACAGTCTCATGGATTGAAAACTGTTCGCAAGACGGTTCCGAGAAGCGGTCTATCCGAAGCAGCTACGTCAGAAGGTGACAGAATACGCCACGAAACCGTGCTGAATTTGGAAGTTAGTGAATGAGAATAATAGAAGTGCAATGGGCACGCATCTAAATGTCCCCGGAAGCTATCTCCGATCTTCTTGGCCATGGAACACGGAAGGCTACCCTGATCCATACGATAAAGTTAGTTCAAGGAAAAGCACAAAGCCATTCCAACAAGACAGGCAGCCTTGCCATCATATAAACGTACTGATTATTTACTAATCCAACATGTTCGAGGACCAAGCAAAAGTCAATCTCCACCCGAACCCGAACTGCAATAGAGGTGACATTGCAAATGGTACGGATGAAAAGGCGTGGAGATTCTAATGCCTGATGGGCACTGACTGTATTCTAAGTCGCTAAACCTTATAAAACGCCCCCTTGACCTTGAGACAGCGTAATTTTTCATAACGCCGAAATAATGGCAGCAAGCTCGGCCATGAGGACGGACACAGCTCTCGTAAGGGCCTCGAATACTTTAAACCGGGGAGAGAAGAAAAATAATCTGATCCATCCCCTAGGAATTAATTGGAGCTACTCGTATCCATGTAAATAGGCGCGGCTCCAGTGTGGCACGGTGAGATCCAAGAAGGTAGAATTCCATACTCTAGGTGCTGTGAAAGCCTCAGAAGTTGTTGAGGCGTGGCGGGAAATATCCAACAAGATTGGTCTCGAGAATCCCGCTAAGATTTGGATAGGAATGATGCGGGAGGTAATAGGGCATCTTGCTTATAGGCAAAGAAACCGAAACGCTTGCACTTCGGCATCAAGATAGACGTTTAGAGCCTGTTGGAGATCGTGTTCCAAAATAGAAATCCGGACTGAGTCAGAAATTGAAAAGTCGTGAAAGTAGAGCGTAAAAAAGAGCATCTTCTGATAACACCATTGATGCTCACGACAATGCATGTGCCACTGAGGAAATCCATGCGGTAAAGCCTCTTTTTGCCTTAAGGGACCGAGCCATGTAGTAACCAAATCGAAAACTATCGTAGCGAAAATATGTCGACGAAGCAAGGCATCTGGCCTACAAATGCAGAGCATCTAAGGTGATATGGAACATAGGGAAGCTGCACTGAGCCAAAGAAAAGTGAGTTTCACCCTCCTGATCAAATTTGAAATTGCTTTACAGTGCTCTAAATGATATCAATCGCGAGAATTTAGTTCCAACAGTGGTCCAAATTATCAGGAACCTCTTGAAGTCAACGGGCTCGAAAAAGCCGGGAGGAGGTCATCCATGGGCCTCGGCGTCTCAACCTGCATTAATGGTTTATCTTTCTTCTCAAGTGGCCTTACAGGATCATTTAGACTTTTGTCCCACACCTCCCCAAGATAGGCCCTATTATCATCTGCGAAATCGTGCTGGAAGATCCTTCGCTCACGCAGGTGAAGGAGCCTCCTTTACTGCTTCGCCATTCCTTAGTATATGGGGGGAGGTGGAGAGGAGATCTCCGATGTACTCGGTTCAGCGGAAGGAGCGTCAGACCCCGGGATTTGCGTGCTGGCAGTCATTGCAAAAAAGAAGGCCACCGAGACCTGAATAAATCTTTTATAACTGTTTTTTGATGGGTTTCCTCCAATAGCAAGTTCTCTAAGTTCACTGAAGAATGCTGGGTGAAGCCGGGGGCTCCACCAGGTTTGGGCACATTATGGCCATGCCTCTCTGAATGATCAGGTCTTTGAGAAGAGAGGAGGAGGGGAACTGCTTGAAAGAGGTTCTCATACGTGGTAGAGGAAAGCCCTCCTACTCGGAGTAGATGTGTCAAATCGATCCTTGCCAGCCCCCTACATACAGTTTCAATGGGCTCTTCCTGAATCTTAAACGGCTCGGAAAAGGCAAATAACTTACTTCTAACTATGACTACAGATCATCATAACCACCACCCCAACTATGCCCCATCAAGCACAAAGCGTTTAACAGCCATTTCAACATTCAGCATTCTTATTTCTTTCCAGTTCTATCACAACCAGAGAGACTTTGCACCACCCACCATCACTTCTTTAAATTTGTTACACATATGCGTTAACCCCATGTTCAGACTTATTTCCTTTCCTACTCTTGAACATTCAAACATGCTTTCTTTCTTTCTTTGATTTAACAGCCTTCATTTTTGAGTCAACATTACTTTCCATCTTCCTCACATATTCTCAACCACTCACCAACCGATTTAACCTCACAGAACACAATCATATGGTCAAAGAGTCCCATACTCATACCTCTCTTTCGGATACCTCACGAGCTATTCATTCATTCATATCTCCTAAAGCCATCAAGCAATACCAAGGCCGGATCTTAAGACCAACAAGGAGGCTCAGAAACAAGATCTGGGACTATGTGGTTGGCCTGGCAGCCATCATAGAAGTAAAGGTGGTTAGTCCATTATACATTATGTAAGAGATTACTGAAGTACAAACCCCCATCCTTATTAATCATGATCCAACTCGTAAGACACCTCAACCTGGTTCGTCTCTTGTAGCCTTAGTGTTAAAAGACACGATCTATTGAGGTCCGAAAGCCTCTCTTCTAGCAGTGCACGAGGTAGATTTGTCAGGTCATTAATATTAGATAGGGGAAGAAATCAGATTTGGTGAAAAGACAGTAGTAGATGTTAATTAAAGAGGTAAGAATGAGGCCCAGATAGAGGCCACCATGGTGACAGTCGCCACCCCCGTCAACGACTTCCAAATTTGGCATTGGGGTCAGGAAGGCAAGGCACACATTATCCAGATTTTAGCTAAAGCATGCTTCCCATGGAATACCTGGTATCTCGTTTAAAGAAGGAACAGACGGGAAGGAATGACGACAATACAGAGAAATGATATTGCAAGAATGGCGTGTACGGGAGAGGAGGGGTTATACCTTCCCAGGAAGTTGTGCCACAAGGGCTTACCTGACTTGCTGGTTGTTGTAGCGTGGCGGCATCGGGAGGTCCGAGGGTGTCGTAGGCAGAAGATCCAAGGGCGAGCCGATGAGCCAAGAGGGCGCCTTCCCTTCACATCCGAAGTTCCACACCATAGCGGTGGGGCAGTCCAGAGTCACAGCCTGAAAGTGGCCACTCTACTTTAAAAAGATAATTGTATATCCTTTCTTGATGTAAAAATTGTTAGTGATTGACAAAATTAGCTTCACTGTGTACCGAAAACCAACCCATTCTAACTCTTATATCAATTTCTTTTCTTATCATGATATTAACATTAAGCGAGCCGTTGCATCAGGTATGTTTTTGAGAGCACTTAGGACATGTGGCCCTTGCTTTCTAGAAGAAGAGATTACATATATAAGCTGCAGTTTCATTGAATTAAATTATCCCCTCCACGTGATCAATGAAAGTTTATCTAAAGCAAAATCTACTCATTACTGTCTCAAGGATAAAAACAAATTTAGTGATAGGAAGTGTCTATCACTCCCCTTTTCTGCCCTCATTAAAGGAGTGAACAAAGTTATTTCTCCAGGCCTAACCACATTTAAATACCCTTTTTCTATCCTTAAATCTTCCCCTTCGACCAAGCCCGTGGATCAGCCAAATGAAGCAGATGTATATTTAATCTCATGTGGCTCTACAAACTGTCCCTCATTTTACATAGGAGACCGGAAGAACCTTAACAAAATGAATTTATGAACATAAAGCTGAAGTCAGACGAGGCAATACCACATCCAGTATTTTTAATTATATTAGCAATTTCAATCACCAAATTGACTATTCAAAGGCACAAATCATATATAATTGTAAAGATTTCTGTAAAAGAAAAATAGTAGAATCTATATTAATAGGAGAAATTCCCAATTTTAATTTGTCAGATGGGCAATTGAAATGCAGCCTCCATTCCCATAACCTCATCGTAAACAGCTTAGTCAACGATCTTAGACTTACACCCCTGATTAATGACCTCTTTTCCCAATTTTGTGTTTTTTTCTGATCTGTATGCTATTTATAGTTTTGTAACAATTGCATTCTCAGTATACGACTGAAGAGGGTATGATAAACTACATACTGAAACTAGTCTTGTAAATTAAACTTTTGGCTCCTATACAGTGGTTTCACTATCATTCACCATAACTCGCCATAGAGTTCTTTTACTTGTATATATATATATATATATATATATATATATATATATATATATATATATATCTCATCTGAAACTTGCAAGAACAAGCTTATTTAGTTTTTACTCCCAATTCGAAATGTGTTTGTACCTGTCAAGGGTTCTGAACCAGAAGCAAAATAGCCAACACCACCATGGTGACAGCATGGAACTCCTAACCAGTGACTAATTATACTCAGTGTTATTCAAATTTGCTCATCTCAGTGGAAAGTGGGGTTTCTAGCCTGGAGCAAAGTTAAATTCTACGAGGGAACGGAGAGCCGTGCAAACGACTCTCACAATTTTCCTGAAAAATGAAGCTGCTGTAACAACAAGGGCTTTTCTAATCAAGGAAAAATGAGGTGGACAAATAGATAAAAGAAAAATGTGGAACAAGAATAGTAAAAAGGGTCAAGGATGTTGAGAAAACAACACAAAATACTGGATGAGAGGAGAGAGACCTCCGGGAACAGATCATACATAAGAAGGACCCAGCACAGAGGGAGGAGAAAGGATGTCATCAACATTGCCCCAGTAGACATTGTCAAAGTCTCAAATTAAAGAAAACTAGCCTTTTGAATATTTGTAAACACCATTCACTACTCTCCAATAAAAAGTGAGGTAGGCGCACATCAATGTCACGCAAGGTACTTCACCTATCCCACCTCTTCATGTGCTACTGAGTTTAAAAAAAAAAAAATATTTTAGGAGCCTATCTGTGCTACTGAGTAAAAACTACCCATCCCTTCTAAACCCACCCTATGCTCCTCAACCCAATACCTTCTTTACACCACTGCCCGATTGCACCCTCTGTACCCTATCCAAATTCATCGAGTGACTCATTGTAAACTACATCACTCCATTGATTTCTTTAGCACTTAGACAACATGGGTTCAGACCACTAAACTCAACAACTGTTCTTACAGACTTCACACAAGGAATTTATGATGACATTGACAAAACACTCCTTGTAACACTAGACATCAGCAAAACTTTCGATGACATCCCCCCACCACACACCCGTATTGTCCTCTACACTGTTTAACCTCTACATGCAGGACATACCCTGCTACCCAAGATACACAGCTTTGTAAGTAGATGACATAACTCACACGTACGCACCGAAACAAAGACATAGCTACTCTATTCATCTCCATCAACCCTACCTCAACACACTAAACATCTGAATCCCTATGACAGACTCAAAATAGCCCCAACCAAATCGAAACTATCATCTTTACCAGTGATACATGGAGACACCAATTCACACTTAAGCTAACAATAAATAACCCTCCCCATACCACACACCCAAAATACTTTACATAATCTACAATAAGTCAATGATATTCAAACAGTATGTCACAATTATGCTGAAAAAATGTACAAGATCTTACCCCATCAAATCATTCATACACACAACATTAAAGCAAAACAAAGAAACCACAACCAGTGTATAAACAATTCACCTGTACACTAATAAGCTGCAACCATTGTCTGTGTCCTTAATCTCTCTCAGAGATTCCTCAAAACTCTCCACATAATACAAAACAAAGCCCTGAAAACAATCACAGGCTACACGCCTAAATACACCCAGGCAAACCTACACTCCAAAATCAAAGTACTCAAGGTCAAGGATTACCTTGACATGAAAGGCACACAAATACTAGCTGCAGTCTCCACAAACCCAGAGCACCTACTACAGTACATGGCAGAACACCCACTCACAAAAAGAAACATTAAGAAAGCAACACCTAATACACCACAGATAAACTGTCAACTCTCCCACCTCAAACCAGCTTCATGAAATATATCTACACTCACCACATACCACTCTATACAGTCACTTCCAAAGACCATCCTTCTGCATTCACAGCCCACTGATATCATTCTTCTCTCATAGAGGTAGTACGGTTAGGCAAGTGGAAACACTGTTTTTGATTTTAGCAAAATTAAGCCAAATCAGGTGTGATTAGTTGCCAGATAGGGTCCCAATTCAGATTGATTTCACAGTGGCTGTAGACACACATGGTTCGGATTCCACGTTAATCAGTGTCTCCACAGAAAAATACAAGGCAGTGCAGATCGGTGGTACAATCTCTACCAATTTCTATTTGGCCAAGCTACAGTCTGGATATCACTAAGCCCTCCTTACTTACCAAAAGAATCTATGGTGTAGGCATCACAAAGCTGTCCTTAGCTACCATAAGATATGATTTGGATATCACCCAGCCCTCCTTGGCTACCAGAAGAGGCTACGGTTTGGAAATCACCGAGCCTTCCTTAGCTACCAGAAGAGGCTACGGTTTGGAAATCACCCAGCCCTCCTTAGCTACCAGAAGAGGTTACGGTTTGGACAGCACCTAGCCTTTCGTAACTAGCAGAAGAGGCTATGGTGTGGACATAAAGATGTCCTTAGTTACCAGAAAAGGGTACACTGTGGACATCACCGATGTCCTTAGCTATGGTTTAAACATCACCAAGGCCATCTTTAACTACCATAAAAGGCTAGTTTGGACATCACTCAGTACTCCTTAACTACAATAAAAGCCTATGGTGTGGACATCACCCATCCGTCCTAAGCTACCAGAAAAGGCTACAGTTTGGAAATCACACAGCCCTCCTTAGCTTCCATAAGAGCCTACAGTGTGGACATCAACAAGCTTTCCTTAGCTACAAAAAAAGGTTAGTGTGGAAATCACCCAAATGTGCTTAGTTACCAGAATAAGCTACAGTTTGACCATCACTCAGCTGTCCTTAGTTACCAGAAAAGGCTATCTAGTGGACATCACACATGTCTTTAGCTACCAGAAGAGGCCTTAGTGTGGACATCACCTAGATGTCCTTAACTACCAGAATAGGCTACAGTTTGACCATCATTCAGCTGTCTTTAGCTACCAGAAAAAACTATGGTGAGAATATCACCCAGAAGTCCTTAGCTACCAGAAAATGCTATATCTAACCATCGCGAATGCCTGTCCAGAATACAACACCGCAACCCACACAATCAAATACATAATTGAGAAGTGCATTACACACACCAACAAACAATATACAGTACATTTCTTGAGGGCTCTGTGGGAAAACCCAGTAGAGGCTATATCCTTCCTCAGAATCTCGGGGATGCTCAGCTAGACAGTTTGAGGATCACAAATAACAACATTCAACTAATACCATTGCTAATTCCATCCCACACTCATTCCAGAACAGCTTTTTAGCATCCTGTCTATAATTAACATATAACATAATTTCACGGATGACAAAAGCCACAAGGGCCTATCAAAGGTCATCCGCATCCGTCAAAACCCACCCACATAGGACTATATCAATAATCGCCAGGGAAAGACAAAATCAAAGTCCCCCACAATATAATATAACAGATGACAAAAGCCACAAGGACCCATCATAGGTCATCCAAGTCAAACGGCCTCTTTTTTAAGGTACCCAAACTCCCAAGAAAACTGCATCCAGAGGATTGCGTCCAGAAACAAGGGCATCACCAATCGAGGCTTGTCAAGAACTAAATCATGCAGCTATAGATATATACAAAACTTAGGAACCATCACAACCTTCCCTCCCTATAAACTCATCCAACCTACTCTTAAATACATTTAAATTTGGACTACCTACTACCCTCTGCGGCAATTTGTTCCAGAAGTCCACCACTCTATTGGTGAAAAAATATTTTCTTAAACAAAACAAAATGAACTGGAAGGATGCCAGCCCGTACATCACCTGTTGGAAAATGTATGAACATTATCCAGCTGTTGTGGGCTACTGTCTCCCTTCTTTGTATATTAGGTTGAGAAGTCATTGAACACATTGGTATAATATGATACAACCCCAAACTGCAAAAAATCACCAAGAGTTCACACATACCCAACCACTGAATCATCCACTTCCCACACAATGGTGCAGCCAGCCCATTTTACCCTTACAGCCACGATCTGGATCGTCTGGTGCCGGGGTAATAGTAAGCCCAGGAGCCATCCACGGATCCATTTTTTTTCATGGTTAAAAAGTGACAACCAACAAGGCATCATCGATCGAAAATTTTGAAAAGAAATTCAATTAGGAAAATGAAACTGAGTGGAGGGTACACACTACACAGCCCACATAGACAACTTGCTGTGCCTGATTACGGGAGGGCGCGCAATTCTCCTGAATGTGTTCTAACCTGCAAAGAAAGCAGGGTCCTGTACTGGAGGCTAGGATGATTCGAGTGAACCTAAGTGGCCATTAAGCGGGCAACGACGTGCTTACCTGAATGAAGCAAGAGAGCGCTAAGAGGATGGGCCGGTGCTGGTGGCATCCCAGGAGATCTTGTAGGAGGGCGTTGCCAGGCGGAGGTGGAGGGGCACTGGGTGGAGCCACACCTTGGCTCGCAACAACGCTGGGAGTAGTGGTGGCCCCGCTGGTTCCAGTCGAGGCACTGATGCACGAGAATACAAGGGTTATAAGATGGAGAGGGGACCTGTGCTGCCCGACTTCTAAAAGGAAGACGGACAAACCAGAAAAAGGAGATGGAGGGAATAAGAAGGGTAAGAGGATGACGAGGAATGGTACAGGGTCTACCCTCACTTAGGCTCAGGTCGTGGGTGGGGTGTGAAGGGAATTATAAAAAAGAGAGGAGCTGGTCTAAAGAGGTAAAAAAATACAGATAAAAAATCGAGAATAGCAAGTCTTGTCATTCCAAGTCCCGTGACCTTAAATACAGCAGACAGCATGGTGCTTCTAAACCACCAAAGAAGAAGGCTGTATACAATGACAAAGTGTGAAATCCAGAAAATAACTATCCTTAAATGGACTACGGGTCTAGAAGGGATGATATTCGAACCATATTGCTTATAAGGGGGCTTAGATAAGATCTCCCAAACAGTCTCATTGTTATTAGAGGGGAAAGACTAACGCTTACTTGAATGCTTCCATATAAAATATAGGGGTCAAAAATGCCTTATTCAAAGGAGTGAATAATCTATTCAATAGAGCCTTGATCAGCTAAAAGAAGCAATGAAATCAGCCCGAAAGGTTCCTGGAATACCACTAGGAATTCGCCCACCAGGAAGTGTCATCCCTAGCGCTTAAGGCGGCATCGAGCTCATCAAGGACAATACCTGGATGCAGCTATTGGTGATGAAGGGCATCCACCTGCAGCAGGAGCAGGGTGAGTGGCTTCCTGATGCGGTTGGGCGGGGGCGGCAGAAGCGGCGGCTGAGGACTCGAGGCACAGCTGGCGGATCTTGAGGGCGGCGTAGTAGGAGAGTTTCCGGGAGAGGAACTCGGACTGGGTGATCTCATCCAGATACTGAAGGGCGACCGGAAGGACGACGCGAAGGAGGCTGTCTTGTTCTGGCTGGCGAAGCCTAACCACCACATCCACCACCCAGTCCAGATACTCTTGCCGGTCCAGCAGACCCTCCTAGTGGAGAAAGTAGTCAATAGGACTTGCCTGGGTGTATTCTAGGGACTCACACCCGCACTATACCCACTCACCTGGTACATGAAGAAGGCGAGCTGCGTGCAATAGTTCCAGTAGCGGAGGAATTCAGAGCCAGACACATTGCTGCAAGCGACACCTGACGGGGATAGAGGGTAATTCAACCAGGGTTTTCTTCAGTGTAGGGCGAGGGAAAAGAGAGACAGTTGAAGGAAAAGATGACGAAGAAGAGGAAGCGTGAAAATCGTTAAGAATGATTAAGATTACAATATTCAAAACTCCTTTGACCCTAAGTGCTGGGGCCAGCAGGGTGTAGTCGTGGTCTCTAGGAACAAATTCGTACAAAACCACGAACTCTCGACTCCCTGCACGGTCTAGGGTCTAAAAGTACTAAAGGGAACCTTTCATAGGACAACCAAATGATGATCTCGGTGTCAATGGCATCAGAGTTGTCACTTTAGAGCCCATCTGGCCACTGGCTACGACGGCAAAAGTCGCTGTAATCACCTTACGGCCTAATGCAACGATATATTAAAAACAAAACAAAAGCAAAATAATGTTCGTAGAAATAACATTTATTTATTTATTTTTTTAAGGGGCTATCTCGCGACTGCCCACTTAGGCATAGGTCGCCGTAAACAAAAAGCATAGTTCTAGGCTACTTTAAAAAATTTGAACAGGAAACAAAAATAAAAAGAAATAACAATAACAATAACAAAACAACAACTAAACCTAGTTAAATGAAAGGGAGAAGGCCGGCCTCCCACAAATAGTCAACAAGTCCACCAGTCAATGTGCACGCACTCGTCCCGAGTACAAAGGACAGGCGGTAGCGACCCCGCCCATCCCGGTACGGGACAGGTAACGTGCGCGAAGATCACCCAGACTGGGACATTCGACAAGAATGTGCCGAACAGTCTGGGGGACGACGCAGTCGTCGCAATAGGGCGCAGGCGAGCGCTCCATCAAATAGCGATGCGTCAGACGAGTGTGTCCGATTCGGAAACGACAGAAAGCGAGCTGAAGCCGTCGCAGCATTGGGGGATAGGTCCATGGGAACAGTCGCGGCACAATGGCACGCAACTTTAAGATTCCTTCGACCGTCTCCCATCTTCTTTGCCAAGCAGTCCGAAGAACTGCCCGTATTCCTGCCATGTAGTCCGTGTGAGGAAGAGCGAAACGCTGGTCCGGTCGCAGAGTCCTCGCGGACTCTTTGGCGCCATCATCGGTGCGCTCATTCCCCGCAATTCCTACATGTCCAGGGACCCAGCAGAAGATAATCTCGACATCTGCCCGGCTCGCCAAAACCGTGGCGTCACGGATATCGCGAACCAGGGGATGCGTAGATTCCAATGCCCTGAGAGCACTAAGGGCGCTTTGTGAGTAGCTATAGATCACAATCCGTCTCCGAACCAGGCACGTCGCGTAATCTCCCGTACCGAGTGGTGTATTGCCACCAGCTCGGCCGTCAAGACAGACGCAGCGCCTGGTAGAGCCCCAATGACTTCAAACAGAGGGGATACAGCATGGAAGCCGACCCCCTCTTGGGACTTGGAGCCATCCGTATACACTGCCACGGTTCCAGCGTGACACGATGTGTGCTCCAAAAAGAGCGAACGCAATACTCCCGGCGCAGTACAAGCTTTGGGAGCTGAGGCGTGATGACAAATAGCCAAATGGAGTACCCTCCAGGGTGGCGTCCTGATAGAACCAGGGGCGCCACCGGCCTGAGAGCCTGATCTACCTCTCGAAGGAGTTTCCTGGCCCTAAACCCAAAGGGCTTAGGGTATGAATGGCATCTCTCGGCGGCATAGGGACCATCGAGATCAGCTGCGGATGCAGTGAGAGCTGTTGGCGACTGAGGGAGGCGCCGGGCTCGCGCGTACAGGCGAGTGATGCACTGCACGCGGCGAAGAGCGAGTGGCATCTCCCCAGCATCGACCGACAGGCTCTCAATGGGGGAAGTGCGGAAGGCACCGGTCGCAAGGCGAAGGCCGGTGTGGTGGATCGAATCCACCTTCCGCAATAAACGCTCGGCTGCGGATGCATAAAACTCGCATCCGTAGTCGAGCTTCGAACGAACAAAGGATCGATAAAAAAGTAGGGCAGTAGCCCTATCAGCGCCCCAAGCGCTGAACGTTACGGAACGGAGAATGTCCATGGCGCGGGTACAAGAGACCCTAAGGCTGCGAATATGAGCCTCCCAGGTGAGGCGTCGGTCGAATACAAGACCAAGGAAACGGTGCGACTCAACCACATCCAGGCGCACCCCATTAAGAAACAAATCTGGGTCGGGATGAAGCCGTGGATGGCGGCAGAAGTGCACCACCTTAGTCTTGTCCAAAGAAAACCGAAACCTGTGCGCTTCGGCATAGCGAGAAACGCGGTTCAATGCCTGTTGGAGTCGACGCTCTAGAGTTGGCATCTGGGTCGCGCCAAAAGAGATCGAAAGGTCGTCCACGTTGAGCGTAGCAAGAACATCTTCCGGCAGCACCGAGGTGATGCCGTTGATGCTCAGGGCAAAGAGTGTGACACTGAGGACACTTCCCTGCGGGACACCCTCTTCCTGCTCCTTTGGGCCGGAGAGGGCTCCCCCCACGCGTACGCGGAATCGACGGTCTCGCAAAAATTCAGATATAAACATTGGGAGGCGTCCCCTCACCCCCATCGTGTGGACAGTCTCCATAATACCGTATCGCCATGCGGTATCATAGGCCTTCTTCAGATCGAAAAACACCGTGGCGTAGTACTGTCTAAGGAAAGCCTCGCAGATGGCATTTTCCAGTCGGAGCAGAGCAACCGACGTGGAGTGGAACTTGCGGAAGCCGCACTGTGCAGAAGACAGATGGTCTCCGCTGTCCAGGAAAAAGGCTAATCTAACATTTACCAATTTCTCCATCAACTTGCACACGCAAGAGGTTAGAGAGATTGGGCGGAAACCGGTCGGAGTAGAGTGATCTCTCCCCGGTTTGCGAAAGGCGAGCACAGTAGCGATTCGCCAGGAGTCTGGGAGAAGACCTTCCACTCAGATCCTGTTGAACAAATCTAACAGAAAGGCCATGTCTCGCTCACCTAGGTGTCGAAGCATGGCGTACGGGACATCGTCCGGACCATAGGCGGTGTCCGCGCAAGAAGCGAGAGCGGAACGCAACTCACTCACAGTAACCTTGTCGTTGAAGGGTTCTCTGCCTCTGGAGGTAAAGTCCAGCCGGCGGCCTTCCGCGACATCACGACGTGCATTGAATTCTGGCGGAGCAGCATCACGGCTAGAGAATGCGGAGAAAGCGGTCGCTAAGGATTCCGCCACGGACGCGGGGTCCGAGATTGCAGGCCCATTCTCCTGGAGAACGGGAGAGGGGTCCTGCGAGAACTTGCCCCGAATCCTTTTGACTCGCTTCCGCGACATCACGACGTGCATTGAATGCTGGCGGAGCAGCATCACGGTTAGAGAATGCGGAAAAAGCGGTCGCTAAGGATTCCGCCACGGACGCGGGGTCGGAGATTGCGGTCCCATTCTGCTGGAGAACGGGAGGGGGGTCCTGCGAGAACTTGCCCCGAATCCTTTTGACTCGCTTCCACACCTCAGCTAAAGGGGTCTTCCCGTTAAGTGAAGACACGTATGCCCGGCAAGAAGAGCAGCGGAGGGGTGCTTCGAATATACCGGAACCTAGCCCTAGCCCGACGAAATTCAGCGACAGTGAAATCGTGAGGGCGGTGCTTATAGCGCATTTAGGCATAACGCTTCTGTTTGAGGGCCGTCTCACATTCGCCCGACCACCATGGGAGTGGTCGGCGTGCAAAACGGCCAGACGTCCTAGGAATAGTAGTCAGGCCCACGGCGATTAGGTTGCCGGAGAAGAACTCAACGGCCTCATCTACCGACCTAAACTCCTCGACTGAGATAGAGAATTCCGTCATTTCCTGAAATGCAGGCCACCGCGCCAAGCACCACCGAGGTGGTCTCTCAGGCGGCAGTTGCCCTGAAAATGATATTTGAATGGGAAAGTGATCACTACCATGGAGGTCATCGACCACCCCCCAATCAATATCAGGCTGTGCATCCGAAGAGCACAAAGATAGGTCAAGGCAAGAAAATGAAGCGGTTCTAGGACAGTGATGTGTAAACTCATCCACGTTTAGGACACCCATCTCAAGCTCTTCGATCAGATCGGCAAGGACTTGTCCCCTGGGATTTATGGAGCAATCTCCCCAGAGAGGATGCCTGCCGTTCAGATCTCCAAGCAAGAGATAGGGCCTCGGCAACCGTGCCACGACGCGGCGGAAGTCCCCCGCGTCGAAGTCAGCTGACGGTGGAATGTACGCAGAAATGATAGTATACCTCCTATCCAGGTGCAGCTGCACAGCCACTGCCTGAAATTAGGTATCTAAAGAGAAAGGAAGAACGGAGACATCATGCCGGATGTGAACCACGCATCCCCCAGAACGGCCTCAATCTCGTGGTGGTGGGGTCGCAAAACCTTTATACCCCGGGAGGGCAGGCAGGGGGCACGCGCCTAGCATGGTCTCCTGCAAAAAGATAGCTAACGGGGAACGGGACGAGACGAGCCTCCGCAGCTCCCCTCAGTTGGCCCAGAGTCCACGGCAATTCCATTGAAGGAATATGCCCTCCAGGCCTAGCTCGGAGGAGACGCGGAGGCCCTCCTCGAACTGAAGACCCTCACGGGAATGGCCGTACGCTTCCCGGGGGCAGAACCCCGGGCGCTGTTGGCCGGACAAAGCGCTGAAGGCGCTGTCGCCTTCGAGGACTTATTGGGGGAGGTTGGGCTCGCCATGCGAGTCTTTTCCTCCCTCCGCCTCAAAACCTTAGGCGGGCGTTGCGGCTTCGGAGGCGGGGGGGCCCTCTTTTCGAGAAACCACCGTCTCCGAGCCACTCGCTCCACCTCGGGGCGTGGGCGAAGGAGCCGAAGCTTCTTTGTTTCTGTCCTGCTTTCGGGGGACAGCTTTAGGAACCCCCGAAGATAGCCTAGCGACCATCTTCAGGGGTGTTGCCTCCTGTGAGTATAACGACTCGGTGGAGGCGCGTGGTCGTTTCGCCTTACGGGAAACGGTCACGCTGGGGGAGCCCTGGTTTTAGCCGGGGGTGGGTATGAACCCTTTTTGCCGCCAGCTTTACCAGGGAAGCGCCCAGGTTAAGTAGAGCCCGCAGAAGGGCTCCGAATGATCGCGGAAACAACCGTGCTCGTTGGCCTGGATGGCCCATGAGCAGAGGGTGCCTTTCTAACTATTGAGGCATATGACATCCCCGGCAGAGCCGGGCGCGCCAGGACCAAGTCCTTAGCCTCGCGGTATGAAAGTCGATCCTGGGCCTAAACGGCCAGGATTTCTTTATCAAGGAGATATGCACCACATTGCTTCGTATAAGCGGGGTGCGGCTCTCCGCAATTGACACACTTGGCCACACACAATTTGGACTTATCGTGTGCGACCTTGGAGAAATTTACACATACTTCAGGTGACCCCGACTTTGCACGTCTACATGAGCGATTCGTATGGCCGAAACGGTGACAGTAATAGCACCGCCGCGGAAGTGGCACGAATGCCTTCACGCGGTAGCGGTACCAACCGGCACGCACCGACTCAGGGAGCTTGTCACAGTCGAACGTGACGAAGAGTGTAGGGGTGGGTCTCGAGGCCCCTCCCTGTTTTCTCATCACACGTTCGACCTTGACCGCCCCATGGTCGGCGAGCTCTAGGGTAATGTCCTCAATGGAGTAGTCAACGAGTTTCCCCGCATAAACTACTCCTGGTAGAGTGCGGCGTCACACTCACCGGGGTGCCATGAAGTGTCGGAAGAGCACTTATCTTGGCCGCCTCGGCGGGATTCGCCAGAAAGCCCCCGTCCGAGAAACGGTTCACCTTCGGCTCTCTACCAATTGCACTAGCTAATCCTCTCCTCTGATGGATCATGTTGCCCTTGGACAACATGGTGCCATCAGTGGAGCGAATAACGAGGAAGCGCTTGAAGCCAGCGGGCTCGTAAATGCCAGGTAACCTCTGAATAAGGGGCCCCGATGTGATCGAGGCTCCGCCCTGTGCACTTTTAGTCTTAGTCAGGGGCTCCGCAACCGGGGGGGCAGAGAGGCCGGATGTGCCGGTCTTGGCTTGGTCGCTTGCCAAAGTGGCAGCAGACCCATCCGTCCCCACAGCCCCCGCGGATGGAGAGAAGCCCCGAGGCTTCTTGGTCTTTTTTGTCCTTTTCTTTTTTGGAGAGGAGGGCGGGGAATGAACCCGCTTCTCACCTCCGCCGGTAGAAGCCCCTAGGCCAGATGGACCGACCTCAGCCAGGTCCATCTCCGAAATGGAGAAGGTCCTGGTGGTCGCAGGGGCATCATCCGGAGGACATCCCTCCCCTCCTTGTACTGCCTCAGAATCCCCAGCCGTTTGAGGAGGACCTTGCATAGGGGCAGATTCGGGTTCGGTGCTTGGCGCCGAGCCCGGATTCCCCCCCCATGGAAGGCTCTACCGTCTGAGGCTGAGTTTCCTCAAGGACCATGTCTATCACAGGAGGGGCCTCCAGTTGGCCATCCCCTACCAGGACATCGCAGGTCGCCTTGGCAGCGGCATGAGTCTTTTGTGGGGAGGCACAGGCCTTGACCCCGGCAAGGTTTAGTATTCTTGCCAGCAGGTCTTTTGAGGGAAGCGACCGAAGGGGCCTGGCTTCCCTCTCCCCCCTAAGGGGGTTCGCCCTACCGAGCCGCTTACACGAGGGGCCGTCGGCAATGGGCTGCATGCTGGCTTTCTTGGCAGTCCCCTTAGAAAGAAAAGGAGGGACTGCCGCTGGGAATAGGGAGGTGCCTGAAAGCACCTCCAGAGAAGGGGGTGAGGGGGAGTCCCCTTCACCCGTAGGCGTAGGAGAGGAGTAAGCCTCCTTTCCGGTTAAAGAAATATGGAGGGTCCCCTGCGCAAGCACAGGGGGAGGGACCTCCATTTTTCGGTGGAGCTGCCCGAGGGTGGCTCCGTTGATGTTACAGGGGAAGTTGGGGGTTGGGGGGGTTTTTTATCTTCATCATTGGGCATGGTGACCCTCTTTTTTACACGGGACGCAATAGCTCGCCACCTCTCACAGTTGCCCGCACTGCAAGAGGTGCTTGCAGGCCCGGCAGAGCCAGGTGCCTTTATTTAAGGCCACCCCTCCCGCCCGGTGAGCTGGGAGCCCTTCAGCATGGCGGCTCCACCTTAGACACGGCGTAAAATTGATAGAATGTGAAGAGGAGAGGAAAAGGGATGTGAGGAAGGTATGGGTGGGGATGAAGCAGGTTGTTAAAAAAACCCATCCCGAACCGGAGCTCAGGGGTTAGGGAACATTGTCCCCTTCCCCTCAGCTCCGATCCGAGACGGTTGGCTTGAGAAGAAGGTCAGCATCTACCCTGTGAAATTAGAGGCTGACCAGAGAAAGTTGTGGGAGAGGTTGTATGAAAAGCGAGGAAACAAGTGTTTTGAAGGAAGGAAGAGAGGCTAAGCTGGGGCCGGACGGAGTGCTGAGTCCCGTCAGCACGGCGGCCAGGATGGCAAATCGCCGCGCCCCTTACGGGGCGCAGAAATAACAATACACGTTATTCAGGTGCAGCTGGACTGCTACTACCTGAAAGGAGGTCTTTAAAGCAGAGAAAAGAACGGAGATCTCATGCCGGGTGTAAATGGCGCAGCCTCCTGCTCGGCCCCCAGCCCGTAGTGGTGGGGTCGCAAAACCTTTATACCACGGGAGAGTGGGCAGGGGGCACGCACTCAGCATGGTCTCCTGCAAAAAGATAGTTAACGGGGAACGGGAGGAGACGAGCCTCCGAAGTTCCTCCCAATTGGCCCAGAGCTTGTGGAAATTTCATTGAAGGAATATGCTCTCCAGGCCTAGCTCGGAGAAGTGGGGGCCCTCTTAGAAAAGAAGACCCTCGCGGGAATGGCCGTACGCTTTCCGGAGGCAGAACTCTGGGCTCTGTCGCTTTCGATGACTTATTTGGGGAGGTTGGGCTCGCTATAAGAGTCTTTTCTTCTCTCCGCCTCAGAACCTTAGAGGGTAGGGTGGCTTTGTAGGCGGGGGTCCCTCCTTTCGAGAATCCACCGTCTCTGAGCAACCGAGCAGAGCCTTGGGTACGGGGCGTAGCAGCCGAAACTCGTTTGGTGCTGTTCTTCTGGGGGCTAGCTTTAGGAACCTCAGAAGACGGCCTCATGACCACCTTCAGGGGTGTGGCCCCCGGTGAGTCTAACGACTCGGAGGCCCGCGGTAGTTTTGCCTTATGGGAAACAGTCACGCTAGGGAGGGGGG
The DNA here is from genome assembly GCA_963969495.1 of Ceratothoa steindachneri. Classification (NCBI taxonomy): domain Eukaryota; kingdom Metazoa; phylum Arthropoda; class Malacostraca; order Isopoda; family Cymothoidae; genus Ceratothoa; species Ceratothoa steindachneri. Next base: position 55,098,026 of record OZ018317.1, on the reverse strand, counting down.
TGAGCTCTACCAGGTGAGTAGAACTAGAAGGAGGGTTTCAAATGGCCGCGGAAATGACCGTCATCGTAGTCCTAGAAGGGCCAGGAGTAGAGGGTACCTTTTTAAAATTGAAGCATAGGACATCCCAGGAAGCGCCGGGCGCGCCAGGATCAAGTCTTTGGCCGCGCGAAATGAGACGATCAGTAGCCTGAACAACCAAGATTTCCTTCTCCAGGAAATACGCACCAAAGTGCTTTGAAGAAGCGGGGTGCAGTTCTCCGCAATTGACACACTTGACCATAGACGATAGGGACTTATCGTGTAGGGCCTTGGAGCAACTTACAGACTTCGGCTAAATCAGACTTTTCACGTCTACACCAGCAATTCGTATAGCCGAGCGTTGGCAGTAATAACACCTCCGCATCAGTGGCACAAATGCCTTGACGCGGTAGCGATACTAACCGGCGCGCACCGACTCAGGGAGCCTGTCATGGTCGAACGTGAAGAGTGTAGGAGTGGGTCTCAAGGCCCGTCCTTGTTTTCTCATCACACTTTCCACTTAGACCACCGCCATGGTCGACAAGCTCTAAGGTGATGTCTTGTATGGAGTAGTCCACGAGTTCTCTCGTGTAAACCACTCGTTTCATCAAGTTAATGGTAAGAGAGCGGCGTCGCACTCACTGGCGAGCCATTGAGTGTCTGAAGGGCACTAATCATGGCGGTTTCAGAGGGATCCGACTCATTTGCCAGAAGGCTCCCGTCCGAGAAACGCGTCACTTTCGACTTTCTCCCAATCAAGCGAGCTCTTGGCCAACATGATGCCCTCAGTGGAGCGAATAACCAGAAAATTTGAAGCCAGGGGGCTCGAAAACGCCAGGTAGTCTCTCAATGAGGGACGCCGACGTAATCGATGACTCTGCTCAGCGCACTTGCGACTTTGGTCTTGGTCTGTGCCCCCCCCCCCCCTCCCCCAACCGAGGGCGCCTTGGGGCCGAATGTGCCGGTCTTAGCCTGGTCGCTTGCCGAAACGGCCGCGGACCCGTCTGTCCCCGGAGCCCCGACAGTGTGAGAGGAATGCTTAGTCCTCTTCTATTCTTATGGGCAGAGGAGGGTGACGAATAAACTCGCTTCTCTCTACAGCCATAAGGAGGCCCTAGGCCGTATGGACCGGTCTCAGCAAGATCCTTCTCCAAGATGGAGAAGGGTCCAGCTGTCAAAGGGGCACCAGCCGGGAAGGGGGGGGGGGGTCTCTCTACTCTCCTTGAGTCTCTTCCAGGGCCTGAGCCGTCTGAGGAGAAACATGCATAGGGGCAGACTCAGGATCAGTGTTTGGCACCAAATTTCGCAGCAACCTGCGGGGTAATGTCACTAGAGGAGGAGAAGACAGTTCATTTCACTGCCACTCGACTAAGGTTCATAAGAGGAGACGAAAGTGTGCTGTGCAACCAGAACCTCTGTGGATAGAAGAGCAAGTTTAGAAAGAGGTAGTAGGGTGTGTAATAAAAAGAAGTAGAGATAGGCAGGTCCACTAACAAGTAGGGTGGGTGATCACCTATATCATAATATGGTGCTAGGTGATCCCAGGATGGCATCAGGTCCACCAAGACATCATGGATACCAGACCAAACACTGTATAGGTGGAAACACTTCCTGGTACAAAGTGCGGGTAGAAAAGGTTGAAAGGGTAGCTGTAATGATAATAAATATTAGTAAATAATAACAATAATTAATACTATTAATAATTATAATACAGAATAATAAATACTGATATAATATATTAATAATATATCATACTAACTACTAATAAATAATATAAAAATCATACTAAATAATAATAATAATACTGAATAATAGAATGATAATAATCAAATAAAAAAGGTAAAGTAATTCTGAGTGGGGGTGAGGGAATACACCACACACCAACAATCTTCTCAAGCCCCATCAGAGAGGTCAAGTCAACCTGTGACAAAGCTTCCCTAAATTACACTTGGGCAGGGAGGATGCGCACCTCCTCCGGATACCAAGTCTAACAGGGTACCCGCCTGTGGGGTCCCAGGACCTATCAATGAATTAAAGTCAACCCAATGACGGCTTCCCTAATTTCTGCTCAGGACGGGAGGATGTGCAGCTCCTACAAGTGCCAAGTGTAAGAGGGTACACAGGGTACCAACCTGAGGGGTAAAGGCACTAGAGGAGGATAAGACAGTGAATTTCTCTACTTATCCCACCACACACACTTCACTACACATACGATTATTCAAACAGTTCGCAAAAAGGGATAAATAAAAGTGCAGTTAAACAAAGAATTTGGTAGGGGTGTTTACCCCAATGTGCATTCTTTTTTGAAGCCTCTGTTTTACCACACCCTTTGATTATATTTTATGCCCCGATTATGAATGCTTCTCATTTCCTCTCTTCATCCAAAGGATGTCACACTATCACAGAGGACAATGAAGCCCAAAGGGAGAACTTTCCCACCTCCCTGAGTGAAGGGCACAAAAAGGAAGATAGATATAATCACCGTGATGCGGAGAAGACTGTGAAGCGGGCGCTGAAGATGTATTGGTGACTCCAGCTCCAACCAAACTACCTGTAGAAGGAAGACCCACGCCTGCACTTGTCCCACCGCTAACCACTCCTGCTCCCGCCGCTCCAGATCCCAGGAGTGAGGTTGGAGGTCCTGGTGGAGCCGATCCAGAGCCAATGTACACCTCAGAGATCTTGTTAAGCTGCTCTTTCAAGAAGCGCGTCATTGTCTGGGTCCACTCTGGAAAGGGGAGGGAACACATTAGCTAATACACTAAGTATCAAAGAAGGGGGGGCGCAGGGTTGAGGGAAACCTCTTTAACCCCAAATGATCAAGTAACAGGTAGGAAACTTCAATCCACCAATAGATGATGATGGCGGGGGAGGCTAATTTAGAGTAAATATAGTCATATGAATTCAAATAAAAAAAAAATAATGAAGCCAATGCAATAGAGACGCGCTATGACAGGTTCTAATAATGTATGGAGTGGGTAGTACACTATTAGGAGTGAAAAGGTTTTATGTTGGAATGGTGTGCTATCGGGTGAAAGATGGAAAGGGTAGTGGCAAAAGTGTCTTGAGTGCAATGTTTGATGCTTTGGGGGTAGGGAAGAGGGTAACATTCAATTAAGGTGTTCTAAGCTTTCTCTTGGAGGGTTCAAGCCAGGCCCAATTGACAATGAAATCTCCGGCAACGCGGGTGTTCTGAGTTACTTTGTGAGACGGTCCAGTGCTGGCTGATTATTTTTTTAGGAAGAAGTGTGTTAGTTTGTGTGTGTGTGTGTGTGTGTGTGTGTGTGTGTGTGTGTGTGTGTGTGTGTGTGTGTATCTCGTTAGGGGTGAAAATGTATTCAGGTTGAGATGTGTGCGGAGGATTTCCATTAAGTCATGTGTCAGTAAAGGATGCATGTATGTAATTAAACTTTCCTTTGCAGTTTCTGCTAAGGAGCTCAACTTTTGTCTCATCTGACCATAGTATTTTATCTAATTTCACTTGGATGGATGTATTGATGTTGGTCTCACTGCACACACTTCATGGTGATCGCACCGTCATTCAAATTTTTTTTTTTAAAGGCTCTTTAAGATTCAATTTTCAAATTTAAAAGATGATAATGGATAGATTGGTGGATATTTACAATTGTTGATGATTTTGAGTGGCTATATGTTAAATGAATTAAAAATTTCATTGGCATGTTGTTATAGTTTAGTAGGAAAGCGACTTTCCTTTAGAAAACTAGTCAATCGGGAATGAATATTTTGTTCCTTAAATATTAGGCAGAGTCCCACCTCTAATTTAGTTTGGCCATCTCTCAGATGCTCTTTAGAAAACACCAAATGGGCCTCTTTATGAACTCTCTTCAATAGCGGCTACCTTCTAAGGACACGTGCATGATTTTATTTTTAAACGTCCTTCTGGCAACTGCCATCAAGAGCTTAAGTAAGCACAACTAAAATCTCAATTTCAACCTAGTACTAGGTTAAAATTCACAAAAACCAAACAACAAACTAAAAATAAGAAACAAAATATGTAAATTAGTTGCTAACATACCTTCTTGAATGTTCTACTTTATTCTAGAATCTTTTTTTGAAAACATTAAGAACTTCTGGATTGGCAGTTTATATGAAAAATTGCCTATGAAATCATTCACACACAAAAGCTTGCTTGTTGCCTATACTTTTGTACTCATATAATATTGATTCACATAGGAGACCAGTATTTATTTACCTCTTCTAAATCATTTAAATACACCGTGCAATGAACAGAATGGTCCTGCTACAATATAAGCATGAAAACTTGACTCGAGCTTGATGAATATAAAAACGATGTCCTACATTAGACTTTATGTCTGACATTGCCTATACATATGCACAGATCTGTATATCTTGGAGAAAAGAGATTTTATTATTACAATTTAATAAGAACGAGGGCTCTCCACTGTAGGGATTGAAATATTAATGTACTATAATGGTAACAAAGAATTTTGCTACTGTCCATTGAAAGCTCAAACAGAACTTACCGAAGAACACTCATCTTCCACAAACTAAAATCAACTATGTCACATAACCTTCATTCATCTTTTCTTTCCTAATGATTCATTTGCTGGTTTCCTACGCTGTTCAATCATTTGTTTTAGTTTCCTTTTTCAAACACATATCCCTAACATCCTCCTCTGCACTATTAAGAATTTGCATGCATGCCTCCTTTTTAGTTTCAACTGCACACTTCACATCATTCCATCATTAGCAGTTTACTTCCTCTTTCTAGTCCTGGCAGACCCACAAACAGCTTTTCCACTCCCTACTAAGATATCCTTAATTTTGTTCTACATTTGCTCAATCTTCATGTTCACACTTATTTCCTAGCTTCTACTTGCAAGCATTCTCACATATTCTTCCCTTTCACTCCTGATTCTCCCTTCTTCATATCTCATTTGTGCACCATCAAATTTAACCTTACTGGGCACAATCATGTGTTCAAACAGTCCCATACTCACTTTTACAGCTTATACATCAAATATATCTTGCAAAATATTCTTTTTTGAGGCACAGATCAATCATACTCTTAAGTTCTGCCCCCTCTCTTTTGCCCAAACATGGGTATTTATGAACATCCTTGTGCTGAAATAATGAATTTGCTACACATTTTTTTCAGCACCAAATCCTACAACCTCTCCTGGGTGTACCAAAAGCTCCTGTTAACCCCTCTCATATTCTGTCACCTACTCTTCAATTTATATCTCCTAAAGCCAAGTATTGATACAAATTCTCAAATCTATCCAGCCCTTGTCCCAAGTCATTGCCGAACCTGCTTCCCTTCTAACATTACAGGGTTCTCCATTCACTACAACAATGCACAGTTTCACCCTCGCATTTATGTTAATTTCATCCCAATAACTCTCAAGCTCATACATTCATATCCAACCATTGCATCATGTCACTCTTCACTCAGAAGCACTTGCACACTCTTTACTACTAAAACCCTGATCTACAGATGATCGCAGTCGATCCCACACAAACTCTTCATTCCCTTTCCTGTTTGTCTCACAAAGAGAAAACATGTCCACTCTCCCTTTTAAACACACTGACTAGAACTCATGTTTCCCCACATAACATATATCTTTCACTTTCCACAGATCAACACACATTACCTAGCCTGAAATAAATGGGGTCTGTAACAGCCCCAAACAATTACCATCATTGCATTTTGTTGCCAGTGCTACACCTGAAACCCTATGTAAGGAGGGGAAACAGAAACAACACACAGAGGTGTGAGAGCGGCAAAGAACCCAAAGATTCAGACACATTTCCCAATCTTGAACCAAGCTATACTATGCCACAAAGTTTGAGCTCCCTCCTTCCTGGGTGATGCCACTGACCTTGCGACAGGTCTGGCTGCGGTCTGCGCTTGATCTTAGACTCTGCCATCTTGGACTCATGGTAGAAAGAGGTCATCTTGATAAACCACGTTGCACGCATCATGGGAACAGAATATTCACACAGTGTCAGCAGCATTTCTTCCCGCTTGGGAAAAATTGGCACCTATGAATGAAAGGAAAATGCATTTCAAAATTTTTACTTTCAGACCTTTTACATAACTACATAGTTTGTAACATATGTTGAAGTGTAGGTCCCAATGAGATAAACACTGGATGCTTGCGGTGAATTAATCATAAAAACAAAATAAAATACAAATCAACTATCTATCCATAATAGAGGAAAATACAGAAACATATATTTTGGAGCTTTGTGGGAGTTATGTCTGAAAGGGAGAGCATAAACAAGTCATGAAGCTTGAAGATTTGGAAAAATGATAAAGTGCAGCAATGTTTGATATACAAAAAAAATGGAACTAAGCTATTTGTTTTGCTTAAAAGGTTTTTGCTACATAAGCAGGTTACTCACCAGAACCCATAACAAATATATCCTGATGGGATACAACAGTGACATCAAAAAACTAACAACAGCCAAGAACTGATCCAGCAATGAAAAGCCTTCCTTTGAACATCTTATACAATGAGTTAACTATCCTACAAGGGTGAACAAGACACGCATGAAGTCATCTTGTTGAAGGCTAACAAACTCGACTTCCATTAAATGAAGAGGCACATTCATACATCCCAACACAAAAATATGTATCATAACAGATCAAATCACAATAGATTAAGACATTCAACAACAATTACAGAAATGGTATTTGAAGTTATATAGCAAGCAAAATATTACCATGGCTTCTTTGGCTAGGGCATTTAGATCACTATTTGAAACACAATGCAAGAGGCCTCAATGCACTCACACAAAACAAATGCCTGCTTGGAGTAACTAGTTCTCAATAGAACCAATTGCACATTCCAATTGCCTTCCAACGTGGATTTCAGCCACCATACTCAACAAACTTTACCAATATCACCCAGATAACACAAGAAGACCAATAAACTCAGACAAACACACAGGACCATTATGGCAAAGATTCAATATTACATTGGACAACTACAGAAAATGGTATGCCAATTTATCAATAACTTGACAAGCACACAAGACACCATGAGTACACCATACACTCTCATCAGGATCTATACTCTCTATGGAGTGACATCACAAGACATAATCTCTCAACACCAAAATCACAGATAAACATACAGCCACAACCAAAAGTTTTCAGACACCTGGAATTTTTCTTATTCCATATATTGGTGTAGATTTGCATGGATATGTCTAATACATCTGGAAAACAAAATAAAAATACAATCTTTGTATATATTTTTTTAATATCTAAAAATGGGATGCTATTGAAATGTATGAAATTGAAGTATCAGTGTGCAGCATGTTAGTCCAATTGTGATATAAAACATATTTATTGACTAATGATAAATGGTATAATAATGGAAAAACATGTAACTATACCATAGAGAAAAAGAAGTCTGATATAGATGCTGCATGAGGAGGGTTTCAGCTGTCTACAAATCCCCCGAAGGATCGGTAGATCACATTCTGATACCTATTGCAGATGTATTGAAGAGGATCTGAGAAATTGAGAACATCCCAAACTGACCTCATTCTGGACAACCTGGTATCAGTAGGCAATGTGTTGACATGTCTCTGCATTGCATGAGCCTCCGGAATTTTAAGAAAACTAGAGTCGAGCTACAACATGAATGGACAGAGGGCAGCCAGGTTAATACATGTCAAAACAGTCCATCACAGATTACTTGCACAAGCACTAAAGTCATGTAAAGTCCACCAGAAGTCACTGATCAACCTTCTGCAGAAGCGACGTTGAATAGTTTGGGAGATACTCATGGCAACTTGACTATTGATCAGTGGGGATGTATGTGTCTTATGGTTCAATGAGTCCATGTTCCAGTTGTTTTTGACCCTAGACAATGTTAAAGTCTGCAGGAAGCCATGGGAGCAGTGGAATAGAGCGTGCGTAGTGCCAACAGTAGAGCATGGTGGCTGCTCTGTAATGGTATAGGGCTGCATGTCAAGTTCAAGGGTGGGTCATCTCACCAATTGTGATGGCACCATGAATTCAGAAATACCAAGCTATCCTGAGAGATTACATGTCACCCTCAACCCAAGACCTCCTTGAGAAATGGCTGGAATGTGATTTTACAGCAGGACAATACCTATATCACAAGTTTACCTCCACCATACAGTCATTCTGGAACAACAATATCATGGAGATGTAATAGCCACCTCAGTCTCCAGATATGAATCCACTGGGAAACCTCTGGCAGGACATGAATGAGGCTGTAAGACAGCCTCCAATGAGCAACTGAAGGCAGTCATCAACAAGGAGTGGGCCAACATCACACCCTTCATGGAAAGCATCCCTCAAAGAATAAATGCTCTCATCACTGCCAAGGGACCTCTGACACGCTACTGAGCTTCCTTTATCAGTTTGGTGTTGCTATAATTCTCACACATCTTCATCTGCTTATCTGTTTCTGATGTTATATGTTTTGGCAAATTTGTCAGTTTGTTAATTCTTGTTGATTATTTGGGGCATATATAACTTATTGCTTTTTTTCTATACCCTGTGCATATCTCCCGAGGACTTTGGTGGCGAATGACAAGAGACACTTCCACTCCACCATTCGGACACATTATCCGCTGCTTAACCAAGGTGACTCACCTACTACATTTTCATACATCATCAGTCTGGCTATCTGGTTTCCCCTGAAAACTTCATTACCTGCATTTGTGAGGCACCCTACACAGCTAGTCCTCCCGTAACTATTCATCTGTATTCATTCCTATCCCCAGCACCCCTTTCTGCCTCCTGGATGCTCAGGCCCCATCCAGCAAGAACATCTCTCGTACATTCCCATCTACCCCCTTCTCAGACACCCACACTGTCTCCTTCCTATCACTCAAGATCTATACACTCTACCAGTCTTTTATCCTCCCTTATCTCTAGGTGACCATACCATCTCATCACACCTCTATTAGGTCTTTCCAGCAAACTCACTTTACTTCCACATCTCTCACACTCTTTCGTTCCTCACCCTGTCAATCAACCTCGCACCACAAATAATTCTCAGACATTTCATTTCCATAACTTCAACGATAAAAAGGAAAGATAGCAACAATCAAGAAACAAGCTCGCGTCGGGGGGAGGTCCCCCTCTTCCCGGCGCAGGAGCATGCAACCTACAAAGAAAACAAAAATAACAAAAAACAAATCCTGGTTAAATAAAGGGGAGAAGGCCGGCTACCCCCAAAAAGTCTATAAGTCCACCAGTCAATGAGCACAAACTCGTCCCGAGTACAAGGGAGAGGCGGTAGCGAACCCGCCCATCTCGGTACCGGGACAGGTAACGTGAGTGGAGATCGCCCAGACTGGGACATTCAACAAGAATGTGCTGAACTGTCTGGGGGACAATACAGTCTTCACAGTAGGGCGCTGGCGAGCGCTCCATCAAATGGCGGTGCGTCCCGCGAGTGTGCCCACTTCGGAGGCGAAAGACAGCAAACTGAAGACTTTGCGGCATTGGGGGGTAGGTCCATGGGAACAGTCGCGGCGCAATGGCACGAAACTTTAAGTTCCCTTCAAACTCACCCATCTTTTTTGCCAAGCTCCCCGTATTCCTACCATGTAGTCAGTGTGCGGAAGAGCGAAATGCTGGTCCGGTCGAAAAGTCCTTGCGGATTCTTTGTCGCCCTCTCGACATCCGCCTGGCTCGCCAAAACTGTGGCGTCACGGATATCGCGAACCAGGAGATTCCAATGCCCCGAGAGCATTCAGGGCGCTTTGTGAGTCGCTATAGATCACAATCCGGTCTCCGAAGCGGGCACGTCGAGTCATCTCCCTTACCGAGTGGCGTATTGACACCAGCTCGGCCGTGAAGACAGATGCAGCGCCTGGCAGCGCCCCGCTGACTTCAAACAGAGGGGATACGGCGTGGAAGCCGACCCCTTCTTCGGAGTGGAGCCATCCGTATACACTGGCACGGTTCCAGCATGACACGAGGTGTGCTCCAAAAAGGTTGAACGCAATACTCCCGGCGCTGTACACGCTTTGGGAGCAGAGGCGTGGCGGCAAATAGCCAAATGCGGCAGCCTCCAGGGTGGCATCGTGGAAAAAAACAGGGGCGCCACCAGCTCGAGAGCTATACTAGATCTCAAAGGAGTTTCCTGGCCAAAAATCCAAATAGCTTAGGGTATTACTGGCGTCTCTCGGAGGCAAAGGCTAGGTCGAATTCAGCTGCGGATGCAGTGAGAGCTGTTGGCGACTGAGGGAGGCTCCGGGCTCGCGCGTACAGGCGAATAATGCACTGTACGCGGCGTAGAGAGTGTAGCATCTCCCCAGCATCGACTAGTAGGCTCTCAATGGAGAAGTGCGGAAGGCACCGGTAGCCAGGCGAAGGCCGGTGTGGTGGATCTAGTCCACCTTCCGCAATACACGCTCGGCTGCGGATGCATAAAATTCGCATCCGTGTTCGACCATCGAACGAACAAAGGATCGATAAAAAAGTAAGGCAGTAGCCCTATCAGCGCCCCAAGTGCTGAACGTCACGGAACGGAGAATATCCATGGCGCGGCTACAAGAGACCCTAAGGCTGCGAATATGAGCCTCCCAGGTGAGGCGTCGGTCAAATACAAGACCAAGGAAATGGTGCGATTCAACTACTTCCAGGCGTACCCCATTAAGAAACAAGTCTGGGTAAGGGTGGAGCCAAGGAAAACTGAAACCTGTGCGCTTCGGCATAGCGAGAGACGCGGTTCAATGCCTGTTGGAGTCGACGCTCCAGAGTTAGCATCTGGGCCACGCCAAAAGAGATCGAAAGGTCGTCCACGTAGAGCGTAGCGAGAACATCTTCCGGCAGCACCGAGGTAATGCCTCGGTGATGCCGTTGATGCTCAGGGCAAAGTGTGGCAGTGAGGACACTTCCCTGTAGGACCCCCTTTTCCTGCTACATTGGGCTGGAGAGGGCTCCCCCGACTCGTGCACGGAATCGATGATCTCGCAAAAATTCAGATATAAAGATTGGGAGGCGTCCCCTCGCCCCCATCGTGAGGAGAGTCTCCATCAACTTACACACACAAGAGGTTAGAGATATTGGGCAGAAACCGGGCGGAGTAGAGTGATTTCTCCCCGGTTTTCGAAAGGCGAGCACAGTAGCGATTCGCCAGGAATCCGGGAAGAGACCCTCCACCAAAATCCTGTTCAACAAATCTTAAAGAAAGGCCATGCCTCGCTCACCCAGGTGTCAAAGCATGGCGTACGGGACATCGTCCGGACCATGGGCGGTGTCCGCGCCGAAGCGAGAGCGGAGCGCAACTCACTCACAGTAAACCTGTCGTTGAAGGGTTCTCCACCTCTCGAGGTAAAGTCCAGTCGGCGGCCTTCCGCGACATCACGCCCCGCATTGAATGCTGGCGGAGCAGCATCCCAGCTAGAGAATGCGGAGAAAGCGGTCGCGAAGGATTCCGCCACGGACGCGGGGTCGGAGATTGCGGTGCCATTGTCCTGGAGAACGAGAGGGGGGTCCTGCGAGAACTTGTCCGGAATCCTTTTGACTCGCTTCCACACCTCTGCTAGAGGGCTTTTCTCGTTAAGTGAAGACACGTATGCCCACTAAGAAGAGCGGCGGGCGTGCTTCAAAATATACCGAAACCTAGCTAGCCCTAGCCCGACGAAATTTACCGACAGTGAAATCGTTCGGGCAGCACTTATAGCGCATGTAGGCAAAACGCTTCTGTTTGAGGGCCGTCTCACACTCGGCCGACTACCATGGGAGTGGTCGGCGTGAATAAACTGCCAGACTTTCTGGGAATAGTAGTCAGGCCCGCGGAGATGAGGTTGCCGGAGAACTCAACGGCCGGCCTCATCTACCGACCTAAACTCCTGGACTGAGATAGAGAATTCAGTCATTTCCTGAAATGCAGGCCACTGCTCCCGCGCCAAGCACCACCGAGGTGGGCTTTCAGGCGGCAGTTGCCCTGGAAATGATATTTGAATGGGAAAGTGATCACTACCATGGAGGTCATCGACCACCTCCCAATCAAAATCAGGCTGTGCATCCGGAGAGCACAGAGATAGATCAAGACAAGAAAATGAAGCGGTTCTCGGGCAGTGATGCATAAATTCATCCACATTTAGGACACCCATCTCAAGCTCTTTCGATCAGATCGGCAAGGACTTGTCCCCTGGGATTTAATGAGTAGTCTCCCCAGAGAGGATGTCTGCCCTTCAGATCTAACAAGAGAAGGGGCCTCGGCAACCGTGCTACGACACGGCGCAAGTCCCCCGCATCGAAGTCAACTGCCGGTAGAATGTATGCAGAAATAACAGTATACCTCCTATCCAGGTGAAGCTGAACAGCTACTGCTTGAAAGGAGATATCTAAAGTGAAAAGAAGAACGGAGACATCATGCCGGGTGTAAACCGCACATCCTACAGCCCGGCCCCCATCTCGTGGTGGTGGGGTCGCAAAACCCTTATACCCCGGGATGGTGGGCAAGGAGCCCACCATCTCCTGTAGAAAGATAGCTAATGGGAAACGGGACGAGACGATCCTCCGCAGCTCCTCCCAGTTGGCCCGGAGTCCACAGCAATTCCATTGAAGGAATATGCCCTCCAGGCCTAGCTCAGATGAGACGCAGGGGCCCTCTTCAAAGAGAAGATCCTCACAGGAATGGCTGTATGCTTCCCAGAGGCAAAACCCTGGGCGCTGTTGGCCAGACAATGCGCTGAAGACGCTGTCGCCTTTGATGACATTGGGGGAGGTTGGGCTCGCCATGTGAGTCTTTTCCTCCCTCCACCTCGAAACCTTAGGCGGGCGTCGCAGTTTCGGAGGAGGGGGGGACCTTCTTTTCAAGGATCCACCGTCCCCGAGCCACTCAGCCCACCACTAGGCGTGGGCGAAGGAGCCGAAGCTCTTTTGTTACCGTCCTCCTTTCGGGGGACAGCTTTAGGAACCCCGGAAGATGGCCTGGCGACTAACTTCAGGGGTGTTGCCTCCTGTAGGTCTAACGACTCGGTGGAGGCGCGTGGCAGTTTCACTTTACGGGAAACGGTCAGGCTGGGGAAATGGGGGGAAGCCCTGGTTTTAGCTGGGGCTGGGTGTGAACCCTTTGTGCCGCTAGCTTTACCAGGGCAGCGCCCATGTTGTGTAGAGCCTGCAGAAGGGCTCCAAATGGGCACAGAATTAGCTGTGCTCATTGGCCTGGATCGGCCAGGAGCAGAGGGTGTCTTTCTAAGCATTGAGGCGTAAGACGTCCCAGGCAGAGCCAGGAGCGCCAGGACCAAGTCTTTAGCCTCGCAGAGTCAATCCTGGGACTGAACGGCCAGGATTACTTTCTCAAGGAGATATGCACCACATTGCTTCGAAGAAGCGTGGTGCGGCTCTCCGTAATTTACACACTTGGCCACACACAATTTAGACTTATCGTGTGTGGCCTTGGAGCAAGTTACACATACTTCAGTTGACACCAACTTTGCACGTCTACATGAGCGATTCGTTATGGCCAAAGCGGTGATAGTAATAGCACCTCTGCAGCAATGGCACAAATGCCTTCACGCGGTAGCGGTACAAACTAGCACGTCCTGACTCAGGGAGCTTATCACAGTCGAACGTGATGAAGAGTGTAGGGGTGGGTCTCGAGACCCCCTTCCTGTTTTGTCATCACACGCTCGATCTTGACCGCTCCATGGTCAGCCAGCTCTAAGGTGATGTCCTCTATGGAGTAGTCAACGAGTTTCCTGGCATAAACTACTCCTTTCACAAAGTTTATGGTAGAGTGCAGTGTCACACTCACATGCATGCCATCAAGTGTTCAAAGGGCACTAATCATGGCCGCCTCGGAGGGATTTGACGCATTTGCCAAAAGGCTCTCATTCGAGAAACGGGTCACCTTTGGCTCTACCAATCACACTAGCTACAGCTCTCCTCCGATGGATCATGTTGCCCTTAGCCACCATGATGCCATCAGTGGAACAAATAATGAGGAAGCGTTTGAAGCCAGCAGGCTCGAAAATGCCCGGTAATCTCTGATTGAGAGGCCCCGATGTTATCGAGGCTCCGCCCTGCGCACTTTTGGTCATAGTCAGGGACTCCGCACCTGGGGGGGCAGAGGGGCCGGATGTGCCGATCTTGGGTTGGTCGCTTACCGAAATGGCAGCAGATCCATCCGTCCCCGCGGATAGAGAGGAACCCCCACCCCCGTCATTTTTTTTTTCCTTTAAAGAGAGTATGGCAGGGAATGATCCCTCTTCTCCCCTCCACCGGCATGAGCTCCCAGGCCAGATGGACTGACCTCAGCAAGGTCCTTCTCCGAGATGGAGAAGGTCCTGGTAGTGGTAGTCATAGGGGCACCGGTCGGAGGAGGAGATCCCTCCTCTCCTTGTACTGCCTTGGAAACCCTAGCTGTTTGAGGAGGACCTTGCATAAGAGCGGACTCGAGTTCGGTGCTTGGCGCCGAGCCCCGATTCGCTCCCATGGAAGGCCCTACAGTCTGAGGCTGAGTTGTCTCAAGGACTATGTCTATCTTGGGTGGGACATCCATTTGGCCATCCCCCCCCCCCCCCCGGGACATCACAGGTTCTATTGGCAGCAGTGTCTTTAGTCTCGTCTTGTGAGGCACAGGCCTTGACCCCCTTTAGTATTATAGCCAGCAGGTTTTTTAAGGGAAGCAACCGAAGGAGCCTGGCTTCCCTCTCCCACCTAAGGGGGTTTGTCCTACCGAGCCACTCCAATGGGGAGTGGTTTGCTATGGGCTCCCTGCTGGCTTTCTTGGCAGTTCCCTTGGAAAGTAAAGGGGGGACTGCCGCTGGAAAGAGGGGCACCTCCAGAAAATGGGGTAAGGGGGAGTCCTCTACACCCATAGCCTCCTCTCCGGTTAGAGAAATTTGGATGGTCCCCTGCGCAAGCACAGTGGGAAAGGAACCTCCATTTTTTCTGTAAAGCTGCCAGAAGGCGGCTCCGTTGGTTGTGAGGGGAAAAGGGGAAGGTTTTTTTTTTTTTAAATTTCCATCATTGGGCATGGGGACCCTAATTTTCTCACGGGATGCACACGCTCATCACCCCTCACAGTAGCCCACCCTGCAAGGGGTGCCGCCATTTAAGACCACCCATCCCGCCTGGTGGCCTGGCAGTCCCTCAGCATGGCGGCTCCACCTTAGACACGGCGTAAAATTGATAGAGTGTGAAGAGAGAAGGAAAAGGGATGTGAGGAAGGTATGGGTGGGGATGAAGCAGGTTGTTAAAAACCCACCATCCCAAACCGGAGCTCATGGGTTAGTCAACATTGTCCCCTCCCCCCTCAGCCCCGATCCGAGATAGTTGACTGTGAAAAAGGTCGGCATCTACCCTGTGAAAATAGAGGCCAACCAGAGAAAGTTGTAGGAGAGTTTGTAGGGAAAGTGAGGAAATAGGGGAGAAATACAGGCTGTCTGAAAGAAGGAGAAGAGGCTAAGCTGGGGCTGGATGGGAGCCGAGTCCCATCCGCACGGTAGCCAGGAAGGCAAATCGCCGTGCCCCTTACGGTGACATCCATAAAGAGAAGTGGTAACCACCACTCCTTCATACAATCCCATTTGCGCCTGCCATGCTCATTCACTTCCCGTTCATGAGACTCCTTATCGCATCATATGCTTGCACTCCCTTTTCGATTTGCTGCAATATTTCATTTTCACCCCTTCCATCAGCTGACAGATCCACACCCAGATACTTAAAACACTGCACTTCTTCCAGCCTCCTCCCATTTAGACTCACTTGCAGCCCACTCATTCATTCCCTATTGCACCACATTACCTTGCTTTTGCCTTCATTCACACTGAGCTTCCTTCTGTCGCACACAATCCCAAATGCATCGACCAGTGCCTGTAGTTTCTCTTTTGAGTCAGCCACCAGCACTGAATCATCAGCAAACAACAATTGTTCTAGCTCGTACATCTCTCCATTTTCACTCACTAATGGTGAACCCCTACCTCCCACTCTTGCTTTCACCTCTCTCACCAAACCATCCATATACAGATGGAATGGTCAGGGTAACATCATGCATTCTTGTCTGAGTCCAGTTTTAACACTGAACCAGTCACCTTCCTTTCTCCCAACGTTCACACATACTTTACAGTCATCCTAAAAGCTTTTGATAGCTCTTATTAGTGTGCATTCAACCCCAAGCATTCTCAACACATTCCACATCTCCTTTCAGTCCACTCTGTCATATGCTTTCTCCAGATCCATAAATGCCATGTAAACACTTTTATTCTTTTCCAGGTACTTCTCAGATATATTCAAGGTAAAAATCTAATCCACACACCCTCTTCCCTTCCTAAACCCTCTTTGTTCCTCTCCTATCAGACTTTCATGCACCTTCTAACTCTTTCACTCAAGACTCATCCATATACCTTTCCAGGCACAGTGACAGACTTATATCCCTATAACTACCACACTCAGTTCTTTCACCTTTTTCCTTGTAGATAGGAACAATACATACACACACATGGCACACACCCCTGGTCCATACATACATTAAACAACCTCACCAATGACTTTACTACACACTCTCCCGCTGTTTTCAGCATTTCACTTGTTATCCCATACATACCCGCTGACTTTTCCCTTTTTGTCCTTTTCACTTCCTCTTTGTTAATTCTTTAACCCTCTCTAGTTCTCTCTGATGTTATCCTACCTCTTCCAAGAAATAACAGCTGTACTTCTCTATCATCATCCATGTTTAGCAAATTCTCAAAATATTCTCCCCATCTCTTCCTTACTTCTTAATCTGTACTAATTACTTCACCCCTTCTATCCTTCACTCTCATTTCTATCGCCTCTTTCTTCTTTCTCACACAATTTACTTCCTTCCAAAATTGCTTTTATTCTCTCTAAAACAACTCAGCGAGTCGCTGAGTGCTTTAGAGAGAATAAAAGCAATCATTCGCTTCTCAGTTCAGTTCAGCCACTCGATTTTTCACCTCCTGTAACTTCCTCCTATACGTTTCCTTATTTTCCATTCTTCTGTTCTCTCTATACCTGTTTAACAGTTCGTGCTTCTCTTTCACTAGCATTATTGCTATTTATTCCTCCTTATTTCACTGCATTTATCTAATTTCCTAAAATTTCTGAGGTGCTCCAAAACACTTGGCTGCAACTGTATCTCGCTATGCTTGAACTCTGATTGCAAAAGAGCCAGATGTCTGCCTCCACATAAAATCTCCTGAGAGTCATTTCACTTCTTTCACCAAGAAACACAACCTTCAGTGTCACATTACATCATCAGAACTACAAAGGGACACTCAACAGCCTGAGCAGCATGCACCCAATACCAATCCACAATCGGGAGAGCAAAAATCCATCCTGAGTACAAGGGACAAGCAGTAGCAACCCTGCTTGTCCAGCTATCAGGAAAGGTAACATGCAAAGATCACCCAGACTGGGACATTCAACAAAAATGTACCAGAGTCTGGGAGAATAAGCACAGTTATCACAGTAATGCTTAGGGGAGTGGTAGATCAGATGGTACTGTGTCTTATGAGTGTGACTGATTCAGAGGTGACAGAAAATGACCTGAGTGCATTTTTGGGGTAGAGTAGGTCCAAATAAGCTGCAATGGTAGGCAACTTTAAATTGCCATTGGCCATCTCCAATCTTCTTTGCCATGCAGCCCAAATGGTTGACCTGATTCCTGCCATGTAGTCAGAGTGGGCAAGAGTGAAATGCTGGTCCAGTCACCCAGTCCTTGCAATGTTTAGAACCATCATTTTCTGCAATTCCTACATCCTGGAACTCACATAAGATAATCATATCCTCTCATCTTGCATCAGTAATGGCAAGACAGATAACACAGGTCATCAGCATATACCAACATAGATTGAACCCATCTCTCATAAATATGACAGCCCCTTTTCCCCACTCCCATCCATAAGTACTTCTCTCAATACCCCATCCATAAACATCGTAAACAGCCATGGCAACATGCCTCCCCCCCTCCCCTGCACATGTAAACCACTCACTCCAGCTTTCTCCTAAGTACATACTTTTCAACATTACCCAATAATTTACCTCTCACTCCATACATTCCTAGCACCTGCCATAATCCTTCTCTTTCTACACAAAAATAAGCATTCTCCAGACATATGAACCCAGCATATACTTTACACCTCTTATCCCTTGTTTTCTCCGCTAGCTGTCTCATGTGTAAATACTTGACCAAACACCTCAACCAGATCTACACCTCTTTGGCCATCACATATCAACCCCTGTTATCCTTTTAATATCATATTCAGAATTTTTCCATACATACCTACAACATTCAATAGACTAATCTCTTTGAATTCACCTTTCATTTAATCTTTCCTTTTTCAAATTCCTTACAACACAGCCACCAGAGACAGTCTATAACACAATTATCCATACTCTTTAGCATCTCAGTTACTATATCACTACCCCAGACTGCCTTCCCATTTTTTCAGACATATCACAGCACTAAGAACCTATTGCATGCTTTTCTCTTCCAGCACTTGATATACAACCATAAAACCAATCATATTTACATACCCACATTATACAGGGTAGAGTAATAAGACCTCCCCAATTTCCTTTTCATTGCCCTTCCAAATCAGAGAGGTCTTATAGCCGCACCTTGTACATGTCAAAATACTTTCATCATCTACTTTAAACCACATTGCTCTCAAGTATCCTGTCATTCTTGTCAAAAAATTTGTAAAGAAAGTGAAAATGTGTGGAAGATATATAATTGGACATAACTCACTTGTAGCATGATAGCTCATCATACACGAGACCAACTTCTGACACACACACTGAGGCTGGGAGGGCATGCCCTGTGTGTGCAAAAAAAAAAGGGAGGAGGAAGATAGTGTAATGATTGGCTGTGTGTATGGACTGGAACTGTCTGCACCCATGCATTAGACTCAGCATGCCAACAATACATATCTAGACCAATACATATAATGGAATTTCTTTCTGTCTGCTATGGCTTGGGTTAAACCCCAGGTTACCAGGGCAATAAAATGTTCAACAGTGAACTAAATTGTCTCTGTCCCATGATCTCTGGTCATGATGAATAGCTAAAGGAGGGTTGGGAATTTCTGAGCATCTGTCTCATTTGTATATGCCTGTTCTCAGAGGTTACATTGTCAAAACAAATCATTATTTCTATTTATTTGTTATTTTCCTTTATTCTTAATTACCTTAAAATAAAAAGGACACTCAAAAATAAACTTAGCTGACTTCACCTTCTTTGCAAGGGATGTGAGAGGTTTTGAGCCACCCAGATCTTTAAACCAAGCCTCTATTTTTTCTTTTGTGCGGGGTGTTGCATGCCAAAAATTATCTTTGATGTTCATTTGTTGTTTTTTACGACCAGTATCTGGCATTTGGTTGATTTCGGCCTTTTTCTTCAAAATTGCATTAAAATTGCAGGCAATCTGGAAGAAAAAGCTAAGCTTAATAAGAGTAAATTAACATGTGGCTCAGAGTTCTGTCCATATAGCAGGACTCTAGATAAGTGCCAGCAAACAGATAGTCAAAGATCCATCACTCCTTGTATATATATGTTTGTGTGGTGTGCAAGCATTGGTAGTGTTCTTAATATCAGATTTCAAAGTCTGTAGAGTGATGAAGCAAACCATAATCTGTGCACTTGGTAAGTTGAAGAGTTGAAATGTGGGATATGCCTTTGAGTCATAACATCTCAAGGAGAGTGGGTAGTGGTGATATTTTACCATGAGCAGCATTTGCAGGATGATTTTTTTCTCCATGGCATCTTCTTCCATAATTGTGTCCCTGCTCAAAGAAACCAACTACAAGGCATAAAAACATATACAAAACATCTAACTCTGTATATTCTGCAATAAACAATTCAAGGACATTTTTTGCAATATATCTATAATAAAAAAAGCTTTATCAGGAAATCCTTACTTTAATGAATAAGCTTGATTTGTTAACAATATGTAGAGCAGGTTGTTAACATCGCATATTAAAAAAAATATCACCCCAAAGAAAATGAAGCAGACACCTGGTTTCTAAAGCTTCTCCTTTGATATGAGTAATGCATAATTTATATCCCTACACATGTGAAAGGTTATAAAATCACTTTCAAATCCAAAATTATTTGTAAAGATATTGACAGAAAAAAAGTGTATAGATGATGGAGTTGATATGGAATGAGAGAGCATGTAGGGTCATTGGTAGGAATAGTTAATGCCAGGGGAGATGAGTGTTGGGGAGGCGGAGAATTTAAGACAGTCCCATAACAATACAAATTCAGGGGTGAATAGAGTAGAAGAGCAAGACCATTGTAGTTAGCCAAGATGTCAAGGAAGTTCCAATGAACAGTAGTGAGTAGTCAGGGGGCCTGGGAGCTCTTAATTATTTTGAAAATTAAATTTAAGTAGAAAATCAAGGCGGACATCTCCTGCAGTGTGTAGATATAACTTGACACACCCTTGGGGGTAAGCTCGGAGAGATCATGGGGGAGGGGATGGGGTTAGGAATCACTGATCAGGGTGGAAATGTGGCCTTCCTGAGAGCAAGATGGGCCAATGGGGTGTTTTGTTTTTTTCAGATACAAAAGTTCTGATGTGGAGGAGAGGCCTGCAGTGTTTGGGCTCAGATGCTGTCAGTTTGGTATGGAATGAGATTGGAGGTGGGGAACTGCTCACTTGCAAACAAATTTTGCTTGTGGAAGATTTTTTTATCCCTACTAATGAAGTTGGAGACGGCTTGAGAGCATTAAGACCATTTCTAATGCATTTAGTTACTACACACAAAATATTTATTCATAAATCAACATTGTCTTTTACATTTTACAGTATTATTCATCATTTAAATGATTAATCATTGTTTCATATTAAATAAGTCTGCTAAGTCTGTAAACCTAATTTTTGGGGGGCCTGAGTAACTTCTTATGGGCATTCAATTTACCCAAGGTAATTTAAAGGTTTTATACCTCTGAACTAAATGGCAAAGGAGCTTTATATGTTTGGGATGAACAAGTGGGTGGCATACCATTGAGATGTGCCATATCTACATCCAAATCTTCATGTTTGAGTTAGGGCATTATCACTGGAGATGGAGTTGTAGGGGATGGTGGGGTAGCAGCCATTTGAAGAAGGGGTGGCCCTGTTGCTTGGTTGAGATAATTGAAAACCTAATCTTAGGCTACAATATTTTCTTTTGTTTTCTAAGGCAATATAATTCAATATAATTTCTATATTTGAAAGTGATTTCTAAGCTTCCCATGTGTATAAAATAAAACATACATATTACTAATATCAAAAGAGAGACATGGGAAAATATGCAATAGATGCTTCCTTTTCTTTAGTCCCCTACCCCCAATATTTTCTTTGAACTATGTTCATTTAATGTGACATAAATAGCCAGCCTGCTTTGACCTACTGTTAATGAACAGAGCTTATTCATTAAAGCAGGAATTGACATAACATTAAAACAGAGGAAAAGGAAATATGTAGAAAAAAATATTAATATTAAAACAAATTAGAAATTTTCTTGGCCATATAATTCTACTAATTAATATAACCATTTTATCTTCTTTTTTTTATACATAAATATAAAATATTCTATCTGGAATTTAATGACCTGAAATCTAGGTGAAAGCATTTTACAAAATGACCTTAAATCAATGCCATCAATGAGGGAAAGAAAACTAGACTAGACCCCCCGCCCCCTAAAAAAAAAGATGGTCAAAAGCTATACCTTTGCAGATGTAAAAGCAGCATGAAGTGCACTTCCATATTCATCCTGAATCTGAGGTCGATGTGTGAAGCCATGTCGTACACTGACATCATCAAGTTCATCCTGAAGTGACAGGAGCAATAAGTACATAATAGAGAATAATGGTTTAAAAAACAAAACAAAAATCCCCCTTTAAGTTAAGGCTAAGAGGAAATGCAAGATAAAATATTGTGGACAAATGAGAACAGATACTAAGAACTATAAATTAGAGCTCACATCCACAGTTATGGGGGCTATATTCTATGGATTTTCCCTTATAAAAAAAAAAGCAAGAGAAATCATATAATGAGAAAGTGTCAACCTACTTCTCTCTGCTTAGTTTCTTGAGGATAGACATCGGGGGGCCCAAGCTTTTGTCGCTTAAGGGGCCGATGCTCAGAAGATGGCACAGGTATCATCTTGTTAGTGCTTATAAATACAAGGCTATAAATCTTAAAAATGACTTTAATTAATCACTGAGAATCTAAGACTAATATAAATCTTCCATAACTTAATGATCACACATCATGATTTTTGTCTTGAATGAATGAACCAAAGATATGATAAAAGTGAGTTACTGTAAATTGCTATCATTTTGGATTCCAAATTGTCATCATTGATAAATAAAATATAATTAAACTATCTCATATAGCTCTAATATTTATTTCAATATACTCATTTAAATTCTGAAATAAAGTTGCTTTTAATAAATTTCAACTATTAGCTGCAAGAAAATTATATAATAAAACTAGTTTGCAGTGATGGTAGAAAAGTGAAGAAAAGTTATCTTATGAAATTAGGTCAAATTTTTTTTTTTTTGGGGGGGGGAGGTAAATATAACAAAAAGTTAATGCAAATACTCATGCATTTCCTATTTCATTTTCAGGCAGAAATTGAGAATAAAAGATACCCCAATACAGAGCACTCATTCTGTACTTCCTGTTGGTACCTGCTACTGAGACTCATGTACCTCTGTTAATTAAAAAGTTACATATCCAATTTAATATGCTTCAATAATATAAGCAAGGACTCTTAAGTTTGTGTAAGAAAATAAGGGAGACCACATCAAATGTGTTGGCAGAATTAAAATAAATTGTTGACTAGAAAAACAGGTCACCCAGGATTATGCATAATCATAGGTTGAGGGTTTTCTTCAGTAGTTCTACCAATTTGAGACCATCTGGTGACTGCCCACTTGGGCATAAGTCGCCGGAAAAACGACAGCCTAGAACTAGGCTACTTCAAAATAAGAATATGAAAACATAATGATAAAAATTGGAAAAACTTAACAATTAGGAAGCAATCTCCGGCGTCGGAGAAAGGTCCCCCTCACCCCGGCGCAGGGGCGTGCAACCTACAAAGAAAACAATAACAATAAAGAAAATAGAACCTACTTAAATAAAGGGGAGAAGCCCGGCCTCCCCCCCAAAAGTCAACGAATCCACAAGTCAATGTGCACGAACTCGTCCCAAGTACAAGGGGTAGGCGGTAGCGACCCCCCCCCATCCCGGTATCGGGACAGGTAACGTGCGCAAACATCACCCAGACTGGGACATTCAACAAGAATGTGCCGAACAGTCTGGGGGACGATGCAGTCATCACAATAGGGCGCAAGCGAGCGCTCCATCAAATAGCGATGCGTCACACGAGTGTCTCCGATTCAGAGACAGAAAGCGACCTGAAGCCGTCGTGGAATTGGGGGCTAGGTCCATGGGAACAGTGGCGGCGCAATGGCATGCAACTTTAAGTTTCCTTCGACCATGTCCAATCTTCTTTGCCAAGCAGTCCGAAGAGCTGCCCATATTCCTGCCATGTAGTCGGTGTGAGGAAGAGCAAAACGCTGGTCCGGTCGCAGAGTCCTTGCAGACTCTTTGGCGCCCTCATTCCCCGCAATTCCTACATGTTCAGGAACCCGGCAGAAGATAATCAAGACATCCACCCGGCTCGCCAAAACCGTGGCGTCACGGATATCGCAAACCAGGGGATGCGGAGATTCCAATGCCCCGAGAGCACTCAGGGCGCATTGTGAGTCGCTATAGATCACAATCCGGTCTCCGAACTGGGCACGTCGCGTAATCTCCCGTACCGAGTGGTGTATTGCTACCAGCTCGGCCGTGAAGACAGACGCAGTGCCTGGCAGAGCCCCGCTGACTTCAAACAGAGGGGACACGGCGTGGAAGCCGACCCCCTCTTCGGACTTGGAGCCATCCGTATACTCCCGGCGCCATACAAGCTTTGGGAGCAGAGGCGTGGCGGCAAATAACCAAAGGTCGTACCATCCAGGGTGGCGTCCTGGGCAGAACCAGGGGCGCCACCGGCCCGAGAGCTATATCTAGCTCTCGAAGGAGTTTCCTGGCCCTAAACCCAAAGGGCTTAGGGTATGACTGGCGTCTCTCGGCGGCATAGGCACCGTCGAGATCAGCTGCGGATGAAGTGACAGCTGCTGGCGACTGAGGGAGGCGCCAGGCTCGCGCGTACAGGCTAGTGATGCACTACACGCGGCGCAGAGCGAGTGGCATCTCCCCAGCATAGACCAACAGGCTCTCAATGGGAGAAGTGCGGAAGGCACCGGTCGCAAGGCGAAGGCCGGTGTGGTGGATCGAGTCCACCTTCCGAAATAAACGCTCGGCTGCAGGTGCATAAAACTCCATCCGTAGTCGAGCTTCGAACGAACAAAGGATCGATAAAAAAAGTAGGACAGTAGCCCTATCAGCGCCCCAAGCGCTGAACGTCACGGAACGGAGAATATCCATGGCGCGGGTACAAGAGACCCTAACGCTGCGAATATGAGCTGAGTCGGGGTGGAGCCGTGGATGGCGGCAGAAGTGCACCACCTTCGTCTTGGCCAAAGAAAACCGAAACCTGTGCGCTTCGGCATAGCGAGAGACGCGGTTCAATGCCTGTTGGAGTCGACGCTCCAGAGTTGGCATCTGGGCCGCGCCAAAAGAGATCGAAAGGTCGTCCACGTAGAGCGTAGCGAGAACAACTTCCAGTAGCACCGAGGTGATGCCGTTGATGCTCAGGGCAAAGAGTGACACACCCTCTTCCTGTTCCTTTGGGCCGGAGAGGGCTCGCCCCTACCCGTACGCGGAAACCACGATCTCGCAGAAATTCAGATATAAACATTGGAAGGCGTCCCCTCGCCCCTATTGTGTGGAGAGTCTCCATGATACCGTATCACCATGCGGTATCATAGGCCTTCTCCAGATCAAAAAATACCGTGTCATAGTGCTGTCTACGAAGGAAAGCCTCGCAGACGGCATTTTCAGTCGGAGCAGAGCATCCGACGTGTAGTGGAACTTGCGGAAGCCGCACTGTGCAGAATGCAGATGGCCTCCGCTGTCCAGGAAAAAGGCTAATCTAACATTTACCAATTTCTCCATCAACTTGCACACGCAAGAGGTTAGAGAGATTGGACGGAAACCGGTCAGAGTAGAGTGATTTCTCCCCAGGCGAGCACAGTAGCGATTCGCCAGGAATCTGGGAGAAGACTCTCCACCCAGATTCTGTTGGACAAATCTAACAGAAAGGCCATGCCTCAATCACCCAGGTGGGTGTGGAAGCATGGTGTACGGGACATCGTCCGGACCATGGGCGGTGTCCGCGGGGGAAGCAAGATTTTTTTTTTTTTTTTTTAATTAAGGGGCTATCTGGCGACTGCCGACTAAGGCATAAGTTGCCGTAAACAAACAGCCTAGTTTTAGGCTACTTTAAAAAATTAAACAGAAAACAATAAAAAGAAATGACAATAACAATAACAAAGCAATAACAAAACAATTACAAAAACAACAACAATTAAATCGGGTTAAATAAAAGGGAGAAGGCCGGCCTCCCCCAAAAAGTCAATAAGTCCACCAGTCAAAGTACACGCACTCGTCCCGAGCACAAGGGACAGGCGGTAGCGATCCCACCCATCCCGGTACCGGGACAGGTGTCGTGCGCGAAGATCACCCAGACTGGGACATTCGACAAGAATGTGCCGAACAGTCTGGGGGACGACGCAGTCGTTGCAATAGGGCGCAGGCGAGCGCTCCATCAGATAGCGATGCGTCACACGAGTGTGTCCGATTCGGAGACGACAGAAAGCAACCTGAAGCCGCCACGGCATTGGGGGATAGGTCCATGGGAACAGTCGCTGCGCAATGGCACGCAACTTTAAGTTCCCTTCGACCGTCTCCCATCTTCTTTGCCAAGCAGTCCGAAGAGCTGCCCGTATTCCTGCCATGTAGTCGGTGTGAGGAAGAGCGAAACGCTGGTCCGGTAGCAGAGTCCTCGCGGACTCTTTGGCGCCCTCATCGGCGCGCTCATTCCCCGCAATTCCTACATGTCCAGGAACCCAGCACAAGATAATCTCGACATCTGCCCGGCTCGCCAAAACCGTGGCGTCACGGATATCGCGAACCAGGGGATGCGGAGATTCCAATGCCCCGAGAGCACTCAGGGCGCTTTGTGAGTCGCTATAGATCACAATCCGGTCTCCGAACCGGGCACGTCGCGTAATCTCCCGTACCGAGTGGTGTATTGCCACCAGCTCGGCCGTGAAGACAGACGCAGCGCCTGGTAGAGCCCCGCTGACTTCAAAGAGAGGGGATACGGCGCGGAAGCCGACCCCCTCTTGGGACTTGGAGCCATCCGTATACACTGGCACGGTACCAGCGTGACACGATGTGTGCTCCAAAAAGGTCGAACGCAATACTCCCGGCGCAGTACAAGCTTTGGGAGCAGAGGCGTGGCGACAA
Source organism: Ceratothoa steindachneri (assembly GCA_963969495.1). Lineage (NCBI taxonomy): Eukaryota > Metazoa > Arthropoda > Malacostraca > Isopoda > Cymothoidae > Ceratothoa > Ceratothoa steindachneri. The sequence goes on along the minus strand of OZ018317.1, from coordinate 55,071,575 downwards.
ATAGCCAAATGTGGTACCCTCCAGGGTGGCGTCCTGGGCAGAACCAGGGGCGCCACCGGCCCGAGAGCTATATCTACCTCTCGAAGGAGTTTCCTGGCCCTAAACCCAAAGGGCTTAGGGTATGACTGGCGTCTCTAGGCGGCATAGGTACCATCGAGATCAGCTGCGGATGCAGTGAGAGCTGTTGGCGACTGAGGGAAGCGCCGGGCTCGCGCGTACAGGCGAGTGATGCACTGCACGCGGAGCAGAGCGAGTGGCATCTCCCCAGCATCGACCAACAGGCTCTCAATGGGGGAAGTGCGGAAGGCACCGGTCGCAAGGCGAAGGCCGGTGTGGTGGATTGAATCCACCTTCCGCAATAAACGCTCGGCTGCGGATGCATAAAACTCGCATCCGTAGTCGAGCTTCGAGCGAACAAAGGATCGATAAAAAAGTAAGGCGGTAGCCCTATCAGCGCCCCAAGCGCTGAACGTCACGGAACGGAGAATGTCCATGGCGCGGGTACAAGAGACCCTAAGGCTGCGAATATGAGCCTCCCAGGTGAGGCGTCGGTCGAATACAAGACCAAGGAAACGGTGCGACTCAACCACATCCAGGCGCACCCCATTAAGAAACAAATCTGGTTCGGGGTGAAGCCATGGATGGCGTCAGAAGTGCACCACCTTAGTCTTGGCCAAAGAAAACCGAAACCTGTGCGCTTCCGCATGGCGAGAGACGCGGTTCAATGCCTGTTGGAGTCGACGCCCCATCGTGTGGAGAGTCTCCATGATACCGTATCGCCATGCGGTATCATAGGCCTTCTCCAGATCAAAAAACACCGTGGCGTAGTGCTGTCTACGAAGGAAAGCCTCGCAGACGGCATTTTCCAGTCGGAGCAGAGCATCCGACGTGGAGTGAAACTTACGGAAGCCACACTGTGCAGAAGACAGATGGCCTCCGCTGTCCAGGAAATAGGCTAATCTAACATTTACCAATTTGTCCATCAACTTGCACACGCAAGAGGTTAGAGAGATTGGGCGGAAACCGGTCGGAGTAGAGTGATCTCTCCCCGGCTTGCGAAAGGCGAGCACAGTAGCGATTCGCCAGGAGTCTGGGAGAAGACCTTCCACCCAGATCCTGTTGAACAGATCTAACAGAAAGGCCATGCCTCGCTCACCCATGTGTCGAAGCATGGCGTACGGGACATCGTCCGGACCATGGGCGGTGTCCGCGCACGAAGCGAGAGCGGAACGCAACTCACTCACAGTAAACTTGTCGTTGAAGGGTTCCCCGCCTCTGGAGGTAAAGTCCAGCCGGCGGCCTTCCGCGACATCACGCATTGAATGCTGGCGGAGCAGCATCACGGCTAGAGAATGCCGAGAAAGCGGTCGCTAAGGATTCCGCCACGGACGCGGGGTCCGAGATTGCGGTCCCATTGTCCTGGAGAACGGGAGGGGGGTCCTGCGAGAACTTGCCCCGAATCCTTTTGACTCGCTTCCACACCTCAGCTAAAGGGGTCTTCCCGTTAAGTGAAGACACGTATGCCCGCCAAGAAGAGCGGCGGGCGTGCTTCGAAATATACCGGAACCTAGCCCTAGCCCGACGAAATTCAGCGACAGTGAAATCGTTCGGGCGGCGCTTATAGCGCATGTAGGCATAACGCTTCTGTTTGAGGGCCGTCTCACACTCGGCCGACCACCATGGGAGTGGTCGGCGTGCAAAACAGCCAGACGTCCTAGGAATAGTAGTCAGGCCCACGGCGATAAGGTTGCCGGAGAAGAACTCAACGGCCTCATCTACCGATCTAAACTCCTTGACTGAGATAGAGAATTCAGTCATTTCCTGAAATGCAGGCCACCGCGCCCGCGCCAAGCACCACCGAGGTGGTCTCTAAGGCGGCAGTTGCCCTGAAAAGGATATTTGAATGGGAAAGTGATCACTACCATGGAGGTCATCGACCACCCCCCCAATCAAAATCAAGCTGTGCATCCGAAGAGCACAAAGATAGGTCAAGGCAAGAAAATGAAGCGGTTCTCGGACAGTGATGCATAAACTTATCCACGTTTAGGATACCAAATCTCAAGGTCTTCGATCAGATCAGCAAGAACTTGTCCCCTGGGATTTATTGAGTAATCTCCCCAGAGAGGATGCCTGCCATTTAGATCTCCAAGCAAGAGAAAGGGCCTCGGCAACTGTGCCACGATACGGCGGAAGACCCCTGCGTCGAAGTCAGCTGATGGTGGAATGTACGCAGAAATTATAGTATACCTCCTATCCAGGTGCAGCTGCACAGCCACTGCCTGAAAGGAGGTATCTAAAGAGAAAGGAAGAACGGAGACATCATGCCGGGTGTAAACCGCGCATCCCCCAGCCCAGCCATCCCGTGGTGGTGGGGTCGCAAGACCCTTATACCCCGGGATGGTGGGCAGGGGGCACGCACTTAGCATGGTCTCCTGCAGAAAAATAGCTAACGGGAAAGGGACAAGAGGAGCCTCCGCAGCTCCTCCCAGTTGGCACAGAGTCCATGGCAATTCCATTGAAGGAATATGCCCTCCTCGAATAGAAGACCCTCACGGGAATGGCTGTACGCTTCTTTTAACTATTTCAAGAAGGTACAGATCACCAATATAACCGGTATTCAATACAACATAGCCAAAGTCAATAATTGGACGAATATGCAAAACAAACACCTGGCACATAAACTGAATTGATCTATAAATGGTATCTCATAGAATATTATTAGCAACACCATTAGTTTTAACAAAGACCTCTCTAATATGAAGGAGTTTTAGAGTTGCATCTACCAAAATGCCAAGGTCCTTAAAGGAAGATTTAGATGGAATAGGACCATCGCCCAAGTAGTACACACCTATAAGAACAGCAGGTGAATGACAAAAGGAAAAGGAAAAGCCTCAGGATTTACTTTTATTGTAAATTAGAGAAATGTCATTTTGTAGAGAAACACAAGCACCATTATTATTAAACTTGCTCAGATCAACATGGAGAGCCAAATACAATTTTAAATCTGCAAAAAAGATGATTTTACTGCTGAGACCAGCATAAATGTCATTTATTATAAATTAAAAAAAAGAACAGGACCCACTACAGAACCATGTGGAACCCCATTAGTAACATCAACTGAGTAGCTGGAAGAACCCTGCACTACAACCTTCAAACTTCTGTCTGTTAAGAAATTGCTGAACCATCCAAGCAATGGGTTATAAATACCAAGTTGTGTGGGTTATAAATACCAAGTTGAGAAAGTTTGATAATAAGCAATCTATGATTAACAACATGAAAGGTTTTAATATAATCAAAATAAAGTACATCAACTAATGCTCCAAGATCCATATTTTTGCTAATATACTCATAAGTCAGTAGTAATTGATCAGGGACAAATAGGTTAACACGAAAGCCAAATTGAGAGCGCGAAAGTAAAAAGTTTGACTCTAGATAATTAAACATTTTTGAAACAATGGCTCTTTCCAATGTTTTACAACAATTATAGACGTCATACTAATAGGCCTATAATTGGATGGATTGGCGTGAATGCCACTCTTGAATAAAGGTAGCACATAAGCAACCTTCCACAGTGAAGGAACAGTCATTGACGAGAGGCTTTTACTAAAAGAGAAGAAATAAGGGATAGCATAAAACAGTAGCACAATTTTTTAGAACAATGGGAGGAATATTGTCGGGCCACAACTTAGAGAATTTTTAAAGATTTTTAATGCATTTAGCACATCAATGATTGTAAGATCTTCAAATGTGAACTTTGAAATAGAAAACTGGTGATGAAAGAGAGCTAAGGGCGCTTTCCTCACAAAAACTGATGAAAAATAGTCAGCCAAATGGTTGGCCACTGAACAGTTATCATATACTCAGGAACCATTAGTGATCAAAGGTCCCACAGCCGGCTTGTCTCTTAGGATCATTATGCTGGGCTAGAGAATCTTCGTAATTAGAAACTGCTGATAAAATCATGTTTAAAGCAAATGTTAATTTCACCGAAGTTCACACAGGCTTGGACAGTTAAAGAAGAATTTTGACTGAAGCGCTTCCGTAGGATCTTATACCTACGCCAGGCATTAGACTTTTGTTTAGAAATGGCCAATGACAACTCCTTAGTCCAAGAAGGCTTGAATTCCTTCACCTCTTTACAGGGTACAAAATAGGAAATAGCAGAGGACAAAAAATTAGTATAATTCTGTTCGATATTACAACCATGAAATACCTCCTCCCAGTTGAAAGTAGAGATAGTCTTTCATTACGGAAAATTTAGTCCGAAACCAGTCAAGATGTTTACATGGTGTCAAAAAATTAACTTCAGGGGAAACCACAGAACACCTTCATGATCACAACCAGGAAGAGGGTCCAAGCATGACAACTCAGAGATTTTAGCATTACAAGAAGTGAACACCAGGTCAAGAATGTTATTAGAGCGAATGAGTGGGAAAATTGACCTATTGAGTAAGACCGAGAGGGTTAAAAAGAGTGAGAGAGGAATGAGTGTGCAACAGGGACTAAGCCAGACCAGTAAATTTCAGGCAGGTTGAAGTCACCCAGGTAGAGGTCACCACTTAAAGATTAAAAAAACAGAGGTGCAGACTGGATGTTAGAAAATATTTTTTCACTAACAGAGTGGTGGATTATTGGAATAGTTTGCCACCTGAGATGGTAGACAGCCCAAATTTGAATGTTTTCAAACGCAGATTAGATGATTATATGGGGATGGAGGGTTAACTTCTTACTTTTTGGTATGGGAGGGTATGTTTCTTAACTCATTCCTGTGGATGCAGTTTCTTTTTATTGTATATTTTGGGGAACTTTGATTTTGTTTTTGATAGACTCCTATGGAGGGCTTAAATTATATATTGTAGATGCATAACATAAAATAACATAATTTCACGGATGACAAAAGCCACAAGGGCCTATCAAAGGTCATCCGTATCCCTCAAATCCCACCCACATAATGCATCCATAGGATGACCTTTGATAGGCCCTTGTGGCTTTTGTCATCCGTGAAATTATGTTAGTTGTTGTTGATTTGGGCTGCTTGGATGGTAGTCACATGAGCCCTGCTGCAAGTAGTTTGTTGCAGGTAGGTTACTTGGTCAAGTTATTTTAGATGGTACTTAATTAGTAATAGTTGTGACTTAAGTTTATTGCTCATATTCTTGAGAGCTGTCCACTGTTGGTGATGAATTTTGCCGTCTCATTTTGGATTTGTTGACGGATGGGGGGGTCAAAACCTGCTCCATCTAGTAGGATTGCCAAGGTTAGCTGACGGATTCCCAGGCTTGATAGGAGAGCCCTCAGTGTGATACGAAGGCTGTAGAAACGATGGCAGTGTAGCAGGAAGTGTTCCACTGTCTCCTCTTGATTCTGGCACCACCTGCAGTATGGGTAGTCTGTCAAGCAAAGTTTGTACCTGTGCCTGTTCAGGCCACAGTGTCCAGTCTTCAGGCGGAATAGGGCCACATCCAGGCGACGGTGCTTGTGGGCGGCTCCACGGTGCAGGGGAGGTGTCGCTGCGGATTTGTCCAAGGCTGGTGTCTTGTAGCGCAAGTCTAAGTTCGGTGTCCCACTTCTTTTTTTATCTCTTTCCTGGTAAGAGTTCGGGCATCGTGGTATTCAAGTTGGAGAGGTTCCTCTGTGTCTGGCACTGCCTCCCTTGTGGCTTGATCAACAATTTCATTTCCCTGAATTCCAACATGTGATGGAACCCATTGCAGTGTGATCTGCCGTCCTCCTTTTTTAAGGTGGTGTAGTTGTGCCTGTATCTAGTGTACCAGGGTAGTGTAGGTGTGGGTGAGCCTATTGGTAATTAGTGCCAGACTAGTTTGGGAGTCAGTGTAGATCACCACCTTGTCAGTTGTTATAAGGTTGATGTTGTCCAGAGACCCAGGATGGCATGGAGTTCTGCGGCTATATTAGAGTGGCTGGGTGGTAGCCTCCAGGTTCTGCAAAGTTTGGTGATGGGGAAATAGAATGCAGATGATGAAATGCCCTTTTCTGGTGAGTGGGATCCGTCTGTAAAAACTGGGGTGTGTGAGGAGTACAGCTCATTGTGCCTGTTGAGGAAAAGTTGCTGGGCAAGTTGGGGTGGGTCCATTCCCTTATGGAACTTGACGTCTAGGTGGAGGGAGATTTGGGATGCAAGATCATACTGTGGTGGAATTGGTGAGACAGCTGAGTTTGGGCCTGGTATGTGGGGCAGAGGGAGTGAGGCATCTTGAAGGATTGAGAGTGTTTTTTCTATCAGGGGGAGGTTCTTGATGGGGCCAACTCCTGGAGACTTCAGGGCATCATGAGTATTGTGGTGACTGGGTGGCTGGGTGGAGCTGTGGATGCCTTGTAGACTGTGTTGCACATTTTCACATGGCGGGTGTGGTCCAGTGGCAGGAGTCCTGATTCCACGTGGAGGCAGGGGATGGGTGTGGATATAAATGCCCCAAGAGCTATCCTCAGTGTGGCGTTCTGCACAGTATCCAGCTTTTTTAGGTTGGTAGGAGAAGCGGATCCATAAATGGCCGCCCCATATTGTAATTTGCTGAGGATAAAGGTTCTATACAGCATGAGGAGTGTATCCCTGTCAGCTCTCCAGCTGATCCCCGAGACCCGCTTCATGACGTCGATGCGCTTGAGGCAGGCAGTGCGGAGGTATGTGATGTGCTGCTTGAAAGTGAGGATGGGGCCATCAAAAACTAGGCCTAAGAGACTATGTGATGTGACATATGGGATGGCTGCCCTTTCTATGGTGATTGTTGGTAGCTGGGGAATCCTCTTCCTTGTGAAACACATGAGGTGGCTTTTCTGTGGATTTATCTTCAGGTCCCATTGTGTTGTCCACTGGTATAACAGGTTTATTGTTTCTTGCAACCCCTCTTGTGCCTGTAGGAGTGTATCAGCTCTGTGCAGTATGGTGATGTCATCTGCATAGACTAACAGGGTGAACTGTGATGTTGGGATGTCTCTCATCAGGATGTTAAAGAGTGTGGGGTTCAGGACTGATCCTTGTGGTATGCCACGCTGGAGTGGGTGTGGTGAGGAGGAACTGTTTCCCACGGCAACTGAAAATGTCCTGAGGGTAAGGAAATCCTGGAACCATCTTAGGGGGGCACCATTCAATCCCATTATTGACAGTTTCTGAAGTATTCCCCCATGCGATGCTGTGTCAAACGCTCCCTGCAGGTCGATGAAAGCTGCGAGGAGGACAGTTCGGGTCTGGTAGGCTCTCCTGATGTTATGTTCCATGATGAGGAGGAGGTCCTCTGTGCCTCTCTGAGGGCGGAAACCAAACTGGTACACTGGAAGAAGGTTGTTGTGTTCCAGCCACCAGGTAAGACGAGTGTTGATCAGCCTCTCCATCAACTTTCCCAGACATGAGAGAAGACTGATGGGCCTGTAGGAGTTGGAGAGCTTTGGATCCTTGCCTGCCTTTGGTATGGGGATCAGCATTGCATGCTTCCATGGTGTTGGAAATGTTCCTGAACTCCAGCTTTGGTTGAAAAGTGTGAGGAGCTGGGCACGTGCTGTGTTGGGAAGATTGGTGATGAACTCATTAGGCACTTGGTCTGATCCCACTGCCTTCCCTTTTTTCAGGTTCTTTATTGCACAGTCCAGTTCGTGGAGGGTGAGTGGAGATGACATGCTTGTTGAGGCGTGCAGAATTTCTGGTGTTTGGGGTGGAGCCAAGAAAACAACAGAGTCTGGGAGGCCATAGATGGTGTTGTAGTGTGCAACCAGTAGTTCCGCTTGTTCAGATGGACGTAGGACTCTTGTGTCTGGACCTCTTAGGGGAAGAGAGGAAGGGGTGGGTCGACCAGACATGGCACGGATGAATTTAAATGTTTGAGATGGACTGCTACGGAAGGATAGGGATGAACAATGGGTGATCCATGAGGCCTTTTTTGCATGAGCTATTGTTTTTCTCTTGACCGCGTTGAGTCTGCGATATGTGATTTGGAGGTGTAGGCAGGGACACTTCCTCCAGGCTCTTCGCTGATCACGTACTGCCATCTTACAGAGTTCATTCCACCAGGGGACTCAAGGATGGGGGTCGTATGTACTGTTTGACTTTTTGAAGTGTTTGTGACCTATTTCAGTCAGCTGGGTTGTTAGGTCAGCTGCCATGCTCTCAGTGTTTGGGGACGTGGGAGTTTGTATTGCGGCGGCATCTGCATTAAAAGCTTCCCATTTTCCTGTATTTAAGAGCCAGCGTGGTCTCAGGGAGATTGGTGGGGGGGTATTGCCTCCTAGATGGATGAACACTGGGAGGTGGTCACTAGCCATGTATGGGCCTACTTCAACTTCTGCATCACTGAATAGCCCACTTCCCAGGCAGAGGTCTAGGAGTGGGTGCCCCTAAACGGAACAATCCTTGTGGGTAGGCCTGGAGGAGTGAGGAGGGTTAGTGGTGAGGTGAGCAGTGAAATAAAGAGGGAATGACCTGTGGGGTTTATGGTGCTTCGGGGAATACCTGGCTGCCAGTGTGGGTGTCTTGCATTGAAGTCCGCCATGACTAGTGTTGGTGGGGTTAGCTGGTTGAAGTAGTGAGTGAGTTCTGCTTCTGTTACATCAGTGCATGGGTTATAGCATATAAATATGGTGGCCCATCTCCTGTTCAAAGATATTTGCACTGCCATGGTTTCAAGTGTCCCTCCCGGGAATTGCTGCAGTGAGAATTCTGCACATGCCATCTTCTTGTGGGTAAGTAGGACAAGCCCTCCACCTTGCCTGTTTTGACGATCCTTCCTATGGATGTTGTAGCCCTGGAATGATATACTGAGGTGTTGTTGGAGCCATGTCTCACAAATTCCTATTAGTAGCTTGCAGTTTGACATCTGCCAGCTTGCGGGAGACTGAGCGAGCATTCCAGAATATGATGGTGTTTTGCTGATATGCCATGATTACTGGGTGAAGATGGCAAGAAGGGCAGGGATGAGATGGCGGAGGATTGATAATATGGAGCAGCCTTGTTGGTAGAGTGAATAACCTTTTCAGAATATGTTAAGTGAAGGGACCAGTGACCACCAGTCGATGCTGCCGAGTCGCCTGTCTTTTCCGGCATTTGGGGGTGTGTGACTGGTCCTAGATTTAGTTCCTTTAACCTTTTCAGCATACGTTTGATAAGTGGGTTGTTCACTTTTCCTGGAGGTAGGTGTGGGGTGGATCTCAATGTCAGCAAACGGGTGGTGTGCGCTGGAGAGACGTGCTAGCGGGCCGGTATGTTGCCTGTAAAACGGCGGTGTGCTTGGGGGTAGCGGGGGCAGTGTGTGTGGGTATCAGTGCGCCAAGAGGTTGTGGCGTCTGCCTTGCATGTGTACTGATCCTCATCTATCGTGTCATTAAGGATAGTGAAGGAATTATTTAGAATCAAAGTGGAAGGCACTTTGTTCAGTGCAGCAGGAGGAGGGATGCGAGTTCTTTGGGTGCGTGTACTGGTGTTAGATTGTGTGTTTGGGGAAATGGGCTTTGGTCTGATTTGTTTGAGTTTTGTGTTTGTGTCCTCTGTGTTCACTTTTTGTTGTCTGCAGTGTTCATTAATCCCTTCTGCCTTCAGCAGTGCTGGACATTTCTTGCTTAATAAACGGTGATCTTCCCGGCAGAAGTAACAGTATGGGGTGTTCATGCACTGATTCCCCTCTGGTGTTTTGAAGGGTTGGTAGCCACTGCAGTTATTGCATCTGACTTTGTACCTGCAAGCTAGTGCTCCATGGCCAAACTGATAGCATCTGCGGCACTGGAGGGCTGGTAATTTGAATTCGGTCACATTCTTCACTTGGTGCCCCAGTGCTATTTGCCTGGGAAGTTGAGTGCCCTGGAAGGCCAGCCTGAAGAATCTGGACCCATCTGCTCATGGTGGTGTCCTTGAGAGCGACACCAACATGGTCAAGGAAGTCAAATTCTTCAGCCAGGTTCTCGGCAGTGTACTGGGGGCTGAACGGTCCCACCTTACCATACAGCAAGCTGGGGTTGAGGCCACTGGACTCCCAGCACTGCACCCTCCATGGGCCAAGGGTGGTGATATCTTCTAGTCTGCATGCCAGCTTGTTCAGGCCATCATGGGTCACCTCCAACCGTATAGCCTGGCCGGTGCCCAGCTGTCTGATGCGGCCTTGTAGTATGTATTTCCCCAGCAGGGATTCACTAAGGGCCCTGGTCAGGGCTGTTGGGTGGGCATTCAGCATCTTACCTTCAGTGGACTTGATGGAAATTTTTACATTTGCCTGTTCTTCACCTGAGCCACCCTCTCTTGGCTGGTCACCGTCATGGTAATTTACCCTTACCGGCTGTGGTAAGGGCTGGTTTGCGTTCCTAGCAGATTTTGAGGTGGGTGGGTGATGGTCACAGTCGGTTTCCACCTCCAGGGGTCGCTTAGCTGCCGATGCGTGATTTACCTGCATGGGAGCAGCTGGTTCGTCTTCCTCTTCTTCAGATTTACCCATGACGCACTAGGTATACATCCAGATGTCTTCCGTGTTGTTACTCCAAAAATGATTAGGGAAAACAAACGAGAGAGAACCGGTACGAAGAAATCTCATCGAGAAACCTTTCCGAAAAGGCCTATTATAAATGCGGACCTTTGTTTTTCAAAACGCGATATCTTCCAAAAATCTGAAGTACCGATGGCTGCGCCCAGCAAAAATGTAAACAACAATAATAAAGCATCCTTGGTAAACCAAAATCAAGTTGTAAACAATGTAATTCGGACCACCGTAACTGAATCAGAAGGTATTCCTAATGACTTTTGCGGAAATTGTAAGGTAAAAGAAAATTTAATAAATATAAATGGTAACGCTGATGTAGAGAGAATAAATGCTGGTAGTAATGATATACCGAATTGTCATAGTCTTAATGATAGTGATAAATGTGCGTGGTGTCAAAGTGTATGTGATATTGGAATAAAATGCAATGGCCCTTGCAGAAGATGGTTCCACTATTCATGCACAAGACTGCCGACATACTTTATTATTCTACTTGAACACTCAAAACGACATTACACATGCGAGAACTGTGTCAAAAATATGGTTCCAATCTTTGATAGTGAACATGTGCGAGTCGATGGAGTGATAGCTAAAGAAGAACAAGATGATGAGAAGACCATACAAAAACGACAAACAAAGAAAATTGAAGAGAAACCCTTGGCAATTCAACAAACGGTAGCAAAAATAGTTGACTATACTAGTAGCACAGTCAAAAATAAAAATAAAAATAGAACAGAGATACCCAAGGAAAACAAAACTGATAGTAATGGTGACAAGAAAAAATCTCAAAAGAAAGTCAGCCCTGTTTGCTATTACTATAAATACAGTGACTGCAAAAAGGGGAAAAACTGTACATACAGACACCCTCCGCTCTGCAAATTTTTCATGAGAGATGGGTATGGCCTAAATGGATGTGCGGAAAAAAAATACTGTGAATTTACACATCCGCATATATGTCCAAATTCGTGGTATAATGGAGAATGTAATGAATTAGGCTGCAAAAACAAGCATATTACTGGCACATACAGTCCTAAAGGATTTATGGGAAAAAAAGAAAAAAAACAGGAAGATGAGAGCTCTATTAATAATAAAAAACCTCTTTATTCAAGCATTGTAAAAAGTGAAAACAAAACTGGTGAAACTAAAATCAATGAGAATGAAAATTTTTTAGGCCAAATTATGCAGCAAATACAGCAAAATCAAAGCCAAATTGCTGCCATAATGTCAATGATTCAAAGAAATTATACAACTCAAAATCAGATTCCTACATACCAACTTATACAGAAACAAATTCCAATGCAATTTTAGACAATTATAATATAGTTTATTTCAATATTAATGGCTTATATAGCCAATCAAATAACACAAAAATACCTTTTTTACAAGATATGTCTAGCAGCAATACCCTGATGATAGCCATTACAGAAACCCATCTGAGGCCTGAAATAAAAGACTCAGAAATTCAAATTGATAAATTCAATATATACAGATGCGATCGAGATAAAAGAATTCATGGGGGAGTTGCTATATATGTAAAAAATGACATACCTAGTGAAGAGATCTTAAAATATTCAAATGGAGAATGTGAGATATTAATTATTAAAATAATGATAAAATCTGATATCTACTATGCAATTAACATATATCGACCACCTAGTGCAACACCTGAAAGCTTCTCAAAGGTTATTGAAAAAGTTAATGAATGCAAAGAGATAAAAAATTGCAGCAGTAACTTAATAATCTTGGGGGACTTTAATTTTCCGAATGCAAAGTGGAATGAAAATGGACTTCTGGAGTCGGGTATAGAAAAAGGAAATCATAGCATAGTACAATATCTCATGTCTGATTTCTATTTGACTCAATTAATATTAAAGCCTACAAGAAAAGATAATATTCTTGATCTGGTATTTACTAATAATAATGAATTAATAGATGAAATCCAAATCTCTGAAACAATTCACTCAGATCACAGCATCATTAACTTAGAGACAAATATTCCTATAGAACCTATCAAGATAAACAGCTCTGGTATAAAAGTCCCCTTTGGGGATCTTAACCTTTACAAAAGTGACTGGAAATCAATCAATGAAAAATTGAGCCTTATAGATTGGATTAGTGAACTAGAAGGATTGGATGTTGATCAGACCTGGAAAAAAATACAGCAATACATGACTGATATTATTTATGCTAATACTCCAAAAAGACAAACAAAATCTAATAAAATTACCAAAGAACATAGAAAGAGAAAAAGTCTCATGAAAAAAAGAATTAAGATCACAAAAAATCTAAATAAAACATTGGATGTAGAGAAAAGAAATAAATTGAAAAACAATATACTGGAAATAGAAAAAGAAATAAAATTATCCCACTCAAGGGAGAATACTGATGAAGAAAATAAAGCTATACAACGAATAAAGGAAAGTAGTAAATATTTATTTAAATTTGCAAAAAAGAAAAACTTAGCTAGAACTAATATTGGACCACTTTTATCATCTGATAACAACTTAACCTCAGACCCTAAAACAATTGCCGATATATTACAAAAACAATACGAATCAGTATGGAGCACTCCAGTCAAAAGTACATTAGAAGATTCTGCGAACAGGAATACAGTTGAAACAATTAGTGATATACAGTTTCATGAAGCAGATATATCAAAAGCTATTGATCTAATACCTGAAAACTCAGCACCAGGACCTGATGGGATAGGGCCTATCATCCTAAAAAAACTGCAAAATATCATTAGCAGCTCCAATATATATGCTGTGGAGAAGATCACTAGACAGCAGCAAAATTCCAAACTGTATGAAAATTGCAAAAGTAAAACCAATCTTTAAACAAGGATCAAAAAAATTACCAGAGAATTGTAGACCAGTATCTCTCACATCTCATGTGATTAAAATCCTTGAGAGAATTGTTAAAATAAATGTAGTAAACTTCTTGGAGAGCAATAAATTATTAAAAACGTTTCAGCATGGTTTTAGGCAAAAAAGATCCTGCCTCACTGAACTTATCGACTACCGCAATGAAATATTGCAAGCAGTATTAGACAATAAAAACATGGACGTCATTTACCTTGATTTTTCTAAAGCTTTCGACAAAGTGGACCACAACATCGTACTGAAAAAAGCCCAAAAATTAGGAATTGTGGGGAAAATATCAAAGTGGCTAAAAGAATTCTTAATGAATCGTAAGCAAGTGACTATAGTAGATGGCCATGAATCATATGTCTCTGAAGTAGTAAGTGGTGTTCCACAAGGAGCGTACTGGGCCCCTTATTGTTTTTAATAATGCTGAATGATATAACTGAAACCATAAGAAACAGCTCTTTATATTCATTTGCTGATGACACAAGAATTTTAAAAACTATAGAAAATATATTTGACAGTGAGAAATTGCAGGAAGACTTAAATGCAACATATGAATTTGCCAAACAGAATAATTTAAAATTTAATGAAACAAAATTTGAGCTTATTAAATTTGGATTACAAGATAACTTAAAAAAAATTACTAACTACAAGACCCCCAGTGGAAAGCTAATTGTAGAAAAATCAGATATTAAGGACTTAGGTGTGTACATATCTAATGACTTATCATTTAAGGTACATATTGATGATGTTGTTAACAAGTGCAGGCGAATGAGTGCTTTTGTGTTAAGAACATTCAAAACCAGGGAAAAGTCAGCCATGTTGATATTGTTCAAAGCATGCATCCAACCCCATCTAGACTATTGTGTCCAATTATGGTATCCCTATGAGGTAAAAAACATGCAAAAGTTAGAAGGTATCCAACGGACTTTCACAGACAAAATAAGAGGGATGGAAGGACTAAATTACTGGCAAAGACTGGAAAAATTGAATTTATACTCAGTTCAAAGAAGATATGAGAGATACATCATAATATATATTTGGAAGGTCATTGAAAACCTCGTAATTCCACCTGAATCAGAAGAAATAGTTCCAGTATACTCTCAGAGATATGGAAGAACTTGTCAAAAATTCCATCTGTCAAGCTCTAATAGATATAAAATCCATCAGTACAACTCATTATCAAGATTTGGAACTAAACTGTTTAATGTGCTTCCTAGAACAATAAGAGATTTTAGTGGTACTACCGACAGCTTTAAAAATAAATTAGACAAATACTTAATAGACCTTCCAGATGAACCTAATATTATAGGCTACAAAAAATTTATTGCTGCCTCTTCAAACTGTATAGTTGATCAAGCGCAGCATAAATACTTTAGCAGATAGCAACAGTACATAATAATTGGAATAGAATACAAGGGGTGTCTGCCACGCAGTGGCCCCGCTTCATGGTCTCAGCTGGATTTATGAAGCAAAAACCTTTCAAGAGAGGTCAAGAGAGAGAGGTACCTCCGTCGTCCGTGAGTTTTTAGAATCGAAAATCGAAATTGTTATGTTATGTTATGATTAAATCAGTAAATTGGTACCTTCGATCTTAGGAGGGTTCAACTTTATTTGTTTTAGGATTTAGCTTATTTTAAATCGTATATCGTAAATATAAATCACAATAATTGTAGAACAGCAGCTGTCAAACACGTCAGTGAATTTTCATCAAAGAAAAAAAAATTGTAATTGGAGGGAGAATTTATTCTTTAAATACACGAAAACAGATGAAATTTAATGTTAAAGTTATTATTTTGTTTTGTTTGCTTTTTCTTCTTCTACTTGTGCCTCCTTTTAGAACGGTGTTTTAGCTTTTTCTTAACAAGACGTTTATTGGTTTCAGCCCAAGTTTGATATAACTCTAGAGGAGGATTTTGAGCATAAGTTAATTTTATCGTAGCTAAAATAGATAAGGATAAGTATTTCATTCATTCCGCTAAACATATTTAGAAAGAAATTTTGACAACATAAAAAAATACGAACTGGGCAAAATCATCTTGATATTTTCCCAAAAGTAGTGGAGAGAACGGCCCTAGCAGTAAAATTGCATCAGCAAGGAGCCTCGCAGGAATAGGGAAAATTATACCAAATGTCCACGCGTATATATATATATATATATATATATATATATATATATATATATATATATATATATATATATATATATATATATATCAAACAAACTGAAAGAAACAAAATACGGGGGGGGGAAAAAATTCGGAAATATTATTTCCTAATTCGCAAAAATTCCGTGTGCATGGTTCGAATTCCACCCCTGTACAAAATTTTTGCAAATTGGGAAATAATATTTCAAAAGAAGGGTTTCTTGGATTCATTTTCATCATTTTTTTGCACTCATGAAAGATTTACACACACACACACACACACATATATATATATATATATATATATATATATATATATATATATATATATATATATATATATATATATATATATATATATATATATATATATATATATATATATCCCCCCAAAACGGGCCTGCACACACCTTTTGTGATATATCCTTTATTCATTCACTAATCACCCTTACTCTGCAGGACATGACACCAGCAACGCCTTTGAACACAACTAGATCTCAATGGGAGCTTCAGCAAAGAATAAACTGCGTCAAACATTACTACAATACAGGCTCGTTCAAGAAAGTGCAGGAGACTTACGTGCATCATTTCGAATGTTAAAAAGCCCCCTCCATGAGCAGAATTCAGGGCTGGTTGGTCCAATTCGAGAACTATGGGACAGTGGAGAACCTCAATGGAGCCAGTGACTACCGTCCAAGCCATTCAGGAGGCCCTAGGAAGCGTACAGCTGAGCTGGTCGAGAGCGTGAGCCCCTCTGAAGTTTTCAGGCTGACCTTCCGAGTTCATGATCACTATTTTGTATATATAAAATAAAGAGGTTCATGTGGATGGTGGTGCTCGCTGGTAAGTGACTTTTTTGTTTCGGTGTGGTTCTCTTTATCGAATTCGTTCGTACTTGGGAGGATCTGTTATCGGACACCTTCCCATGCCTCCCAAGAAGTCGCCCAGGAAGGCGTCCCCTAAAAAAGGGGTCCAAACAGCCACGCGATCCCGTGCCCGCCGGTCCATTAGTTCCGATGCCGGAGCTAATGCATCTCTAAAATTTATGTATACAAAATAGTGATCATGAACTATTTAAACACAGCGAGATCACTTTAAAGTTAATTTAGACAAATATTAGTTAACGTTATCAGGAGCACGGCCAGAACACGAGTCCCGACCTTTGAACCGGTAGCCCGTTATATAGTTGGAGCGTAGCGAGGTCATGATTGTTATGACGTCACTGGAGTCGATTAATGACATCATCGCCAATCGCACCACCTTAGATTAAGGAGACTCGGAAGGTCAGCGAGGTTATCTTCGGAGGGGACCCAAGTCCCCGCCGGTCTCCTTTGAATAAACAGAAAATGGAAAAAAAATAAGAACCCGTGTGGGCAGAAAGCCAAGAAACTATGCAAAACGGCCCCTTTTAACATAAGGGACAAGGAGGCCGTGGAGTTTGTATAAATAAACTCGTCAGGATTGGTGCAGAAGGCAATAAGAGCCGCAATGTACTCGGCGTGCATCGCATGGGTGGTACTCGCAAGAACCCATCCAAGAGCTTAGAGGGTAGCATCGGAGTGAATGAATCCTTCCTTCGTGGGGCGGAATCACAACACCCATTCCGAGGAAATGAGGGCCCCCAGTAGGGAGACCCTGTTGGAGCGGGCGTAGGACAGTTGGGACCAGAACCTAGGGAAGAACCTTTTCCAATGACGGGAGCTGGAAAGGGGGGCAGAATAATGAACGGATTTAGTTTAGTGGGGACATGCCATATACCAGTCGGTCATCGGAGGAGTTTTGGGTGACCAGGAAGACGCGATGACTACATCTTACCTCCGATGACTCCTCCCAAACCCTGCTCACAGGTTCTGGAAGATAGATGCCATTACTGGGTGGGGGGAGAAGCATAATGCTTGTAGGACCCCCAGGAACACCTTCACACCCTGCCCGGCAGCGGCCTGGTCAATGTTAGATGGGTGTTGAACGCCGAGGCACAGACTGTCGGACACGAAGTCACATATGTGACGCTGCAGGGGATCCCGTACTATCTTGGCTAGGGGATCGAATAAACTAACCTGCTCACCCTCCTCGTCACCTACCTCACTGCTCTCGTCCTCACGTAACTCAAGCTGAGGTTCCGGAGGCGCATCCTGAACAGGATTCTCCTCCGGAAGAGGAGCAATTGGTCCGGGAACTTCATCGAGTTCGGGAGACCGTGCAGTTCCAATGCCTCCAAAGCGGCGCAAAGTCCTGAGTCCTCCTGTAGCAACCTCTCATGGTCGTCCGGAACTGGCGGAAAGGCGATGTTTAAGGCCTCAACAGCTGTGGCCAGACTGGGGTCCGCGGCAAGAAGTCGGTACTGGTCATCCAACTGGAAGTCATCCAGATCAGCCTCCGTCGAAAGGTAGCTGTGGGAACGGGCGACTAGTTCCTCGAGTGATGGGGGAATGCCGACGTCAATCCTTCTGGGGAAGGAGGGTCTGGGGACTAAACCAATCGCCGGGAACGGAGATACCTGAGAGATCGTCAGCGCCAACATCCAACTGCGAGAGGGAAATACCCCTCAGGGTTCGGAACAGAGAGCCTGGGAAGGGAGGGAGAAGGGGGAAGGAAAACAGAATTTCCTTTATGGCCCATGACTCCTCCTCCCACTCGTTAAGGTTTACGGGATCTAGATCTACCACATTTACCCTTGCCGCGGGACCGAGTCCTTGGTGGCCGCCGCTGCTTCTGCTGCCCTGCCTGACGTTGGGGCTGTCTTTGCCGGTTATCATAATCCGAACACTGGGACCGCAGGACCGCACGGTTATACAGAACGGGATCAATATCTATACCCACCTCTTGAGTAGACTGTAGGCCGGAGTCCTCTAGGGCATAAGCCAAGTTGACTAGGGACACAAAATAATAAAGCCTAAGACGAGTGTTCAATCGGGCCTCCGCGGTGACCCACAACCGATCCCTTAAGCGGTGGAGGATGACCAGGAGTTCGACCTCCTCTAAATCACTAGTGCGAAAGGGTGAAGCGGGGGAGGTGATCCAAGCACCCAAATGCTCCTTAATTATCAAGTCCCAGTCGGGGACAACTCGACGGGGCTGTATAACCTGAGGGGGACCTAGGACAGCCTGGAAACCAGCGTGGGGGAGATTGTCTAGGGAAGGGACCAGGTCTCTTCGCGGATTTAGCAGACTCGCATTAACCGTGCTGTTCTGAGGCAGGGGCGGTACCTCCCGAGTGCCAAGGGAGTCGAGCACCTGATTCCTCAGAGTGTCTTCGTCTTCAGGTTTCGAATATGAAGGAGGAACTCGGGGAGGGGTGGGGCAAGGAGGGCGTGTTTCCCGACTGGAAGTTCCGGCGGGCGCGGGATCGCGTGGCCAGTTGGACCCCTTTAGTGGGGTCACCTTCCTGGGCGACTTCTTGGGAGGCATGGGAAGGTGGCCGATAACGGATCCTTCCAAGTACGAACGAATTCGCTAAAGAGAACTACACCGAAACAAAAAGTCACTTACCAGCGAGCCCCACCATGCACACGCACCTCTTTATTTTATGTATACAAAATAGTGATCATGAACTATCGAAACACAACGAGATCACTTTAAAGTTAATTTACACAAACATTAGTTAAAGTTATCAGGAGCACGGCGATAACACGAGTCCCGACCTTGATGATGATGATGATGATGACGTGTGTATAGAAAGGACAGAGAGGGATCACTGTGTAACACAGGCGAACAGGCAGTCGTAGAGGAAAAGGTTGCGGAAATAACTTGAGAAATGATAGGAAGAGTTGATAGATCGGTGGCTAGACACCGATGCGTGGTGTGGTTGGGTGGGTCTCGAGGTGTTCGTGACTGGACTAGGGTTGGAGGGTGGTCAGGAAGGAGAGCGTGTCTGCTTATCCGGAAACGTGTTACTCATGATGCCTTTAGCTTATACGAAAAACGATATGGGTTGCAGGTGGTCATGGGCAGCGGGGTATCGCGGTACCATCGCATCGCATGTAGTGTGGTGTATAATGGGTCTCTGGCGAGTTTCCCGAGTTGTTTTATGAGTCTGGTGTGAGCGTATGTGTTGAGGGGTGCTAATTTGTTGTTGTCGTGTAGTGTGGATATTCTCGTGTACAGTGGAGAGCGGCAAGCGCGCTTCAAAGTAGAGTTCTGAATGCGCTGAACCTTCTGCTGCCACGTGTCACTCGCGTCTACGAGTGACAGTGGGGCGTACGTGAAAAGAGATCGCACGAGTGTTTTGTATAGGTGTAACTGAATTTTTATGCTCGCAGGGTAGAGCCTGCGCAGCGATGTGTTTGTACGTGAGACTCTTACTTGTATTATTTTCTGGTGTATATTGAACCTGAGGGTATGGTCAAAAATTACACCAAGGATTTTTGTATGTTGTGTGTATTCGAGCCTTGCGAAAATTCGTATTTCCTTGCAAAATTATCAGATATAATTTTTGAACTGAGGACCTGCGCCTGAAACTACTAGTTCTTTACTGACTTATTTAGCAAATGTAGAATGCAAAATCGTTAATGAAATTATTAATCCACTGGTAGTAAATGCCTTTTATTTTTCAAATAAAAAAAATCCATAGTTACTTTGCGATTACACCGCAATAGGCTGTGCTATCATATCTTTCATGTGCGAAATTAAATTGGGTCCCCATATTGGGGAGGGGTGGGGGCATATCCTATTTATATATTTTTATTTATTTATTAATATTATTCTTGTTCATCTTGCTTTTCCACTTGATTTTTCTTTTTCTTGCCTGTTGTTCATCTTGCTTTTCCACTTGATTTTTCTTTTTCTTGCCTGTTATCATCAAATCTTCTTCTTGTTTTTGACTGAATTTCGTTTTTCTTAAGTTGGCCCTTCGAACGTTTTTCTTTCCTCCATTTTCTTCTTTGGCTTCCGTATTCTGGTTAGGTTGGTCCTTAATCTTCGTTTTCTTTTCTTGAGAGAGCTTCATAAAAGTTCTTGGACTTGAGTTTCGAACGCGCTACCTCTGGATTTGAATGCCGATACTCTAGCCACACGACTGGCTTATCCGTCCTATTGTTGTTAAGTTTATCGGCCATTTATATTATTGAGTTGGAAGAAATTTCTCTCCTACATTTTCGCACCCCTACACATGTCCCTTTCTAGAAAGCGGAGCGAATTTGAGGATTGGGGAGAGACTAGTCTTGGATTTCTTAATTGAGGAGTAGTAGCTCTCTCTCCTACGGCCTGCAAGTCTGCGGGATGAGTGGAGCTAATTTAGAGGAATTGAGGAGAGCGAACGAAGTCTTGTCTCTAATCAATGAGTAATAGCTTCTCCTTCCCCGGGTCTCCGAAATTCACCGCAGCACTATTTCTTAAATCTCTAGTAGGAGGGCAGGTGGAGTAGTAACGAAGACCAAAAGATTGTCTGGCCGTTGAGGGTCACCAGTTATGAGGGGTGCGGGGGGGGGGGTCATATCCTATTTATATATTTTTTTATTTTATTTATTCTAGTTCATCTTGCTTTTTTCTTGCTGCTTGTTTTTTTCCTCGAAATTTTCTTCTGCTTGACTGAATTTCCTTTTTTCTTTAAGTTGGCCCTTCGAACGTTTTTCTTCCCATTTTCTTTGGCTGTATTCTTCTTAAGTTGGTCCTTAATCTTCGTTTTCTTTCTTGAGACATCTTCATAAAAATTTTTGAACTTTTGAGTTTCGAACGCGGTACCTCTGGATTTGAATCCTGATACTCTAGCCACACGACTGGCCTAGTCCTTCTTTTTGTTTGTAAGATTATCGGCCATTTATATTATCGAGACGGAAGAAATTTCTCTCCTACATTTTCGCACCCCTACAACCAAACTGAGGATTTAGCGTGTTCAATGATTTTAACCTTGCCTTGATATCCTTCAAGCATTCGATCTAAAACTCCATTCCTAAGAGCGCCAGGAATAACTTTCCTATCACCTTTGCAAAGTACATCGCAGAAAACTGAAACTTCCCACTTTTCCGAATCATAAGATTTAGAGGAAATAATATTTTTAAAGTTTGGGGCCACTCTGACTCTACAGAAGAATTAACCTTTGATAATGCTTTATTTCCTTTTTGCACCTTAGACATATTATTTAACTTCCGCCGCGATATCTGTAAACTTATAGGCATGGCGTATTTTGACGTGATATGTCCCTTTTATGTGAAATGTGCGAAAACGGGAGCGCTTCTCAATGTAGCAGGCTGGGTTATGTTATCAACGAGCTTCCTCTGGATCGTGGTGCATATGGTGCACACAATATATGTGCATGCTGTGATGCACACAATATGTGCACACACAAACCCTAAAGTAGTAATGCGTACACTCAGCCAATGTAAATAAATTGATGTGTGAAACGAAACAAAAAGAAATTCAAATGAAACATTGTAACATGTAACAGGATATTTTAGAACCATTTCCATTTTTTTATTTCTTGAGAAGACCAAAGTCACTGTGAAGAGGTAAACTGGGAATGAGACTAATTATTTACAGTTTGGAAAAATAAACATTAAGAGAAAAGAAAAATGAACCTTAAAATAGGTTAGCTCGATCGTAACGACACTTGGTGAGCATCAAATTACAACCCCAATATTATATTTTTATTTTTGTTAAGGAATACGAAAAAAAACGTTGACCAAATTTCACCATTTCAGTAAATTTTCTCACGAGAGAAAAGGTTTTCAAAAGTATTGTATATGTATATGTATATGTATATATATATATATATATATATATATATATATATATATATATATATATATATATATATATATATATATATATATATATCTGTATGTTTGTAAATGTATCCAAGTATAAAACGAGCAAAGCGAGAAAGAGAGAGGATGATTCGAGAGAAATCATTTGAGAGAGGGCATTCGAGAGATTCGAGGAGCAGTTACACATATCGCTCGCGGGTCATACTAATCAAGTCATTTACTCTGCATTGGAAGAAAGATATCATTTACACAACTGATCTTACATCAAGACGAGTCTTATTCATTCATCGTACCAAAGTATGAACATTAAGAGAGTTGTATTTAAGCATCATCAATGATAAACTCGTGAAATTGCTAATCAATCTAATACGAACCCCTCCTCCATTTGCTGCCCAGAGCCACTAAATAAAGAGAACTGCAGTCTTCTGTTTTCATCACCATTTTGCTCGAAGACAAAATCATATCAGAATTTCTGCTCATCGCCCAGCCCAAAATATTCATCATTACCTTTTTGGAGTCAGGTAATAATTTCTCGGAACGTTATCGTATCATCCATATCCCGTTTAACGATCAACGTTTCGCAACAATCTTATGTGGAGTGCAATAGCAAAGAGGATCGCAAAACGAGGCGGAATATAAATATATCTGGTGACCAACGAAGAGATCCTTTTATCTCCCCCCCTCCATAGGATAAAGAAAAATATTGAGCTGGATTCTTTATTCCTTGGTAAATAGCTGGGACAAGCCTCGAAATGGCGAACGGTAATGCCAATTTCTTTCTTCTTGAATAATAATTATTGCTAACCTTTTTTCCACAAAATGGACCTATATAAATAGTCATTCTACCTACTCATAATTCTACAAAATTCAACAAATCAGGCGTGAGATACATATAATTGTCATTCTTATGTTCATTTTTGAAATAACAGACCTTAGCGTTAACAAATTGACCAATCACCTTTTAGACATAATCACTGCAATAATTGTTCCATCAGCGTCATGATAGATTTAAAGAGTTAATAACGCTCAAACCGTTTCGCATATGAACACTGCCGAATCAGAGTTCGCATCTGAGATTTACTCAGTCTGTACCTTTGCTCTCTCTCTCTCTCTCTCTCTCTCTCTCTCTGCGAACTGGTAAAGGCTATGATAGGTAAAGGAGGAAAAGTTTTAGGACGGACCTAAGAAAAAAAAGCATTCTCAAGAAAACTTCTAAGAAGAAATATATGCGCTCCTGGTGCTGATTGGAGATTTCTCCTGTTCCTCTTGAGCGAAGTTTTCCCCACCCTCCGAAGGGGTTGCTCTTCCTTATTCTAAATTTTTGACTCTTTTTTTCATACTTTTTACTTCAAACTTACTTTTCACTAGCAGTACATAACTTGGTCACCGGTAAGGGCTGAGTTGCAGTTGGTAGTGAGGTATAGTGAACCCCTGCAGGAGACCCTCTTAGGGGGCCAGTAAAGGGCGGCCGATCCTTGGTCACAAGCCAGAACCCAACTGTGCACCGCTGTTAGGGCTAGGCCCAGATAGGTAGGGTTGACCAAGGAGAGGGCGAAGATTGGAAGGTCGGCGAGATAGAACTAGGACAGATATAGGGGCTCCTCCCACTTGTGGAGACTGGTTAAGACTCCACAGCTGAAAATCGACAGAAGAACCCCTCTCCTTGGAGAGGGGACGACTCCCGGGAAGATGGGCCCACTGGACTTAAAAAGGCTTCCCCTGAAACTCATACCCAACGGAAGGAAAAGATCACCACAATAAGTAGTGCAATGCATATTTATAGATCTGGATATACCACATATCAAATCCATTGAAACACCATCTGAATTCACCGTTATTTGCCCAGAAATCAAAGACGTAGAGCAGCTACTATCATCTGCGGGGAGCATTACGCTAAGGAAGTTTGACTTGGAAGCTAGTGTACTACCACAGATCACGGCTAACAGAAGTGTCATCTGCCGAAAAATTGAGTCCTGGGTAAGAGAGCACTCATTGCAAGAAATAAGAGAAGAACTTCAGGAGAGACAGAAATGGCTCAAAATTGCAGAGGTGGTCAAATTTAAAAATCACACTCAGGTTTTCAAGGTCATTTGTGAATCTACCGAAATGGCTTCAAGGATCATGGAACAGGGACTTCTCGCTTTCAATACGAGGATCCCATCCGCCCACATACAAAGAGACGTCTTCAAAAGTATACAGATATGCTTCAGATGTTATGCGTTGGAAGAACATACGACGCAAAATTGCTCCCCAAAAGACCTTATAATCTGTTCTGAATGTGGAACTGAAAACCATTCTTGGGGATACTGCAACAACATAGTTAAAAGATGCATTAACTGTCAAGGGGGACACAGAACTATGGTCATGATTTGTCCCAAAAGAAGAAAAATTATAAAGAAAAAAGAAACAGAGTCAAACAGAAATAATACGAACGTAAATAAAAACTCATGCTCAGCCATGGCAAAAAGTGACCAACAAGGACCGGCAACTCAGATTAATTTAGATGGTACGCTCAACGTAAAAATACTTATTTGTATATTACATGCCCACGTTATGAACATAGCTAACCCTGGAAGATATGCTACAACAGTCAACAGCATGTTACAGGAAAACGAGCTCGAACCGATGAAATTCCCCAAAGAAGTCGACTCATCGGCTATTTTCATAATCAAAGTCACAGAAAAGACAAAACATGAGTTATTCGAAGAGGCAAAAGAAAATAAACAGGCAGAAGAATCAGAAGAGAAAACAATCAGCGAAGACTCAGAGACTGAAAATTCCTCTGACGACACAGAGCAAGAGTGCACACGGGTTACTCGCAGGAAAGCCCAAAGAAAGGACATATCTAAATCTGCAAGTAAAAGGAATCCATCATCCAGAAATGAACTACCAGAGGGACTCTCGAATCCATTCAGCAGAGGAAGAACCCAGGAAAAACGAAAGAAGATCCAGAAAAAGAAGAAACACCGATAACTTAACTGAGAGGACAAACCAAACGGAAAACGAATAAACGAACGGAAATGGACAATTGGATTATGGATATTAAGAAATTGAAAATACTACAATTTAAAACATGCAGATGGAAAGAAAAGGAAATTATGTACGGAAACTTATTCAGAAAGATTGACCCAGGTATAATACTAATATCAGAAATGGAAGAAACACAGAAAACGAGAAATTAAAGATATGGAACTGCAATGTTATTTGCACAAATCCTTCAGGAGAAACACACGACGGAGCGGCAATAGCGGTCAAGCAAGGATTTCAGTACAAAACAATACAATGATTGGTAGATGCATATTTAGCTATAGAAATTAAAATGGAATTAAGCAACACTATTGTCCCAACTGAATACCAGCCACCCAGGCGCCCCCAATTACCGGTACAAAACTTTACTAAACTCTTCAACTATAGGATACCGGTCATTTTGATGGGCGATTTAAACGCCCATTGCGAAGCTTCTGGGTACAGAAATACAAACAGTGTCGGAGAACAACTTAACACGCTATTAAATAGACGTATACTGCAAAGACTGGGGCATAATTTCCCTACATACTTACGAAGAGATCACGCAACAAAACCGGACATCTGCCTGGCTAACTTCCATTTGCCCTTTAACTATTTTATGGAACCAGTGGATGTTCCTTGCAGTGACCACACTGCGACTTTAATTTACATAAACAAGAATCCTATTCAAATCCCTTCGAAGAAATGGAAGGCGTACCATCGAGTGGATTGGGATAAATACAAAGAATTACTTCAGACGTACGTGCCCAGCCCGCTTGAAGAAGCCACTATAGAGAAAATCGACGGGGATTTGGATAGGATCAGAGAAGAAATTAAGAGGGCAGAGAAGGGGGCCGTCCGCATTAACTCGTTCCAAACCATTAAACAATTTAGGTGAGCACCAGAAATGGTGGCTTTGAGCGAGGAGATCGGCCGGGCGGCAGAACATATAAGAAGATTCGGAACATCAAGGGAAGCATACAACGCACTAAGGAGACCGAAAAGAGAACTAATAGCACTAATTGATGAAGAACAGCATGAGAAATGGGATCAGCACATCGAAAAAATAGATGTGGAAACATCGCCAAGGGAATTTTGGAAACGTATCAACAGATTAAAGACTCGGACAACAAGGGATAAAATGAAAATTAAGGATGCAGGAACAACATTTTAGAAGATGAGGAAGAAATAGAGGCATTATTTAGAGAGCACTAGATAAATGTATTCAAAATTAGCGAAGAAGAAAATGAGGACTATGACATTGATTTCGAACATCAGATCGTGGACGAACTCAATGGAGATATCGAAAGGACATACCCCTTCCACTTTGTCGAGGAAACGAGAAACAACAATGACGGAATAGACGCAATCATTACATCTGATGAATTAAAAGAAACCATAAAGAACTTCCGACAGAGAGCCCCAGCAGATCGGGACTCACAAGATTAAATTACATCGAAGCACCCCCGAACATACTGGAGGGAGTGAGAACGTCTTCAATGCGTGCTTGAACACGGGATACTTTCCTACTGAACTGAAAGTGGCGAAGATTATATTCATACCCAAAGCGGGAAAAACCCCACATCAAGTGGGTAACTACTGCCCCGTCACGCTGCTAGATTTCATCGATAACGTTTTGGAAAAAATAATAAATAACAGATTCTCCAAATTCCTCGATGATAATGGCCGAAGAAACAGCTGCCAATTTGGCTTCAGGAAAAACAGAAGCACGGAGATGGCCCTTGGAGTCATCCTTGAAAAGATAGCGAAAGCAAAGAGAGAACAAATGAGCGTAGACATCGTATGTCGGGACGTGTCCAAGGCATTCGGCAAAGTTTGGCAGAGGGGTGTCCAACTCAATATACTCAGATTAGGAATGAACAACAAGATCGAAATGATTTTATGTTATTATGTAATGGAGAGACGTGCTTATGTGGAAATAGGACGACATCAGGGGGAAATATTCGAGCTCGCTGCGGGTGTGCCCCAAGGCGGATGTCTGAGTTCGTCTCTCTATTCAATCTACACAGCAGATATACCATCACCAAGAAATAAAGGCTGCTTGAACATCCAATTTGCCGATGATGTCACTCCAATCATAGTTTGCCCGTATAGGAACGGCCCATTGCAAGCTAGGATGACTGCAGAAGAGATAAGAAGTATTAATAGATATAAAGAAAAATGGAAAGTTAAAACTAACAACGATAAATTTAAAATGGTACCCGTGTACAGGAGGAACATCTCAGATGTATATGTAGAAGGACAGCGCAACAAATACGACAAAGAATGTAAGGTGCTCGGACTAACCATTACGAAATCAGGTTATACAAAGCACGTAACTGAGAAGGTAAATCGAGGGAAGAGTGGCCTTGCATTACTGTACAAGTGAGTTAACCTAAGCATGAAAAACAAGAGAAAAATTATCAAGCCATAGTACAGTCCGCGATTATTTCTCCAACTATCGCAATGTACACGATCTCGAGAAGTAACCTATTAAGACCCCCAAAAGTCCAAAACAAAGCTATCTACTTAATAACAAACACCAGAAAAGTAGAAAGAAAAAGAGTAAAAGACTTGCGTACGGAGGCAAGGATAAAGCCACTTTACAGAGTAAGTGAAAAAAGAGCAAGGAAAGTCTTAGAAAAAACACATAATGAAGTAGGGGTTGAATTAACCAACCAAATTGCCCAGAGAGAACGATGGAGATCACACAGATTATTTGCAAGTTTCCCATGGATAGATGAGGGAGGAGAAGAAGGCAAAGAAGAAATCTACACCTAGAGAAAGAGATTTATACTCGACAACGACTAATAGTAATTAATTAACCGATGCATATAGTCAATTATAAATAGGAGAGAAATAGGAAAGAATAGATAGAAAGATAGAAACCTACACCAGTTTTTAGTAAGAATATTTACTAATAACGGTTTGAACGCCTCATAAATACCATTACTACTTTCTATCTTTATCACGCTAGCTATACTACCTAAAATGGATAGAGATAAGCCTGACCTCCAGGCAATTAGCATCTCTTTGCAAACCTCTTACTTCCTTCAGTGTCGTAGAATGGACTCTCGACGATATACCATATATGACTATTCGTTGAGGGAACTATTCATTTATATTTAGAGTGCGTGGTGTCTGGGTTGACCGATATTATTTATCTTCAATATGCTTAAGAAGTGGAACTGAGCTCAAGGATGATAATATGGCTATCATTAATAAAATAGAGTTTTATTAATAAAAACTATCAACAACACACAAAACGGAAAATATTGACATAAACAGAGAATGGAAAGGGTCGTAGGAAATCTAGCTAATCCGAGGATTAAGATTTGGAAGAGATTTAAAAAGGTAAAACAAATAAAAAATAAAGAGATGGGATGGTTCGCTAAACCATTTAAAGCACAGGATAGGGTTGACAAAAGGGTTAAATACTCAAAGGTAACGTTCAGCTTACGTAGTTACACGTGAATGTGCAGAGGAAGGCGACGTGAAGGAATCTTCGGTCCGCTGGCGAGTTCCAGCCAAAGGCGGGGGGGGGGGAATTAAATGATCCTGACGTGGCGTCTTGGGAATGAAAACCGTTTCTTGGCGAACGGTCTTGAAGAACAATATCTGTTCTACGTTGTTCTCTTCTGAACAACAGGGGTAAGAACCGTATCTTGTCTACGGGCTCAAAGAACAATGGCTGTTCTAATGTTGTTCTCTTTCTGAACAACAGGGAAGAAGGGTAAGAACCGTTTCTGGCCAACGGGCTCAAAGAATAATGGCTGTTCTAACGTTGTTTTCTTTCTGAAAAACAGGGGAATCCTTGTGGACTTGGCGTCTTGAAGGCTCGAACCCTGGCATTCAAGGGATATTGTCCTCTTCCTGACAATGATGGTGGATCTCGAGGTAGAAGGCCCTTGGTGCACAAGGTGAGACGGGATCATAGTGATGTCTCGCGAAGAAAATCTGGATCTCGAATCTGCTCTTAGTGGTAAAGTTTCCATATAAATAGTCGAGACATCCCCTTGGCGTAGGGGACAATGGAGTGGGGGCTTCGAGGGAATGCACAGCTGCGCCTGAGAACAATACCTTATCTGCCCATAAGCCTAACTCAATCTGGCGTGATCGGCGCATGGGGCGAACGGGGGGGGGGTGATAAACCTCTTTGGTTCAATATTGACTCAGGTGGAGGCGATAATGCGCCCGCTTTAAGGCGAAGATGCACGTGGGTAGCATCGTGTTTCTAAACAACATGTGATACCGGTTGAAATTACGTGACCTCAAACCGTTCTATCTCACCCCTCCATTCCAGGCGGAAGTTGTCACTTCGAAAAAAAAGAGAGAAGGGACAATGATAGAGCTCCGTTGTGGCGAACTCGTTTTCTTGTACCAACCGTACCTTCATGCACCTAACTAGTATTACCTCAATACATATGATTATTTTGAACTTTTGATTATAGGGGAAACTAACCTTTAATACAAACTTAATTAATAAAGGGGCATGGTGCAATGAAATGATATAAAATTGGTACATATAGGACAAAATAATTTATACGTAATTTAATGGGTACAAATATATATACATACAAAAAAAACATAGACATTGAGCGTTACAAAATTCAGACATATACAT
This sequence comes from Ceratothoa steindachneri, assembly GCA_963969495.1. NCBI lineage: Eukaryota > Metazoa > Arthropoda > Malacostraca > Isopoda > Cymothoidae > Ceratothoa > Ceratothoa steindachneri. The sequence continues at coordinate 55,041,761 of OZ018317.1, read as the reverse complement.
TAACTAGTTCTATTACAAGAGAATCTAATTTAAGTCGTACAAGACGGTATATACATCCATGGAGATCCTAATCCTACGAATACAATTAATCTACGCTATTTGGTAACGCATTCCTACTGAGTGCGTCAGCGATCTGGTTATTGGGACCTTTTATATAATTTATTTTAAATTGATACTCTTGCAAGAGTAAACTCCAGCGCATAATTCGGCCGTTGGAGTGTCGTACATTCCGAATATAGGCTAACGGGCGGTGGTCGGTTCCTATCTGAAATTCTTTTCCTATCAAGTACATTTTGAATTTGTCTATAACCCAGATAATTGATAGAGCTTCCTTCTCTATAGTGGCATATCTCTTTTCGCGTGGTAATAATTGGCGACTAGCATCTGCAACTGGATGACTCGTTCCGTCATCCTCATATTGAAGGAGTACACCTCCAATGCCCTCGTTGCTCGCGTCGGTCTTAATCCCAAAGGATTTTTCCGGGTTGGGCAACCTTAAAATGGGTGCAGAAATGAGCTTACTCTTGAGCTGATTAAAATGGGAAACAGCGACATCATTCCAACGTAGACGATCGGGGGAATTCTTTTTTAAAAGGGAGCTGAGGGGCGCCGAAATTGCAGCGAAATTAGGGCCAAATCGCCGATAGTAAGAAGCTGATCCTAGGAACGATCTTAATTGCTTCTTTGTAATCGGGAGGGGCATGTCGGCGATTGCCTTAATCTTGTCCTCTTGGGGACCTAACTGGTTTGTCCTATTTTGAAACCCAAGTATTTTATGGTTTCGTGGGCAAAATGGCATTTGCTGGGGCCAATGGTGAGGCTATTTTCGCGCAGTCGCTCGAAGAGAGCTAATAGGGTGGTTAAATGGTGACTCCATTCGCGAGTAGCGACGTAGACATTATCGAAGTAAAAGGATACATTCGGAAGTCCATCTAACAACCTTCTCATGAGACGGTTATAGTTGCTACAAGCAGTAACGAGGCCAAAAGGAAGGTGCTTGAATTGCATAAGGCCTTTATCCGTTGCAAAGGCGGTATATGCTTTCACCTCGTTCTGGAGGGGGATTTGATAATACGCCTTGCACAAATCGAGTTCTGAGATGAACTTGGCGTTTTCAAAAAAGTGGAGGTTTTGGTCTACCAACGGGAGGGGCTCAGCGTCGAACACAGTTACCGAATTTAACTTCCGCAAGTCGATGCACATCCGATAAGAGCCATCAGGTTTCTCGACCATGACGATTGGGGAAAAATAACGAGAGGTGGAAGGTTCTATTATTTCTAAACTAATTAAATTATCAACTTCGGCGTTAAAGGCTTGGCGTAAATGAATCGGCATGGGATAGGGTTTTGAACGGACGGGTTCTAAGGTTGTTAATTTAATATCATGCTCAAAACTAGTAGCGCAACCAGGCTTCTCTGAAATAACGTCGTCGAACTGACATAATACTTCTTGTAGCTGACTCTTTTGATGTGGTGTCAGCTGCGCGTCAATATCCAGGTCAGAGGGTTTAAAAGGCTCGCCTGGTAGGGAAGGAAGAGGGTAATTGGCATCAGGTTGGATGCACACTGTCTGTATTACATTAAGGGACTTCGCGGGGTAATCCTCTTCAAGCGCCGATGTTTCGTCCAGTGCTACGAACGTATCTCCATGGGCGCGTTGGGGGTACTTTTTTTCTTTGGGTCCACGGACAGTCTCCGTGTCCTGGTTTTGGGCCTTATCACCTAAAGGTGTTAGTAATTCACACTCCTTTTGTGCCGTCCTAAAGTCCTGGTTAAGGATCTCCGAGAATTCGGACGGTATCGGGGTTCTGAGGGGGACGGGCTCCTGGGCTTCTTTTTTAGCTCGGCCTCGAGGAAGGGCGGCCTGAGACACAGGGTCGGAACTTACTTGGTGGCTCTGTCCTATAAGTACGGAACAGAACTGTATGGGTGCTGAAATGACTTCAGATCAGCCATTATAATATTGACACTGCAGGTAACATCTAACGAAGGGGAATTGGTTCACCCGCCCAAGGTAGTCATGTACCACCGCAAATTTTTCGTGGTTAGCGTCCACTGGGGGAAGGAGCTCGTCGGACACGATGAAACACGTACACCCTGTGTCCCTGACGAGAGTCGATACTCGGCAGCCGTTCACGCTGCCCTCCTCAAATTTCAAAGTTCCCGATGAACTTTTATAAAAAATAAAATTTACCTGTTGGCCTGACGGAGGGGGAGAAGTTGCTGCTTGGGTCTGCACCACCGGGGAAGCCGGGGTTGCCTTAATCCGGTGAACTTGGTGGGCTGGTCCGCTTTTAAGCCTAGAATTTTGGGGGCAATTCCAGCTCATGTGGTTTTCTACACCACAGGTGAAGCATATGATTGGTCGCTTCGGGAAGAGTGATGGAGGAGAAATCTTAACGGGAGGTTTAGTGTCCCTTTGTTGGTTTTAGGGAAAGAAGTTTTTAGGTTTTACGGGGCTCGGAAACTTCGTCGGCTTTCCTGGGAAGAGGCGCGAATCCTTCCTTCTTTCCTGGTTGGGGGGTTGGTGAAAAGTTCGATTCTCCTTTGGGTATAAACTATGGCTTGCGGCATAGACATCCGCTTCTTCGGTACACTCTTTAAAGGTCTGGCACCGACGATCCTTGACGAACGCGTGGATCTCCGTCGGGAGAGACGCCAAAAATTGATCCCGCAACACGAAGTCTGTTAAGGACTCGTAGCTAGGATCAACCTTTGAGGATTCTAACCAGAATTTAAAATTCCTCTGAAGAATGTATCCTAATTGACGGAACGTCTGCCCGGGTTTAATACGTCCTCCTCGAAATTCTTGGCGGTAGAAATCGGGAGTCATATTATGAGCGGCCAATAACTCACTTTTTAAGGTACTGTAGTTAATTGTACATTCAAATGGTAAAGATATGAAAATTTCGCGCAATTTACAATTTAACAAGGGAAGTAATCTCGCTACACCTTCAGCCTCCAGATCCATGTTATTGATCTCGAGGATCTTTTCGAAGTGGGCTAAAAATGCTCCGAAATCCTCTCCATCCTTGAAATTGGAGAGCTTAAGTGGGAGATTGGGCGGGGCTTCTGAACGGGAACTGGCTGATTGTATTTCAGCTTCAACACGAGCTAATTCAATCTGATGGTGAAGCTCAGCTTGTCTTTTCCGTTCCTCTCTTTCTTCTCATTAGATTTCTCTTTCTCTTTCTTCTCGTTGGATTTCTCTTTCTCTTTCTTTTTCTTCTCGTTGGATTTCTCTTTCTCTTTCTTTTTCTTCTCTTTCTCTTTCTGTTCTTTGCTCCTCTTGAACGTGCTCAATTAATTCTTCTCCGGAAAGTCCCAAGGATTCTCCTTGCGCTTTGAAGATTTCAAACTGAGTCATCTTTGCATTTGGGGGTGCAATAGTCAACCAACTAAAATTCCTTGCAATAAGAATTATGCCTTCTAGAGAGTTAGCCTACCTAAATATGGGCACTGACCTATTCGTAATTGATTTCTCGATCTAAATTACCAATGACTAAAATCACACAAAAAAACACAAACAAATTATTATAACAGTTCCTTGAGCTACTCCAGCTTCTTAAGTTTTAAAAAAGGGGATAGCAATAGTTAAAACAAAAGGGAACTACTATACTCTATTCTTATAACGAATAACACTATCCTTTACTCGACTGAGACCAGTGTTTGCAAAGATAGAGCGTTAAACCTTACACACTTGATACCAATTTTAAATAGTATAAATATATATGTTGTAGAAAGGACTCTCGACGATATACCATATATGACTATTCGTTGAGGGAACTATTCATTTATATTTAGAGTGCGTGGTGTCTGGGTGGACCGATATTATTTATCTTCAATATGTTTAAGAAGTGGAACTGAGCTCAAGGATAATAATATGGCTATCATTAATAAAATAGAGTTTTATTAATAAAAACTATCAACAACACACAAAACGGAAAATATTGACATAAACAGAGAATGGAAAGTGTCGTGGGAAATCTAGCTAATCCAAGGATTAAGATTTGGAAGAGATTTAAAAAGGTAAAACAAATATAAAGTTAAAGGGATGGGATGGTTCGCTTAACCATTCAAAGCACAAGATAGGATTGACAAAAGGGTTAAATACTCAAAGGTAACGTTCAGCTTACGTAGTTACACGTGTTGTGCAGAGGAAGGCGACGTGAAGGAATCTTCGGTCCGCTGGCGAGTTCCAGCCGAAGGAGGGGGGGGGGAATTAAATGATCCTGACGTGGCGTCTTGAGAATGAGAACCGTTTCTTGGCGAACAGGCTTGAAGAACAATGGCTGTTCTACGTTGTTCTCTTCTGAACAACAGGGAAGGGGGGGGGGGGTGAGAACCGTCTCTTGTCTACGGGCTCAAAGACCAATGGCTGTTTTAATGTTGTTCTCTTTCTGAACAACAGGGGCTAAGGGTGAGAACCGTTTCCTGTCAACGGGCTCAAAGAACAATGGCTGTTCTAATGTTTTTCTCTTTCTGAACAACAAGGGGGAAGGGTGAGAATCGTTTCTTGTCAACGGGCTCAAAGAACAATGGCTGTTCTAACGTTGTTCTCTTTCTGAACAACAAGGGAAGCCTTATAGACTTGGCGTCTTGAAGGCTCGAACCTTGGCACTCAAAGGATATTGTCCTCTTCTGGACAATGATGGTGGATCTCGAGGTAGAAGGCCCTTGGTGCACAAGGTGAGACTAGATCGTAGTGATGTCTCGCGAAGAAAATCTGGATCTCGAATCTGCTCTTAGTGGTAACGTTTCCATATAAATGGTCGATACATCCCCTTGGCGTAGGGGACAATGGAGTGGGGGCTTCGAGGGAATGCACAGCTGCGCCTGAGAACAATACCTTATCTGCCCATAAGCCTAACTCAATCTGGCGTGATCGGCGCATGGGGCGACGGGGGGGGGGATGATAAACCTCTTTGGTTCAATATTGACTCAGGTGGCGGCGATAATGCGCCCGGCTTCAAGGTGAAGATGCACGTGGTAGCATCGTGTTTCTAAACAACATGTGATAACGGTTGAAATTACGCGGCCTCAAACCGTTCTATCACATTCAGCCTTCTGCATCTACTCGTTTTTTACTATTATATTCGCACACGGGACTCACAGTGATAGGTGGGACAGGGGTCATGATGGACTGTTATATTCATAGCTAGAGACAAGCGACACATGGTGGTTTGGATTCGACGTTAAGCTGTAGTTCCCATTTACTAACTAAGTCCACTTTTGTTTCCTACTATTTTCTTCGCTGTCTTATCCTAAAACCTTCTTCTTCTTCTTCCTCCTCTCACTCCTAACCGCCGTACTCACAATGCTGGAGCCTACTTTGGCTCTAGACAGTGTGACTATGGGGGTCTATAAAGGAGTACCGGGCCTTCCCCTTCCCTCCTTGGCCGCTCCATGAGCGCTAAAGGGGGCGGGGAGAGGGTCGGAAGAGCTGTTCTTTGTCTCCCACATATCTTTTCATTTCATTTCATTTCGAATCCAGGATTTAATCAGTCTGTACGATTGCCCTTTCGCTGCGAACCTATAAAGGCTATCTCATGTAAAGGAAGAAAAGTATTAGGAAGGAGCTAAAAACTCATTTCTCAAGAAAACTCCCAAGAAGAAATATATGCGCTCCTAGGGCTGATAGGAGATTCCTCCTGTTCCTCTTGAGCGAACTGCCCCCCCTCACCCCGAAGGGGTTGCTCTTCCTTTTCTAAATTATTGGCTCTTTATTCATACTTTTTACTTCAAACTTACATCTCACTAGCACTACATAACTTGATCACCGGCAAGGTCTGAGTCGCAGTTGGTACTAAGGTATCGTGAACCCCTGCAGGAGACCCCCTTAGTTGGGGGGGGGCGATTCTCGGTCACGAGCCAGAGCCTAACTGTGGACCGCTGTTAGGGCTAGGCCGAAGATATGTAGAGTTGACGCATCCGGCTCCACTACCGAATGTATGTCCTCGGTAAAGGAGGTAAAGGTTCGAGGAGGCTATTTCGATGGCGTGAACTCTTCTCTATAAGGGCTTTCAAGGAGAATAACAGAAGCTCTAAATAACATCGACTCAACAATGTCGCTCTCTGTGACTCGCACGATTTGTACTCCAAAAATGTCCATCATACTGCCCCTGTACCTCACTCTCCGGCACAGGAGGCAACGGTTTCGGATAGCTCCTTCACCGACCGAGTACACTGGGATTTTCGTTCCTTTATTTACAAGAGAAAAATACTGCATACTGGGGAGTTTAACTTTATATTTACAAAAGAGAGAATACTATAAACCGGAAGTCTATCTTTCCATTTACGAAGGAGAATAATACAAAGCGGGAAGTCCATCTTCCTATTTACGAAAGAGAATAATATATACCGGGAAGTGTCTTTCCATTTATAAGGTTCAATGTGTGAACCGTTTATAAATTTTTCATTCGAATATTTCACTTGGTTCGACCCCCACAAACTATTTACCACCCTACTTCGTAGCCTCACTCTACACATTCTGAATTCTAAGGACACAGAACTCGTGAATGCACTCCTCTTTTCTCCTCCTAACGAAGGTTTAATGCATTCACGAAAAAATTGTTTCGACCTTTTTATATACTTAATTTTATGAGTAACTGCACAAGCAAAGACGAGATAAGTGTTTTTATTAAGGTTGATTAAATTTCAGTATTTAAACCTACAATATAAATACCAAATTTTGCGCTCTTAAACAATTGCATTTGCTTAATTTTTAATAATAGCCCACCTACTACAGTAATGGCCAAAAGGTTTGAGACTACCCTATTTTTTGCATATAAGAAAGTTAATAGAGCTAATCAATCGTTGCATTTTGTTTTAGTATGTTTGTATTATAATTTGAAGATTAATATATGAAAAATAAAGGCCGAACCCATTTTATTAATAAATATAGCTAATTGATGCGCGCATATTTTTACAATGATGTCCTTTGTTCTTCAGAACTGCTTCAATTCATTTTGGCATTCTGGATACCAAATTTGTGATGATATCTTGACTGATATTGTTCTATTTTTATTCAATAAGCACCAGCAACTGCTCACAATTTGGTGGTTTCTATTTATCGACCACAAATACCTTATTGAGTACAGATATGGCGAATTTCCAGGAATAGGTCCCGAAAGTTCGATGTTGTATTCAACCAAGAAGTTTGTTATTACTTTTGCTTTGTGACTAGGTGCGCCATCATGTTGAAAAGTATAGTTATAACTCAAAAATTGGCCCTGAACTGTTAGGAAAAGGTACTAATGAAGCATGTTTTTGTACCATTTTGATTTCATAACTGTCAACAAGGTCTGCTGACCAAAGGGTCGCGTGCTCTCACTTATTCAGGTTTATGTCCTTACGACTTTCAATAATTCCCGGAGTGACCTTGCGAGGATCTTGGCAATTCTATCATTCGAAAGAGAAGGTAAACACCTTAAGGGTTTCAAATTTCGTTAGAATCGGCCTAATAGTTATAATGTTATTGCCCAAAACATACTAATTTTCTGGCTAACCTTGGGAGGACTTTGGAAATTATATAATTCGGAAGAGATTATAAAACAGCATAAGGGTTCATATTTTGTTAGAATCGGCCGAATAGTTATGATGTTATTGCCAAAACAAAATAATTCCCGGGCTAACCTTGGCAGGACTTTAGCTATTATATCTTTCGAAAGGGTTTCAAATTTTGTTAGAATCGGTCAAATAGTTACAAAGTTATTACAAAAACAAAACAAAAGGCAAACCGGCGACCGACAGACCGATATAGTGAGATGTAGAGTCGCTCACGACTAGACTCGCACGCGACTAAAAATGTTATTGTTCCAGTTCCCTTATATGAGAAGCAGTTCCAAGACATTTATAGTGTCCTCATGCTTCACCGAGGGCACGACACATAACTCGTGAAAGCGCTCCCCTTTTCTCCTCCTAACGAAAGATCTTCCAGAAGCTCAAACAAGCTGATGGGAGCTTCATCAGAGACTATCACTCTGTCCCAGTGTTAAAAAGTCTCTTCTTTATATTTCAGACCAAAGCGAAGCCTATCCGTTAGTTTTTTTCTGGTGAGATGAGGTGTCTTCGCAAACTTACTGTGCACCTTGAAACTTTCACATCTGCTTCTTTTCAATAGTGAGCAAGCATTGCACTGGAAGTAACCCGATTCTTAAGCTAAGACTTTACCAGGAGGCGATGTTGGCGTTCATTTATAGCTCTTGGGCTTCCAAAAGTCCTCTTCACAAGATTGTAACAAGTTTATTAAACTCATTAATGATTTTAAAGATGATGTTCATCGATGTAATACCCTTAGCAACTATTTATTTGTATATATGGGCACTGTCGCACAGAAACAGTGGTTGCGCGCTTTTCTTTGGAAAGAATCATTTCTACAAATGAAAAAAAAACTAGACATTTATTTTTAGGGAAAAAGATTACGAAATAAATTATAATTACACATCTTCCTTTAACCAATTGTTTTGAGCATTTTATTCTTTTGATTGAATTGCAAAGTTTCCGTGACTGAAACTTAACTCCTACAGGAACAGGACCAGAGCATGATTTTGAATTCAGCGAAGGAGTGCACATATTTTTCTTATTATTTTTGAAATGCTGACTTTTCAATATACCTGAAATAATTTAAATATTAAAATATTTATTCCTATCACGTAATTTAAAAAAAAAACGAATTAAAAGAATCAAAATATTCATTCATCCAAAGACTTTTGGTCATGACTTTAGTCTCTGGATCCGTTAGAGGCCTACTCTCATCCATAAAAGGTCTCCACTGATTACTGGGTTTTTAAAGTAATACAGCTCCTAAACCCCCAAATATTATGAATCTGAGCGGATCCCAGTGTCAAGATTATGATTTTAATTATCCAACACTTCCACAGATGTAAAACACTTTTCAATCTGATCAAATCATTTCTATCTTGAAGCATCCCCAAAACATGCAGTGATTTTCTGCAAATTTGAACGAATCCTGATAATTGATTTACCCTACCTAGTAAACGTCTAACATCTTTTCCGTTTCTATGGGTGGGATAGTCATTTATTGTTCTAACCTCTTCAAGGTCGAGTTGAACGCCATCCGCATCGAGAATAAACACTAGATACTTTAAACCTGGAACAGAAAATTTACATTTTTGTGAACTTAGTGGGATATTTATATCTTTAAATGTTAGAACTGCTTCTAAACGCCTATCATGCACTTCCTGACTAGGACCCTGTACACATATGTCCCCATAAGATTAGTGACTTCTTTTAGACCCCACAACTCATTTCCCATTTATTTGTAGTCCTAATCTTTGCAAGAAATTATTCCCATTTCCTAGCGCTTATAAAAAAAACGTCCCATCGGGGTTAGGAAAGTCATTAATCTTGCCGACTCTCCGTTAAGAACAAATTGGTAGAATCCTTGATTTGCATTAAGTTTACACAAACTTCCACCCCATTAAATTGTGTTAGCGTATGCTTAACTGAAGGCATCCCATACCCCCTCTCTCCTACCTGACTCATTTAATTTAGAGAAGTCACAGGTGTTTCTATCAGATCCCCTCTTTTTAGGCCTAACCATTGGTGAGCACCAATCCGTCGGCTCAGTCATCTCCCCTTAATAATGCTATCTTTAAACATCTTTACTAATTCTTAGTCAACCTTAGGCAATAATGGCAGAAGTACACAGTGATTTGGATGAAGCGAGTACAAAGCAGCATTATTTAAAGCTATCTTATATTTTTCTGGCATTGTAACTAACACAGAAATCTGCATAAACATAACATACTAGTTTAATTATTTTAAAGGGCTTCAATACCGTGTCTAGCTAACAGTGGTTTAGTAAGATTTCTAATTACATATACCTTGGATCTTTTCTGTTTGGCGGCAGGCGGATCTTTTGTACCAAATTTTCGACAATAATGAAGTTTTGAGTGCTGAATACGATATAACATTTATTTTTTGGAGAAATGAAAGGAGGTATAAAAAAAAATTAATGCGCACTAGTTTAGAACATTATTCTAAAACAATTATGATTATACTGGGGGCTGTGCCCCCCAGACCCCCCCAATTGATTGAAGCTCAGGATCATCGTAGGGGAAGGGGGCTCAGTGCTAAACCCCCCACGAGCACTCCCCTCGAATTTACTCCAAAAAGGAAAAACATATTGGAACACGGTGGTACCCACCGTGAGATGTTCGATTCCTACTTAAGTGAATTTATGTGGCGAAAACGCAAGAGAAATGAAAATTTGTTTAAAAAATATTATGGGATACTTATATCTAAATACAAATAAATGTTTGAAGAAATAATAAAGGGAGTGAACAATAATATTGGGAAATCATGTAGCAGTTTAAGCGCGTTTCATTTCCGTTTCGCTTTTTTCAAAATATATCGGACAAACCAAAATTTACAGTTTGAAATTATTTTTTTTAGATACTTCCTTTCATTTCTCCCCCCAAATAAATGCTATATTCGTATTCAGCACTCAAAACTGCATTATTGTCGAAAATTAGGAACAAAAGATCCACCTGCCGCCAAACAGAAAAGACCCTATACCTCACTGAGTATTAAACGACTGTTCTTTAAAAGTAAGATTGGTGTTTACTTTCCTAACATTTTTAGCTTATAAACACTGGGACCTTAATTGGTGTATTTATTTGACATAATTGTCCTAAATAGGTGCAATGGCATTGTAGACGGCAAGATAACCAGTTAATTCAGTGCTGGGCGTTGCGGCAACGAGTTGCGACTTTGCTGCAATATGAATTTCGAAGTCGCAAAGTCGAAAGTCGAACTAAGCAAAGTCGCACCGCCAATTTTCCGCGATTTTGAACAGGAACAAAGACGACATTTTTTAAAGAATTTACCGCGGCTGTTTTAAGCAAGAACAAGACGACTTTTTTGAAAGAAATTGCCGCGGCTGTTTTAAGTCAGTTTTAAAGCCCGATTTGGCTAAAAATGTCAAATTTGAGTTGGTAACAGCTAACTTTATTTTTATCTGATTTTTAACTTTCCTTTCACGATAAATTAAATTCTTCACATTATATGAGACTGACGTTACATGAAACTACCTAAACGTACCCACAAAAAGTTTGTCACTGAATTTTATTAGAATTTAGCAAAATTACATACAGTTAAAAACGTTCGAGAACGTGTTATGTGCCTTGTAGCGTTCATCGTGCGAATTAATCTCATTTTCTCGTATTTTAATATGTTCTTATACTTTTCTTGTGGCTATTAAACTCACATGGTTTTATCTTTCTTTAAATCCATTAGGCCACCCTATGAGCTTAGAAACTCTTGATTGTTTAGTAACTTAAACCGGTAAAGGTTAAGAGTGATGTCCTTCGCCGATCTGAATTTCATATTTCATCATTTCTTTCTTTTCTGACGTCACCCTGAGAGTTGTTGTAGCATGGGTGTTTTTCACTTTCTTCCTGTAGCTTTTGTTGTAGCTTAATTTATTATTAGTTATTGAAAATTCTTGTCAAGTTTTTGTTCTTTTACAGATTGGAAAAACTGAGACAGACAGGGATAAGTTTGCGACAGAGAGCGGGGATAGGAGCAGGAGTTGTTCTGGCGACAGTGCAGCCAGTAGTAGCTTCAGGAGCAGCACTCCTGTAGATATTAGTTTAGGCTGTGTTTTAACTAAGAAAAAAAAATAATAAATATGTGTTTGTATACCTTATAAAAGCATGTTTCTGCTATCGCGCTAAAATTCACTTTGTAATTTAGCGGAGTCGCACCGGAAAGAAAAATTCTCAGTCGCAAGTCGCACTGGGGGAGGGGGAGGGGGAGGGGAAGAGTCGCAAAGTTGCAGTCCCACCAGATCCGACGGCAAAGTCGCAAAGTCAAAGTCGCGCCCAGCTATGCCAGTTATTTAGGTTCGGGTAACGGTGAATCAATTGTATGTGAATGAAAGAGGTTTCCGTAACCACCATCTTATAACGTCGCGACGAGTTCCAGTTTATAGGTGAAAGGTGGCGTTACAGCGAATTATTAATCTGACTCCAAGGATAAATGATTTTAAGGTGGTATTCTACTTGTCTGGGCTTATTGAAGGTTTTAAGGGAAAAATGGACATTCAAAAATAAATACTTTATTTTAATAACGGAATATTACGGTGCAAGCGGCGCGACACGGAGTGTACTAGGCGGGAGACTAGTATATATATATATATATATATATATATATATTATTAACGCAAGTACGAGTTAAGGGCGAGACAAGACTCGGTGGATTAAATGCGTCGCCGTCCTATTAAGGTCAGTTAAAAACTTCCCTCTCCACTTATTCTCTAAAATCACCCCATACTAGAGAGAGATCCTAATTCCCATTCACACTTTTATTACAGCCCCAATTCACTAATTATAGTCACTACAGCAGAACCATTGCATTCGGTACATCAAAATCATTTCCACATTCAACATAGATATATTAGGGAGGTTCAGTTCTTCCATAATCCTTGTTCGTGTTATGCGTCAAAATTCTCAATATCTTCATCCATGATGTTGAATACCTGACTCCAGTGTTCCTTGAACAACTCCTTTATTTCCTCTACTTTAGTATTGTGCACATTGCCACTCTTAATCCTAAGCTTTCTCGGTGGTGGAGTCCCCTATAATCTTTTGACAGATTGCCAGAACTGTCTCGGGTTCTGTTCATTCTCTAGTCTATCAATCAAATCCTCCCATACCCTCTCTTTCTCTATCCTTATCAGATTGCTTACTTCTCTTTGGAGCTCACGTTTCCATCTATATAGCTCAATAGTTGGCCTTATGACTCTCGTCAGTTGATTGAAAGCCTCCGGTTCTAGCATATTTGTTCTTATTTCAGGTGACCACCTTCGAGCCGGGAGTGTTCCCATCGCCAACTTTGGTATGCTAACTTCCTCTGCTGACTTTGTTCTAGACTCTAACCTTTCTATTTCCCTGTCAATATTTTCAACACTTTTTCCTTCCATCACTGGCGGCCGATAGTCTCCCAGAACCTCTCGGAAGTTGTCCTACTCGGGCTTTACATATTGTTTCCTGACTGGGCATGGCGCTTGGACTTAACTTAGTGCCAGCAATACTGTGATTGAGTTGTGATCCGTTGAGAGCACATGACCCGATGTGCTCACATGTTCCAGTGAAAATTTCTACTGGTAATACTATGTCCGACTTTGTAGCTGCTCTTTCCATGACGTACGTGGGAAACTTTGGACAACTCGTACCAATATACCCCTATTTATTAATAAATGAAGGTTTTCCCCCAATCTGTTCTCTGGGGTATATCCTGAGTGACTAGAGCGAGCATTCAGTTCGCCAAGGAAAAACACCGGAGTTTTTCTTGTGAATACCACAAGGAAATTAGGAAAGGGCAAATAGTTTCTTCTTAGTGGTTGGTACCCCCCTATTATAACCACTTGTCCCGTCTGGGTGTCCAGTTCTATTGCCATATAGCTCTTGTCCAACTCTTCTAATTCCCTATGCTCTATACCTTTCTTTACAGCAACTATTATACCATCGAAACTTTTATTCAAGTGACTTTTCGTGTGGTATAATAATGTTGCAGCTTCAGCTCATACCTTCCTATACTCAAGCCGTGCTAACATATCACTACTACATCAGGGTATTCCTTAGCTAATACATTTTAGAAATGGTTTTTCTTATCCTTTAATCCATTGATGTTCATTTCGACTATCTTCAGTTTATTAAATCATTCATGTAATTTATGTATAACTTAATAATTCATTCATTTATTTTATGCATAACGTTTTGCAATTCAATCATTCATTTATTTTATGTAACCTTTAATAATTCAATCATTCCGTGACGAGAAACTGATTTCATTTAACGCACAGATACAAACAATATCTCTTAGAATTTCACTCACATACAAACACACGCATTTCACCACTTGAGAAATAACGCGAAATGACTCTCACAATGGTATTCTCGTCGCCGCCTATTAAGGTCAGTTAAAAACTTCCCTCTCCACTTATTCTCTAAAATCACCCCATACTAGAGAGAGATCCTAATTCCCATTCACACTTTTATTACAGCCCCAATTCACTAATTATAGTCACTACAGCAGAACCATTGCATTCGGTACATCAAAATCATTTCCACATTCAACATCCATTTACAAAATTTACACGTCACACTTCATCTCGTCACGCGAAGTTATTTTCAACTCAAGTTCAACCTTGCCCAATTTAACGTAATTCAACTTATTATAATCTGTTTTGTTAATCTCTAATAGATATATTATTTTCTTTAAAAACTCGTTGCATTTATTTTCCATCCCACGTGAGAAGTGTTTCCTTTAGCCTACATTGTTCATAATTCAAAATCCCTTCAATCAATCAAAATTTATGCGTGAAGAATATTGTATCATATACGCTATCTAGGTCGATGATATAGTATTCGACATTCGCATAAATATTATCACGAGAGTCGCACAAATTAGCTTTGAGAGCCGGAGTTTGCCTACCCTTAGAATATAGCCATAAAGCCTGTTACCTTTTTACCTATGACAGTGGAATCCTTGCGTTATTATTATTAATTATTGTAAGAAAAAGAAAACGTAATCCGACGTGGCCATCTCGGCCAGAATTATTTACTAAAGAAACTCATGATTAAAGTAGTGAGGATGAGGAAAGTTTGGGTGTGATGAAAATAAACGACCGACTAGAAGTATGCAAAGAACCGAACGATCTCAAAGCGCTAGGAACCTTTAGGTTAGCTTAGGTTAGGCTCAAATAACTAACCTAATTTAAACTAACCTAAAAGGCTCCTAGCGCTCCGAGATCTTTCGGTTCTTTGCCTACTCCTACAACTAAAATCTGGAAGAGTAGCAATCCCTCTTGACCCTAATGCTCAGGGTAAACCAGTGATCTTCTCGGGTCATCTTTTGAGCCTCCTTAAAATCTCTCACTCTCTTTTTTGCGCTTGTTTCCACCAAGCGAAGGGTAAAAGAGGACGTTAAACGTTCTACAAATAAAACAAATCTTGTATTTAGGTAGTACCTTTTTATCTTTATCTATCCACTATCGTCTACTTCTTATATAAGCCAAATAACACAACCCCAAGACACCTTGAAAGGGGCATCAACCAAATCACCCCCCAACACTGCAAAGTTCTAGAAAACAAGAAAAGGTATACCTTAAAAGCACTCACTAAAACAACATTGCAACTCCTGGTGAAGCACTACTCCAAAATTAGCCACAAAACAACTATACACACAAACAGAATAATAATAATTAATACCAAAGAAATCCATTCAGAAACAAACGCCGAGTTTCCATCCCTTATTACTTTCAGACACAAACCACCATCAAAAACTTGTAAGCCTGACAGCAATAAATCCTGATCATACATATATCGAGGCAACCTCAAATACTTAGGTCTCACTACTACCCAAGCCCAAAGACTCATTTTCAACTACTTCTGTCTCGTTAACACTACCCTATTCATCTGAATAAAGCACAGTATTATCCCAGTCTTCAACACTATCAAAAACAGAGAAACTAATACAAAAACGAATCTCGAGGCAAAATAAATACAGCAACTAAAAACATATATCACATAAATTGAATTATCGAAATCAAGTCAAGCCTATTCATTTCAAATGCTCCCTGAAACACTCATTTCCTAGCTATAGACTGCAAATGACCATAACAGACTCCTAAAGTTTGGAAGCGTTATATGCTGGTGATCTTTCGAACGGCAATTGGGATTCACGTGAGACTATTTTTTTATTAAAACCATATAACTTGCCTTTGAGAGATCCATGCACTCTTACAACTTCGGGTAATTGCACTAACTACGAGAGAGCTGAATAAAACCTATTCACTAAGGCAAAAGAACAAAACCTTCAATTCTAATAAATCGCCCGCTTCATCTGAATTAACACAGCCTACTCGCCCTTCATCAACTTACTCGCAATAGCAAGCAACAAAAATGCTCCGAGGGAAGCAAAAAACAACAATGAATCCAAGAAAACAACTAACAACATCAAAACCGCACCCCTTTCAAAATAATCAAGCCTCTAGTTCTCAACAAAATGAATCCACATATATCACTAGATGACTCCTGTTCGGTTTATACCAACACCACCCAGATCATACAAGAAAGCCTTATCCAAATTTCATTAGAATTTATTGGTTGCCTCTCAGATTGAAATGAAAGTAAACAATATGCATTAATCTGTGGATGGGCATGTGGGCAGGGATGGCAGAAAGCTGGGCACACGTCGGTGATAGTAGCCCCAGACAGCTACAGACAGTCTTATGGCGTGAGTCTCGTGATGCAGCGAGGTGCCAGGTTCGCCTCTCCTTAAGATTAGCTGAGACTTACCTCACCATGTTAAGGGACTAGTTAATACCACAACTTGAAATGCTAAATGAAGGATTCCCTGAGTGGGTTCACATGATGGCGCCCCTGTCCATTTCGCCATAGTGGTAAGAGATTGGCTGAATGAAAATTTCCTCTTGACTTCTTTTGCTGGGGTATGCTAAAGGAGAAGGTGTACTCAATAAAAGTTAAATTTAAGAGATACCTGAAGGAACGCATCATGAATGAATGTGCTCGGATAGACGGAAATTTGGTGTTAATGCATCATGTTCATGTGAATCTTGCAAAGTGCATCGAACTTTGCATCACAAGTGGTAGAAATCACATTGAAGATGCTATTTATTAGTATCTCAATTAAAAAAAATTAGTTCAATGTTTTTAGTGAAAATATGCATTTTGCCTATGTCCAGGCTTTAGGTACACCCTGTATATTTACTCAGCTAATGTGCAATGAGCTTCTCTTCCAGTAGTGCCTTCAAGCGTGCCTTGAAATGGCACCTATTATCTTTTTTTTTAGTTGATTGAAAGGCACTTTGTGTTTATCATGGCCTTAAAGAGCGGCATACAAAAAAGCCATTTTATTATTTGAATGTGAGAAGATCAACCAATCTGATTTCAAACAGGATTGAACTTTCTTAACACTGAATATTTCACAGGCGACAGTCAGAATGGTCTCTGGCTAATGTTTGCTGTGCACGCAGCTGTTGTTATTTGATTGCTGTTATTCTGTGTGTCTGTGTGTAAATATCAATTGTGTTTTGCAGGGTTTCTTTTTTTTTACGTATAACTTAGAAATAGAGAAAGACATAGTGCTCATATTTCCATGGTGAAAAGCATTTTAAACGACTTGACAAGAAGGAGCTGCACGACAGGATATTATACGAGTTCGCCATCAAACCAAGACGACCCGAGTTCATGTATGAATGAAGTGAGTATTTTTTATATTAAAACTCTTTTTTTGTCTTATTGTTATATTACACTGGCCTGCGTTTAAAAACCTTTTTCAAAGATTAAAGGTTTTCGAACTGATTTAGGATCCTTTTTGCGTGCTGAATTCAAAAATATCATTCATTTTCTTTGGTCAGGTCTGGTTTCTAAGATACACTCGATTTTTATTACAGCATATTTTTCGCAAATGGCGCTATCATTCAAGCGTATATGGGCTTTGTTTTTACCACAGCTGGTCATGGGTTACCTTAAATCACTAGTTATTCTTTTTCTTTTCAGGTCTAGTTGTGTAGTACGATGGATCGGAAGAGTAAGAACCATCCTAACAAATTTTGTTTTATCTGTGGAAACGTAGTTCTTCCAGACCGTCAAGCGAAAATCACGGATTTTGTGAAGAAGGCTTATTACGCTTATTTTGAAGTCCAATTAGGGGACCAAGATAAGGCATTTGCTCCCCATATCTGCTGCAAAACATGTGTGGGGAACTTACGGGATTGGAGGAATAGGAAAAGAAAGAGTATGCCATTTGGTGTCCCAATGGTGTGGAGGGAAGGGAAAGATCACGTTACCGACTGCTACTTCTGCATCACAAATTTAAAAGGCATCAATCGCAAGAACAAGCACCATGTTCAATACCCTGATGTTCCTTCTGCCATAAAGCCAATCCACCATGGACCAAATGTTCCTGTTCCTGAGCCGGATGTCATCATGGAATCTAGTTATGATTCCGAATCTACTGACATGACTGATACAGGTGAGTGTGGTGCATACAAGCCAGAAGAGGACGACCGATCAGTGCCATTGACCCGAGCCGAACTCAACGACTTGACACGAGACCTGAACCTATCTAAGGAGTCTGCCCAGCTGCTGGGTTCTCGTCTTCGACAGAAACATCTAATTGCCCCAGGAACAACGTTCTATTGGTATCGGGAACGCGAGAGCGAATTCAGAAAATTCTTTATGTTCGATGAAGCGTCTTCACTGATCTACTGTAACAATATTGCTGAACTGATGAAATTAATGGGTATGAAGTATGTTGCCATGGAATGGAGACTTTTTATTGACTTGTTTAACAGAAGTCTCAAGGCAGTTCTTCTGAATAACGGAAATAAGGTTTCATCAATCACTGTTGGACACTCGGCTGAAATGAAAGAATCCCACAACAGAATGGAACGTCTGTTGTCTGCTTTCAATTACCAGGAACATAAATGGTTGATTTGTAGAGATCTTAAAGTTGTTGGACTCATCCTAGGACTTCAAGGTGGGTACACAAAGTATCCATGTTTTTTGTGCTTGTGGGATAGTCCGGCTGACGACCAGCATTATGTCAGATAAGAGTAGCCATCAAGACAAGGATTAAAACCCGGGTCACACAATGTTCTGTCCCACCCTCTGGTTGAGCCGAGCAAGGTGTTACTTCCACTCCTACACATAAAACTCGGCCTAATGAAGAACTTTGTAAAAGCACTGGACAGGGAAGGTGGAAGAATTGCCTCCCCCCACCACAAGTTCAAACGAATCAGCATGGAGAAGCTTAAGGCAGGTATATTTGATGGTCGATCTCGCGATCGACGAGTTGAGAACAGTGACTCAGTGTTTGCATGTCTTCATCTTGTTCCTTGGCAAGTGCTATTGTTGCATAATCCATGGGCGCAGTGTAGGAGAGTTGCGTGCCTGAAATCAATGAAATGCGAGAGAGCGCGTCCGGTAAGACGTTTAAAGAACCAGGAACGTAGTGAATATCGTTCTTCATCTGCAGAATGAAGTCAAGATGACGAGTGTCAACTGCAGTGTGTACTGACGAAGTACTACGAGACGAACATGAACCGACCAAGGGGTTATGGTCAGTAAAAATGGAAAATTCAGGCTCTTCCAAATTAGGGCGGAAGTGGCGGACAGCGAGATATATTCCGAGGAGTTCTCGAGAGAACGTTGAATATCTCTTTTGGGGGTATGTAAGAGCGCGAGAGAAGAAAGCAAGAGGTTGCCATTGGTCACCAACTTCTTGCTGCAAAGTTGCATCTACGTGGGTTGAGGATGCATTGGAGGCGACGCTGATGGGAGTTCCTGGAGAAGGATGAGACAATCCACAGCGCGGGAAATAGCCTCTTTGGTGCTAGAGAACGAATCACACGCCTCAGCAGACCATTCAAGAGGAGAGTTCTTTTTGATCTTGGTGAGCATAGAGTTGATAGGTTACATGACCTGGGCACATTTAGGCATGAATCTGTAGTAGAAATTTACCATGCTACAGAAACTCCTGAGTTGCTTGCGTGATCTAGGACGATAAAAGTTTCGCATCACGGTAAATTTATCTTCGAGTGGGCTAATCCCTGCACTCCAGACATGGTGCCCCAAGAATGAGAGTTACGGGACACCAAAGAGGCACTTGGAGGCGTTTAGTACGATACCGTACTCCTAAACACGAGAAAAAACTTGAAGAAGGTGAGAAAGGTGTTCCTCCAGTGAGGAAGATTATATTAAGAGGTCATCGATAGCAAAATACGAAAGGAAGACCCCTAAGGACTTGATCCATAAAGCGCTGGAAATTTTGACCAGAGTTACGCAATCCATATGGCATTTTGACCATTTCAAAAGCACCAAACGGAGTGGTGATGATAGTCTTTGCAACATCATCTGGGTGAATACTGATCTGGTTGAAAGCACGAAGCAGATCCAAGCGAGAAAAAAAAGGACAGCCATGGAGAGACGAGGTGAAATGGCTAAGTACGGCAAAGAATAGCGATCAGGAATCGTTACAGCGTTAAGAGCTCTATAATCCCCAACTGCTCTGAATTCCCCCAGCGTGGATTAGGGCACAATGTGAAGTGGAGAGGCAAACGGATAAGAGGAAGGCCTACAAATGCCAGCATCCATCATGAATTGGAATTCATCAAGCATATCAGAGAGTTTATCAGGTGCTAGACGGCGTGGCCGTGATAATAGAGAACCTCCTGTTTTCTCGATCCGATGCACTACACCATGTTTAATGGGCCTGTCCTTCCAATGTGGAAGGGTTTGCGCAGGAAACTCCTGAAAAAGGCGCTGAAACAGTGGCTCGGTGGATGGGAGACGAATAGAGAAGAGGGAACTCTGAGAAGGTGAGTACGAATCTGAGACAGTGAGGAAAGTTTTGCGGTCGACAACAAGCTTGCATTGACGAGAATCGACAAAGAGTTCGTTAGCCAAAAGAGAGTCGAGGCCCAATATTGGACAATCTACCTCAGCCATGATGAAAGTCCATCGAAAAACTCGACGGAGACCGAGTGATACTTGAAGGTTACGCCTTCCATAGGTTCTAATATTGGTCAAATTGGCTGCCTTCAGAACTAAATCTGATGGGGCAGAAGCTTTGTTGGCCTTAGAAATTGGTGTGGCACTGCATTCAGCACCAGTATCCACCAGGAATGAAAAACCAGAAAGTGGGTCAAAAATACGAAATGGAGGACCTACCTGAGGAAATGAGGTGTAGGCAGGGGATGTAGACCCTTTTGTCCCATGCCCCTCTAGTTTAAAGAAGGAGAATTTGAGGTGGGAGTTGAAGAATGAAGATTTGATTGAGGATTTAGAGAGTTTGGTGATGAAGAGTGATGCGCGAGGAGTAGAGAGGTGAGTTTAGGTGAAGGTGGAGGTATTGTTTGCAAATATGTGCAAGTTTGTAGGCATTTTACAGCCTGTGCGCCATATTTCTTGTGATACCAACACCTTTGAGTACATTAGATGAAAGTTCCATTATGCTTTGCGAGACTACTAGGCGCAGTTTGGAAAAAAACATAATGGTGGTTACAAGGCTGTGTACAGCGTACAGCGTTGTGACCGTACCTTTGATGGTACCAGCATAGGCCCTGATGGTGTGGAAGATGGTGAGAATAGTTGGAAGAAGTTTGAAAATATTGCTGCCTCTCACCTTTTTCATCGGGAATCCCTCGTTGGTTTCTCTTTTGTGAACCTGGGCGGGACCTGCGCATTTGATTCCAAAAACTCTGCATGTGTTCGCTCTGTGATTCCTGGTGCAGCATTAACCTTTGGATGTCGGCATCCATCCTCCTTATTGAGGCCTCGAGTGACTTCGATAAAGATGATGGAACCACTAAACGATCGGCTGGGTCGTCAGAGTAGCTCGACGTTCCTTGAACCTGAGAAATAGAATTATTATTAGATGGGCCGTTGCCCCAATTCACGTAGGGATTCGTAAATAACCTATCGGCGGCTATGGCTATCTCCTCTATATCCGAGGGGTTTGGATTTAAAATAAACGGCCTGATCCCCTCTGGGATTCCCCTCTAGAAAATCTCAGTGAGGAGAGAGCTAAAAAGGTCGGTTTGCGCACCTTTTTACCCTGATAAGGTCCTTTAGGTGCTTTAAGAAAGCCAAAGGACTCTTATCTCCCATTTCCTGAGTGTTCAGGAGCTGCCTTAGGTCGTCTACTTGGGACCTGCCGTACTTCGTATGAATGCCTCTCTCAGGCGGTCCAGAACGTTAGCCTGTTTCCCGTTAATCAAAATCTCCCTAAATTCAATGAATATCATGGGGAAACTCTGTATGATTGCAGAAGTCTTTTCTTCTTCCGTAATGCGCTGGGACTTGAGTAGAATGGACGATACCTGCACCCATACTATGGGATTTGAAGCATCAAAAGTGGGCAGCGAGAGATATGCATGGGGCTCTCTGTTATTGGGGTGATCTAGAGAAGAGGACCTTTTGTCCAGTGAGCCGCTTATGGAAGTACTTCGATGGTCCATTATAGTCGCTACTGTGTGTACACGTGATGGATGAATGGATGTGCGTGTGTGTGTGTGCGTGAACTTCAGTTACGCGAAGGAATGTAAAATTGAAACAAAAAAGTCTCGGAAATAAGAACTCACTCGTTGCATTTATGGTAAATTATGAATTTAAATTAATATGAATTATTATAATTGGAAGAATGATGTTTTCGATACAACGTGATACCAAAAATTGAAACGCCTGAATGAAAATGGGCGATGAAAATGGGGAAATACGAATGGCCGCGACGATTGGAAATTATTTTACGTTTAAATTTAGAATTATCAATTGACGAGAGTTATATTAATTTCCGGGCACGATTTTATTCAAATGTTGTCTATAGGGGATAGTATCAAATTAAAATAATATGAATTAAGAGAATTGGAAGAAGGATGCTAAAGATAACACGTGATATTAAAAATGAACACGCGAATCAAAATGCTGTTCTAACAAGAATAGCAGAGAAATGACGTGCTGAGTTCGAAAATTATTTTAACGTTTGAAGTTATCTATTGATTGACAGGAGATTATTAAATTCTGGGCACCATTTTATGCAAAGGTTGAATAATATATCGTCGACCAAGATAGCGTATATGATACAATATTCTTCACGCATAAATTTTGATTGATTGAAGGGATTTTGAATTATGAACAATGTAGGCTAAAGGAAACTTCTCACGCGGGATGGAAAATAAATGCAACGAGTTTTTAAAGAAAATAATATATCTATTAGAGATTAACAAAACAGATTATAATAAGTTGAAATACGTTAAATTGGGCAAGGTTGAACTTGAGTTGAAAATAACTTCGCGTGACGAGATGAAGTGTGACGTGTAAATTTTGTAAATGGATGTTGAATGTGGAAATGATTTTGATGTATCGGATACAATCGTTTTGCTGTAGCGACTATAATTAGTGAATTGGGGCTGTAATAAAAGTGTAAATGGGAATTAGGATCTCTCTCTAGTATGGGGTGATTTTAGAGAATAAGTGGAGGGGGAAGTTTTTAACTGACCTTAATATGACGGCGACGAGAATACCATTGAGAGAGTCATTTTGCGTTATTTCTCAAGTAGTGAAATGCGTGTGTTTGTATGTGCGTGAAATTCTATGAGATATTGTTTGTATCTGTGCGTTAAATGAAATCAGTTTCTTATCACGGAATGATTGAATTATTAAAGGTTACATAAAATAAATGAATGATTTAATTGCAAAACGTTATGCATAAAATAATTGAATTATTGAATTGCAAAAGGTTAGGAATAAAATAATTAAATGATTGAATTGCAAAAGGTTATCCATAAAATAAATGAATGAATTATTAAGTTATACATAAATTAAATGAATGATTTAATTGACAAAAGTTAAGTAAAATAAATGAATGAATTATTAAGTTATACATAAATAATATATTTAAGTTTCCCAGGAGGATTTTATTATAGGAATGCCCAGAGGGCATTGCTATAATGTTGGCTTTCATAGTAAGTTAAAAGCTAAAATGAAGACTCATACTTCAATATGCAAGGAATAATTGTCTTCACTGTAATTAAATTCAATAGTATGAAAGTTATTTTTACGTCTAAAAGTAGTTTTAGAATTAATAAAACAAGAAAACGATTAAGAAGAGCGGGCAATGTGAATAAAACCGTAGTAGCTTTGAAGCTTCATTCGGAGCTTACTTTTAGAAGTGTGTAAGACTTAACCCTCACGCCAAGTGAAGATAGAAGTCTACGCTCTTGTGAAATGAGTCTCAGAATAAAGCTTTTAATATAATACGGTTAGATTCCCGATTGAGAAAACAAATCATGGGTCACCAAACAGACATGAAATGCTCGCTGTGGATCATTTAACGTCTGAACATGCCCAACTTGGGCATCTGGAGTTGGATACCTTGTTATATTTATTTGATAGTGAAATTTTTTGTTTAAGAAAAATTGTTTTTTTTTGTCATATATTGATTAACATGAATAGTGATTTGATACAATAGATTACGTTGAGAGAAGGTTCGAAAAGGATAGATCTAAAAATTCTTGAAATTACATAAACAGACCTATATTTCGTTTCAGTTTTTTAACCGGTGATATATTTTTTTATTTTTCAAATTCCTCCTATCTTTAAAATAGCTATGCTCCTCCAGCTAAGAGAAAACGGAAAATGAAGGAAGAAGGATGAGTGTTCAGCAAAAATGGAAATTTCATTATTTTTGCACAACTGTGAATGGAAAGATACAATGTTTAATTTGCAACAACAGCATTGCCCGCCAAAAAAGTACAACTTGAAAAGACATTATGAAACGAAACATCGATCCTACGATACACATGGAGGCCCAATGCGGGTCTCAAGACTTGAAGAATTGAAGGCTAACTTGAGACAGCAATATACCTGTTTTTAAAAAACTGAGAAAGGAAATGTCGCTTCCGTTACCAAAAGCTATGAACTCAGCCAAATGATAGCCATGAGTGGGAAATCTTACAGTGAATGAGATTTCGTAAGGCAATGTTTTGTAAAAACGACTCAAATTGTGTGTCCAGAGAAAACACACTTATCCAAAGATATTTCCTAAACCAGGAATACTGTTACTGAACGGATTGATGAAATCTCAGATGATTTGGAAAAAGAAACCAGTTGAAGGCTGCATCACCAAGATTTGAATATTTTTCTATTGCTATTGATGAGCCTATTGACATCACTGGAATAGCAAAGCTTTCGGTCTTCATCAGGTCCCGTGACAATGAATTTAATATTTATGACACCGGGACGAGCGGGGTCGCTACCACTTGTCCCTGGTACTCAGGACGGGTTCGTGTACACAAACTTGCGAACTCTATGACTTTTTGTTGGAGGATGGCCTTCTCCACTTTATTTGACTCTTTATTGTAGGTCACATGTTCCTGCGCCGGGGAAAGGCGAGCCTAGCCCTGGTGCCGGAGCGCGTTTCCTTGTTGCTTTTTTGCTTATCTTATTTTTGTTTTTATTTGTTGTTTTTTAAGCTTGTGTCTTAGCTTTTGTTCCTTTTTTATCTTTGTTTTTGCTTATTTACATGTTACTTGTTTTTTAATCTAGCCTAGTGTTTGGCTGTAGCGTCAGTACAGCTTCTGCCCTACTAGGCAGTTGCCAGATGGGCTCTGAAAGAAATATGAAGAACCGATTGAACAGATCCCCATGCATGACACGACGACAAACTAGGACATCTTTGAGAAAGTCGAGAAGGTTCTGCATGACTATGGTTTGGATTTGACTAAACTTGCATCCTTATCTACCGATGGATCTGCGAATATGGTTGGCAGACATAATGGCGTTGCTGCTAAGTTACGAACAAAATTAGAAAACGCCCATCCAGATTCATCATTTGCCCTGAATTATTCGTCAGCGAGACTGGTGTTCAAAGATTTTAGATTTGGATCATGTGTTCAGTTTGGTCACAAGACAGTGAACTATATCAAAGACCGTACTTTCAACCACCGTAAACATAGCCAGTTGTTGGAAGAGATGGATAATCAGTTTACCGATGTTCCATTCTGCACAGAAGTCCGCTGGTTGTCATGTCACAAAATGGTGAAAAGATTTTATTTGTTGAGACAAGAAATGATTATGCTTATGGAGATGAAAGGGTAAAACACAGATGAAATAAAGCTAGAAGTTGGCTTCAGGATCTGCACAATTAACTGATTTAAATTTGAAATTGCAAGGTAAAAACAAACTCATCACTCAGTTGTATGATGACATCGAGTGTTTCATGATAAAACTAAGGCAAACTTACTTTATTTTTCTAAGTGCAAAGAGCTGAAAAACACTGCCAATACTGTTAAGTATGACAGTCAACTGGAATTGTTGCCAAAGCAATTTCAGTTTCGTGATTTCTCATCTTTTGAATACCACTTTGCATTATTCTGAGCACCATTCACTTTTGATGTTGCAAAGGCAACATCAAAGCAAAGAATCTTGAAGTGAGGATACTTAGTTTCTTTTCATACCTTTCTGAAAAGTTTAAAAACTTTAGAAAATTTGCTACAAAAATTATGGAAATGTTCGTTTCTATTGAATTGTTGCAAATAAATGTTCATTTTAAAGTTTTGTAATTTTGGGACAATATATTTGTTGCTGTTGCATGCAAGTCTATATTGGCATTTAATTTTTTTTCTTTTGTTAAACTATCATTCCTCTGCATTCCTAAATGTGGCTAGCCAAAAAACCATTTGTATGCACATTGTATGTTTAAGTAATAAAAATATTCTGCTATAACTTTTATTAAGTGACTTCAATTAGTTCTCGTGTGCGGCCCTCATGACAACGCAAATCTGACCCATATGGCCCTTGGGTGAACTTCAATTTCACATGCCTGTTCTATAGGGTAATGGGGGTGGAAAAGGTCCTCGGTGTTATTGCACTTATCGAAGTCATTTATAGTAGTGGTGCGTGAGTGGTGGCGTCTGGCAGAGGGTGACGTGACGGGTATCGATGGCTTGTAGGCAATAGGCCTACTTTTGTCTTCCAATCGAATTGGTTCTGACTCCCTAAGTTTCCCGCAATGGAATATGAGTTTAGGCTGGGTTCCCGAAGGTGTCTCGATGATCGCGGGAGAAGAAAAGGACTTCGAAAAAGAAGGCAGCGATGAATAGCTTTTATTCTTAGCTTGGCGCTACCAAAATGGGAGCAAGCGGAAACGTTCGAGTTCTACGTGATCATATGTACGTCTTCCGTTTTAAGGCTATATAGCTGAGTCTAAAGGCAGGAGGATTCAAGGATGAGGGGAACGGATTCGTAGCGCTCCTAAGGACAACAGGATGCTGACGAACGACTCGACTGATTCTCTCCCTATATATATGCGTCTTGTCTCTAAGGGGCGTGACCTTTTTCATTTGATTTAGACGCGGGGCGGAACCAAAGATCAGGAATGCCCGTCGGCTCCTTCATTGGGCGGAGCTACAAGAGTTATGTGTAACTATTGAACTCGATGATCGCAGGAAAAGAAAACGACTTCGAAAGAGAAGGCAGCGATAACTAGCTATTATTTTTAGCTTGGGCCTACCAAAATGGGAGCAATCGGAAATGTTCGAGTTCTACGCAGTTATATGTAAGTCTTTCGTTTTAAGGCTATATAGCTGAGTCTAAAGGCGGTAGGATTCAAGGATGAGGGAAAAGGATTCGTAGCGCTACTAAGGGCAACAGGTTGCTGACGAACGAGTTGACTGATTCTCTCTCTATATATATGCGTCCAGTCTCTAAAGAGCGTGACCTTTTTCACTTGAATTGGACACGGGGCGAAGCCAAAGATCAGGAATGCCCGTCGGCTCCTTCGTTGACCGGAGCTACAAGAGTTATGTGTAACTATTGAACTTACATATTTTTCCATGTTTTGGGTCTATTCCACATCAGACAGATCACTTGCTTTTGACAGTTCCTTGGAAATTTTAGCCGGCCAAAGGATACATTACCCTGTATTTATTCAGTTGCGGAGAATCGGGAGCCTTTGGCCAGGATCAGACGTAAATGTTCAGATTTCGGTTACAATATAATGAAAGGAAGGTAGAGGAGACGGGGAGTAGAGTACAAAGGGCACTGGATAAGTATGTGAGATACGGTTAATTTGATGAGACAGGGGTTACAAGTGGGAGAGATCATGGGGCATAAGGTAACCGTGGGTTAGCCTGGTATGACCCAGACAGGGCCGGGCCAGCAACACTTCTTTATGAAGGAAATGGTGGAAGGATGCGGCCCAATAGCAGAGGAGTGGCTTAATACAGCTGAATGCTGAATTGAGTAAGGGTTGAAGTATGCCAAGCAGCAAACCATTGTGAATTAAGAATTTTCTTCCCGTGAGGAAGAAATTCGTTAAAAGGTAGTAGGAGTGGGTGTAATGAAGTGAAGGCTGACCGATCAGTTTAGTCAGCTGCTGCGTTGCCAGATACACCGGTATGGGGGAAGGATGTTTAAAAATACAGCCAGCGCATCACTAATGCTAGAGCGAAGCAGGGGTCAAGAACACTGCAAAATTGGCGGATGTCTGCCTGGCAATGATGGAAAAGGGAACGGTATTCGGCGTGAAAGGAGAAGCAAGAGGATACCATTCTATCCATGATCATGAATGAACAGCGAGACATGGCTATGTAAGGGTAAAATAAGGCGTTGGAGGGATCTTAGTCTGGCTTGAGGGTAGGCACTACGATAGTCTTGGCCAAGCAGAGGAGAAACTTGCCTCAATATGGATCCGATTATGAAGATCTAAAATGAAGTGAAGCGCCGATATTTGTAGGTGTTAGAGGAAGTAGTCACGATTACATCGGAGAAGTGGGTCTTGTTAAGGAAAATGTGTGTTGCAGTTCTCTTATGGAGAAGATGTGATCGTAATCCTCGTCTATTGTGAGTGGGAAAGGGGACAAGAATGAGCTCTCTGAGGATTTCGAAATTAAAGCAAAGTGGAGGGCTAACCTCTCAGCAATCACTCATCCTCCAAACAATAGCGAATCGCTTCTCTAAGGAGAGGTGGGGGCAGTAGGTTGAGCTTCTTGGAAGCTCCGCGAACCCGGCGCCAGACGTCGTTAGGGAAGGAGCAGATTTTGGTCGCATAGGCCCTACAGGAACAACTGCGAGCATCTTTGAAAAAACGACACAACAGTGCTCAGGCATTGTTTATTCGGATCTTATATTGGGGGAGGGGGCAGTGGGCCTGGATATTTGGTTTTGGGAAGGGATCTGGGGAGTTAGGTTTTGAGAGGGGGTGTTTTGGAGGAAGGCTTGGTAGATAGGGTTTTGGGAGGGGACCTTAGGGGTAAGGGTTAGTGGGATGGATAAAGAGTTTTAGAGGAGATATTTAGGGCATGCATTTGTAGGGTGACTAGGGGCTTTGGACGAGTTACGGGCTTAAGGGCTTTTGGAGGGGAGAAATTAAAAAGGAAAAGGAGAGGTTAGGCTCCGAAGAAGTTCCTCGTTGCTTCTTCAACTGAGGTGATGAGGTCTGAAAGGGAAAACCCTGTGGTGGATGCACCTCCGCCACGGTTACGTTCTTCATGGACGTCAGAGGTGGCTGTGAAGTTAGGACACCTTTCAAGAGGGGAGACATGGCACAATTATTTTGGGTATGACGCCTAGCAGGAGGGGTGGTTCCACCGGTGATGGAATTTACGACGAGGGCTGCCGCGGGTTCGAGTGAACGGTGGAGTAACGAAGCTGGGCGGGTTTCGGTACTAAGTTTGTCATTAAGTAACGAAAAGGATATAGTAGGGTGCGGGAAGGGGGGGCAGTAGAGATCAACCGGCAAGCAGAGCCTGGTTGGTGGGGGTAGGGCGGGAGAGGACGTTGGTACAAGAGCCAGATGAGCCTTGGTGGGCACGTACCTGCTCCCACGCGTCTCCAAAGATCAGAGTACAGAAGGGATTGCATCTCCGACTCGAATTCTATATGCGAAAGTAGCGTGAAGAGGCTGAGTGTCTCCCATAACAATTTGCCTAGTGTGGGTTTGATAGAAAAGGAATCCCAATGCTAGGTCGTAGAGCCACAATTCGGGCGCAGATATATTGTCGTCCGTCAGGTTGGTTTAATGTGCCCCAACTTGTTGCATTTAAATGAATTGGTGCTGAAGGAAGAGAAGTGGACACATATGGGCGGACAGCCAATCTAGAGCTCCGAGGATCACCTATTCATCAGTAAATGTATAGAGGTAGAACCGAGGATCTGAAGGTGAGTAACAGCCCGAGAGTTGGAAGCGTTGGAACTTGGTGACTCCCTAAGGAGAGAGGTCCTGTAAGAGATCCTCTACAGGTATATCACGAATGCCATTTGCAAAAATATTACCATGGCAACATTTTAGGATTGGGTGCTGGGTCACGGAAACTGCACATTCCATTTACCCCAGACGGTGATTAGGGAGTTCATGCAGTTAGCCGAACGGGACTTTAGGAGTAAGGACCCGTCGGATATCAAACATCTCTATTGAGGTTTTCGTGTTGACCGCTTTAAAAATGACCTCCCAGGTTTGATGGCAGAGAGGCCGCTGTGGAGGTTAGTTTCAGAACCAAAAACGGTATATGGGGAAGAGCCCTATCAAGGCTGAGCTCAAAAGTAAGCGGGGAATATTAAGTGGAGGTTTATAGGTGCGTGTTCTCTTCGGTTTATTTGGAGGTGTTAATGGGGTATTGAAGGACAGTAAATGAATCGAGCGGGAAGCCCCAAATAGGAGCACAAGGGAGTATTGTTGGTTGCGACACGGAGGATGGCGCAACAGCCGAGTCTGCGGTAGTAGTAGTTGCTGAGGAAGGGAGATCTTGTAAGTTAAACCCTTCTCCGGTTCTCCGGAGTTGATTTTGTTTGTATCGTTTTCCGTAGAAGGTTGGGTAAAACACCAATTTGGAGCCAATTTTTAAAATTTTTTCCCTATTGCTGACAAAATTATATGATTATTTATTAAAAAAAAACTCAAGATGTTTTGTTGCTCAATACATTGACAGTACTCTGCAATCCTCTGAGGCTGACAAAGTTAAACAGAGAAGTTAATCTACAAACCGAGACAATATCATTTAATGACTTAAAAATTCTTTGAAAACGATAGACCATAGAGCAATAACAATTATTCATTAAATCGATAAATAATAAAGAAATCTCATTAGTAAAATTATGCACGAGCTTAAGAACATAAAAAACATAAATGGTTAGGGGAAAATATTTTTCCAATTGCCTAGTCTAACGTTTCGATTCTACTTCTCTCTATTAATGGAGAATAATTTATTTATAATGACATTCACAAGCGTTTCTTTTATGACTGACCTCTGTCAGGTAGTTCTAAAATGGATATTTCACCTTCTCTGACTCATCTCTAATTTATGTTGGATTTTTTCATCAGTTAGGTTATCTTTAATTTATGTGGGATTTTTTCGTCAGTATTCAAATTTCACTTCGGATAAAATGCATCGATTCCATACTTTCCTTTTTAAGTAGAGCGGCAGGTCACTTCTGAAAATGTAGCCCTTTTCCTATCGAGATTCGGCGTCGTTTTGTTTTCCTACTGATTTTGTTATCCATGTTCCGTAAAATAGTCTCAAAGTTTCCTTATACATGCCCTCAAATTTGAGATTTCTTTATACATGCCATTAAATTTTAGATTTTCTTGTATAGGGCCTCATATTTGATTGTCAATTTTGATTGCTCTGAATTTAAAAAAATACTGAAATTATTTTCGATTTAAATTTTATAAATTTCAGTCCAGCTGTGAGACTGACTTGTATTAATTTTGTTGTTTGACTCGAATTCTTATAATTTGAGGAAAATAATACAATGTCGTGAGCAAAGGCAAGATAAGTTTAATATCTTCCATTAATTCAGATTTGCATTTGTCACAATTTTTTATACATCTTTTATTACTGACCGAGTACCGCCTAAATGACGACGCTGCATGACTCTATATGTAGGGGAGAATGGCAATGTAGGTTTTGTTGCTTCCTGTTATTTTTTCCTGTTTGTGGCTTAACCCACCGATTGTCTTTCAGTTTGGTTATTTGTTATCTGCCAATTCTTAGGTGTTTTTCATTTTTTTTAGTGTTTTATTTTTATTGAATTTTGTTTTCTTTGAATTGAGTTTTCCTTGTATTTGTTCTATGTTTAACCCATATATTCCAAAGTTGCTATTAAATAGGCTACTTGAATTCAGTATATTCTACCAGTTCTCTAATGTTCCATCTCATCTCATATGTAAGCCATTTATCTAAAATTCTATTATAATTACTTATAAATTTTTGTCTTGAACGACCTTGCTTCGTTGTCACTGACCAAACTTTTGCATTGTTAAAGCGTTTCTGTTCTAATTTTGTTGAGGTTTTCTCATGGGAATTCTGCCTTTTGAGTAATAACTACTATAAATATACTAGTGTAAGTTGGAAAGTATATATTTTATCTTATGTGTCAAATTTCATAGTCTTTGTTTTTTTTCTTTTGTTTGTGTTTTCTTGTTTTAGATGTATTATTATTTTGTTTTCTAATACTCCTTGATCGTAACTTTTGTTGAAAGAGCTGATAACTGATATACCCTTAATTAAATTTTACCTTTTGAAGAGTATGCAACCAATCCCATTATTTCTCCCGGTTTATCCGATCATGACCATATTTAACTTCATCTTGCTTGGATTATTTCACAATGTAGAGGGCAGGTTTTGACCAATGTGCCGTAACATATTATCGGGCCATGAAACATCTGCTGTTGTCCCGCGGGAATTTTTGTGAGTGTTAGTCATCCCATTCCCTCAAACAAGGGCTATGAGAGACATTTCCTAGGGCGGGTAAAAAAATAATATTCGATTAAGTTTTTAGTTACACAACTCAAATCTCCATTACACACAAGATATTTGATCTCTTGTCCTATGATTTCCAGGTTTGTAGAGTTTTTCTTGCAGTGTATAAGATATCTGGTTAAATTGTAATATTTTGTTTTCGTGATAATGATTTTGTGATGAAAACCGAATTATCCAAATCATTATGGCTGCTACTGTATGATCATAGTAACTCTATCCAGTGCATATTAGACAGGTAAATGTGACGGACTAGTTCTAGTACAGATATAAAGAGGTCTCACAGTGTTGGTTTGAAGTCAGTTGTGAGCCAGTATAAAGAAGGATGATTATATTTCGGATTTATTTCATCTGTAGAAGAAGAACTAATTACGTCCTAACTGTGTTGTTTCCTGCTAGAAGAAGACATTTAAGCTATGTTCAAGTAACCTAAAAGACACTTCTCACGAAGCGCTCACATTTATATGAGAAATCAATTGAACATTTTATCTCTTTCTGGGCTGACGAGGTCCTTGCTAATGATAGTGATGCTGATCAAGTAGATGTCAATATTGTGGAAGGGAAGAGCAAATAAACTGCATGGGACACTAAGCTTCCTAAATGCAGATGGAATGTTAGGCAGAATGTTCTTCACGAAAATGCAGGGGTAAAACACTCGTCCAATTGATCTTTGAACCAATTTCTCGAATACCTTGGACGAAGTTTCTCGGAAGAGATCCCTCGGTTGAAACTTCTTAAGCAGTGACGCACTCACGCACAATATTAAACTGAACACCTTTATATTTAGTTAAAATCCGTTCGAACTTGTGTATATCACTATTGGACGCTGGGAAAATAACGTCTAGATTTGATTTTGTAGAACTGTTAAGAATTGTATATACATCATTGAGAGGCAACTTTGTGGCGCAATGCCTGAACTTTTTATAGTCAATTTCTGTTTTGATTTTAAAAGTGACCATAGTTGCACTGTGTTTTCCAGTTGTGGGCAAACCGATTATTCATAAATGGGCGGGGGCAGGGGGGCAACATTGGCATTGTATATTTATAATAAAGATTAGAAGCGATTAGTGCAACGGTTATATTTGATATTTTCTACGCCAAAGCAGCTTAGATAAATTTAAGTCTTCAGAAGTGGCAACACCTCTCTCGCTCTTGCCTAAATGTATTTAAAGTTTCCTCTCTCCTGGTAACGTCTTCTTTGTAATTAAACTACCAATTTGACAAAATTTTCAACTTGAAAATTTAGCAATGATAACGTTAAAATTATACGAAATAATCTGTTGCATATAATTGAGCCAAATCCAAAACGAACCTCAGGGGACATAATAATTGAAGAGTCAATTTAAGAGTCTTACTGTACGAAACTATGCGTGGTGCTTGGTCATTCCATTAACAAAGTTTGATCGATTTCAAAAAGTGGTGAGGGTTTTATGGGGCCAAAAGTTCACCATTGAGTCAAATTCTATACCTAAATGCATAGATAGTACGTCAAATACTTTGTTCCACTCGTAAATAGTATGTTAATCTAACAGGAGCGACATTTTCTAAGACAATATTGGATACCTGAAATTAAGTTTGACTTTTGAGCGTTTTACAAGGATTGTGGTTACAAACTAATTTTAATGTTGGGGGCTGCGCCCCCCAGACCCCCTCAATTGATTGAAACTCAGGATCATCGCAGGGTGGCTGGCCCCCCCGCAGTGATATCTCTCCCACGAGCAGTCTCCTTGAATTTACTGTTTTTTTCCCAAACAGCTTTTTACTGGCAGAAAAACCTAACCTTTTGACAAACAATACTTACTTTTATAGGTTTCTTGATTAGTTTATGCGCCTCTAAATAATTTAAAAGTTTTTCGCGGTCATCCAAAATAAACCCGAATTCGAATAACGAAGAAGCACAACTAGAGCACGAAAAAGCCATAACGAAAGAGAAACAAACGCTAAGCGGGTTCTATTTATAGCTACGACGTTGCCAGTAACAAGCTGTATCGTTCACTGCGATCAAAAATACGAAAAAAAACAATAAAAGACATCAAGAAACCTTACCTAACTTACTAAAAACTATAAACAAGCTGAGGCGCAGATATTAAGTAAATAATACAGATTAAAAGTTACAAATCCCCAAACTTAAAACAAGAAAAAATATGACGCCGTAATTGGTCACATCTGAAGCTCCCGTCTGACGTCATAAGAGATATATTGTAGCCCTAAATTGTAGCCTACTAGCAGCGCCACCTACCGTGCGCCCCAAATGTGAAGTATTATTTTAATATTCAGCAAGTGACGTAAAAAGGTCGTATTTCCTTTAGTTTTTGTCTTGTTTGAACAAATAAGAGTTATATTGGATAAAATCGAACCCTTTAACGAATTCTTTATGGATTCGTTAAATCTTTACTGAAACGAAAGAAGATTTCTAGCTTTAATTCTTTAAGCTGAATGGGTACAAGAATTCCCCACCGGACAATTTAAGCAGCCATATTTTAGCTATAAGAAAAATATTAATTAAATTTTATCACAAGTAGTTCTTCGATCGTCAGAATTTTATTATAATAATTTACACTATTACGTATGAAACGTGTGATAAATGTTAAATAGATTCTCTATATTAATTGGTTCTTTAAGGGTCTTGCGCTTTTCATTTCATAATGACAAACTGTCTTTGAGGGGCATTCTCTGTTAAGTTATACAGAAAATTAATTTTTTAATCCTAAGAAATGTCTATTTTAAATACACCCTTAGCAAGTTTTACTTCGCTCCTTTTTTTCAAACGACATTTAAAAAGACTCTCTTTCCATTTTATTCATACGGATTGCAATCCCTCATATTTCTCTTTTTATTTTTACATATGGAATTTTCCGACGGTCAGCCGGAGGATACAGAGCAGTAAATTTAGGTTTATGATTTTGTTTGGCGTTTGTATTCACGATTGGTGCAAGACGAATCGCTTTATGATCTGCATTACAGATGCTATCTCTAACCCTCTGTAGATTGTTATCCTTGGCACTTTGAGAAGCAGCAAGTCCTCCAGGCCCAAGTGAGGATGAGGGGAAAGGACTCACTCCCTGGGTTGACTTAACCTCTTTGGCAACAAATGGCGTTGTCCATCTATCCAGCCACTTTTTTATCACTATATTTACTATATTTTCTATATCCAGAAGAGGTAAGATGGTGTAGCTTGGGCTGATTCCTTTGCTACAACTGAAACATGGAGGACCACCACGGCCTCTCGTTCTGAGTGCTTGGCGGGTGGCACCTCTGTAGACTGCTACAACCGATATCTGGAAGAGCAGGGCGTCCTCCTGCCCAGTTCCTTTTATGAACTGTTTCTACTATGACTGTCCCTTTCTTGGCTCTGTTAGGTTTGGTACATATTCTCTGATCTTTTTTTAAATTTCACCTCTAATGAAGAATATTACGCGGATTCCAAGTTTGCCTCTTTTTTGAGAAATTATTAGTTTTAAGGTTAGGTTTGGTGGTAACAGCGTGTGAGACGTCTCTCAGAGAGAAGCAATATGCCTACATACGCTATAATCGCTAAACGAACGATTTCACCGGCGGTAAATTTCGTCAAGCTATGGATACGTTCCGTTATGTATCGAAGCACGCCACCTGATCTTCTTGGCAGGTATATGCGACTTAGCTTAACGGTAAGACCTACATTGCAAATGCGTGAAAATGAATAAAAATGATACGGAGCGAGTTCTCGTACGACTACTCTTGTCCTACGGAATAAAGGGACCGCAATCTCGAGTCAGGCGTCCCTGGCGAAATCCTTTGTGAACGATTTCTCCACATTCTGTAACTGGAATGAGACTCTGTCAGCATTCATTGCACGTTGTGATATCTCTGAAAGCCTTCAACTGCATTTTAATTTTAGACTGAGAACCATTCAACGACATGTTCATGGTAAGTGAGATGCAGACCACTCTTGCTTCATGCGCGCTGATACCGACGCTGGTCCGGACGATTATCCCTATATCATGCTTCAATACCTAAGTGAGTGAGGCATGGCCTTTCTGCTAGACTTCTTCAAGATGATTTGGACTAAGTGTATCCTCCAAGATTCCTAGCGAATGGTTATTGTGCTTGGTTTTTGCAAAGCGTAGAGCGATTTCTATATCTTGGTCACTTTCTATTCAACTTTATCTAACTTCCTGCGTGTTCAAGTTGATAGGGAATTTGTTAAAGGTTACATTATCATTTTTCTTGGGCAGCGGGTACCAACTATCTTCTACACATTGCGGCATCCGTAAGTTCCACTTCACTTTGGATGAACTGTTCCGGATGAAAATTTTATCTGCGTGGGTTTTGTGCCTCAGTGCTTTTCAATCTAGAGAAGGCCTATGATTCCGCATGCCAATACGGTATCATGAAGACATTCCACGCCATAGGTGTGAGGGGACGCCTCTCGATCTACACATCTCAGTTCTTACGATATCCTCTATTCACTGTAGGGCTGAGCAGAGCCTTCTCCTACGCTCTATCTAGACAAACTTTCGTTTTTCTTTTGCCCAACCCAGATGCCAACTCCTGAATGTCAACCCCAATAGACATTGGACAACATCTCTTAGTATGCCGAAGCGCGTCGTAGGCCAGTCCTGTGGCCTGCCTTGCAAAAAAGATGGGAGGCGGCCGACGGCCGCCCCAACCTAAAGTGGCTCGCCATTGTGACCTACACCAATACTTCGGCGTCTTCAGATCGCTCTTTGTCGTCTCTGAATTAGACACACTCGCGAAACGCAGCGCCATTTAATGGAGCGCTCACATGCATTACTGCGACGAATGCCTAGTCCCCCTAGACTGTTAGGCATATTCATGTTATCTTGCATTACCTGTCCCAGTCCTGGGAGGAGCGGGTCTTCTACCGCTTGTTCATTGTACTCGGGACGGGATGGTTTACATCTACCTGTGACTTAGATGACTTATTATAGGACTCTGACCTCTCTTTTATTTAACTTTTTTAGTGTCTGCTGTATGCACTGATGCTGGGGATAGGTGGACCTCTCACCGACGCCGGAGTATGCTTGTTTTTTTTTCTCTAGTTGTTTTTGTTTGGTTTCTTTTTGTTTGATTTGTTTTTATATCTTAATATAACCCAAATTAATAGATTCCTGTATTATTACGGGATTAGGCCTATGTAGGTGGTCGCCAGGATGGCTTCTTAAAAATAACTTTTTCTCCAACCAAAACATTTTCAGCTAGTTCTTCAACGGTTACTATTATGCTGTTAAAAATGATATTTGGGAGTGTTTTCATTTACTCATTGAATTAAAAAAATAATTAAAGACGTCTAAAAAATGGGTACATTATTATAAGACAAATGATTAACAAAATCCATCTGGTGCAAATCTAAACATGGAAAGATTAAGGTAACTCGTTGGATAGAAATTAAAGCTACATGAATTTGAGATTAATTATATATTAAGTTCTTTAATATTAATTAAGTGTTTATTTACAACTGACGGGAATTGTCATGACTACATTTCACCCCCAAATTCTGACTTTCTTTTAAAAAAATGAGAGCAGTCTGAAATCATAGATTTTATCGTTATGATCGAGAGATGTGAGATTGTTTATTTGTTTTCAGTAATAACTGCATTAAAATTGATGCATTTTT
The DNA here is from genome assembly GCA_963969495.1 of Ceratothoa steindachneri. NCBI lineage: Eukaryota > Metazoa > Arthropoda > Malacostraca > Isopoda > Cymothoidae > Ceratothoa > Ceratothoa steindachneri. Next base: position 55,003,834 of record OZ018317.1, on the reverse strand, counting down.
GCAGTAAAAGATTGTCTAGTATGGTAGGTACTACATAAATTATTTCTCTGTCTAATGCCAAACTGTCCAGTTTTTTCCCCAACAGGAAGCACTATTGCCCGGTTCTGGTTGCTTACACTTTCAGTTCCCTTAAGAGTTTTGGGTTTATATAGTTTAAATTTCAACCAAGAATTTTTTTCCTAGTCTTATCCAGTAACCTTCCGATGAGTACCTTTTCAATTTCAGCTACACGATCCCCTTCCTAGTATAAATGTTACCTACCTGGAAGTAATTTACAGTGTTTCGATGTACCTTATAACAAAGTTGGCGAATACGAGGAAGTATAGCTAGGGAAATTTGTATCCACCTCGGGCCGTTTATGATATTAATCTACGGTATTTAGCCATGAGATTTTCTGTTTGAGAGCCATAAGTGATAAACACCGTTTGACCAATTGTAAAGTAAACTGCAATGATGGTATGCGGTTATTGTAGCAATGAGTAGCAACCTTCACCCAGTATAGGACACGCCTGGATGAAGAGCGTCCCTAAGGCGTGCTGCTATAATAAATACCGTTTGACCAAACCAGTGCCATTATTGTAGGGCTTTGATCACGAGCACTGGAAAGCACCCACACGAACAGATATGTCATCGGTTTCACCTCGAGCGAAGAGGAATGATTCTACTTATGCTCGTTTCGATCAAGGACACAGCCATCTATTTGCTGTCCATGACTCCCTAAGTAGAATAGTTGCATCCTCCTTTTCTTTCATAATTACAAGAGTAGACCGAACGTTTGTGGATAGATTCAATGCGGTATAGCCTGGCGTGATTTCGTCACATCATTGAGGAATCCAAGTCCTCCATTCCTTTTGTACACAAAATGGATAGTTGAATTCGGTCCTTGAAAGGAATTTGAGTTTCAAATAGCGGTCATTTATCTTTCGATGGAATTTCCAATGTTATACAATTTGGACCATGCAAGTGGTCGTCGCTCTGAATTTCTTCGGTTACGGATTAAATAATTTCTCTTGCAAATTTCCGTTTGACTCAATTAAATTTCGCACAGCCTTGATGCAGCAATTGTATCTGCCTTCTATATATATAAGCAACTAAACATCCGTTGACCTTAAACTGAAAGGTGGATGAGATGCACGCCTCCCCCCCCCTCTCTCAAAAGGATGGAGTCTACCAGAGCTTTATTCCTTCTAGACTTTTTAACTTTATTCCTTTTTCGCCATTTTATCCACAAGAGTCTCACCTATTCTCTTGACCGGCAGCGGATATTGTAATATTGCAGGCTAATCGCCAACCAACATTCTTCAATTTATCTCTGGTCGGGGTCGGGAGGGGGAAGGTGCTGCTCTTGGAACCGGGTGGGGTGCTGGGTTTTAACGTCTTCATTCGTCCTACTTTTTCATCTTCTATTAGCCCCCGTCTTTATTTTCCTTATCTATATTTCTTATGCAGCTGCAAAAGGATGTTAGATGTCATCTGAAGGCTCGTGTGCCCTTCCAGCCCCATTATTGCAAGAGAATCTGCAGCTATACTTGTGTCTTCCAGCCATTTTTACTCTCACTAACTTCCCTACATACTCTAAAGTTGTCTCCTAAGAAACATTATGTGCGATGCAGCATCGCCGCTATTGCGCTTAGAATGATAGAAAAAACACCAGCAGTTTCTATATTGCTTGCAATATTCAAATATATGCGATGACATTTTAAGAGATTTTATATTTCATAGAACGTTTTTCTATTTCCTTGAAAGGTGAGGACAAGAAAGTTATATATCTTACGAGAAATCAATTTTTTTTACTTTGTTTAAAGTTACATACAAACAATGGCCTTTTTTCACGATGGAGAAAAATTAGATATTTCTCGACTTTATTTATATATTTTTCATAACATTTTCCCAAATTATCACTCAGGACTCGGTTAAATGGAGAGGAGGAATTTATTCCCAGTCTAATAAGTAAATTTGGGTGTTTTCCCCCACTATTTTAATCTAAGCTTTGAAGGAATGGAAAGGCGCATGATTTTTTCATGTCTTCACTTAGAAATAACCTCTCACAATTCACACCTACATATACGCACGTGCAGACTTATTTTATCTATGTCAAAAATGCACGTACATAAAAGCGCTTTCAAAATGTTCTTGCACACTTACATTAAATTGCCTTCTTCAATTCTCTCTTGGCCTTTCAACATACACATGCACCGACAACACACGTACACACATGCATAACCTTATGGTGAGAGACTATTTACCCCTTTCTTCAGACAAAGGCTCACATACACACATCAACTAATCCAGTTTTCCCCGATTATACCCGATTTATGCTACATCTACGCCTTCATAATATCTCATTATGTTTATGTTATATGTAGATGGAGATAGAAACTGAAACTGCAATGGACAAGTCAAAATTCATTTCATAGATGTGAGGATTTTATTTTCTTAAATTCAACCTGTGCCTGTCACTGAGTTAAAGGAAGTTCAAAGAAGGGGTTCTTTATTCTTTCCTCACGATTTTTTCTATTTATGTGTTTATCTAAAAAACACACACTCCTTTGCAACATCCGTTCGTTTGGTTTCAGAAAAAGATACATAAAACACTCCATGGATAACAAAAAAGATCTGAATGAAGCAATTTGAGGACTAAAATTATGGAAACAAAATTTGTTTAACATTTTTGAATTTAACAACAATCTAGCCCTCTCTCCCCCGAAAAATTTTTGTATTTTAAGAGGCATAAGAAATCATTAATCAGAGCGCAATAAAACCAAATAATTTTTCAAACACTAAAGCTTTGAAAGCGCGAGATTCCATGAGTGCAATTATGAATTAATGCAACTGTATCCAGAAGGAAAAAGGCCATCATTTAGGCTCCTCTGGAACGTTAAGTAATTTAATTAATGAAAGGGGCCCAATATAGGATTAGTGGATGATTTATGTCTATTTCATTACCCGAGGCGCAAAGAGGCACTCCGTAATTCAGAAGATATGAGGCCATCAGCGACTTAAATTAGAGTGTATCTCCTTATAAGTACCAATCCGTAATAGAAATTGTACAAATGTTTGGTAATAATCTAAAATATATTTTAGGGGTTATATACTCTTTAATTCAAGATTAAGAGACAAAATTAAATAGCTAAATACTTTAACTAATGTATTTAAAATAAATTGTCTAGCTTATATTATTGACCCTTCTATTTTTTTTAATTAAATGACCAATAAATGATAACGTTGAAACAACTTTTACATTGAAACGAAGGAAAATGCTTAGAGCCTCAATAGCGAGACCCTTGGTTACGAAATCTCTTCGCCCATTCCTTATTTTTTGTAGAGATCAGTAACCTTACCTCTTGTCACCAGGTCTTCATTCTCGCCATTAACTGTTCTCAAAATTTTAAAATCAAAATTAAAAAAGTCTTTATAGTAGGGGTCTGAGGTGACCACAAATTACAATAATTTAGAGTTACAATATGTGAGTTAAATGGCCGTTCAACCCTCCTTCATAGATAACTAGTACTTACCTAGAGATCCAAGGATTTTCCTCTTAATTTTAGTTAATATTTAGGTTGGTGAATTGATTCATAACGAGTGATTTTCTTGTGCCAACTCTCCATATACAGGACGGGCGACCACTCCATGGGCCATCAGCTTGAAAAACTCCTAGTTGCTTTTCTTTCGGTACCTTTCCCTCCAAACGAGAGCTTACCAACGATTGTCATTCTGAACCTTATGCGAACTTCATTCTTCGGTTGGGCAAAATTAACTAATTAAAATAAGAATGTTAGTTCAGTGTGGAATTTTGTAAGAATTCCCCATTATTTTTTCTTTATTATTAATGTCAGTAGAGCTAGTTAAAATATGCATAATAGTGCAACTCATTCTGTTTGGGTTCCATGGCCGCGGTTTCATTCTATATTGGGTCATTAAGCATTTCCATAAGTCCCTCTTCTTCGACTTCTCTTTAAACACCTTCTAGATCCGCGAGTGGGCGCGGAGGCGGCGGCGGTGGCTTCAGCGTTCCTCGACGCCGTCTCTCTGGTTCTCTGAGAAATGAGCTGAGAGACGCTGACAAGAGAGGAGGTGGAATGGAAACTCGATTCGTAAAGCACGGAGACGATCGACCGCGGGCGTATAAAAGGGGGGGTGGGAGCTTTTAGCGGGGATTTGGCGCGAACGGCCGGCCAAAATACGGAATCGGGATGAAAGGTAGGAGTAACATGGCGAATTAAGGAAAAGGAATATAGCCTGGGAGTAGGAAGGAAAATGGTAGAGTGGAGTATTATTTATTATTTAACGCACTATAGGTTTGTATACCGTCTACTGTTATATTGGACCCATGAGCGTTTGGACGACACAATTGTGAATCAGTCACCTTCAATTGATGTTTGGAGCACAAACATCTATTTACAAAATTAAATAATTTATACTTTGTGTTTTTATATATTAGTGAGTATTTTCAATACTTTCATATTCTATGTTGTACAAGTCAAATGGCTGCAAGATATTACCAGTTGTCACCTCATATTTTGTTATGACTGTTATTGCTACATTGGTTACGTCAGATTTCTCACGGGATTGTAGAAAGAAAAAAGCTTTTGGATGACACTTAAACTCTATTTTTGCATGTCTATCGGAGACCATGATAATATGTAGAAGGTGACATATAACACTTGGAGGGTGGCGGGGATGAGCACCAGAGCCAATACATTTGCAGTACCCCGGTTAAGAATAACAATGCAAAGTCACAATGATCATGGTTACCTCTTTATGGTACATGAAGAGAAAGGGTCGTCAATCTATTTATTATGTGAGTATGATACCATTAAGTGGTCCACTACCACACAACCAAAGACTTCCAATATCATGCCGTCAAGGTGGATAAGTGTATCAAAGTCATACACATGCAGAGGAATGTTTAGTTATCGTTACTTTTATATTAATTTTATAATTTAATTTTCTAATTTTCAGGAAGAAAAAGTTAGTAGAACTTCTTCCTTCTCGGCCAAAGGGATCAGACGTAGGGATTAGAGAGAAACCTGTGATAAATCCGCATTTTCCAAATCAAATGAAGTTGGACGACTTAAGTCGAGATTTGGGATGCGTTAAATTGAAAACAAATACTAACTTCAAGAGTGCATTAGTGGAAGTTAGCAGTGCCATTGCTTGCCATTGCTTGCCAGTGACTGTGTTAAGGGCATTTTATCGGAAATACAGAGACATGCACGAAATAAAGATAGAAAGGAAGTAGTTTGATTCCGTTTTGTGGCACCCATCCTCTATTTCTATTTGCTCTATGAGATCTTCCATTAATAGACAACGTTCTTTTTAAAATTTTACCATTTGAAAAAGCTGGTAAAAGTCTATATTTTAGAAGAAAGGTATTTTTTCCGAGTTGATAATACCAACATACTCAATTTTGCCTCCCACATCATACAAAAAGCCACCATGTTTCACCGTTGCATGTAACCTGTTTGTATAAAACTCCTGAGGCGGTAATCTCCAAACCCATACGCGTCCAGTTTTCGAAAAATAAGCAAACCATTTTTCAGAAAAAATTATGATGTGTCAAAATTGGAAAGGCTTGTCCCCTAATTGTTCAGCCCCCTTATACCTCTTCTCTGTCTCATGATATTCAAGTGAGCGGAGATAATTTACTGCTGTTTTGGGGTAATTTGAAATATTTTGCTACTTCAGAAGCTTTTAATGAAAGGTTGTTCGTAAGTGGTATTTTATGATTCCTAACAATTTGTCTTTGATACACTCCCGGCCCCGCCGATTGACCAACAAACCGTTCTCTTTGAAATTTGAAATATCCTTGGTATTTTTCTTTCTAGGCAAGGTTAATAATTCTTAACATATTAAATCCTAAAAAGTTTGTTACTGCAATGACACTAATGTCTTATTAGCAACAATTTGATTGCAACAGTAGCCAGGCAAGTGACGTGTATTCATTGAAACCTATACTAGTAGTTTAAAATCTGTCCATGTCTATATCCAACTCAAATTAAAGACCCTTCAAGGACGTCATATTTCTTGTCAAAATGAACACTGAACACAAGAGATGCGATGTTGGTAGGGATTTTACGAAGACAGGTATTTTCCAAGGATAGAATCAATTTTCAATAAATACCCATCCTTTCGATGGGCATAGGGTAGTTGAGAAATGGACGATTATTAAGGGGGAGTGGATCCCAGAGGGAGCTTGGCAGCCAAAACGTTCGAATAACACAAACGAGACACTTGTTCATGCAAACAAGTTTTGTTGCACGTTTTACACATTACGCGAGGCAGGAGTCTACGTTAAAACACCCATAAAAAAGATACCAGGTAAGCTACCTGAGATCTTGAAGGCAAATTTAATGCACAACTATTTTAATTTTTCTGTCGGAAATTAAATAGTGCTAGTTACTTAAATTTAAAGCGAAAAACAAAGATGGAGTGAAAACGTGTCGAATATATATATATATATATATATATATATATATATATATATATATATATATATATATATATATATATATGAAAGGGCATACAATACTTCAGATGTCACCTGTAGCACGCTAACCCATGTTACACGCGATATCCGCTTGTAAGGAAGAAGCTGGGGAGAGAGATTCCATCGAGATAGCGAGAAAATGAAGAGAGATAAAGGTCGATCGGATTAATCAATGACAGGAGATTAGATTATGCGGTCGTCACTGGTCCAAAAGGAGATGATGTATTTGTTAATAGCTTTCCAGGAACAGCTGACATCTCAGATCCTTCCGTCCGCTTAAGAGATCTAGGGAGAAAACTTTGAGCCTTCAGCCTGTATTGTAGGCTCCGCCAACGTTTCCACAACGAAGTGGGGCCACGCCTTTGTGAAAATTTGCTGAGGGGTTAGATTAGGGTGATGGGCGGCTATTGATGATGTTTTTTTATAGCACCACCCCTGTGCTAGCACCCCATAAGGAGAAAAAACCCATAAGAGGTTGCTAGATTATTATTTATAAAATAAGGGTTTTGTTTATGTCTAGATTTTGTTAGATAAGTTATCAATTTGTAAATTCTTTTTATTTATTCATGCACGTAGCTGCTGCATGTTTATTAACAGATAAATCAATATTAGCTTTGAATATAAGAAAAGGTGGAGTTACCAGAAAAATGAGCAACGCGTTCCATAATTTGCAACAGGCGATGCGAAAACAAAGCAAATACGATATATGGAATTATCCTCACTGATTTCGTAATAAAAAACAAAAAGTATAGTAAAAAGTGTGCCACAGTGTAATTTAATCAAATATTTTACACTATTTGTGTAATTCATAATCAAAACAAAATCCTTGTTATTTGAAGTAAAATTTGTTTTTTTTTCATTTTCCAAAAGATGAAGAAGTCTTCCTTTTCACAATGAGGTAATTATATAGTTCGATCAACTTCCCACTTTTGTGAACCATTAATTTATAGTTATTTCGAGAGAGAGAGAGAGAGAGAGAGAGAGAGAGAGAGAGAGAGAGAGAGAGAGAGAGAGAGAGAGTTACAAGGAGTTACAAGGAAAGAAGGTACCCTAGGAGACCTTACGGTCCATTCAAAGAGGGTACCTTGGGACTAGCAATCGAGCGGGCACATGGCTGCTCAATTGTTTTGCGTCCCTAAACGGCCACTTTTCAAGACTTTGTCTAGTCTTGACTTGAACTGGTCAACAGATTCACTGTTGACAACTTCCACTGGAAGTGCGTTCCACTTACCGCAGAGAGAGAGAGAGAGAGAGAGAGAGAGAGAGAGAGAGAGAGAGAGAGAGAGAGAGAGAGAGAGAGAGAGAGAGAGAGAGAGAGAGAGAGAGAGAGAGAGAGAGAGAGAGAGAGAGAGAGAGAAGAGTAACAAGGAGTAACAAGGAAAGTAAGTACCCTAGGAGACCTTACGGTCCATTCAAAGAGGGTACCTTTGGACTAGCAATTGAGCGGGCACATGGCTGCTCAATTGTTTTGCGTCCATAAACGGCCACTTTTCAAGACTTTGTCTAGTCTTGACTTGAACTGGTCAACAGATTCACTGTTGACAACTTCCACTGGAAGTGCGTTCCACTTACCGCAGATACTGTAGGTGAAAAAGTTTCCACACAGATTGCGGTTGTAACGCTTCAGTTCAAGTTTGAAGCCGTGATTGCGCGTTCTGTTCTCACTCAGTGTGAAAATATCCCGGTAGTCAACATTGTCGAACCCTCGAAGTATTTTGAAGACTTCGATGAGCTGACCACGCAGTCTACGGGTTTCCAGGGAGAACAGATCTAACTCCCTTAGTCTATCCTCATAACTTTTATGTCGGATAGAGGGAATCAGCTTGGTTGCCCTGGCTTGTACGCGTTCCAATCTCGCGATGTCCTTTCGCAATGAAGGACTCCAAAATTGTACGGCATACTCCAGGTGCGGTCGGACAAGTGAGTTGTACAGGCACAGTACAATCTCCTGGTTCCGATAACCAAACTGGCGCTTAATATAGCCTAGCATCCTTTGGGCCTTTTTCTCCGCCTCAATGCACTGTTTCGAGAACTTGAGGTCACTAGTGATTGTTACACCCAAGTCCTTCTCAGTGTCACTCGATTCAAGAGCAGTGCCCTTAAGGATATACTGAGATTGGGGGTTTCTGTGGCCGATATGCATCACTTTGCATTTGCCCACGTTAAAAGGCATTTGCCACGTGTCCGACCACTCCCCAATCTTCCCAAGATCTTCCTGCAGGCGGGCAGTATTTCCATCCTTTGCAACGTTCATACCAAGCTTGGTATCGTCGGCAAATTTGGAAATCTTCGCAACCATGTCACCGTCCATGTCGTTGACGTAGATGATAAATAGTAGTGGTCCCAGGACAGAACCTTGAGGCACCCCGCTAGTAACGGGCACCCACTCAGAAGACTGTCCATTTACCACCACCCGTTGCCGTCTGCCACTTAGCCAGTTCTCGATCCAGCCGGCTACCTTTCCGTCTATGCCAAGCGCTCGCACTTTCCGGAGAAGGCGGCGGTGTGGTACCTTATCAAAGGCTTTCTGAAAGTCTAGGTACACCACATCCACCGCCTTGTCCCGATCGTGCTCACTGAAAACGAAGTGGAAGAATTCCACAAGGTTCGTCAGGCATGACCGTTGCCTTCGGAAGCCGTGCTGGGAACTCCTCAGTAGCAGGTTTGACTCTAAATACGACGTCACTTTGTCCACCATGATGCTTTCCATGAGTTTACCGACTATCGAAGTCAGACTGATAGGTCGGTAGTTCGACGGTTGGTTACGGTCTCCTTTCTTGAAGATAGGAGTCACCTCCGCCTCACGCCAGTCTCTAGGAACGCATCCGGTCCGGATTGACATGTTAAAGATAGCGCACAGATGTCGTGATACTTCATCGCACACTTCCTTCAACACTTTAGGTAGAAACCCGTCCGGTCCAGGGGACTTATTCGTCTTTAGGTCAGCGATCTTTTTCTTTATTTCTCCTTCGGTGAAGTCCATTGCCTCCAGCTTTTCCCCCGAGTAGGAATCTGTCGGCTGGGGAATGGGACCACACTCTTCAGTAAACACTGAAGAGAAGTAGTCGTTGAGGAGGTTAGCATTTTCTGCATCTGAATGCTTTAATGTCCCCTCCTCATTCCTCAAAGGGCCAATCGTTCGACGGATTGGTTTACGGCTGTTCACATATCCAAAAAACTCCTTGGGATTCTCTTTACAGAGTCTCGCCACTCGGAGTTCCTCAGACCGCTTAGCCGCCCTTATGCTGGACTTCACTCTCCTGGCTAGCCTCAGGTATTCGTCAAAGTCACCCGAGATCTTCGATTGCCGGTACACATTTCTCTTCTCCCTAAGCAGTTGGCCGATTTCTCGATTAAACCACTTAGGTTGAACAGAAGACAGACGGGGGCATTTCAGAGGGATGAAACGCGATTGAAGACTCATGAATGTGGTTTTGAATCTATTCCACGAGTCTTCAACGGCATCGCACACTTCTAGCCTCACGTCAGTCAGTCCAGCTCGAAGGCTTGCAAAGTCTGCTCTTCTCAAGTCAATTTTCTTTAATTGACTGGCAACAGACCTTACCTTCGGGATCTTGACGCTAAATCTAACTAGCTGGTGATCACTGCCACCGAGCTCTTCGCCTACAGAGATATCCTCAACGATATCATCCTCAGAGGTGAAGACCAAGTCGAGGATATTGTCTCCTCTCGTCGGTTCTCTGACCCATTGAGTGAGGAACTCGTTGTTGGCGAACTCCAGGAGTAGCGCGCTCTCGCCACAGGCTGCTCTGGTTTCCCAGTCAACTTGGCTGTTGAAATCGCCCATAACGATGCACATTCTGCCTTGAACCAGCTCACCCAGCAGCTGGTACAGTTCCCTGTCCTTCTCAACAGGTTGGGAAGGGGGTCTGTAAAGCACCAGGGTCCTGTATTTGGCAGGACCAATCTCTAGGTCAACGCCTAGGAGCTCGTGGTCGGATATAACGTTGGAGTTCGTAGATTTGATTGTATCCTTGACATACAACATTACACCGCCACCCTCTCTGTCTGGCCTATCTTTGTGGAAGAGTTGGTAGCCAGGAACCGTGAATTCGCCTTCAAAGTCTCGGTTTGAGGTTTTTATCCACGATTCTGTTATGGCTACCATTTCGGGTTCTTCCGTCGCTACGAGGCCACGGAGCTCAGGAAACTTGTTCCTGATTGACCTCGCATTGAACAGAAGAACCTTCAGGGAGTCCCCAAATGTAGGACCCCCTATACTCTTCCGTTTCCCGGCTTCTTGTTTGTCTTGGTGGCACCATTTTTAACAACCTCCGAGAAGGTTGTTTGGGGAGTGACTCGGGCGTACTGGCGTACGTCCGCCTTCCCAATGGGCCGGACACTCCTTTGGGTGCGCTCCACGACATCCTGGATGAGGTTGGCTAGGTAGAGAGAGAGAGAGAGAGAGAAAGACAGAGAGAGTTAAAGATAACTTAGAAGCCAGGTGGTTCTCTATGTGGTTTAATATTATCTTAATGATATACTGTATTTAGGGATATTGTAATTATTTTTCCCTAACACCAAGTAATATATGCTGTATTTTGTTGCAGACGGACTGAAGATCCATCAACCACATAGAATTAGATTTTTTTTTCATGTAGAGAAGTAATAATGCTCCGCTCGTGATGTTAGTTTCGCGTCAAAGAAGGCTCTATAGATGCCTCGAAACTATGCATGAAAAGGGCAAAACGCGCTTCTGAATCAGTATGCGTTGGCATTCTTCTGTCTTGGAAGAGTGTAGGGGAATCGTCACTCACCCCCCCCCCCCGCCGTTAACTCTTGGTGGAGTCACAAGGCGGTTACCGCAATGACATCCGGCCCAGGCATCGGCGGGTCAAACGCGTGACCGCAGCGCTGAACCAGACCGCGCCATAAGAGACCTTAAAGGTCAAAATGCAAGATCTCCCCCAGGAGAGTGAGATCCAGTTTTACGTCAAATAAGAAATTGGAGATGTGTTTCTCCCAAGCTCGAAGGCTAACGAGGAGCCGATGTAAGAATCGGTGGGAAAAACCGTTGGGCAAAAGAACTCTCCTGGGGCCGTCCTCAAGCCCCTCCCTCCCTTACCCCTCCACCAGTGGGGTGACAAGGTATAAATGAGGAACACTGAGGAAAATCGTAGTAGTATACGTCAGACTCCAGGTGGCGAAGTCCTCGATTAAAACCGAGCTACCTAGACTGGATTGGTAGTGTACTTGGCTCGCCAGACCAAGAAGTACCCTGCAAGAGAGGCAGGGCTACCTACCTTAAGGGGCTAAGAAGAAGCGCATCCTCGAGCTAGTCACTGGTTATTAAACCAAACGATAAGTTAACTTTGTTAAGTGCAACTTACTCTCGCCAGAGAGACTCCTCATATCCTGGTGCACCTTAAACACCAGGGGTATTCCTCGTCCTTGAGGAATTAAGAAAAGAAGAAGGAAAAGGCTCCCCCCTCGAGCCCGTTACTCGGTGGCCACACCGAACTCCTAAGTTAACTTGCTAAGGAACCAAGTTCAACTTATTCTCGTCAGAGAAACCCCCCTCCGTTATACTCACCCTTGAAGAAGACTGGAAATAAGAAGAAGCTCATCCTCGAGCTAGTTCCTGGTTACCAAACCGAACTTTAAGTAACTTATTCTCGTCAGAGAAATCCCCCTCCGTTATCCTCGCCCTTGAAGAAGACCCTCCCCGAGTTCAGTCCTCGTCCATGAGGAATTAAGTAACGAAGGAGAAAAGCTCCCCCTCGAGCTCGTTACTCGGTGGTCACACCGCACTCCAAGTTAACTTGATTTAAGAACCAAGTTCGACTCCCTCTCGCCAGAGAGACCACAACTACCTTGGTGTTGCATATAGCACCGTAATTGTTCTCACCACCGTGAAGACCCCCCCCCATCCCTCAGAATACCGTGTGGACCCCCCAGCTGCTACCCTCGCCAAAACGACTTGTGATCCTGCCCATCTACATCTGGCCAGGCGGCACGCGTCGTGAGTCAATAACATTCCTGAGGCCTTTTAAACTCCAGATGAGTCCGTAAGCCTAATTCTTATATTATTGTTGTGTGTAGAGAAATTAACCAATTTTTGAGGGTCAAACTAATTTAATTAATTCTTGTTTATGATAATATTCAGAGTATTGCTGTAGTTAATGTTTAGATGTTGTGTATTCAATGGTTAAAGTTAAAATATAAGTTTATTTTGGGATTATTGTGCGTTTCTCTTATATCCTTACGTGTTTCGGAACGGCTCTGTTCTTTAAGATATTCAGATATCAATATATTAGCATTCTTAGTACTCTTAGAACAAAAAGGGGGGGCATTCTACGACAAAGAGAATGGAGATTGCGCCATGACGCAGGCCTGGGCGAAGAGTATAGAGATCCTGGGTTGCCCAGTCGTCAAGATCCCCCTCTCGTTCTCGCCGGTGTCATTCAGAGGAATGCCGAGCAGTATGTTTAGCACAAGGTTGGCTGCATGGGCTGCCGGAGTCAGTGAGCACAGCGCACTGGTCCGCCTTCGAGGCTCCACTCCTGATTTGGAAGGTTTAATCCGTTGGATCAGTCGAGGATCTCCTTCGCCCGGCTAGTTATTGGCTGCTAGAGATAGCTCCTCCACCCACGTGGTTACACTCGAAAGCTGAGACGGTGTACCGCGGTGTGACGCTTGGAGCCAGCACGTGAGAGTCTAGGGAAGGGATGAGGAACTGATGGAACTGCACCGCTGGCTGTGACTGTATAGCTCATTCCTTGAGCGGCAGGTCCTGTTGCAGTTGCTGCATGTGAAGACGGTGTCGTCCGAGGGTGCTGACTCTGCTCTCTGTCGTCTGCGTGCTCTTCTTTCTGACCCATAATCACCAAGCTTTAAAAGACAATATCATCCACTATCAATAATGGTAAGCTTAATTCTATAAGTATAATTTTCTAATCATCTCATGGATTGGACATGAAATCGCTGGCATTGATGTGCCTGGCTTATCTACGCCCAAGCATATTTATTCTTCAGCGAAGTTTAGATGACGATTAAAAAACATAATTTGATACTGACGTTACAGATAAAGTAAATAATTCGTGATCGTAAAAATTAAATGATGAATTTTTTTAGAACAGTTTATCCCCTCTTTTCTTGAAGCTTTTGAATGAATAGTTTAAATGAACGACAGTCTAAAATGAGGGAATTTATCGACTGTTTATTAATCTCTTAGTCTTGATGTGTTTTTAACTCCGGGATCAGATTCGTCGCTTTACATTGAACCCGGTCTCAAATCGAGCAGAAATATAATGAGATAATGGTTTATGATGTTGCCGTTGAAATTAAAATTTTTATGATAATAAATATTAGCATATTTGTGAAAGGGCTTAAGTGATTATTGAGCGACCTTTAACATCCTAAATAAATCCCTTTTCTATTAAGCGTAGACACAGTGAATTAGAGATTGACTAGCTTCCTTAAATTTATCACACAAAACATTTAATTGAGTTAAGCTGAACGTAATGTTGGGAGAATTGTTCGATTCTTTGTGGCAAAGCGATACCAAAATTAGAAACGCATTGCAAATTATGCCGAGAAAACGTTTCCGACATTGTTAGGCTGTTTGCCCTGGTTTTTATTGAACTGTTCACTACAACATGGGGGATGGAGATAATTTATGTGTATTTGTGAGTGTATCAGTGCTTGAAAATGTGTGAGAGGTAAACAGTAATGAACGGCTATTTATGTGATAGGTACTCGTATGCGATAAAAGATTGAGAATATCTGCCAATAAATTGCCTACGAATGTGTGTTTATGCGAGGTGGAACACACCGGATATCAGTGTTGTGATGGAATGATCGAACAGAGTACGGTTGGGCGGAACAGAAGCGGGAAGAGACAAAAGTGAGGCACAAAGATTGACCGAGAGAGAAGACGGGATGGGAGGCAGGCAAAGATCATAAGGCCCACTGTAGGTTGAAGTTGTACTGTGCCTATCTCAATCCAAACGGGGATTTGATTACAGACTCCGATCCATGGTTTGCTATGCGATGAATAACCTTATTGTGGCTTAGCTTCATTCATGGCAGAGAGAGATGTTTCCATTATCTTAGATTGTAGCCCCAATCAAGTTTGGCTCATTTAAAAATTCTTCGATTACACCGAGATAGAATTAATCAAGCTTAGGGACGTTTCGAGGAGATTGCCTTGCCGGATATTTATCCCTCCGAGGAACATTAAAATAATATTTATATGTTCAATTTTACAACAGATTTATTGAACACTTCCAGTAAATCATGCGAGATGTAATTGAATTTTTGACGAGCGAGATGATCGAAACGTTTGCGCTATTTCTTTGTTGTCGTTTGGCACCAATTTTACCTTCGATCCGCCTTATCTATGGCTTATCTGAGTCAAAAAGTATGTTATAATCGAATTTCAATTCAAGGGTGTCTTAAACATATATAGGATCTGCGACACAGTCAAACCGAGAAAGAAAGGAAACAAAAAACAGCTATAGAGTAAATGATAAATAAAATTAGAGAAGGAGGAAAAAAGGATTGATTCATGCAAAAAAATCCCTGAGCGTTTTCTATATAATAATAAGAGGGCAATATGAAAAAAATATAAGCTAAATAGATAGAAGGAGATGTAGAAATGAATGTTGTGGGTGGAGAAGAGAAACATAGAAAGAAAAGAAAATATATCACATCAAACTCTCTCAAGCGATTTCAAGAGATCCGCCCATCACTGCCAATTTCTCGGTGGCAGATTGAATGGCGGATTTGTAGCTGCGTCCCGCCTCAGGATTTATTTGTCCTTTGCTGTTATCTATTGAAGGGAAAACCAAATTAAATTGAATTGAGATTAATTACTGGAGGGATTGACTCACACCTTCAAAGAAATAGACGAGCTATCTTAAACTAGGAAAGAGGGGATGCAGCTAGAGAGGAGAAAAGGAATAAAAAAGAATGAATATACGTACAGTATATAAATGAAAAGAGAGAGTGAGAGAGAGAGAGAGAGAGAAAGAGAAAGAGAGAGAGAGAGAGAGAAAGAGAGAGAGAGAGAGAGAGAGAGGGGTAATTAGAAGAGTTGCAAGGAAATGAATTCCAAAAAAATATAAAACAATTCTATGAATATGTTAAGCAACCTAGGTTTTATTATTTTGTATGTGAGAAGCTGCCTACTAGACAAGTCGAAACCGTGCAACTTCGACTTCCACTCGTGATTCTGAGTTACGAATTCTCGAAAATTCTTTAACTCTTCTATCAGTAAACGCACGGTCTAATGGGTTTCTAATGATAAGAGACCAAACTTTCTTCTACGGTTACTAATTGATATGGTCAGTTTTGTAGCCGGGCTCGCAACTTTTCCAAGCGATCGAAGACTTTTCAAAGTATCGGGGACCAGAACTGTACCGCATATATCAATTTGAGGTATGACTAACAATCTATAAAGTTTCAACACAGCATATTTGTTTTCGAGATTAAATTGACTCATTAGGTATCTAAGCATATGCTAGGCCTTCTTCTCAAGGTTCAAAACATTTCTTAAGAACTTCAAGGTTAATCAACACTCCCAAGTCATACTCCATGTCAGTAGATTCTAACTTTTGCCCTTTTAACGTGAAATCTGATTTGAGATTCGCGTACACGATGCACATTACTTTGCACTTAACAAACTTTTGGTCTATGTTACACATCCAACCACTTGCCTACTCGATGTCCATGGGGTGTCATTCTTTCCATGTACTCTGCCTAAACTACGTACCAACCCAGGTCGGTATCGTCATCAAGCCTGGCGATTTTGCTCACCAATCTCAGTCGGAAAATATTCATTCCGACATAGAGAATTCTAATATAAATCATTCAAGTCATTTAGTAATGAGCATTATTATGAATTAGTAGTTATTTTTTTCACCCTTTTAATTGTTAATTATCAATCTATATGATTCCTTCTTTTGTACGGTTGGCCAACCGAATTTGTTTCATCTATATTTGGATTGTGGAGGGGAAAATTATCCCGAGCTTTGGATATAAGCCGTTTGGTTCACTGTAATTATTGCTCTCGCTGCAAAAGCTTTGTGCTCTCTCTCTCGAAATTGTTCCCCTACTGTCATACTGCTTTGGCATTAATACTGATAGCACATTATCCATAAGCTATAAGTATTTGTACATATATTGAATTGATGTTAGTGATTACACTCTTATTTCTAATCCCGTAACGTTCATTTTCATGGCTTTAGGGAAGAGAACTGTTCGCTTGATGAGTAAAATAAGGTGTCTTACTCCTCTAAGACACCTTAACTTATATTTGGTGACCAAGACCAGGGACACTCTGTTGCTTGCTAAGTTACGTGGTGTTCTCTATTTTGGTTATAAATATATTTTCTTTTACTAAGGAGACGGCCTTCGATACAGAGAGCCTAGAACTGATTTAAAATCACTCGAATATTATTTCCCCCAAATATTGTTCTGGATGATAAAGTCGTAGAGGGTTGGAATAGTGAGGATGCTATTGCAAAGGAAATTATGGAAGCTTGGGATAGCCATAACGAAAGCTGAAAAAGGTTATCTCGGACTTCATCCAAAGAGGTTAACCTATCCCAAATTAACCTGCCAAATTTTGATGGAAATGTTTTTCAATGGAGTAATTTTGATGACCTATATTACAAAACTATTCATATCTTTAAAATCTCAAATACTTAAAAATTTTCATACCTACCTGGCCAACGAAAGGAAGCAGCACTCCGACTGTTATACGGATTTACCAGATCTGGTGACCAGTTTCTCGAATAATATGAATTACTGAAAAAGACATACAGAGACAAAAGAGTAATAGCAAAATCAAATGTTACATGATCTCCTTATTTAAACGAAGTCTACAATAACTCACAGTCACGTAGAGAGTTCCGCGTGGCTTATGAGTGCTACTTACATAGCCTAAAACAGAGTATTTCAACCTTTTTTTATCTCACAGCACATCAAGCCAGGGAGTAATATGGTCGAGGCACACCATCAGTATTTAAGAATATATTTAATCATATAATAATAAATTCTCAGATATATTCATAAGTTAGGCATGATAATCATTTATTAATTTAGTGTCTAAATGTATTATAGTACGAACATGAGTAAAAATTAAAAGCCTTATCATACATACATAAAAATATCAATGATAAATTTTTCCATGACGTTGCTTCATAATTTCCCTTATTTGAGGCCGAATGGTGGATAGGCATACCCGCAAGTCCTCTTTCAGTGTCTGAAGCCGCGACCTGTTCTTATTTTTTACTGTGTTTATTGCAAAGCATCCAGCCTCGCACATATATGAAGTTGAGAAAGGAAGAAGAGATTCAATAACTTTCTTTGAAATTTCGAGGTATTCGTCTCGAATGGACAACCAAAAAGCAATCATATTTGTGGATTCATGCTTCAGTTTTAGTTCTCTATCTTCCTGGTTTCTATCAGCTCATCCTCTTTGGTAACAGTTAACTCCGCTGACTGGCAAGAACTTGCCACAAACGGATTTCTCAACCAGTCCAAGGACGATGTTTCAAATGATGGAAAATACTTTGCAATGTTCTTACTCAGTAGCGACAAGCTTTGTAGAATTAAAGAAAGAAAATTTTTGTCCAATCTGCAATCTTTTGTTAATTCAAACATTTCAACTTTGTTCTTTTTTTTTATTCTAGATCCCCACAATGTTAGTTTTTCCTTTTTCCTTGTCTGTACAAGTAAGAATATTTTCCTTCTTTCCTTGCATACTCTTATTAAGAATGTTCAAGGCTTGAAAAATATCAGCCCGGAATGCCACTTTATTTCACCAGGATTCATCACTAAGTAGGTCAGCCAGTTTGGACTCTTCTGATGTTAAAAATATAAGAATCTCCTCCCTTAGTTCATAAAATCTTGAAAGAACTCGCCCTCGAGATAGCTACCTCACTTCTGTATGTAATAGAAGTTGTACGTGAGCAGATTCAATGGCAGAACACAGAGTTGAAAACAGCCTTGATTTTAATGGCCTACTTTGAATATTTTGATTGCCTCATCTAATACTTGCTGAAACCAGGTACTACTTATTTTGAAATAAGGGCCTGTCTATGCAGGAAACAATGTGTAAAAATAATGCTAGTTTTTTTTCTGTTTTTTTCAGTGTAATGAATCCTTTTATGCTTCCTGACATAGAGGGGGCACCATCCGTGTAGATACTAATACATGATATCCATGACAAATCTTTAGAGCTAAAATAATTGTCAACAACCTAAAAAATGTCTTGATCTCTTGTTGTTTCTGGAAGTGGTTTGCAAAATAGAAATTGTTCAACTATGTCTTCATTACCAACAAACCTGATGAATGCTAATAATTGAGCTTTTCCAATGATGTCAGTTGATTCATCCAAATGGATGGCGAAATTCTTGGCTTCTTTTATTTTAGCTATGATTTGTGACTCAACGTCTTGAGACATATTAGAAATACGACGCCTAATGGTGTTATTGGACATGGAGATTTTCAAAATCTCTTTTTCATATTTTTCGCCAAACATAATGTTTACAATTTTACTACATGCTGGTAATATTACTAACTCTGCAATTGTATGTGATTTCATATTTTTGGCAACGAATTTTGCAACATTATAACTTGCTTCTTGAGTTTTATCAGATATAGTGGTGATTTGGGTCAGTTTTTGAGACTAGCGTGTTTGGTCAATGCTAACTAAGCCTTTTAAAATATTCAGTTGGTTTCTCACATAAATGAGAGTGCTTTGCTTGAAGGCTTCTTTTCAGTTTACTTGGAACCATTGCTTGGTTTGCAAGTTTCTCGCCACAAACAAAACAGACAGGACATTGCTCTTCTTCTCCAGATGAAACGAATCCAAAGGACAAGTAGACTTCTTTATACTGGCGCACAATTGATTTGGAAGTAACGCTGCAGATCCTAAGTGTTTTATTTTTAGAAATAGCTCCAGCCACTTTGCTTTAATCATTGTCTAACTTGTGTTTTTTGTAAGAAGTCTATCCATACCTCATAAGACCTGAAAACAAGAAAATATGACTCTTAATATTTAATTTAAAAAATTCAACTAAAACAAAGTAAACACTATGTGCAATAACATGAAAATAAAAAAAAACATTTTGAAAGAAATTAATAATAAGCAGACACTACAAATAATAGTGTAAATTACCTAACAGGAGATCAAATACACTAAATTTATAAAAGTATAAATAAATATAAAATGCTTAAAGAAAAGATTCATATTGCATTCTCCCCAAATACAGTAAAGATTTTAAGACATAAACAGCAAAAAGAATTAAGAAAAGAAAAACATTCAACTTTCCTCAAATCTCCCGCAGCACACCTGCAGTTGCTTCAAGACACACCAGTGTGTCGCGGCACACTGCTTGGGAATCGCTGGCCTAAAGGTTCTAGGAATAAATGTGAAGTAGCGCGGGCTTCTTTATTTGACTTCCAATTTTAATATGGGTGTAGCATTACCCATTGCACGTCGTGGGTTCGAAGGGAAATACGAAGGTCAAAGGATTTTTTGATCAAGGTTACCAGAAAACTTATGTATGTAGGTACCGAATTGCTCAAAGTATTATGCTTGCCTGTAATTCGCAAGATTAAAGTACGGGTAAGTGGTTTTGGAGACAAGAGAGTATATAAATTATATGACGAAGTGGCATTTAAAGTTAATACCAACTATAAACTTATTGTTATTAATACACTTGTTGTTGAGAATTTACCTATCGTATCCATATGCCAGGATTAAAAAAAAGGCATAGGATTCCCTCGCAGCATTAAATCTAAAATTTGCCGATCCATCCACGGGTGAAGCCGTTAATGCCATTTTTATCTTAGTTGGTACTGATTCCTACTTTTAGTTCATTAGGGGTATAAGTGAGAAAAACATAATGGATTAGTCGTACTGAATGCAACTGAGAATAAATTATATGAACTTGGAAATATATATGCTATATCGCCTAAGGGTGATATAAGTACTATATGAGAAATGGATTTGATCCCTCGGCACATGGCATCTGAGAATCAATAGGTGTAATGTGATTTTAAATCGACGGCCAAATTCTGTGACGTAAGGTTAATGTTAAGCCTACAATGGAAAATAAAAGCATCTTTACTTTTGAAACAATTATGCAATTTCGAAAAAAAGGCTGTGTAATATGACAAATCGACTAAGACAGAGACTCCTCACAACTAAACACTTATGACGAAATCATTAAAGAGCAATTGAACAAAGGGTGTATATACAAAGTAACTCCAAGGATCTCTCATATAGAGGGATCTAAGATATATTATTTGGGCACCATAAAGTTATCAAGGATTCTGATACCACTTTCCTGAGGGTAGTATTTGATTGCTCATTAGGTAAACCGAGTTTGAACGACTTGTATCCGGGGACTTCTCTTGTTAATAGTCTATTCCACATTTTGATAAGGTTTAGGCAACATTCATTTGTCTGCATCTACAATATAAAGAAAGACTACTTACAGATAATAATACTCCTCTTGTCACTTATCGGTGTAAGGTTGTGTTGTTTTGGTCATGCAGGAGCCAATCTTTGTTAAAAGCTTCAGTTTTTGAGTTAATTAAGAAAATGGCGCAGGTTATTCAGAGTTGTTATAAAGGAGCCTTTATGTCGACAATTTACTTTGTTCTTTCCCTACAGCGAAGGTATAACTCAATTTTATAAGGCATCAAAGGAAATCATGACTCAGACAGGCTTTAATGTTAAAAGCTGGTACTAATTTATCCGACATTAATAGGCTTTTTAAGAAGCATAACGAATTGGCTAAAAGTTCTTGGTCTAGGTTGGAATACTCAGTATGATGAGCTCTATTACTCCGATTCGAACATACAATTTGTGGCTCAAATCAAAAGGCAGGTTTTGAAGTGTATAACCTCTATGTATGATACATTGAGACATCTACTTTCGTTAATGCTACTAACTCGCTTCTTTATGAAGAGTTTGTAGAAAAAGAGTTCAGAGTGGGGCAAAGTTTTAGACGAGGAGAGCCAGTCACGACGGAACCATTTGACACCCTAACTAAGGAATGCCTGAATATATAATTTTCTTGACAAGTTTTACCCTCGAGTAACATCGAATTGCAATGTTTTGCGGACTCTAGTTCTAAGGCATGTGGAACCGTGGTCTACTCAGTATTCAGCGATAAGGTTTGCCTCGTTATTGCTAAAGCTAAAGTCGTGGGTAAACCCATTACCTTTCCAAAATTAGAATTAACCGCCGCTCTTTTAACATCTCGCCTTTTACAGGATATAGAAAGAGCTCTACATCCATTCATATTTGAAAATTTTCTCTGGTTAGACAGTCAAATTGTCCTTCAATGACTGCTGCGATTCTTGTATTGAACTATACTTGGAAAATAAGGTAGCGGAAATTAGACCACTCTCTCATGACCATGAATGGCGTAATATCAAGTCTCATCTCAACTCCTGTGGTCTGGTCACCAATGGGATGAAAACTAGAAGCATGTAAAATTCCACGTGGTTTAAAAGGTCAGAATGGATTTTAAATAGGGGATTATGGGCGGAACCAGTACGTATTCCTTATACCATCTACGAACTAACCTCTACTCAGATATAGAGCCATGTCAAAGGTGATCAAGGTCACCATCCTTCTGTTCAGGTTTTTTTTCCTTCTGAAACATATAATTTTTCTTAAGTCTTCACCTATAAGATCCTACTGTTATAACATCACAACAAAGGAATACGAAGCTGTGATGAATTACTAGATAAAGGAAGTCTAAAAGGAGAAATACGGAGAAGAGAAGAAATAAAATTCCTCCAAGACTAATGGACACAGTTTTCGAATTCTCCATCTACCTTTGTTTCTCGAAGCAGGTATCATTCAGTAAAACAAGAGAATTAATTTCGCTAATCTACTTTACAAGAGTAGGTTCACAATTTGCTGGCAGGAGACCATGGCTTCGTGGAACTATTACCACTGCATCTCCACCATTCCTACGGATACTACACGGTTGGTCAACTATTGATGATCCTCCATAGTAAGTCACGGAAGATGTGACGTGCCCGACAGGTAATCAAAAGGATAACAAGGAAATGTTACACCTGTCATCAGTTCAGAGTTAAAAGTTACTGGACGCCAGATGCTCCCCGTTACTAGCAAAATAGTAGAAATGGCGCACCCGTTTTCCACTATTGCTATCGATTACTCTGGGGCTATCCAGATAAAGGAAAAAAGGGCGGACGGAAAAGGTCTATATCCCTTTTTTCACTTGTGCCGCTACTCATGCCATCCTTCTGGAGTTAGTAGCTGATGTGGGTATTCAAACCTTTATTCGAGCATTTCGGCAATTTTCGGCTCGTTACTCTATCCCTAAGACAGTATATAGCGATAATGCTGTTATATTTCGTGCAGCCGTTGTACAAAGTGACACCCACCCCAAAACGGGCCTGCACACAGTTTTTGTAATATATCCTTCATTCATTCAGTAATCCCCCTTACTTTGCAGGACATGATAGAAGCAGCGCCTATAAACACAACTAGATCTCAATTGGAGCTCCAGCAAAGAATATACTGCGTCAAACATTACTACAAGACAGGCTCGTTCAAGAAAGTTCAGGACACTTTCGTGCATCAGCTCGAACGTGAAGAAGCCCCTTACCCTAAGAGCAGAATTCAGGACTGGGTGGACCACTTCGAGAACTATGGGACAATGGAGAACTTCAATGCAGCCAGTGATAATCGTCCAAGCTATTCAAGACGCCTCAGGAAGCGTATAGAGTACAGGCGAAGCAGACTCTTACAGCCTCAGACAAGGAGCAGTGAAAGGCTATGGCAGTCAAGATACTGGAGAAGATTCAGTTGACCCCAGCTTTTCTTAACCTCCTATGGACCTCAGATGAAGCTCACTTCCATCTTAGAGGGAAGGTAAACTCGAAAAAGAAATGTCTTCTGAGGGACCTCCAGACCAAGTGAGGTAGCCACCAAGCTCCTACCCTCGTCTAAGTGCACGGTATGGACTGCAATCTCAGCCAGAGGCATCATCGGAGCATTCTTATTCGAGGAATCTGGCGGGACAGTGACAGCTGCAGATCCTGTTCCTGTCGTTTATGGAGATGTTCTGGTTTCGGTAAGATGGAGCAAGCTCTCACACCTCAAACCTGTCCCGAGATTGGCTGAAAGAGAACCTTGGTGGCCGTGTGATCAGTCTCAAGACTTATTGTGAGTGGGCACCACACAACCTAGACCTTAGCCCCCCAGATTTCTTTCTCTGGGTTTACCTCAAAGACAGAGTGTACTCAGGAAGTCCCAGGACCATTACGAAACTCAAAGAAGCCATCAGGGAGGAGGTCAGAGCCATTAGTCGGTCGGTTTGTAAGGAAATAATGGACATCTTTGTGCTGCATCTCAAGAAATGCAGAGAGCTAAATGGAGATCATCTAGAACACGTGCTCTAAAATAAAGAATAAAAGTCAAAGAGTCTCATGTTTTGATATGATGTTTTTAAACACAATAAATTTCTTATCACTAAAGTTTCATTCAATCCTTGCAGAAAATTAAGAAATGAAGCCTATCGAAAGTTGGAACTGGAATTTGGGGGCTCACCCTTTAAACGTAAATATCGAGAATGATGGAGAAGAGTTTAAGGGCATCCGGTGCATGTTAAACCTTGTTAAAGCAGAGATAGAAAGTTTCCTCAACCATAGGCTTCTCAGGTATGTTGCAGGAGATGCTGATGACCTGGACCCGTTAACCATTTCTGATTTTCCTTATGGTATGGTTGTAGGAGGATTCCTCTGCAGCTCACTTTTCGGGATGATGAAGACCCAGAATATGGGACGTTCTTAGCCTTAACCAGATGTTAAAGGGAAATGGAGAGAATGCGCCAACGAGCTTGGGCTAGGTGGCACTACGAGTGTCTCGTGGCTTTGAGGAAGACGCGCGCACATCTCGGCAGCAGGTGAATCCTTTTTTCGGTAATGTGGGGCTGGGTCACAATGAAACCCCCAAGCTAAAGTGGAAATTTAATAGAATTACTGTTTTACACACGGGAAGTGACGGTAAGGCTTGTTCAGCAACATTACGGATGAAGTCTAGGGCCATAATAAGGCCACTATCGAAACTCTACCCACTGGATATCAAGGCTCAGCCATCAAACCCACTTGCGGGTAAATCTTGATGGGATGATCTCACCTTCAGACTCATCTGCGAGTCTACTTCTGCCAGGCATGATCTCGCCTTCCGACCCACCTGCTGGTCAACTTCCGCCAGGCACGGCATCGTCTTCAGACCAATCTACGAGTTTACTCCTGTTAGGAATGGTCTCATGCTCGAACGCAGCTTGCCGATTATCTCTCAGCAGGACCTCGGATCCACCCGTGGATCTGGTCTGTAAAAGTCTTCGACCTAAACGTACTGCCGCTTCTTAGCTCGAAAAAGAAGATGAGAAATATTGAAATAATTTAAGGTCCGGTGCGCACTTTTTGGTTATTATGTCACACCATTTTGTGTACGGAGCATCTTTCTCATTTAAACGTTGATGTTGTTTCCCGCTTCCCAGTGTGTCAAAAAATATACCTTCTGACATACAGAGTTTAATATAAATAATTCAAGTCCTTTAGTCATAAGCTTCATTATGAAATATTTGTTTATTTTTCTACTTTCTTAATTGCAGACTATAGTTTCATATCTTCCTTTCTTTTGTACGCTTGGCCAACCGAATTTGTTTCATCTATGTGTAGATTATGTAGGGGAAAATTTTCCCGAGCTTGGAATTTAAGCCGTTTGGTTCACTGTAATTATCGTTCTCGCTGCAAAGACTTTGCGCTTCCTCTCGAAATTGTTCCTATCATACTCCTTTGACATTAAAACTGATTACATAATATCCATAAGTGTAAGTATTTGTACATATATTAAGTTGATTGTAGTGATTACACTCTCTTAATTCCAACACCCTAACGCTGATATTCATAGCTTTAGGGCAGAGATCCTTTTGCTTGGTGAATAAAATAAGGTGGATATCTACTATAAGCCACCTTTATTTACAATCCTCCATCTACGAGTATCGTCGATGTAGATGAAAAATAGTAATGGGGAGAGAACCGAGTCCATTGGAACGTCGTTAGTTATGGATAACTCGCCAGTGTTTTAGTGCCACCAAACATAACCTAAAGACGACTATCACAAGGAAATAGTCGTACTTATTCATTATCCCATCAATGAACTTGAACAGCTTTGTCAGACACCATCGCTTTTGACGAAATGCATAATGTATTCTCGGATGCAGTTATTTTAACTCCGTGACATAATTAGAAACACTGAAATTCCTTCCAGTCCTTTGCCGATTATCTATGTTAAAACTTTCACATACATAATATAAAATTCATAATAATAAAATGTGAGAAAAAGAAACTGAACCTAAATTCACGCATCCCAATAAAATAAGTGGTAGAGTGGGTACCATTTTACCACCGATTTTCTGCAGGTGCCACGCATTCCTCTTTGGTGCCTAGTTTTAGCTTGAGTTAGAAAGATCGGGTCGCACCCCGGTATGGCACTCGCCTCAAACTCGAATCAACATAAGTTTCAATCAGATAACCAAGCCAATTAATTGTGGCTTAATTTATCCCCTATTAAGGAGCGGCGTTCGCCCATGTCTAAATCATTATACTAATGCGAAATAAATTCTGTCGCTTTATGGAGTTAGAAAGGCACATATTTCGCTCTCCTCGCCTTATCTCACACTCCATTATCCTTTTTAAATATTTGTTTAATAAATCCATTATGCAAATCCTCTTCTGTTTTGTCGAGATAAAATTAATCCCATAAAATCATCCTAGGATGAAATAATAGGTGCAGGATCCGAAAGGAGATTTTATATTATAAAGGACAATATGTATTAATTTATTTTTTGGTCATAGGTATTATTAGATAGGAATTCAAAGGATAGAGTTCAGAAATTCATTAATTAATACTTCTCACAATTGCTGGCTAACCACGGCCAATAATTTGGGCCCCAGGTTCAAGGGTGGGCGATTACCGACTAAGAACAGAGGGGGGTAACAGGTAATTTACCGGTGGTACCGTGTAGATATCATGCAAGTAGCCGGGATACCGGTAAGGATGGGAGAAGTGTTGGTCAGAAAGGATCGAGAATGGAGACACGGCATCGATTAACCCTGAATAATAATAAAATACTAGTATTTAGGTAATTTTTAGTTGCATCCTGCCAATTGCATATCAATTATATTAAGTGGCTATTCATTTACTTGTTTAAATTCTATTCTTCATGTTAATTATTAATGATTGCATCAATTTAAGGTACAAAGGATTCTCTGCCTTGGCTTAAAAGAAAAAAATATTATTACCTTAAGTCGAACCGAAACATTGAGTCAAGACTTAAGTTTGGCCATGAAATTTACTGGACATTTTTAGTCCATGTCGATAATCTTGATTAATTTAATGCCATATTTACCTGGGTCAACAATGTCTGGCGGAGGTTTTGGTACCACTAGTGGATGTTTCTCTCTCTTTATCTCTCTCTTTCTCTCTCTCTCTCTTTATCTCTCTCTCTCTTTCTCTCTCTTTCTCTTTCTCTCTCTCTCTCTTTCTCTCTCTCTCTCTCTCTGCGTCTGATCGTTGTACAAGATAGGTGTGAGTTTCGAGAGATTTCGGAGATATTTTGTAGGGAATGGCCATCCTTAGGCTAAGAAAGAACCCATTAGGTTTAGGGGTGGATCCAGATCCGGATACGGATTATGGATTACATATCCACTTCGTTTAACGTGGTAAGATACATCATTTTCATACATATTTTGTCAACTATCCTAAAAAATTATCAGCTTACTCAAATTAAAAATACCCAGTGATGGAAAATTTACCAACATACAACAATTTTACATAGATTTACCAACACACACAATTTGGTCTGGAGTAGGATTATACGGTTCTTGGAGATTGAAAAATATCCATATTTGAAGTGCCGCCAATATATACCAATTCACTGGAAGTGTGGAGTAAACTCGTAGTACTGACACCAATGTCTAGCTAAGATAACGTAGATTTAGAATGCCTCAAACAGACTTTGTCTATCTTTTAGAAGTAAAATGTTGCACCCGGACGAATTTTAGCTCTCCATCTGCCATTATGCAGAGTCGGCTTTTTGTTTATAGGCAGCTAAGTCATGAAGATAGACACATGGTTCCTAATGCGACGTGTAGGTTTCCAGGGGGAAGGGATTATATGGTAGTATTCAATTTGCCCTATAGCTGATTCAGATTATAGTGCCGGATTCATTCCGCCAGTAAAGAAAATCACAATTTTGTTGATAACTCACAAACTACTAATATAAACCTATGATTCAAAATAATAGGTATAGGTATGTTTCTACAGTCTATGAATTGGATAATGTCACCTGATTTACGGCTGAGGCAGCTCTGGTATATGTTGTACCTATATTAGAGTATTGCTTGTAATATTAGATTCCTGGGCAATGAATAATAAAAGATAATAGCATCATAGTTGTTTTAAATAAAAGTCACCGCTGGTGTTTCTCTGATTAACAATATTATTAGCTTTTGTTTTGGCGTGGTCTGGATGGAAGCTATTTCATGATTTTTCTAATTTTATGACAATGGCGATGGTGGATGTATGAGCTCTCAGAGTGATTTCTGCTTTAGAATTGTTATTGATAGGGAAATTTAGATGCCATACAGTTAATTGCAATGGGTTAAGTTATATTTTACCATTTCTCTGGGTATCTTGTGAAAATAAGAAAATATTAATATAAAAAAAACTGTTCAAAAAGGTATATGTCTCTATATTTGTAAAAATAGTAATAAAAGAAAAAATATCTACCTCACTTAATCTTAAATATTAATAAATCAAAGCAAACGCCATCAGCAGTGTTGAAAAATAATATCACTCATCAGACCGATAAAAAAATTAGAACTTGGATTGAAATATTTCACTCTTTACACTATGGTGCCTTTACCATTTATATTTTAGTTTAGTGTAAACAGCTCATCCATGAATACTTATCTTCATAACACAATCAACTAAAAATTTATCAAGCAAATGTCTACATCTTCTTTTCTTTTATCCTTTATATCTTTGTTTTATTTACATGTAGTCACTACACCAATAACTGAGAAAGTCTTATAAACTTTAAACATATATTGACATAATCATCTCTGAATGTACAGCAGAAAGGCAAAACTAACATCAGACAGTTATCTATGTTTTTATATGATTCATATATTTTTCAATTATTTTCAACCACTATAAATAGTCTCCTAGGTTCTTTTAAGTATTCCATTTTTTGATAATTTGTAATCAATGAAGGTTTCTTTCATGGGATTTTGAATTTTTTCCTTTTTACGTCGCTAGTAAACTATATAATTGACACTTCCTTTAAACTACTTTTTCCGAATTGTTCCCTTATCAAAACTTTTTCTTTATAACCATTGAATTCTGATTCCTTATTCAAGCTCTTAGCCTAAATAAGTAATAAAAATGTCTCGTGACGGAGTGTTCGTTTTTGCTTATATTTCTTAAAGTTTAGTTGGCCTTACTGACAAACCTCATTCACTATCTATTTTTTTCTGCCGGATAGACACGGAAAAATATTGGATCCTTGAACTGAAGAAATGGGACAAAATTTACGGCCCTGTTTAAAAAAAATGGAACGAGCAAATAGAGCTGTATTCCGTCGTGATTTACCTTTTTCTTGAAACCACTTAAAAAAAACTTTTTTTTTCGGTTTGAAGACAAATGGACTTTTTTCGCTCGATCGCCGATTGGTAGAAAGAGGAAAGAGATAAATATTATGGCTATTTTTCCTCGGTGCGGCAAACAGATTTCTTGTAAAGACCATTAGTTATAATGATTTCGTTTATTGTTGGAGGAGAAATGAGGGGTTAACGACATTATGGTGATGAGAGTGGATAATAAATTTGTAAAGAGGAAAGAAAAGAAAAGAAAAATAAAGAACTGGTAAATGAGAAGGACTTAGGAGAATCAGATAGTCCTTAGATTTGGATTCATAAATGTGCCTCATTATTATTATAAGGAGTACATTTAATTTCAACCTCTCGCAGTATATCTTCAAATCCATTTTGAAGCTATCACTCACTTTGAAAGGTCTTACTAACTTGTCCCCAACGATTGTAGCTCAAATCATCAATCCTTCTCTTTATTGTCGCTTGGGGAACTGCCTGAACTGACGTCCACTGACAAACTAACCTTTTGCCCAATCATTCGGCCTATCCAGATTCACTTGTGATTAGTCTTGGACCTAAATGTGCTTTTCTTTATATTTTTGTTTAGGAACTTTTTTTTGTATTATTCCTAACGGTATAAAATTTCTTTAGAAAATATTATACTTGGTTTCTTTTGAGAAAGAAGATGACCCAGCATCTTAGAAAAAGAGGCTTTTCTGCTAGCATGATGGTTTTTAGCAACTTCCAATTTATTTGGTCATCTGTATGGGTATTTTTTACGCAGCTGTTAATGATTTTCCGCAGTGCCTGTTCGTCTTGTTTAGACTGGGTTCTCATAATAAAGCTATAGCAAAGGCCATTGCGTTGTCCTATAAGAGCTGCGGGTGATTCACGTAAGTGTACCATCTGTTTAAATGTCGGTTGTTGTTTTGAGATGCTTTATTGTTGGTATATCCATTGTTTATTAGAATCTATGTGTCCCTTTCTAGCTCTTGGTGCATGAAACTCAAATTAATGTAGTGGGTGACTACTTTCATTTTATATGCGTTGACAGTGGAGCGTGTGTATGTATCTGTATGGGCACTCACATCTACTGTTGAGAGACAACCTTGAATTTGCTGATTGCAGTACACTCCAGTAACAAACCTTTGACTCGTTGACTCACCAGGACATGAAGAAAAAGAAAAAGTGTTTCAGATCTATTCTCCACAGAAAATAAGTTCTGACACCTTCTGAAATCGTCAATGAACGTTCCGTAATTTATCTTCAACACCAGCAAGTACGAAAATGTCGTCGATGTATAAAGCTTAGATATATGACTTCTGAAGTTTGGAGAAAACATCGCACTCAAACTTTCCTATGAAGAAATTCGCGAATAGGAATACCAAGGTCAAACAAGTAGCGACCTTATCAATTTGATGGAACACACCACCATTTAGCAAGATGAAGGGTCCTTCTTTATTTGTGCATAGCTCTATGAAGGACTTCTTCATGCCAATCTGCTAGATGTCGATCTTGGCCGGGATGACTTCGGTTAGATATCAACCAGGATGTAACAGATTTTTCTGTGTGCAATAAAATTTGTAAAAAAGGACTTCATGTCAATGGAAGTAGTAATCGTTTCAGTTTACGAATCCTTCAGGACATTGAAGAAGTCCACCGAGGAGGTAAGGCTGTGATCTTTCGAGATAAAAAAGTTAGGGAGATCGTACAGTCGTTTGGAGATGTGTAAGTCGGTGTGGATACCTGACTGATTATTTAAAATTGGTCTGAGAGAGTTGCCGGGTTATGCGTTTTCGCATTCCCGGATCAGTTATGATGGTTACGTTTATTGTAGGTGCCCTGTTAATAGGGGAAAGTATATTATTATTGGCCAATGTATATTATTATTGACTGTCATCGGATTAATAGAGGGAAGGTAATTAATGTCACGGATATTTTGGAGATGCCCTTCAACTCCTGCGAGTGAGGTGATAGGTGGCGTTAATCTCGAATCTGACTCTAAAGATATTCAAATAATAATCTGACTTGGCTGGGATTACCGAAGGCTTTATGATCGAGAAAGGACTGAGAGGAATCACGTAAACAAAAATAGATGTTTAATTCAAACAACAAAAAACAAGCAAAGCAAAAGGGAGGCTCGCGTTTACACGATACGGTCAGGGGAATATTTCATTACCGATCAGGAAAACGAGTGTTACGGGAACAAGACTTAGGCGAGCACAACGGCGGCTTCGCGACGCTAAACAAGCTATCGAGCTTACGATGTTTCTCTATCCGTCTGACTTAACTGTCTACCCGAGTATCGAGTTCTCCATTTTTCTTCTATAAATAGTACAGGGGGCGTGGCCTGATTTCGTCTCTGGGATCACAATGTTTTTAACTGCGTCCACTGGGCGGGATTTTCTCATCCCATGGTTTCCGAAGCTAATCAATTTATGGCGCATACAATTTTCCACTTTTTCAATATAATTTTGTCATTTCTGAGACGCAGACAGATGTCTCGGCCTAATTCAATTCCAAGACGCAGAATGTTCGTTTTTATTGCACTGTTGCCAAATTTTACTGCTATCTGAATTCTCGCCTTCCTGCTTAATTTCCTGACCGGTTTACATATATATATATATATATATATATATATATATATATATATATATATATATGAATCCATTAAACCACATTTGAAAGAGAAAACGGAATAATTTTTCCTTGCAGTAATATTTTTATTACCTTTATTCGAAAAAATCCATGCAGGGAAGCGATTCGAACCATGCACACTGAGGCAGCGAGCACCGCTTTGATCACAGTTAAAAGTATGCCTTTGGTGCACTATGCTACGCAGAGAACAAAAAAATTTTCTGAATAGAATAGCTTTTAAGGAACACTTTCGCCTTTAACTATTCCTCATTTATTCTTTGAATTCCCAATTAATTTTATACTTCTTTCATAGTCCCCGTTCGAGCTTGTGAAAGTGTTCCTTAAAAGCTATTCTCTCTCTCTCTCTCCCTCTCTCTCTCTCTCTCTCTCTCTCTCTCTCTCTCTCCCTATATATATATATATATATATATATATATATATATATATATATATATATATGTATATATATATATATATATATATATATATATATATATATATATATATATATATATATATACGCGTGGACATTTGTTAGAATTCCCCTTTAGGAAGTCTAATAAGTCATCAATTAGCACTTTGGGGAATAAGGAGGTGACATCAAACTTGACTAATCTCAGATCTGATGTTACTCTCATATTGCTTAATTTATTGCAAAGGTCAAGGGAATTTTTCTTATATGCGAGGGGGATAGAGTTCCTAAGATAGGAGAAAGTAAATTTACTAACTATTTTGAAAGTTTATATTGGATTGAACCAGTGGCATTTATGATTGGTCTTATTTGGTTTCCTGGTTTATGTGGGTCTTTGGGAGCCCATACATATAGGGAAGTGAAGGGTTTTGTACTCCCTATATGTATGGGCTCCCAAAGACCCACAAAGAGGTATGTCTCTTACGCCCAATCATTTCCAATATTAATTCTCCCACTTATAAGCTCTCCAAATGGCTCGCCAAGCATTTATCTCCAGCAGTTGGAAGAATCTCATCTGCTTACATTATGAACACTTAAGATTTCATTGACCGCCTCAACCACTTGCAATTACCGGATGGAAAACTTTTGAGCTTTGATGTAAACTCTTTGTTTACCAAAGTTCCGGTTGACCAAACCATGGGCCTTCTGCGGGAAATCATGGCTAGACTTAATTTGGATCTTCCCATTTCTACGAGTAAATTTATCGATTTAGTTGAAATATGTCTCTCTGACAATGTGTTTCGAGTAAATAATGAGTTTTATAGACAAATATTTGGCCTTAGCATGGGAAATAGTTTATCTCCGATATTGGCATGTCTCTTCATGGAATATTTTGAGAATGAACTCCTTCCCACAATTTCTCCCCCTAACTTTATATGGTTAAGGTACATTGACGATGTATTTTCTGTATGGCCTAATGGCCATGATTTTGATACCTTTTTTAATAATTTGAATAATTTGCGTCTCCATCAAATTTAAATATGAATGGGAATATGATAATAGATTACCCTTTTTAGATGTCCTCATTAATAAAGATCACCATGAATTAAAACTTGACGTGTATAGGAAACCAACCCACTCGAATGTCTATATACATTATTTTTCGTTTCACGATAATACTGTTAAAAAATCAGTAATTTCTAACCTTTTCCTTAGAGCATACAAAATATGTCATCCTTCCTATTTAGATGAAGAAATTGTCATTATCAGGACCATTTTTTCTAATTTGTATTACCCCGATTGGTTCATATCGTCTGCCCATTTTGCAGGTAGAAAAACATTCTATGGTAATAAGCCTTCCCGCACTAATCACTTCAACAAATGTATAACATTGCCATTTAATAATAAATTAAATAGTTTAAAGGACATATTTGGAAAAGCGGGTATTAATCTAGCCTTTAACTATAATAATTCCTTAAACGAATTGATGATTGCCAGGAAACCCAAAGAACATAGGAGTATATGCAATACCATGCAACGATTGCCATAAAGTTTATATAGGGAAAACGGGGAGAAATCTAGACAAGAGATTGTATCAACACAAAAGAGATATTAGAGTGGGCAGCGAAAGCAGTGGAATATTTTGCCATGTTAGAGACTTGAATCATACGATCGATTTCAATGGAAGTAAAATGGTATTTAAATCGGCTAACTATGTTAAGAGAAGAATCGTAGAATCGAGCTTGATATCGTCAGTTACTAATTTAAATCTATCTGAGGGTCAATTTTCTTTTAATCCTGTAATAAGAAAGCAAATAAACAAAATAGTAAAATGTCAGCCCTTCAATATGTTTAGGCCTAACCCCCCCCAGATTAGCCACAAGTAGGGGATTAGGGAAAAAATAGGGGATCTTTCACGACCTGACCTTGTGTTATGCTTGTATGCACTTTTCTAATATTTTGTATCCAGTGTCAGTTGAAAAAGGGTGGGAGATACACCGAAACTGTTCTGAATTAAATTGACTTCGGAGAATGTGGTTTAATTCCTCATATATATATATATATATATATATTTATTTATATATATATATATATATATATATATATATATATATATATATATATATATATATATATATAGATAAATAAATATATATATATATATATATATATATATATATATATATATATATATATATATATATATATATATATATATATATATATATATATATATATATATATATATATATATATATATATATATATATATATATATATATATATATATATATATATATATATATATATATATATATATATATATATATATATATATATATATATATATATACAGGATTCATTCAAGACGACAGCAAGAGCTGCACTGTTTACTTTTGGCTGCAGCTTTCTTATAGTTTTGGCTATAGTCTCAACAGATGGCTCTAGGCGAGGAAAATTGCTCGGATGAGGCTTAACTTTATTTGCCTAGACGTCTCTCGACCTAATAGTAGGTCATCTTCGGAGCAGAATGGTGGTATAATCACTCTTTGAAATTGGATAGTAGTAGATAAAAAAGATGGTGAAAATGGGGGTAGAGTTGCCCTTGTTTTAGGGGCATCGCAGGCGTTTTTGTTTTTTGGTGTAACTTGTGTTTCCTTCTGGTTTGTTGTTGTTTGTTGTGTGTCTTTGTAATCGTATCTCTTTAGTGTTCTTTTTATTGTTTGTCTTTATTGTGTTGTATTCTGAATGTAGTCGCGATTTCGAGCATTCGAGCCTTTGTTAGTGCTCGATGTTAGAATTGCACTTCGCGTTTGTGTTCTGTTTTCGTTGTTTTACATGTTTTTTCGTAGGATTTGTGCCTGTCTTAGAGTTTTGTATGCTGTGGTTTTGTATTTATGTGTATATGTGTTCTATGTTTTTCTCGGAGCAGTGTTTTGTGCTTGGGAAGCGTCGATTTCGGGCGACCTTCCTGCGCAATCTGGCAGGGATGTTAATCCTGCCGCCAGTTCTTCTTACTTCTGGGATGATGTCATTGACCACTGTAGACCAGACCTTTTTGGCAAGTTTTTGGTTTGCGATATTAATGGGCTCCAGACGCTGTCTGTGGTGTAGTACCCTCTGCCGAATTTGCTCCCTTCTTCTGATATTGTTGATGCAGAGGGATGCGGAGTTCTGCACTTGCTGGAGCCTCTTCTTGGTGGTCTTGTTGGCCGCTTGAGTCACTACTGCAGGGTAGATCAGCTTAGTTGGGATGAACATCAGGTATAACTTCCTGATGTTCGCCGAGCTAAGACCACGGAACCTATATAGCTTGGGGATCTCTCTCCTCGCCATAATCTGCCTCTCCTTGTAGTGACTGGAGTATCCGCGGTCGGAGATCTTCAGGCCCAGGATGGTGCCTTCGGCAGAGTAGCCGTATCTCCTCCCATCTATTATGATGGGCCACGT
The DNA here is from genome assembly GCA_963969495.1 of Ceratothoa steindachneri. Taxonomy (NCBI): domain Eukaryota; kingdom Metazoa; phylum Arthropoda; class Malacostraca; order Isopoda; family Cymothoidae; genus Ceratothoa; species Ceratothoa steindachneri. Next base: position 54,968,156 of record OZ018317.1, on the reverse strand, counting down.
TGACTCTCGGCTTAACGGGAGAATTTTGAATTTCTCCCTGTTTGTCCGGATCTTCCATTTTTTATCATATTGGTTGATGTTACAGATCTCTGCAATTGTGTTGATTGCCTGATCCCTCGCTTTCCTTACCCTAATCGGGACGATCTGTGTGACGTCATCTGCATATTGCAGATACATCGTGTCCAGGTATATAGGAGTAGGGAGATCGATGGTGAAGACCAGGTAAAGCAAGGGACTCAGGCAGCTCCCCTGAAGAACGCTCGCTTTGAGTTCGAATTCGGGTCCTTTGTGCTCTTCGATCATAATACGCGTCCTTCTGTCCATGATGAAGTCACAAAGGATCCTTTCCAGGACCGGGTTTAGCTGGAAACCCAGTATTTTGTACTGTAGTTCACTCAGCCAAACCTTGTCAAAGGCCTTCTGCACGTCCCTCATCACGATGTCTACATATTGACCCTTTGCTTGGCAGTGAGCGATCTTCTCGGTTAAGAGCGTCAGGGCCGTTTTCGTGCCCCTTTTAGGTCTAAACCCATGTTTTTGGGTTTTATGCGCTCCTAACTCGCCGAGTTGATTTTGTAGCCTATTGGCTATAATCTTCTTGAAGATCTTGCCGGAGAATTCTAGGAGAGAGATTGGGTGATAGTTTGCCACTTGGTCTGGGGGCTTGTTTTCCTTCGGGATAAAGAAGTAACCTGTATTCAGGGATGCATTCATGGTGTTCACATTGCCCTGAATAATTTTCCGTGGGGCATTCACCAAGTTGTTTTTGGTTAGCCCAGACCAGCCAGGGGCCCTTTGCTTGAAGGACTTAATGATGTTCAAAGTCTCTTCAACTGTGATCGGGCGCCCGTGATCAACCATCTCTCTCTCTAGAAACTTAAGGTTGTGGGTGGGTCCTATGTAACATCGTTCCGAGGTCGTCGAGCAGTCGGTCTTCGAAGTCCTGGTCGAAATCGTCGTTTTCCTCAGGTGAGATTGCAAAGACCTGTTCCCAATGTCTTCTGAATCTCTCTTCGAGAGTGTCCGGATCTTCTATGATGATATCACCATCCTTGATCTTTATTCCTGGCCTGGGAGGCAATCCCCCAAGTCTTCGGGAGCTGTTCCAAAACTTACAGGATTAGTCTCCCGGTCTAGTTTGCCTATGATATCGTCCCAGATTTCTTTCTGCTTTTCGAGGATTATATTCTTCATTTCCTCGCTTAGCTGTCTTATTCGGTCTGCCCTTTCCCTGTTGGCGCCTGTCCTGCCGACTTCCTCATAGATGTCCCTGTGTTCCCTGCCGATATCCCTCATTTCATCCGTCCACCTAGGTTGCGGGAGCATTTTGTACGAGATTCTGGGTACGCATCTTTCGTCGGCTTGAGTGAGGAGATTAGTGATCTTATCAATCTCCTCATCAATTTCCTCGAGATTAGCGTCGCCCAGGTCAGCTGGTTGGTAGGTGCTGAGCATTTCTTTCTACAACTCCCAGTTAGCTTTAGCGTAACTTTTCCGAAGTGCGACGGGCTTGAGCATAGGCGCAAGCGAAATGGTGGTGATAATCGGAAAATGATCGCTCGGGACCACAGGTCATCGGGCATTGGCTATATTGAAGGGGAATTCTGGACTTGCCAACACGATATCCGGTTTTGTCGCCGTACACCGTATCAGGAAAGTTGGAAAGTCTGGTCCAACTCTCTGGAGCTTTTTTCTATCAAGTAGTAGCTCCAGGTTTCATCCCCTTGGATCGACTCGCCTGTAGCCGGAAGCACGGCAACAGGCGTTTAGATCTCCGCCCAACAATGCTAGCCTTTTGTGCCCGAAGAGGGTATAAAAGTTGTTAATCGGCAGGTATTGTCTCCTGGGCGGCTGGTAGGCTGCCGCCACTGTTAGACCTCCAACCAGGGTTGGGATTTCGACAGCCACGAATGATTCATCTAAGTCCGGAAGCGTTTTGAATTTTAAGTTTTTTTTGATAGCGATGGCGCAGCCATCGAATCTTGTTTGTGTGTGGTTTTTCTGTATGACTGTGTAGTTATGTATTTTTATAGTGTCAGTGTTTGTGTTGATTCCGTGTTCTTATATGAGAATGATGTCTGGGTCTTCTTTCCGGAAGATGTTCCCGTAAAGAATAGATTTTCCCTTCCATCCATTTACATTCAGTGTGAGTATTTTTAGAGCGTTGTTTCTGTTCTCCATGTTTTCTTGTAGTTGTGTTCTGGTGTTTGTGTTTTATGTGTTGTTTCCTTTGCAGTTTCTTACTTTCTTGAATTATGCATCACTTAGGGTGATGCAGGAGTCTTTGTGTAATTTAACGGCGCCCTTCATCATTGCCTCTTCGACGTCTGTCTCCTTATCCGTTGCTGAGTAGTTCCATTTTTAGGTCTTGTGGTGAATACCCTAGAATATCTCCTTGGGGGAGAGCTTCTGTGGGTATGGGTTCACCTCGCTCGTGATTATCTTGAGTTCAATCTCCACTCCGTCGTACTTGTAAGTACGCTTCAAGGTTTTTGATCTGCTTCTCGAGCTTACGGGGCTTTTGGTCGCCCTGTCCTCAACCTTCTCAGCGTCAGACTCAGAAGACGATTGGCTCGTCAGGTTGCCTTTGGCTTCCTTTATTTTCCTGGCTGCCCTTCTCTCCCTCTTCTCTCGGCGCTTCTGTGCCTCTAGCCTCGGGTCAGTCCTGGTGGGGTTTGCTTTTGCAGTCGTGGTTTTTGCCTCCTTTGCGGGTTTCGTTGCTTCATTTTCTTGGGGAAATGGAGTCGCCGGTGCCTCGGTTGTCTCCTTTGCCTGGAATTGAAGCTGCAGCACGTCACCCGATGGTGGGTCGTCCGGAAACCACATCACAGGCATGCCATTCTTCTTCAGCATGAGATTGAGGGTCTTCGCGAACGTTCCCGGGTTCGTAAGATTATTCACGTGCGCGAATAGAATGCACGTGAGTATCTTCGTCGAATTCTCATTCTCAAGTTTGAGATAAGTCTTCGACGGCTGCTTTCCCGTGGCCATGAGTGAAGTAGTTCTTGCTGCTGCTTAAGCGTAGGAGTTAGAGCTTCTCGTGATTTCTTCTGTTCTTTTCTTTCTTATTATTTCCTTCTTTTTGGGGCAGGACATGGCCATTGCCCCGTGGCTAAGTCCACAGTTTTGGCATCTCTCCGTCGTCGCTATGCATTCACGCCAACCGTGGCCTTTCCCGCTGCATTTGGAGCACGTGGCAGCTTGATATTTACAATCTTTACTTGCATGCTCCTCCATCTTGTAGCACTTGAAGCAAATCAGAACAGGGGTGAACTTTTCTCTTCCAATTTGGTCTGCAGAGACCCTGGCGTTGAAGAGTAGTAGCCCCCTTTCTTTTGCTATTTGTGCCATCTTTGTGTCACTGAATATGGTTGTAAGCACGTGCTGGTAGTCCGTGTTGTCCTGCTTGTTGCGGAACTTTATTACTTCCACCACGTTAGCCCATGCTTGGTTCCTATTTATTTCCTCTTTTATTTCATCCTTGGTATGCTGCCCGATCCATGGATCTAGTTGCCTGCACACCACGCTTCGATGAGCCTGGATCTGAGAGAGAGTGCTAGGTTGGAGGCCTATCTCGTTCAGAACCTTTTGTCCTTCTTCCGTCGTGAGCGTTTCCACATCTGCCTCTTTCTCGCAGACTGCTGAATAGCCAACTGGGGTGCCCACGCTGAGCTTTCCAAAGACCGTGGCAAACACCGTGCTACGGTCCGGTTTGGGGTGCCCACCTATAACCCTTAACGGGACTCTTGGGGCTGGGTGGTCCGCCAGTTTTGTACTTCTGCAGCCCCTCTGTCCGGGGGAGTGCAGATTTTCTTTGTTTTTCTGTTTCTTCTTGTGTTTATGATGCTTCGTGTCTATGTATGAGTGTGTATTGAGTGTATGGTTATGTTTACGTTTTGGTTTTCCTTGAGGGAGAAGAGAGGCCCCCCCCCACGTTCGCCAGCCGCCTGGATGGAAATGAGAATTGCCTTTTAAAAGGAAGATGATGATGGATGGGATGAATCCGAGTGGGATCCTCTCAGGGGTGTGATTGTATGACGGACTTATTGACAACGCCGCTTCCCCGAGGGTTTCGAATCGCGACCACTCCCCAACATACCATAGAGACGGTTGTATGTCCCTTTATGGTCCTGGAAGGGGCCTTCGCCGTAATTGGCACCGAAAGTTGCGGTCCGTCCCTTGTCCGGAATGTTTCTGACATTGTTCTCTACTGTTCTCAACAGTTCATGACCAATTTTGGAGATGAGAACTGTATTTTTCACTATGAGGGCACATCTTCTCACAAAGTTCTTGCCTGAAAATAACATCGAATATTTGTGATCTTGTGCTGCTCTATTTTTTATTATATTCAATTAATATTCTTAAATTAATTATTTTATGTAAGAGAAAACCAACTCCAATTCTTCTGCTTACAATTTTTCAGAGAAAAGAGTATACAATCAACGTCGTCCAAATTTAATCCGAACAATTAAGGCCCTCGTTGGTTTGCGAAGTGAATCAAACAAAAGGAAATAACTCCTACTGTTCTACACTTTAGTGCCACTAGTGGTCACAAACAATTAGTGTCATCGTTATATTATTAAAGGTCGCAGTCCTATGACCGAATGTTTTGCCAAGCACTTTCTTTAGGCGTTGGATGTGAAAAACAGTTGATTTGCTTGCTGTAATGAACTCACTGCATTTTATGAGAAACGATTAGCCATGTGTTCTGTAGTACATCGACCAATCTACTCTCTTCCCAATCTATGATAGGAGGATTACTTATATCCTTACCCCTTTATCAGAGAGTGACCCCTTTTCTTGGATCAGATAGTTCGAGCCATTTTCGAGATCCATAAACACGCGAACAATAAGTTCACATGATTTCCACCCTACCACCCTAAGCTACTGCGATCGTAGGTGATTTAATCCTATCTCCTCCAGCTATGGGATGATATGAGGCTCTCAAACAGGCGGGAAAGTAATGCATGGAGTAATCTTCAAGAATCAACATCTACAGCAACTCCTAGCGCAGGTAGTACTTGATAACTGGTGCCGAATGGAGTTTTTGCCTACAATTAGGTCCCTCGTTGATTCACTTAGGTCTTTTATCACCGAGAATCTCCCCTTGAAGCTTTTTATTGTCACCATTTTAGATTCATTGAATGAATGCAGGTTTATTATTATTATTTTTGAAATGTTAACTTTTTAATAAACCCGAAGTAATTTAAATATTATAATAAATATTAATATCACGTAAATTTTAAAAACGAAAAAAAAAATATATATTAGTCTCAAAACCTTCTTCCATGAATCGGTTTGTGTTTTCAGTGGCTCGATAACAAGAAATGAAGGAATCAGCGGTGCCATTTTACTACGAAATGCAGCGAGGATAGGGTAGCTTGGTTAGGATACCACTATTATTATGGATATAATTTTTATTAGCGTCCATCAGGCGACTGCCTTCACGGGCATACGTCTCCGTAATTATCATATAGCCTATTTCTGCGCCAAATTAAACAACAACAAAAACAACAAACAAATACAAAAACAACAGCTAAAAATAAACAAGAAGAACAATAACAAAACAAGAGGAGGAAGGAAGCCCGCGACTGACACCAAAGATCGTCAAATAAAATGGACGTGGCTAGCCTCATCCTAGAAGTAAAATAGTCCACAAGTCTGTGTGCACGACCCAGTTCGCCCCGGTACTGAGGCAGATGCCTGAGCAAAAATGACACAGACTAGGACATTCAGGGAAGAATATCCAGAACAGCCTTGGGGACAACGCAATCACTGCAGTGAGACGCAGTAGATTGCTCATCAAATTTCGGGGCGTCATGCGAGTGTGCCAAATTCGAAGACCACAGAAAGCGACCTAAAGCCGCCGCAGCATTGGGGTTAGGCACAAGGGAATAGTCACGGAGCGATGGCACCTAACTTTAAGTTCTATTTGGCGTTCTCCCAGTAGAGGGAGAGGTGACGCCCCCTTCTCGCGGGAAGAGAGCTTGTGTGTACCCTTGACTTTTTGAGCTATGTCGGCGGGGGTACCTCTCTTTTGGGTACCCCTGGTCGGGCTTCCCTTGTCGATTTGGTCGGAAACTAGTTTCCAGAATAAGTGCGTCATTCTTTTTTCTACTCTATCCTTCTCATTTTCACTTTTATCCAATCTCTTCCACTTATTATGTAAAAATAAGAAAAACAACTTAAAAAAACAAACAAAACCCTACTGCTATCAAGTCATTTTCACCCTTTTTTCCATCTTTCTAAATATAAGGACCTGGCAGCTACCTCATGCTTCAGAAGAGAGGCGTTGGAACCTCTATAAACAACGCTAATCGACGCTTACTGGTTGCAAGAGACTAGGACTAGAGGTGTCCTAGGCGTTGGGGCACGATGAATGGGATAAGGGCAGTGGCCCGTTAACCCCTTCCCTGGCGCGTAATTATTAACTATTCCCAGTGACTGTTGACGGGTGCCTCTGGGAGTATCTTTCCGAGGTGACTGCCCTTTGTTCCCAGGTTGGTTGGCAGGCCAATAAAAAGCCTTGAGTTGAGTCTCTTAGTGTAGCGGGATATCCATTGAATGCTGCTCCGAGATCTTGGCCGTCGTGAAGGGAACTAGTAGGAGTTTAGTACGGGGCGTGCTCCGTTGTTCACCTGCTGAGAAATCGATGGCCCCTTCGCGGACCGTCATTGCTGCTTGGTTGGGAGCCACGGCAGACCGAGGCTTGACGACTCGGTCGCACGAACAGCAGCACATGGAGCGTGCCTTCTGAAAGACTTCGAAACGTCTCCGATCAATAGGCGGGAGCGACTCACGTGGGGAGAACTCACCAACCCCCTTTTTTACTATTGATTGGTCGCAAAGTTTTGAGGGAGAGAAAGTGTTCAAAATGACAGGAAAAAACGGACCAGCTGCACTCAAATATACATGTGCGATATGCCAGAAGGATAAGTGGTGCGTTGATTTCCCGGAGGGATGTTTTTCGAGATGCCACCCGGGAAGTATATGCACCGACTGCATCCTTAAAGGAGATGTCCGAGAGGCAGTGGCATACTGCAATGCACTCAAAGATCTCTTCACAACCTCTGAAGAAAAATCTAGGGCACTGGAAAGTAAAATACAGACCCTAGAAAGGCAGCACGCGCTTCAAATTCGGCGTCTCGAGGAGATAATTTTTGAGCTAGCCTCTAAACTAGAGGCCCAGTCAGCTCAAGCTCGAGATAAAACTCCCACTAACTTGGGTGGTTCCGTCGATGAGACTCCAACTCAAGGAGCTGAAACTGCATTGCCAGTCCCACTTGAGCCATGTGGAGAAACAAATAAGTAAAAGGAAAAAAAGAAGAAAACCGACCTTAATGCAGCTCACCACAGTGTAGAGGATTCGAGCGTTACTGGTGCGCAAGGGAAAGCGAAAAGAGAAGAAGAGAAAAGAGAAACAGAAAAAAAGTCAAATGAAGATCGAAAAAAGAGAAGAAGAAGAAAAAGAATAAAAACAAGGAAAATGCGGAAACGAAAGAGAAAAGAGATAAATCTATGGTGAAAGAAAAGAGTGCAGTCAAATGTGCGAGGGTCAACCTTATTGGGGACTCTCAAACACGGACCCTGCAACCCCTGCTAGCAGCACGCCTTCGCACGAGTGTGAAGGTAACTTGCTTACCAGGAAGGGGAAACCAGCAAATCAGAGTAGAGGCGGAGAAATCTCAGATTTCTGAGAATTTAGTCGTTGCCCTAATGGTAAGTGGCAACGACCTCTACTTCGGAAGAGGAAGGATAGGCCCCACAGAAAGGATATTTTACACAGTCATGGGTGCTGTGGACGACTGTGGTCTAAAAACACGCAGACGTGTAGTGGTAGGGATGCTCGCGAGAAGAGGTCCAACCCGGACCGCTCACTCGAGGAACGTCTCTCTTAATCGACGCCTCGGAGATTTGTGTACGGCAGAGGGGGTCTTTTTTTGTCGACCCTTACTGCACGTTTTACGGTCAAAACAACCTCTTCCAAAGATACGGAGTGCACCTTTTATTCTAGAAAAGGCTGTACTCTGTAACTTAATCCAGGATGTCGCGGAGCGGACGCAGTAGAGCGTCCGACCCAGAGTGAAGGCGGACGTAAAACAGTATGCCCGTGTCACTCCTGGAGCGACGTTCTTAGATGTGGCAAAGAGAGGTACTGCCACACAAAAGAAGCCATGAAACGGAAGAGCGTTGGGAGTCCTACACAGGGGGACTCCCTAAAAGTTATTCTGTTCAATGCAAGGTTAATCAGGAATAAGTTTCTTGAGCTCCGTGGCCTCGTAGCAATAGAGGAACCTGAGATAGTGGCCATAACGGAGTCGTGGATAAAAACCTCAAGCCGAGATTTTGAAGGTGAATTCACGATTCCCGGTTACAAGCTCTTCCTGAAAGATACGACAGACAGAGAGGGTGGCGGGGTGTGATGTTTTATGTCAAGGATACTCTCAACTCGACGGATTGCAGCATCGTATCCGACCATGAACTACTAGGGGTTGACCTAGAGATAGGTCCTGACAAATAAAAGACCCTGGTGCTTTATAGAACCTCCTGCCTAACTCGTTGAAAATGAAAGAGATCTGTACCAGCTACTAGGAGAACTTGTCGAAGACAGAGTGTGTATCATCATGGGGGATTTCAACACAAAGTTGACTGGGAAACCAGAGAACCCTGTGGCGAGAACACACTACTCTTGGAGTTCACATACAACGAGTTCCTGACTCGAAGGGTGAGAGAGCTTATGAGAGGAGACAATATCCTCGACTTGATTTTCACCTGTGAGGATAACATCATTGAGGACCTCTCTGTTGGCGAAGAGGTCAGGGGCAGTGACCACCGACTAATTAGATTTGTAGTCGAAATCCTGAAGGCAGGGCCTGCAACTAGTAAATCGAGGAAACTCGATTTGAGAAGAGCAGACTTTGCAGGTCTTCATGCTGGACTGACTGACGCGAGGCTAGAAGTGTGCGATGCTGTTAAAGACTCGTGGAACAGTTTAAAAACCACATTCATGAGCCTTCAATCGCGTTTCATTCCTCTGAAATGCTCCCGTCGGTCTTCTGTTCAACCAAAGTGGTTTAATTGAGAAATCGGCCAACTGCTTGGGAAGAAGAGAACTATGTACTGGCAATCGAAGATCTCGGGTGACTTTGACTAATACGGGAGGTTAGCCAGGAGAGTGAAGTCCAGCATAAGGGCGGCTAAGCGGTCTGAGGAATCCAAGTGGCAAGACTCTGTAAAGAGAATCCGAGGAGTTCTTTGGATATGTAGACAGCCGTAAACCAATCCGTCGAACGATTGGCCCTTTGAGGAATGAGTAGGAGACATTAAAGCACTAAGATGCAGAAAATGCTAACATCTTCAACGACTACTTCTCTTTAGTGTTTACTAAAGAGTGTGGTCCCATCCCTAAGCCATTGGATTCCTATTCAGGGGAAAAGCTGGAGGATATGGAATTCACCGAAGGAGAAATAGAAAAGAAGATCACTGACTTAATGACGAATAAGTCACCTGGCCCGGATGTGTTTCTACCTAAAGGGGTAAAAGAAGTGCGCGATCAAGTGTCACGAAACCTGAGCGCAATCTTCAACATGTCAATCCGGACCGAATGCGTTCCTAGAGACTGGCGTGAAGCGGAGGTGACTCCTATCTTCAAGAAAGGAGACCGTAGCCAACCGTTGAACTACCGACCTATCAGTCTGACTTCGATAGTCGGTAAACTCATGGAGAGCATGATGGTGGACAAAGTGACGTCGCATTTAGAGTCAAACCTGCTACTGCGGAGTTCCCAGCACGGCTTCCGAAGGCAATGGTCATGCCTGGCGAACCTTGTGGAATTCTTCCACTTCGTCTTCAGTGAGCACGATCTTGACAAGACGGTGGATGTGGTCTACTTAGACTTTCAGAAAGCCTTCTCCTGAAAGTGAGAACGCTGGGCATAGACGGAAAAGTAGCCGGCTGGATAGAGAACTAGCTAAGTGGCAGACAGCAACGGGTGGTGGTGAATGGACAGGCTTCTGAGTGGGTGCCTCAAGGTTCTGTCCTGGGACCACTACTATTCATTATCTACGTCAACGACATGGACGGTGACATGGTTGCCAAGATTTCTAAATTTGCCTACGATACCAAACTTGGTATAAACGTTGCAAAGGATGGAAATTCTGCCCGCCTGCAGGAATATCTTGGAAAGATTGGGAAGTGGTCGGGCGCGTGGTAAGTGCCATTTAACGTGAACAAATGCAAAGTGATGCATATCAGCCACCGAAGTCCCCAATCTCAGTATATCCTTAAGGACACTGCTTTTGAATCGAGTTAAACTGAGAAGGACTTGTGTATAACAATCACTAGTGACCTCAAGTTCTCGAAACAGTGCATTGAGGAGGAGAAAAAGGCACAAGGATGCTAGGCTACATAAAGCACCAGTTTGGAAATCGGAACAAGGAGATTGTACTGTGTTTGCACAACTCACTTGTCTGACCGCAACTGGAGTATGCCGTACAATTTTGGAGTCCTTCATTTCGAAAGGACATCGCAAGATTGGACGCGTGCAAGCCAGGGCAACCAAACTGATTCCTTCTATCAGACATAAAAGTTATAAAGATAGATTAAGGGAATTAGATCTGTTCTCGTTGGAAACCCGTAGACTGCGTGGTCAGCTCATCGAAATTTTCAAAATACTTCGAGGCTTCGACAATGTTGACTATAGGGATATTTTCACAATTGTTGAGAGCAGAACAAGAAATCACGGCTTTAAACTTGAACTGAAGCGTTACAACCGCGATCTGTGTGGAAAAAATTTCACGTACATTATCTGCGGTAATTGGAACGCACTTCCAGTGGAAGTTGTCAACAGTGAATCTGTTGACCAGTTCAAGTCAAGACTAGACAAGGTCTTGAAAAGTGGCCGTTTAAGGACGTAAAGCATTTGAGCAGAGATTTGCCCGCTCGACAGCTAGTTCAAAGGTACCCTATTTGAATGGACCGTAAGGTCTTCTAGGGTATTTTCTTTCCTTGTTACTCCTTGTTACCTTTGTAAGGAAACCTGGAGGGCTGATTTGATTCCTGATATATCGCCAGCGTAATGAAGAACGCAACGCTACACTAGTCGTCCAGTCCTCGCGGATTGTTGGCACCCTCATCAGTGCGCTCATTTATCGTGGCGTCACCAATACAACGAATCAGGGGGTGCTGAGATTCTAATTTCCTGAGAGCACTCAGGTCGCTTTGTGTGTCGCTAAAGATCACAATCCAGTCTGAAAACCGAGCTAAGCGCATTAGCTCCCTTATCGAGAGGTTTATTGCAACCAGCTTGGGCGTAAAGACAGACGCACCGATTGGTAAAAACTCATTAACTTTAAAGATTAGAATAATGCATGAAAACCGATTACTCCGTGGACTTAGAGCCATCAGTTTACACTTGCACGGATGTAGTATTAAACAAAGTGTGCGCCAAAAAGGCCAAGCGCAATACTCCAAACGGTGTTAAGATTCTGGACAAGTAGTTAAAGGTCGTACATTCCAGGGTGGCATCTTGGGTATAACCAGAGGCGTCATCGGCCAGAGAGATATACTGAGCTGTTGAAGAGGTTTTCTATCTAGAAACTTCCAAAGCTTAGGGAATGAGCGCTTTCTTTCGTCGGGATAGGCGCAATCAAGATCGTGAGGCGTTAGCGCCTGAGGGAGACAAAGGGCTCGCGCGTTTCAGCGCATAATGCACTGTGCACGATGAAGAGCGAGTGTCATCTCCACAGCACCGACAAGTAGGCTGTTAATGGGGAGCCTGTGGAAGGCGCCAGTCGTCAGACAGAGACCGATATGGTGGATCGAGTCCCTTTCCGCAATGCAGGGTACGGGCACAAGACTCCCTATAGCTGCGAATATGAGCATCCTCTATCCAGGCCCACATTCCGTGGTGGTGGCATCGAAAAAACCTTATAGGTTGGAAAGGCGGGTCGGCGGCATGCGCTAAGTAATGGTCTCCTGCAAAAAAAATGATAAGTGGAGCGGGATGAGATGAGCCTCCGCAGTTCCTTCCAGTATGCCGGGAGTTCACAGCAATTCCATTAAAGAATTAAGCCCTTAAGGCCTTGCTCAAAGAAGTTGTCGGGACCCATTTTGACGTGAAGACCCTCACGGGAATAGATGTACGCTTTCCGAAGGCAGACTCTTGGCGCTCTTAACTTTGAGGATTTTTTGGTCTAGGTTGGGCTTGCTATGCTAGTCTTTTCCTCCACCCGCCTCGAATCTTTTGGAAAGCACCGCGTCTCTAAGTCGCCCAGTCCAGCCTTGAGTGTGGACGTATGAGCCGCGATACGTGTTTGTTGCTGTCCTCTTTTCGGGGGACAGCTTTAGGATTCCATGGAGTTAGAATGATTCAGGTGATTCTAATGACTCCGTGGAGACGCGCGGCCGTTTCGTCTTACGGAAAACGGTCACTCAGGGGAAGAGGGTTGGTCTCCTGGTATTACTTGAGGCTAGGCGTGGACACTTTGTGCCGCTAGATCTACCAGGGGAATACTCAGGGTGCATTGAACCCGCACAAGGTTTCCGAAAGTGGGCAGAAGCGACCGTGTTCGTAGACATGAGGGGGGGGGGGGTCAGGAACAGAGGTTGACTTTTTTTAAGATTAAGGCGTACGACCTCCTAAGTAGCACTTGACGCGCCAGGACCAGGGCCTTAGTCTCGCTAAAAGAGAGAGGATTCGCACCCTCAATGGTTATGATTTCATTCTCCAGGAGATACGCACCACATTGTTTTGAGGAATCAGTAAGAAGCTCTCCGCAAGTGACACATTTGGCCATACGCTATAAGGGCTTATCATATACAACCTTGGAGTAACTTACACACACTTCGGGTAAACCTGACTTTGTGTGTCTTCATGAGCGATTCATCTTACCCAATAGGGGAAGTATTAGCACCTCTGCGGCACTGGCATGGATACCTTTATGCAGTAGCAATGCCAACTGGCAAGCACCGACTGACATAACATGTTACGATCGAACGTGTAACAAAGAGTGTAGAGGTGGGTTTCGAGCCTTCCTCCATGTTTTCTTATCACGCACTCGAAATTGACTGCTCTTTGGTCAGCCAGCTCTTCGGCTATGTCTTCTAAGGAGTGGTTTACGAGTTTTCTTTCATAAACCACTCCTTTCATGAAATTCATGGTAGAGTGCGGCATCATACTCGTCGGCGAATCATCGAGTCTCTGAAAATACTAATAATGTTTACCTCGAAAGGGTCCGACATATTCGACAGAAGGCTTTTGTCCGAGAAATGGGTGACATTCTGCTCTCTATCAATCACTCTAGCTAAAGCTCTTATTTGATGGAACATGTGATTTTTTGTCAACTTGCTGCCATCATTAGAGCAAATAACCAGTAAGCGCTTAAATCCAGCAGGCTTAAAAACCAGCACGACATAATCAAGGCTCAGCTCACCGCACTTGCGACTATGGATTTTGACCAGTCACCTCCACATATCCCGTCTCGGGTTATATTTTTCAGGGTTCCACCCTGCGTGCGTTAGAAAATGGGGTTCGCAACCTAGAACAGTAACGCACACCAAGCAGAAGTTACCCAGTGACCGGTCCTTTACCAAAGGTCTCAGTTCCCAACTTGGCAACCAGGGAGGCATGTTGAAAGTGCAGATATAGAGGTTCCAAAGCCACATTTCTCACCTGGCACGAGTTAGTTTGTTAGGTACTTAAGCCTAAACAGAAGATTGGAGGGATAGTCGTAGATAAAAGGGAATCCTGAGGAAGAGCGAAGAGAAAATGAACCAACATACCCAGGACCCCTCATCCTAGTAACAAGTGCAGGTAGACAAAACGTTAAGTGGATAGTGTTAGAGTAAAAAATAATATTATAAATGTAACCTGAGAGGGAGTGAGAGGAAGCGCACCAACAACTTTCCAGAAAGTTTAACATAACCCAGTGACAAAGCTTCCTCAATTTGTCCTGAAGCCGGGAGGATGTGCGGCTACTCCAGTTACCAAGTATATCAGACTAGACAGGGTACCCCACTGCGGGGACATGGAGACTAGATAGAGATATGAGAACGTCTCGGTTGAGGAAGGTATTGGGTATAGCAAATGTCCTGTCACACTCGTTAGGACACTTTCAACAAAGGACACAATGATAGTTTTGATGCAGTTAGATATGTTTTTATAGTTTTAACATATTTATTATGTGTTTATATTGTAATATTAATCAATGTGGTCGTCCTCGGCACCCTAGGAAGGAGCACTGTCCTGCTGAAAGACGTAGTCCGCCTTCTTTGTGATCTTTTTGACCTAGGGCAGAACTTTCGTGGCCAAGATGTCCCTGGAATCAATCGTGAACCGACCGGTCTCAAAATACACCGGCGGCATCTTCTCGCCATTTGAAATGACGACGCCTCGCACCATCACAGAGGCTAGCTGCTTGGTTGCGGAAACGTAGCGGACGTTGGAGACTTTATAGCCGTATAGCCATAACTTACCACGTGGTCCTTCTGATTGTTGATGACCAGATCGATCTTGAATTATTCTTTTATCATAAAAAATGAGAATTTGAGTGCCGTGACTCTTGAAGTCGTTGAAATGGTGACAACAGCTCTCCCGATGTTGTTCTCGCATATAATCGGTGAGCAGAAGCCTTTCTACGCACCTCAAACTCTTGCTGCCCTCTTCCTTGACGGCATAGTCATCGAAATGTTCTTCTTCGCGATCGCAGTCATATTGAGCTTCGGAGCACTTTTGAAGACCTTTCTCACAGCTAAACGTTTGATAATTTGAGGTCTGCCTGAACAAGGTCGATATTTGAGATTTTCCCGGTTCTTGGGCCTCTCTGCGACTCTGTGGACGGTCATCCGGCTGACATTGATCCCCTTGACGATGTCGGTCTTGTTGTAGCCCGTGCGCTGAAGAGCAGAGATCTCGATTCTTTTCACTTCCATTTAGACACACTTGCACAAAATGGTAAAGATGTTTTAATGACACATCATTCTTTAAAGGTAGAATTTTAAAATTGTTTGAGGGAATTTTTCCTATCACACACGCAAAAATCTCGAAAGATAAATAAACGAGTGTAACATAACTTTTGCAAACCTCGGTATCTCCCCTTGTCTTAATTATGTGATGGAGAATAGATGAACATGAATCGTCTCGACTGAACTAATCTGAACTGCTCCCTGAAAAGTTGGTTTTATTTCTCCTCGAATTGTGGGGCTTGTGGGTGTGATCTTGCCTGGATAAATATTGCGTTCCAAAGCAAGTAACTTCTAGAGGAAATGGATGGAGGGAGCAAGAATCGTATTTCGCCCGACGCAAAGGAGATTCGCTTCTCTCTCTTCCTCGCTCCCAAGAGACAGGTCTCGGTCTATCTTTTAAACGAGGTTTGTTGCGAACCACGAAGTAGATTTCGATGCGGAGGCCCATTTGGACCAATTCGTGATTCATTTAATGATTTAGGTTTTCTTTAAATGGCATTCCATACTTTTACCATGGAAAAGAGTTATTCCAAGATCAGTTACATTGAATTAGTCCATCCTCAGTATAACACACAATCCTTCACCTTCGAAAATTAAGAATTTAATTAGAAATTTTGCCTTCAAGTCGTAATCTGAAAGAGATTTTAGTAATTTAAATAAAACGAACAAATGTTAAGCCCCAAATTGGCAGACGAGTAAATTTTTAACTTTTTACTATATAATTAATCGCATTGAGAAAATATACAATGTTTGTAGGCGATAGAACTTTTGCAGCAAAATTTTGGATATATATCGACTTCATGATAAAATATATAATTAAGGAAAAAAATCCAATTGAATTATTGGAATAATTTGGATCTTTTGCTAATCTTTTTAGGAATTTGGAGAGTAGGAAATGTTTTTAATATATAATTCATGATTTCTGAAGAATTGTAGTTTTCAGTTGTTTTGATGCTGCATATAAAATAAAAGAGATTAAAACATAAGCTTCATTCTTTCCTTCCGGTTTCAGTAACATGAGGGCACAAGGACAAATCTGTAGAATAATTTTCATTAAATTCTCTTCTTTTTCTGTCAATTTTTATCCTTTTCTCAAGAGAGCATTAATTTATATTTCCTCTGGTTCAACCCCTTGAGGAGGACCTGTTTTCGATATGAAAAAAGGGTGAAGACGGGTTAAGAGAAGGGTGCCTCATGCCTAGGTGGCAAACAGGAACGATTTAAATCAACCCTGGGTTTTCTCTTCTACACAACTTCACTTGCTCTATTTCAACTAATTTTGTAATCACATTATGATTTTCGCTATATTTCCTTATTGAAAGACACTACCATCCCAGTCATTTGGTAGGAAAATGGGAATGTAGGAGACCTTCAAAGGCAGTGCTTAGTTATAAAGTCGAATTAAGGATTTATTTTTACGTGAAGTCACTTCAATTGGATTTTGGACGCCTTCACCTCACAGAATATCGTTGCAATGTTGGTTATTTCAGACAGACCTATGCCCGGCTCTTTTTAATTTTCCGCCATTCTAACGTTATTAACCTAGGAGAAAGATATTTTTGTTCGTGATTGAAGTTCCTATTCCCGTTTTGCAAACTCTATTCTATTTACGAAGGTTCTCCTTTTACGCCCGAGGGTTTAAGATTGGGTTGTTTCGAAGAATTTGCCATTATCCAGAAAAGTTTGATAGAATCAAACGTCGCTTCCAGTTCTCATTCTTTGGTTATTTCTTTAATAGATTTTTATTATCACCCAAATGAGCGAGATAGTCTTTATTCTGCCTTCTTTTTCCACAAATCGAATGCTTGTGATCATTGCGGAGGAGAGGGGGTGGGGGGTTATATGATACGATGAAATATTACAACCCAAGAAAAGGAAAAAAAAAAATATTCTAGAGAATATTTTATTATCAATAAACCCATTGTAAATAAAAATAAATGCAAAAGCCTTTGGAATTACATTTTCTTCTCTGTGATAGTCTGAAGAAAAATCTTGAGTTATTATTACTAGAAAGGCAGATCAATTCATAAGTTAGTGCACGAGAGTTTGCCATGGTGATCTTCTACATCAAACACAACTTGAGAATGTGTTCTTGTTTTGCGCGTTCTCTCTTCTCACTTTCTTGCTTATTTGTTACAGTCTTCTGTTGTTTTCCAACATTTCTTGATAATGAACTTGGAATACAGTTAGAAAGTTCCTGCAATCTCCGATACATTTTCCTTGTGAGTTTTGTTGCATGAAATATATATATATATTAGGGTGATGCAAAATGGGGGTCAAAACATTTCGTTGTTTAGAAACTCCAAGATACGATCTCAAATGAATTTGTGTTATACAAAAATGACCCCGGATAAATTCAGGTCAAAATTCAAATATCTTAAGGTCGCGCCCGCTCTTTGAAAATTTGGCTGATTTTCAAGATACCCAGGAGGTATCAGCAAGTGTCTTGTTACTTTATTTTTAAGTGGAAGTTCTCAAGTAGCCTTATTATACCACTTTTCTTTCATTTATTACATCATGATTCAGATTAATCTTGATATAGTTTTTTGTATCAAATTTACATCTTACTCTTTATAAGAGATATTAGTGCTTTTTTGTTTTATGTGAGACCTTCTTTCTGTAATTTGATACAACTTGCAGCAAATACTCTTTCTGTTATTCATCATTAGTGAGATTTTTTTTTGTAATCTTCTAGCAGTTTTATTCCTCTTTCAGCAATATCATTAGCAACTAGCATGCGGTTAACAACAACATTTTTGCCACCCAAAACCTCTTTTTTTGAGGCCAATCTTTTACCGGTTTTCCAAAAAAGAAGATTATAAACTCATAATCTTAAAGAAGAACATTGTATTAGTGGTAACAAAATCTTGAATTTTCTTCTTTTCTACAATTTCAATATCTATTTGTGTTTTCTTTGGTGGATCTGGATCTGAGGGTGTTGTAAGAGCTTCTTTCCTTTTTTGTTTTGTCTCATGACTGATTTCACTGTCAAAGAAAGCCATAGCAACTAACTCTTCTGACAAATACAACAAATGATTCTTCATTTTTTGCATATCTCTGCTAGCTAATTCTTCATTTATACTTGTGTAATTTTTAAGGCTCTTCCGGAGGCACAAATCATTACATGAAACACTTGCAGCACTGGGAGCAGAGAACCGATGTTTGATATAAATTGAAGCAGAAAACCAATAAATTTCCCTAAGACCTTTCTGTTGTTTTGCTGTTATTTTGAATTGCTTTTTGAACATAAAAATTTTCTCGAATATATCAGTTTCGCCATCTAACGTGCTCTGTGGTAAGCTTCTGGTTTCTTGAAATTTATTCCAGTGGATGGAGTGCCGCCTAGTAAGATTATTGTCAGTTGTAAAAGCTCTTTATCATCATCAAGAGTTGTTTGGATACAAAAGCAATCAATTCTTCCTTTTCTTGCTGAGGAAAGTTTTCTAATAAATCAAATGATTTCAACTCCAGTGTGTTCCAGTTTGAATTAAATCGTTTGAATACCTCAATGTTAGGTCCTGAAGATGTTTATAATGTAGGGGCCGCCGCTGCTTCTAAGAGAATTTCAAAAATATGGTGTCCTTAAGGAAGCCATAGCAAATATTTTTCCATATTTTATTCGATTAGGACACAGGCTCTATTTTTGCGCCCTGTGTTTGATGCTGTTGTAACAAAGCACATTCCTTTTACCTTCTCTGTTAAATTCCAATCACAAATTTTTTATATACAACAGTTGCAATGTTTTTGCCTATTCCATGATCTATCTTTGGTACTCCAAGCAGTTGTGTTTTTTCACTACCAGATATGAGAATTGGGAAACGATCAAATACTTCAGCCCCAGCAATGTCTTCTAAAAGCCTGCAATCCCAATTTACAATCAATGGTTTGTCAGTCTTAAAGCTTCTAGTGATATTTTCACTTATCTTTTTCTTCATCCTGTCTTGCTCTACGAAGTGTGGAATAGCTTACGTTGTAATCTCTAGGATTCTCCCCCACATTTGATATAGCTGGAATAAGAATTAGAGAAGTAGATCGATCACTGATTTTAGACACATCCAATGCAGATAGTAGAAAGCACTAGTGCTGGCACTGCTGTCTTCTAGAACTAAAGTTTCATCTATAGAACTTGATTGACGAATACGCAACTTTGCTAAAGATGTTTTATTCTTTGCTGCTAATTCTCGGCGCTTTTCATCTTCCTTAGCTACTTCCATGATCTTACCTTTACGACCTTCCCTCTTTAAACGTAGAAATTTTCTATCTTCTTCAATAGTTATCAGTTCATCAGCTGCTCAATATTGTACCAATATGCAATTTTAATATATTTAATATATATAATTAATATATATATATTAATAAATAATATATATTTAATATATATTAATATTTTTAATATATATATATAGAGGAGATTATATTGAAGCTCAAATATCACTGAATTCTAATTACTAGTTTTTTTTAAGATTTTTTTCAGATTAATACATATTTATTTGTGATAACTTTTCTGCTACTGATAACTGATAAAGAAGATAACACGTTTATCAGAATTTTGCTCTGATAAGAACCTTATGATAAGGATTTAACATTGTGTATCGTTTGCTTGCTCAAGTTAGCATTTGAAATCTTGTCATGGCTTCAAGTTCTAGACACGGATGTGTAAACAGCCCCAACATATTTTGCTATGTTTAGGGGCAATTAACACCAGTGGCACAACGGATAAGCTTGCTTCAGTAACGCTGAAGCAAGCTTACAGATACTATTTTGAAGGCAAAGTAGGGCACCAGGATAAAGATTAGGCCCCTCATATTTGCTGCACGCAGTGTAGCACAATGTTGACAGCTTGTTTAAATGGGAAGAGGAAGACAATGCCATTTGCTGTTCCCATGATATCGTGTGAGCCATCAAATCACTTTAAAGATTGTTATTTCTGCCTAACAAATGTGGCTGGATTTTCAAAGAAAAACAAATCTAAAATTGTTTAACCAAATTGCCCATCAGCGTTGAAACCGGCACCACATGATGAATCTACTCCAGTACCGAAGCTACCTACTAAAATAAGTGAATATTTTAGTTCAGATTATGATTATACATTGATTTCTGGAGGAATTGAGGAAGATCAAACATATGTTCCAATTGATCAAGATACAGAACCAAATTTATTTTGCCAACAAAGTTTAAACGACTTGGTACGAGATTTAGATCTGAGTAAAGAAAAGGCTGAGTTACTTGCCTCCAGATTACAAGAAAGAAATCTTCTCCTTCCAGATGTCAGGGTATCTTTCTTTCGAGGTCGTTACCAGAAGTTATTAAAATTTTATTCACAAGAAAATACTATATGTTGCTGCAACAATATTAATGGCATGGTGCAGGAAAATCGGCTGTGACTATGATCCTAATGAGTGGAGACTTTTCATTGACTCTAGTAAGGTAAGTCTTAAAGTTGTTCTGCTGCACAATGGGAATGGAAAAACTGCAGTTCTTGTAGACTACACTACAGGTGTTTAAGAAGTATATTCATCAATGCAGCTATTGCTGAAATTATTGAATACAAAGAGCATAACTGGAGCATCTGTTGCGATTTGAAAGTTGTATCACTTCTTCTTGGGTTACAGTTAGGATACACAAAGTACATGTGCTTTTTATGTCTATAGGGTAGCAGAGATGATAAAAATCACTATAAAAAGCGAGAATGGTCAGCCAGAGAAGAACACATTGTTGGCAAACAAAATGTTAAGCATGATGCTCTAGTAGATCCCAAAAAGTTCATCTTCCACCTCTTAACAATAAATTAGGGTTAATGAAAAATTTTGTAAAGGGTATGGATCAAAGAAGTGAAGGCTTTCAATATTTGAAAAAAAAATTTAAAGGATCATTAACTGGTGCAAAAATAGAAGCTGGAGTTTTCACTGCACCACAAATTTACAGAGTTGTTTCTGATGATTCCTTCACTTTGTGTCTCAATGAAAATGATCGCACAGCATAGACATCCTTTGTGGAAGTCAGTGAAAACTTTCTCAGCAATTTTAAATCTCCAAATTACCGAGAGATAGTAAACAAAATGCTGGAAGCATATGAAAAGATGGGATGTAGAATGTCACTCGATTTTTTTACTGTAATCTGGTAGCCGTTTAGTGATGAACATGGTGAACATTTTCATCAACAAATTTGGTTATGAAGACGAAATATCAAAGGAAATTTAATTTAAACATGATGTGGGATTATGGCCAGTCTTTACAAAAACAAACTTTGATGTCTCACAAAAGAAAAATGAGAAGCCTACAGCAAAGTTTCTTTAAACTTTAAGTGCATAACAAACTTAATCAATACAATAAAATCTCAATAACTTGGGAGGAAGAAGGGGGGGTAACTTCGCCAGTGATGTACACTGTCTGTCCTAAGCCAGAGTAAAGAAGGAAGACCCCTCTTTTTAAAATATTCTTGCTCAAAAATAAAAAAAATCCAAAATAAAAAGATTTTTTGATTTATTAATCAGAACAAATAGCGAAAAGTGTGTGTGTGTGGGGGGGGGGGGGAGAGGGGTCATTACCCCAAATCTAGACGTGATAGAGAATTTTGGTTTTAAAATTCGCATTCAGCGCCCTCGAACTAATTAGAAACACTTATTCACAAGTCTGTAACAAACAAAAAGTTAAAAATTGTTGCCTAGTGTAATGGACACAAATTTTCCTTACATTTATTATCTTTTGCTATTGAAGACTTTGATTTCTTTCCTTTGCTCTTTTTCAACATTTACCTCTCATCGTGCAATTTGTTTAGTTTATTTACAGCATTACATCTCTGCGTTGTTGGTATTGCTGCCTTCTGCCAAACGTTCATTACATAATTAACAGTTGAAGTTAAAGCATCTCTCACGTTTTCGCTTATTGAATTTTTGCAATTAATGAATAAGGAAAGTACTTCTTTATTTGATGGCAACACACTTTGATTTAATATATCTATTTGTTGGTGAATCAGCCATACATCAGTTGTGCTTCTTCTCAAGTTTATAACAAGACGACAAAGTAATTGAGAGAAACACACAGTAACACCTCACTCTGACAATGCCCAACACACACTGAGCTCAGTCCCCTCAGTGGCAGCGTCCTACTCCTAGGGTTAGGACTCACTAGTAGTTTAAAACACATCTATATTCGACATGCAATTAACCGTTTATTTTCACTGTATTTATTTTAGTTTAAATTTATACTAATACTTCCTATAAATTTTAACCTGTAAATAGAAAGAAAATTACAAACTTAGGTTTCACACTCAATCTTCTTAAATATAATAAAGAGTGGGCGCGACCTCTGAATATTATTTATTTTGTCTAAAATTTTGCAAAGTGTTTTTATAACATACATAATCATATTACAGGGTATCCCCTCAAATCCAGGATGGTCCACTATTTTGCATCACCCTAATATATATATATATATATATATATATATATATATATATATATATATATATATATATATATATATATGTATATATATATATATATATATATATATATATATATATATATATATATATATATATATATATATATATATATATATATATTAATGTGAATTTATTATACAAATTTTTAATAAGTAGGTATTAGAGCATATTTAACGTAGACGAGTCTAAATATGTATATGTACACGGTCAAGATAGCGCTTGAAGAGATTACAGTGTTGGTAGTCAAATTTTAAACAGTCAAAATGGGAAATGATCTCAGTCTTAATCTCGATGGATTCAGAACTTTCGAAAACAATAGCGTCACAAACAGCGAATAGGTTTTTAGGATACAAAGCTAGATAATTTCTTTTAGATCGAAAGATATACTTTTTTCCCTTATAAAAAAACGCTTCTAAGATCTCCTTTGTAATATATAATGTATTCCGGTTTTTATGCATGAAACATGACATTGCATTATAAGACTAAAAACATCATCAAGCAATGAAATTAATTTCTGAATTTAGAAACAAATCGTACAAAAAGAAAGAATTAATGAAGGATTAAAAAAAAAACAAACTAAACGAGCTAGATTACTGATAGTCATATATGAATAACTGTTTCGAACTAGTAAACAAAATATTTAGCACAGGCATGGAAAAGTTTGCATAGGACTCTCGCTGAAAGCACTACAGTAAATTTGTTTACGAATAGAAAAGATCAATAACAATTCTAATTTTAACTTTACACAAACGAGAGTTATAAATCCTCGAGTGTATCCTAGGGTATTCACTGTTTCTTAATTCTGTACTTCTTCTGGTATCATTTATATCTACAGAGGAAATAAGATTAAAATATATAGTACAGATAAATCAGTACAACTTAAATCATTTCATGAAAAATAAAGGTCATTTTCATAATCTACGCAAAAAACTACAATAGAAAACTACTTTCTCATTTCTGTCGCAAAATCTTTTGTAATTACAATGTTCAACATGATTTTGCGACAGAAATGAGAAAGTAGTTTTCTATTGTAGTTTTTTGCGTAGATTATGAAAATGACCTTTATTTTTCATGAAATGATTTAAGTTTTTTGTAATCTGCACATTTAATTTTCTATTAATATTAGATTAATCAGTATACGAGTATATAGGTATGTGTCGTAGAATGGACTCTCGACGATATACCATATATAACTATTCGTTGAGGGAACTTATTAAATTATCTTAGAGTGCGTGGATGTCTGGCTGGCCGATATTATGTATCTTCGATATGCTTAAGAAGTGGAACTGAGCTCAAGGATAATAATATTGCTATCATTAATAAAATAGAGTTTTATTAATAATAACTATCAACAACACACAAAACGGAAAATATTGACATAAACAGAGAATTGGAAAGGGTCGTGAGAAATCTAACTACTAATCCGAGGATTAAGAGATTTAAAAAGGTAAAACAAATATAAAGTTGAAGAGATGGGATGGTTCGCTAAACCTTTAAAGCACAGGATAGAATTGGCAAAAGGGTTAAATACTCAAAGGTAACGTTCAGCTTACGTAATTTATACTTGTGCAGAGGAAGGCGACGTGATGGAATTTCGGTCCGCTGGCAAGTTCCAGCCGAAGAAGGGGAATTAAATGATCCTGACGTGGCGTCTTGGGAATGGGAACCGTTTCTTGACGAACGGCTTGAAGAACAATGGCTGTTCTACGTTGTTCTCTCCTGAACACAGGGGGCGTGAGAACCGTCTCTTGTCTACGGGCTCGAGAACAATGGCTGTTCTAATGTTGTTCTCTTCTGAACAACAAGGGGGAAGGGTGAGAACCGTTTCTTGGCGAACGGGCTCAAACGAACAATGGCTGTTTTACGTTGTTCTCTTCTGAACAACAGGGGGGGGCGTGAGAACCGTTTCTTGTCAACGGGCTCGAACGAACAATGGCTGTTCTAACGTTGTTCTCTTTCTGAACAACAGGGGAAGAGGGAGAACCGTTTCTTGGCGAACGGGCTCAAACGAACAATGGCTGTTCTACGTTGTTCTCTTTCTGAACAACAGGGAAAGGGGTGAGAACCGTTTCTTGTCAACGGGATCGAACGAACAATGGCTGTTCTAACGTTGTTCTCTTTCTGAACAACAAGGGGGAAGCCTTGCGGACTTGGCGTCACGAAAGGCTCCAACCTTGGCACTTCAAGGGATATTGTCCTCCTTTTGGACAAGTGATGGTGAATCTCGAGGTCGAGGTCCCTTGGCGCACAAGGTGAGAGTGAGTCGTAGTGATGTTTCGCGACGAAAATCTGGATCTCCGATCTGATCTTAGTGGTAAAGTTTCCATCTAAATAGTTGAGACACTCCCTTGGCGTGGGGGGACAATGGAGAGGGAGCTTCGAGGGAATGCACAGCCGAGCCTGAGAACAAGCCTTATCTGCCTATAAGCCTAACTCAATCTGGCGTGATCGGTGGATGGGGCGAACGGGGGGGGGATATCATAAACCTCCTTGTATAAACATTGACTCAGGTGGCTGCGATAAGGCGCCCAGCTTCAAAGCGAAGATGCCTCGTGGTTTTAAATAACATGTTATAGTGGTTGAAATTACGCGGCCTCGACCCGTTCTATCACAGTATGAAATATTTGTCATTATTTTTATTTTATTTGACAAAAAGTACAAAGATATATGGAAACAAAAAGCTTATTCATCAAAAGAAATTAATTATTCCTTCTAATACATTTTAGAGTATGGTATTATAAAAATATATTTGAAAATATAATGAAGATTCAAGATTTTTTCAAAATTGAAGAAATCTATACAATAGTCATATATTTTTAGAATATTTAG
The DNA here is from genome assembly GCA_963969495.1 of Ceratothoa steindachneri. Lineage (NCBI taxonomy): Eukaryota > Metazoa > Arthropoda > Malacostraca > Isopoda > Cymothoidae > Ceratothoa > Ceratothoa steindachneri. The sequence goes on along the minus strand of OZ018317.1, from coordinate 54,942,917 downwards.
GCTTCTTTTATGTACAACATCTTGTCTGTCTCTGTAAAGGGTCCAGCAGCAGTCAGTAAGCATTGCAGGACTCCATTTTCATTTATAACTATTTTCTATAGTAGCAATATCTTGGTGGAATCTTTCATCATGCTCATCGCTGACGTCTGCTGGATTCTCTGGAAAGAAAGACATGCAAAAAATGCACCTTTAGTGACATACTACATCCCAACTAATTATAAGACCTAATCAAATTCTAAACAAGAATGTGGTAATTTTCTGATTTGTGCCTTCCAAGGAGACCATTACATACACTTTTGAAGCTATGCAAGGCCTCAAATTCTGGCTGCTTAATTTTGCCTCAAACTCTCTATCTAGCATAAGTTGTCGAATCTGAAGCCCAATAAAGATTCCTTCTTTAATTTGAGCATCACTAATCTTAGGAAATTTTGTTTTTAAATTTAAGAAGGATGGCTGATCATGATTTAAGGCTTTCACAAATTGTTTCATTAAACCTAATTTTATGTGAAGTGGTGGCAAAATTATGGTTTCCTTAGGAACTAATGGTTCACGTCTGATATTATGACAACCTACTTTTCTCTCTTCTCTTAAAGGCCATTCTAAGCGAATGTGATGTTCAACCCGAGCTCTACTGTTCCACTGGCGCAAAAAACACATGGATTTTGTGTAGCCTGACTGCAAGCCATTTAAAATGGCTACTACTTTAAGGTCAGCACAAATCAACCATTTATGTTCACTGTATTTAATGCTTTTTAAAATGAAATCTAAAATCTCATAAGTTTCTTTTAAAACAACAGAGTGAGATACTTGTATCGATGGTAGTTTATTTCCATTATGCAGTGCACGGCTTCTGCATAATGAAAAGTCTCCATTGACTGGGTTCATAATTTGTCTTTTAAATTGTTTGCTCGAATGCGAAACTTAGTAATTCGAACATCTTCTGCTACTCAATTTCTTTCTTTCAGTCTTGAGGCCAGTAATTCACTCTGTTACTTTGTTAAGTTCAGATCTCTTACAAGATCATCTAGATCAAGTTGTGAGGAAAGTTTTGGAGTAGTACCAACAGTTTCTGGTTCACATGATTCCATATCTGATTCATCAGAGTTAGACAAAACAATTTCTGCAGGTGGTTCAGGTACTGGAATGTCTTTTGAGTGATGTATAGGCCGAATAGCAGATCTAAGGTTGGGATATAGCACAGCTAAAGCGCACTTCGTTGTTTTACCTAAAAGTATGGAAATTCTATGCATAAAATTTAAAGTTATGTACATATGTGTGATTATAATAAAGTGGTTTTGAATTTAATTAATTTCTATTTTTCAAAAATAATATTACAGTATACTAATTCAAAATATAGGTACAGAGGACAATAAACAATTAATTAGTTTGTATGTCTACCAAACAGAAGTAGCAGTCAGTGGCATGATCTTGGGGCTCTCGCCATAATATTGGAACACCAAATTGAAGTCTTTTTAATTTTCCTTTAGACCATTTTGAAAAGGAATTAAAGCATTTCGTGCAACAGATATGTGGTGCCCATAGTTTACATCCAAAATACAAATTATATAGTTTTTCACCAGAGAAGAAATTTTTCTTTGATTTTTTTTAAATGTTACTGAACCACATATGTTGCAGAATTTATTTGGGCTATTTTTACACTGTCCTCTTGGCATTTTAATTAAAATTGTTGCTTTATTTAAAATTTTATTTAGTTAAATAACCTGAAAATACGAAATAAAAGAATGAAATTCGTTAAAATCTACAAAACTTGACAAAAATAATAATTGCCAATTTACAAAAAAACTGGAATCATTTCGATAAAAAATGACTTCCATTTTTTAAATCTTGTATATATAAAACTACATTCAAAAATGTTATTCTAATCTTTGTAGTCGACAAGAAGTAAAATTTAGTTAGACAGTGAATTATTGAAACTCTAATACTTTAATTCTTTCTCACTCTCTTCTTCAGCAATTATTCCTGTCGTTGGCAGACTGCAAGATAGTTCAAAATGTCGTTTTTTATTCCTTTTTTTTTTACAAGGTTCTACTAATATCAGCGGTTTTTAAGTGTTTGAAAAATTATCATCACTAGCTTAAGCTGTCTCTCATTCAGCTGCTGTGGCTTATGAGATTTGCAAATAAGGCCCTACTTTGTATGATTATACTTGTGGTAGATTTGTGCGTTGGAATGAAATCTTAATTCTGTTTTGGGGGAAGGATTTGCGACGAACTTGATTTGCTTGAAGGAGGGACGAGAAAGTTAAACCAGTGCAAAAGAGAGAATGGCATTTATTAGAGAAAGGATTTGTAAAAAATAAATTTGAAACGAAAACCAACGAGAGCATGCCCGTGAAGAAAGTTGTAAGGAGAGAATTGTAAAAAAAGTAGTTGAGATAGAGGAAGTGGAAATGGATGGAATATATATATATATATATATATATATATATATATATATATATATATATATATATATATATAGTCACAGATACAGCTTCAAACGTTGAGGCCGGGATGACACACAATCTCTCAAATGTCAGCTGCAGCTGACACTCCCTTCCGGGCCTTGCATAATTTCTGCACTCTGATGTGTTCGTGCATTCGAATGCGTAATGTTAATTGTTGTCCTTTCTTTGCTTGAAAGGAAGAACAGAAAGGAGAATAATTGGAGTAGAAAGGGGAGAAAAGGACGTGGTGCATGTGAAAATTAGTCAGTAATAGGGAAATAGAAGTGGTGCTGAAAGAGATGGTACAAAGTAAAGAAGTGGTCGAGGCAGGTAGGTGAAAATGGTTGCCATCACGATAGAGATAAGTAAGCGTCATAGGGGAATAGAAGGTTGAATGTATTAGATAAGTAGGAATCAAGACACAGGGAATAAATACAGGGAAGAAGAGGAGATGAAAAAGACGTGACCCAATACCACTAAAAATTATTGAGATGACATAGAATACGACAAAATGGGGAGAAAAATGAAGAAATAATTTAAGAATTTATATGGCAACGAAATAAAGTATGTAGTAAATATGGCAATTAAAGCAGGACTGATACGATTGTACAAAATGTAGATGGAAATGGGATGGTGAAAAGAATTATATGTGGGGAGGGGCTAAAGCAATATTTGGCTAAAACTCAATGTTGAAGACGTAAATTATCGTAATCTTTCTTAATTGAGTGAACGATAACCCGGGAGGCGATGGTTATTATTCAGATTTGCAGCTTCCGAAGGGATCCGACGACTGCCTTTAAGTGAGCCAGGCTCCTTCCCGCCTTCCATGTCTTAGGAGATTTATATTCAAGCACCCACTCAAATGTATATGAGTAACATACACAAGAGGGGAAATTTCATTCATCTCTTAATGGACAAGGAGATGATCAGCTTTGAAATTTGGACTAAATGTAAGAATAAAGCAAGGAGAAATTACGTAATTGAACCACAATAAACTTTAGATTAACCCGAAGATAAGATCTTATGTTTCGAAGAAGAGGAGAATGCATTTTTCACTAAAAAGAGCCTCTTACAGGTGTTTCCTAGTCAACCTTTGGATAGCCATTAACATTTAAATGTAAACAATCCTATTAACTTAGAACCTGTCGTAGAATTGCTCATAGTCTGGTCCAATAATTATTCTAGTCCTTGATCTGGACACACCGCTTTTGTTTAAGTCGGTGGTATTGAGCCTATGACTCAATCCTACGATCATATATATATATATATATATATATATAGGTAGTCTTTAATTCCTACTAAACGTGCGAAAGCTGGTTAAAGGCGGGTTGTTCTGTTGCCAGGATTTTCACTATAAAGTCCCACTTGTTACTGTGGGGAGGTTGGTGATTGTTGAATTCTACGAGTGCATAATACAGGTTGAATAAATTAGCCGAAAGGATTCTTAATTAAAGTCTTGCCAAGGGTACGTCAAAAAGGAGGAGCCACAAATAAACACGCGAACAAAAAATAAACTTTACTTTACACAAATATAATAATTAGCAATAGTTAAACGGGCAAAATTAAGGATTAAATATTAAACACTGACATTAAGCGTCTAGATTTATAATGACTCAATGGGAGTATCAATTACTGTTAATTAAATAGGTAATTTAAGAATGGAGGGACACTGGGTTTACAAATTACCATTAATTGTGATGGATTGGAGAGACGACTACTCAGGTCCAGACGGGGTGGTTCGGGTGGCGTTAACACGAGTTCTCGAGAAGAGGGGGGATAGGACGACGGGTTCGGGGCTGCTGAATGCAGTTCCGGTTAGTTCACTCCTAACTGGACGTGACACTAACAAATAGTAACTTTGAGTAACTATTTAGATGTTCCTTTTCTTTCTCAAGTTACGTTGAGCAACAAAACGTATTCTTCTAGTCACAGACTCTGCGGGGCGGGATTTGCCTCAGGAACACTTTGAGACAGCGACCAAGTTGACTCGGTTGCGCGTTGGCAGTCGATACGTTGCGGCAACGACTCTTGTTCAACGTGAGGCTTACGCGTTTCGCGAGTAGGTTTGGGACACTGCTGTAGAGGGATGAACGGCGATGTTATTTATACCGCGCATTGTGAGAAATCGAGAGAGAGATTCCATTCACGACAATTCGCTTATCGCAGCGCCTTCTGGACAATCTCTATGGTATCATAAAGAAGGCAAATATAATTTAGGCTTCTCTGTGAGCTATGCCTTCTTTTGTCAGACTTCCTGTCGCCAGTTGGGGAAAGGGTGGGAGAGGGGGAGGGGACGAAGGTCAACTCAAACGACAAATTTCTTTCGTTCCCACGATTGTCTGGCGGCATGCGAGTATGTACCTTCCATACCCTCACACGCCTACCTATTTCGAGGAACATTATTCCGCCATGAAATAAGGAATAATGTGAAAATTACCTTTACCGGGGGAATTTGTAATTATCTTCCTCGACTCGAACAATTGAGTCGGTAATTTTATCAAAACCGTTAGGAATTTACCTTAGTATCTAATGACTACAAAATACTATTGTTACGTCAGTTTCTATAATTTTAATATACAAAACAAAACAAAACACATACAGAGTACAGGCAAGAAATAATTATTTTTACAAAGAGATACACACAAAAAATAAATAATTGACTATTGATCGCTATCTGAAATTGGGTTTCTCGAAAAGCTATCTGCGAGTACATTGTCAGACCCTTTTAGATACCTGATTTCATTACGGTACTCCGCTCGCAATAATGACCAGCGCATTAGCCTACCGTTTCGGTTTTTACAAGTTTTTAAGTAGGCTAACGGTCTATGATCAGTCTCTATGAGGAATGGACGACCTACCAGATACATTCTAAATTTTGTAATCTTAAAAACAATCGCTAGAGCTTCCAGTTCTACCGTAGCGTATGCCCTTTTGCGAGCCGTCAGTCAGCGACTCGCATAGCTTATAGGAGCGGGTTCTTGGTACTCGTCGTATTGGAGTAATAGGCAGCCAATACCCAGTTGGGAGGCATCTGTCCTTACGCCAAATTTCTATTGAGGGTTAGGCAATTTTAAGATTGGGGCGGAGACTAGCTTCTCTTTGAGCTCTTCAAAGTGCGCTTTGGCGTTGGGGTTCCACTGGAGGGGGTCCAGGAATTTCTTTTTTAGCAGATCGTTTAGGGGAGCTGCTACAGAAGCGAATTGGGGTACGAAGCGGCGGTAAAACGAAGCGGCACCGAGGAAAGACCGTAGTTGCTTCCTGGTGCGCGGTAGGGGCATATTTACAATAGCCTTTACCTTCTCTTTTTTCGGGGCCAAATGACTTACGCCTAATTTAAATCCAATATATTCTATGGATTTATAAGAAAAATGCATTTTGAGGGTTTAATCGCTAAGCCATGATGCTTTAAGCGTTCTAAAAGCGGGCGGAGGGACAAGATATGGTCGTTCAATGAACGTGTAGCCACATACACGTTATCAAAATAAAAAGAAACGTTTTTTAAACCATCTATTACACGGCACATTACTGCAGGCAGTGACTAGGCCAAAAGGAAGACGAGTGAATTCCATTAAACCTTTGTCTGTAGGAAAGGCTGTTAGTTTCTTCGCTGATGCCTTTAGGGAGATCTGATAATAGGCCTTACATAAGTCTATTTTAGTGATGTAGGCGGCTCCTTCGAAGAGATGTAAATTTTGGTCAATTAGGGGGAGAGGCTCAGCGTCAAACACGGTGACGGTGTTCAGCTTCCGAAAATCGACGCACATCGTAAAGGACTGGTCTGGCGCGGACCATGACTATTGGGGTACAGCATACGGACGTAGATGGCTCGATAATCCCTAATTTCAAAAGATTGTCGACTTCCTCATTGAAAGCGTCTCTTAGGTGCACCGGTGCGGGATAGGGCTTACATCGCACAGGTTCGAGCGTAGTGAGGGCGATATAATGTTCGAACTGAGTGACTTGGAAATGACGTCACTAAATTCTTCCAAAAGCACCATCATTTGGTTCCTGTGGGCAGGGGTGAGGTCGGAGTTTACATCCAACTCGGAAAAAGGTTCTTTTATGGGGGGCAGCTTGGACGGAAGGACGGGGAGGAAACAATCTTCGCTTGACTCTACGCAAATCGAATTAACAATATTTAAGGGGTTGTTTGGGTGGACGGCGTCAATTACCGTTCTTCGTCGAAGGCGACTCTCGAGAAGGGCTCTGAAATGACTGGGGTTCTTTGCAGGGGAGCTGGGGCTATTCGAACTTTTTCCGTGGTTTTCTGGCACAAATCGCACGTTTTGCAGAATTCTGCAATATCTTTGGCTACCGGGCAAAAAAAAGTATTTAAATACTCGCTGAGAAGTCTTGTTATGACCGAAATGACCAGCCATGGGACTTTCATGTGCTACTCACAGGATTTGGTCTACATGTGTGCGCGGAATACACATGACCTTGGAAGGTGGTTTTAACTCATCTCGCGAGGTGCGAAACAGAAGGGAGTCGTTAATGATGTACCTTATGGGACGGTTCCCTCGAACGATCACCTCTTCGTTCTTTCGGGCCTTTTCCCAAAGGGATTGAAGTAAAGGGCAGCTCTGCTGAGCTCTGAGGAATTGAGCATTACTCGTTGGGACCTCTAAAGGAGCCTCTCGGGTGAAAAGGTGTGTTGGGGGAGAGGCCTCGCGGCTAGCTTGCGCTCGAGTGACGACAGCTTGAGTCACTTCACTCGGGGAGAGTAGTGCGGTCTGACCAATGAGTACCGAGCAAAATTTGATGGGGGCTGCCACTACGTCGGCCCAACCAGGGAAATATTTACACTGTACATGGCAGCGGATTACTGGGAATCTATTTTCTCGACCCAAGAAGTCGTGTACAATTGCGTACTTCTTATGTTGGGGGTCGACAGGGGGGAGCAATTTGTCTGACACCACAATGCATGTGCACCCTGTGTCTCTGACGAGGGTGGACACTTTACAGCCATTGATCGAGCCGGTTTCGAAATTTAGCCCCCCGGGGAAACTCTTGTTGAACAAGAAGTTCACTTGAAATTCCTGTGGGCGATGGAGACAAGGGGGATGACGTAAGCGGGGCCGGCTGCTCCGGGGGAAGGGTAGCGGTTACTTGGTGAACTTGTTGGCTCTGGGTGGGACGTAGGCTAGAATTCTGTACACATTGGGACTTATGATGGCCGGGGAACCGCAGGAGTAGCATATAACCTGCTTATTCTGGTGTTGGCTATAGTAGGGGGTATTGAAGACTTGGGGTTTTCTGTCTTCGTGGGCTACAAAAGGCTTATTCTTTGGCCTGAATTGGGCTGTGGTCATTATCAATGGTGGGGGTTTCCTTTGTTAGGACTTCCATTGACTAAATTTATTCTTCGGGGACGGGGGACTATTCTTCCGGGTATCCTGTGGGTATAGGCAATGATTTGTCGCATGGAGATCAGCTTCCTCGAGGCACTCTTGAAAGGTAGACGCTCGGCGGGCGGACTTGCACGAATGCTCGGATCTTCTGGGGAAGGGTGGACAATAACTGGTCTTTTAACATAAAGTCAATCAGGGCCTCATACTCCGATTCGACTTTGGAGGATTCTAACCAGAACTGGAGGTTTCGCTTCAGGATATATCCAAAACGTCGGTAAGTTTAACCGGGCTGGATTTTAGCCAATCTAAACTTAGCGCGGTAGAACTGAGGGTTCAAGTTGAAGGCGGATAGCAATTCGGCCTTCAAGGTGCTATAGTCTATTGTAGCTTCATTATGGTAACGAGATGAAAATTTCTCTTAAGCGCGGACTGAGCAATGGGAGCAATATACTGACTCCTTCGGATTCTAGGGCCCATCCGTTTACCTCGAAGATCTTTTCAAAATGTGTTAAGTATGAGCACAAATCTTCTTCGTCTTAATATTGGGGAAGTTTCATAGCGGGGGCCTGGGGTTGATGATCACGGGATCCAACAGAACTGACTTCAACTTGGTCTTTGCTTAATTTCCTTTCATGTTTTCGAGTCCTTTCTCTTTCTTCAAATTCTTCTTTTCTTACTTCCATTTCTAACATTTCTTTTCTTCTCCTTTCTTCCAATTCTTCTTTTCTTTTCCTTTCTTCCAATTCTTCTTTTCTTTCTTCCATTTCACGTGCTCTTTCCTCTCGCTGTTCGCTTTGGACGAATTCCTTTAGTTCCTGTCCTGTGAGACCGAGAGCTTGTCCTTGCTTGACGAAAACTTCGAACGATTGTGAAGCCATTGCTGCTCTTGCTGACGCGACTGGTGACTCACGTAAGAACTTACGCACCTGGTAAGAGAATTAGAAGCTGCGATTGTTCCTAACCGATACAATCTAATAACTAACCCCGAAAATAACGAATATATTCCTAACTTTGTTTTTGCTATCTGGAAAGGATTATTAATGGTTATTATTTATATTCCTTCGGGGAATAGACTATAATTATTAAAATTTAAGTTAGTTTATTTGGGCTTCCTTGGACGTTGGCAAGTTTTAGGCTATATGAGTTCGCTTTCTCAAAAATTTAACCCCTTAAAGCTGACACCACTTTTATATATGTCGTAGAATTGCTCATAGTCTGGTCCAATAATTATTCTAGTCCTTGATCTGGACACACCGCTTTTGTTTAAGTCGATGGTATTGACCCTATGACTCAATCTACGATCATATATAATGATATAGGTAGGCTTTAATTCCTACTGAACGTGCGAAAGCTGGTTAGAGGCGGGTTGTTCTGTTGCCAGGATTCTCACTATAAAAGCCCCCCTTGTTACTGGGGGGGGGAGGTTTGTGATTGTTGAATTTTAAGAGTGCATAATACAGGTTGTATAAATTAGCCGAAGAGATTCTTAATTAAAGTCTTGCCAAGGGTACGTCAAAAAGGAGGAGCCACAAATATACACACGTACAAAAAATAAACTTTACTTTTACACAAATATAATAATTAGCAATAGTTAAACGGGCAAAATTAAGATTAAATATTAAACACTGACGTTAAGTGTCTAGATTTATAATGACTCAATGGGAGTATCAATCACTGTTAATTAAATAGGTAATTTAAGAATAGAGGGACACTGGGTTTACAGATTACCATTAATTGTGATGGATTAAGGAGACGACTACTCAGGTCCAGACGGGGTGGTTCGGGTGGCGTTAACACGAGTTCTCGGGAAGACGGGGGATAAGACGACGGGTTCGGGGCTGCTGATTGCAGTTCCGGTTATTTCACTCCTAACTGGATGTGACACTAACAAATAGTAACTTCCAGTAACTATTTGGATGTTCCTTTTCTTTCTCAAGTTACGTTGAGCAACAGGGCGTATTCTTCTAGTCACAGACTCTGCGGGGCGGGATTTGCCTCAGGAACACTTTGAGACAGCGACCAAGTTGACTTGGCGGCGCGTTGGCAGTCGATACGTTACGGCAACGACTCTCGTTCAACGTGAGGGTTACGCGTTACGCGAGTAGGTTTGGGACACTGCTGTAGAGGGATGAACGGTGATGCTATTTACACCACGGATTGTGGGAAATCGAGAGAGAGATTCCATTCAAGACAATTCGCTTATCGCAGCGCCTTCTGGACAATCTCCATGGTATCATAAAGAAGGCAAATAGAATTTAGGCTTCTCTGTGAGATAGGTCTTCTTTCGTCAGACTTCCTGTCGCCAGTTGGGGGAAGGGTGGGGGGGGGGGAAGAGAGAGAGGAGACGAAGGTCAACTCAAACGACAAATTTCTTTCGTTCCCACGATTGTCTGGTAGCATGCGAGTATGTTTGTTCCATACCCCCACAGAACCCTTCTTATACTTTTAATAATTGCTAAAAGCACCCGTCGCCAAAGATGATAAAAATATCGTCCTCCATTGATATTCGTAACTGGGCAACTTTTCATCTTCAAGTGGGGTGTTATTAATAACTTGCACGAGATTACATAAACTAGCAAACACGATAGAGGGATATAGAGTGTAACAAGATTGACCCTATTAAATTTATAAAGAGAAGCAATTTTGATTACCATAAAGAATGGCTAAAAAAAAAACTCTTCTAAAGGTAGAAAAACCTTATTTTCGTCGGAATTTTTAAACAGCACAACATAAAATGTCGATGACTTCTAATCAGCACTCAGAACTACATATAGACTAAGAAATCACCACTTAAAGTATTAGATTGAGGAATAAGTTCTTGCGTTGTGTTGATTTAAGTTTTGTTGACGTGATTTGTGCACATATTAAGAAACAATAATAAATAATGAGAGCAAAATTTGCAAAGGTTAGGCTACGTCTCTTTACAGCGTAGACTATTAGGCTTTGAAGTTGAATAATAAGTCATTGCGGTTTATTTAAAAGTTGTGTTAATTTAATTTTTGTTCTGTACCCTCAAAATGGATTGTCAAGTTGAAAGAAAGGCGCATTTTCGACACTTGTTGTTATTCATTTTCAATCAAGACGGGAACAATGCAAACACAGCCAAAGCTCGTCGTGATATTTGTGCTGTGTACAGAGAAAATTCTTTATCAGAAAAGACAGTTCAATGGTGGTTTTCACGTTTCAAAAACAGTCATTTCAATCTTAATGACGAATAACGTTCTGGTTGCCCCATTAAGTTGAATGACGAACGATTGAACGACCTTCTTCATGAAAATCCTCGTCAATCGACTAGAAAATCGGCTGTATAAATGGCGTGTGATCAGAATACTGTAGTGAATCTCCTTCATTCGATGGGGAAAGTTCAAAAACTCGGTGCATGGGTTCCGTACGCTTTGAGCGAAAGCAACAAACTTCAACTCTCCACGATTGCCGCAGGTTTGCTTGCTCGTCACAAGGCTACTCGTGGATATAAGGACATATTTCTTCAAGTCATAATCCCTGGCGACGAAAAGTGGTGTGTTTATGTCAACATGAACCCTCGAAAACAATGGCTTAGCCCCAATAAAAAAACACTTTCGTGATTAAAGAAAGGGCTTCATCCACGAAAGACGATGCTGTGTGTGTGGTGAGATTGTGAAGGCATCATTCATTATAAGCTCCTTGCAAACAACGAGATTGTCAATGCAGAACTCTACGTTCAACAAATGTATCGACTCGCCGAAGCTATTCGTGAAAAGCGACCTCATCGACGATATGGAGTTCTTCTGCAACACGACAATGCTCGTCCTCACATTGCCAATATGACAAAAGACGCCATCCAACGCTTAATTTAGAAACCTGCCGCATCCTCCATATTTGCCAGACTTGGCTCCATCAGATTTCCATCTGTTCCGATCGCTCTCCAACAATTGACACGGCGTTTCGTTCAATACTGATGTGGAATTAAGAACCTGGTTAGACAAATTCTTTGAGTCAAAATCCAGAGATTTTTATTGCAGAGGCATCGAAAAATTAGTTGAACGTTGGGAAGAAGTCGTAAATAACAACGGAGAATACAATATTGATTAAATTACATATTGATATCAGTTAAAAATGAAGTCTTTATAAAATTGTTAATGGTAATGAATAAATTTGATAAAATTGCGAAAACTTATTCCTCAACCCAATAGTAGAGTATTGGGAAGTTCAATGTAATAATCTGGTAAAAATAATCGTTGGTCATTAGTCTGATTAATTTCTAGCAAATGACGAAAGTCAGAATGTTAGAAATTGCTTCCTAAAAAGACTTAACCTGATGACGTGGATGAGAGCGTTCGAAACTACAAATGAGATCGATTGAATTATAATCTGTAACAAAAAATTGATATCGACTATACATCAAACAGTTTTTTTTTATTTTTTGTAGTTTCCAGACTAAATAATATCAAAATAAATTAAGGCCAACGAAAGGGAGATAACAAAACTCAGGACAAGGAAAAGATACAAAAACCAGAGAACCAAGACAAAATATTTGCCTTCGGATTTACTCTAGCAAAAACGAGTTTAGCAAACTTGATCAACTGACCGAACCCGCTACCAAAAGGTAACAAACTATAATACGAAAAATCTTAGTGAACAAAACTTCGTATTCAGGTCATGTAACAGTAAATAAACTCACCTATGTTTTTTAATATATAAAATTGAATTAAAACAAAGTAATTTCAGGGGAATCACAAACAAAGAAAATGATGGCAGTAGAAATATTCCTTAATTTGAGTTTGAAATAGAACTGTGATACCAGTACGTCATATTCCTCGTTCAAAGTATTCGGCAATATAGAAGACAGATAGGCGGTTGCCATAGCAATGGGTAGCCATGTTCATACTTCTTCAGGGACGCCTGGCGGACGCTCTTCATCGATGACAAGCACGTGACTGTATCCAATAGATTAATCTTGCAGTTTACTTTACTATAAGACATATATTGCGATTTAAGAAAAGAATTCTTGATTATTAAGAAACTCATAATATAAATCATGAAAAGAAAAAAAGTCGCTATTGAACATATTATTTTTCTTATTGTCATTCCTATCTTCTCTCTTATTCTTCTTCATATTATTATTATCAGTGCCAGAATCTAAATAACAACACTAATAAGGAGTTTTGTATAACGGTCTTCAAGGCCATGAGCCTTTACAAAGCGCTCATCGATTGCTAAAGAAAATGCTTAAGAGAAGGGGTTGGTCGTTAAGGAACGTTTGAAAGCACCAAAAAAGGGCGATGGATGTATGGCAACCGGAAGATGATCATTCCACATTCTCAGAGCGAATGCGGAGAGAGCACGACCCTCTTTAAACCACAGACGACTATGAGGCAAAATCTTGATAGAAATGAAATAACAGACTAATATGATGAGTAAAAATGCTAAAAGGAAGAATATGTGTAAATGGGAAACAGAAGTGGACCAAGAACTGACTCTTAAGGAACGCCAAAACACACCTTTGCTGACCGAGATACGTCATTACCAATATTGATAGATTGATGGCGCGTTGAAAAGTAGGAGCGGAACCAGTTGAGAGCAGCTCCAAAGACACACATGAATTTACGTAGGGGAGGGGGAGATGGGCTGACCAGCTTCAGTGATATGTCCTTCCATCAAACCAGACTGAAGGTTCTCATTGGCATTAAAGGAGGAAAGGTGATCTTGAATCCGGGCTGCCACCTGTCTTTCCAGCAAGGACTTTTGAGAGGAGGAAGGGGTGGTGGTGGTTGAGAAATTGGCTGGCATTTTGCAGGTTCATTTCATGTATGATAGGGTGAACAGTAGCGTGTTTGAAGGCAGGTCGTACCATTCCAGACGGGAGTGATATGTTGAAAATATAAGAGGGGTATGGGAGAAGAGCAGGAAGTATATGCAATGAAATTCACTCATTATTATTCTTTAACATAATTGCTTTTTCTCAATTACTCTGTTTATTCACCTTTTCCTTTAACCCATGTGTCCACCCATTATTCTCCCCGAAAGAAAAAGTCCTCGTTGGTTCCCTTTCTTATGTTGCCTTCGGTGTCAAAAGGAGGAGGATCAATCTTGAAATAAATCAGATTCATTCCATTAAGAGGAGAATATAATCAATCATTGAACATGAGAAAAATGGAAATAAAAAGGTTAAAATTTTAAGCAAAGTTACATAAATGAAGTCAAATAAAAATATGTAATATCGATTAAAAACAGACATAAGAAGTTTTAAATCCAGAGATTATTACAAGAGTTGAATGCGGATGATCCGGATTGCAGGATCAAATTTGGCGAATGGTTTCGACGAAGTAAAATTAGAAGATGGACAAATAGTGGATACAATTGTGTGGTCTGATGAGGCTATATTTAAACAGAATGGTTTAATTAATGTGAAAATGCACATACTAGTAACAACATTATCCACATATTTATGTGGAACTGTATGCAAATTTACTTGGCATAAATTTCCAGGGAAACCAAACGCTTGAACTTATAAATTTTTAGATAACTTCATAACAACCAGTTTTTCCTAATGAATTTGTACTATTTTTGAATATAATGTCCAGAAATAATAACGAAATTGATTAAGTGTAAATTAAAGTCAAAAACAGTATTTTAACCAGTATTTTACAATGAATGTAATCATCTAAACATTATTTTAATTTAGCGCATTAGTTAACGACGAAATTTACAATTAATGATAAATTACTGTCGAAGGATGGTAAGGAAATACATAGTTTTTTTCCTACAAGACTTCAGATAAAAGTTTGCATTTTAGGAGCAAACAGAATGTATACACTACCATAGCTTCAACCATTATTGCAGGTATGCATATAAGTGAGGTAAGGGAAAACTTTGGAATTTATACTTATCATAAACGTAAGTAACCACTGCCTCAAACTTTTTTCCGCGTGTGAAATGAAAACTTATTTCTCTACTCTCTAAACGAGGAGATTTAGGCGTGATTTGAGAAACCTGGAGAATGTTATGGATAAAGTTGAGATTTATGGATCTTGTAGTGAGAGAAGTGAGGCTGAGAAAGTTTGTAAGATGATTTATGAAGAGTACTGGATTGAATTGGAGCTAGGGATCGGGTGATGGTTGGGAGAGATATGAATAGAAGAATAGGGGCCAGGAAGTGACATGGGAGAAGTGTAAGTATCGGTACTCATGGAGAAAGGGTGGTCGGTTTCTGTGCTGAGAGAAACTCGTGTGTGTGCCAAAGATGAACTTTCAGCACATGTAAGTGTTTCCATACACATACATACGTTTTGCAAGAAAAGATCGTGGATATAAGGGTAAGATTGATCTTCTCCTGGTTAAAAAGAATATACTGAAGGATGTGTTTGATGTGTATGAAACCTGTGAGAGGGTTCAGTATTGGACTATTTCACTGCATTAGATTTATATGTAAGGTTAAATTGACTTGCCAATTAATGATAAACGGCACAGGGGCCAATAACCTACACCGGTATTTGATCCAGAGTTCTCTCTCATGAGAATCACGCAGTTAGCACCAGGCTACAACGGACTAAGAGCAAATTAAATCGGAATTTTAGAGGCTCTGAACTGATGCATGTCAAATCAATGGCCAGACCCTTGTATATGTTTCCTTGTCCTCGTCCTGTTGTGTTTAACCTTAGAGCCGCTTCAAAATTAAAACCATCGTATGATTCCAGTAAGGAATAATAGCGCGCCTCACAAATGATAAAATCACAATGTACTCGTAGGTTTATGATTTTTCTTATTTCGCGAAGCACACTATTATGCTTCACTGAAAAAATATATATATATATATATATATATATATATAGTGGGGGGAAATAAGTATTCGTACACCATCAAAGAAGTTCAATCTTAATAGACTTCCAACGCATCAAACCTCATGAAATTTACACAATAGATATATATTAATGTACAGTTAAAAGTTCTCTGCGCAAAAAGCCTTGAAAAATAAATTATATTCAGTAAAATTGAAATTAATGAAAACAAGGGTGAAAAGAATATTCGTACAAATCGATATTTGTTCATTAATACTTAGTTGCTCAACCTTTGTTGGCTTTCACCGCCTTTAATTGATTCCTGTAGTTCTTTAGTAGTGTGCTACAACATTCCTTTGGATTTTTCGGCCCATTCTTCTTTGCAAATTACCTCTAATTCTTTGATGTTGTTGGGACCCTTCAAATGAATCTTGCTCTTCAATGTTCGCCACAAGTTCTCTATTGGGTTCAAATCTGGCGACTATCTCGGCCACTCTAGAACGTTTACATTGTTTTTACGGAACCATTCGCGATTAGTTTCCGCAGTATGCTTCGGAGCATTATCTTGTTGAAAGATCCATCCCTCTCCAAATCCAAGCTTCTCACAGAAACGAAAAGATGTTCTTCTAAAATGTGTCTGTAGATTGCAGAATTCATGGTCCCATCTATGATGTGGATATTGCCGGTACCCTTAGATGAGAAACACACCCGCATCATGATGCTACCTCCCTCAAACTTCACGGTAGGGATGGTGTTTTTAGGATCGTAGGCACTCTTAGCTTTCCTCCAGCCAGGACGGCCATCGTTACGACCAAACAATTCTATTTTTGTCTTAACTGACCACAGGACATTATCTCAGAACTCAGCAGGTTTATCCAAATGTTCACGTGCGAACTGCAACCTTGCAGCTCTGTGTCTTTTCACCAGCAGAGGTGTCTTCTTTGGCCTACGAGATTTAAAATCTAGCCGGTTCAGTTCATTATTAATGGTTCTCTTTGTAACCGACGTTCCTGCCGGCAGTAGGTCAGCTTGAGTTTCTTTACAGGTTGTCAAAGAGGTAGTCATCACCATACAGAAGAAGGCCCTCCGTCGTGAGGGATGCCCTCTGCAGCATCTCTACATAGCCAGCCGCCGTTTGATGTCCCTGCACAACCTGAAGCCCCATTGTTCCATTGAAGCAAAAAGCCCCCCACATCATGATGGAGCCTCCACCACTGTGTCGTGTGGAAAACATCTCATGTCGGACCTGCTTGTCATGCCAGTAACGTTGAAAACCGTAAGAACCGTCAAAATTAAATTTGTTTTCATCAGAGAATAAAACCTTCCTCCACTTTGCGATTTCCCATTCTGGTGCTTCCTGGCGAACTCTAAACGGGCGGTTTTGTAAAGTTGAAGCAGACGAGGCGCTTGAAGTCGTTTTTTTAATTTTTCCTACCCTTCCTTCTGAGATGACGTCTAATGATTATTGGACTGCAATCAGCATCGGTAAGTGCCTTAATCTGACTTGAGGACCGTGTCGTGTCTTGCCAGAGAACCCTGTTTATCCTCCTACCTAGTGTTGGTGTAATGGCATGCAATGGCATGCTGCGAGAGGCCTTGTTTATGCAGCTCAACGATCCGACCACGTTCTAATAATGAAAGTTTACCCGCTCTAGGAATTATGATGTCTTAATACCATGAGCTGCAAACGATAAATGACACAGAATCCGAGAATTTGCGCAAATTTTGACTATTATGCGCTGTGGTCTTAAACTTTTGATCAGCTGTTGAGCAGCTCATTTGAGTAAACTGTCTTTTCTCTTTAATTTGTTTAAACTACCTTTATTTGATTCAGCTACAATTTAGCTTTTAGTATATCGAAGCTTCACTAAGCATCTTATAAGTATCGGAAGGTGCGAAATGTGAATTGTTAGTTTTTCAACTGGTCCTATACTTATCCTTCAAATTAAATTGAAGCTCCATAGGAGAAACCCTAACCAATATCTATATATATATATATATATATATATATATATATATATATATATATATATATATATATATATATATATATGTATAATATATATATATATATATATATATATATATATATATATATATATATATATATATATATATATATATATATATATATATATAAGATTTTCTTTAAAGTATTCCGAAATTTGAAGAAAGTTAGTGATGCTCTATGAACCAGGACAAACCTAGTATGCAGTATTTCACCCCTATCATATCTACTACTCACCACTTTCACACTTATTTCAGCATCAGCAACTGATCAGTAAAGGAGGCAAGGTAAACAGAGACGGGTAAGCTCATTTTGGGTCTTCGTTTTCACATTGTGACAGCTTCAGTCATGGGATGTCGTCGTCAATCACACTCTCGGAGAATCATGGTTGTTTTGCTATTTAGCATTTCTCGGGTGAGGGTCGTCTGATGTTTCACAGTATGACGCTTCATGGCTCCATCTTGGTGGTGTGATGTTAGCCGCAGACACAGGGTTATTGATTTTTTCGGTGCACATCGCAGAAAGGCAGCTATTCTGGATTTTGTGAGCGCGAGTTTTCCTTTGGCCTATAATAAATTACTAATTTAATTTGGTTTATTGCATCAGTTGGGGGAGGGGGGCGTTACTGTGAATAATGCCTTTAAGAACTTCTTTGACCTTCTTATATCCTGTGTTTATGAATATTTTGGTAATTAAGGTCTATTTTACTTATTTTTTCATTTTTCTGTCTTGGATTTTGGTATGAGTCCATTTTCTGGTTTACGGCCTTGTCAATTGAGCAGCTTATATACTCTTTTCAATTCTGTATCAACTGCTATCCTAATGGTAAAGTAAGTGAAAGCTTAGTTAATAAGTGCCTTTATTTCGGAGTTTTTATATTGATTAGAACATTCGGACAACCTGTTTAGACAGAAGCCCAGATTTTTCGATTTGACATAAATGTCAGTCATAAAACTTATCTATTGAGAATGGACGAGGACGTCGAGGAATGGTAACGTGGAGTTGCTTTCTGTTTCTTAAGTGAAGTTGAGTAATGAATTTTCCTTGAATGCTTGAATGAGGGTAAGGACAAGGTTAGTGTTATCTACCTTTATTAATATGTCATCAATAAAACGGACGAAAATCGGTGTTTTTAATGGAGGATTGTTCTTGAAAATGGCAGCCTCGACGGCTCCCATGCAGAAGTTGGCGGATAGAACACCCAGTGGAGAACCAATCGCCACACAATCGACCTGCACATACATGCATCCTCCACGACCCTAGAAAAATGCCTCTTTGTTGCAATCCTAAAGAAGTCGTTGTAGAATCTCTTCAAAGAATAGGAGTGGAGTATTATCTTCGGTGTGATAAATTTTATGGCATATGAGCTTGATGGTTTCATCAACGGGGACGTTGGTAAATATGGATTCGACGTCCATTAAAGGCATTAACCTGGCCGGTTTGGATATTTCGAGAATGTCTAGAAAGTCTTCCGTTGAACGTAGGCTGTAATCAAATGGAACATATGGAGTAATGAGTGAGTTGAAAACTTTGGCTAGGCAATAAGTTATAGTATATGCATGTTTGATGATGGGTCGGAATGGCTAGCCTTAATTTTTAAGTCCCTCGTATGATTTTAAGTTATGAATACGAAACTTGCTCGTGTTGCGTAGAATTGTGTTAATTTTGGATACATAATCTTCTTTGTTAAGGATAACATAAATGGAAGTGTTATCAGCTCGGCGAATATCAATGTCGGTATTTTCTCTAAGTTGTTTAGATTTGTTCCGAAAACGAGGTGTCACGATCGTAGTTTAGGTACGTTCTCTACATTTGATAGCTTCAGCGGCTAGTTATGTGGAAAGGCTGCCGTTCACTTCCACCTTTCCTGCGTATGCTATCCCAAAGCATCTCAGTTTCGATTCTCTTGGAGAAAGAGTTAGATTTGCTCATATAGTGGCGGTTGAGACCCAGGTTTAGTAATTCAATCTGCTCCGGTGTTAAGAAAATGTTACTGAGTCTGATGAATTAGTTTTTCCTACCTGGTAATTTGACGGGGCGTCCATACACATTCGCGAGTTTCTCTGCAACGCAGCGTCTTAACTGGAAAAGATGCCGGTCAGACGTTGCTTGGGGGTGTTCTATACTGCATCGTGTTTCTTTAGAAGAAAAAGTTTCTTGCAGGAACTTAAAGCTTGTCTGTATTTCTGCGTGGAGGCTTGAAAGGTTGTGTTTTTTGCCATCTCTTCTCAAAGAAATGAGATTATCGCTGTACGAGAGATTTTTCCGCTGTTAGCCTAGAGAAAGAAAGTATATTGTGGTAGAAGATCATGTTGTATGCATGATATGTTGAATTCGACAGCGACAGCTGCTTGGTTGAGCTTGTTAGCAAGAAAATAAGACCTTTCAAGCCCACACTCAGAAACACAGTCAAACTTTCCCCTTTACCTCCGTTTATATTGCCTCTTTTATCAATCAGTTCAAGATAAGAGAAGTAAATGGAGAGATAGAACGTGTTTTGGGGGGATTTGGGGGGTGAAAGGTAATTTTGTGTGAGTCCGGCTTACAAGGAGACTGGCTCATCTTTTTATCTGTTAATTTTTCTTCTTTTTTTTATATATTCAGTACTTATTTTACTCTAGTTTTTTATTTCTTTGTTACTTTTGCTTTATTCTTTTGCTCGTGTTACCTTTTTAGGTGACCCTCGTTATAATTCGGTAATATATTTTCTTTCTATAAGTCAAGTTAGGGTTAAGTTTTCCCGTCTGCTGCGTTTTTCATAATTCTCACCTTTGCTCCCCTCCTTTCTCTCCCACTATGTATGATAGGGAATCATTCCTCTTTCACTCAACTCTTTAAATTATCGTCTTTTGCCAGCTAGATACGCGAAGATAAAAGGGGCTGGTATCCCCTAAACTCGCGCGACTAGGATGGGGCCGAGACTCTCGGCGTCCCATCGGAACCTCTTTCGCCCTACCATTCTTCCGTTACTCAACACCTCCAAATCTCCCCATTCCTCCTGTGCGCATCAGCAGGCGCTGTCGGCGTCTCTTCTGAACATTAGGAGCCTGACTAATAAGTCGGAGTATGTTCATGACCTCGTTGTTTGCACTGGGGTTTCCTCCTTTGGCCTTACAGAAGCCTGGCTCGAGTCTGATTCTGGTTCATGCACTGCCCTTGCCACCCTTTCGGGTCATTCTTCCCTGCATGTTCCTCAGAACCACCGTGGAGGGGAAGTTGCACTGATTTCAAACTCATCCTTCTCCCTGAATCCTCTCCCCTCCCACCCTCTAGCCTCATTTGAGGCTCTCATTGCTGTCTCACGTGCTGTGCCCGCTCTGACTATTGTGGTCTTTTACCACCCTCCCAGCTCGTCTCCGGCATTATTTCTCGAGGAGTTCAGTAACCTACTCTCCGACCTATCCTATACTGGTTCTCTCCTTATTCTCGGTGACTTCAATCTTCCTAGCCACAATGAGACTTTTCGTGCATTCATTGACATCATCGAACTCTTCTCTCTTACACAACGCGTGTCATCCCCAACACACATACACATACTTAGTCATCTCGAACCTTCATATATCTAATCTAACAGTAACTAACTTTTCTAATACGATTTCCGACCACTTCTTGGTCAATTTTAAATTCTATATTCCCTACCACCTACCTCCTCGCTCTTCCCGAGATCCTACTCCTTTCCAGCGACTATCGTCAATTGATACTACTTCTCTCTTTAACGATTTTGTTTCTGCCCTACCTACTATTGATCCTACTGCTTCACCTGACCAAACCTTAAACTTCCTGCACGAATCACTACTTGCCTGCCTTGACGTGCACGCCGCCTTATCACTCCTTCTTCAAACCGCCATCAACGCGCCCCTTGGTTTACTATGGAACTCCTTCGTTCAAGGAGGTGCTTACGTGCTCATGAACGAGTCGTTCGTTAAGCACGCTCCCGTGGGTAGGACACAACCTCTCTCTCACTTGCCTATCGCCTTGCTACTTCGACTTATTATACCAAATTAAAATCAGCGCGCGGGGCCCATTCACGCAAACTTTTGTCTGAGAGCAAGAATGACCCTCGGACTATCTTTCGTCTCCTCTCTCGTCTTTCCGCGCCTAGCCCCACTTCTCTCACCTCTCCCCCCACCAACCCCTCTACTCTTTCTAAGTTTTCTCTGATAAAGTTATTAACCTTCGCGCCGTACTACCCCAGTCGTCTGAACAAGCCCATGCTGTTCTCCTTAAGCATACTACATTGCCGCTTAACGTCCTCACTCGGGCGTTCTCTGAGGAAGTAACTGCCCTGATCTCACGCTCTAACAAATCTGGAACCCCTAAGGACGTCTTTCCACCCAAACTCCTCCACCAAATTCTCTCTGCTGTCCTCACACTGATTCTTCATCTCTTTAATACTTCACTTGCCACAGAGATGGTTCCCTCTTCCTTCAAACATGCCTCAATTCGTCCTATCCATCTAGTTATCGCCCTATCTCACAGCTTCCACTCCTCTCTAAGATCCTCGAGAGAGTGGTTTTCTCTCGCCTTAATGACCATATTTATAACTGCAATATCCATGAAATGTAGCAGTCGGGGTTCAAAGCAAAGCACTCTGCTGAAACCGCTCTTCTTAATGTTTCAGACGGTTTAAGTAGAGCAGCCAATAGGGGTTGTACGTCCATTCTAGTCCTCTTAGACTTTTCATCTGCTTTCGACACCATCGACCACACTGTCCTCCTTGATCGTCTTCACAATTTTCTTGGTCTCTCCGGTTCTGCACTTGATTGGTTCCACTCATACCTCTCCTCCCGCACTCAGTCTGTCGCACTCGATAATCTCTCCTCTGAGCTCGCGTCCATTCATTTTGGGATGCCTTAGGGCTCATTCCTTGGTACCCTTCTCTTTTGCATCTACTTACTTCCTCTTGGCTGCCTTCTTCGCGATTTGGGCCTGTCCTTTCACCACTATGCTCATGACATTCAGACATACCTTTCCTCATCCCCTGTGTCCTTTTCTCAATCAATTAACAAACTCCTTTCAGCCTACACCTCCATAAACGAATGGCTGTCTGCCAACTTTCTCAAACTTAACCACGATACAACTGAAGTTCTCCTTGTTGGTACCACTTCGATGGTGGAGAAATTTAACACTCTCTTCCCCGCTCTTAACCTTGGGGAAACCAATGTCGCCTTCTCTGATACCGTCAGTAATCTTGGTGATTTTTTTTCGACGAGCAAGTCTCGTTTAAACCACACATCTATCGTATCTGTAGGTCCTCCCTCGGTTTCCTCCGCAACTCCTCACGTGTTCGATCCCATTTTGATCGACGAAGCCTTGAGACTGCTATTCATTCCTTCGTCACCTCACGCTTAGACTACTGCAATTCTCTTCTAGTGAATCACCCTTCTTTGTCACTTCGGCCCTACAACTAGTTCAAAATTAAGCCGCCCAGCACCTCCTTCACCGCCTCCGGTTCTCTCCTTCGATGCCTCTGTTACAGGAGCTACACTGGTTACCTATTCGCTGCCGTACCCACTATAAAATTCTTCCAATCACCTACAAGGTCCTAAATCTCGACGCTCCACCTTATCTCTCGTCTGCCCTCTCCCGTCGTCAAACTTTTAGGGCACTCCGGTCTAACTTCGCTTCCCTCCTGAACACTCCTTGTTCTGTCCTTTGCTCGATGGGTAATCGTTCCTTCTCAGTTTGTGTTCCTAGACTCTGGAATGCTCTTCCTGCCGAAGTCCGATCCTATCACTCCCTTGCCACTTTTAAACGTCACCATTTCAAATTTGAAACAAAAGTCCCCTGAGAAATCGGGCCTCACTAGAAAAAACTATATAGAAGCACCGGATAATATACTCGAAGGGATAAGGAACGTTTTTAACGCTTGTATAAACATGGGATACTTCCCTGATAAGTTAAAAATAGCCAAAATGATATTCATACCGAAGCTGGGAAAACCACCTTTGGAGGTCAAAAACTTCCGACCTATATCCCTTCTCGACTTAATTGGGAAGGTGTTTGAAAAAATCTTGAACACACGATTAAATGAATATCTCGCAGAAAACAATCTCTGGAACAATCAACAATTCGGCTTCAGAAAGAACAGGAATAAGGAGATGGCCCTCAGCATTCGATAAATTCTGGCAAAGAGGCATACAATATAAAATTCTAAATCTCTAAATGAACAACTATTTGGAAATAATTTTATGCATTTACGTCATGGAAAGATATGCATACATAGACACGGGGACTTGCCAAGATGAAAGATTCAAGCTTAATGCCGGCCTCGCTCAGGGAGGGTGTTTAAGTCTTTCACTATACTCAGTGTATACCTCGGACATTCCCCCACCCAAGAACAAGGGCTGTGTGAATATACAATACGCAGCTGATTTCACTCAATTAATTCCCTGTGTTTATTGGAACCCTCAGATGCAGGCCAGAGTAACGGAAATAGAAATAGAAAATATAAACGAGTATGAACGCAAATGAAAATTTAAAACGAATAAAAATAAATTTAAAATTATACCTATGTATCGCCAAAAAACTATCCGACGTTTACGTAAATGGAGAGCGATACAGGTATAATGGTGAAGGCAAGATTTTAGGCCTAACTATTACCAAAAATGGTCTCAAGAGACACGTGACTGAAAGAATAAACAAAGCACGAAGCATGCTAACTTTACTTTACAGATTAGGAAATTTAAACATTAAAAATAATACAAAGATCTACCAGGCCATGATACAGCTGACCTTGATATATCCAACAATTGCCATTCATACGGTTTCAAGAAGCAATCTAATAAGAATCCAACGTATACAGAATAAGGCAGTATACATAATTACAAACACGCGACGATTAGAGAGGAAAAAACAAAGAGACTTACACATCGAAGCGAAAATAAAACCATTAAATAAAATAATTGAAAAAAGAGCCAAAAAAATCATAGAGAAAACACAAGAACAAATAGAACAGGAACTAAATAATCAAATAGCACGAGGGGCAGGATGGAGACAACATATGCTGTTTCCTAGTGTTCAAAACAAAGCGGACCGAAGGGAAGAGGAGGAGATTTACGTGTAAACCAAATAAGGAAACCCGATTGTGACAAAAAATTCCCGAATAATGACAAACTCACCGGATTTGACTTGATACCCACAAGGAATGACAAAACTAACCAAAAAGTGCAAATAAACGAAAAAGGAAAAACAACATGAATAAAAAAGAGAATTAAACAGATAAATAACCAAGGAACATGAGCCCACATACCAGATACAGATACGAGAATTCTGCTACAAAAATCCTAGAAACTCGAGTTATTAACATAGCAGGAAAACAAATAATGCTAACAACGGTTTGAACGCATATCTCATTCACACATAACATAATAACAAAACAACCACATGAATAAACAAACAGACACACTTTCACTCTAACTTATTTCGAACTTAACTCTAAAATAAGTTTATAGTACAAAGATTAGCGTGACCTCCACGCAACTTGTACCTCTCTGCAAACCTCCAACTTCCTTCCACTTCAATCATCTTCCTCCCTTACCGCTATCCAAAGATGGGTCAAACGCTAACACCAGGAACAGGTACAGCAAATCGTAACAATTGAAAGCTGGAAAACATAAAAAACGCCGGGGTTTGGGTCCCACGTTAAGCAGGTCCACAGGCCAACTTGGTCAACTTTCAAGCCTTTGACTTTATTTCAGTCTGTCCTATCCTTACTTCTTTCTTCTTCCCTTCCCTCTCTCCCCCTCTCCGGAGCTCTTTTTCCTCGGTGCCTTCAGGCCCAGAGGGAGGAGGGCGCCGGGGAAACTCGGGGAACCGGGCCTGACTTCTCCTCCCTCCTCCGGGAGGAACTGGTCGGGGGGTGTGGGAGGGGCACGAGGATCTAAAACTTTTTCTCACACTTTCCCTTTCATTTCATTTCATTCCTGAAAACTCATCTCTTTAGAATTGCCTTCTTTCCCCTGTAAACTTTCTCTACCCTCGCTACCCAACCTACGCTCTGGGAGGGCTAACAGCCCTGCTGAAAGGCGCATTATAAATACCTATTATTATTATACGATTTCTAATTCTTTATATCGTGTATGTATGCCTTTATTTATATATTTATTTGTTGTTTAAGGCATTCATGCCTTTGTTTTCTTGTTTTGCTTGGATTAGCTTAGCTTCTATTTATTTTCGATTACTCGTTTTCGTAACTTTTTTTAAATTTTTGTCAGTATTGGTCGTTCCACTTGCCGTAGGTGGAAAAACTGTTGCGTTTGCAGTTTTCGTTCTGTATTCTCAGTCGTCTGCTTGTCTCTAATTGTTTTTCCCCTATTTTGTCCTATAATTTATTAACCCGTTTTTACAGAGTTATCTCTATTGGGCCTATGCCGGCCGTCTCTATAAGGTCTCGAATGCGTTTTGTTTCTATTCTTCTTGTATTCGAAATACAACTTGTGTTTTCTTTTTTGTACATGTTGGAGTTTCTTCCTGTTCGTTTTTTAGGTTTTATGAATTGGAATTGGTGGGTATACGAAGTGTGACTCGATGAGTGCTTTACATAGCGTCCTCTCTCATCTCAGATTCACGTGTTTTAGATGGTAGAGCGTTTGTATTCCTAGTTTGGCTTTTGCTATTCCGGCCTTCGTATGTACATGATAACATTTTGTGCCGATGTTCAGTCCGAGAACATCCCTCCGCCGAATAATACTAATAATTCGTTGTGTCGACACTAATTTGGTCTTTCTTAATTCTCATTATTGGGATTATCTTGAATTTGTGTAAGTTGGTCTTAATTTTCCATGTGTTTTCGTAGTCGTTGATGTTTTTGATTTCTCTTTCAGTTGTTTTGGTTTGCTATCTAGGGTTGCTGGATCGCGACGAAATTATTTAACTGATATCGTTCGCGTACTCTATTTACATACAGTTCGGTGTTATTGGGAGTGATATGTCAGCCGTATAAATCGAAGAGGAGTTAGAGCCTATGCAATCACCTCTGTGGCACTCACGTCTGAAGAGAGAAGGTTGGTCCTTCGTGGCCCTCAAAGGTGATATACGCTTTCCTATTACTGATGTAATCAACCAATATTCTTTCCATTTTGATCATGAGATCTAGTTGTGGGAACTTATATTTAAGTCCTTCAACCCATACCTCATCGCAGGCTTTCTCGAAATCTCGGAGGATCACGTCCACGTACTCTTTCTAAGCCTTAGCTTGCGCTATCTTTTATGTTACAAAGATTAATGCCATTTCCAAATACTTATCCTTTCGGAATCCACATTGTCAGTCATTGCACTTTACGTTTTATTCCAGGAATGCAACCAGTCTTCTGTTAAGTATCTTTTCGAAAACATTTTTCAGAAATTTCAGCAGCGATATGGGTTTATGGTTAATGAGTTGAATAGAAGCTTTCCTTTTTTCAGAAGGCAAACCTTTTCCGCTTTGAATATTTGTGGCAATGCTCCTAAGTTCAGATACGCGGTGAAGATTTCGGTGATAGATTTCAATGTATTTCCAGGGTCTCTCTCGTAGTTATGCTTAGTTAGTCCTGTCTTCCCAGGTACCTTCTTTTTAAAAGAGCTGATGACAGTTTCCAGTTCTTCTTCCGTTATTATAACATCTAGTCCTTGGCTTTCGTTCGTCTTTTTGTGCACTCTTCTCTCCAGTGTCAGTCTATGTTCATTCGTCCGTATGTATACGTTAACTCTTTCCTCTTTCTCCGTCGTATCTTTCGTTCGCCAATAGGGTAAACTTTTTCCTACTGATCCCTAAACTTTGCTGCTGTTTCTTAGATATTCTCCTTTTTCATCTGTTTTTTTTTTTTATTTGATTTCTTGGTGGTCTACCTTTTATTATATTGACCATTTTCTATGTCTCGCGTGGATTTTTAGATTTTCCATCTTCCTTATTAACTCTTTCCATTATTCATTTTGTTGTTCTTCAATAAAGAAGATCATTTCTATCTTTAATCGCTTGAGTTCTTTATTTTTGGACTGATTTGTGCCGTTTCCTCTTATTCCTATGTATTTTCTCTTAATGTTTGTCACTTTTCTCTTTATTGCCTCTGTTCATTTCGGGTGAAGGGGAGTTTGTATCTAATTTGAGTAACACAATGTTCGTCTGCTTTGATGATGTTCTTGGTTAGTGATTCAAACGTTTCCTCCAGATCCTCAATGCTTTTACCCTTCAGATCTGGTTCAACATAGCCTTCCTGCAGTGCTGTATATGATTCCCAGTTCGTCCTTTTGTAGGATTTCCTTGGTCTTATGGAGACCTTTATTGGATTCTGGTTTTATGTTTCGGTGACTGTTGTGACGTCGTGACTGTTGAGGATTTTAAGTCTGTTCTTTTCTTCATGTTTTGTCTTTTCTAAATTTTTCGAGAATCTTGTTTTCTTTGCAATTTTCCGTTCTCCAGCAGAATTGTCTGTTTCCTTGTCTTCTTCGTTCGTGTCTTCTGTTTCGTTCGTTGTCTCTTTGTACGTTAAGGTGGCTTCTACTTCCGGCCTATCCTTCACATGCAGCGTTTTACCAGCCATGACTCCGTATATAATGCCGAAGGGAGATGGGCGTAAACCACATTTTACTTATACTGTTCTTTTCTAGTAAGAGGTATAGCGTGTCCGCGAATGTTCCTGATTTTGCTTGTAGGGGAATAGTCACTGCCCTCCCCCGGTTCACTCGCGGGGCAGTCTCAAGGCGGTTACCGCAAAGACATCCGGCCCAGGCATCAGCGAGTCAAAAGCGTAACCGCAGCCTGGCACAATTCGGTGCCATGAAAGACCATAAAGGTCAAAATGTAAGATCTTCCCCAGGAGAGTGAGATCCAGTTTCACGTCAAATAAGAAATTGGAGACGTATTTCTCACTAATCTCGAAGGCTAACGAGGAGCCGATGTTTGAATTCGTGAGAAAAACCGTTTGGAAAAAGAACTCTCGTGGGGCCGTCCTCAAGCCCCTCCCCCCCTTACCACTCCCCCAGTGGGGTGACGAGGTATAAATGAGGAACTCTGAGGAAAATCAAGGTAGTATACGTCAGTCTCTAGGTGACGAAGTCTTCGGATCAAAACAAAACTACCGAGACTGAAGAGGTAGTGTACTTGGCTCGCCAGACCAAGAAGTACTCTGCAAGAGAGGCAGGGCTACCTACCTTAAGGGGCTAAGAAGAAGCTCATCCTTGAGCTAGTCCAGGGTTATCACCCTAAATGATAAGTTAACTTTGTTAAGTTCAACTTACTCTCGCCAGAGAGACTCCTCATATCCTGGTGCACCTTAAACACCAGGGGTATTCCTCGTCCTTGAGGAATTAAGAAAAGAAGAAGAAAAAGGCCTTCTTTTGGGCCCGTTACTCGGTGGCCACACCGAACTTTAAGTACCTTATTTTTGCCAGAAACCCCCCCCCCCTCCGTTATCTTCGGCGTTGAACAAGATCCTCCTCGAGTTCAGTCCTCGTCCATGAGGAAATAAGTAACAAAGGAGAAAAGCTCCTCCTCGAGCTCGTTACTCGGTGGTCACACTAAGTTCGACTCACTCTCGCCAGAGAGACCACGACTGCCTAGGTGTTGCATAAAGCACCGTATTTGTTCTCGTCCTTGAAGAACCTTTCCCCCTCCCCGAAGAACGTGTGGATCCCCCAGCTGCTACCCTCGCCAAAACGACCGTGTAATTTCGCCCATCTACATCTGGACAGACAGCACGCGTCGTGAGTCAATAACATTTCTGAGGCCCTTTAAACTTCACATGAGTCTGTAAGCCTAATTCTTATATTATTGTTGTGTGTAGGTAAAACGTTAAGCAATTTTTGTGGGTAAACTAATTTAATTAATTCTTGTTTAGGATAATATTCTGAGTATTGCTGTAATTAATGTTTAGATGTTGTGTATTCAATGGTTAAAGATAAAATATACGTTTATTTTGGGATTAATGTTCGTTTCTCTTATATATCCTTACGTGTTTCGGAATGGCTCTGTTCTTTAAGATATTTAGATATCAATATATATTAGACACGCTTAGCACTCTTAGAATAGAACAAAAAGGGGGGCATTCTACGACACACTATTATAAAAGTGATGTCAGGTTAGTAGGGTTTTTATTAGAAAGAATTCTACGACATAAATAAAAGTGGTGTCAAGTTTGTAGGTTGTTATTAGAAAGAATACAGCAGTGTCAAATTAAGAAAGAGCCAACACGAAAAGGAATATCAGATCAGAAATAAGAGAATAATTGACGAGAGGAAAATTGGTAGAGTTAGGGGTGGTAACAATCTAAAGGTAACTGGTAGGTCAACTGGTAAATTTGTTGTCGGGAGTGGTATTTCAATCAGCATAGTAGTGGTGTTAAGGGTAAGTTATGCTAAGCACTACCTGGTTAGTGGCTGCATAATTACCTGAGAATACAGAAAGGAAAATTTGACGGTCCAACACAAAATGGATCCGGTCGAAAGATTCAACCTACAAGCCCAAATTCTGGGATTTGAAGGCTAGGATATGGATGCCTACATCCTTAAAGAATTGAGAATACAAAGAGAAGAAGAAGAAGAAATAATAGAGTTTGATAAAAAGAGGGAAAATATAAAAAGAGAGGATAAAAGAAAAAGGGAAGCAATGGAAATATGGATGAACCGAAAAAGGGAAGAAGCCCGAACACAGCGGAAAATAGAAATAGAGGAAAGAAGATTCTCAAAAGAAAGTAAGACAAACGAAAGAATAAGACAGTTGAAAAGACAAGCACAAGAATTCGGAATAAGGATGGAAAGAGAAGATGAGGAAAGGAGAATAAAGATAAAACGAGAAGATGATAAGAGAAAAATAAAGATAAACCTGGAAGAGGCAGAAAGAAGAACCCGACGGGAAAATGAAATAGCGAAAGCAGAAAAAGAGGCGGAGGAAAGGAGAATGAAGAGGGAAAAAGAACGTGTTCAAGCTGAAAGAGAAGAGAGAGAAGAAAAGGAAAGATTGCTCGCACTCGAAAGAGCACCTATCGAGAATCTGATAGAGGCCGAGGAAGTTGTAGCCCGGCCTGGACCTAAGAAAGGATCATCGAGGTAAACCCAGCCAAAGGGGGTAACGATGGAAGAAGTAGAAAGTAGGGATGAGGTACCAGCATGTGTACCTAAGGAAGAACCTACGAGGAGAACCCAGCCAAATGGGGTTATCAGAGAAGAAGTAGAAGGTAGAGTAGAGGTACGAGCAGGTGTACCTGAGGAACTACCTACTAAGAGAAGTGAGTCAAATGAGTTGACAAGGAAGGAGGAAAGAGGTGCTATTGCGATACACCCAGGTAACACTAATCAAATGGTAGACGCGGATGAGTATCCCCTACCCCTAGTAGTCTCCTCCCCGAACGGAACGTCCACGGAGTTACCGCTAAATCGCCAAGTCGTAGTGAGTGCCACGCCCATTAACGACCTCGCAGGGAAAAGTTTTCTTGATCCCCAAAGATCGAACCTAGACACGATCTTCCCGTGTCCTGGGTTAAAGGAGAGCTATGGGACTCAAGTTCTCATCAATTATGGCCCGCTGCAACAGGCCGCTTTAGCCATAATGTTCAATTTAAAGGTAGTCAAGTACCATAATATGGGTAAGTCGAGTAGGTTGAAATACCGCTATCATTTAGTAACATACTGGGGTAGACTCAATAACCCGAACGGCCGACTCAGGCGCGGTAAAGTATTGGTATTAGAGCACCATTTTAGGATCAGCTACATCAAAGGAGCCGATAAAGTACAGCTACTCTATAGGCAGAGACGAAAAACCATTTACTTTTATTTCAGTACCTAATGAGCGTGAAACCATGCTTTCATTTGTTGTACGTGTTAATATTTATCGGTAGGATTTAAGTTCCCAAAAACTTAGAAATGTAAGGAAGTAGCTTGTTTTGTTATTTTTTTGCGGGTAATCAACGAATTAAGGTTTTTTAATTTTATGTAAAATTGTATTGCGAGTAGGCCTAGTTCGACATATTGCCTGTGTAAACGCGCGCGAGGGGGCTCATGTGTAAGTAAACTTAATGTAAGAGAGGGCTCAAAGAAATACAACTTTGCTAATCTCGACTAGGTTGAGTAAGTTGTTTTGAGTTCCCGGGAGCCCCCCCCCCCATTAAGTTCTTCGATGGGAGGTGTATGTAGGGAAATAGTCACTCCCCCACCCCCGTTCACTCGTGGGGCAGTCTCAAGGCGGTTACCACAAAGACATCCAGCCCAGGCATCGGCGAGTCAAAAGCGTAACCGCAGCGTGACACAACTCGGTGCCATAAAAGACCCTACAGGTCAAAATGTAAGATCTCCCCCAGGAGAGTGAGATCCAGTTTCACGTCAAATAAGAAATTGGAGACGTGTTTCTCTCCAATCTCGAAGGCTAACGAGGAGCTGATGTTTGACTTCGTGGGAAAAACCGTTTGGAAAAAGAACTCTCCTGGGGCCGTCCTCAAGCCCCTCCCCCCCCTTACCACTCCCCCAGTGGGGGTGACGAGGTATAAATGAGGAACTCTGAGGAAAATCAAGGTAGTATACGTCAGTCTCTAGGTGACGAAGTCTTCGGATCAAACCGAACTACCGAGACTGAAGAGGTAGTGTACTTGGCTCGCCAGACCAAGAAGTACCCTGCAAGAGAGGCAGGGCTACCTACCTTAAGGGGCTAAGAAGAAGCTCATCCTCGAGCTAGTCCAGGGTTATCACCCTAAACGATAAGTTTACTTTGTTAAGTTCAACTTACTCTCGCCAGAGAGACTCCTCATATCCTGGTGCACCTTAAACACCAGGGGTATTCCTCGTCCTTGAGGAATTAAGAAAAGAAGAAGGAAAAGGCCTTCCCTTGGGCCCGTTACTCGGTGGCCACACCGAACTTTAAGTAACTTATTTTTGCCAGAAACCCCCCCCCCCCCTCCGTTATCCTCGCCGTTGAACAAGATCCTCCTCGAGTTCAGTCCTCATCCATGAGGAAATAAGTAACGAAGGAGAAAAGCTCCTCCTCAAGCTCGTTATTCGGTAGTCACACCAAGTTCGACTCACTCTCGCCAGAGAGACCACGACTGCCTAGTTGTTGCATAAAGCACCGTATTTGTTCTCGTCCTTGGAGGAACTTCACCCCCCTTCCCTGGATGAACGTGTAGATCTCCCAGCTGCTACCCTCGCCAAAACGACCGTGTAATTTCGCCCATCTACATCGGGACAGACGGCACGCGTCGTGAGTCAATAACATTTCTGAGGACCTTTAAACTCCAGATGACTCCGTAAGCCTAATTCTTATATTATTGTTGCGTGTACAGAAAACGTTAACTAATTTTTGTGGTTAAACTAATTTAATTAATTCTTGTTTAGGATAATATTCAGAGTATTGCTGTAATTAATGTTTAGATGTTGTGTATTCAATGGTTAAAGATAAAATATAAGTTTATTTTGGGATTAATGTTCGTTTCTCTTATATATCCTTACGTGTTTCGGAACGGCTCTGTTCTTTAAGATATTTAGATATCAATATATATTAGACACGCTTAGCACTCTTAGAATAGAACAAAAAGGGGGGGCATTCTACGACACACTATTATAAAAGTGGTGTCAGGTTAGTAGGGTTTTTATTAGAAAGAATTCTACGACAGTGCTATATTCCGGACATGCGCAAACATTATGCTTCCGAATATGTCCAGGCCAGTTCTTTCGTTCACGTTGATAATGATGGTTGAATGGATAGTGATAGACTTATTGTTGGTTAGCGAGGAATCATCCAGGCTCATAAACGAGGAAGACCTGAAAGTTCGACCTAGTTTAGGCATACCTCAAGTTGTCAACACTTTGGCTGTGAGAAAAGCCTTTGAAAGAGCCCCAAAGCTCAAAATGACACCGTTCGCGAAGAAGGAGATCATCTGGTTAACTACGGTGTCCAGGGCCGTCTGGAAAAAGGACAGCCAGAGCTTGGGGTGCGTGTAAAGGCCTCTGCTCAATGATCGTATGCAATAAAAACGTCGGGGCGCTGTTGGCGCATTCTCAATGACTTAAAGTGTCATGGCAATCGAAATTCTCATTTTTTTATAATGAAAAAAACATTCATTGTTGATCTGGGCATCAACAATAGAACGACTGCGTGGTAAGCTTCTGCCAGGATATCTCGGAGGTCCGCTATGTGTGAACGACCAATCCACCCAGCCTCCGTGATGATGCTCGGCGTCGTGACTTTGAATGGCATGAAGATGCCACCGGTGGGGTTCGCGGTCGGCTGTAGGCTCACCGCGGCCGATTACAGGAGCATCCTAGCCACGAAACCCTGCCCTGGCAGAGAGAGAACACGAAGAAGGCTGATTATAACTTTAAATAGGACGGTGCAGTGTCCCATACAGCCTGCATCGTGCAAGAGTGGTTGGGGTACAACAGGAACTTCTGGTCGAAGGTCTTGTGATTGCCACAGTCGCCCGAACTCAAATCCCTCGACAACATCGTGAGAGCGCAGGTAGAGGTCAAGGGCTGCAAGCATGAGGAAGGAATTCATCCGCAACGTGTGCTTGTCCTTCAGGTCTAGCCTGGAGTTCGTGCTCGCAGTCAAAGGCGGCCCCATTAATTAATAGTATTACAAGTTAAACACCTATTTATATGTTAAAACAATATAAACGTGTCTAATTGCATCAAAAGTATCATTGTGTCGTTTGTTGTAAGCGTCATAACGAGTGTAACAGGACTTTTGCAATACTTGCTAGGATATATTCGATATGGGCCGCTAGTCTCAGGCTCGAGAGTTTGTGTTTCAGTCCCTCGATCCAAACTTTTTGAAAGTTTTCTTTACATTTCTGTAGATGTAATCTACCATGCATCCCTTTGCTAGCCCTGTTGCTATGGCCGTCTCTCTTCCTCGTTGCTTAGGAGGTCCGTGTTTTTCTTCGTTCAGCAGAGAGTTGACCGTTAGGCGAGAGCTGAGTCTTCTATTGAGGATTTTATCGAAGCTATTTTCAATGGCCTCCAACAATTAGATACGTCTGAAGTTCATCACTTCATTTGATGGCTATCCAGGCGTTGGAATGAAAATCGTGTTCGAAGTCTTAAGGACGTCAGGGAAGTTTCCCATTGACATGGACGCATTGAAAAGATGGTAATTTTACTGAGGCAAGTGGCTTTGGTTTAGAACGAGGAGATTACCGACCCAAATTCAACACTCTTGCTCTCTTATAATATACCATGGAGTCGATGAGGCTTGCTCCCTCCTCTCAATCCATTCGAGCACCTGAGCCTAAAAGCCTAGGCTGAAGTCTTTCTCCTCTTTATAGGAGAGACTGAAACTTCCTTCCAAACTTTTCGGAAGAGCTTCTCCATTTCAAGAGGGGTGTTCACTGTCACAATACAATATAATCGCAATAAAATCGCGGTTTGGTTTTGCTATGTCGTTATCCATTTCAGCTTAATGATAGCCAGGTTGACATGAAAAAACATTATGCTGCCTCCGTAGGCCCCATCCTAAAGAATTCATGAAGGGGAACCAACAACAAGTTACTATTGTCATCGGCCCCACTTCTCTCTCTCTCTCTCTCTCTCTCTCTCTCTCATTTTTAAAATTGATGAAACCAGAGGGAGCGGTGACGTCCCCTTGTCGCGGGAAGAGAGATTGTGTGGCCCTCTGACTTTTCGAGCTATGTCGGCGGGGGTACCTCTTCTGGGTACCCCTGGCAGGGCTTTCCTTGTCGATTTGGTCGGAAACGAGGTTCCAGACTAAGTACGTCATTCTTTTACTTTTTTCTACTCTATCCGTCTTTTTTTTTTTTACTTTTATCCTATTTCCCACTTATACAAAAAGAAAAAAAAACAAAAAAGGCCTACTCCTATCATGTTACTCTTTCCCTTTTTTCCCTCTATCTACATATAAGGACCTGGCAGCTACCTCACGCGTCAGAAGAGAGGCTTTGGAACGTCTATAAACAACGCCAATTGACGCTCACTGGTTGCGAGAGACTAGGACTAGAGGTGTCCTAGGCGTTGGGGCACGATAAATGGGATGAGGGTAGTGCCCCGTTAACCCCTTCCCTGGCGCGTAATTATTGACCGTTCCCAGTGCCCGTTGACGGGTGCTTCTGGTAGCATTGGTCCGAGGTGACGGCCCTTTGTTTCCATGTTGGTTGCCAGGCCAATAAAAAGCCTTGGGTCGAGTTCCTTGGTGTGGCGGGATATCCATTGAACGCTACTCCGAGATCCTGGCCGTTGTGAAGGGAACTAGTAGGAGTTTAGTAAGGGGCGTGCTTCGTTGTTGTTCACCTGGTGACAAATCTATGGCCCCTTTGGGGACCGTCTGTGCTGCTTGGTTGGGAGCCACGGCACGCCGAGGCTTGACGACTCGGTCGGACGAACAGCAGCACATGGAGCGTGCCTTCTGGAAGACTCCGAAACGACTCCGATCAATAGGCGGGAGCGACTCACGCGGGGAGAACTCACCAACCCCCTTTTTATATATTGATTGGTCACAAGCTTAAGAAATAGAGTGTTCAAAATGGCATGCAAGAAAGGTCCAGCAGCGCTAAAATTCACGTGTGCCACATGTAAGAAGAACAAGTCGTGCGTTGACTTCCCGGAAGGCTGCTTTGCGAAATGCCACCCAGGCAGTGTATGCACCACTTGCATTTTAAAGAAGGAAGTGGAGGAAGTAGTCGCCTACTACAGGGAAAGAACTGCATACCTCGAACAGAAAATCGAGAGGCTCAAGGAGGAGCACTTCCCCCAGATCCGCAGGCTCGAAGAGAAATTAAACGAGCTCTCGAGTCCTGTGGCAAACACCACCTCTGCAAAGAGCCCGAGCCCGAATGTGGCAGAGACGCCAAAAGGAAAAAAGAAACAAAAGACGAAAAAGGGAAAGAAGAAAGAGGAAGAGAGAGAAATAGAAAAAGAAAAGGTAGAAGAAGTCAATGAAAAGGATGACAAGGGGGAAAAGATGATAGAGAAGAAGAAGAAGAAGAAGAAGAAGAAGAAGAAGAGGAAGAAGAAAAAAGAAAAGCCTGAAAAGACCATGACGGGGAAGAGAGAGGAATCGGAGAGCTTGCCTCAGAAAATAAAGAATCCGAGCTCAGCAGGCAAATGTGCCAGGGTTATCCTTGTGGGTGATTCTCAGGCACGGGACCTGCAGGCCCTGCTAGCGGCCCGCCTTCGCACAAGCGTTAAGGTAAGCTGCCTGCCAGGATGAGGTAACCACCACATCAGAGTAGAGGCTGAGAAA
This sequence comes from Ceratothoa steindachneri, assembly GCA_963969495.1. Classification (NCBI taxonomy): domain Eukaryota; kingdom Metazoa; phylum Arthropoda; class Malacostraca; order Isopoda; family Cymothoidae; genus Ceratothoa; species Ceratothoa steindachneri. The sequence continues at coordinate 54,906,196 of OZ018317.1, read as the reverse complement.
TCACAGATTTCTGAGAGCTCAGTCGTTGCTCTGATGGTCAGTGGAAACGACCTCTACCTGAGAGGAGGTAGGGTAGGCCCTACAGATAAAATCCTCCACACGGTCATGGGTGCCGTGGACGACTGTGGGCTGAAAACCTGCAAGCGCGTAGTAGATGGGATTCTCCCGAGGAGAGTTTCAACACGGACCGCTCACTTGATGAATGTGTCTTTAAACCGGCGCCTGGTAGATTTGTGTACGGCAGAGGGGGTCTTTTTTGTGGACCCATACCGCACCTTTTATGGTAGAAATGATCTCTACCAAAGGGATGGGGTACATCTTTCCTTTAAAGGAAAGGCCTTTCTGTCGAACATGATCCAGGATGTCGTAGAGAGGACCGAAAGGAGTATCCGGCCCAGAGTGAGGGCGGACGTACGCCAGCACGCCCGTGTCACTCCAGGAACGACCTTCTCAGAGGTCGCAAAAAGGGGTGCCTCGCCAACAAACAAGCCGGGAAACGGAAGAGTATAGGGAGTCCTACATTAGGGGACTCCCTGAAAGTTCTTCTGTTCAATGCGAGGTCAATCAGCTCCGTGGCCTCGTATCGACGGAAGAACCCGAAATGGTAGCCATAACAGAATCGTGGATAAAAACCTCAAACCAAAACTTTGAAGGCGAATTCACGGTTCCTGGCTACCAACTCTTCCACAAAGATAGGCCAGACAGAGAGGGTGGAGGTGTAAAGTTGTATGTCAAGGATACAATCAAATCTACAAACTCCAACATTATATTCGATCACGAGCTCCTAGGCGTTGACCTAGAGATAGGTCCTGTCAGATACAGGACCCTGGTGCTTTACAGACCCCCTTCCCAACCCGTTGAGAAGGACAGGGAACTGTACCAGCTGCTGGGTGAGCTTGTTCAAGGCAGAGTGTGCATCGTTATGGGCGACTTCAGCAGACAAGTTGACTGGGAAACCAGAACAGCCTGTGGCGAGAGCGCACTACTCCTGGAGTTCGCCAAAAACGAGTTGCTCACTCAATGGTTCAGAGAACCGACGAGAGGAGACAATATCCTCGACTTGGTCTTCACCTCTGAGGATGATATCGTTGAGGATGTCTCTGTAGGCAGAGAGCTCGGTGGCAGTGATCACCAGCTAGTTAGATTTACCGTCAAGATCCCGAAGGTAAGGTCTGTTGCCAGTCAATCAAGGAAACTTGACTTGAGAAGAGCAGACTTTGCAAGCCTTCGTGCTGGGCTGACTGATGTAAGGCTAGCGGTATGCGAAGAGGTTGAGGATTCGTGGAACAATTTAAAAAATGAATTCATGAGTCTTCAATCAAGTTGCATCCCTCTGAAATGCCTCCGTCGGTCTTCTCTTCAACCAAAGTGGTTTAATTGAGAAATCGGCCAACTGCTTAGGGAGAAGAGAAATGCGTACCGGCGATCGAAGATCTCGGGTGCCTTTGACGAGTACCGGAGGCTAGCCAGGAGAGTGAAGTCCAGCATAAGGGCGGCTAAGCGTACTGAAGAACTCCGAGTGGCGAGACTCTGCAAGGAGAATCCCAAGGAGTTCTTCGGCTATGTAAATAGCCGTAAACCAGTCCATCGTAGGACTGGGCCCTTAGTGGACGAGGAAGTTGCATTAACTCACTTAGATGCAGAAAATGCTAACCTTCTCAATGACTACTTCTCCTCAGTGTTTACTAAAGAGTGTGGTCCCATCCCCCAGCTCACGTATTCCTACTCGGGGGAAAAGCTGGAGGCAATGGACTTCACCGAAGGAGAAATAAAGAAAAAGATCGCTGACCTAAAGACGAATAAGTCCCCTGGACCGGACGGGTTTCTACCCAAGGTGTTTAAGGAAGTGTGCGATGAAGTATCACGACATCTGTGCGCTATCTTTAACATGTCAATCCGGACCGGATGCGTTCCTAGAGACTGGCGTGAAGCGGAGGTGACTCCTATCTTCAAGAAAGGAGACCGTAGCCAACCGTTGAACTACCGACCTATCAGTCTGACTTCGATAGTCGGTAAACTCATGGAGAGCATGATGGTGGACAAAGTGACGTCGCATTTAGAGTCAAACCTGCTACTGCGGAGTTCCCAGCACGGCTTCCGAAGGCAATGGTCATGCCTGGCGAACCTTGTGGAATTCTTTCACTTCGTTTTCAGTGAGCATGATCGGGACAAGGCGGTGGATGTGGTTTACTTAGACTCTCAGAAAGCCTTTGATAAGGTACCACACCGCCGCCTTCTCCGGAAAGTGCGAGCGCTGGGCATAGACGGAAAAGTAGCCGGCTGGATCGAGAACTGGCTAAGTGGCAGACAGCAACGGGTGGTGGTGAATGGACAGTCTTCTGAGTGGGTGCCCGTTACTAGCGGGGTGCCTCAAGGTTCTGTCCTGGGACTACTACTATTCATCATCTACGTCGACAACATGGACGGTGACATGGTTGCCAAGATTTCCTAATTTGCCGACGATACCAAGCTTGGTATGAACGTTGCAAAGGATGGAAATACTGCCCGCCTGCAGGAAGATCTTGTGAAGATTGGGGAGTGGTCGGACACGTGGCAAATGCCTTTTAACGTGAACAAATGCAAAGTAATGCATATCGGCCACAGAAACCCCCAATCTCAGTATATCCTTAAGGGCACTGCTATTGAATCCACCGACACTGAGAAGGACTTTGGTGTTACTATCACTAGTGACCTCAAGTTTTCGAAACAGTGCATCGAGGCAGAGAAGAAAGCCCAAAGGATGTTAGGCTACATAAAGCGCCAGTTTGGATACCGTAACAGGGAGATAGTACTTTGTCTGTACAACTCCCTGGTTCGGCCGCACCTGGAGTATGCCGTACAATTTTGGAGTCCTTCGTTTCGAAAGGACATCGCAAGGTTGGAACGCGTACAAGCTAGGGCAACCAAACTGATTCCCTCTATCCTACATAAAAGTTATGAGGATAGACTAGGGGAATTAGATCTGTTCTCGCTGGAAACCCGTAGATTGCGTGGTCAGCTCATCGAAGTTTTCAAAATACTTCGAGGGTTCGACAATGTTGACTACCGGGATATTTTCACACTGAGTGAGAACAGAACGCGCAATCACGGCTTCAAACTTGAACTGAAGCGTTACAACCGCAATATGTGTGGAAATTTTTTCACTTACAGTATCTGCGGTAAGTGGAACGCACTTCCAGTGGAGGTTGTCAACAGTGAATCTGTTGACCAGTTCAAGTCAAGACTAGACAAAGTCTTGAAAAGTGGCCGTTTAGGGACGCAAAACAATTGAGCAGCCATGTGCCCGCTCGATTGCTAGTCCAAAGGTACTCTCTTTGAATGGACCGTAAGGTCTCCTAGGGTACTTACTTTCCTTGTTACTCCTTGCTACACTCTCTCTCTCTCTCTCTCTCTCTCTCTCTCTCTATATATATATATATATATATATATATATATATATATATATATATATACATATATATATATATATATATATATATATATATATATATATATATATATATATATATACATATATATATATATATATATATATATATATATATATATATATATATATATATAAATATATATACATATATATATATATATATATATATATATATATATATATATATATATATATATATATATATATATATATATATATATATATATATATATATATATATCTTTTTGTGTCGTATTTCCTGTGTGACAATTAATGCAATTTGGATAAATAAAAATTAATTTCCAATAGTTCCTTACCTCAATTTATGATTTATCTTTGATATTAATTTGGTCGAAAGGCATTGATGTTGTGCTATTTTGTACAAGACATCTAAAAAAGGTATTGGCAGACTTCGATGGACTTTAGTGATAGGATAGGACTTGCACAAGTTAAAAGTTTATTAGATTTGAGGTTAAATGTACTCGTAAATATAGATGCGGACGCTTTGTTCAATAATTCTATATTTTTACGACTGTGAGATAGTTCATTTTCGGAAGTTTGCAATTATAATAAAAAAATAACGGTATAGTCAAATCCAACATACACAAAGATACACAACATATGCCTTTTTAATAAACACATAATTCGATACGAATCAGAATTATTATTCGGATCTGTCAGCTGATAAGGTATGTATATTTTCAGTGGCAATCATTAGCGAGTCTACATCAATGGAGAAGAGTGGCAACTTAGGATTGCCATCGTTTGTGGCTGAAATAATGTAGTCTTTGTGTGGTTGAGATAATTTAGATCTTTTAAAGGTAAAAGGTTATATATGTAAGAACAGTAGATCCGGATCTACTATATCTGGACGAATACGAGATCTGGACCTGCCATATGGAAAATTAGCGTTAAATTCATTATAATTCACAAATTATTGAAGATATATACATGCTTTTTAATGCGCTCTGGATGTTTTTAGGGTGGAATATTCGGTATTACTTAATTTAGTCTATGGTTAAGCCAGAGTAGAAATACGGATTCTGCCATTACGGAATATCATAATTATGTTGATAACTCACAAGCTAATAATGATTAACATATGAATCCAATTGCTAGGGATATGTTTGCAGGGACGAGTAATTAGATCATATCACTTAATTCCTGGCTGAGGAAGCTAAGGAATGTTCTTGTTTTACAAAGGAATGTTTCTATTTTCTATGCGGAAACACATTTACTGATATTATATTTGTGTCTTTGATGAACACTATTATAAGCTGTTTCTCTTGTTTTGGTCTAGAAACTATTCCTTCCTTGTTCTTATTTTAATGGCCATGCCGTTAGCGGGGGTATTCGCTCGTTGAGTAATTTCGAGGAAAATTTTATATTTTGTTATTTTTCGAGTATTTTTTTCATATATAACTTAAAATTCGGTCCATTGACTGCATTTGGCTAAATGTTTTCACTCAAGTGAACGTTTCATTGGGTGACGAACTTAGGGACATAATGCGCAAGTTTCTGAATACATTTCTGGAGTAAATAGATAAGAAAATGAATAAATTCATTTTTTCTGTCTGCATTGTCATCATTGAAATTGTGTGCACGTGATTTCACGTGTATGAAAGCGAATGCGTGCGTCTGCATGTGAGTGAGTGGTGAAACCCAGATTTATGAACAGGGTTTTCGTGGTAATGGGGACCACATACAGGCCGAGATTTGGCAAGAGAAATCATTTAGAGTTGACGATTGCACCGAGATAATCCAAAGCAAGGTCAACACATTTATGGAAACACATACCAGGGACCTCTCTTCACTGACGAGATCAGGGACAATCTTGATGGACTTGAAAGTTGGGCAAATGGTTGTATCTATTTCTGAGATGAGCGTCACCAACGATTGTGACGTCAACAACAGGGAGGAGGAGTCATGCTGTGGTAGGTATAATTTAACACATACTTGTTGGACCAGTCAGGGTGCCTGATGGTGTTAAATTGACCGCAGTCACCAAAAGTAATCTTTTGAAGAAAGTCTTGGATCCCTGGCTAGATGACATACCGTTGTCATTTCGAAGGTCAAGCCATAGTCATCCAAGCGTCCCTAGACTATTCCGGCATACAAAATGACAAGTTGATGGCGTGGCCGCCGCCAACCTCTCCGTATCTCAACCCAATCGAAAATTTGTGGTCAAACATAAAATGAGATGTTTATGCCGATGGATGACAGTTTACGTCTAAAGGAGTCTTATGGGCGACCATCAAAGCTGCAGCAGAGGCAGTCCAACCTATCTACTATGTACTATTAAGAAATTAATAGATTCCATGCATCATAGGGTTTTTGAAGTTACCCGTCGAAATGGGGCTCATGTAAGCAAATAATATAATTTATTATGTCCATCAATCGTAAATTATAATTATGGTCTTCTGTTAAATATATAGGCAAGGTATGCTTAATTTGTATAATTATTTTCTGTTTTTTTTCAAAATATTTCTAGATGGGCTACATTCATTCAAAAGGTATTAGCGTGGTTCACCCAGAAAACGACGAATCTAAAGTAAAAGTTGAATGAAGTAACAGAATATTGTGTTGAGCAGCTGGGAAAAGTTTCATGATTTTTATTGAAGAACTTTTCTTTCTTAAACATTTTTTACTTTGTAACATCTATCATATAGAAATTAGCAGTGATCTTGGTGGTTCTTCGGCTCTTTCCATCTTCTGTGAATCTGAAAAGTCATCGCCATTCTTGCACCTCTCAACCACCCTTCTAGAGTAGATCGACAGCTTGCAAATGACCTTTTTTGGTCATCCATGGACATTCCAAAGTAGATTATAAACGCTAGTGCTTTTATTGGTCACTTTTCACGATTTCAGATATTATAGGCTTCCTCCTAATATTATATCCACGCACATAAGAAAATATATCGGTAGAACATTTGCAGCCTCTAGTAACCATATTCTAGAAAGCTAAAATTATATCCTCGGAGACAATTTGAAGCAGAAAAATAATTTAAATTGTAGAATATATTAATCATCCTAAAGTGCGTTTTTAATTATATAAAAATCAATTTATTTCTGTAATGATTGATAATGGCAAAAATAAATGATATCATTTTGTAATTAAAGTAGACTGCAGAAAATTGATTAACAAACATTAGATAAATCATAATAAAAAAATGCAAAAGATTTTTACTTCGTGTTTTTAATTTAACATATCTTTCAATGTACTTAAAATAGCATTGCTTTGGCGATGTTATTTTTTCATCTTTGTTTTGAGTTCGGTAGCGCAGCAGGTGGTATATTCGCTCTCTTCGTTTCCACACATTTACACTTCCCCAAATTTCACCTCTTTCTTTTCCAACCGATTTGCCAAAATTTGTGTCCCTGATCACTTCGTTAGTTTTTTTATATTATAATAACCAACTAAATACTGGTACTTTTTTGTTCTGTACTTTTCCTGCTTATCCTTTCCATATTTCCTCTTTATTGACAAATGATTAGTGCAATTGAATTGTGGAATTACTCGTATGATACGCATGATTAAAATGTAAAGAAGAAAATAAACAAGAATGGAAGTAACAGAGGGAAAACACCTCACCCCAGCATCAGATCTTTGAGGTTAACCAGGGAAGAAAGGGTAAAGCACCCTATTTTCCTTTCTATTGGGTTTATTCAAGTGTTTAAATGAAGCAAGGGAGAACAGAGAAAAGGAGAAAGTCACGAGGCCCTAGATGAGAAGCAATGCTAGACCATCCTCCGTCCCTCATGTTGGCTGGGCAGGGAGCATATATCCTAGGTCCTACGAGAACCAAATCGTACAAAGAGCTGAGATTGATGAAGTTAGGAATGTAAACTTCCTTCATCCGACACGGAAGCGACACGAACCTTTGGATCAACGAGGGATTTCTGCCTCATCGTGTGTTTAGATAAGTTAAAAAATACATATTAATCCTAGGTGTTATTTTGATGTTTTATCAGTATAACACCCTCTTTTACCTATATTTGGCTCTATCCAGGTGTGAGCAGGGATGGGAAGAAGATCAACTTGATACAAAACAATGGCAAATGAAGGAATAGAGGAGGACAAACACAAAATATGAAACACATACTCCGCAAACCCTTGTTTCAACCATAAATGCTGGCGCCTGGAAAGAGCTTTACATATGTAGAATAACTCGGCAACAATTCTGCAACATGACTACATGTACACATAATTCCGAACACAAATCCATTTGCATGCCCCTCTGATCACGGAATCCTAGATCCTATTATGCATCAATCATTAATAATTTAATAACTAACCAATATAAAGGAATTGAAAAAGCTAACTGCAGAATTATTAAAAAAACTCAAAATCGTTCACAAACCTATGTCAAAGGAATTCTATTTTGTCGCTTTTGACCAAATTTGGTCGACTAAAATTTAACGTCCTTTCTTGTGCATAAACTTTGGCGAATGTGGTCTTACTAAATCTGCCTTGAAGTGACTAAGTTTGGAGAGTCGGAACTTGACGGGGATTTGTGTCACGAAAACTTTCAAGACCTTCAGATAAAAGGCACCCGGCAGGTTTGGGCTAACTAAGCATAACATAACGCACGCCGAATCTCAAATTATTCATGTAATGAACGCGGGTCTAAACACAAGGTCCTCCCAGACGGATTCAAATTAGCAAAGTCCCTTTTAATCTAGAAGGGGAATAAGCCTCCCGACCAAGTCGTTAGCTACAGAAACAATATCTCTCCTAGAATTTATTGTAAAACCTTTGGAGAACATTGTAGCCAGCAGGCTCCAGCAACAACTGGAAGACAAAGAAACTTCTTACCCGCAGCAGCACTGTCTCAGAAAGAGAAGGGGCAGAGTTAGGGCCCTCGCTCTAATAACTAAAAAGCTGGCACATTGTCGACTAAATGGTAAGTACGTAGACTTAGAGATCTACAAAAAGCATTCGCCAAGGTGTAGCTGAGAGACTTGCAGTATATTATCCTCAACTTCCAGCTAGACCCACACATGGAACGAATTCTCTATGATTCAATGATTTATTAAGAAAAGAATATAATATACATATAATCTTTTACATATATGTAAAATAAATAAAATAATAGTGGGGAAATAACATGAAAATAAGCGGAGAGGGGAAAGTTATAAGTTGAAATATGAAGTAAAAGTTACGGGAGAATGCGGAAATCAGATATTTATGGAATTTACATTATACTTGAACATAATAACAATACATTTTAAGATTAATCATAAATAATTAAATATAAATATAATACAGGGATACTTATTATTCTACTATTGTATATTTAAGTAGTTCTATTATTTCTATTAATTAATTATAAATATATTACATTTATTATTTTATCATTTTACTTATATATAAATTCATTTTATAGTTATTTGTAACTTAGTTGTTTGTATTTAGGCAGATTATCTTTAACACGATAATTTAACCTGGTGAATTTTTGAAATTTTTGAAAATGTTTTTTTGCTTAGTGGCCAAGTAACCTTTCACTCTTTCACCTTTCATGTTTTTGAGTTTAGGTTTATTTGAAACTTTTATTCGCAACGCTATTTTTTGTATGTTTCGAGCTTTTATCAAAGTTCTTTCTAAGAGTTCAGAAAAAAATAAATATAATTATCGAATGATTTGGAATGAAGAAACATACAAATCGTGAAGTTCAAAAAGTGTATTAAAATTAGGGCTTTGGCGCTTTTTTACTATCATTTCGTATATAAAACAAATTTAGATGAAAAAAGAGATCTGACGAAGGTTTTTTCATATATCAAACCGGGTGAAATAACTTAAAAAAAAAGGTTTTAGGGTGTCTATGTCGAAAAAAGTGTTTGAAAAATTCTCAACTATATATAAATCTTCAAGGGATAAAGACAATATAATAAAAGGTGAAATAACTTTAGAAAAATGTTTCAGGGTATCTATGTTGAAAAAGGTGTTCAGAATGTTAAAATAAAGAGTCTATAAAGGGGATTAAAAAAAGCGGTTTAGAATAGCAAATAGGCCGTAGGCCACACGCCGAAGGAGTGCCTGTGGAACCAGGTTCTTTCTGTAAGAAAGAATACGAAGTATGGCTTGTTATTCTATTTTTTATAATCCAATTATTAATTAAATATTTAACGCTGAGTCAATTTTGTTACTTTAATCACTTATATTTCGATTATTTACCTTATACTTATTCACCTTTGTTACTTAATTTTGTATTTTGACACTTTAATCACTAATGTTACTATTTATAATTATTTATGTATTTATTCACTTCCAATACTTATTCCCTTTTGTTATTTTATTTTGTATATAGTCACTTTAATCACATATTTCTATTTATAATTATTTGATTATTTATGTATTTATTCACTTTTTTTAGTTTAGTCACTTTTACTAACTTATTATACTTTTTGCTTTCACTTTAGACTTTCTGAGCTTATTTGACCATTTTTAATTAACTTATGTGTCTGCATATTAACTATGTGAACGCTTTCTGGGGAGATATAGACGACTCCTTCCTCTATTAGTCCTTCGATTTCTTTGCGGAGTACGGTCCCTCGAAGGCCCACTTGTGCTTGCCCCGCTGAATACCTCAGAGTAAGTGCTCCGAGTCTTTTTTCTGGGGTTTGCACAGCGATGAACAGAAGACCTTAAGTGCGACGTCCTCCCCGTCGAGAGGTAGCCTTTGTCCAGTACCCCTTTCTTCAGAGAGACCGGCGCGACTTCGTCTCCTTCTTTTAATATGTCTTCTTCTACCTCGTCCGTTTGCTGGGAGTCCTTCTCCTTGATTACTGTTTTTGTTTTCTTCTTTTTTTGTTTCTTTTCCTTTTTCTTTGGGCTTTGGTTAGGGCTCTCAAATTTGAAATCTTCTTCCTCGTTAGATTTTTATTTTTCTGTGAGCGGTTGTTCCTTTTCCTTCTCCGTCTGGTATTCTATAAATTTGATGTTCAAAATTTCTTCAGAAGAGGGGTTGGGGGAAACCACAGCTTTTTATTTATTTCGTTCATCTGCAGAAGGCGATTACTTTCCTCTTTAAATGTACCCGGTTTTGCCAGATTTGCCAAGTAGGCAAAGATAACAATTGCCAATATGTCCTTGCTTTCGCTTGGTAATAGCAATTTCGGAGTAGTGGCCGGTTCTGTAGGGTTTGATAGAGTGGAGTTAGTTAGAGCTGCTTCCACGTAATTCATTTTTCTTGCCTCGTTTTACGTTTTCGCTTTTACTCTTTTTTTAAGAATTGCTTCCCTTCACACGAGGAACCTCATGGCCAGGGCCCTGTGGTCTCCACCGCAGTTGATACACCTTGGTTTTTCTGTTTTTTAGTCCTTCCACCCGTGACCAGTTTTGGCGCAGTTAGAACAATATTCTAGAGCCGCCTGGCACTCCCTCGTTGAATGGTTTTACACCGTGAAGCACTTGAAGCAGCATTCAAGTGGTATAAACTCTTCTGTCTCAATCTGCTCCGGAGCCACCCTTAGATAGAACCCAAGGAGGCCTTCGTTTCTTGCTCTCTGGGCCATTTTGATGTTCGTGAAAATAATTTTGATGCTGGTCTGGGCTTTTCCACACTTCTAAACTTTGCTGATGTCAGCAAACTCATCATTGGGGGTTACGGATGCCCAGAATTTCCTCTTAAAGCGAGAGTTCCAGAGGGAAGCTGCCTCAACTCCCTCCTTTATCAAATCTTCACCATAGATCCGCCAACCACGATAAAGGAAGGCATCTTGTATCTACACTTCGCAGGTTAAATTACCAAAATCATTCCTAGCTCCTATAATAATGGGAGAGTACGGGCTGGGGAAACACCGGCGGAAATAGCTAATGTTAACAACTTCGAAAGAAAGTGGAAGATTAAAACCTACTCTCTCAAAATCAAAGTAATACCCATAAGCCACCGAAAGTTCGCAGGTGTGGTCGCGGATAGGGAGAGATATGGCTACATAACCCAGAGCTCTTTGGCTGCACATGACGACCGGCAGGTACAAAAATCATGCCACCAACAGAGTGAATCTTGCTGAGATGGGACTGGCGCAGACATACTGGTTCCGTGGACTCTTTCTCAAGAATCAGAGAAAAATATGCGTTATATATATATGAGCCACACTAACGTACGCGGGGGTCGTGATGCAGACAGTGAAGCAAAAACCTCAGAGACATAGACAAACCTTGTGGATGTTCGGAATCGGTGGAAGCTACTGCGTGTGACAGGTCAATCTAAATCAAAGGAGCGTTCTGGAAGAGAAGCAAGCAAGGAAGACGTGGAAAAAAGTGGAGAGAAATAACACCAAGCTTGTACGACGACTTGGGAATTCCCAAGGTACAAATAAACCAGGTAACAAGGAAATCTAGGTTTCCTATTTACCGGTATACACTTAACAAGATTAAAAAGGACCCGCCCCCTCCCCCAAAAAATACATATATTAAAAAACGCTCTATCAAAGTTATATAAGAAGTCTGAATGTGTGAATATGTGTGAGTGAAAAAACTAGTGACAAGAAAAAAATCATTGAAATTCCGATCTAAAAAGTCTAAAATGCTACAAGGAAAAGAAAAAAAAGAAAAAAAACAGATAAAACCATCGAAATAGGGCAAGTAACATACTTGCCAAGCTCCAACCACAAAAAGAGTATAAACAAAAAGCGGAAAATAAAATATAAAACGCAAGTGATACCCTCATCACCAGAGTAATTTCTATCGATTTTTTATTTCACCTCCATCTCTGCATCGCTTTACCTAATATGTCCCCCATAACCTTTCCCATTTTAAATCATCAGCATTAGCATCAGGATCAGTCAGAGCCTTTTCGGATGACAGAAAGCCTTTTAGGCTCACTTAAGAGAAAGCTCATTTAAAGGGGCAGCTTCAAAATCACCCTGCATATGCCCGAATCTGGTACTTCATTTAAGACGTCCTTTGATGTCATTCTTAGATATTTTTCCTGATAATTTTGAAGAAACTTGTGGGTTTTGATATGAAAATTTGGGGTTTCTTTTCCAAAAATTTAATTTGAGACCAATAAAGGTTTCTCTATTTTATATATTGATTCAGTGGCTAAATGAGCTTGAATACCACTTCCCGAAAGGCTCAAAACCTTACTTTCCATTGAAAACAATTGCAACGAGTGTCCCCTTCAAAATATTTGGTTCTTTCTTTTTAACCAAGGCTGATGACGAAAGGACGACTCAACTGAAACATGCTCGAAATTTCATTTGGCGTAGAACTTTGCTAAATTAAGCTACTAAAAGGTAACTTGAAGTCTTTTCTAGTTCTATTATCCTAATCAAACCCAAATTTACTAAGCAACCCACGCTGGTACTTTTTTCCTGCAAAAAGATCTGCTTCCAATCAGTATTAAATTTGAAGGTAAATCGTTAAAAAAATCATTAAAAGCATAATTAGGCAAAGAAAAAAGCTTTAGGATCTTTGTTGATGACAGGCTTTACTGAGAATTATATAAGTAGAGCTGAATCATATTTCAGAACTTTTTGATACTTGGTGTTGTGATATTAGAAGTTCATCCTATCACTTCTTAACCTAATGAATGCTCTCCTTTTGTTTGTTTGTTGTTTTCTTCATTTCCTTGGAAGATAAGCCTAGTTTAGATGTAAATAGTTGTAGAGAACTCACCAAACCCTTCCGCATAATTCCCCCAGCGGCGCATATTAAGGTTTAGATTTTTTTCCCATTCTTATTTACATCTCTGCTTAATTTTCCTAACTAGTCATTATCTTGAGTGGTTAAATTTGAAGTGAGAAGCTGAATCTTTCTTGAAGATTCAAGTTCAAAATACATGTAATAATATAGGTTATGTTTACTCATTCGAATGTTCTGGCTGTTTGAGTAAGTATGTTGGACAAACTGGCCAACAATTGTCTATCGGTATCAATCAACATAAATACAAAATACGGAAGAATTAAAATAATTATGGGTTTTTTGTTCATATGTCCGAGAATGACCATTTAATTAATTGGAATTCAGATAAATTTATTTATAGCTACAATGACGTTATAAAAAGAAACATTGTTGGCCTTCCGTTGGCCTTTTCAAATTGATGCTCTTATCAAAAGACTTATCCTTAAAGAAATCAATGTGTACTTATATTTTTAGTTTTGTCTCTCATATCTATAGTTATGGGCACACACTATTATTTTCGTTATTTCATTGATTTCGTATTTTAAAACTGTTTTATTACTTTCCTTCTCTCCCTCACTATCCTTGCCATTCTATTTATCTACTTCTCGTGTCTCCTCTAATCTTCTTCTTTAAGCTATCTTCTTTTCCGTTAATCTTTTTATTGCCTCTGGCTTTGTTCTCTACCTTTTCTGGCACTTTGTTTGACCTTGCTACATGCTAGCCATAAATTTTGTTGTGATTTTACCCTTCCTCTCTCACTGCTTCATTGGTGATTTCATGTCTTAGAGACGGTGCTTTATTTTTTTCTTTCTTATATATAACCTTGTTATATTAAGTACTCGGAATTACCTTTTCCTTTTTATCCTGCTGTACATCGCATTCTTTGCTAACCTCACGTACTACTTTGTGAGTTTTTATTTATGCTATTGTACCTTTAATCTTATAAGTGCCTCACAAAATAATTTAATCGCTTTTTGAATAGTTAAATACTATACAAAATATCACATATAATTGTCAATTAAATCACATAAAATTATAAATAAGAAAAAAATGGTTTACCGTGTAAAAGGAATCTCTAAAAATAACCCAAAATAAAAATAAAATAATGGTGTAAAAAACAATAAAGATCATAGGCAAGAAATAAAGTCGAAACTTTATGGGTGCAGCTTTGCTTCGAAACCCCGCCATGAACTTTCTTGCTAAAGAGGGGGAAATGGCATCTTATTAGATATTGTAAATTTTGTAAAGAATGAGCAGGTAATATTCTCGGAAGAAGTGGCATTGACTCGGTGAGAATGATCTGAGGAAAGTTTGTATTTGAGAGACCCAATGAGAATGTTAAAATAGTCCAGGACATAACCAGAGGATTAGTTCAAAGATGCCGCAAGTCAATCTTTACAAAAGCATCATCCTTTCTCTACTTACATATTTGTCCTTCATCTCTCTTATCCAGAATATTTCCTTTCACGTACCTGGCTTGTAACCTTACCTGGTAATAATACTACCAGGATCTCAGAACTAGAATCAAAGAACCTACATCTCCACCATTGTCCCAGTTTAGATATCGTTCCCTCACGATTCAACAATCATTTTTTCCCTTTAGCCATTCTTCAACAGCATTTTTATCCTCAGGATCCCAATATCGAAGCTACATTACCGATTTTTCCCTCTCGCTACCGGCTTTGTGTTATCAGCGTTAAAAGGACCATCTTTCTTTCTCCCTCTCTCTTTCTTGGCCTTCATTTCTCTTGCCGCGTGCGACCTTTCCTTCATCGTCAATCAATCTTGGTGGGCGACCGTAAAATTGCCATAATTTGATCTGCTCTGCAGTAACAGAGATGGATGAAGAAGATGGGATGGAAAGTAGTGATAACAGCTAGAAAGTGTAATGAAGGACATCTAGGCTTCAATAATTCTGAGCAAAAATAAATCTATTATTTTTAGTTTATATTTGAAAGAGAAAATGAAATAATGCAGAGTCAACGTTAGAACCCTTTTCGCAAGTGGCCCGTAAAAGAATGATGAAATTAGAAAAAGTAAAGTGCTAAGTAACCTTATGGTGTTCAACAACCCAGAGTTGTTCTTATTCTGGTATGAAAGCAGGTTCTCTTAGGTAAAATTATGTCTGAAATATCACTTTGAGTCTCCTCCAGATGCACTTCACTTGTATGACTTAAATTCATAGGCGTCACTTGCAACCAGGTATCGATTTCTAAATTCTGGTGTTGGTTAGTATTTCTATAATTATTATAAAGGTGTTACCGAATTTTTGCCAATTTCCCACCGTATCCACTTATTACCTACTTAATCACCAACTATTTTCCTGAAGAGTACTATGCTGCTTTAGCTCAATCATTTAACACCTCTACATTCAAGTATAGATGCATCCCAAATTTGCAACTCGTCTTCCAAGATTGACCCGACAATGAACCTACAGAATGTAAAAATGTGTTTTCAATTTTCTAATCAAAACCTTTTGAAATAAATTCGGAAATTCGGTTGGGTGGTGTTCGATTCATTGCCGTCATGTCAGATGTCGCCATTACTTCTCGAGTGTTTTATTCTGTTTCTCACTTAAGGCTCATATTATTACTCGTGTACCCGTGATTAACATTAGGGTTTACCCAAGTGAAGACCCTTGTACCTACTAACATGGCAACTCATTCGCCAATTTTGTAATCCTAATATCTTTAAATAAATAATAACTAAGCTTTCACCCTCTCAATCCAATTTACATGACCAATTTTAATTACCATCTTCCCCATCCACAGACATAACTTTCATCTTGATAAGAACATGATTTTTTGGTAGCTGACTTATCTGAGGTCGGGAATATCCGTCCACCTGAAGTCATGCGCTTCCCTGAAGTTGTAGGCTCTGATTCTACTCACAATATTAATTTACTTTAAACTACCATTAAGATAGATATTTAAGTTTGAGTGAGTCAATAAAATAGAAAAAATAAATGATAATGACCTGGTTATCAAAATTTCATTCATAATTTTGTTCTTTTTTGTTAATCCAACATTATCTACTTTTTCTTTTGCGTTCAATTAATACTTTCTGAGAAGCCCACCTATCAAGGTAAAAAGTAATATTAAAATAAGTGTCTGTCAAATCGTGAACGCCATTAATGCGTTCAAAAAGTAACACAAACAGACGAAAACTCGAAGATTTTCTAAAACATTAAATTTCATTGAAACTTTACAGATGCCAACAGGCGAAGTGTGTCTCAAATTCTAAAAGCATATATGTCAATGTTAAATCGTTGTATGTTGAAAATTTTGTATACATGATAACCCCGAAGAGATGGAATGAACATATGTTTCAAGGGGAGTGTTTCCTGTGACTTCAAGGTATCTGATGCCCATGGTCAGCTCTAGGATCAATGGGTAGAATTTCTCATCATAATTGAAGAACACCACAAACACAGGAATCGATATATTGATAATGGCTTTAAGTTCATTCGAAATTATAAATAAAATAGTAAACAATTTTACATATATAACCAACGTCATTAATGGCATTTGTCACGCCGATTAATACGACTCGCTAGGAAAAGAGAGGGCATTAAATGCTAATGAGTGATTATAATGCCACGATACGACTCCAAGAAAGATATATTGCGGCTCGATAAATGACACAAAACGACGAATATCTTCAGCCCTAACTTAATTCAAAGTGCCCATTGCACTCTGAGAGGCTCTCCAGTGGCATTAATTTTGCGAGCCACTAGTGGCCCTCTTCACTCTTATAATTGGTATTCAGTGTCATGGGATTTAGTACTCCGATCGTCTTCTGCTTCCTTTTATCGACATGAAGTAAGATTTATTATGTGGACTCATGTTTTAATAGGGAATAATTTCATGTTCAACGACGCCATGGGAAAAATGGTGCCTATTGGAGTAGGAAGGAGAGTAGTGAAAGAAGTTGCGCAAAAGACAGTAAAAAACATAAACCTATTTGAAAAAAAGAGACTTGAATAATTACATTTCATTCGTCATTTTCATTCTGTAAACGCGACTTTGTTTATTGAAAACCTTTTTATAAATGTTAAATTTAGGATTACTTGTGCCCTAATAAAGCTGGACTGCATTTATGTAATTAATACCAACCAAATTTGCGTTTGCAAAGAACAAGTGAATTAATCAAATAGCATAATCTCTGAAGCTACTATAAATTAATGAGATTATGCTCTTACAAATGATCAACCACCCTATAGCGAATGACGGATTCCATTAATTTACCTACGATGAATGTTAAACTTATGGGTCGATAATTGGTCGGAAGTTCTCTTTTTCCCTTCTTAAAAATAGTAGTTATATTCACTAAATTAAAATCTAATGACACGACACCTTCTTCTATAGATTTGTTAAAATAATTTTGTTAGCGGTCCCACTAACACATTTCGAATTTATTTTAAATGCGCCGGATAGATTGAATCAAGATCCGGAGATTTATTGTTTTTAACTTACTGATATACAAATCTATTTCTGCTTCAAAGAATTCGATATCGGTAAAAAGGTTATGCTCGTTAAAGTTTACTACACCGTTAGTTCGTAGTATAGTATGTTCGTCTTCGTTTATAAATAGAGATGCAAAGAAGTAATTCATTATTGCCCTTTTTAATAGGTCATATTGTTTCCTTTATCGGATTTATATTGGATACATAATCGTACAACTTCTTAGGGTTATGTTTACTTTCTTTGGCAAGTTGAATTTCATATTTTCTTTTATCGCTTCGTATTTCCTTCCGACATTCCCTTCGTTGTGCTTCGTAAATTCGATTATTTTCTTCGGATGGGTTACGCTTGTGACGTTTGTATGCACAGTTCCTATCCTTCAATTTTACTTCGATACCATGATTCCACCATTTTGGTTTACTTGAGGCGTTTCCTTTGTTTTTTTTTCGTGAAATGAATTTGCTCCTCTAATTCTTTAAAATGCTCGGTGAAAATTCACAAGCATTGACTAACCTTTCCTAACGTTGGATCCCCCTTGATCTCTCTGAACTTGCAGTTGAATCCATTGAATTCCGTACGTTTAAAATTTGGCACTTTAATATCATTATTATCCTTGTTACGATTTATATTATTCATATCGAACTCTATTGATTTGTAATATTCGGGATAAGATTAACGTTGTTTGTTAAAAGTAAGTCTAGGATATTTTTCCCTCAGATTGGTTCGTTGACTAATTAATTGTGTTAAATAGTTTTCTTTCATAAACTCTAATAGTCTCTTTTCCTCCACTTCCGCATTTAACGTTCATATTTAATATTTCCTACAATTTAAATCTCCAATTAATAAAGTGCGATTATTTTTAATGTTACTTATAATAATGTTATATAATCCAGTGTCAATCTCAATCTATTGAGGTAAGGGTATATACACTAGAAATATATTTATTGGTAATCCATTCGATTTTATTTCGGCGTATATTACCTCGACTTCTTTGGGAGAGTCAATTTTAATTTAGGTTAAACTTATATGATTTTTGGTGTAGAGTAGTACTTCTCCACCTCGTTTATGCGTACGGTCTTTATTGATTTATTTATACTATGGTAGTTTCAATTCTGCCTATGATTCCGTTATTTCTATAATATCGAAGCTACCTAAGTGCAATAAACTTTTAAATTCGTCGACCTTATTTCGAATACTACGCACGTTGCAGTAGTAGGCATCTAAATTTGAATTTAGAAAAGGTACATTACTAATACGGCGTGGTGAGCCACTCTATCCCATGTGCTCTCTACTCTCCGATGCTGTTCTCTCTAGAAATTTACAAAAGACATTAATTTGTCTTCCTAGCCTTGCCGCTCCCACCCCGTTCAGATAAAGTTCGTCTTGCCAGAATAGCTCAATTTGTTCGTGGAAATCATCCCACAAATCTATGAAATACACTTCCTTTTCCTGGCAAAGAACTTTAAGAGGGCTGTTAATATAGGATGCTCTTCCCTATAAAACATTTGTCGAACCCATTTTCGGAAGAAATCCTGTAAACCCCAAGTTCCATTCCTTTCTTTCAGCTTCGTCATCAGTTAACGGTACCTTGTTAGGAATTCCTCGGACCTCGCAGATAATATATTATTAGTACCGATATGCATTTTATAAGTTGTGTCTTGGGTATCTCCGCTTGTAAAATCTTCCATTGAATCGACATGTTCCTCAACTCTTTCTCCAGGATAAAAGTCCTTCCACCATTTGGTTGGTTTTCTGCCACAGAATTCCTCATGTTGGCCACTAAAAATAGAATCCCCTACAAGTCGAACTTTGGATTCATCGTCTTGGTCAGTACCCAATTAGAAAATTTGTTAGTCGCGATTATCGAGGGTCTCTGCCTAAGGGTGGATAGGAGGAGAATTAGCAATTTATGAGTAACCAACTTATATGAAGGTGAATTAAGTATCTGAAACCAAAGATCAATTCTTGACTGTGTTCTTATTTTGGCTGGGCTTACCGAAGGTTTTAAGGTAATCGAGGTAAAGAAGGACATTGCAAAAATAAACTTTATTCTAATACTGGCCAATAACGGGGCAAGCGGCACGTCACGAGGTTACTTTGTGGGCAACTAGCAGTCTATATATATATTCAACGCGAAGTATTAAATTTGGGAGCGACAAGACTTGGTGAACTTAAAAAGGAGAACGTGAACGAGATATAATCTTCTTTACGACTGTAATCTAGTAATCTTAACAATACAATAATTATGCTTCCTGAGCTAATGAAAGCTGTTTAAGTCGAATTACTTGCATATCTTAAGTTTTATCAATATAACAGGATGCACTTGTCACACCTTTGTGATACAATTCCTTTTGGCTAGCGGGTATGTTTACTCAGGTGTTTCATTGACTTCCGTCTTTCGATAAATCTATTTTGAGACACGAAATGTTTGTTTACGCGTTTGTCTTATTGACACAGGCCATTTTGACCTTTCGTACGTTCGTATATTGTTTGTCCTGCGCTCACATTCAACGGTCGCTTGCCTTCTATATATATACACTAACAAATATATTACATTCCTTATTTTTATATTTAAATTCATAGATCCAAATTAATCTATACATTCTTAATTCCTTATTCAAATTTACAAATTTATTTTATATGAGTGGAGTATGCTTGGATTTAATAACACCACCGCGCGTCCATTTTGTGGAGGTTTTCGCTGGGCCTATTGCAATTTGGTACTAGTAGCCTACCTACTACAAAATTCGATCACTACAAATCCACGCAGCGGAAGCTAAATTTATTGAGCAACTATACCTGAAGAATTTGTTGAGCGGAATTAGGATATTAACACGGTCAAGGAAACTGAAAGCTTCCTCGCATTATCAAGAGGGATGCCCGAAAATGTATGTGTGTGCGTGCGTGATTCGTTGATTCTCTCACAAATGTGAGTGTGAGTAATGTGTATTAGTGTGTTGTGTCTGTAAATACGAATACAGAGATGTGTATCTGAGTGATGCAGGTGTACAATAAAGATACAAAGGAGGGAGGAGATGTAAATTTCAAGCTGGAAGGTCGAGTAAACAGGAAAGAAATTGTGAAACTGTCTAAAATTAGAGAAGTAGCATAGAGATAAATTCACATACAGTGAACTGATTAGTCAATTATGAAACAATGGGAGCAAACCTAATTCAATTAAATATGCAACAAGGTAAAAAATATAAGAAAAAAAGAAGAGATACACTTAGCTTTGCAAACAAACTCAGCCGTGTTCAGCACTGTATGACAATTTAATTAACCACTTTAAAACACTCAACCGTGTTTAGCACTGTATAAAAATGTAACTAACCACTTTAAAACACAAAGCGGGTCAGTAGAAACTAATATTTAGGAACAAAAAATATATAAACCAAACGAAGCAGATAAAACTAGGTTCCAGACAGTCACTATCTGAAATGTAAAACAGAGTACGAGCATAATGAACTGCTGAATATATTCAGGAGCAACGGGAAAACACGTTATGCGACTGTGTGAGGGATGTGTATTGGTATTATGTGTGCGCTTGAGGTTGGAAGAAAAGGAGAAGGGCTGGGCGCGGAAATGTATGTGTGTGAGTGTGTGATTCGTATTTCTCTTAGTTATGTAACTGGATGAGGGATATTCGTTAGTGTGATGTGTGCGTTTAAGGTTAGAAGAAAAGGAAAAAAAGCTGAGAGGAAATGTATGTGTGTGTGCGTATATAATTCGTATTTCTCTTACTTGTGTGACTGTGTGAGAAATGTGTATTTTGTGATGTGTTCGTACGATAAGAATACAGAAGAGGGAGGTGATTCGAAATTTTTGAGGTGGAATGTCGCGTAAAGAAAATGTAAGGTCAAAAAACTGTCAAATTTAGAGAAAGGACACAATGAAAACTACACAAAGAACAGTAAAAGTCAAGTGATTGGAATAAATTGAATTAAATTGAATAAAGAAGTAGGAGAAAAAAATGAGAAAAACAAGAACAATAATAATAATCATAAAAATAAAGAGATAATTTTAGCAAGGACACTGCAATGATTAGTTTAAAGCACTTTGCGGGGCAATATAAATTTCTACGCAAAAACAAATAAATAAAAACCCAACGGTATATAAAACAACGATGTTCTAGACAGTCACTATTAAAACACTATAAACACAAGACAGGCACTATTAAAGCACTATGTAAAACAACAAAGAGAAATTTACTTGGAATGATCGCATGAGACTGGAAACTGAAGTTTGATTGCAAATGAAGGAGACATTGGAAGAAATCCCAAGCCAAGAAGAGCAAGAGAGCGTAATAAAGCCAGGCCATAAATGATAAGACAGGAATAACCCACACCTGGAATAATTTGAAATATCTTGGCCGAGAGACGAACCCGGGTATGCCAATTGCTTGTCGAGTGTATTACCACTATGCTTGTAGAGACGGCAATCCAGACCTAGCCACCAGATCAACCTTCTAAAGGAGTTTGTAAGCAGATATATAAAATGGCGAAAGCCCTGTTATTCCTTCTTTACGTAAGAATAAGTGAGCCTTTGAACTATAATCTCGTTAGAAATTTGGTATAGAAAATCCTTTCAATTACTTTTTCAAATAAGACATTAATTGGGTTGCCAGTTGGGGTAGGTTAGGAATGATGTGTCGTTCCCAGATATGGTAATATTACAAAATTAGATCGCGCTAATATTGACTCACATAGCCGAACAAAAGAATTGGCTGGGTTAAATACATATATCCTTAGGTCAAAACAAAATTATGCCAAATGTTGTTAAAGGAGCGAGGAGTTAGTGTCAAAAGAGAGCCATAACAAATGAATGAGAATTCAAGATAAAATTATAAGCAGGTAAGATTATAATGGTTTCGCAATACTTCGAAGTGGGACTTTTTTGAAAACTTTTGGTCGTTCCATGTCGTAGGGTAAGACACACAATCCTCCCCACTGTTAGAGATAGTAGAAATGTACAGGCTCTTGATACAATCAAAATTAGAACAAAAACTAAAGTAACTTAATTAATTTTAATAATAAATTTTCATTAAGTATTCTTTTGAAATGGTATTTATACTACTCTATTGAAGGGAAGATTTCAC
Source organism: Ceratothoa steindachneri (assembly GCA_963969495.1). Lineage (NCBI taxonomy): Eukaryota > Metazoa > Arthropoda > Malacostraca > Isopoda > Cymothoidae > Ceratothoa > Ceratothoa steindachneri. The sequence goes on along the minus strand of OZ018317.1, from coordinate 54,883,580 downwards.
ATTTTTAAACTGTCTTCATGTCAATCCTTGAACGGATCCGGCAAGTATGTAGAGAACCCGCCATCGATAAAATTAAAAAGTAAAGAGGATCGTAAAAGAAAGAACAAGTAAATACAGGTGAAATTTACACCTTCACTATTATTATGACTATGCATTTTATTCAGTTGCCAATATGTTTGCTATTTTGGCTGTCTCACTCATCAGCTGGTGCGATACAAATATATTTCAGGAACGGGAATCGGATACTCCAATTCTACGAGTTAATCTAGTTATGGATAAAGTTGGTACTAAAACAACAAAATCTCGAAGAAAACTATTAACATAGAAATAATGCGAGGGGTGGGGGAGGAAGGTCCTACTTTACCTAAAAAAAACTAAAGATGACACAACAATGCCTAGAATCGGAGTGGATCGGATTGAAGAGCCCAGAATGAGAGACGAGAATATCGCTTCAACCTTCAGAATCCCTATTCATAATTTACATTGAATGTTTAAGCCGCGACGCGCCTAGAAAAGAAATTAAATCCAGTTTTTATTTTATTATTTTGCATTCTCAAATAAAGATTTATAATGATATAATGTAATATGTCACGCCATATTACGTGATATATCTATCTATTTATCGATAAGATGGTAGACCAAGATAAGTAAGTATCTTGGGGTAAATCTATCGTTCGACCTCGGAATCAATGCAGAGATCTTGATGAGTGAGAAGGTCTTCCTCTCTCAATTCCACTGCTTTATGCGTAAATTTGGGAAAGTAAATCAAAAGATATTGAGTCACCTTTTTAGAACCTCTTGTCTCTCGTTTTATGAGTCCTGTTTGTGGAGTGATATTAGAGATTGCTCTGGGAGTTTCAGAGCTTTGTATACTCACTTTCATAATGCTCTGAAGGGTATTCTCAATTATTCGACTAGGGAAAGTACTCATTACGTATGCTCTCAGGGAAATTTCCTAACATTTCACTATTTCATAAATAAAATAAGATTAAACTTTCCATTCAAAATTTATAATTCCCTGAGCCATTGCATAAAAACTCCAGGACACTGGATGACGCAAAATAAATAGCTGAGAAATACTAAAACATTGAAGACCTATTTGAAAATGATTAGGATACGATTATGCCAGAATCCATTTCATTCAGGTGAGGAAGGATACCGTTATTTATATATATATATATATATATATATATATATATATATATATATATATATATATATATATATATATATATATATAGATATATATATATATATATATATATATAATGAAAAACTCACCAAGTATCACGTGAGGGTAGCAAATGTCGCGCAGGAAAAATTAAATGGTGTTTCCGAGTACTTTCGAACTTTATTAAGTTCTTTATCAAGGATAACTACAAGAAATAATATTATATTAGAGGTATATATACGAAAGAAAAGTATGAAAGAACCGCCTCAAAAACAAGAAATCCCCAATGAGGAAGACGGAAGGGAAAAAGTAAAGATGCACATTAAGAATTACAAGAAGCAGGTAGTAAGGTCAAACTGAGAAGACGGAAAGAGTAACAGATTAAAAGAAATGGAGATAGCCTAACGAGGAAGATTATAAGAAACGAGGAGTGAAAGAGTGGGGAAAATACAATGCACATAACAGAGCAGTGACATAATTTAAAAAACAAAACAATATGGGTCCACATAACTAAAGATTGTGTATAAAACTAAAGACAAAAGTCAGAACTAATTTCTTTAAGTATTAGTCTTTTAATTATAACATTTATTTTATATAAGCCAGGGGAAAGGTTAAAATTATCACATTGGCTTATCAAAGCACATTCATTGATATTTCTTTTTATAGGGTCATTGGAACGATAAATAAATGATAAAATGTTGCTTAATGCTAACGAGATGTTCTTCGTTTTGGACGAAGAACATCTCGTTAACATCAAGCAACATTTCGAGAACTCCGTGCTAAAATTCACTCATGAATTCAGCACGGGCAATAAACTTCCTTTTTGGATGTTGAGGTTCATAACATCAAAAGCAACTACATCACTAAAGTACATACATAGGAGAAGTACGGACATGGGAAGGTGCCTCATTGCAGAGAGTGAATGCCCTGAAAGGTACAAAATAAGAGTAATCGGCTCATACATCCACCGAGCTTATAAATGCTGCTCTACGTGGGAACTTTTCCACCAAGAGATTCCACGAGTAAAGCAAATACTCGTGAATAATGGTTTCTCAAACAGGATGATTGACAAACAACTCCAATCATTTTTAAATAACCATTACAAACATGCTGATAAAACTGAAAGTAATCATGAAGAAGTCAACAAAATCAAAGTGTATTACAGAAACCAGATGTCCACCGCCTATAAAATAGATGAAAAAAACATCAAGGAGATTATTAACCGTAACATCAAGGTTAAAAATCAAACAGATAAAATCCAGCTCATCATTTATTATAAAACAACAAAATCCAGCAATCTTCTGATGAAAAATAACATCTGCCTAAACTCCTCGACCAACATAGTTTACGAGTTCATCTGCCCCGATAAAACTGCAAGCTTTATAAAAACTCTAAATATATTGACATGACAACTACCACACTTTCGAGACGGTTAATTATGCATCTACAAACTGGAGGGCCGAAGAACCATATCGAGAGTGTACATAATATTAACCTAACGAGAGATATGCGCATTGATAACACCATTATTAAAAGAAAAGAGGTTAATAAAGCGAGGCTCAACATCTTAGAAGCCATATTAATAAATGAAGATAAGCCAGCCGGCCATCAACAGTCAAGCGACAAGCTGGAATCGCACATTAAAACTATTTTAAAATCCTTCGCACAGGAGAGGCTCATTTTCTCTAACGTTATGTTTAACCAAGGCGGAATAAATCCCCCTTAAAAATCGTTTTCTTTCCCTTTACTTTCTGCCAGATCCTCACTCAACTTATTACATCGGTAAAGGATGCAAGAACATTTCATAACGCTCTGAAGATGATCGAATACGATCGAAAGCTTGGCAATTTTAGTTTGTTTTTTACTAAAAACATTCAATTAATGAATACTGGACAAGTAATCCACCATCTACAAGATGGAATAGAAAAGATAGTTAGAAAAAGAGAAAGTTGCCAAAGGAAATTAATTAAGGCAAAATACACAATGGTCTTAAACAAAATTTGCATATATATATATATATATATATATATATATATATATATATATATATATATATATATATATATATATATATATATATATATATATATATATATATATATATATATATATATATATATATATATATATATATATTAGGGTGGTCTCCCCCCAAACAAATTTAGGTTTTTATCTCCAAATGCCTGATTGTATTACCACATTGAACAGTAGGTCACATACTCAATTTCATCAAAATCGAACAATATTTACTGGTCGCTATATGGATCTTAACTTATTAGACTGCTGGTAAATTCATTTTTGGGATAGAAATGAACAGTCTTTGCAAATACTAGTTTATTTGAAATAGATCTTGGTGTTAAAAGACAATTTCTTTAAAAAATATTTATATTAAAGTGAAAAGAAAATAATTAAATGGCAAATGATTTCTTTTTGACACAAATTATAACTAAAATTGCTGATTAAACATTGATCCTTTTGAGCATGAGAGAAAATTTTTGTGATGTTTCGCCACAAGTCTGAAAAGCAACTGTTTCTGCTCTTCATCTTTTGTTAGAGATGCATTATACGATTTGATAAGTGTGTCGTAGAATGACTCCCGACGATACCATATATTACACTATTCGTTGAGGGAACTTCCTTAATTATCTTTAGAGTGCGTTTTACTGTCTGGCGGCCGGTATTATGTATCTTCAAAATGCTTAAGAAGTGGAACTGAGCTCAAGGATAATAATATTGCTATCATTAATAAAATAGAGTTTTATTAATAATAACTATCAGCAAACACAAAAACGGAAAATATTGACAAACAGAATGGAAAGGGTCGTGGAGACTCGGGCTAATCCAAGGATTTAAGGGATCAAAAAAGGTAAAACAAATATGGAGTTAAAGAGATGGGATGGTTCGATAAACCATTTAAAGCACAGGATAGAATTGACAAATAAGGGATCAATACTCAAAAGGTGACGCTTGGCTTACGTAACTTCATTAGGGCGCAGTGGAAGGTACTTGAAGGAATATTCGGTCCGCTGGCGAGTTCCAGCCGAAGGGGGGGGATAAAAGGATCCTGACGTGGCGTCTTGGAAAGGAGAACCGTTACTCGACGAACGGCTTGACGAACAATGGCTGTTCTAGGTTGTTCTCTTCTGAACAAAGGGGGGGGGGGATGAGAACCGTCTCTTGTCTACGGGCTCAAGAACAATGGCTGTTCTAATGTTGTTCTCCTTTGAACAACAGGGGGGGTGAGAACCGTTTCTTGGCGAAGGGCTCAAAACGAACAATGGCTGTTCTAATGTTGTTCTCCTTGAACAACAGGGGGGGATGAGAACCGTTTCTTGGCGAAGGGCTCAAAACGAACAATGGCTGTTCTAGGTTGTTCTCTTCTGAACAAAGGGGGGGGGGATGAGAACCGTCTCTTGTCTACGGGCTCAAGAACAATGGCTGTTCTAATGTTGTTCTCCTTGAACAACAGGGGGGGTGAGAACCGTTTCTTGGCGAAGGGCTCAAAACGAACAATGGCTGTTCTAATGTTGTTCTCCTTGAACAACAGGGGGGGGGATGCCTTGGGGACTTGGCGTCACTAAAGGCTCGAACCTTTGGCACTCAAGGAATATTGTCCTCCTTCTGGACAAGTGATGGTGAATCTCGAGGTCGAGGTCCCTTGGCGCACAAAGGGAGAGAGGGTCGTGGTGATGTTTCGCGACGAAAATCTGGATCTCCAATCTGATCTTAGTGGTAAAGTTTCCATATAAATAGCCAGGACATCTCCTTGGCGTGGGGGAGAATGGGGTGGAAGCTTCGAGGGAACGCACAGCTGGGCCAGAGAAAAATGCCTTATCTGTTCATAAGCCTAACTCGATCTGGCGAGGTCGGCGTATGGGGGCAAACGGGGGGACGATAACCTCCTTGTTTAAACATTGGCGTCCGGTAGCTGTTGATAAGACTCCAAGCCTCGAATCGAAGATGCACGTGGGTAGCCTCATGGTTTAAAATAATATGGGATAGGAGTTGAATTTAACACAGATTCAACTCGTTCTATCACAAAGTGCAATACCTCTTTCTGGTGAATCGTTAATAACCATTAAGTTAATCGCTCGACGTTGAAATTCTTGAAAGAATGTATTCTCTTCCCAAGAACTTGGGTTAGTCTTCAGGAATGTATCCTCTGCAAACTTGTATCCATCTTTCATTAGGAGACTGAAGATTAGATTAGGTTTTAGATTTACCAGTTCATGCAAGTCCAACTCCTCGATGTTTTATGTAAGATTCAATCGGCGAACAACTTTGGTGTTTTCATTACGTTGGAGATTGTAGACCATCTTCTGTTTGGTCACATCATTAATTCTATGATCGAAAAACGCAAGATCAATAAGATGTTCTCCAAGATACCAAAAGTGTCTGAAGGGCTGTGGTTGCTTCTTTAGATATTGTCTGATTTGGGTACTTTTGCAAAGTTTTAAGAAGCAGTATGTCATTTGAAGGAGCATTAATTCCAAAATGGGCTTTATTCCAAAAACGCGAGTAGACCAAAGCAATAAAAAGAGAGCACTCTGTAATATTTGCCTTTTCACGTTCCGTTTGTTTCAGTTTATGCTTAAACAAGTATATTTTCAGAACATATATAGCTTCAGCCATCCAGCGTGCATGATGAGTCTTATCAATGCCCTCAAGAAAGATGAGACTGAGTCGCAGCAATTGACGAGATTTCAAAGCTTCCTGAAAATATGGGACCATTTCTCCTCGAAGATTATGCATTACTGGATTGACGAATAAACTGCTATCTGCCTCAAAAAAGAATCCTTTTTAAGTGACGACCATTGTTCTTTGAAACATTCAAAGAGACTTCTATTTGGACCACTTGTAGGCACAAATAAAATATTGCAAGCACATGACAACATAATTTCGAAAATATGAGTATGATGACGGCACGCAATCCAAACAAGCTCCCTTCCTAATACTTCCTCAATTATGGTACAAGCTCCTTTTTGTAGGCCAGTATTTGATGCAGTTGTGTCAAATACAAGGCCTTGAACTTTGTCACGAAGATTCCAGTCATTAATTGATGAAGTGCATGCCATAGCCTTTTCTTCTCCTGTTGCTCGTGTTATTTTTGGCACACCAAGAAGTTTTTTCATTCCATTTACAGAAACTACTATTGCAATTCGTTCTACTGTTTCCTTTGCCCCATGAATAGCAGGTAGGTAGTAGTTTTCCATCGCAGTGAAAAAGGATCGGTCCTTCAACAGACAACGAAGCTTTGTCTTCATTGTATGTTGCCTCTCTTACTTGCTTTCTGGAATGTCGTATAGAACTCCTGGAAAGTTTCATAGCTGCAATATCCTGACCCATGCTTGTGCTATTGATCCAGCAACCATTGTTGCTTTTCTATCCGTAATATTTGCACGATCAAGAACAGCAGCCACACTTGAAGTTGCAAAGATATCTTTTGAATTTGAAGGACTAAATTGTGCATTCTTTTTCCTAGTTGAAGAAGGTCGACAAAACTTTTTGTCTGCCGTAATTAAACTTTCTCCTTCAGATGATGATGAGTCTAAATCTGCATGAGCAGCAGCCTCTGCTTGATTTTTAGAAGTATATACTTTTTCTTTGTATTGTAAACCTTCTTATGTCGATATTTTTTGCGTGATTCCTTGGCTGAAGTAATCTGATCACAGCACGACATACTGCAGGAGAAAGTGTTCTCTCTCTGCATCAACAAAAATTGGCGGTCTTCTTCATTTTTTAACACATTTAAGGCATTTTTTGAGGCTATGTGAAAAGGTTTTGAAAGAGTAGATTCGAAACTACGCTCATTCATTCTACATGAGTACAATTCGGTTTTGCGGTTCTTCTTCAAAGAAAGGTATTCTTCATACAACCTTAAGAGTTTCCTAACGCAAGAGTCTATTCGCTGTGTGGGAATTCATTCGGGTTCTTTCCAATACTTTTATGACTTTTTTGCAAGAGAAGTTGTAACTTTGTGTCAAAGTCATTGTGATAGAACGGGTTGAGGCAGCGTTAGTTTCAACTCCTATCACATATTATTTTAAAACCACGATGCTCCCACACGCATCTTCGCTTCGAAGTTTGGCGCCTTATCACAGCCACCAGATGTCAATGTTTAAACAAGGAGGTTATCGTCCACCCGTTCGCCCCCATACGCCGACCTCGCCAGATTGAGTTAGGCTAATGGGCAGATAAGGCATTGTTCCCAGGCTCGGCTGTGCATTCCCTCGAAGCTCCCACTCCATTGTCCCCCACGTCAAGGGAGTGTCTTGACTATTTAGATGGAAACTTTACCACTAAGAGCAGATTGGAGATCCAGATTTTCGTCGCGAAACATCACCACGACTCTCTCTCACTTTGTGCGCCAAGGGACCTCGACCTCTAGATTCACCATCACTTGTCCAGAAGGAGGACAATATCCCTTGAGTGCCAAGGTTCGAGCCTTTCGTGATGCCAAGTCCTCAAAGCTTCCCCCTCGTTGTTCAGAAAGAGAAAAACGTTAGAACAGCCATTGTTCGTTCGAGCCCCGTTGACAAGAAACGGTTCTCACCCTTTCCCCGTTTTTCAGAAGAGAACAACGTAGAACAGCCATTGTTCTTTTGAGTCCGTTCGCCAAGAAACGGTTCTCACCCTTCCCCCTGGTTGTTCAGAAGAGAACAACATTAGAACAGCAATTGTTCTTAAGCTAGTAGACAAGAGACGGTTCTCACCCCCCCCTGTTGTTCAGAAGAGAACAACGTAGAACAGCCATTGTTCTTCAAGCCGTTCGTCGAGAAACGGTTCTCATTCCCAAGACGCCACGTCAGGATCATCTTATCCCCCCCCCCTTTCGGCTGGAACTCGCCAGCGGACCGAAAATTCCTTCACGTCGCCTTCCACTGCACCACTAGTATAAAGTTACGTAAGCCAAACGTCACCTTTGAGTACTTAACCCTTTTGTCAATTCTATCCTGTGCATTAAATGGTTTAGCGAACCATCCCATCTCTTTAACTCTATATTTGTTTTACCTTTTTAAATCCTTTAATCCTCGGATTAGCCCGAGCCCCCACGACCCTTTTCATTCTCTGCTTATGTCAATATTTTCCGTTTTGTGTTTGTTGATAGTTATTATTAATAAAACTCTATTTTATTAATGATAGCAATATTATTATCCTTGAGCTCAGTTCCACTTCTTAAGCATATCGAAGATACATAATATCGGCCCGCCAGACATTAACGCACTCTAAAGATAATCAAGAAGTTCCCTCAACGAATAGTTATATATGGTATATCGTCGAGAGTCCATTCTACGACAGTCATTGACTCCACTTGATGGAAGTACTGAACAACACGAAGCACATCACCACATGCTGGTAGCCTTGCATATGAAAGCTCACTAGTAGGATGTCCTAAAAGCCAACTGCCGCAGATGAACGAGTACTTCCAGCCATAATATGAAGCAACAGAAATAAAAATATATTGTAACTGAGTGAGCTTACGGTCCCCTCCATTTAGCTATACTTAGAAGATATTTTTTTATACCCTAAGCTATCTAAATATTCAATATTCATGAAAGAATAAGCTTTCATTTGACATAAATAAATATGCTCCTGTGTTTGTAAAAGATTACGGCAGTCATGCTTAATTAAAATATATATATATGTATATATATATATATATATATATATATATATATATTGTGAATTAAAATATAAACATAAAGTGTGTTAACATATAATTCTAATATTCTTTAAGTAAGTCTGATATTGATTTAAAACTGCAAATTATCTATGCATTGAATAAACAAAGTATATTACTTACCTAAATAATTATATATTGTGATAGAATTGCCTAAGGCGGCTTCGCCTCACTTTTCTCACATATTGAAACTCATGCTTCCGACGTGTATCCTGCAAGAAGAGAGTAGCATGGCATTCTCATCACCCTAACATTCCCGAGTATTATCTTCCCCAGCTTCAAGTTTAATCAAGGAGGTTCAATCCCCCGTTTGCCTGCAGGCGTTGATCTGGCCAGATTGAATTAGGCTTATGGGAAGATAAGATTGTTCGAAGCGCTAGCGGGACATTCCATCGAAGTCGCCCATTGCCCCTTCCCCGAGGGGCTGGCTCCGGCTATTTATGCGATAGAATTTCGCATTTGAATCAGATCATGATTATCTTTGCCAGGCATCACGCCGATCCTGTCTCCCTTGTGCACCTAGGAACTCTACCTAGAGAACCCCCTTATTGTCGAAGAGAGGACAATATCATTGAGTGCCAAGGTTCGTGCCCCTCGAGAAGCCAAGTTAACACGGCCCACCCTGTTGTTTAATTGTTCAGAAGAGAACAACTTTAGAACAGTCATTGTTCTTCGAGCCCGTTCGACAAGAAACGGTTCTCGCTTCCCTGATATCACGTCAGTGGTAATTTAAATCCCCCTTTTAACGTTTTTCAAGAGAACGCTTGGTTACACCAATAACCTTAATTGTTCATCCAGAACATCTCCGATATCCTGTCTCAAGGATCGTTCGTACTTCCAAGCCCCACTTCGCTCCCACTCCTTGAAGTCAGTCCTTCCCCCCTCGTTGAAGACAACCCCCCTAAAAAAAACCCTCCTCCTGGGAAGGAAATCGCCAGTCGGACCGAAGCCATTCCTTCAAATCGCCTTCATCTGCACGACAACCTTATAAATACGTAAGCTACGAATTGCATTTAACTATTTAACTTTGTGCCAACGTAACTCCGTGCTTTAACACGGATTTAGCCAACCCTTTCCCTTCTTGTTTGTTTTGTCATTTAAATCTTTCCAAATTTTAATCCACCGCTTAGTCAAATTTATCCTATGACCTTTTTCCTTTCATGTTTATCTCCCATTTTAATCCCCGGTCATGTAAATATTTTCCATGTGTTATTTTTGTTAGATTAATTAATAAAATTCTATTTTATTAATGCTTGCAATATTATTTATCCTTGGGCTCCGTTTCACTTCTTAAGTATATTGAAGATAAATAAGCCCTCTCCAGGCCTATTTATTAACGTAGAGTAATACTCGGCCATCTGATCAAAACCCCGCACTCGAATATAGAATAATCCCCACAAAGAATAGATATATAGTATATCGTTGGGAGCCTTTTCTACGACATATATATATATATATATATATATATATATATATATATATATATATATATGTACTTGCATAAACCAGCACTTTTATTCACTTGTATTACGTCAACTGTTAAACTTCAAACTACAAATGAACAATTAATCAATCCTCGCTGATTTATATAGGAAATGGTGCGATTGCATCACCATTTGAAACGAGGGGGCGTTATTGCGTCATCACTCTACAAATGGGCTCAGAAATCAACAAGCTGAAACAACAATTATTATTGCATCATACGCCGAGTATGTGAATGTCATTTCCCTTTTCAGATATTGCAATATCTTGATTTTTTTGCGAATTATTGTAATTCATAAGGAATGAGTTATCAATGACAAATATATGATAGTTTATAAGTAGCAACCAATAACTACCTACTATGAAAAAGTTCCAATATTTTGACTGAAATTTAAAAATATAGAGACACATAGCGACCTCTAAATATTCACCAATTCAGTCAATATTTTTCATCAGCTCTTTTAACATCCTATAGCATAATTTTAACCAATGTTGAGAACATTTCTAACTAATTTCAATTTTTTGCATATATTTTTGGACCACCCTAATATATATATATATATATATATATATATATATATATATATATATATATATATATATATATATATATATATATATATATATATATATATATATATATATATATATATATATATATATTTATTATATTTATTATATATATATTTATTATATATATATATATATATATATATATATATATATATATATATATATATATATATATATATATATATATATGTTTAAAAGGTTCAATCAAAGGAGGCAAACTTTCTCAACTATGGTGATAAATTTGTTTTTAAACTATGAAAAAGGTAAAACCATTATATGTATACCAGTTTTTTGGGTATAAACCTAAAATAGTATAATCAATTTCAATACTATATAATTTATTTCAGGAAATAAAAATATGTCTATCTATCTATATAAAAGCACTTTTTGGTTAATGACGGGGAAATTAAATGTAAAAATAATACTGTTTGGGAGCATAAGTTCTACTAAAACGGAACTAGTTTCGATATGTAACTTCCTATTATCATCTTCAGCCGTAAACTAAAGGTAATTAAAAAAAAAGAGCTGTAATACTGGAATATATAATCACAGACAACTGACATTAATCCGTAGGTATTAACTTAAGGTGATTAACAATATCCTTTAATATTAAGTTTAAGACATAGGGACTGCATTTATGCTACCCTTCAAACAAAGTGAAATTTTAAATTTATGTCAACTAATGTAGATTCTTCTATAATTTATCTTTTATTATAATCATTACAATGACTATAAAAAAAAAAATCGAATCCTCATTAATTAAAGAAATTCCAAATTTGCATTTGTTTGAGGAGCAGCTGCTTTGCTACATATTTACCTGCGATAAAACTATTGCTAGAGAACATTTTTGGTCAAACAACGAATATTTTGTGATGGTCAACCTTTTAACGAATCGATTAGGATGATAAATTCAATTCTTTTATCCGGGAAAATTCTTTGAAAATTAGAAAAGTCATTGAATATTCTTGGTAATAATAAATAAAGAAAATGAATCTCTAAACCACATGCGCCAAGTGGTTCTCTAAACCCCACAGTAAGATTTGCTTTGCTGTAGAAAGTTTCCTCTTTTCTCCTCAAATCTGAGGGCAGTTACCCTGCATTCATATTTTAATAAAAGAGTCGATTGAAAAATCGAAACCGGATAAAAAATTCCATCTCCATATCTACTCTCAACATTTTGGAAACAAAAAGTAAATAGAAATTTTATATATATATATATATATATATATATATATATATATATATATATATATATATATATATATATATATATATATATATATATATATATATATATATGATAAATAACACTCACATGGAAAATGGAAAAACGATTCCGAGCGCTTTCGTCTTTATTCTAAAAGACCTCTTCATGGAATAACATAGGTTAGGACAGACAATGGCTTAAATAGTAAGGAGTGGGGGGGTTAATACGGCTACTTGCATCAAAACCCTAACTAGGGGGCACAAATTCTTTAAACACTTTAATTTGTGATTTAATATAATTAGATATGATAGGATCTAGGCTAAACAATCTAGGGCTAATATTAAAATTTGGGAAGGTATTAATAGAGTTACACTCCAAAATATTTCTTAAAATGTAGTTTGTACATTTAATAACAGGTTTAGCACTATTCCAATTAATAGTATGATCATTACTATAGATATTTAAAAATAATGCAGATTGTTGACAAAGATTACGAACATTAGTTTGGCGGTGTTTAACTCTAACATTCATTTTTTTACCTCATTTTTCACAATTATTGCAACCAATAGAATATACAATGCCTGGTTTAGGGGGGGGGGGGATTTTTACGAGAAGGCGATGGATAGTGTTTTCATATTTAAAACATTTATGTTCATAGTTTTAGCAAACGAGGTAATTTAATGAAAATTTGGTTGAAAGAAAAAACTAATACATTTTTAGCATTAAATTTAGGAATGTTACGATTAGATTGATAAAATGAACGCTTAGCAGAATTATAACAATTTTTAAGTACGTAGAAAGAGTAACACAAATTTAAACCATTATTATTATATATATATATATATATATATATATATATATATATATATATATATATATATATATATATATATATATGTCCTATCAACCTTTTTTTCCCAATATTCGGGTGAAACAATTCTAAGGGCACAGAGAAACTTGGAAAAGAAAACACTTTTTCTGATACTAATATGGTGATTGGAATAGAAATGGATTTATGAGTCAATGGCTGTAGGTTTTCTATAAATTTCATATTCAAAACCTTGGTCTGTTCGGTGGATCAAAATATCTAAGAAAGGGATGGTGTTATCTTTTTCATTTTCTAAAGTAAATTTAATTGAGGGGACTAACGTGTTGATTTTTTAAAGAAAAGTATTGATATTAAGATCATTAGGCCACAAACAAAGAATATCATCAACATAACGCATCCATGAAATAGGGGTTATGTTGGTCTGGGGAAGTATTTTGGATTAAAAAAACTGCATATATATTAATTAGGTTGAGGAATAAGTTCTTGCGTTTTTTTTAATGTCGTGTTGATTTAAGTTTTGTTGACGTGATTTATGCACATATTAAAAAGCAATAATAAATAATGAGAGCAAAATTTTCAAAGGTTAGGCTACGTCTCTTAACAGCGTAGACTATTAGGCTTTTGCTTAAGCTACGTCTTGAAGTTGAGTAATAAGTCATTGCGGTTTTCGCCCCATTAAGTTGGATGAAGATCGATTGAACGACCTTCTTCATGAAAATCCTCGTCAATCGATTAGAGAATTGGCTGTACAATTGGCGTGTGATCAGAATACTGTAGTGAATCACCTTAATTCGATGGGGAAAGTTCAAAAACTCGTTGCAAGGGTTCTGCACGCTTTGAGCGAAAGCAACAAACTTCAACGCTACACGATTACCACAGGTTTGCTCGCTCGTTACAAGGCTACTCGTGTATATAAGAACAGATTTATTCACCGCATCATCACTGGCGACGAAAAGTAGTGTGTTTATGTCAACATGAACCATCGAAAACAATGGCTTAGCCCAAATAAAAAAACACTTCCGCGATTAAAGCAAGGACTTCATCCACGAAAGACGATGCTGTGTCTGTGGTGGGAATGTGAAGGCATCATTCTTCATGAGCTCCTTGCGAACAACGAGATTGTCAATGCAGAACTCTACGTTCAACAAATGTATCGACTCGCCGAAGCTATTCGTGAAAAGCGACCTCAACGACGTTCTGGAGTCCTACTGCAACACGACAATGCTCGTCCTCACATTGCCAATATGACAAAATACGCCACCCTAACGCCTAATTGGAAAATCCTGTCGCATCCTCCATATTCACCAGACTTGGCTCCATCGTTTTTGCATCTCTTCCGATCGCTCTCCAACAATTTGCGCAGCGTTTCGTTCAATACTGATGTGGAATTATGAACCTGGTAAGACGAATTTTTCGAGTCGAAATCCAGAGATTTTTATTGCAGAGGCATCGAAAAACTAGTTGAACATTGGGAAGTCATAAATAACAACGGAGAATACATTATTGATTAAATTGCATGTTGTTTTCAATTAAAAATGAAACTTTTTCTAAGATTGTTAATGGTAATGAATAAATTTGATGAAACCGCAAAAAACTTATTCCTCAACCCAATAGATTGGCCAATACCAGGGACAAACGGTTGCCCATAGCCAGTCCAAAGATTTGACGGTAATATTTCCCGTCAAAGGTGAATTTACAGTTGTTAATACAAAGGGAAATAAGTTTAATAATAGTGGAAGCCGGTATAGGGAGAACTTTTGTAAAGAGGAGACATACATCGAAACTAACCAAACTAAAATTATCAGGGTAAGGAAGATCATTAAGTTTCCTAATGAGATCGAGATTATTAACGATGTGAGAACAAGAAACGGTCCCCACAAAAGGACTTAGGAGAGAAGCTAACCATTTAGATAGGGTATATGAAACAAACCCAACCGAGCTAATAATGGGACGGATAGGATTTTTCGGCTTATGGGTTTTGATGAAATCATAAAGGTAGGGAAGAGAAAATTGGACGTGAATGAGCAATGAGACCAGAAACAGGAGTTTGTTAGAAGCAAAAGAAAGGGACCTTACAAGAACACTAGAATCAAAGAGAGCAGAGTGCGGCACAATGAAGGCAATCCTTTACCGAGAATACAGAAATAACGCCATCGGGAAAATACTTTTTAAAAATTCCTGGCCGGGACTCAAACCCAGGTCTGTTGATTGCCGGTCAGATGCTCTACCGCTAAGCTACCAGGCACAGTGACTTTACTTCGCTCAAAGCGTTACCCTATCAAGCCCAAATCTTACCGAAAGTCCCACTTGCCTATTTGCTATTCTGATTCCATGTTTCTAATTCCATTTATACATAACATGAATACATTAACTTAATTCGAGTCTTGATGAGGCAAAGAAAAGAGCTAGGGTTTATAAAGGTTGGGTTAGTAAAGCGTTTGCAATTTTTATTTTGGCCTTTTCTAGCAAACTCATCGTAACTTTACTTTTGCGAATTTTGGGGAAAGTTCATTTGTCAACACAACTGGAAGTAGGTCATCCATAAGCAGAGGAATAACGACAGTCTGGAACGTGTTTCCCCCACTTTTACCATGTCGGGAATAGAGAACGCGAGGGTAATTGGTTCGGTATTCTTGACATTATCCGAAATATGTATCACGTAATAATCACACCAAGAATTTAAACAAGGTTAGATTATGTAGCTAATGCATAATTAGAACTCTAAGCTTTTTACGGTTTCTATGTCGACTGATGAATCAAGATAAATTAGGTTTCTCTCTAACTCAAATCGATTAATTTAGATGTTCAGGATATTAAATATTAGAATGATTGACTTGGTCCTAGAGACTGCAATTAATTGTAAATAAATCAAATTGACTGCAATCGTTAGAAATCAATGAAGTTGAGTTAGCAATTGATCGCAGTGACTGCGGGATAAAATCTTATAGAACATCATCCCTGATCGTGATGAAGTCGTTGACTTATCATGTGAGCAGCACCGGCGAGCCCGAAAGTAAGCTGTAAAATTCACAAGGTCAATGATGGTGGCAGAAAGCGGACTTTAGAAGAAGAGCAAAGTGAGAATTTCGTGGAGAGTGCGACAGAAATGACAACAGATACAATTTCGTGACGGTGATTTAACCAGTAGGCAAATTTAAAAAGAGGGTGAGAAGTCATTCTGCTGTGAGAAAGATCACCGGAGACAAAGTCACTTAGGTAAATGGGAGTAAGTAGGAAAGAATTTGAGGCCAACTTTGCCTTGAAGATGGCGACAGCAGAACAGCAAATCCAGAGTGAGATTGTCAAGTGAGAGAGAATGGCAAATTGAGGTCTTCAGGCTATAAATAATGAGGAATAATTTTAGTTTATAAAGCTATTTATTATTATTTATTAATTTTAGGCAAAAACCAAAGAGAACCTCTCCCCTAGAGCATTTATAGGAAGATAAGTAAAGAATGTGGAGCAAGTAAAACTGGTGTAAGGTATATTGCCGCAGTTCTTATACAGGCATTGGTATGAAGGGCAGTGATTTTACAGATGGCAGCTGTATTATGCTTGCCCATGCTACATCTGACACCCTCTTGCAAGGTACACACTGGAGTTTCATGGGTGTGATGTCAATCCGTCTGGTTTAAGAAGTAGTAAGGACTAGTTCGTCAAGCTCAATGGAATGATGACTAATTGAGATCGTCGAGCGAGACGAAATGACAAATAATTGAGATCTTCAAGAAAACAAAAAGGATAGAAGACTAACTGAAGTCTTCACGAAGGAAACGGGGAAGAACGACTAATTAAGTCATTCATACAAAAGGGAATGACGACTAATTTAGTTCGACAAGCGAGAGCGAATCAATGAGGTAGTAGAACGAGTGAGTATGATGAATAATTGAGCGAAAGGGAATGGAGATAAATTGTGTTCGTGAAGTGAAAAAATTAACGACCAATTTAGTAGTCAAGTGAGGGGGAATAGCGACTGAGTTCGTAAGAGGGAGGGGTGAGGGGAGGTGAGTAATAAGGGTTAAATGAAATTAACAGTGGAAGGGAGTGACGACTAAGTGGCTTCGATAAGTGAGAGAAAAGGTTGAAAAATTGAGTTCGTCAGGGGAAAGGAAATTTCGATTATTTGAAATCGTCAAAAGAAAAGTAATAATGGCTCATTTTTTCGGAACGCGAGAAGGAAAACGGATAAATTGAGATGGTCAAACGAGACAAACTGAGGAATAATTGAGGTTTTCAAGCGAAAGGGAATGCAGGCGAATATAGGTCGTCAAGCGAAAGGGAATCCAGGCGAATATAGGTCTTCAATCACGAAGAAATTGCGACGCTCGATGCTTTTCAGGTGCAGATTATCAGTCAAAAATTGCGATGAGGGAGTCGTTAGCGAGGGAGGCAGTTTCAATTTGAAAAGAGAAAAACGCAAAATCATTGTATTCTACTCTTGGAGAAGTAACTGACCGTATTAAGACTGTTTGTCAAATAAAATAGGTCATTGTGAGGCGCCTCACCGTATTTGTTTCCGATTTGTTCTGTTGGTAGTCCTTATTGGTCTCTTTATCTGTGGTAAGTTGTGAACCTGAAGTGAGTTGGTGGTAGTCTCGTGGAGGAAAAGTGAAGCATCACCGCAGAAAAACACCGTGAGGTTTTTTTTATCCTCTGAGTAAAGTAAGGGCCTCATGAATAAGAGGAAGAGGAGCTACTACTAGTGGATATTATATATCCAGCCACCATCTTCCATCGATGATGGTGTTGTATCTTTCTGGTCGGGAAATGCACCTCTTTCCCGTTCGTTGATCAGTCATCCTTTGTTTGTATACAAGTCTGGCTGTGGTGTACTTGCCGGTCGAAAAGCATCATTCTTTTTATATTAAGATGTCTACAGAAAAATAGACGCCCTATTTTTCTTTAAATACGTGAAAAATTGGAAATAGAAAGAACCAAGGAATTCAACAGTCCATTTCTCCCAAATTTATCCAATTCGGAAAATTCAGCAGTGGAATCGTCACTCTTAATATTATATTTGCAACTTTATATAAAACTAATATTTGAGTTGCGCATAGATTGAAGGTTACTTTACAGAGGATATAATTTGTATCTACACAAAATAATGTTTTTAATTGAATATAACTGGAAACTGACGAATTAATCATACTTTTGAAAAAGTGCTTTATAAGGAAGATATTAAAGAGTGAAGAGAAAATGAATGGAAGATCCAAAGACATAAGAGATGAGACTAATGTGGAAGTAATAATATTAAACAATACTCGTATGGCGCTCTTTAATGCTATAGATGTTCAAAGAGTGCCTGATTAACGAGTAAGGGAAAGATTGAGAGAAGTGGGTGTTCAAGGCACGTTTGAACGCAATAATGGATGGGGATGGGAGTATTGCAGCAAGGCAGGTCATTCCACACATCAGGAGCACGATTAAATGAGTACCTTAAAAATTCGATCTTTCCTTCGTCAGAATGGTATAAGCATAGAGTAGCAAAATCAGATTTTTGGAAAGAGAAGAAAAATTGAGGAATGTTTAAACTATTAAACCTTAAATTAGAAAAAGATGGACCAAAATAGCCTTGCAAGGAAACAAACCCGTGATAATGAAAATGAGTATACCGGGAGAGTTGCGCGCATTCCTGTTTCCTAGTGCTCAAAGTATTCAACTACTTTGCATATTCTGGCTATATACCTTTTCGCTTCCTCTAACTTTACCACTTTTAACACAATCCATTTTTTCAAAACCTTTCAGTAAGATGACCTCGTCAGCTTCTGTTTTCCTTGAAAAATTACATGTTACTAATTTTTATGCCGCCTCTTTTCCTCTTTTGCCACCATGCAATCGTTGCCCATTTGCTTACGTCCTTCCACCCTGGAATTTTACATCTCTTCTGAATGAGATTGACTCATTCGAAACAATATTAATTAACTACCCAATCAATTTGTTTTCACTACTACGATTGGTCCCACTACTACTGGCGCTACCTGGATAATTGGTTCCTCTACTACTGAGACTACCTTGGCGTTTGACAGATGATTTCGCTGAAGTAGTTACGCGAAAAGGAGTTGCCGAGTGAGCCTTAAGGGCATGTGTTCATGCTTACAGGGCATTAGCCGCTCACCAAGTACAAGCAGAAAGATAAAGTAACTTGTCAAACCCAAAACGTTTAGTGGTTTATTGTAACTGCAAGACGAGGAACTAAGTTCTCTCGGCCTAAATAGAAATAAGGAGAGGTCCAACAAGAAGGTGCTCAGATATCTGCCAGGATAAAATAATACGAAGAATGCTTCCTCAAATATATTAAATAAATATAGTGCGCAATGAGGTCACAAATATCACAGGATTAAACCACTAACCACAACACGTCGTTATAAAATAAACATTGCTACTCCTGAAATTGTACAGGAATATACGCCCGTCTTACGTCCCTTCTAAGTAACTGTAGGTCTCGATAACGAGAACCAAAGGATGGGGCACAAGATGAAAAGAAATACTCCAAATACCTGTCACTGAAGTAGTGAGGCAATACACAGATGGTGGTTCTTCTGGAAACAGGGGAGAATCGTAATGAGCCCAGATGTAACCGACTTCCCGGTGAGAGCGACAGACAGGTAATGGCAACCAATACTAGCAGGTGTTTGGTTAGACAGTGTAGGTAAGAGTACGTCCTCTATGAACCAATTCCTGATCGGCTCTGAATTTCCGCGTGTCAGGGAGTCCTATGTATAACCTTTGCTGGGAGTGTGTACATGACAAAATGCATTCCGGTTTTCAACTCACCACCCCGCGCCTCCCAGCAGCAACGAGATTATTTTCTAGTGCGTTGTGAGCTACGTAGTAGTTTACCTTTACACTTATCTTTTCTAGTATGGTAGAATTGCTCTATTGTTTAAGGAAGGGTGGTTACATTATGGCATGGTAAATCACGTATGGATGGATTCGTTGGATTCTCAAAATAAAAATAAACAAACTCCGCTGTCCAAAAGGTCGCGTGCTCTCACTTATTCTGATTTATGAGCTTACTACTTAAAAGAAATTCAATAATTCTTTGACTAACCTTGGGAAGACTTTGGCAATTATTCCATTTGAAAGGGAATGTAAAACAACATACGGGTCTCAAATTTAATTAAAATTGGTTGAATAGTTATGAGGTTATTGCCAAATAATTCCTCGGCTAACGTTAAGAGGATTTTGGCAATTATATCATTCGAAAGAGAATGTTAAACAATAAAAGTTTTTCAAATTTCGTTAGAATCGGCCTAATAGTTATGATGTTATTGCCAAAATAAAATAATTCCCGGCCGAACGTTGGGAAGTCTTTGGCAATTATATCATTCGAAAGAGAATGTACAACAACATAAGGGTTTTAAACTTCGTTAGAATGGGCCGAATAGTTATGATGTTATTTCCAAAACAAAATAATTCCCTGGCTAATCTTGGGAGATAATATAAAACAACATATAGTTTTCAAATTTCGTTAGAATCAGCAAATAGTTACATTGTAATTACCCAACCCCCCCCCCAAAAGAAAAATAAAGAAACGTGGACCAACCGCCTGATCAACCGACATAGTGAGATGTAAAGTCGCCCACGACTAGACTCGCATCCGACTAAAAACCTCAAAACGTTTCCATCCTTAGCGTAATGACAACTGGAAAATCTTCGGAAAGTACTCCATACTGATAAATGTCCCCTCCTTTGTCTCGAAACGGGGTATAATTTATGTAGCGACAGAATAATCTATATTAGAACTACTGCCTGTTCAGGACGTTAACCTTAAGCTTGCCCCCTCCTAATAATCCTCTCCAATGTAAGAATCGTCCAATGTCTTTGACTCTGGAAAATGACATGTCATCAGTCCGTAGCTAAAGAAGGTACAGAAGAGTGGCGAGCTCTATCAGTTCCTAGGGACCCAAGTAATCTATTTTTAGTGATATATAAACGATGTAGCTTCCACGCCTTTCTTCTTTCACTAACTAACTCCATCACTTTCATTACTAACCAGTTTTTAAACACTTTCTTTTGGGCTTTTCCTCGGCAGCTTACATTTAAAAAATAAAAGAGAAAACTTTTTGTCTGAGAGGAGGTTTGGCTAGAAAGAGGTGTGTGAGTCCTTATCTTTCGCGTCTCATTTCTCATAAAATTTGGCTCATCGATTGTCAGGAGGCGATTTGTAGCTTTAAACTACAGGGTGAGGACGGTATTTGTTCACATGATGACTGCCTTATGGAAAAATAAAACAGGGTTTTGATTTTGGGAAATATTTTGGTAAAATTTCGGTCAGTATGTCTTTATGACAAGTCCTGTCGATCTCACTCGATGAACTCGCCTGTGTTCTGGATGACAGTGTCCAGGCAACCTCGGAACCGGCCACAGGCCTTCGTCACTATAACGTTCCACCGCCCTTCTTCTCACGAAGAACTCAAGAGGATTGCAGTCAGGTGAGTTGGTAGGCCATATGTGAGGTGCTGTGTGATCGAAGAAATTCTTCGACAGACAGGCCTGGGTTTTCCAACTATTATGCTAGGGCGCAGAATCTTGCTGCCAAATACAAAACCTCTTCGCGACTACCCGTTCGATCCAAGACTTCGCAACCTCCCTCAGAACACGGATGTAGCTGTCGGTTTTAGCCTGAGACTCCAGGGAAGAAGTGTGGTGGCATGACGTCACCTTTACTACTGACGATACCGAAGACCATGAAGGTTGTTCGAAATTTAATCTACTTGATTATAATCACGTACCACCTGTTGTTCTGTCAGTCGATCTTTTGATTCTGGCAGAAATTCTTCTTGTCGGAGAAGAAGCACAACATGTCTGACTCCAAAAGTTAATTCAACTTTTTGATTAGCTTCTTGGCGTGCTTGAATCAATTTTCTTAAATCTCCCTAGAAAGAAATTGTCCCTTTCTCATCTTGTATGAGAGGTAACGAATGTCCTTATGTACCACAAGCCTAATGAGCTTTTTATCCACACCTTTTCCCCTGGTAATGGCATGCATCGAATTTATGTGATCAATGCTGATAATCTCTTGGGTTTCAGCCATGAATTCCGGGGTTCTGATAATGTCACCTCGTAGTCGATTCCCAAATCTTGTAACTTCTGACCTTTTCCACCATCATTCTGCTGACCTTGAGGAAGATTGAAATATTCTTGTTTTTCATTTCAAGGAGTAATCCATGCTTCTTCCACAAATTGGCGGATTAAAAAATTTCCATGAATAATTTATTCTGCCAAAAAATAAAGAAAAAATTGTTATTGTTTTTTCGAAGAAAAAGATAGTGAACTACGGTAAGAAATATATGAGTAAAATTAGCAGTTGAAAATCATGAACCTATACTGTCTCCATCCTGTCTAACTATTTTATCATAGTTTCTATTCATATCTATTCTGATTTTTTTTTCTCTGCTTTCAAGAATTATAGCTTTTTTAATTTTTAATTTAATGAAGATCTACAATACTGAGAATCAGCTATTTTAACAAACCTGAGCAAGGGGGAAGGTTTTGGTTGTGTAATTCGAAGACATTAAAATATGGCGATGGGGAAAGTTTTGGGAGAGCGTAGCGCTTGTAGGCCTGGAAAGGAAGTCTTCTTCTGTTACGCGTGTGATAATTATTTGTGCTCGATAGAGTTTAGGTTCGATGGGATGGGGTTCTAGATGAGATCGATGTGGCAGCATAACTGTAAAAGGAGGAAATAACATCTCTGTTGTGCTTCTGTCTTTACCGCTGCGAGAGGACCATTGTATTTTAATGATGTGAGTGTGTAATTTTGTTGACTGAAAGCTCGAAGTATTTCTTGCTCAAGGAGAAAAACCTTTAAACTACATGTTTATCTTCTGTTCGTCATTATGTACACACCAGGAGTATGGGGATAGAACCGTCGAGAGGAGTATAATTTGCTTCTTTGTTTCATCGGAAAATCAAAGTCAGAAGAAATTTGCTTATTTCAGGTTCGAAGTTAAATTATTCTGCTATTTCATTACTCCATCTTTACTTCTTCTTATTTTACTTCTCTTATTTCTATGATATACTAGTCACTCTTCCTAAAGTACGTTTAAGTTCGTCTACTACTTCTTTCTACCTCATTTGTAATTTCTTCTCTTGCCTCATCTTAACTCAATTATAACATTTTCCAGTGCTTTCTTCCAACATTTGTTTAGATTTTTTATTTTTAGCCCTAACTCATTTTTAAGGTCTTTCGCATCTTTTCACTAAAAATGATTTAGAATTAATATTTACATTTTCATAACACATATTTACGATATACATTTTCCTAACTCATTTCTAGCTTTTTTACTGTTTTTACCAAACTTCCCTTAAAAATCCCTCTTTTTTCGTTCTTTTTTCTTAATTCATTTTTTAGTTATTCCTACTACCCTAAGTCAATTTCGAAAGCATCGGCTCACTTTAGAAAGATCATTTAAATGATCTGTTGTTTCATTGTTTTAGCTCCAATATATGGTGGTCCCCTACCATTTCCTTATCAATTTTAAGATGGTCTATTGCCTAAATCATTTGTGACCCGCTGCCGTTTCCTTCATCTTTTTTAGGATTTGTTACTGTTCTTTACCAACTATTTTTTAAGACTCATTACTGTTTCTTCCAAACTCTTTTATATCATCTTACTTTCTTTATGTCATTTAGAAGATATATTTCCTTCACCTACGTTTCAAATTCTGTTAGTGCTTCAGCCAAACATAGATTTGAGATCCTTTCTGCATTCTCCGAACCCATTTTTAAGATCTTCTACGTCACGGCTAATTTATTTTCAAGATTTTCTATTGCTTTTGCCTAATTCTGTTTTAATCTTCTATTGCTTTCCTATAATATACTTTTAAAACAACATTGCTGCTGCGTAATTCACTTTTCGGAATTTCAACTGATTTCTCCTAATTCAATTTTAAGATTTACTATATTCTTCCGATCTATTTTAAAGCGCTTCCACTGCTTCCACCTAACTCATTTTTAAGGTCCTGTCGTGCTTTTTCGTGCCTTATTTTAAATATTAACTACCCTCCCTTTAAGATATTTTCTCGATATTCTACTTTATTTTCCTCAGTTATTCTTTGATTTCTACGGCTTTTTCCTAGCGCAATTAAGTGACCATTTATTTAATTTTGGTGACTTTCAATTTTACAATCTTTTACGGCCTTTTCTTCTCCCTACTTTCCAGACTAATTTTACTTCATTTTACCTGTTTTTTTTCTATATTTCTATTTATTTTTATTTCTTAGGGACTTTTATTAAATTTGTAAAGAAAATTTCATAATTTGATTTCGTTTTTTTTTCTAGATAGAAATTTTAATAAATTTCAGTTGTGGTCCGGAGTGTTTATTCGCTATAATGGACTAATTCGGCATTTTTTCAACGTTTAATGAGGAAAATCTTTGGTATTTGGAAATTAGCAAAATTAGGAAATTGTGGTCTGGGATTTCTTAGATATTTATTTATTAAAGTACCAAATTATGTATAGTTTATTTTAGAAAATATTTTATCCTCGTTATTCCTAGACAATCACAAGTAATAATGTTTTTGATGGCATTGAGGCCCTGACAAGAGGGGGCGGCGTCTCGCTTCAAATCTGTCTGGTTTCATTTTTTAACGGAACCTCGGTCGGATGAGGCTAAGAAAATATGCAAAATTCTCGCTTTAACAAGATTAAATTGGGATTGCGTTTTAATTATTGACTACTTATAATTACTTTTATTTACTGTTCACCTTTAATGCGCCCTTTCCTTCCCCAATCAGCTAGGGTTGATTACCAGTTTTACTTTTTATTTAACCATTTTCTCGTACAGATAACTTCTTGATTTTCTGTTTATCGTCATATTTCGGTTTTAAGCACATTAGAGACTTTTTGGGAGGTCCCAAATTTTGACAGGGGACTAACGCTTCTTAGTTTTGATATGAGTACATATGGACACTTTTCTCTGTTGATTTTCTCGCTCTTTTCATTCACCATAAGTTGTCTCCACCTTTTCCTCACAACCTTTCACACAATTTAACTTCTTCTAAATTCATCAATTTCTTTTCCAAAACTTTCTGAAGAGATCTTTTTGTCGATTTTGTAATATTATAAATAAAACCCCCACCGATTTCCCTTGAAATAAAATTAGCAGTAACGACCAGGCCATTAACTATAGATTTCTGCAGCTGACATTCCCATTGAATGGTCCAAAAGCTCTCGTTAAATATGGTCAATATTTTGCCAATTATCTCTCCTCTTCCATTCTGGATTCCTTCCATAAGCCGCACTTCAATATAACTCTTGACCGCAAATTTTTCCTTTTCAGAATTGTAAATTTGATTCCATATCGCTTAAGTGGTTTGCCTGGTACTTTTTCTTGCAGGAGTGGCGGGAGTCGGAGTGTTGCTACCCTTAGCACCGAAGACTATCCCCACTCCAAGTGCTGCCCCAATGGAGGAGAGGAAAGGGATCAGCAAAAATCTCCTGTCTGAGACACGCGTATGAGGACAGGTGAGTAAACAGCCTTAAAATTTTAAGAAGGTTAGGCAAGATATTTGTTTTCATTATTTGTGGCGGACGAGAAAATTAATGGAATTCAACTATCATTTATTTATAATGAAAACCAAGGGCTGTTGGACCTTTTGGGTTTGTTTGAGGCTGTGCAATTTAAATAAAAAAATATCAATGGTGCAGTTCTACACGCTTATTTCAAAAACCAAATTTATTTTTTGGAGAAACGGATGATTAAAAAGTTATGGTTCAGTTGTAATCTACTTTTTCGCTCATGGTAGGGGAGAAGCTTTTAGATATTTAAATCAAAAGATGGGACAGGGTATGGTTTGCTTAAGTTAGATTGTGTTATGTTAATTAAGTATAGAATCTTTAAAATATTTGCATTGATATCAGAGCTTATTTTCCTATTTTCACTATATTCTCTTAATAATTTTTTGGTGGCTTATGCATTATTTCCATCCATTATAGTCGATGTGTATTTTTATTTGTAATCGTTCTGATCGTATCGATCTCACAATAACTGGCAAAGTTTGGTATAATGGAAATATAAGACTGATTCTTTTGTATTAGTCTTATTTAGAAATCTTGGTTCATGTCAAGAATCGGAAACTCAATATAAATATCATTTAAAGGAAAAATAAGACATAACTGATCTTCACTTTGATTAAAATGAACGGTATATTAATTTATTAAAAAAGGAATTGAGTGTCAATTGCGTTACAGAAATTAATTAATCATAATTCCTTCGATCCATTTGAACTTATGTAAGGAACCTGGAATTAATTCGCCTTTGCATCCTTACATTTTGTTCAATTTCGCTCTATGTCTTCCCTAATGAAATTAAATATGTTGTGTCTGAAAGCTTTTCTGTGGATTAACGTAGTGGTTATGTGTTCTGTGCAGGGAATGTAAATTACTGGGCATATTTTTGTGGGTTCGCTATTCATCACGATGGATAACATAGGTCTCCAAAATAGAGTTTTGGAAAATAGTTTGTGTAATTTTATGCTTATTTTCATCTTTCTAATTTGGAATATCATCACCTTTTCGAATTCTGTAACGTTTCCTTTCTAACATAATGACGATGAATTTACGAAAGATTATGCGTAAATAAAATTGTGAGAAGACAAAAGAAAACTGCTTTGCAAATTGTGTCTGTTGCTTTACTTAGTAAAGAGGAAAGGAAAAAAAAATGTAATCCAAAGAAAAAAATATTTCTTTTATTCATTTGTAAGGTCAATATAAACTTAAAAGTTCTTCTTTCTCACTTCAAAAATACACTAGCAACTTTTCAAATGATCAGTATTTGGTGGCATCTCTTGATGCAACATCCAGCAATAGTCGCCATCAAATTGACATTTCATCTTTCTTAGTATTTTTTCTCTGTTTCCTTTATATCTTGATGGAATCTTTCCTCCTTTCCTTCATTCACATTTCCCAGAATTGCGGAAATTTATCTATATGTGTATCTAAGAAATAAATTTTAAGAATTTTTCCCAGCATTATCCTTACAATGTCTTTTTTTAGCTTGGATCCTAATAATTACACTAAAAGTTCATATCACATCTTTCAAGCCGATGCCTTGAACCTTTTTCAGCATCACTAACAGAGTTTTTGAAGTTTAATCCTTGACCAGTTTTCTTATATCTGTTTCAACAAATACAGCCTCTTTAAGACTAACATCAGATATACCAGGAAGCTTGCTACACAAGTACTAGAAACCTTCTTCATCACGTAGCAAGGCCTCACAAATTGTTTCATTGCGCCAAGTTTTATATGTAGTGTGGATACAAAACCCCTTTTAAATTCACCAAACTTTCTTTAAAATTGCTTCTGACACTAATAGAGGTTCCTGGCTCTGCCCTCACACTAAGACACGAAACGAGGACACTTTCTTTAGCTTGACTACTGTTCAAATAGCATTCATATTATTTTCAAATCATTCCAAATCATCCAGGTATGATCATTGTAATTGATCCTGTTTATGTGAAACACAAACTTCTTGCTTTTCATGTTTCCCTGTACAAAATGACTAATACGCTGTTTTGAGAAAGTGTATGGTTTTTTGTTCCTTCCTATTAGCAAATTCGCCACATATGAGGCAAAGATGGCCTGGCTGATTAAATATCCTCTAATAGCCATCTTTGTTTCTAATAACGTTTCAGTTCTGTAAAGAAAAGAGAGAGAGAGAGACAGAGAGAGGGGTATCAACTTCTTGATACGAAGTTGGGACAAAACCGGTTTTGTTTTGTAAAGAAACGTTTCATTTACGATCATCTTTTAATTTTATAAGCAAACATTTGAAAATGAATAAAATTCAAGTAATAAATATGAAAAACATTTCGTGCACACCTATGTAATTTATTTATCTCGCTACTTTTTCGATTATTGGCAAAAGCGTTTCTAGGTTTCTATGTTCAAATACTTTCATATACCCAACTTCTAGTGAAGAAATAGCTTCTACTAAGTCAAACACCAAATTTGATTTCTTGAGAGCTGATCTCGATGTAATTTTTCAAATGTTATGGTCAGTTAACATAGGTTAAATTAATCGTACCTAAACCTACAGTCTGAGTTTATGAGAAAGCTCTTTTCACCTTCCCAAACCTAAATTTACCATGTCAAAAGAGCGACGCACAAACTTCTCTTTTCAAAACTGGCCACCACTTCAGGGGTTGAGTTCTCTATTCCTGAAAGGATCCGAAATTTGAAGTAGGAAGAAAATTGAGTTTCAGATGTTGATTCTTTTCCTTGTTTACCAGCTTGGAGAGCAACAACTCGCCTATAATTATGATAAATTAATTATAAACAGTACTAAACTAATTCAAGTGTGTGGTTGAGTCATTACTAATTTGAAAGTTACTTCAGATGTCGGTATTCAGCCAAAACTACAATAAAGGGATTCATCTTAGCAAAGAGCCGTCTTTAATGCGGACCTAGGTCAGGTACAAGGGAGTTAAGTATTCTCTGCTTTTTACAACTAAAAATATGTGCCTTACATGCAGTTAGTTTCACTGCCTCCAAACTTAGCCATATGTTTGAACGACTTAAAAACGTTCTTGAGGAGATATCTCGTTTGGTTCTCTCTTTACCTGTTTAAATAAATCACCCTCAAAAAATGAGATTCATTTTATACGCCGGATTCCAATAAAGAAGTTGTTTGGCATCACTTCTCTTTTTCATTTTATCTATTTAAATCTTCTATTAGAGTTACGCAACATGGTTGTCCGTGCTTGACTTGACACTCATTTGGGGATGTAGTTTACCCAGGCGGATCTTCATAGGGAATTGAGGAAGACACGTCAGAGTTGTTCTCGCCCAATCTCAGAGTCGTTTTCGGTTTATTGTTGCTGTCTTATGAGTGAGAGTCGTTCTACATCAATTTTCGAGACTCCAATTCCGAGGTCAAACAACTGATGCAATTAATGTTGCAAATTTTTCCACAGAATTCACTATTTTTTTGGTTAACTCTGTGAGAAGAATTCTGAGATTGGAAAGTATTGGCCCCTGGAACAGCCTATTGTCAAAGTGAGAGTGAATGTAATTATTCCCTTTGAGAACTCTTCAATTTTGCATACTTTTCGATGCCCTCTCGGATGAAAACAATTCCCGATAAATTAAGGTTTGTTCTTCACCTTTTAACCATTCAAACAGCTAATTATATTTAGTCTAAGTAATTTTGGTGGAAAAGATGATGGAGTTGGAACCTTGGATATTCCTCTTTTTCGGAATCAACGAGGTTGCTGGTATGTAGAGCAGAATTTAAATCTTAGCCAAAACCATTCAATGGACCAGTGTCTTATTTTTTTCCAGATTGTTCACCTCGTAGAGATCAACAAGGTAGGCGCAACCTTCAGCCAGGTAATTTTCTTTATTTTTCTTTCTCACCTTTTAAGGATTTTGGCAAAGTTTCATGTTTTTCTCCCATTTATGGGGAGCTAAGCCATTGAATTTGAAGTGCAACGCGCTTGGTGCAAACTAGAAATCCTCACTGGCTCTTGTTTTCAACTAAACCTTATATTTATACTCTATGAAATCTCTCAGGTCCAATACCTTCTAAAGTTCAGAATGACGCAGCAAATCACCAAAGTCGTGCAATTTGAGCGCTTCTGAAATCTCCGCCAGCGGACGAATATCGAGCCTGAAACATTACAGCGAGAGGCACATTGGAGGGTTTGAGTCCACCTCCCTTATGGCAAGGGAAAGTGAAATACGCGATTAAACCTATGCAAAACATCCACAAGGAATCACTAAATCCACATCATAAAAATTGAATTGAGGCAGTTCAAAAAGGTTTTAAATATTTATCATTTTCATCAGTCCTTTGCTTCGCAAAGCGACCAGTCTTCGCTTAGAAACATGGACGACCCGGATCTTTGGTTCTTTACACCCCTAGTAGTCTCCTCTTTGGGCTACTCGAGTTTATTTCTTTTAATCGATTTTCAGACCCTACAGCTTCAGTACTTTTTTTGATGACCGCAATCCTAAAAACTGCGACCCTCACATATTTACTACATAAAAAATCAGCCTTATTCACATATACATCGGTATAGCAAGGAACAAAGCTATGAAAGATCATCATACGCTCTTCTTAAAACAATTTATTGTGGATCCGATTAAGGTCCTTGGCTCCAAATTTCTTTTATATCCCTACTAGAATTTTACGTATTTACTTCTGACTGATCTGCTCCTATCTCCTTAGTTTATTTTATCTTCCATTGCTTTCTCGATAATCAGCAGTACATAAATATTTTTATGAGCCATTATGTTTTAGAACTAAGTCCATTTATATTACGTCCATGAATATGGAACTTCAACTACTACTGGGAATTTTTATCAATTTTCAATAAACTCATCTGAGAAAAACATTATTTCTCTTTCCGCATACGAGATAATTCTGTTGATTTCACTCTGGAGGTAAAGAGAAAAATATATAATAAGAGATATCAAGAATAATTGAGATTATCACTCCGTATCAGAACTCATCCGGAAGTTAAAAAATTATTTGATTAATTTCAGGTCCATTTAAGAATCCTAAAAAAATTTAAAGTTCTTTCACTTCTATCAGGGAGCTTCAAGCTTGAAAGGGGCATAGGATGGGAAGGGATATGTTGATGCCGGCCAATTAATTTTGACGGAAGTGGCTGAAGCTGCTGCTAACGAGTTTGAACTTTTCTATCATTTTAATGATATTTGCACTATTATCCATACATCATGTCGGCGTGTGGTGTGCACGTGTGTTGACCCCATTCCCACCCTCCTCTACTCAGACCCCTCCTCTACTCCGACACCTCTTGGTTCATTATTCTAAGACGATCTTCTCCCATTAAGGATCCTAAATTTTCTTCTTCTTTGTGGCGAGAAAAGAAACCCGGAATTTTAAATTTTTGAGTCATGTTTGATTCGAAAATGAGACACGAATTCAGCTTTAATTAGTAGCATTCGAGAGCACCGAGGCCGGTCCATTCCCACTTTCGAGAAGAAACAGTAATTAGAACGCAACGACGGATTGCTATGCTGTGCTTAGTGATGAAGAGAGAGAGAGAGAGAGGGAAGATGGGGAAAAATGGAATATAAGAGAAGAGAAAATGTACCACGGGTGAAATTTGATCAAAATATCTTCGATAAGGAGTAGTTGAAAAAAAATACATGCCCCTGATTGGCTTCTTTTAAACATATTTAGAAATATAAAGTAGAAAGAAAATTGAAGGGTGGGATATATACGTTCATATATCAATGCCTCTTTGGTTTAAGAGATCGAGGTGCATATGTTTAACATTTGTTCTGGCGGCCGTCAGTGAGGTCACAGCCATCGAAATTGCAAAAGAGTATTTTTTAGGCGAAGTTACTGAAATCAAAATCACCCCTCCCCCCAAAAAAACCCAACACAACAGCAACAAGAATTGAATTCACCAAAAGACGAACGGCAATACTCAACCTTGAAGGAGGTCCGCCTCTCACCTAACTCTGAACATAAAATTAACAATTAAAATAATTAAATACTATGGGAGAGAACCCAAGTCTGTCAAAAACTCAACATTTATTGATTTCTATCATACATCAACTTTCTCACGCAGGATGTTAGAGAAGTTGTGAGGAAACCAACTGAAGTTCATTCACTCGGATTTACGAAAGATACCATCTGACCAGATCTTGTTGTTTATAGTTGAAGAAATGGGATGCTTCACCCACTTATGGGTAGAAAGATAGCGAACATGACATCATCTAGACCAGGTGCTTTATTCGCACATGAAGAGAGAAATTAAAACAACTTTGCTCAATGAAAACAAGCCGAAGGTTTTACTCGTCCAGATGTAAAATAAAGTCAACTACCTTCGGCGACCACGCAACGTCCTTCCCATTCTAGTGAAGCAGCATCCAGGCTACACAATGCGCAATAATCGTACACCAAAGAGTTTGTACAGGACTCAGATCCCGATATGGTGTCCCGCCTTAATGGAAGACCGAAATGAGGTCCAAATAGAACATCTCACGAATGTTCCTGATATCCCTCTGAAGCTCTGTAAGAGGGGTTATACAATTAATTAAAAACAAGAATATCCTCCAAAAAGGAGCGGTGATCTTGTTTCGATCGAAATCAAAGTAATTCTGGAAAAGGGACGGCGCTTGTAACGGTTTAGATTTATCTGTAGATGATCGAGCAATTTGGACCTGGTTTTCTCCATTTTCTTCGCTCCTGTCAGTTCGCCCTAAGGCCGTATGAGCTTACCTTGCCCTGATCCATCACCGCAATGACAAAATTCCAGCCAATCTTACTATGTTTGCCTCTGGAAGGAGAAGCTATCTTGGGTATTTCGGTTGGCACCACTTTCCCCAAGATGGGTCTAACTTAAAGTGAGATCAGGCTCCGGAGCTTCATCCGACAAGCTACAATCCTTCCAACGGCAAGAATCTCGACCTCCATAGTATAGGTCACGAACGGCTATGGAGTGGCCTCATTTGAGGCATACCCCTTGAATCTGGACGTGATCTTGCCACTAATAAAAGGTGAGCCGTCACTCGTTACGACCCTCCCGACACAAAGGTGGGATGATACTGCGTTTGTAGGCGGTGTGATTATAATTGAGGGCACGCAGCTTCATTCAATTGTGATAGTGATATAAATTGTACTAAAGAAATTACCTGCCACCTAAGGATAAACTATTTCCTTTCAGGGAGATGGGAGGTATAGAAAATGTCTCCATACATACTATAATAATTTACACAAACAAGACATCGAGCCTTGAGATAGAATAGAAAATGTCAGTCCGAAAAAAGTTCTTATTCTTTGGTCCCATAAAGAATGGAGCCCGCTTAATCACTCGATATATCAAATGGAAGCATGGGAGAGGCTTGGGGGCTCGCTACCCTCCATACTCTATGCATTCCCCAGTCATTTGGATTTCGGACTCGAAGTGAATAGGGACCTCGCTATGTATTCCTCTATTTGCCAGAATTAAAATACAAGACTTGAAACGCACCCAGCTCCCAGAACTACTCTAATTAGTAATAAAAATTGTTGAGAGATTTAGAATATGGTAGATAGTGAAGGAAAGAAAAATAAGGTTAGGGGTGTTTAATACGAAGTAAAGTGAGTAATCACCTACCATTACCTAACCTCTGTTGCACTGAGGCGGAGATGGCCTGGCTGTCCGACAGGTGCCAGGTGTAATAATTGGTGCGCTTTTAAACCAGGTTTCCTGTATTTCTTTTTCTAGTGTTATATTTTTCACACGCATGTGTTCGGAAATCTGTGGAGAGGTCAAATGAAGCAGCAAGTCACCAATGGGGGAAATTTTGGCGCTTCCAAATCTCCGGCAGAGAACGTTAATCAAACCTTGTATCCTCACCTACCGAGACACCTAAAACACCCTATTATGCTTCTCCAATCAGCGTGCGACACATAAAGGGGTTAGAAATCCTTTAACATTTTATCTCTTAGAGGGAGAGAGTAAAATCCTCTATTAAGCACGAACTTCCCCATGTCATCAAGAAAAAGATCTGAGGCAGTTTAATCGGATTATTGGTCTTTATCCTAACATTAATAATTAATATTATTTTATTTATTTATTTTTTTTCTTATTTGCTCTTTATTCAAGGGATCGGCTATGACTCCGATTTTGAGCACCATCATTTATAGCCTCAGGAAAGCTGTGCATCAATGCTCCTATACAGCTATAGTAGTCTCTTCCTTTGGTTACTCGAGTTCTACATTTTTTACAAGTTTTCACTTCTCTAATTTCAGTACTTTGGATAATAACGCCGTTGATCAAACTCCAGACATGCCCCCAATTTTTCATCCTTTCTTACACGAAATCAACCATATTTTATATACCCATCGGTTATACAAAGACAAAGACCACGAAGCAATAAAACCACCTTCTGATACCAATAATTAGATATCTAATTTGAGTCTTGACGTGATACTCGTAATATGTTTTCTATCTCCTTCCCTGTTTCCGCCTGACGCGATTTTTCCTGGGAACGCATTACTCTCCAAACAGGGAATACGCGACTCACCCGAGTTAGGAATAACTTAAACAGCCCCTCAATATACGCGAAAGTCATTCCTTTCATCACATTGATACGCAGCGAAGACAAAAGCGAAAAACCGTCGTGCGAGACATTAATTTCTCTCTCCTCAATTCAAGCTCACAGGCGCCGCTTATCTCTTGTTGATGAGCTTAGCAACTGGAAGCCGCCAGTACATCTCGATTGTTTGGCAAGTTTCCAAACTCATTTTTTTATAACCTGATTCACTCTGTGCGTTATCACTAATTTTAAAATACAGTAAAATTCACAGTATCAATTCCTGTATTAGCATTGTTTTTCGCAGTTAAAAGTGAAGTGATTTTGAATCCAATACTAATTATACTAATTAAATAATCACTAGCTGTCTATGTTAATAAAGCACTAAATACTTTCTCTTCTTTTTGCAGTATTCCAGAAAAATAAGAACTTAAATTCAGCGACCTCCCAATGCACGCTATGCATTTATTTCCCTAATTGGTTTCTGAGCAGAATTGAAACAAGGGCAAGTCGCTCCAACTCGCATATACTTTAGTGTCAGTAGTGCTTATAA
Source organism: Ceratothoa steindachneri (assembly GCA_963969495.1). Classification (NCBI taxonomy): domain Eukaryota; kingdom Metazoa; phylum Arthropoda; class Malacostraca; order Isopoda; family Cymothoidae; genus Ceratothoa; species Ceratothoa steindachneri. The sequence continues at coordinate 54,849,080 of OZ018317.1, read as the reverse complement.
AATTAGTGTCTTAAGCTTAATGACCTTTGGATGACAGGTTTGCGAAATATTCTCTTTCTTTGATCATTGCTTGGAATAAAAGTTGATTTTACGCACCGCGTTTAACTTGGGGTTTCCGAAAAACGATTAAAATCGTGAGCAATGGAACATACAGAGAATGCTACTGAATTTACTGTCAATTGATTGTACATGTGTGTATCAATAAAGGGAACCCAAGTTATGGATCAGAGAGTGAGGAACCATCTTAGAGATCTATATAGCTGTGGGCAACAAATTTCAGTGTAAAGAAAAAACTTAGATCACATGTGCATTTTATTATGAAGTTGAGTGTATTGAATTCGAATTTGATAACAAAACTTTCCCATCGCCTAACATTTTCTTGTAAATTGCCGATTTAAAAATTATGTTTTCTTTAATTTTATCAAGTAAGACAAAAGCAATGGAGTTTATGATATAATTTTATATTAAATGTGATAATCCAGAAAATGAAGAAGTTTGATAAATTGTCATCATATTTTTTTAGGAGTTATCTTAATTCTTTATACGAGTAGTTACCTCAATTTGATGACGTATCCGATTCATCGTCTTCTCTAAATGCCAACTCAATTTTGACCCCCAAATTACGCTTCATTACATTTCTGTTCTTTTTAACAAGTTCATTGTGTCGGTTATCATTTATCTTCTTTTGATTAATAAGTAAATAGTCAATTCTCACTTTTACCATTGTTCCTTCAGATAACTCAGAAATTAAATGACTTTCAGATAAACTATGTTTTTTAACAGCTTTATGTATATTAGAAAAACATCACAATAACCGTGAAGATTACAGACATTTTTCTCTTGTGCGAATAACAAACAAGGCCAACAAAACACAATATTTTGAATTGAACAACCAGTTAGCCATTCAATGTCATCATACATTTTATTATTAAATTTTTTATTACAACTTTTTTCCAGTTGCAATAATATCTAATGCAGGTGTAGGCCTACGGTCATTTATAATATCTTTCTTTCTATTAAATTCATAAGATGCAAAGCCATTTTTTAAAACATCACAAATTATGCATGAACATACTAATTGCCTATCACTATTTTTGCATTCCATTTTTAAGGGCTAAATAATTAACACGGAAACAAATATCACCTATTCATACAAATGACAATGCAATGCAAAAACTACGTTATTATTCTAGAGGGCAGATGAGTTGCCCTGCCAAATGTCACAATACGCAAGTCCGAAATCTCTTTATATTTCGTTTTTTTATGAATAGGATTATTCTTTCTTCAAAATTAAATAAATTTTTCAAAATTGTTATATATAAAATGTACGAAAACAGTATAAACAGGAGGAAGACGCAAAATCGGGGTATGTATTTCTTTACAGACAGGCGCCAAACAATAATAAAGAGCATCTCTCCATATATTTTAAGATGTTAAAGAAATTATTCAGAATGCAATTTCTTTTTCTGTCGTGATATTGTAGCTTGATGTTTGATATATTACCAAGGCAAGCATTGCTTACCTTGCGTATTAACTAAACATGGGCCTACTTAATAGTTATTTTAAATATTTTAAAATTTTGCTTACCCTAAATTTTCCTCTATACACGGGCCTGGTGTATCTTGATATTATCAATCGTCTGAGTTGCTCGTCTTATTTCTTGGTAGTTCAGAGGGCGGTTGTGGTACAGGAATAGCACTTGAATAACGAACTGGGCGAATAGCAGACTGAAGATCTGGATACATGTGAGATTTTCCTGCCTTTTCTGTTGCGACCTGCAGTGAAATAAAATAAAATCAGACTAAAAATGGATATTAATGGCTGTGATCACTTGCAGAAATAGTCGAAGTTGTAAGGAGCGTGTTATGTAATAGGTAGGCTATTGGCACCAAGTTGCAGGATTTAATAGGCCCAGCAGAAAACTCCACAAAATGGACACGCGGTGGTTTCATTAAATCCTAATGCGCAGGAAATACAAAAAGGGCGAAAGCGAGAAAAGGAAGAAAAGGTCAAGATACTTAAGTCAGCAAGAGGAAACGAATAAACAAACAATTCACGTTTCGGGATAAAATTATCAGAAGACGAAAGTCTACGGAACACCTGAGTAAATAGAAAGTCCAATCAACGGAAATTTTAACACAGTTCTGTGAAATCGGGCCATATAAAAGCTAGATTAGCTGGGTGGAACAAATGAGCCTCGACGATAGATTTGTCACAGACTCGAATCTAGTCGCCTGCAAAGTAACTTCGTGACGTGCTGCTTACCCCGTTATAGGCCAATATTAGAATATAATATCTATTTTGCAACGTCCTTCTTTACCTTGATTACCCTAAACCTTCGTTCGGTAAGCACAGCAAAATAAGAACACTAGGGAGAATTCATCATTAGAGATCATTCATTCAATTCACCTTTCCTATAAATCTGTCACCCCCATAAAATTTACCCCATAACTGGTGTTGACTTCATTTCAACCCCAAAACTGGTGATTTTACAATTTCAAAGTACAATTGATACGTGTCTTGAAAATATATTAAAGACCAGGAAAGAAAACATTGAATCTCCACCTTTAATATCTGTTAAGCAGAAGTAGAAATCCGTTGAATGGTCCTTTGGCTCCCTCCAGACTGTTGGTACGCCAAACATGAGGCCAGCCCTTTTGCTTCCACCTAGGCAGAAAGTGAACTTGTACACTTGACACAACATATGCGAGATGCTCAGCATTTGTCCTGGTCACCCCCTTTACGTCCAGAGTACAGCTCATAAAGTTTCTTCACATGTTTAGTCAAGTGTCTCTTGTATTATCTTAATGTAACTAATCGACATATATAACAGAAACTGTCTGGGGAATTTTTGCATTCCATAGACATTTTAGCTCTGTGTCCTGTAAAGAAAAAACACTGTAGTATGTGAAAAAATATAAATAGGAACAGCAATAAATATTAAAAAAAAGGAAAAATAGGAAGCATTTATAGTAAGTTACAAAATTATCAAGCATTACGTAAGAGTTACCACGGATTTGGACCCATAAAACTAAAGGAATATTGAGCATACTTTCATAAATTTCATAGGTTAGGTTGACAAATACCTTAAGAACACCTAATTAAAATTATATCAAAATCCGTTTATAACTTTTAGAGTTGTCAGTTTCGGCCGAATCCTGTTTGCATTCATCCCTACGGAACCATCAGTGTATTTAATGTAAGTATGATGGTAATTTACGAGAAACTGGAGGGTCGCAGAAAGAGACAGATGTTATATTCGTGATTTACGCAAAAGATAACCTTAAAAAGGTTATTCTATTTCCGTTTTGTTTCATTGTTGTACAGTATAATTAGCGCAGACGTTCTTTTTATTTCCACTGTCAGCTACTGTGATTGAGCGCGATTTAGTCTTATACCCTCCAGCTACTGGTCGATATAAAGCAGTTAAGCAAGTGTTAAAATCGGTCAACACAACTTTCAAGTTTTAACTCTACGGAAGCTAAAGACGCAGGTTCGGTATGCCCCCAGGTGACTCATGGATCTCTTGTGTGCATTGAGGTCCTATATTGACCCCATATATGTTTTCATTACCCATTTCCACTAGATAGTAAAAACGACCCTAAAATCTCCTCGAATTTTATTTCCCCGTGGTAGCCCCTCCCGATTCCCACGTAAGGTGAGTTTGAAGTTTTGGGTTTTAACTTAATATTCTGTAGAAGGATAAGGTCGAAGGGCGACCTCGTGCACTTCGGTACCCACGTGGTCTCCAGATCGCCACATGGAGCGTAAGGGGCGATTCTTATCTACAGCAAGGATGCGGTCTACGCCGTTTTGTTGCACCTCAGCTGCATTTACTTAGGGGCACATTTTCCTCGTCTCGCATGCCCTTACAGCCAGCCTCCTGCATTCCGGCATAGATCAAAGCTCTTCGAACATTCTGAGCTAACTTTATCTCGGTTCCCCAAAGGAGTCGCTGCCTTCCCCCAAGATCGCGCGAGTCGTGGATACTCTTGCCCAGGCAATCCCTGCCCCCAGCGGAGCGTCTATATAATCCTCCGACTTGGTTCAGCAGGCAGCACTGTAGTACGGTAGCAACGGAGTACAGCAGCCCGGCTCAGTACTGTTCCACCTAACATGGCGTGCGAGCAAATGACACGCTCACCCGTCGCGATCGGAGACACTGGCGATTTCGATTCGAAGACGAAGGTTGAATCGACATCCGTGAACTCTGCCATAGTCAATCGGCAAGTATCTGACCAGGAACTCCATCTCCGAAGGCCAAACTACGTGTGCTCCGTCATCCGCTTTGTGAGGTAACCCAGCCTCCCCATCGCAGTCATCGTATCCCGACTGGCCCTTTCTTTCAACGAACACGTAAGCAGTTGCCATCGTTGACGCCTACAGATTTTTCTATAATCTGGTCTACCCAAACTTTCCCATCTTTTGTGTGAGCTTCCGGATTAAAATCCCTTTTTTAATATCCGACCTGAACCCCACCACTAATCCCATTTTTATTCCTCCAGTGATCTGTCTCGTGCCGACATTTAATTTCACATGTACGATCATTCCCTTTAAACTCTGTATCTGTATATATTTCAATTGTATGTATTTGTTAGTAAAGGTATATTTTTGTTAGAGTATTTTTCTTGCAACCCTGAACGAGTACCAGCTATCTGTTAATCTTTCGCCAACTTGCAACCATAATTATTTGTTTTGAAAGGACCCCACCATTAAGATTATAAAATAAATAATAAGTCTTTTGTAATGCGCTCTTCAAGGCCTGAGGCCTTCCTAGAGCGCACGTTGTGCTGAGATGAGAATGGAACCTTCAATGGAAATTCAAGAGGGGGGAGAAGGCAATACTGAAAAGATGCGTTTTCAGGAGACGCTTAAATGTGGTAAGAAAGGAAGAAGACCTGATTTCAGCAGGAAGAGCATTACACAACTTAGGTGCCTTCGGTCCCTCGGGATCGAAGGGACCCAGGGACATGGCGTGGCAAGAGGGCAGAAGAGAGAAAAGACGGGGCCTTGTTGTTTAGGGCCTTAAATGGATTTCAGAAAAGTTGTTGAAATTAGGATTGTGGCCAGGAAGGTTGAAATCACCGAGGATTAGCAGCGAACCAGTTGGGGAGATGCCGGCGAGGAGGTTACTAAATTCATCAAGAAAAAACTCAAGGGAGGAGCTGGGGGGGGGGTAGAGGACTAAGATAGTTAGAGAGGGGGTGGAATCAGATACATTAATGAGCGCCTCAAAAGAAAAAAGAGGGGGAGAGGGCAGATTATTCAGAGGGAAGAAGGCACTGTGAATGAGAGCAACTCCACCACCGCGAGAGTTACGGGAGGTATGGGAGTGGACGTAACGATCAGGGGTAGCGAGATTTAAACATCACTAACCGGCATGGTCGGCTTTCAAACACACTTCGACCAAAGGCATATATATATATATATATATATATATATATATATATATATATATATATATATATATATATTGTAAAGGATAGGACCTCGGATTCCCATGCTTTCCTTTTCTCTTCATAGTTTATGGTGCTTATCGCACGCAGGTCGACCCGCTTCGAGGTAACCATTTTTGGCCTAAACTTCTGCAACTTACCAGTTCAATTTGCGTAGGGGAAGCGAGAATTCTGCCTGATTGCTCCGCTGAATCGTTGTCCGTCACTTATCTTGACATTATTAATTTTGGAGACCCGCACTGGATTCCTTCATGCAGCGAGGATTTTCTGCCATTGATTCCTGCCACATTGTCACTGCCCCTCTGTCGATTGCATCGAATTGTGCTCTTCCAGTTACGTTTGCAAGTGTTCTCCTTGGGAAGCCGTTCACACTGAGTACGTGAAAATTCTCGCCATCTCCTCTTTGGGGAATTCTGTCATCTCGAATTCCTTCTCTCGGATCGTTAGGCCTTCGAATAATCGTTCCCTGTGGTACCGACACCTTTCGTCACGATATCGCCGTCGGTGGGTTTCTCCTCGCCCAAGACCACCATCGCATTCACCCCTATCGACTTGGGTCGAATTTCCTCATCGTCACCGAGCCTCTTTCGCCTGGGTTCCGGACGTTGGTTATTGCTTCACTGCCTTGGTATCTGGTGTTTTGGAGGATCTCTTTCTTCTTACGTCCCGTTTAAATTTATTAAGCATTATAGGTAAGGGACGTAAAACAGGAAGGTTATTCCGGGAACACCTCTCACTAGAGTAGCGAAGCATATTTTCATCTTCAACGGTTCGTGTCGTTTCGGCTTTAAAAGATTTATCCATAGAACCCATTTTAGTATGTGCGAATATCTTTTCGGTTAAAATGACTTGTGGTCCTTCGATGATGTTAAGCATTTGTGACTTTTCTTATGGTTTTATGACCCCTGTATAATTTGCTAACAGTTATTTTTTTCATTTTAATTTTGTTGTAAATGATACTGTAAATACTTTTTGTGCGTGTATTTATTTAACCCCTTGCGAATACCTCATAATTTACCACCATCCTGTTTAATTCTGGTGAATTTCTGGTAGACCTTTAGATCCCTGGTCTTCTATAAATTTTATGTATGTAATTTCTTTGGGCCGTGTGAACCGGGACCATTCCACGACATCATATTCCTATATGAGAAATTCACATATTTCTTGGAAATTTCACCCAAGCCAGCCAGGCGCGTCTCAAAATAAATCATCGTCACCTTCATAAATGCTATCGATCCTCTCACCTTAAGATTTGGCGGGAAAACCCCTGTTGTTAACCCCACACATTCATAACTAAGACTCGCAAATGCGTTTCTCCCTGTTACTTTCGGAAAAAAAAAAAAAAAATCATCCACCCTGTAAAAGAATAACCTCTGACCTCACCAACAATTTCTCGAGAAAATATTTTCCAATTTTCGCAAAAGTCTCCCTTCGTTTAATCGAACCGAAGAAAATCTTCAACAATTACCTTTGAGGAAAGGAAGATTCCTCTTTCAGTGTAATAACGAGAATTCCCACATTCCCCGTCGAATGTCATCTGTGAAGTTTGGCTACCTTCATCGGAAAGTTGGTTCGGATCGTGCCCCACCTGCCTCATTCGGATCGTGCCCCACTTGGCTCATCGCATCTTTCCTCACTCGCCTATTCGCAAGAAGGACATTCCTCGAAGTCATCGAACGTAAGACTGAAACCCTCTCCATTATTAGTATTGCCAAGTTCCCTCTTTTGATCTGAGCCTAGTTACATTAGTCAATTAATTCCATTTGAGAATCTCTCCACATGATAACTACCAAGAGACTATCTCAATTTAAATAATTCCCTTTTGTTTATTATTATTATTCTTATTTTAATCTTTGTAAATAAAATTATATTTTTGTTGTTTCACTTTTAACTAACCTTAAACGCTACTCTCGGCCTATTCAAGTAAATCTCGCCCAACATTTATACTCTCTGTTTGATTATTAAGGATTTGAAACCCAACGCCTCAAGTGTGACCTCCTAGTCGGTCGTTAATCCCTGCGAACAGTCCTTCAACGGTTCGCGTTGCAGTAGGTGATTAAGTCACCCCCTCCACGTAATATAGGAGTAGTGTATGGTATAGAGTGGTTGTACCACGACACACCCCCTTGGCTTAACCGTGGACCTGAAGAAAAAATACAGAGAACGTTGTCTTTCATACGTTGAACCAGTCAAAAACCCTGTTTCAGGTTCATTCTTGAGCAAAATTAACGTGGCACTGGTGGTGTTTTCTCACAAATACAATATACAAATGCCCTCCTGATTCCCATTGTGTCAAAGGTATCAGAGGCTATTTACGGAGCCAAACTCCTAACCCTTTTTGATCTACTACTTGTCCTTAAGGGACGTGGCTAAATTGGCAAGCAGATGGAGGATTCATGTACAGGAAAGATCGTTGCATTTCCATCTGCTATGCCATTACCTTTCTATTGTGGATGACCAATGTACGCTTAGGCCTTCGTTGATTTTTATGAACTATACGAACACTTTAAGTATATCAGATTTTGAAGCATGAAAACACGTTCCTCCCGCCCATTACAACTCTCACATACACGCACTGACAAAGAATGCATCCTAGGAAAAGATGCCCGCCTTATAAGAGCAAATGGGCAGTGCAACAGTATAACATTCCCAAATGTTTAGGCGAATGAGATCTTTTAGCTGTCTCTTGTCGAATGTGACAGATTTTATCCTAATCTCCACGGAAAATCCATATTCTCAAAGGTTTTTTTACTAATCAAGACATAACAACAAATACCTGTTGACCAGAATTCAATCCACAATACTGCTATTATATCGAGTTTGGAGTATTTGAATAATTCAGGATGCAGGCGAGGTTAAAATGCGCATGCCAGTCTTTTAAGCGTTTATGACTCAGTTTGGTATTGCAAGGCCCCGATTTAGTTTTCACATTTCTGAACGACAATTTTTTGTGGTCTATTTCTATTGAGAGGACCACACCTCCCACTATAGAACACTCTTCAATGTCTGAGGAAGTTATAGCATCAAATTAACTCCCCTAAAATATACTTTTCAGGCCTAGGAGATTACTTTTCTTGATTATCATGTAACGAAGGATCTTATCTCTCTAAACGAGGAGAAATCTGACCTAATAAAATTTAAACACAGTCCAGTAACTACATACAATTATGCTGTTTTTGTCATGTATGGAAAAAAAACCCAAGAGACAATTGCATCTTGCTCATTTGGTTGTAGATCAAAAAAGAATTCGTCGTTGGGTTCCTAACTGCACACATTGTCAACGATCAAAGATGGTGTGATACACCGTCTCCCTTACCATCCCTGTGCCCAAGCTATAAAATGGTTTGAGTAACTACACCTGGACATTGTAGGCCGTTTTCTGCGCCGCTAAGACAATGCCTACCTGCAAACGACGCTGGATCGCTTCACACCCTGGATGAAAGCTTTTCCCATGGCAACCATGCCTTCCGACTATCATCCAGGTTTATAGGTTCATTAGTGACAGGGTTTGATGTCCTTTCAATCATATGGATAGATCATGGTCGGCAATTCGAGTTCAGGCTTTGAAGACAACTCTTGCATGTCCTTACCACGACCGCGTTCCACGCAGAAATTTACGGCTTAATCGAGCGTAACCACCGAAACCTGAAGGCGGCTATGAAGGCCTCCAACCCGGGCCATCGCTGTGGAAACTCTCCCTCTGTTCCTACTGGGCCATGAAAATGCACGGGAGAAATATATTGGCACCTCTTCAGCTAATCTCATCTTCGGCACTAGGCTGCGCATGCCATCTAGTTTATCAAGGGTACCTCACTTACCATCTACCCATCCGATTTTGCCACCACCTTCAAGAGCACCATGGAACAGATTAGACATTATCCATATACATAGGCAAAATAAGGCTATACGCCCTGCAAGAATGCTATAAATCTCTTTTCGTTTTCCTTCCTCCGCAAAAGAGCAGTTACAGTAACCAAAAAGAGCGTCTTTCAAATTCCTTTGGCCTACTACAAAGTAATGTGATCTGAAGAAAAGAAAAGGGGACATGGTCGCAATTAAATGCCTTGCACCTGTTCACCTCGAAACAGTAACTATTCAGTTCAGCGGGCCAAATGTCATAAGGCCAGGGAGGTTATTAGGGAAACGACAAAAAAGGCAAGTCTTTTTTCACACCTAATTCCATCTTATTTATCTTTAAAAATTTCAGTTCTGGGGGTAGAAGGGGGCACTTATGTGAAACGCCAGTAACTAGATCCGCGCAGCACTAGCATAAACGTACATGATATTCTGGAATGACCTGAAAGTCACTTCTGGCTGTTCTTGGAAGAGAAAGGAAGCAAAGCGAACATCATCAGTGTTTCACCTGGTAAGTTCGCTCCTATATCTTTGCCTGCTTCCTCCACAAACGACTTACTCTTAGAAAGCATTTCTGTCAAAGCAGGAAACACACCAGCCCCAACCAATTTGTCGAGAATAAAACCAGCCCGTTTAATTTTTATTTTAATTGAATAATTCCATCTTTTATGTGTTATAATTTTTATTTAAGAATTTTTACTCATCATTTAATTATTCATTTGAAGTGAAGGTAACTAAAACACAAATTTCAATCATTTTCCTTTTTATCCTTCGTGCAGTCAATATCATCGCTGTTTTTAGAGCTGAATCAAAGCAAAGGCAATTATGCCAGATTGGAATACAATTAAATGTTAGTAGTGCAGACACCCTTTTACCAGTATTGCACCAGAGGCACAAGAGACAAATAAAATCAGTATACATTCTCTTGTCAATATAACATACAGGGACCTTACTATTGTAAATGTTCCTTTGGTGTTCTCATCTCACCTAGTATTTATATTTGAGTACAGTAAATCAACATTACGGTATACCTCTTGACAATTATTATGTGCTTGTAATTAGGATAATGGTTGCATATCGAAAACCTGCCTTTTATTTGCTATCCAAGATTGATTATGCCGTAACTACATAACAAGTATTTTCAGTACCAGGACTCAGGGATTGTATTTGATTCCAAACTCATTGCAGCATTGTGAAAAGTAAACTACAGAATAAAGACCAATAGAAATCTTTGGGCAGACTCACTTTCCACCCCAAAAAGCAAGAAGGTGAAAGTTACAGCAAACAAATCATATCACAAGTTTAACCTATCCATCTTACAAATTAATTACTATTTCTAGAACTGATATAAACTTATTTCTATGTGTACCTATTATTTATGAGGCTTCTATCATAACTAAAGACAATCAGTCAATAATAACCGCTTCCTCGCTTGAATGTGTAGAAAGTATTAAAGTGGCCGGAAAGTCAGAAAGGAATACAGAAGATGAATTTAAATAAATGCTTTACATGGGATTGATCGTTGTCCTAATGTTATTGTTTTTTCACTTTCTTATTCGTACCTCTTAATATTTACATAAAAGAGTCGAAAAGTTTATTTTAAAAAATATTTAATAGCCTGGCTTTTCGGCTGAGTGCAAAGGCTACCCCTCTACATCCAAAGGATAATAAAGTTTGTGTTCTTCCTGACGCTATACGCCCGCCAGTACAGCTGCAAGTGAACAATTTTTTGCTATAGACCTACATGATTCCCCGTTGGAGGATCTAAGGTATATTTCTCCTTAAGTTCAAGATCTTCTATTTTTAACATCAGAGCGACTATGAAATTTACCTACCCCTAGCCAACTATTAACATTCACCACTTTGTTACCATCTTTCGAACTTTAACGGGTGTATGTGGGGTCTGTTGTGAGTTTAACTAGTTGTCGTGTTGAGTGAGGTCAGTGTGGTAGGTTAGATGGCACCTGAGGCGTGATAGTTGCGCCGTATGTTCTAAGGGCGTGGGAGTGGGGGCAGCAAGGTTGGGGTAAATTGCGTTGTGTAAGAGTATGGTAAATTAGGGAATCCTTAGTTCAAAGATGGCATCCACACTCTAATTCATGAAGTACGTGCACTTCATTCTCATAAAGATGTGGCTACCATTGCAGTTAACACAGCAGAGGATACTCCTTTTACATTCGATGAAAAAGTGACCTTTTACCTCGCGGTTCATGCACGGATCTCTAAACGTATTGCTCTAAACTTGCTTTCTCTCATTTACTAATTGTAAAAACTTTGATACCAGCCACTTAATTTTTCCCCCGTTATCAACCAACCACACATCTATTCTAGCTTTATTCAAGGCTTACTTTCTGTATCTCTGTAAACTTTTCATTTCTTGACTGTAATTGGTTAGCTACATTATACTGAATTATGATAGATATTTTATTTCACTCAATATTTTCATTTACATTTTCTTCATATTGTTTCAATATTTAAACTCGTCATTATATATTAATTTTATTAACTTTTTCACATTTTATAATTTGACTTGATCATTTTTGTAAAAATATTCATTTAAATAGTTTTGATGAGAATTTCTTATTTGGTAATTTTCGCTTTTGATTCTTTTAGTCTCCTTAATTAGCATTTTAACCCGTTTACTTTTAATGTACCTCATTTAAATAGTGTTTTGTTTGTTGACATTTTGTCATTGTAAATCCAATACTTCAGCTTTTATTGCCTATGATCTCCGTCATTATTGTTTTAACTCGAACACTTTTTAAAATATTTCCCCTTTAAAATCTTTTAACATTTCGTTGTATAATATATTATGTGAATTCTCTCTTGACTCATTATTAGGGTTTGCATAAGTACCCAAAATTAGGAACCGGAACTGATACCAAGAAAAATTCCGGAACCAGGAAATCCCGGTTCCTCAAACTAAATATTTTTAACCAATATTTATTTTTGCAAAATGGCATTGAAAACCTAATCATTAAGATAAATTAGGTTTAACCTCTCCTATTAAATAACTAGAAAGATTTAAAGAAAGTTTAGAAACATCATATAATTGGAAAAAAAGAACATGCCTTTAACAAATATATTCTTTGAAAAAACTTCAACTAATAAACATACTTTGAAACAAATAAAAACCGATAAACATACTTTGGCCTGAAATTTTAGCGGTAAATATTTATATTAGAATTTTGGACTTAATTAGTCTAATCATTTTGTTCCTCGCAATTTTAAAGTAATATTTCAATCGGATAGGCGAGACCAAAATTTTGATAGAAAAAGTCCAGAAGCTGAAAAGGCTCCTGCACTTTCAGCACTGCAGCTCGCAATGTATCCAATTTTTCTGTCAGTCTCTTCAAAAAGTTTGAATTCTTTGTTAACATCAAAATTTTCTTGATTCTTTATACTTAAGGTGCTGGGAGAAACAAGTTTATTTACTTCATTGTAATATTCTTTAGGCAAAGAATCATCGATTGATTTAACTTCGTTTTGATTTACTTCAGTACAAGACCGAGTGGTTTCTGGATAAAGGCGTTTGTAAATTACTTTAGCACATTTCATTAAAGAAACTCGGTAAACCGCTAGTAATTCAACCAACTCTTGGGCAAAATATTTTGGATTATACATATACTGAAGCAGACTTGAAATCTCTTTTTTCCTTTGACCTATGTATCGATCGATCAAAGCTTGCCTTAGCTTTACACATAGGTGATTTTTTTACCCTTTAACTGATTTAAAATAAAAATAAACGAAGACTCTGAGTTTAAAACTGAGGCATCTCTAGATGAGAGTTATTTGATCACAATTTCCAGTGGCTTAAAAGTTTGAACAATTTCTTCAATTTGTTGCCAGTCAATATCTGATACCGAATCTTCATATCTTATTGCTTTCAAAGCTTTTGAGATGCAATCTTTTAATTTAAAAAAATCTTTATAACACATATAAAAGGCTATTCCAGCGTGTTTTAACATCGATTATCAGATTAAAACCCTGTCCTTGAAACTGATCAGAGACAAAATCTTGGAAATGATTTTTTTTGAATAGCAATTTACGAAATGTTCGACATACTTTTCGAACCTCGCGTACGAAAGGTACGCGAATTTCTGGGTGAAGGTCGGGAGATTTTAAATGGATCAGGTTTTCTTCTTGATCTTCTTCGATGTCATCATCTTTGTCATTTCAAGTAAAAAATTTATTTTGGGGTTGCTGGATATGTTAAGACTGAATGTTATTATATTAAACATCCCAAACCCTTAGATTTATTCCATGTACTAAACACTGCTGGTGCATTACCGGAATATCTTTGCCGAATTTCAACATGACTAGAGTTCCGTCTGTGGTACATGCTATAATATAATTATTTAAATCAAAATTTAACTCTTCCAATCAAATTTTTACAAATTTATAGCAGTTTAACTATCAAACAATCCTTTAATAAGAGTGAGACCTAAATTCCAAAAGATTTTCATCATGAACGTTGATACTGACAAACCTTCTATTTTGCTTTGAAGTATATTCATCCAAGGTAACTGAATACCACTTGCCTTCTTTGATTTATTTCTTGAAGAATGAAGCTAAATGTATATTCTTACTTAAATAAAAGTTCATCATTGAATTTTTAACACTAGTGTTTGAAGTTGGAGGTTGCTTGTCCTACTGCAATTTGCCAAAACTTTTTGAATAAATTTACTTTTAGCAGAGGCTCGAAATCTTAGACCATCCTAATGAGTAAGTATAGCAATTTCTTCATCCATTGAATATATTTTGATAACACTTAAAAGAGTTCTCTGCTTTTTCAAAGGAGGTAAATTACTACCACCGTCTGCTTTCATTTTCCATGATTCGTTCTATAATGTTTGATAAGTCCTAAAATCGTACCAACCATATATATTAATTTTGCTTTGCAAGTTAAGCATTCGGTTTCATTTTTAGAAACCTTTTTAAAGAAATTCCATGCAATAGATGTTGGCCTATAGGAAAAGGGGTTTATCACAAGAAAATAACAAAAAAATTCAAAGAGTTCTTTAGAATACATCAAAATCTGATGTATAGAGTATGCAAGCAACCAATTCGAGCACAAACAAATTAGGGAAGTTAGCAACTAGCCAGAGAGAGTTGTCAGTTGTCACTTTTTTTAAAGAAAATATTTTGGATTTTATTTTTTCGTGTTAAAAAATGTAATTTTCATATTTATATCCTTTTCTGACCAAACTATGTAATAATTGTGAAAGAAAAATATAAGATAACCAAAATATCATAATCTAGATTTAAATATTAAATAATTAACTTGGCATTTGGCCATGAGCCTGCAAGAAACATATTGAAAACAAAGGTTTTAAAAAGCTTGATTAAAAATATGTTTATCTTTTAGGGACCGAGAAATTATTTTCGATTCTAGGTCGGTTCCTAGGAGCATGGAAATGGGTGCAAACCCTAGTCATCATTTAAAATTTTACTCTCTTTCCTCTAGAAATTATAACTTACGAATGTTGTTTTTTAATTTTAAAAATTGAAAATGGGCTATATCAACGAAACGTTGTTTTGCCCCTCTGAATAAATTACATGAATATGAGCGTTCTCTGTGTCTTTAACTTCCTCATTAAGTATATACAGGGTGGGAACACGAACTGTAGACTTATATTTATTTAATTATTTTCAGAAAACTATGCTATATTACATAACACTTAGACACAAAAAAATATATGCTACAAGATTATGTAACTAATATTTTAAGTGATCCCTTTTTGCGCGGATGACACGATAAGTCCATGTATGGCCTGAGCGCAAGTGGCACAAAGGGTTTCATCTGATATTTTCTTCCAGTATTTTCCAGTTTGCATTTTAGACCTTCGAAAATTTGAGGAGATTTTATACTGGACTTTACTCAAAAATCGAACACACTCCAAAGTCCAGGGACTTCAAATCAGGTGAACTGGAAGGTCGAAGTTCTTTCGAGCAAAACCTATTATATTTAGCCTCGTCCCAGATATGAACCTTTTTTGCTGTAGTTGAGTTTGCTCTTGTTAAGGAATTACACCGTCATTTTCTACCGTGATTTCCGGCCAAAGATGACTTTATTCTTTAATATGTCCACATAAACATGTCGATTGGTCATTAAGTCTCTTCATAAAAGATGACATATATTTTTGGCACTTGGATGTTTCGCCCACCAACACAAACACCGAAACTGTTCAACCGGAATCTCATTTTAATTATGTTCCTTAACACGACCATTCTCTTTGTTGTGGATGGCCTGGATCGTGAGAGGTTTCTCATACGTCTGCAGAACTGGAAGCTGTGAGTAATTGAGGAGCCGTTGGAAGAGAATCTTTACTCTTTCGACTCATTGTATTTTGGTCGGTTTGGAAAACAGATGATATTTAGATATCTTAAATGGACAAAGTTTCATACCATTTTTCTGAAATTTTTCACACAGTTTCAGGGCTAACTTTGGCCTGAATTTGCTCTCGTGTTTGAGACGAGGGTTGTCCTGCAATCTAATAAGACAACTGTATTTCTCGTTAAGCCGTTTGATAGCCTTAAAAGAGATACCTGGGTTCATCATTTCGAAAACATTGCCCGCTTTCTTCCCCCTTCTATGCAGTTACTCGATTATTTATATTTCCTAGTCATTTTTTTAAAGGTATGTTATTTATGAATGTACAGTTTGATTCACAAAATTGTATAAATCCTGAAATTATCTACAAGATCTTTTTTTGCTCTTTCTTTTTTCTTTCTTCTCTTTCTTTCAGCCCCTCTCTCTCTCTCTCTACAATTATTTTTCTATCTTTATCCCCATCTATATCTCTCTACCTATCACTCTCCTCTATTTCAACTCCTTCCCCTATCCTCTGTCCACTCTAGCTTTCTCGTCCCCCTCTCCTCACCTACCGCTTTCTCTGCGCGCGCTCTCTCCCATCTCTCCTTCACCTCTCCCTCCCCCTCTTTTATATATGTGTATATATATATATATATATATATATATATATATTTATATATTTATATGAGTGTGTAAATGTAGAAAATGGGACATCCTCCGGAAAACTCGATTTTAGTATGTAAATCAAAGCCAGAACCAGTATTCGGGACATGTATAAAAGGGGAACGTTTCGAACATTAGCTATGTTCATCTTCAGCCTATAATTAAGCAAATCAAGATGATTATCAAACAAGCAAGCTTAGAATGTATAAAGAAATTTATTAATGAATGCAATAAATTTAAAGTTTGGTAAATTTTAGAGAAAACAATGCAAAAATTATTGAATGACAATATGTCTTAATGAATGACAATAAATTTAAGGTTTAGTAAATTTTATAGAAAAACATGAAAAAATTACAAAGAAAACTTCAAGAATTTTAAAAACAAAATAAGAAAACTCACCAACATATTACAAAAAAATAAATAAATAAACACTCACAAACTTGAGAGAAGCACAGGAACCGACTGATTTAAATGGTAGAAAATTTAAACATAGAGAAACATAGTAGCATCTCTGGCCCTGTATTTTCGCTTGAATTTCTCTAACCTAACTTAACCTTACCGTATTCATTACGGCGCTAATTTTTAAAGAACTTCTTGTAGAAAATTCCATCCTCGGTTTGGGCATTTAAAACGAAAGGAAAACTTGTTTGGGGATTTTCCTCGTGTCATGGTTGAGCTTAAAAAACCTGTGTGTTAAAAAGTTCGATTAAATACCCTTGCGCTTGCGCATTCTCGGGATTTTCCATGACCATCTTGGTGCAAATCATCCCTCCCGAGACACTCAAAACGATGCACCTTTTGTAGTGCAAATGCTAGAAACTATTTTTTTTATATAATCCGGCCTCCTTTTAACCAAAAATAGTAAAAACTACATAAAAAAATTACGCTTCCACTTAAATTAAACTTTTGAAAGTAATTGGTGAAAAATTGTACTTGACAATGTTTGACTTCACAAAACATTTCTTTATAGACTCAAAAACTACTATTTTGCAATTTCGTCTCTCCTCAGATAGATAACTGAGGAGAATAAATTGCGCCATAATAAGAGAAAAGATGCTTGATGAAATTCTCACCTACACACCTCAAAATCCCGAAGACCAAAAGGTAGCCAATCCAAAGCTTTCATTGTGCTTGATGGGAGAGGAGACGGGAAGACCTTTTAGTATTTCTGGTCACGCGCAAATACGTAGGTGAGTCAAAAAGTTCTCAGACAAATGCCAGATTATTGAAATGTTCGATTTTGTACAAGTAAATACAGGGTCAAACACGACTTTCATGTTTTCTGAACAATTCCTACAAAATTCGTCATTCAATTTGTCGAGACTCTTTGTATTAGATGTGCTTCAAAAAGGTTACTTTTTTGAACCCATAAAATGGCAAATTTTGAGATAAGAGCGAACATTAAATTCCTGACTAAACTTGATTGGAGGCCTGTTAAGATTATTGACGCTCTACAACAGGTTTATGGTGACTCTTCGCCATGTAGAGCGGTAGTTTACGACTGGATTAAGCGCTTCAAGAGGGGCAGAGAAGAAGTTGAAGATGATCCACGTGAAGGGAGACCCTCCACCTCCATTAACCCAGAAAATGTCGAGCTTGTGAGGAATCTAGTGGATAAAGATCGACGTATTACTATTGATGAAGTTGCCAATGCATGTGAAATCTCTCATGGCTCAGCATTTGGAATTCTAACTGAAAATCTTGGCCTGAGCAAGCTTTCAGCACGTTGGGTCCCAAAAGCGTTGCGAGAAGACCAGCTGAATCATAGGGCCAACCTTTCTTTGGCTATTTTGACCAAGATTGAAGCAAACGAGGATAGTTTTTTTGAGCGCCTCGTAACGGGAGATGAAACTTGGGTGTATCAGTTTGATCCTGAAAGTAAAAATCAATCAAAAGAGTGGCACCCAAGGGGGGCAGCAGGGCCTATCAAGTTCAAGACAGAGAGGTCCGTTAAGAAGATAATGGCTACAGTTTTTGGGGATTCGGAGGGAATTATTTTAATAGACTTCTTAGAAGGACAAAAAACTGTTACGTCCAGCTATTACGAAGGAGTTTTAAGGAAGCTGAAAACTTCAATAGCCAAAAAACGACGAGGAAAGCTCCACAAGCAAATCTTGTTCCACCATGAAAATGCCCCTGCACATTCGTCTAAAGCTGTGAGATCTCAGCTACGGGAATTTCGATGGGAAACTCTTGCTCATCCCCCTTATAGCCCTGATTTAGCACCCTCTGACTTTTTTCTGTTTCCAAATTTAAAGGGACACCTAAAAGGAACCCAGTTTCAATCATTAGATGAAGCAAAAAAGCAGGTCATTACTTGGTGCCAGAGACAACCCCGTGAATTCTACAAAGATGGTCTTTACCGTTGGATTCATAGATTAAGAAAGTGTATAGATGTTAATGGAGCTTATGTAGAAAAATGATTACAGTATTATTACAAATAAAAATTTTATGCCATTTATCTGAGAACTTTTTGACTCCCCTACGTAGAGTACCGCATTGGGGTTATAATGGCCGAAATTGGTTACCTTCAACCGAGAAACGAGCGAGAGAAATAAATTGCTCAAACACTATTGTCACTCTTACGGCTCTGCTCGCCAATAATTTTAATGCTAATTATCAATTATTGAAACAATTTTGGAAACGAGGTATTTAGTAGGTACCATTTATTAATTTTTCACCCACCTTCAAAAATCCCTGGCATCAAACTTTAGATCTAAACAAATTTAAAAGGTTGCCACCAGGCGAAAACAAGGAGGCGGAGGATTAGGATGATATGAGGAGGATTTGATGATCCGGGCTAATATTGTTGAAGACAAGCTAGTCGGTCCTTTTAAATTGGACGGTGTTAAAAATGGATTGAAGGATGAGGAGGTCGTTTGACTTTATGCAGGATAATGCTCCAAGCCATGTCTACAAGTTCTCTAAGAACAAGGATTTGTAGGATACTCAATTATGAACAGGCCTCCAAACAATTGCGACATAAATCAAATAGAAAACTTACACGGCCATCCTGGAGAGAGATGTTTACGGAAATGGCAAGCAATTAACAACAAAATGACCTAATATAAGACACCCAAGATGTCGCAGAGAATACTTCTGCTGATTGCATACCAATTTTGATATCATCAGTAGACAGCAGATTGTTAAAATTATTTAGAAGGGTTCCATTGTTTAACACCTCGTGAACAGTTCCTTTCCTCAGCGAGAATAACCCCACCCGACCTGTGGGTTACACTTGATTGGGAATGAAAAAGCTGGGAGTGGGGTCCCACATTGGAAGGCTTTCGAAAAACAGGATGTCCGAAAGACCTCTGCAACCTCTCACAGTCGATGGTCCTCCTGATTAACTCTTGCCACCATCAATTCTGTGTGAGGCTAAGCTGTGGGGATATACCCAGCGCAAGCCCTTCTCCACATTAATCCACTCACTGCGCAAGAACAGCTTTACTTATCTTTCATATTTTTCTTTTCTTATCTCTCATAACTCTCTTTCACTCATCTCTCTCACTCTCTCTTTCATTTATTCATCCCTTTCACACACTCATCCCTTCATTAACCCTTTATCATCATACCCATAAATTCCTCTCCATTTTCATCGAGTAAAGCTTGAGTCGTCTTCATATTCAAAGGAAAGCTATAACATATAACCTAGATCGGTTTGTTAGGGAATTCATTTATCTTTCCTGTTTTATTCATAATTTTTTTTTAAAAGTTTTGACATTCTTATTTGCCCTCCCCTCGCCTACCCTAAAATCTTTCAAAATTAATTGCTTAATAGTTATCTATGTATTTATATTATTTTATTTATTTGACTATAACGTAATTGGCCTTTCTATGGTTCACAGCCCGTTATAAGAACTTTATTATAACTTTCATTTCAAGTATACGATCTCTTTTTATGACCTGTACTTTTTTATATATATTGATGATTTTGATGCTGTTTATTAGCGGTTTTCCATTATCTATAACGTGATTCTTTTGTCACTTGTATTTATATGCTTTCTAGTACTTTAAGAAGAGTTATTATTTTAAGCCTCACTTCTTATAGAGCATAGAAATACCCTTTTGTCAATTTATTCAACTTTCATCTTTACTTGACGCTCTATTGGAAAACTCCGGTTATACAGCGGGGAGAAAAAGTATACAACACATCCAAAATAACTTTATTTACATTTCCAATAAATGAATGAATTATGTAATCGAACATATTATTTCTAATAGAAGAGTTAACAAAAGAAATTTTACCAAAGTTGGAATAATACCTACTACATTAGCTATTTAAGAATAATTGACTCACTAAGGAGCAAAAGTATAGGACACCCACCTTATTAGTAATATATACTTTGTAGCATAAATTTGATTAGAAATGACATCTGCTGCTTCTAAACGCTTATTAAGTCTCCTCCAACTTTCTACTGATCTCTTTCTCCATTCTTCAATAGAAATCTGTATCTATAAGATGTTTGATCTGTTCCTACGCCCACAACGCTGTTCGCTAATAGCTAACGGTCATTCACACGTGGGCGTAACCTGTCGTGCACGCGCAGTAAAACGTTTACTCATTTTTAGTATATTATATAGTTTTATATTATATTATCTTACAGGGAAAGTGCGCAACTCTCCTGATCTGACTTCAACCTACAGAAATAATAATCAGCAAGTAAAGAAATTTTTGTGCCATAAAAGAAGAATTTCAAACAATTTGCATCTGTACTCGTATTTATTTGCGACAGGACTTTTTAGCCCGAGGAATGCCGGATACTTTTGCTAGTTAACTCTAAATACTCGAAGTTTCTAGAGTATCTGTTCTAGATCTAAACATGAGCTCTGTCCACAGATTCTTTATCGGATTTAGGTCAAGATGTTAGAAATGTCACTAAATAACACAAATTTTGTTCTTCTGCAACCAAGTGTTTGTTTCTCTAACAGTGTGCAATGGATCATTGTTCTGCTTCGATATCTAACCTTGCTACAGTTTAAGATCTCTACCTGAGTTAATCAAATTTTGTGCTAATATTCGACTTTAAATCGCCGAATCGATATTTCCTTCAATAATATGGGGTTTTCCAATACCTAATAAACAATAGCAGCCTTACACCACTATAATTCTCCTGTCATTCATTATGGTGATATTTGGAGCATTGGCCTAGTTTGTTCTTCTCCAAACTCAAATATTTTTCTTTCGTTCGACAACATAACAATCTCTCTCAAATTAGCTGGCTTCTTCAAATTGTTGGAGAGCGATCAGAACAGATGGAAATCCGATGGAGTCAAGTCTGGCGAATATGGAGGATGCGGCAGGATTGTCATATTTGCAATGTAAGGACGAGCATTGTCGTGTTGCAGAAGGACTCCATAACGTCAATGAGGTCTCTTTTTACGAATAGCTTCGGCGAGTCGATACATTTATTGAACGTAGAGTTCTGCATTGACAATCTCGTTGTTCGCAAGGAGCTCATAAAGAAGGATGCCTTCACAATCCCATCACACACACAGCATCGTCTTTCGTGGATGAAGTCCTTGCTTTAATGGCGGAAGTGGTTTTCTATTGGGTCTAAGTCATTGTTTTCGATGGTTCATGTTGACATAAACACACCACTTTTCGTCACCAGGGATGATGCGGTGAAGAAATCTGTCCTTATATCTACGAGTAGCCTTGTGACGAGCAAGCAAACCTGCGGCAATCGTGGAGCGTTGAAATTTGTTGCTTTTGCTGAAAGCGTACGGAACCCATGCACCGAGTTTTTTAACTTTTCCCATCGAATGAAGGTGATTCACTACAGTTTTCTATCACGAGGATTTTCATGAAGAAAGTCATTCAATTCGATCTTCATCCAACTTAATGGGGCGACCAGAACGTTCTTCGTCATTAAGATTGAAATGACCATTTTTGAAACGTGAAAACCACCATTGAGCTGTCCCTTCTGATAAAGCATTTTCTCCGTACACAACACAAATATCGCGACGAGCTTTGGCTGCGTTTGCATTGTTCCCGTCTCCAATGAAAATGAATAACAACAAGTGTCAAAAATGCGCCTTTCTTTCAACTTGACATTCCATTTTGAGGGTACAAAACAAAAATTAAATTAACACAACTTTTAAATAAACCTCAATGACTTATTACTCAACTTCAAGACATAGCCTAAGCAAAGGCCTAATAGTCTACGCTGTTAAGAGACGTAGCCTAACCTTTGCAAATTTTGCTCTCATTATTTATTATTGTTTCTTAATATGTGCACAAATCACGTCAACAATCTTAAATCAACACAACATTAAAAAAATGCAAGAACTTATTCCTCAACCAAATATAATAAACAAATGATTTTTCCATTCGTATCTCTTTATAACTGTTTCTCAGTTTAGCCTCTTTGGTGGTCTTTTGATCAAAATTGCTATTATAGCTGTTATTTTCCTGAACATTTTCCAGTCCATTAGTTCAAACTGTTTGTTGGTATTAGATACTTGATTAATTTTGTGGTTTTATTGAGATATTAGGATCATACATTCTTTTTGTTTCTCCATAGTTTATTCAGCCTGTGAGAATATTTACTTAAGTTAAAATTCCGGCAATGAATGTCATTGATGATCTTCAGTTCAAGGAGGAAAGATGGGACGATTCACCACCGCCAACTTATCACTAACTAACTAAACGCAGCCCAACTCATCGTCAGAGTTATAATTTATATTATAGAAAGGGCACTTAAAGTATAAAGAAGCAAAAGGAAAACGAGACGAAAAATATTAATTTATTAATTTATTGGTTTTGAGATTTAATCTCATGATTGAAACTGGACACCGTCCAACAAATCCAAAAGGTCCAGAACTAGTTTCTGCTTTTACCATCTTCAGCTATATAGTAATAATAAGTATGCAGTGCGAATCCAGTAAAAAACGAAAATAAATGACAAGAATTACCAATACAATAAAAATTATATATATTTTTTGTGTTTTTGCCACTCACATTTGAACAAAGGTCTCAAAATATTGCAAACTATGCGAGAGGCCCGTCTAAGCACGGGGATCAACGGATTTTGAGAATTTAAAATGATTGAGTGCCAATGTTATAAATTTATTCAGTAAATTTATATTGTCCCTCCAAAGGGAAAAGAGATTGAGTTATCTAAGCATTTTCTCGTCAATAAGATGCTTCATTACCACTCTCATTTCAGTCTTAATTTTTCTTAAAACCTTTTACAATTTTAATTCTTTAAAAAAACAAAACAAATTTCTGTGAGAAAATAACAATTGCTATGCAAATTATTTTGGGTTAACAATTTTTGCAGCTGTTTGTTGCTTTCCATTCGCTGAATGATATCCAATTAGTTAATAGCCTAATTATGCTATCCTATTTCACATTTATGGCTCATTAGTGAGAGGTCTCTTGATTTATTTAACAGAGTGAGATGGAAGAGCTCTAGCTTCGGAGAAGCTTTATCGTGCCAAAGAGAGAAGAGTGTCCTTCTCATTGTATTAATTCACCTTACACAACAAGGAAAGAGATCCAAGCCACACCCGTAAGAAACAAGAAGGTATAAGAGCAAACCCTCTTGTTTGAGGATAACGCCAGTGTCATAGGTATCATTAACTTAATACTTCCTCTCAATCTTTTCGAAAGCAATCCTATTTAGAGCAACTTTCTTGCTTCAATTCAAGCTGCTTCGCATGCTTCACCTTTCCATTGCCAAGATTCACTTTGTGAATCTTTAGCCACCTGCCCAGTAAACGGTTGTGCGTGAGACCCTGTTTCTCTTGAGAGACCTGTCTCATCTTGCAGATTTAGAGACTGTTGTCCTTAAACTAGATTCAGAAAAGTAACACCCATTCCGCCACGGGCGTTGTTAACCGGAAATTTAAATTCTATAGTAATTATGGGCTAATTGCATTAACTTTATTTCTCTTTCATTCTGTTTTCTGTTTATAATGCCCACTTATTCCCTCAGTTACATGAGCAGGTTTTATTACTATAACATATTTGCTGATTAATTATAATTCTTGTTCAAGTTTGCCACGAAGTTTAACTTTCACCTAACGTTTAGTTCTGCTTATTCCTTTATTGTTGTTACATTGCTTTCCACATCCCCAAATTTGATTATGGGTAAAGGTGATCTAAGGGTTGTTAGTATGTTTAGGCATACTAACTAAAGGTAACTCGTACCCAATGCAATTCTCGTGCTTGTTAGCGTAAGTCAAGTAGATTCTATTTTAAATTTCGTACAGGATTTCAATACTCAATCCCCAAATCGTTTAACTTTTAAAAATATTTAATTCTCATATTATATTTTTTGAAATAATACTCTAAATCAAACACCAAATCATAAAATGAATGTAAAATAAGTCCTTCAAAGTGCTTGGCCTTCAAAAACACCAAATTTGGATTTCTCAATTTGAACTAAATCCGGCTTGAACTGAAAAATCTAAAGTTAATTACTTGGGCATTAATTATATCGCTGAAATAAATTAATAGTTTTCTCCCCGTCGCTGTCTAGATAATAATAGTCCATTATGAAAGTGCACAAAGGAGCTGCCAAGCAAAATATTGATCGATATATCTATCTATAGAAAGTTTGATTGAAACGACAGCTAATTTCGTCTTAAAAATTTTCTTTTCAATCCTTTCGATTTGTCGTATATTCACCTTCTTTTCTTAATTCAACTCACGAATAAGTTCTCCGAAATTGAGTGAAAACTAAAGGTTTGCATTTTGAAATTAAAGTTATGAAATTAAAGTGTGAATGACGCGTCTTTAGAAGAACCGGCAGAAGAACAAATAATAATAAAAAACTGGATACTAATATATATAAAAGAGGCTCGAAGGGCGACTTAATTTGGCCGAAAGGATAAAAAAACTGTGATTAGTGGAAACATCTTAAAGAGGTATTTGGCCATAGTAGAATGTAACGAGCTAATACAACCAATTAATATCAACTAGTGAGCAAATTTATTCCTCTCACCTTCTCGCAGTTCCTTAGAGTGTCATTCAGTTCTACAAGCCAAAGTAAACTAATAATTAAAAAACACATTAGTGACATAATCACATATGCATATGTTTAATTATGCAACATCGTCATTTAAGATAGACAAGGTTAGTACTAAAATATAAATTAAAAAGGAGACTAAGACAAGGGTCCTCCAATTCCCCCAGAAATCATTGAGGCTAGATTCATTACTTTTAAGTGGGCCCTAAAGGGAGTCAGTATTACTGAGAGATATTTTACTATAGTTCGCACTTTTGGTGACAGCATTATTTGATTCAAATCAAGAAGAATTACAGTCACTTTCAACAGAAATATCACATCCTAGAAACATAGGTTGACTAAAATGCCCTTTATATAGACAATAATAATAATAAATTGCTTTTATACAAGAGACCACCATTAGGAGTGACCATCAGATGCTATAGCAAGACAGACTGCGACGCCTGATTGGAGCTTTGGAAGGGAGAGTAGTCGAAGGAAATAACATTAGTCAACAGTTTTTGAAAAGTTGTGTGCTTCTTAAATGAGATTAGTTAATTCTTATGTATTTTCAGGCACTGAATCCAAATATCACCTTGAAAAATGCTTATTGGCTATAGGTTTAAAGATACGCGGAATGTAATATTTGATTATTTTATTATAACGTACAGTATGTGTCATTATGTTTTAAACTTTAATCCATATCCAATGTCTGTCTTTTTGCTTGACGCTTATAGTGGGCTGAAGAATCACCTCTTGCCAATGTCTATCAATAGTCTTTAAGCACTATTGTGCTCCATTTACCCTAGTATAACTTTTCCATTGTTGAAATATCTTGGTGAAACCTTTCATCAGGTTCGTCACTAACTACCTCACAATTCGCTAAAAAAAGTCTAAATTTGAGTAAAAAAGTGGACTTTAAGCCTTGGTGAGGTCTTCCGCCAATTCCTCATAGTTTCCTTCCTTCTATTTCCGAGAAATACCATCGTGACTAACTTGAATGCTTCCCAAGCAGACTTTTCCTCCCCATGAACGGCTGATTCAAAGTCACCATCTTTAAGAAGCTCTCGAATTTGAGGATCAATGAAAACCCCCCTCTTTAATCTTAGGTCACTCAGTAAGGGGAATTTTGATGTTTAAATATTTGAATCCCTGACCAGGTTTGTCCATATTTTTTACAAAGTTTTTCATGAGTCCCAGTTTTATGTCTAGTTATGGGAGCAAAATTTGTTGGCTTAGTGAGAGCTGGATGTTGAACATTTTTTATTTTAGACTCTAATGATTCAAGAGGTGGCCTGTCTCTCCTAATTTAGTGGGAACCTATTTATAGGCTATCCGATTCATCAGAAAGCAGCAGTACTTAGTGTATCTGCCCTGCAAGCCCATTGTAAGAGAAAGAACTTTTGAGTCACCACCGAGTTACCCTTGATGTGCATTATATATTATGCACTGTAACATATGCTTTATATTCTCATAGGTTTCTTATAGCCTGCAGGAAATGATGGTTCAGTATTGCCGTTGTGCAACAGGGCACCTTTCAGACTCGTTTTTGATGAATCAATGAAAAGACTCTAGTGTTTGGGCTCTTATTCGATGCCAATGCTTCGATCAGTCCAGTAATATTGCTGCAGGCCACCAAATCACCTTCCATTACGAAGAAATCGTTTAACTGCTGCTAACAGTCACGAAATTTTGGAATTTCCACATCAGCTGCTAGAAGATTCCATTGTTGAAGACGAGAGCCTAGCAGCTCTGCCTTATTCTTGGGTAGTTGCATATCCCTGACAAGCTCATGGAGTTCCCCTTGTGTTATGAGATGTGGCGCAGAGGAGTGTGCTTCGTCAAAATTTGGGTCACTCTGTAATCCAGTAGTGTCATCCTTTTCTTCTTCCTCCTCAGCACTTTCCTTATCTGACTTCTAAGAATACGAAAGTTGATGCATCAGGAACAGGCAAACCTTCTTCATGTGGAACTGGGCGAATAGCTGATGAAATGTTTAGATATTTAATTGATTCCCTTTTCTTCTTTGACAAGCCCTTTTGTACTGGAGGTACCATTCAGATATAACAATTGTTAGTATGACGTGGGCTCCCGCCACGTCATTGGCACAGCAAAAAGCATTCCTTTCCTCTTCCTGTTCAACCATTGGTTAAGGTTAGTAGCACAAGTGTTTCAGCATATGTAAGGAGCCCAGTTCTTATCCTGGTCACCAATCTTGTATCCAAAATCTAGATGATTGCCTTTCTAACCATAGCAGTTATATGGCGCTTTCTTGATTCAAAGGTCACCCCTCCGCAAATTAGCAAAAGTTGTCTGCCTTATCCACAGTACGAGACATCTGAAACAAGAAAATAACAAACAAATGGTAGATAAACATAATTTTTTTCATAAATTTATGATTATAATACAGATCATGACAGTTTAGCCGAAGTATTTATAGCATTCAGTAGGAAAATAAAATTAATATAAAATGCTTCACAGGCATATCAATAGCTTGCTCAATGAATATTTATTATAAGTTTAAAAAGTGTTTGACTAGGAAAATCACCTACTTTTCACCTTAAAAAGTAAACTTGCATAACACAACCACCTTCTATGACTACTGAAACAATACTGAAGAGCAGTGAGACTGTGAGTATTGTAAGAAACACACTGCCGCAAGCCTGTTGGAACCTGTTGCGACATGTTGGTGTATGTTTGAAGGTAAAGCTAAAAAACAATTTTAACATCCATCATTAGTATCGTGGACGAGATACCGCAACTGTAAAATTAAATGCATCTAAAGATCAGAATGTCAATCACTGGCAAGCCCGAGCACAGCAGAGGCCGGACCTTTTTGTAAGGGAAGGTTGTTGTTGGTATCGTATTTTGACAGTATCGTAGAGTCGAACGTCGATGCTGACTTAGGATTGACTTTGCGGTGACGCGGGAAGGAAGCACACCAGAAATGGATGGGGGGTATATATCCCAGTACGCGGCTTAATTAATCAAAATCGAGTGCGGTTAGCCTAAATAATCAATTCTTAGAGGTTCTGGGTTTAGAGAAAATGACTGTAGAAAAATAACTTTACTATATACAAAGAAAATATTATGAGCAAAAATAAATAAATGACAATAAATAAGATGAGACCCGGGGTACCAAACGGGAGGTGGGGATACAAATGACTCGACTGGGACGAGAGTCCGAGAGAGTACACCAGTCGAGAACGAAGTCAATACCCGAGTGATAGATGCCTGTCCGTGTCTATCGTCTGTGGGGTGGGAACTCTGGCCTCAGGTACGAGGGAGGTCGGGTAGAGAGGTGACGCGTCGCGTTCGTAGCTGGAAGCCGTTGGAAGGCGGAACAGGGCTTACGAGACTATACGTGGCTGCTAACCAAGACGGAACTGCATCGTACTCATTTCTCACAACTTTACCCGGAAGTATTTATACTCCTTCGGTGGAAGCGGTTCACCAGAGGCCCCCCCCCCCACAAAGGAAAGGGGATCTCATTAGACTTGGCGTGCCAGGGGTGAGGGGTTATTCTCGGCGAGCATCACAGGCTCGCGCCGATAAGGCGATGGGACGGGGGAGAAGGGGAACCCAATATGGATCTCAGGCGCCACGTTTAAACAATTGGTTCTAGAAGGGGGGGATATTAAAAAGGATATTAAAAAAAAGAAAGGTCCCACAATACAAAAAAAGGTTCATACGAACAGGGGAAATAAAAAAATATACACAATAAAAAGAAATAATGGCACATATTCTTATAAGGCATTACACAAAACTACAAGAATTATTCAGGAATATCTACAAAATTAATCCATTTAACGTTATAATTAATTAATGGGAAATTACTCCGTAGAAAAATCCATGGGATTTCTGCTTAAGCTGCCTGACAAGCAATTCTCGGATCCCTTAATGTATACAATTTTAAATTGGAATTCTTGCAGAGAGAGGATCCACCTCATGACGCGACCATTATTGTTCTTAACGTCCCGTAGGTAAGAGAGGGGTTTATGGTCAGTCTCGATAACAAATTCTGATCGGTGAGGAGAATCAGTTCGGCGTCGAACACGCTGACGGAGTTTAACTCCGGGAAGCCGATACACATGCGGTAATAATTATCCGACTTCTTCTCCATGACGACCGGGGAGCAATACTCCGATTCCGAGGGCTCTATAATACCCATCTTTAATAGCTTGTCTACCTCCTCATTGAACGCTTTTCTTAAGTAAATGGGGAACGGGTACGGCCTCAAACGGATAGGTTCCAAGGTGGTGAGCCAAATATTGTGCTCGAACTAGGCAGCACAACCAGGTTTATCCGAGATAACATCGGTGAATTGGGTGAGTAACGCTTGTAACTGGGTCTTATGGGAGATCGGAAGCTGAGGGGTTATACTCCACTCGGTCGATGGGGAATCGGGGGTATCTGGCAAGACGTAAAGAGGATATTCCGCGTCTTGTTCCACGCAGGCCATTTGTACAACGACCAAGGGGTTAAGAGGGTAGCTGACTCCAAGGCAGATTATTCGTCCAGAGCCACAAGTTGGTTGGCCCAAGCGCGTCGATGGTACGTTTTAAGGATGTTCGCATGGAATAGATTGGTGCCAGATGGGGTTTGGATCAAGTGGTCGACGGGGCCGCATCTCTCGTGCACTTCTATTCGTTCAAATGTTTGTTGTTCTCTGTGGGGAGTAGTAAAAGGACTTGGTCACCGGGTTTAAATTCTCGTTCTTGGGACTTACAGTCGAAGTAGGTTTTATACTTGCCCAAGTTTGTCTCGGCGTTCTGATGCGCGATCTCCTGGTCTAATTTAAAAATTGGAAAAAAGCTCCGTTAGAATGCTGAGGGGCCCTCTAACATTACGTCCATAGAGAAGCTCAAATGGGACACCGTTGAACCCCTCACACATCCCGTTACCAGCTAGGTGAAAAGGGATGGTAAAAAGGAGTTTTTCATTAGGAGCTTGCCGACGTACTCTATCAGTTGCGACGTGAATTGGCGGCCACGATCAGACAGGTTTTCCTTGGGTAATCCAACACTGGAGAAGATGGAGATTAGTGATTCCGCGCAAGAGATGCTGTCTATATTCTTCAACGGCATGCCCTTAGGAAACGGGAGGGGGGCGGGGGAGCCAAAACAAAGCCTACTAAAGTTAGCACGTGACTGAGATCTTCACTCGACGGGGAGTGTATCGGACTGATAAAATCAGTTGCCACACTGGAAAACGGCTCTGAGATTAAGAGTCTTCTCTGCAACGGTGCGGGTTAACTCGCCCTTTGCTGGCAGTCTTTTGGCAGATGTCACAAGACCTGCAGTAGCGAAGGATTTTATCATGGGCGCCTGGTCAATAAAAATATTTGAACATATTCTGGATGGTCTTCGTGTGGCTAAAATGGACTTAAAATAGGCTATCATGGGAAGTGGTTAAAATGTGACCAACGTGAGAATGAGGAACACACAATACTTGCGTCTGGGGTTTACCGTTTTCTGAGCACGCACGGTAATGTAAGCCGTTTTTTAACTTAGAAGGAAGAGATCACCTTGTCTCCTCGGGTGGCTTCTTGCTCTTTTGTCTGGGCCTTAGCCTACAGGAGTCGGAGGCAATCACAGTTCTCTTGTTTTTTTGCTAAGTCTTCAGTTATGACTTCCTTAAATTTTAAAGAACGTGAGGTTTTTAGGGGCAAGGGCATCTTCGAATCTTTTACCACTTGCGAACGGGTAAGTACGGGTTGAGCCACGGAGCTGGGGGAGACCCGTGGGCACTGGACAATGAGTACGGAGCAGAATTTAATAGGGGCTGCTACTACATCTGCCCAGCCATTGAAGTACGTACAATTGATGTAGCACTTAACGATGGGGAATCGATTGGCGCGCTCTAAGTAGTCGTGCACGACGGCGAATTTATTATGGTACTGTGCTACTGGGGGAAGCAGCTTGTCCGATACCACTATGCAGGTGCACCCGGTATCTCTCACAAGAGTGGAGACAGGGCAGCCATTAATCGTTCCGGATTCTAACTTAAGGCCTCCAGGGGTATTCTTATCAAACAAGAAGTTTACCTGGTGGCCGCCGGGACTTGAGGCGCTTGGGGGAGAAGAAGATTCAGATGATGTTGACGGAGGCGCAGACGTGGCACATATCTGGTGTACCTGGTGAGAAGAGTTATTCCCGAACTGTAAGTTCTGGGGGCAGTTCGTTTTCACGTGGCCCTCCATACCACAGTTTCGACGGCCAGTTACCTTGGCAAGCTTGCTTCTATTTTGCAGGATGAATTTACCTTTGTTTGGCTTAGGATTTGGAGAAAGGTGGAGGGGGTGCTTCTCTTCCCTTCTTTCGGATAGAGATTGTGGCTTGCTGAAGAAATGACGGCCTCTTCTGTGCACTCCTTGAATGTGAGGCACTGTCGGTCTTTTACGAAAGATCTGATTTAGGCCGGAAGCGCAGCCAACAACTGGTCTCTCATGAAAGAGTCAACGAGGACATCGTAGTCATGCGGGATTTTAGAAGTATCGAACCAAAAGTTGAGGTGACGCTGTAGGGTGTACCTAATCTTAAGGTATGTTTGGCCTGGCTGAATTTAGATCGGTAAAAGTCTGGGTCATGTTATACGCCGCCAGTAACTCTGATTTTAAAGTCGAATAATCAATTGTTGCTTCAGAGGGGAGTGATATGAATCTATCTCGAAGTTTGGAATTTAGCAAGGACAACATTTGAGCCACTCCATCTGCCTCGATGTCCTAAATGTTGATTTCGAAGATTTTCTCGAAGTGGATTAAGAAGGCTCCGAAATCCTCGCCTTCTTTGAAAACTGGAAGCTTAACAGACGCAGTAGGAAGAGTTTCAGGCCTCGAGCTGATGGACAGCGTCTCGTTCCTGGTCCTTCTCATTTCAAGTTCAGAAGGCGGATTCTTTCTCTTTCTTCCCGTTCTTCTCTTTCTCTTCTTTCTTCTCGATCTTCTCTTTCTCTTCTTTCTATTCTTTCTTCGTGTACTTCTCTTTCTCTTCTTCCTTCTAGTTCTTCTCTCTCTTTTTACTTCTCGTTCTTCTCTTTCTCTGTATTCTTCTCGTTCCTTCTCTTCTCTTTTTCTTTGTCTTCTCTTTACTCTTTCGGTCCTTTCCTCCTCTTGGATATAGGCCTGGAGATCTTTGCCCCTGAGCTCAAGCGACTCTCCTTGCAACTTAAATGTGTTAAATAATGAGGAAATTTTATCGCGTTCGACGAACTTTCAGGAAAAGCACCCCCACGTAAAAGGGAGCGATTATTTAGACACACAGCAGGAGTGCTGGTAGGCTTTGGCGGACCTACGATTATTCACTTAAAAAAAACAAACAAACACAGCGATAATTATTTCGCACCGCGTGAATTTTTAATTATACTCGAAATATTCCTTCCAGAATTTAGCGATAGCCTGTGTTGCCCAATACGCAAAGAAGAAAACGACAAACACAATACAAAAAGAAAAGAAAAAGATTATCTCCTTTACAATACGGCAGACGTTTTATGAAGCCTTGAAAATGGTTAAAGTTTCGCACGGTCAGAAAATTCAATACAAAATACGCACAGAAAAAGAGAAAATGGGAAATAGGTAGGGTCTTTTCTACAGTTTTTAAAACCAGAACCCTTAATATACACGAATACACCATTTAGAATCTGTCACTGGTCTAAAAAGAAATGAGATCAGATACAGTGGGTGTCCCTAAAAAGCCTCACAGCAGAATTATATAATGTTTGTCGTAGAGTCGAACGTCGATGCAGGCCGAAGTTTGACTCTGCGGTGACTCGGGAAGGAAGCACACCAGAAATGGGGGGAGGGGGGTATAGATCCCAGTACACGGGTTAATTAATCAAAACCAAGTGCGTTTGGCCTAAATAATCAATTCTTAGAGGTTCTGGGTTTAGAGAAACTGATTTTAGAAATATAACTTTACTATATAAAAAGAAAATATTATTAGCAAAAGTAAATAAATGACAATAAATAAGATGAGACTCGCGGTACAAAACGGAGGGAGTGGGGATACAAATAACTCGACGGGGACGAGTGTCCGAGAGAGGATGTACGATGATTGTTTCCAGGGGAAGGGAAAAAGTGCAAATAATAGGAGACTCATGTAAAGCCTAATTGACCGGAGGCTTTCGATGCGACGAGAAAGCGGGTTGCTGCAAAGTTCCACTTGCAAAATTCCTTCTTCTTTAACCTCGCTGAGAAATGAACGAGAGAGTACTCCAGACGAGAACGAAGTTGATACCCGAGTGATAGATGTCTGTCGGTCGGGAACTCTGGCCTTAGGTACGAATGAGGTCAGGTAGAGATGTGACGCGTCGCATTTGTAGCTGGAAGTCGTTAGGAGGCGGAGTAGAGCGTACGAGAATGTACGTGGCTGCTAACCAAGAGGGGGCTCTGTGGTACTAAATTCTGAAAGCTTAAAGATCATACAAGGTCTTTCTAGGTGTCGAAATACACTATTAAAAAAAATATATTAAATCTATTTACAAAAGGTAATCAAAATTTAAGTACAACTACAATTTATTTAGACTCTATATGAGTAGGGCTTAGTATCCTGAATTAATTTTAGTAATAAGTTTTAGGCGTAAACATATCAAATCAATATCATGTAATTAATCCTCTCTAGATCATTTTATTTTATTAATCTTCTCTATATCATGTTGAAGCTAAGTGTTAGTGTTCTTGTTGATTACTAATGATTCTAGCTACCTTACATGTTTTAGGTAAATTGCATTTCTTTATATCACATGAATTATTTATTATATTAAAATTATCTAGACCAAAAGCTGCAAATTTTCACGTATTACAAGAAACTCTCAAGAATCTTCAATAGAATCTTACACAGAAACCTATCCGGAAATAAAGCGGAATTCTCTCGTGTGAACTTTGAATTCCAGTGCCTTCAAACGGATTATCGTGTATGGCTTGTGTATTATCCAGCCTAAGAATGTATTTTCTGTTTTCGCCTGACCGTGTACAGCTTTCTTGGTAATGATTTACAGATCAGAAGAATATGGCTCAGTACTTAAAAACGTGTGAAACCAGTCCAAAGGACAAGTCAATTTAGACATTATGTCAGCGCAATGTTGATGCTGGGCGAGTTGATGAGTAGTTACATAAATTTTTTTGGGAGCAAACCAACTAGTGAAAAAACTTCCTGTCACAGTGTTGAAAAAATGATTTTTCTCTGTGAAAACGGTCTGGCTTTTCGAGGTAGTAATAAAATCTTTGGATCTAAAACAACGGGAATTATTTGGGTAACTTAGAGCTAATTGGTTACTTTGATACTGTTTGTACCATTATTTATTAGGGCCATCTTAAAATTCAAAGAAACATGGCTTCCCATTTTTAAATTTATTTAGCTATATGACTCATTCGGGCTTTAGATATTCCATCATTTGTAAGTCTAAGAACGGTTTCTCCTAAAAAAAAATTTTTTCACCCAAAAACATACACTCGAAAATTGTGTTTTCTTCTGTTTCTCTGTGTAGTCCGAATCGGCATTACTAAGTTCCAAGATGAAAAAATATCCCTAATCTTTAAAGTTGAAACATTATTTCCACCTTAAGTGTCTAATTTCTGCGGACACATGTTTCGGCACAACTCATACTTCACTCTTCAATTGTACATATTAGGTTGAGGAATAAGTTCTTGCGTTTTTTTAAAATGTTGTGTAGATTTAAGTTTTGTTGCCGTGATTTGTGCACATAATAAGAAATAAATAAAGAGAGCAAAATTTGCAAAGGTTAGGCTACGTCTCTTAACAGCGTAGACTATTAGAATTTTGCTTAGGCTACGTCTTGAAATTGAATAATAAGTCATTGCGGTTTATTTAAAACTTGTGTTAATTTAGTTTTGTTGTGTACCCTCAAAATGGAATGTGAAGTTGAAAGAAAGGCGTATTTTCGACACTTGTTGTTATTCATTTTCCATCGAGACGGGAACAATGCAAACGCAGCCAAAGCTCGTCGCGATATTTGTGTTGTGTACGGAGAAAATGCTTTACCAGAAAAGACAGCTCAATGGTGGTTTTCACGTTTCAAAAACGGTCATTTCAATCTTAATGACGAAGAACGTTCTGGTCGCCCCATTAAGTTGGATGAAGATCGATTGAACGAACTTCTCCATGAAAATCCTTGTCAATTAACTAGCGAATTGGCTGTACAATTGGCTTGTGATCGAAAACTGTAGTGAATCACCTTCTTTCGATGGGGAAAGTTGAAAAACTCGATGCATGGGTTCCGTACGCTTTGAGCGAAAGCAACAAACTTCAACGCTCCACGATTGCCCCAAGTTTGCTTGCTCGTCACAAGGCTACTCGTGGATATAAGGACAAATTTCTTCACCGCATCATCACTGGCGACGAAAAGTGGTGTGTTTATGTCAACATGAACCATCAAAAACAATGGCTTAGCCCCAATAAAAAATGACTTCTTCGATTAAAGCAAGGACGTCATCCATGAAAGACGATGCTGTGTGTGTGTGGTGGGATTGTGAAGGCATTATTCTTTATGAACTCCTTGCAAACAACGAGATTATCAATGCAGAACTCTACGTTCAACAAATGTATCGACTCACCGAAGCTATTCGTGAAAAGCGACCTCATTGACGTTATGGAGTCCTTCTTCAACACCACAATGCGTGTCCTTACATTGCCAATATGACAAAAGACGCCATCCAAACGCTTAATTGGGAAATACTGCCGCATCCTCCATATTCGCCAGACTTGGCTCCATCAGATTTCCATCTGTTCCAGTCGCGGCATTTCGTTTAATACTTATGTGGAATTAAGAACCTGGTTAGACGAATTTCTCGAGTCAAATTCCAGAGATTTTTATGGCATAGACATCGAAAAACTAGTTGAACTTTAGGAAGAAGTCGCAAATAACAATGGAGAATACATTATTGATTAAATTGCATATTGTTATCAATTAAAAATGAAGTTTTTCTTAAATTGTTAATGGTAATCAAGAAATTTGATAAAACCGCAAGAACTTATTCATCAACCCAATAAGTCGTTGCCAGTTTTTTCCAATTCTGAAGCTATTTCTTGCCAACCTCGACTCCTAAAAGGTTTTCGAATATAGTTAAACCATTAAAAGTTAATGTTTAAAACATCCATAAAAAGGTAGGGCATATGAGCTTTGATGTTCTGAAGGCGTATTTCAGGTGTAAAGCATCATAAAACCTTTTTACTTTAATGAACCGAAGCGTTGCTAGGACTCTTTATTATATGAAGCCAATGAATATTGATGGCTTGTTTGAGTTACATTTGTTTAGCAAAAGCATTTGATTACTTAAACCATCATCGTGTTAGAGAAACTGCCTAATTTATAATTACTCTGAATTTAGCAAAACATGGAACGTGGCAAGTGCGTGAATGATGCTGATCGTTTTTGTTACATATGTGGCGCCTTCACTCCTGGTAGCCCCAAGAAACGAATCACAAAAGCTGTTCGACTGAACTACAAAAGTTACTTCAAATGTCCTTTGAGTGACTAAGATAAGAAATGGGCACCTCATATAGCTTATAAGTCTTGTGTCAACCACCTGAGCGAGTGGATATGTGGTAAGCAAAGCTCAGGAATGCCGTTTTCTGTACCAATGATATAGCATGAATCTAAAGACCACATCAGTGACTGCTACCTCTGTTTCACAAACATCAAGGGAATAACCATCAAAACACGAGGCAAGGTGCAGTACTCCAGTATTGTTTCTACAATCCGATCAGTTACGAATAGCGCTGAACTCTTAGTCCCAAATTCACCGTCTGAACAAGAATTGATGAGTGATTCCGATTCTAATTCTACCTCAAATTTAGACGACAACCAGGATAACTCTAAAAATACCAGGCCCAAACTCTTTACTCAAGAAGCGCTTTATGATCTCATCAGGGAACTAGACTTTTTCAAAGAAAAAGTCGAAGTTCCTAGATCCAGACCCAAGCAGCGTAACCTGCTGGGAAGCTTATGTGCGTATCAGGCACAAGGCATAAGCAGGCATCAATTATTCCTAAAGATACTTATAATGAATTATTTGTATCTTCCAGTTATTTAGCATCCATGTATCTTCTACCTAAAATTCACAAAGAAGGAGTCCCTTTGAGACACATACTTGCCTCTTATTCTTTACCATCATACAAACTGGCCAAATATCTAGTTAAAATACTTTCACCTTTATCTAGAAATCAGTTCTCCATAAAAAACTCCTATAAGTTTAAAGAGGAATTATTCAGCAAAGTTAACAATGGATATATTGTGAGTTATGATGTTGAATCTTTATTTACTAACATTCCCCTAAACTATACAATCAGTTTAATATTAAATAAGGTATTCCATTCCCAAAATACTTTTCATGGATTTTCACGAAGCGACTTAAAAAAGGCGCTGAAATTAAGTCTTTCTGAATCTTGGTTCACTTTTAATAATAAAGTTTACTGCCAGATCGATGGTGTTGCAATGGGTTCTCTAATGGGACCACTTGCAGCTGACTTTTTTATGACACATCTCGAAGATCAAATCTTTTCCACTAATTTAGATTACAATCCCTCCTTCTACCGCCGTTTTGTTGATGATTACTTGGCAAATTTTAATAATCCTGCACATAGCCAACTTTTCCTTAATTTTTTAAACACTTTACACCCTAACATCAAATTCACCATGGAAGTGGAGTCAACAGATAAGATGCCCTGTCTTGACCTTTTAATCAACCGAGATAATGACCCACGAAAAATTCAAACAACCATTTACCGAAAAAAAACTTTCACAGGACTAGGTTTGAACTACTTTAGTTTTTGTGATTTCGGATAAAAAATATCCACAGTAAAAACTTAAATACATAGAAGTTTCTCTCTTTCATCCACTTACCAATCAATCCATAATGAATTTATTTTTCTTAGGAAGTATTTTTTAAAAAAATTATTTCCTTCTGACCTATATGATAGAGTTTTAAAAAAGCTATTTGATAATCTTATTGACCCCCCTCAACCCTGCATAGAAGTTCCTAAAATGCCCATATATTTACTAATTTCAGGAGATGGGTATTTTTGAACGATACTTTTTAAAGAAAAATCCTATTTATTTTAACAAGATATTTTCCCAAAATCAACCAAAAAATAGTTTTTATAAACAAACTATCGATAGGAAGTTTCTTTAATAATAAGGATCCTATCTCTTTGGAGTTCCGTAGTGATAATGTTTATTTATTTAAATGTCCCAGTTGTACTGGAGCCTCTTACATTGGCAGCACTGTCAGGTCTCTTGGAGCTAGGTTCTCTGCTCATATGGGGACTAGTTGGCGCAAAAACAAAATATTAAATAGAAAGGAAAAGTCATCTATTAGGGAACACACCATAAGCTGTAAAACTGACATTTCTATTGAGAATTTTAAAGTATTAGCCTTTAACAACAACAAACATTGCCTAAGAACCCTCGAATCTCTATATATAAAACACTACAAACCTACACTCAATAAAGATCTAAGTGCAATATCATTATTAATTAACTAATTTTAACTCAGTTTGTTAGTTGGTTTGCCTTTTATCAAACCAAGCGTCACTGTAACTGATAAATACTAGCCCGTTGTTAAACCCACCATTCACTCTCTAGGATGGATCCGCTTTATTAAGTACCCGAATTTACCGTTTTTTTTATATTAAATGTTTTTTAACTCTTACAGTCTTTACAAAATTAAAAACAAAGTTTAAATTTACTATCTTTAAATAATGCCAGGTCAATTTCTCTTATAGTTTGTAATTAATTTCTGCAATAATCCTTAAATTTATTAACTAATTTTTGAGTCAGTCTTAAAGCAAATTTAACTGTTGCCAAGTCATATTTAATAATTTAACTTATAGTAAATTTTACTGATATTTTATAATTGGTCACCCTTTAAAATAATGTCTTGTTGGCCTTTTTAAGTTTTCTTCGTATATATTATCAATTTTTGAGTCGGTTTTAAAGCAAATCTAACTGTTGCTAAGTCATATTTGAATTTTTTTAACTAATAGTACTTTTTACTGATATTTTATAATTGATCACTATTTAAAATAATGTCTTGTTGGCCTTTTCAAGTTTTCTTCATGAATATTAACTTTGTAAACTTATTCTAGCCTGAAGATGAAAACTTGTAGTTTTCGAAACTTAGTGAAAAATTAAAAGATGCTACATCCGTTTCTCATGGCTCTGGGATTTATCCTCAATATTATATATATATATATATATATATATATATATATATATATATATATATATATATATATATATATATATATATATATATACTCTCATATTAAACTGGTGTCAGGTTTTAGGGGATTTGGTTCTGGCTATCCAAAAACTCTGGAGAAACAATTTACTTGCATAAGCTACTTACAATCAAATTTCGTTTACTTTATTTCATGGACTTTTAAAATTTATTTTAAAGATTTTTGTCATTTCTTTTTGTGACTAATTTTCTCCAGAGGAATTTGTGTTCTTTCAGGTCCCATATACTCTACAATATTTGAAAGATTCAGTAGAAATTGCATTTTTTGTTTTGTTTTGTTTTTAGCTCACTTTAATGGGTAAGACACCGAAGCAATAACGTCTCAATCACAGCAAAGTTAAAATAAGGTATAGTGCTAAAATCATGTCCAATATTTTATTTTTGTGCGGACAGTAATAAAGTTTATTTTGTTTCTCCCAGTTTGATATACAGAACCTTCTAAATAGTTAAATTAATTCTTCCAAGTATCACTAGTCACTCTTAGAGATTTATTGGAACCCAAAGTTTAATTGCATTATTCGATACAAGGCTCAACTGCAGAGTTGCCCTGCGTGCTATCCGCCAACCGTTCCGAGACATGGAAAGCAAACGGAGGTCAGAAGATGTAACCTGACCTACGACAAACAGCTAAAGCATACTAAATAATGTGAAATTAGTCATGTAGGCAGAGTCACATCATAGACAAGCTGGGCTGTTTTGGGTGAAATATCTGTTGGACGACACGAGTGACGGAATATTGAATATTTGTAACTATTGATTTTTTTTATAAAACCTAGTCTGATAGAACAAAACAAATATCAGGTTTAAATTTAGCAATATAAAATTAGTTGTGTGAATCATTTTGGTTGTTGACCAGTATAATTCAATTAAAACTAAAATACCATTTCTTTTTATTCAATCCGTAGAATAAATCCATATGTAAATCTTTAATAAATCTTTCCCAAAATTTACTTGGTTAACTTTGCTGTTTTTCGCAGTTCGGGCATTTCGTATAATCAGACTTTATCTAAAAATGGCGTTCGCTTTATTTAGGAAGGATCAATTCCTGTTTATTCCTGCCAATTCCTGTTTAATTTTTATCTTCTTCGGAGACAAAAATTTAAATACTGAAGTTGCCAAGATTAAGCAATACAATTTATATGACTGTTTAAGCTACTGAAGTTTCGCAGATCAATTTAATGGGTAATTTATGGAATAAACAGAGTTTCTCTCTTTCTCATAGAATTGGAAGCACCATAACAACTTGAGTTTTTTTGTAATTTATTTTATTTCACTGTTAATATCCCATGAAAACAAAACGATAAGTAACCTTAACGAGCCTTTTAATTGCGATAGATTTAAATATACTGTTGTATCTCTATAGTGTTTTGCGGTAAATTACTTTCTAATACCCATTTACTTCTCTTCCTAGGCAAAGTCTAATAATTTTTATTTTAAATACTAAAGGGCAATCTCCTGATTCACCATAATGGGCTCCTTACATTTATATCTAATAACATTTGTTGGGATATAAGGCTCCTGGACTAATTTGTTATATGATTAAAACTATTTTAAATCGAATAAAGATTCTTACCATTGTATTCAAAACCGCAGTTAATTAAATTCCGCAACTTTTGAACCATGTAATAATTCCCACCATGAAAATTTTGAGCTTTTGTTGCATTTTTAGTAATGTGACCTTTACTATTGCTAAAATTCATGTTTTCTAATGATTTTTGTATGCCTTATGAGAAAGTAATAGACACCTTTGGCCCCAAAGCACGGTTTTTCAATTGTTGCTAGATAATATAAAGCAAAAAGGCGCAAGGCACATTCAGAGCTTACCCTTACAACCCATAGCAGCATCAGCTTAACCCGCAGCTGGCCACAAATTCCAGATGCACAATTGAAAAAAGTTGAGGGATTGTGCGTAATACGAGATGTGTGTTGGATGAAGTGTGTGAGTAGTTGTAGATGCATTGCAGCTTAGCTGGTGTTGTAAATAAATGTTCAGGGACTGTATGTAGGTGGGTGTGTAGGAAAGGTTACCAATGTTTCATGAGGTGCATAGGATAAAAGCTTGTGAGTGAAGCAGATTTAATTTACGGGACCAGTGTTTTATTCTATACTGCCTCTTTAGATTAAGAGAAGAAGAGTTGTCCCCGGGATAGCACCTATTGTGAATAAAATGGTAGAAGTATAGAAAAGAGAGTGAATAACAGAGTAGAGAATGAGACCGCGGGCAAGGCCAGCTAGTGCATTAGTCTTAGGTTGCATCCTTTCCAGGAATATGGGAGTTTATTTGGGTTTCGTTGGAGGCAAAGTCATCTTCTCCGGGAGAATTCGGCACTTGCAGGCAGCCAAAGTTCAACTCTCAAATATCAATATAACTAAAATGGTATTTGGTATTTCTATTAAAAACATAAAACTTCCAAATTTCCAATGTAGGATATCCAGAATTTTAGTCGCGGGTGATTCTACATCTTACTATGTTGGTCGTTCGATTGCTAATAACATTGTAACTATTCGGCCGATTGTAATGAGAATTGAACCACTTATGTTTTTTTACATTCTCCTTTGACTGAATGATATAATTAACAGGGTTCTCCTAAGGTTAGCCCAGGAATTATTTTCTTTTGTTTATAACCTCAAAACTATTCTGCCGATTCTAACGAACTTTGAAACTCTTTATTCTTTTACATTTTCTTTCGAGTAATATAATTGCCAAAGTCCTCCCAATGTTAGCTAAGGAATTATTTGTCATTAACATTATAACTATTCGGCCGATTCCAATGAAATTTGAAACCCTATGTTGTTTTACATTCTCTTTCGAATGATATAATTACGAAGGTCCTCCTAAGGTTAGTTTGGGCCTTATTGAAAGTTTGGAAGGTCGTAAGGTCATAAATAAGAATAAGTGAGAGCTTCCGACTTTTTGTGAGCAGACCCTGTTATTTGAAGAAGCAAATTTGCAAGCCAAAAATACATTTTATCGGAATTTAAAAAATAAGAGTACTGATCCACCCATATATAGCAGAAATGAAAATAACCACAATTTCATTGTTATCCATTGAAACCTCCCGTCAAAAAGGATTAATAATCAATTAAACAAATTTTAATCTCAAAATAGACTTTCGCCATTCCAACTCGGTCAAAATAAATTAATCCAGAACAAGCCCGCTTATATTAAATTCCCTCAAACAATGCGATGAAATCACTATGGGACAAACTGGACTCGGAACCTATCACGAATTTATGTGCGTACA
The DNA here is from genome assembly GCA_963969495.1 of Ceratothoa steindachneri. NCBI lineage: Eukaryota > Metazoa > Arthropoda > Malacostraca > Isopoda > Cymothoidae > Ceratothoa > Ceratothoa steindachneri. Next base: position 54,806,331 of record OZ018317.1, on the reverse strand, counting down.
AGCAACATGTTCAATAAAATATTTCAACATGTGGGTGCAACCAACCACACTGTCCATTGTGACAAAACTTAATTCACACAAACACACATTAATATATATTAATATATATAAGTATATATATATATATATATATATATATATATATATATATATATATAGTAATATATCAAATGACTTGGTTAATCAAGTGAGAGGTTGTTGAATTTGCACTAATCACTTCTCTCCCGAATTTTAATCTTTCGAAAGTGAATTTCAAATTTCATCACCTAGTTTAATCGTTCATTGCATCTCAAGGCTCATAAACTAGTCCTTTACTTGTGAAGTAATAATATCGTTCTCTCTCAAGGCTTTTGTTCTAATTAATCTAATATCATTTCATTTATAATACTAGGCTGAAATTGTTTGTTTTTATAGTTTACGATTATATTTTGTCAACTCCTCATTATTAAAATACGAGAGATGTTTGTTTGTTCGCCTGAAACGCTTTTGAGAGAAATATAAAAAAGCTAAATCTCAAGTCCTCGGACATACCTCTTCAGGTTCAATTTTTCCATTTGTGTATGTATATCTAGAAGTGTGAACGAGTAAAGAAACTACTCTCCACTAGCTTATCCAAAAGAAGAAGGATGAGAGGGAAGAGAAAGTTAACACTTGGATATCAGTTATACACATTTCGTTATTTCTGATTGCCGCTAAATTAGCTAACTCAAAAAAGGAACCGATGATGTATTTTAGTAAATCATTATAATATTTTAAACCTTCGATTTTCCGTTTGCAAATTTCGGGTATCGAGTGGAAAGAAATTAAAATCCGTTGATATCTCTATATATGATTGAGTTGAAGGCTAATGTATTAATTGTGTACTTCTACGTAATACTAAAGTTGTTTTATCTTTTTGTAGTTGAATAGACTAAAATTGATCTGAATATTGAAAAGGGTGTCTGGAAAGTATCAAAATAAAAGAAGAATAATATATGTTTATTTAAATGAAAAATTTCAATGTCTGTACTACAAAACTATGTTTCTCTCAATGCTACAATGCAATAGCTAAAAGATAATAGATTGCTCCAAATGAAGACAATTAAGTTGTTTTCAATGGTTTCCGCAGTGATATTTAACAACACATGTTATAGTCGTGCTGGAGCAGGGAAAATCCACTTGCATTGCTTTATCTTCCCCTTCGTTAAATATTATTTGTTACTTTTGAGCATATTTCAATAATCTTTTTGAACTCTTTAAACCTTTTAGACTTCCATCAATAATCTTCTCTATAGCCCAATTTTATATCATCCCGAAATTTTTAAACATTGGATACTAAATTATTTTTAAGAGATTAAAAGAGATGGTAAGCAAGAAAAGTCAAAAAACAAATATCTGGGAGACTCTAATAATAACCGATGCCCTAATCGCGTTAATCCCATTGATCTTTACAGGGCCGCTTTAAAGAGCTGCGCGGCCCGTAGCCCAACGAACAGCAGGGTCCCCCTCCCGTATATATATATATATATATATATATATATATATATATATATATATATATATATATATATATATATATATATATATATATATATATATATATATATATATATATATATATTTCCTCTGCAGAGAGGAAAAAAAATTATCTGAGGAATTTAAAACAACTGCTAGTATGGTTGGTAAGACTCAATTGAAAAAAGAAGGTTTTATTTTGTACACCTTTTAATCTTTTTTAAAGAACAACACCAGGTACTACTATAACATGCCAGACTTATTATACATTTCAGTATGATCTAGTGAAGTTTTCTATAGTTTTCTTATACGAGTATATAGTAATCATCATCATCACTAACTCTATAATTTAAGAAGGGGATTTTTTTGAGTGTTTAAATAATAATTTCATCTTAGTTTGGTTATGACTTAGGTTTTTTTATCAAAGTTATTTCTAATAATTCTTTTATAATATCAAAAAACAAAATGATAAAGTTCAGAAATAAATATAAGTATCGATATTTTGTGAATTTTTTAAAACCAAAAGAATTACAAATGGTGAAGTTCAGAATATCTATTTTTATATACATATCTACTATAACTCTATATTTTAGCAACGTGATATTTTGAAAAGGGGGGAAATTTAGTTTAGAGTTTTTTTTTTTAAATTATTATAATTGGCGAAGTTCAGAAAATTTCTAAAAATTCAACCATGGCTGCTTTTTTTTAGATTTCATATTTTAATCTTAGTATCAAAGCGCAAGCTCCCCAGTAGGGGGAGGGGGAAGTGGCGAAGCCATTGACTGGTATCATATATAATAATAATAATGTCAAAAATAAAGAAATTAATTAATTATTTTTTCTCGGCCTTCTGTGGTTAAGAGCAAAAACTTAATTATTACTAAGTTTTACATCCCCGCGGAGCCCCCTGAAGCTCGGGGCCCGTAGCACGTGGTACTAGGTTAAACCGGCACTGGATCTTTATTCTCTCGAGAGAGCCAGTTTTCAAACCATTTACTTACATTCATCTCTATTTCATGTGCTTTCAACTCTATTAAATTGTTTTATGGTATACAATATCAACTGCTTTGCCAAAATCTATATAAACTATCTCCATAGACTTATAATGGAGTAAAGATTATGAGCAAATTACTTAAGCACGAGCTATGAATTCTTAAATAATGATGAGTATTGTTTAATCTGTTTTAGTAGTTTTTATGATTCGTTCAATAGACTAAATTTGTTTTCCCACAACAGAAGTAATGAAATGGGCCGATAATTGTCGAGATTAGGTTTAATCACTTTTTTAATATTGAGGTGACATCATTTTTAAAGCCGAAAGAAATAAGCATTGATTAATTGATCATTCAAAATAAAGGAAGAGTTAGATTTTATTAGTCTTCCGCAATTTAGATTTGCATTTTATTTATATAGTGGCTTAATTATGGTTAGATTACACTAATCCTGGAAAGAACTTTACCTCTATTCAAGTTAATTAAGTCCATAATAGCAGCTGAAAAGTTCCTGTCTTTTGGGGGTGACGGAAAGTAGTTTCATTTCTTGAGTCATTCTGTCGAAACAACCGAGAATTTATAGACTATAAAGAGTGAGTAAAGTGTGAGTAACAAGTTTTTGTAGTTCGTGTCACGTTGGTTAGTCTTAAGCAGAGCAAACATTAAATTAATTGGAATTAAGTATGTTTATATCTAATTAAAATAAAAAGAGACAGAAGTGTTTCAGAACGGATGGCATGTAAAATTTTTATAACTCTTGGTTTGAAAATTTATATAGAGCTAAAAAATGTCACACTTATCGAAATGAAAAGAATCAAACCTCGTCTCGATTTGTGTGACTCGTGGATAATTAATTTCCCTTGCGAATAAACCGTTTCAATTTACAACACAGACGCAGATAAACTTTACATTTGAAGGAGATTTAGGTTCAATACCTTCATTTAAACAGTGCAATTTTTCAACATATACCTATGCAATAAATCTTTCCTTACTATTAGGATTATCATAGTGAATAACTTCTTTCACAGTCTACCAATTCTAAAGGAAGCATAGAATTCTCTGTCGGAGAATAAATCAAGTATGAGAAATGTTTCTTTTAAGATTGATTTTTTTTTTATCAATATTGCAGTAAAGAACAAACTTTTCATCGTCTGTAACAATTCTGTATAGAAAAGGCTCATAGACATTTTGAAATAATGGAGATTAAACAATATTCACGCGTTTTAAAAGTTATCATTCATGCTGCCCCAAACATCCAATTTTGTAGAAGTTTTCTATGTTTATAAGATTTTTCCAACCCGTTTCATAGCTAATATTCTTCTTAAAAAGTCTTATAACTTAATAGTTTAAAAATGGACAAGGAATTAATATACATTTAAAAAGGCCTATGAATTAGCACAGTTATCCGATGAACAGCGCTTTAAACAAATTATAACAATTTCCTTTTAAAAGCACACATTTTTATGACAACCTAATATGTATTAAAAGAGAAAAATATCTGCGCCCCGTTCCCCCAAAAGGCCAAAACCTAAAGGAATTGTCGACAAAGAAAACTCAATAGAAAAAGTAGAGACAGGGGTAAAATAATTGTTAATCAATGCTTAAGAGTTATTTTTGTTTGTGGTTAAATTAATCTGAAACAATTTTTTATTTTTTACACGCAATCACTTAAATTGGATACGAAAAATCTCGAAACAAAATCGTAATATGTTAAGTTAAAAAAAAATATATCACTATGATCTGCCCAGAGCAATTTAGAATATAACCATACAGTAGTGATTCTTTCTCATTCTTATCTTTCATTTTTCCTGTTCCCACTTTATTTAATTGTAAAATTAACTCACCTGTCACTATACCTATTATTTCATCTTTGAATTAAGGCATAGAAATTGATTATAGCAGTTTTGATTTTTTCACTGAATCATTTTCTCTGTTCTCCTTCAATCTGTTTCCTTTGTTGCTCACTAATAATACCTCTTTTGCGAAGAGTGACTGGTCTAAGACAACGATAATAAAAGGAAAAAAGAGTATGAAAATTAATGATCATATTCAAAAACCAAGAAAAGAGGGTTCATACACTGTAAGCACAAGGGACAAAGCCTATGAGAGCATCTGTGCATAAAAGCAAGTGAATATCGATTTAAAATGATGTTTCATACTTAGAAAAATAAAAAAAATACTTCAATATTACAAATTATGAATCAGAAAAAGATGAAGGTAATTAAAGGGATTGTAAGTGGGAAACTGTTTAACTTGCCTGAATCTGCCCTTTCAGGACGAAATGAGTTTATTAACCTTATAAATTTGGTTAGATTAGTCTCTCATTGTCGGAGCGAAGTTTCACGATCTTAAATCGATTCATTAATTTCATATCTAATAAAATCCGAATCTTGGCCACCGAAGAATTTAAACTTTCTTAACTCAAAAGAAGATTAAATAGTTAAACCCAAATTGAGGAGTATCTTTGATGCCCTCCACCAAACCATATAAAACGGAGCCAATTCTGAAATAAATTCTGATCAGAGGAAATGCGATAACTTAGAAATCAGAAAAGTTAAGCGATTAAAGTTTGGGAGAAATTTCTTACAACTTTACTTTTGAAAATATTCGGATAAATGGAGAAAAAAGAGATCGGAAAATTTAGTTTTAATCGAACCCTGTTCTCCTTCTAGTGACACGTCCATGGTTTGGGTAATCTAATGGTCTAGTAATCAAACGTATATCAGCCAAATGAGGTAATATTCTGTTTTGATATGTTTATGAGTCGTACCAAGATTCAGGACATTGATCCATATAAAACAATCTCTCCTACTTACGTTTTCGGGCTCATCCTGTGAGCTCTTTTTATTATTGTTGTAGACATAATAATATAAAAATGATCGAATTCAACAAACGACAGTCAATAAATTGAATTCTTCATATATTAGAAAAAGTCTCTTTAGGGCAAACAACGAGCAACCTTGTTCCTAATCCGTTATGCTACAGGAATTTCATTCACTCGAAGAAGAGGATTTGTACAAAGAATGGAAAGTGCAAACATATTTGTCGAAACTTACTCCTGAATATCAGTAATGTGTATGGATTTAGTGTTGAAAGGAGAGGGAACTAATAAATAAAAAGTGATTTTAGTTCATCATCCTGGAAAAACGAGTAGTGAATCTTAGCACAGTGTTCAAGAAGAATCGGTTATAATAGTGAAGTAAGCGGACTTAAAAATTCGTGGAAATTCCCCATTAAAGTTGTTCCAATGTATAACAACCTAACAGTGGAAAACCCTTGAGTAAATAATGAATTAGGGGAGAATCAGACAGATGAAGGTAAAAATGTTCATAGTCTAGGTGTAAGAAAAATGGGAGAAAGTGTATGTGAATGGGCAAAATTAAAAAGAAATGATTGTCGAGTATAGATGCTTCAGGCGGCTCGTCGAAACCACGAGGTCAGGCTCGAGGCCAGACCACGTGAGAACAGTCAGAATATCGATCTGCTTTCCGCGATAAGCGAGGGATTGGAATCTCAAACACGCGCTTTTGTGTTCTCCCAGGGTCTTAACAAGAAACCCCCGCGGGACTTTCTTTCATCCCTCAAGCGCCGTGTTTGTTCGTGGAGAGATTCCCCCACGCTCCCTTCCCTTTGGCGGAGGCAGTAATGGATCTGGCTGTTCCCTATATATCGTTGGTCCCAATAGGGCATCGACGGATCTTTTCTGCTTGGCGGCAGGCGAATGTTTTGTACCAAATTTTCACCAATAATGCCATTTTGAGTGCTGAATACGAATATAACATTTATTTTTTGGAGAAATGAAAATAAGTATTAAAAGAATAAAATTTAATGCGCACTAGTTTATGCTGCGCGCGGCACTAACTGACTTTGTGTACCTGATTGCGCCTTTTTGACATCATTGTGTCTGGAGACACTGAACAAAATGGATGTCAATTATAATTTGCAGTGGTTGTTTCAGAACATTTTGTGCGAAGAAGACGAAGTAAAATTCTTACAAGAATTCAACATAATTCTAATTGTGAAATTGTGTCTGAAGAAACATCAAATGAAAATAAACGATTATTTAGCCTGGGTGTGCGATAATAAAATGGGCAATAAAAAAATATCGCTGAGAAAAACCCCATGGTTAGTGGGGAGTGTTATTCTCTTAAATAAGATTATTATCTTTACTTATTCGTGGCCACAGGAGTATTCCAGAATAGAATACTGTGAAAAGGAACTGGAGATAGGGCAATGTAAAACAGTTGATTTCAACAATTACTTAAGAGAGGTGTGGAATGCATAATATAGGCTTAACCTCACCTACCTAGACGTAAAAAAAAATGCATAATATAGGTTGAATCTAACCTAACCTAGAGGTAAAAAATGCATAATATAGTCCTAACATAACCTAACCTAACATTGCCTTATCTAACCTAATCTGTTTAATTTTAGATATGTGCCTCATCACTACTCGCCACGACTACGGTTATTGGAAGACCGGGATCGACGGTCGAAATGGATGAGACATGCTTCAGTAGAAGAAAATATGAAATATGGGCATTCAGTGGGGTATGCAGGGAAACAGAGGAAGACTTCTTGTGTGCCGTCGAAAGGAGAGATGAAGAGAGTCTTTTGTCCTGCATCAAGGCAAAAATACTACAAGGAACGACAGTAATAAGTGACAAATGGCCAGCCTACCAAAATATAGGAAAACTACAAGGATACAATTTTATTCATAAAAAGGTGAACCACTCAGAAAATTTTGTCGTCCCCAGCAGCGGAGTGCACACTCAGGAAATAGAAAGTCCATGGCACGCCGTAAATAAATAAATAAAAGACATTGCAGTACCCACCATGAGATGCTCGATTCCTACTTATGTGAATTTTGTGGCGAAAACGCAAGAGAAATGAAAATTTGTTTTAAAAAAATATTATGGGATATATCTAAATACAAATGAATATTTGAACAAATAATAAAAGGACTGAACAATAATATTGGGAAATCACATGGCAGTTTAAGTGCATTTCATTTCCCTTTCTTTTTTTCCCAAAAGTTTCGGACAGACCCAAATTTACCGTTTGGAATTTCTTTTATTAAGATAGTTCCTTTCATTTCTCCCCAAAACAAATATTATATTCGTATTCAGCGCTTAAAACTGCGTCGTTGGCGAAACTTTGGTACAAAAAAATCCGCCTGCCGCGATTAGCGGGAAGCTAGAACTATACCGAAGGATCTGAGCCCCAGTCAATTAATTGGCACATCCTTGGTTTCGATAGATTTTCTTTGGCACGAATACTCCCTCCAGTTAGTGTTACTACTAGAGGAGGTTAAACTTCCCGTGGTTACAGCCCCTTGAATAACCAACTGATCTCCCGTTTCATCTCTTAAAGCCTCAAGCCCAAACCAGGGTGAGAAGAATCATCTGTGGCTATTCTGGCCAGTCCTCCCTGTGTGTGTTTGTATAGAGGCTCGTATCGCCTCTCGTTCCCCTCTTCCCGTAGAGTTCGCACTGAGTAGTGCTGATACGTTCGGTCCTTGGATACATAGAGTATCTATTACCATTTTATCATTTAATCTATTTATTCTGTATAAATGTGTATATATTAAAGTTTATTATTGTACCTATCTTTCATATGCCTCATAGCCGGAGCCATCATTAGTAAATATCGCCCAGCTACACTCAATCTTGGGAAGTTAAAATCCTTCCCCCCTCACTTCTATTCCCTCTATCCCCCATCTCTGTCGTGACCAGAGTAGAATCAAAGTCACGCGTTGACCTTGAGCGACCACGCCTATTGGGTAGCAGTGACATATGTCAGGGTCATTCTACGACAATGATGTTAACATTACACCGTGGGTTCAAATTCCAAATTCATTGCCAACTTTCGAAATTAGTTTGCCCCCAAACGAAACATTGAAATAAACGAATTTTAACCCTTTTTACGCGGTCGGTTTGGTAGCTTCGATAATGCACTTATTTCATACATACACCTACATTTCAAAGGAATTGACGTAAATTGAATTGAATGAAGCTTATCATCATGCCCAGATTCACCTTCTGGAGATTATCAGAACACAGATTTTGGGGAGAAGATACGCTACCCAGCCCTCTTTTGATTTATTGGAGATAAAAAAAATTAATATCTGAGTATAGCGTATATTTATTTAATCTATAAAAATAGTATAGCAATAAAGAAGTCATATTAAAGTAAATTTAGATAAAATTTAGTTGAATTGATATTTGCTACCAATTATTTGGTCAGAAGCATGAATAGTGTGTCTTGCTGATATCTATTGATGGTAACATAATATTACTTAGCTGTTAAACACAAGCAAACTTAAATATAAGCTTGTAAAAATGTTAGCTGCCCTAAGTTAGTCTGAGGTTGCTAATCTTTAACATCCGTAATTTCTTTAAATTTTCCCATATTTAACCAATATTGCCAAAGTGAAGTTACTCTCATTTTTTTTTATCTTTAGAGAGGTTTACGAGTGTTTTAGAAAAAAGCTCCACCAAATAAACTTAAAGTTTTACTTTTCCATCACGTCTCATAAACAGTATTTTCTATTATGTGCAGGTGTGGTGGGATAAGAGTGAAAATAATCAAGATCTCTGCTATCATGGGCGCGGGCCACAGTATGTCCGACATAGCTAACTGGCTTAATGTCATCCATATGAGCGTCCAGAGAGTCGTAGAGAGGCTTAAGTACGGGAAAGACCTCAAAGATGGACCTCGTTTAGGCAGACCTCAATTTTTCAAACGATTAGCTGTGACATATGCCTTCGAAAGTGCTCCAAAGATCAAAATGACAGCACTCACGAAGAAGAAGGACATCTTGGTGACCAGGATGACCACGGTGGTCATAGAGTAGGAGATCAAGAGCTATCTTGAGGAACGTGGAAAGGCCTTTTTTCTTCGAGCGTGTGCGTAAATAACGTCAGTATCGTTTTAGTCGCCTTCTCAACAACTTAAAGATGAATGGCAATCGAATTCTCATTTTTTATGATGATAAAAAAATCACAGTCGATCCGGTCATCAACAAGCAAAACGACCGCCTAGTAAGCCACGGCCAGGACTTTTCCGAGGTTTACTACCCTTCCACAACCAAACACCGGCTTTCCAGATTAAGCTCGGTTTCAGGGCTCTGAATTACAAGCAGATGCGGTGCGGTCACTGTGGTTAGTGACAGGTTACAGGTACACCTCAGCCAATTACAGGAACAACTTGGCCACGAAAGTCCTGCCGTGCGTGAGAAAGATCTTAAAGAAAGCGGACTACATCTTTCAGCAGGACAGTGCCCTGGCCCACACTGCCAACATGATCTTCTGGTCAAAAGATGTTTTGACGCTGCACCCGCCCTAGACAAATCCCTTCGACTACAGCGAGTAGGTGAATCATCTTTAACACAGCTGATCGAAGCTGATCTCATAATTTCACGGTCAATCAATCAATAAATAGAGAGATAGAAGGATCTAAATGAAGAGAGAGGGCGATATAAAAACACAAGAGTAGGATATATATATATATATATATATAATATATATGCATTTAAAGGCCCAAAGAAATGAATTGGCATCACGACACTAAGGAAAACGACCATTGAAAGCTTAAGAAAGAAAATGTGAGATATAGAGACGGAGAAAAATAGTGAAAACTAATTTTAACCGTTATATAAAAATAAATAAAGAAGTAGGATTCGAACCTGTGTCCTTAAGCGTACATCGCTATTGTGACCACGACTCTCATCGACTAGCCACCATCCTCAACCCCTCAGGCGATGAGCGTCGTGGTCACAATAGCGATGTACGCTTAAGGACACAGGTTCGAATCCTACTTTTTTATTTATTCTCATATAACGGTTAAAATTAATTTTCACTATTTTTCTCCGTCTCTATATCTCACATTTTTTTTCTTACGCTCTCAATGGTTGTCTTCCTTAGTGTCGTGAAGCCAATTTTCATTTCTTTGGGTCTTAAAATGCATCCATTATATCACGTGTCATGTGATTTAAGTTATATATATATATATATATATATATATATATATATATATATATATATATATATATATATATATATATATATATATATATATATATATATAAATGCAATAAACCAAAATGAAAGAGAAAACGGAATAACTTTCCTATAGTAATATTTATTACCTTTTTTCGAAAAAATCCGTGTAGGGAAGCGATTCGAACCATGAACACTGAGGCAGAGAGCACCGCTTTGATCACAATTAAAAGTATGCCGTTAGTACACTATGCTACGCACTATGTTAGTACACTATGCTACGCATTAGTGTACTAATGGCCTACTTTTAACTGTGTTTAAAGCGGTGCTCGCTGCCTCAGTGTCCATGGTTCGAATCGCTTCCCTACACGGATTTTTTCGAAAAAAGGTCCTAAATATTACTGTAAGAAAAGTTTATTCCGTTTTATCTTTCAATGTGGTTTATTGCATTAATCTTCATAATTTTCTCGCGCTACTTTGAGAGATATTATATATATATATATATATATATATATATATATATATATATATATATATATATATATATATATATATATAGAGAGAGAGAGAGAGAGAGAAGAGAGAGAGAGAGAGAGTAACGAGGAGTAACAAGTAGTAACAAAGAAAGGAAGTACCGTAGGAGACCTTACGGTCCATTCAAAGAGGGTAACTTTGGACTAGCAATCGAGCAGGCACATGGCTGCTCAATTATTTTGCGTCCCTAAACGGCCACTTTTCAAGACTTTGTCTAGTCTTGACTTGAACTGGTCAACAGATTCACTGTTGACAACCTCCACTGGAAGTGTGTTCCACTTACCGCAGATACTGTAAGTGAAAAAATTTCCACACAGATTGCGGTTGTAACGCTTCAGTTCAAGTTTGAAGCCATGATTGCGTGTTCTGTTCTCACTCAGTGGGAAAATATCCCAGTAGTCAACATTGCCGAACCCTCGAAGCATTTTGAAAACTTCGATGAGCTGACCACGCAGTCTACGGGTTTCCAGCGAGAACAGATCTAATTCCCTTAGTCTATCCTCATAACTTTTATGTCGGATAGAGGGAATCAGCTTGGTTGCCCTGGCTTGTACGCGTTCCAACCTTGCGATTTCCTTTTGACACGAAGGACTCCAAAATTGTATGGCATACTCCAGGTGCGGCCGAACGAAGGAGTTGTACAGACAAAGGACTATCTCCTTGTTACGGTATCCAAACTGGCGCTTTATGTAGCCTTACATCCTTTGGCTTTCTTCTTTGCCTCGATGCACTGTTTCGAGAACTTGAGGACGCTAGTAATAGTTACACCAAAGTCCTTCTTATTCTCAGTGCCCTTAAGGATATACTGAGATTGGGGGTTTCTGTGGCCGATATGCATTACTTTGCATTTGTTCACGTTAAAAGGCATTTGCCACGTGTCCGACCACTCCCCAATCTTCCCAAGATATTCCTGCAGGCGGGCAGTGTTTTCATCTTTTGCAACGTTCATACCAAGTTTGGTATCGTTGGCAAATTTCTGGAATCTTGGCAACCATGTCACCGTCCATGTCGTTGACGTAGATGATAAATAGTAGTGGTCCTTTAGGCACCCTGCTAGTAACAGGCACCCACTCAGAAGCCTGTCCATTCACCACCACCTGTTGCCGTCTGCCACTTAGCCAGTTCTTGATCCAGCCGGCTACTTTTCCGTCTATGCCCAGCGCTCGCACTTTTTGGAGAAGGCGGCGGTGTGGTACCTTATCAAAGGCTTTCTGAAAGTCTAAGTAGACCACATCCACCGCCTTGTCCCGATCGTGCTCACTGAAGACGAAGTGGAAGAATTCCACAAGGTTCGTCAGGCATGACCGTTGCCTTCGAAAGCCGTGCTTATAACTCCTCAGTAGCAGGCTTGACTCTAAATACGACGTCATTTTGTCCACCATCATGCTCTCCATGAGTTTACCGACTATCGAAGTCAGACTGATAGGTCGGTAGTTTGACGGTTGGCTTTGGTCTCCTTTCTTGAATATAGGAGTCACCTCCGCTTCACGCCAGTCTCTAGGAACGCATTCGGTCCTGATTGACATGTTAAAGATGGCGCTCAGGTGTCGTGAGAGTTGATCGCGCACTTCTTTCAACACTTTAGGTTGAAACCCATCCGGGCCTGGTGACTTATTCGTCATTAGGTCAGTGATCTTCTTTTTTATTTCATCTTCGGTGAAGTCCATATCCTCCAGCTTTCCCCCTGAGTAGAAATCCATTGACTGGGGGATGGGACCACACTCTTCAGTAAACACTGAAGAGAAGTAGTCGTTTAGCAGGTTAGCATTTTCTGCATCTGAATGCTTTAAGAGAGGAGTGTTATGCTCTACTAAATCCATTTCAAAGTTAGAGTTTTGTGGAAGCTTTGGATGCTTAATAGGTTACTAGTTTGTCAGTATTCCCTGATCCAATTTAAAAACCATGAGAAAGGAAACGAAGTAAAACAAAAGAAGTATTGCAGAATAAAAGAATAAATCCATAGCAAATAATCTACCGACAAAAGCTAAGGAAATCGATAACCATTACCATCATATGTTTATAATATTAAACGCAGAAGAAGAAGCTTTAGGAACATTTTGGTTAGGACGAGTTTAGATTCATATGTCTAGATCCCTTGTATTCTCTTGAGGTGTATTTGTTCTCACTTTTGTCGTACTTCCGAGCTTAACATAATCCTCTTTGTTACCAGGATCTTCTTAGAATTATCATATCTTTTTAATATTGTAGTATGTACCTGTGCTCTCGGTGTTATCTATTCCTCTTATCGCTTTCACTATTCTCTTTCATAATTTTAATGAATAAACTTCCATTTATTAGATTAGGATAAATTCTTATCCATATCTACATTAAAGAATCTATCATCAAAGGTAGATAATTAAAGGACATTGCCTTTATTTGTGTATAATATTGAACGAGGAAGAAAAATTGCCGGCGGTCTGTGTTTAATTAACTTTTTATTACCCCAATCCCGACTCCTAGTAATCCTTTAATAAACACCTTTAGATATCTCATTGTTTTAGTTAATTCACCAGACCTTTTCTCTAAATAAGTAAAGATCTCCTTCAGCCTTATTCTTGCAATCTTGAGACTTAATGAGCAGAAGTGATTAAGAAGATCCATTTAAAAAGATAATGTATAAAAATCAGGTGAAAATGGAGCCAACTATTTAATTTTGTTTTGAATTGCTGTTTAAGAGTCACTTTTGTTAATTAAACTGCTGCTGTCTCTACTATTAATATTAATAAAAACGACGTTTCTACTAATAGCCTATTTTTAGGTGCTGGAAATCTATGTATATATGTCAACATGAAATAAATAGAATATTTAAAATATAATATAATTCAGAGACCTAAAGACAAATGGGCGAAAAACGGAAGGAAAAAATAATTACTCTTGATTTTATATCACGACAGAACTTGATTTATTATTAAGCAAAGACTTGACAAAATAGGATAACAAGACAAACACTGAGACTTTATGAATTGGAAAGCAAAATAAAATCCTCAACAAACTTTCGAAATGGGAAAAAAGCTGAAAGAAATGCAATGGAAAATTCTAGAATTATAATGTTTAAATCACGTCAAAATTTACTGATTCCTTTCAAAGCTCAACTAAAGGATAAGAAAATGAAATTAGGTGGTATGTTAGAGAACTATCATATCAAGCTTCTCGGATGATTTTCATATAATATTAAGACAAAGAGTTATCTAATGTAGAGAGAACACTCGATAATGGATTTTCTTTTAGGTGTTTTTATTGTCAGGAAAATTCTATTTTGACTTTATAACGCGCGCAAACTTCGGATTGCAACAATTAGAGCTCTACTAAATGGTTTTCTCGTGATTGATTAAAATGTGATATAATTCTAGCCGCAAATTTGAGATTTACTATATTCGGATTCCCATAACTTTCAGAAATTTTACCTTCCATCGTGGGCTGCATTTTTTTCTAAAAAAAATTAGATTAGAATATTTGCAAAATGCAAAAATGTCTTGAACGAATTATCTTCATTGTAATTTTCAAGCTAGAACAAGACGGACTCATTTCTAGTTTATCATACATGTACTATAGAAAAAAATCATATCACTCTAATTGAATTAATAAATTTTGAAAATTTATTCTATTTGTTATTAAAATTTACATTTGAAAAAATAAATAGCTATTAAATTTTGTATTTATTAATCACATTTCATAAATAACTATTCCTTTGCTTAATTTTAGCGCCTCTTTCGGGCCATCCTATAAACGAGAAATGTATTTTATTTTTGTACTTGCCTGTACCTATATTTTACTGTTTATATATATATATATATATATATATATATATATATATATATATATATATATATATATATATATATATATATATATAGGCAAAGAGCAATTCCTTATGGTTCGAAATTTAGATATAAATAGCAGAACCAGAGCTAGAGAAAACAGATGCCTTCTTTTTATTTATTTATACACCAACGTTTCGAAGACCAGCATCATCATTAAAGTACTGATAATAACCATGAAACCCGTAATTTAGTACGAGATAACATGTCTATATTATTTAATCAGGCATTTCAAATCTTCTAGGTGCAAAACTAATGATAAAATTAGGGTATAATTTAGAGGTTACGAGCAAAGAGAAAGTGATATTTCGTCATTTAGGAGGAGGGGGGGGGGACTTAGAATGCATTGATAGAAAAGGATATTAGCTGAAAAAAGTAAAGACACTTTATCGATTCTTCACCTGTAGTTAGATGTTTAACTAGAGACTAATCGTAGATTGGTCATATTTGACGACGGGTGACCTTTCATTAGCGTTCTGTTCAACTTATTAACATATTAGTGAATATATATATATATATATATATATATATATATATATATATATATATATATATATATATACAAGAGAAAGAGAAATTAGACGCGAATAAGCGATGAAAAAAGATACAGGAGTTTTTTAGAGGTAAGAGAAAAGGACATTAGAAAAACATTAGAATCAAAGAGAGCAGAGGGTGGCACAATTAAGCCAGCAATTCTTTACCGAGAAGACAGAAATAACGCCAGGTAAAAAAGTTTAAAATTCCTGGCCGGAAATTTCCTAGCTGGAGGTTCCTAGCTTAGGGATATACTAGGTTTGATAGGGTAACGCTTTGGGTGAAGTAGAGTCACTGTGCCTGGTCGCTTAACGGCTGAGCATCTGACCGGCAATCAGGAATTTCAAACTTTTTTCCTCTGGCGTTACTTCTGTCTTCTCGGTAGAGGACTGCCTTCATTGTGCTGCCCTCTGCTCTCTTTGATTCTAATGTTCTTCTAATGTCCTTTTCTCTTACCTCTAAAAAACTCCTGTTTCTTTTTTCATTGCTTATTCGCGTCCAATTTCTCTTTCTTTTGTGTGTTATATTGTTATATAGTCTGCAATACAAGGTTTCTGCACCCTTCTTTTTGTCTTCAAAATTGTTTTGAAAGGCAGAAAATAAATATGGCGAAAGCAACCTTGTAGTGGTTGTTATCACCCGCAGAAATTGTATTTGCCCTTTGTTTGTATATATATATATATATATATATATATATATATATATATATATATATATATATATATATATATATATATATATATATAAATTACTTCGTAAGAGGCACACTCAAAGTGAAAAGAACAGCAAGCTTTTGGAAGGTTGACTGCCGGATTCTGATCGCTTAAGTCTTTAGTAATCGAAGGAATGCATATAATGAAAGCAAAAGGTTGTTTTCCTTTCTTATTGCTGGCTTTAAGTAAAAGACTCAAGACCTAAACCCGCCTAAAGCAGCGCATCCAGAAGCCGTTGAGAGAGAGTAATATTTTAGTTATTTGCTCTAGAACGAATATAACATGGCTTAAGCTCCCCCTCATCGTCTCCATAATGAGGCTCGAATTTACCTGTGATCAGAGTTACTGCCCCATAACTATTCTTCCCACTAAAACGGGCGACGAGGTGAACGCATAATTAGAGGCACTGACTGGAAGATGCTGGTTGAGTATTAGCCTACAGCGGAGCTCACTTTCAGAGGTTTTCCGGAATGTAACTTAGTTGCATCCTTAGGGTAGGGACAAAGTTTCTGTAACCCAAGGACCGACCAAGACCATAGAAGAAATCAACCCCGGTCTCTTTCTTTGCTAGCATCGACTATATAATCAAATCGTGAGGAAATCGCATCCGGAAAGTGGCAGTTAATTTAGGCACCATTCTTCATAGAGTTTAACTAGAAATCACCGCTTTAAAGGAGATCTACCGGATCCATCCATTCATTTATCATCTTTCATCCTTGCAGATACCATTAAGGAAATACAGATGGAAAGGAGAGAACCTATGTTATTTTCTATAAAGTAAAGCTCCAGAATATAAATTATTTACACTCTCCTTACATATGTAAATACACAGCCAACAGAAAGAAACAATCACCACACGAAACGGAAACGAACCAAGAAAGAAAAGGAACAACGAGGGAGTAAGTCTTTCTTCCGTTAAGGGATGGTCAACCAAACGAAGAGGGTCCACTTAAAGACCATCATAGTTAAACAGTACCCCTAAAGGGTAGGCTCTACGAGTTCCTATTAGTTGAAATAAAATTAATCGAAGTTGGGAAAGGCTATATTGCGTTATTCTCAAGAACATTGGATTGGAATCAAAGACTCGCCCATCCTCCCACGTCACGACCAACGATAGGCATTATTTGCAGAAAGATCGAAATCTGGCTTGGAAAAAACACAAAGAATTAACTAAAGAAAGAAAGTCAAAGACAGCACTGCTGGGTAATGATCAGTGACGTTATTGAATTGAATAACCATGCCAAAAAAGCAAAGAACCTATAGTGTCTTGTATTCAACATGCTCATACCACCCGAAAACATCGAGCAAGAAATCTTCCATAATATACAAGTGAGCTTTGTAGGGGAAAGTTTATAATAAACAAAAGATGAAGAAATAAGAAGCATGAAGAGATAACAGTATGAAATTGAAGCGAAATGAATCGATGGCCATTATAGAAAGCAATTTTAATTCATAGCCAGTGAAATGAAATCAGTAATTGTTACGTGCGTTGTACAAGCGCACATGGCAAACATATGTGACCATGGTGTAGACGAGAAAGTACTGAATGTTCTCATTAGGGAAAACAATCCGCATGCAATGAAAATACCTAAAACTTAGATTATGATAATTTAGCTATCAAAGACGCAAAGTTTACAAAGGAAAAAATTTAAGAAGTAGTAGAAAAAGAAGCAGAAGAAGAACAATACTCGGAATAGAATCATTCCGAAACAGATAAAAAGGAAACACGCACGAAGGCCCTAATGGGATACGAAGAGCAAATCAAAGGCTCCAAGCGCAACAAGAAACATGAAAAATGAGGAGAATAAACTCCACATGGAGACAGAAACAAACCTATCCTAAACAAAGCAGCGATAATAAGGCATAGGTAGAGTACTTATTTCCTTATTTACAGAAAAAAACTTGAGGTTACTAAGTACTAACACCAATGTATGGGCCGGAAAAAGAGAGCAATATGGCAACATATTTCCCTCTTTCAATGCAAATGTTATACTCATCTTGTAAACGGTGGTAACACAAATGTAGAATGAATGAAATTATGTAACACTGACGTGTTTACAGTATATCACTTAAAGAATTACGATGAACAGGTCATAGCGGTAGAAAGTGATAAAACATCAACAAATAAGAGGATTATATGAATCCTATTAATGTTGATCGAAACAAGCTCCCAGCCCTGGATGCACAACTACTTACTTACATATCGAGACAATCATGGCCATCTTTAACCGAAGGTTGACCAGCATCCTTATAGCGACGTAAATGCAGGATGTATTGAAACGAGTTACCTAAATTTTAATGGGATAGGAAGAAATCTAAATAAGATGATGCATAGGATCATCGTCCAGCGCCAGTGTCTTGACATTCCCACTTTCTACCGAGAAAGAACAGCCATCATGCCAGATATACGCTTAGCAAATTATCTCATGCCTTACAATTATTATAGGGAACCAGTTCAAATCAATTTTAGTAACCATATCGGTGTTTTAATGGGCATCATTGAAGCCGAAACAAATATCATCAATCATCACAGGGAAAGAACCACTGTATGAGGAATTTGGAGAAGAAACAGCGTCTGCTATAAGAATACACGCCAGGAGAGCAAGGAAATGCAACACTCGAAGAGATTGACGAGGTAATACAAAGGTTGAGTGAAAATATTCTGCAAACTGACTAAGAGTGAATACCTCAACCGCCTACAGCAGAACTTCCACCTGCATATGAACCTAGTTTTGAGAGATTTTTTACCTTGAAAAGGAATACTGAATACTGAATATACCAGAGGTGCATTCGAATGGGCCCTCCCGGAATATAACTCAAAGAACAAAAGAAGTTTGGAAGGAACTAAGTCAACTTATCCTCAAACAGCAATGGCAGGGATGGGAAAATGCAATTGAAGAACTCGATAATGAGGCCTTGTTCAATGAATTCTTGGAAAAAGTATGAAGTCAAAGGGATCACCGTCAAGAAACAAAATGGAAATAGGGATACCACGAAGCACTGGCCAATTAGGACTGAGTTCTCTGGTGTAGGGTAAATGTCAAGCTGGAACATTTGACAGACCCTCAAAAGATGTTGTGTCCATTGGATTTAAAATTAGGTCTCATGAAGCAGCTCGTTAGATCTTTTAAAAAGAGTCTGCCGCATTCAAGTTCATTCAAATCTTCTTTTCCAGACCCTATGATGCAAAAGTCAAAGTTGGTGTCTTTGTTGGACCACGAATCAGTAAAATAATAAAGTGATCCAAATTCCCTGAAAACCTTACTAAAAATGAAAAAGGATCCTGGCAGAGTTTTGTTGCGGTGTTTCACGGCTTTTGGGCAACTACATAGCTGACAAATATGTGAAACTGGTTGAGAATTTAGAAAAAAACTATGGCCAAATGGCATGCAGGATGTCCCCGAGGATGCAAATGCTGGATTGCCAATCTTAACAAAATCAATGAGAATATGAGAACCTAGCCAGAGAAGCAAGGGGAGAGCTTCCCTCTAGATATTCTGAACTTTGAACAGAGATAATAAGGAGTATACAATGGAAACCCTGATGGACAAGTGCATTTGGATGCTTGCACGGGGAAGTGATTTACATTAAAATCGAAAATCGACAAAAACTCTACACATCTAACATTTTAACTTATTTTCATATATTTTTTGTGGAAGTTTCAATAAAAAGGCCAAGATTTAAATGTTACTTTTAGCCCTACAAAGGATTAAAAAACAAAGTTACCTATTTTTAGTAAATATTTCATGATAACAGCAACAAAAGCAAAGATTAAATGAAATGATGGCTATTTTCTATTGTTTTGCAATAAAAAAGGTAGAAAATAAGACTTATTGGCCAAGAACAAAATTCTTTTACATAGTTTAGTCATACATATTTTTCCTATACCATAGAAGAAATCTCACCCATAACATGTAATTGAACCGAAAAAGATTCAGAATTGAGCCAATGTTCTTCTTACTCTAAAGTTGATATGTGGAACCTAGGCAAGAGATCATTAGTCCTATAGTTGTCTTCAATATATTGTTAAAATAAGTAATTACGAGCAACATAAAAAATCAAAGTGCGTTGTTGGTAGTTTAGATGGCGAGTGAAGACGTCGCGCACATCTTAAAGCATACATTTGTCTTTTATTATACTTTTCAGACGTGACTATATAAACAAATATATAGCTTTTGACCTTTAGACTTCATACTTTAAAAGTATATTTTTTCGTAATTATTTTCCATCTAACTTAGATTAATTTAAAGTTATTAGTGTATTTCGGACCATAATCACCAATGGGGGGCGAGTTGTTATCAATATTTTTATTTTATAAAGTGAATAGGTGGTGTGTATTTATAGCTTAAGATATGTATATTGTACTTGGTTTGTTAAAGATGCAAATGTATAAAATCTGTTATAAAATAAAAGACTCGCCATTTTTGCCTTATTAATTGTTTACGATTCTGTTACTCTCCTTTTCACTTTACCACATAATTTGTCACCTGAATTCTTTCTTATTTGTTAGTTCCATTTATTTTCATTTGAATATTGGAGTTGTGTTCTCCGTTACGTTTCGGCAACGCTCATTTTATTTTTTTGCTATCAACTTTTATGGCTGACAAATATTTATTTAAAATAATTCAGTTGACTCTTTTGAAGACGATTAAAATAATATTTGATTATTTAAGAGCGAAACTTGTGTTACCGAACAAATTTTTAGGGGGCAAAAATGCAATAGTGTGAGTTTACAAAAATGTTCAACATCTTGGACTCCACATTACACCGGGATTTCGGTTTCCGTGACACTGAATCCGATTTTGAAGATGAAAAAGATTAACGTATGTTTCACTTATTGTAGATACTTTCATTACAGTTTCATTCTTAATTTAAGGTTATTTATGGAGGGTCAGGTTATATTAAGAAGAGTTGGTTAGTTTTGAAGGATTTTGTTTGGTCTACCTCGATAGTGCTCAATTTCAGACAGAAATTAATGTCAGATTCATTTATATCAAATATAAACAATAATAAATGATCATTTAATAGCTTAATATTTAAGTCTATTGGCTTCATACGTGAATTAGTTTAAACAGATTTTATATCCAAGATGTTGTGCAAATTTGATTAATTTATTGGCGTAAAAAGCAATAGATTATAAAACCTATAACTTTTAAACCTTTAACTTTTATTTATTCAACTAATTATAATGAGTTTGATTCTTTTCGATGGTAGAGGAATAATTTATGAAAATGATGAAGGGATGCATAGGCAATTTCACCGTGAGATATTATCCCCAAATCTCATTCCACCTTTAAGATTAAAGGCAGCTGGGAATTCTGGCAAGACAACGATACAGAACATATGTAGCGCCGAGCTCAGCAATTGAGGGGTTTAAAAATAATATAGTCAACATAATTATATGATCGAGTCCGTCTATTGGTTTTAAGAGAGTGGAAACAAGGCCTACTGACCAAAGTCGTGTGCTCTCACCTATTCAGATTTATGACCTTAGTACCTGCAAAACTTTCAATAATTCCAGGTCTAACCTTGGGAGGACGATGAAAATTATATCATTCAAAAGAGAACGTAAAACAACATAAGGGTTTCAAATTTCATTAGAATCGGCCGAATAGTTATGTTATTGCCAAAACTAATTAATTCCCGGGCTAACCTTTGGAGGACCTTGGTAATTATATCATTCAAAGGGGAGAATGTAAAACAACATGAGGGTTCCAAATCTTGTTAGAATCGGCTGAATAGTTATAATGTTATTACCAAAACACTAAAAAGCAAAACGGGGACCAACAGACCGACCGACCAACTGACCAACCAATCGATTGACCGACGACCGACTGACCGCCGACCTAGTAAGATATTGAGTCGTACGCGACTAAAAATGTTTAGAGCATAGAATATATCTGTTTGTTGACGCAAACCCAATAATATAAACCAATTGGAAAACATCGGCAAGTAAATTTTCTCCCAAATACCATTGAAAGAGTAAAAATACAGCTTCTTTTGAGAAACGATAGATGATGCCATTGCCAAAATACGATATTTCCCAACCTACATTGTAGGCGGCGATAGAATGCGGGTACTATAGCAATATTACCCGCAATCCGTAGCACCATTTATTGCAGTTTCTTTTAATAAGTTACTTAATAGAGTTTACGATTGAATGTTGAAATTCCAAGTTGACAGTTCTTTTGTAAAGCTGTTTGATTATTCCATTCGATACAAACACTTGATTGACATGATTGTAAGCTAATTTAAGTATTTTGATAAAATACTTAGACTAAATTATGTACCTTATACACACAACTGATTTCCACTCGTGTTTAGAATATTCCTGCTCGCAAACTTAATTATACTCAAATAGCAGTAATAACAGTCGGAAGAAATTGAACTGTTTATTAGTTCCTAACTATTATAGATATTTGTATAGATTCTCTCTTTTCTTCTATTCATATCGCCAGTCAAAATATGGATTTCGGTCCGCGGTTATTTATCCGATCTGTTTGTTTCGTGTAAATTAACAGAAATATTGTTTGTTTTATGAGTGATGGTCACTGGGTTTTGTTCCTTTATTCTCATCCCCTCGAATATACACTTAGATTTATTATTTCCCTTCATGATTTTCCTACTGTTAGGAATCCTACTAATATATTATATAGATATATACATTATTTTACATTGGTTTGATTTGTTCTTAATGATTTAACCTTGGAATGTAACTCGTATCGTTTTATGTTGATGTTTTTCTTGGCTGAATCTGACTTAGCTGTAAAATTTGACATACTGTAATAGCGTCATATATATATAGGGTCTTTCAATAAGGTCGCTCGATTTTTAAATGTAAATAAAACAAGTTGTATGTGAGTGATATATGCACTCAATTTATTTTAAATTTGAAAGTAGATTTTATGACATTAAGTGTGTAATATGACGTCGTTTAAATGTCCGCCGTGGCTTCGCTCGGTGGAACGTATTCAGGAGGCCCAATTTTCGATGACTTTGTCGCATAAATCTGGCTGAATTTGCTGGATTGTGTTCGCTATGTTGACTTTGAGGACATCAATTATTTGCGGATTATTCGCATACACCTGCGATTTAAGGTAGACCCAAAGAAAGTACTCTAATGGCGTTAACTCGCATGATCTCGGTGGCCAGTTTACGTTACCGCCGCGCGAGATGACCCTGCCCTGAAATCGCTGGTGCAAAATGTCTATCGTGGCGTGCGCAGTGTGGCATGTAGCGCCGTCCTGTTGGAAACACATGTCATCAGTATCTATATCAGGCATATAATCCAGTTCAGGCCAAAAGAAGTTGCTTAAAATCGATCTGTAGGTCTCGCCGTTGACGGTTATGGTAATCCCATCTTCGTTCTCCAAAAAATACGGACCGATGATACCGTTAGACGAGAATCCGCACCAAACAGTGACTTTGTTTGGATGCAATTGGGGCTGGTGTATCTTATGTAGATTGTTTTCGTCCCAAATCCGACAATTTTACTTGTTCACAAATTCATTCATCCAAAAATGGGCCTCGTCGCTGAAGATGATTTTTTGGGGGAAATTTGTGGCAAATTCCATCTACTCTAGAGCCCAATCAGCGAACACATGGCATTGTCTATGGACGTTTACCTTAGGTTCCTGAGTAATTTGGATTTTGTGCAGGTGCAGATCCAGTTCCCACGGATAATTCGCCAAACTTAATTCGCAGAAAGGCCAAGTTCTTGTGAACGACGAGAAATTGACTGCCTCGGATTTTCCCGCACACTCTCAATTACGTCAGCGATGTTTTTAGCAGACCTTGCGTTTTGGCAACGTACGGGTGTTGGCTGATTGTTGATCGACCCTTTTGCCTCGAATTTGGCCACCAAGCGTCGAACAGTGGACTCGGTAGGACGATTGTGGCGAGGATAGAAATCACGTAATACGCGGAACGTTTGTCGAACGCAGCACTAATTTTGATAATAACATTTGATGATTTGCACACGCTGTTCAACGCTATAATCTTTCATTGTGACTTGCCAAGTACTACTGAACAGTTCACAGTGAGGATGCCAGATGTCGATTTAACAACATGGCCACTATCGCATGACAAAGCTCAAACGTCCTTGTTGAAAGACCCTTTATATATATATATATATATATATATATATATATATATATATATATATATATATATATATATATATATATAAACATATATATATATAATGAAAATATAATGCCCAAATTCACCAAATTCACACGTATATATATATATATATATATATATATATATGAGGAATTAAACCACATTCTCCGAAGACAATTTAATTCAGAAAAGTTTTGGTGCATCTCACACCCTTTTTCAACTGACACTGGGCAGAAAATATATAAGAGAAAAGCATAACACAAGATCCCCTCTTTTTCCCCCCAATCCCCTACTTGTGGCTAATCTGGGGGGGGATGGGGTTAGGCCTAAACATATTGAAGGGTTGACATTTTACTATTTTATTTATTTGCGATCTTATTACAGGATTAAAAGAAAATTGACTCTCAGATAGATTTAAATTAGGAACTGACGATATCAAGCTCGATTCTACGATTCTTCTCTTAACATAGTTAGCCGATTTAAATAACATTTTACTTCCATTGAAATCGTTCGTATGATTCTTATCTCTAACATGGCAAAAAATTCCACTACTCTCGCTGCCCACTCTAATATCTCTTTTGTGTTCGTACAATCTCTTGTCTAGATTTCTCCCCGTTTCCCCTATATAAACTTTATGGCAATCGTTGCATGGTACTGCATATACTCCTATGTTATGATGTTCTTTGGGTTTCCTGGTTATCATCAATTGGTTTAAGGAATTATTATATTTAAAGTCTAGATTAATACCCGCTTTTCAAATATGTCCTTTAAACTATTTAATTTATTATATATATATATATATATATATATATATATATATATATATATATATATATATATATATATATATATATATATATATATATATATATATATATATATATATATATATATATGCCTCAACCGGCCCTGAACCAACCAGAGTGTTTTAAAAAAAATAACTTTCAAACAATCAGTCCAATAACTACCAATTTGACTCTCTCACAAACTATAATATTTATAATAATGAAAAAACATTCCAATCACTTAGAAATATACAAAATGAAAAAAATTAATGAACAAATCACTTTCTACACAAAAAAACTAAAGAGTATTCAGATTCCGCATATCTATACCACAGCCAATGCCATTAAAACTCGAAGAATCGTAAAATAGTTTTTTGAACAAAATTACAATAGTGTTATCCAACTATTTTTTATTTTTAAAACTATAAAATTTTCACGCTTTCCGAATACTTTCCTATACCTCTAAATGACAGAAGAGGCGATGACTAATACAATTGCTAGAAGTCGCCTCTTATAAATGGTGGTTTTATTGCATGTATATGCGGACCAGGACCATAAACATATAATACTAACAATGTAAGAAGAGGGATTTGATTTAAGTGAAGATGACAATGTTTCTACGCCCAAATTAAAATAGATTTATGCATATGATTGTATTTCAAAAGCTAATGAAAATATTTAAAAAGTAGACCCAGATTCAACAACAATTTTATTAGACGTATTTTGAGTTGATGATTTTGATAAAGAATGAAGATTCTCTTATTAGTTTTCTAATACCGACTTTATAATAAACTTTCAATAATTTAAATATGTGAATAATTATTCCTATCACGTAAATATATATATATATATATATATATATATATATATATATATATATATATATATATATATTAGTCTCCATCTCTTGTTTAGAACTAGAAAATTTTGATTTCGGCCTCACCCAAGATCGAACCATGATATCTATTTGATCCAGAGTTATCCTTAATTCAGAAGATCGAATCATTCTATCCAAACCGACACTCAATTACACATATTCAGAAATATTTGTCAACTAAATGTGTCAGATTTTGTTTCAGCCACACTTTCATTTACCTAATTTTTCCTCGTAGTTTTTGAAATGGAAATAAAAAAGTGCTGGATCTAAATATTGAAACCTCCACCAAAAAAAGTCAATATTACAGTTACCTAGTGTGTCCATCATATTTTTCAGATCTGCTTCAGTCAGAAATAAAGTGATATCATCTAATTTCTCGAGTCTGCAAAAATATCCTTAGAATTTGGCTTCATATGTTTATTGTTAGTAGTTTGTGAGCTATCAACGAAATTAATAATATTCTTAATAGCGGAATAGTTTGGGATCTCTACTCCAGATCAGCCATAGGCCAAGTTAAGTAACATTATATATTTCTTTCACCAGAGAAACCTACTCGGGACACTAGGAATCATTTGTCTATCTTCACTATTTTCGGATTCATCCCCCCCCAAATTATTTTGCATAATAGCAGACACAGATCTCGTATTTGTTCATATAAAGTGTTTTTCCTTTAAAAGAGACATCTTGTTTTATTTGAAGCATACTCTATTTACATAATTATATCACGTCAGAACTTTTTTCTACCACTATACATAATTTTAATGTGAATCGGTAGATTTATCCTCTCTAAATATCTTTGTGGCGCCGTCTGTGACAACCTAGGTAGGATCTGCAAAGTCATAAAAACTTCTCTCTTTGTCTCTGTCTATCTAGTAGCTATATATATCCTATATCAAATATAGAGCCTTCATCTATTACAAAGCATAGGAGAGGATGCCCTTTTGCAATGGATCTTTATTTCTAAGATGAATTTAACAATCAACTTCTTCAACTTCAAAAAATTCCAGGTGACAATTCCGACATAGGATTATAGCAGAATAATGATTGATAAAGCTTAGTTAGATTCAAGATTCAATACCTCTTTGAGATTGAAGGTGATTTCCAAGGAACTGCTTACTATGAAAAGATCAATGAATGAATCAGTCCATGAGAGTAATAATAATAATGAATGGCTAACTTTCATGTTTTGTAGTGAAAATGTATGGGCGGAGCTTATCTAGCTCAATTATAGAGTTAAAAGGGCCAGGTGGGCGCAACGTTTCCCAAGGTTTGAGATGATGTTCCCAAAAGCGAGCGACATTCGTGTATATGTTAGATTAATCTCCAAGAAAGGAATGTAGATTTTATTTCTGTTAATTAGTTTCATGGTTCCAAAGGATGTTTCCACGCTTGTCATAAGGAAGTAGGAGATTACAGGGGAGGACCAATGTGGAAGGTTGAGAGGTCGAGAGAACCCATCGTCCGAGAGATAGGTGAATCTTTTAATTTTTTTTATTTAAGAGATACTTATTTGGATGAGATTTAATATAATGGTAGAAGGCTATAGGTTATTGATTCGTGGTTAGATTTAATTTGAATAAAACATTATTTTTATATTTGCCCAAAGCATCAGAAAATTCTCATTCTCACAAAGGTTAGAGTGAATAGGTGATCCGATATATATTTATATATATATATATATATATATATATATATATATATATATATATATATATATATATATATATATATATATATATAATATATATATATATATATATATATATATATATATATATATATATATTTATATATATATATATATATATATATATATATATAGGAAGAGCTTCGTCCTTTATAACATCCATAAAAAGGATTTTGGAAATTATTACTTATATAGTATACCATTTGGTATCACAGAAAATTTAAATCTTTGTAATTGAGTCATTGAGTCATTGAGTCATTAACGGGGAGGACGTTGGTGTCGTCCCGCTGGTGGTTGCCAATTTCTCATATATATATACTACCATCGTAAGATATAGTGGGAAATTTTCTATCCAATTCCACCCCTCTAGTGTTTCATTTCTAAAAGGTTTTGGTTCTGCCAATTTAGATAAATTTGGTGACATCCAGGCCCGTAGCCAGGCAGTGATTTTTTGGGCCGGCTATTTCTATTTGAGGGAGGGCTAATTTTTTACAAATATTTTTTACAAATTTCATCTTGATATTTAAGTTTTTGGTTCGCCGTAATTACTCGTACATATATCTAACGCTGGGAATGGAGTGATAATAAAATGCCACTTACCATCCTCTTCGTTATTAGCTACCGCGACAACCAAGCCAACAAAACCTGAAATGTTCAGACTCCATAAGTAGCATTATTGTTGTAGTTTTTTGTGATGAGATTATTGGATTTTGTTATGATAATACATACAAACAATTGTATTTTCATCACAAAAATGATTTAAATAATAATATTTAATATCATCAGTTTGGGAAATAGAATTGCAAATGGGTTACCGTGATTTGAGGATTGCGCTCTTGTGAAGATGGTGTTTGCTACAAATTATTGTAATAGACTTCCAGAATTGGCAATGAATTCCTAGTAAGTTTGCATGTACTTTAACTTATGGAATGGCTAGGGGCAAAAGACAATTACAGAGCTTTACTATGAAATAAGTTCTTTCAACTAGTAAGCCAACCAGGAAGTTACCAATGTCGTGGGTTAGCCGAGATTATTCATATATATATATATATATATATATATATGTATATATATATATATATTTATTTGTTTTATTATTTTTTTTATAAACCAAATAAACTTTGACTTGAGGATTGGTTTCGTGCCGCGGTGATCGCTTGAGGATCGTTCTCTAAGAGTGCTAAACTTTATTTTTATTCTAAAGAAAAAATAAAAGGGGTTTCTTTCTTGACTTTATCAAATATTGCCACTTCAACTCGTTCGAGGATAATTAAAACAGTGTTTTACTAAAAATATAGACTTTAAGGAACATAAACCTTCTCACTAAATAATATTAAAACATACAGATCTAATGCACATATAAAAAGAAAATGGCATTACTGGGCGAGCTCTCGAGGCTCGATTCGAGATATAATTTTACAGGGGGACAATTTGAAGTTAATATCTTTGTCCTTGGCCAGACATCCAATAAACTAATTTTTATGCATGGGTACATAAAAAACAGGATTATTATTTACTTACATAAGGTAATGGAGATTAATACCCGAGACCAGTAAGAATATCTTCGGAGATTTTGTTCCTGTGAGGCGTAGCTCGAGTAGTTGGTTGTTTGCTCAATAGATGGCGTTCGTCGACAAGCCTGCCGATTAGACGGATGACATCACTCGGGATCTGTGTTGAGGAAAGCGGCTTCAAGCGGAAGCTTAATGTTTCTCTTTCTAGGCGGTCGTGGTGACCTTGACCTCGTTTTCTTTGGGCTGAGAACAAATAGTTGTCTTCTGTTGTTTTCTATCTAGTTGGGATTTGTCCAACTGAGGGTAAGATTTGGAGTCCTCAAACTGGGAAAATTGATACTCAATAATCTTGGGGTTTGAACGGCGCCGAGCTTCCTTGGTACAATCTGGTATTGTACAAGGACTGCAAGTTCATAGAACCTACACAGGTTCTAAATAATTATTCTTTCGCTAACCGACTAATTCAAACTTCTATATTGATTTTTATTCTGCTCATAGTCCCGAAATTAAACGCTCTGTCTTTTTTTATTTATGTTTCTACCTGCTTTACGTGTTAAGAGCATTAAATATATTGTTCTGGAATTATCTAATATTTTTGAGATCGTGACAAATTGTGTTACTCTTATCCCTTTATATTAAACCTTTAACAGCCA
The DNA here is from genome assembly GCA_963969495.1 of Ceratothoa steindachneri. Lineage (NCBI taxonomy): Eukaryota > Metazoa > Arthropoda > Malacostraca > Isopoda > Cymothoidae > Ceratothoa > Ceratothoa steindachneri. Next base: position 54,776,606 of record OZ018317.1, on the reverse strand, counting down.
CTGTCCCATTTATGGGACGGAAGTTTATAAGAGAATAAAATTAATAATTTAAATCACAATTATGTTTTTCTATTTTCAGGCATTTCTTCGCAAGTTTCTTTGAGTGTCCCATGAAAACAAATTAACAGTTTACAATTTGCAACGTTAGGTGGCACCAAAGTTGGAAAATTTTCCTATGAAGCACCTTCACTCACCGCAGTCACAGCAAATCTTGCAACCCTCAGACTTCCTTATTTCACCACTATTCCCAAACCCCACCATTCTAATACACCACTATATCTCACACTCACCTCACATACTCACCACTTACACCCAAAACAAAAAAACAGGTCACAATAGTGTCGCAGTATCAGAACGTGTTTGTGTCAAATGATCATGATAATAAATAATTAAGGAATGCACTGACACAATTAAGTGTGTTGTTAAAAAATTTCATATAAGTATAAAATCTATTTTCTTTCTATGTCCCATTTTTGTGTCTGTGGCCAACTTGCATGAACATACACCTTGTTGATAACTTGTTGAGATTTCGGACGTTGGTCTCAGAGGATAGGGAGTCCCACCCCATGGCTTCGACCCCTCTCCTCATGCGATTGTTTATTGTAAAAAAAATGAAATCACTGTCTTCATATTTATGCGAAATGCCAAACGATTATTTCAGAGGGTAATATGAGATTCATAATATATATCGTGAAATGTATATATAAATATATATATATATATATATATATATATATATATATATATATATATATATATATATATATATATATATATACATATATATATATATATATATATATATATATATATATATATATATATATATATATATATATATATATATAGAAGAACGAGCAAATGCAAATTCTGAGGGTGATAGCAACCACCACAGGGCTTTCGCCCTATCTATTTTCTGCCTTTTAAAACAATTTTGAAGACAGAAATAAAGGTGCAGAAACCTTGCATTGCAGACTATATTACAATATAGTACAAGAAAGAGAAATTTGACGCGAATGAGCAAATGAGACAAGAAACCGGAGTTTTTTAGAGGTTAAGAAAGAGGGACATTAGAAGAATCTTGAATCAAAGGGAGCATCTACAGTGGCGGCAACAAAAAAAGTGACATTTAATATTGGCAACAGAAATCGATACACAAAATCGTTTTCACGATTTTACTTGCCAACTAACCAATGAAAAGGTGCGGGGCTTATGCCGCAAGTGGACGACTCTCCTGAGCTAAGACAAGAGAACTGCGCTTTACTGGAACTCAGTGTCTCGTTTGAGCTCGTACAGTTAGGCTTTAGTGTATGGCACTCCAGCGTGCTGATTTCCTGCATTCGTGCCTACATTTGACGTGCTATAACTTCTGTGCAAATGGATACAATGGGGCGGAAAAAGCTTTCTATGACAGAAAAAAGCCGTGCCTTGACCCTATTAGAGCAGGGAAAGTCTTTTATTGATGTAGCAGCAGATTTAGGAACCTCAAAAAATACGATTCATCGCCTAAAACGGGCAGCTGAGTTATTGCCACCAGGTACCATACCAAAGATGAAGGAGGGCATTGGTGCAGCTAGGAAGACATCTCCAAGGACTGATAATATCCTAAGGCGTGAAGTGATGTCAGACTCTTCTGTAACCTCCGCTTCAATCAAGAAAAAACACCCAGACCTCCTCCAGAACGTCGCCCTCAGGACCATCCGTCATTGCTTACAGAAGGACTTATGCATACCGGCTCGCCGCGCTGCCAAGAAGCCACTTCTTACCAAGACTATGAAGATGAAAAGGCTCAATTTGTGCAAGACCTATAAACATTGGACAGCTGCCCATTGGAAGAAGGTTATGTTCAGTGATTAAAACACCTTTAGGCTGGTCAGAGGAGAGTCAAAGATCGTGCGTCGTCCCAGCAATGTGTCTCGGTATAAACCAAAATATACCGTGAAAACTGTGAAGCACCCTGATAGTGTGATGGTGTGTGGTGCCTTTAGTGGAAACAAGGGCAGAGGGGTCTGTACTTCCTTCCCAAGAATGTAACCATGAGGGGGACTAACTATCTGGAAGTTTTGAGGCAGCACATGCTGCCATTTTGGGAAATTCATCAGTGTGAATTTTTCATGCATGATGGTGCCCCTGCTCACAGGTCCCAGTTAGTGAAAAGGTTCTTCAATGATAATAATATTAGTGTTTTGGAGTGGCCTGGTAATTCCCCGGACCTAAATCCTATTGAGAATGCTTGGAATCTGATGAAAACCAAAGTTCAAGAGCCAGCACTCGGCAGCATCAAGGATCTGATAGAATCACTGAAGAAGATCTGGGTTACGATCGACCCCACCTACTTCGCAAACCTTACTGAATCAATGCCCAATCGACTCAGGATGATCATCAAGTGCAAGGGCAACATGACCAAGTATTAACTTTCATGAAATATTAATAATAAAATATGTAAGTTACATTTTTCTGTTTCATTTTCTCTGAATTGTCACATGTCACTTTTTTTGTTGCCGCCACTGTATTGAGCAAACAACCAACTACTCGAGCTACGCCTCACAGGAACAAAATCTCCGAAGATATTCTTACTGGTCTCGGGTATTAATCTCCATTACCTTATGTAAGTAAATAATAATCATTTGCGTCTAATTCTTATTCCTCTTATATATATATATATATATATATATATATATATATATATATATATATATTTACATAATTCGTAGGTATGATGGATCGACGTACTTTGTTGACAACTACTGTTGTCAAAAGAAGGCTGGAAGAACCTAGCGATTCAAACGACTTGATAGAAAACGTTGAAGTTGCAATTATCCCACCTGATGCAGATGAAATGACAGACGAAGAAGATATCAACGATGATGAAATTCCAAAAGAAAGTATTCAGCAAGAGGTGGCAGGGCGACTCGAACTAATTATTCATGAATACGACCAGCAATAAAAAACTGCCGAACCCTCAATATCAAAGGCCCCAAAACACACATAAAATGAGTCCGATATACTCCTTGAGGGGAAAAAAGCAATCCAGTCTATAACTATTGGATGTTTGTTCCAGCTCAAAACAAACCCGATAAGCTTGTTGGCCTACAAGGGAAAGAATTGTTGATATTTTTGAGGGATTTTAATCACGTGCGAGTCTAGTCGCGGGTGACTCTTCACCTCACTACTCGTATGTCGGTTGGTCCGGTTTTGCGCTTTTTTGTAATAACATTGTAACTATTATGCCGATTATACCGAAATTTGGAGCACTTATGTTGTTTCACATTTTCTTTCGAATGATATAATTCCCAAATTCCTCCCAAGGTTAGCCCGGGAATGGTTTGGTTTTGGCAATAACATCATAACTCTTCGGCCGATTCTGACGATATTCGAAAAACTTATATCGTTTTATATTTCTATTTCAGATAATATAATTGCCAAAGATCCCCCAAGGTTATTCCGAGAATTATTTTGTTTTGGCAATAACATTATAACTATTCGGCCGATTCTAACGAAATTTGAATTGCTTATGTTGTTTTACATTCTCTTTCGAATGATATAATGCTAAGGTCCTTCCAAGGTTAGTCTGGGAATTATTAAAAGTTTTGAAGGTCGTAAGGTCAAAATCAGAATAAGTGAGAGCACACGAGTTTTTGGTCACCAGACCTTGTTCACAGAAGGTTTGCTAAAACACATTATAGATAAGAGCATGATTTATGCTCAGCAGAAAAACAATCCTAAATTTATTCCTGACATGAATGAACTCAAAATATTTTTAGGAATTCTTATGTTTAGTGGATGCCACAAACTTGCTCAGCAAAATATGTACTGGGAACAATCTCCAGATGTAGGTGTACCTTTTATATATAATGCTATGCCTAGGAAAAAATTCGAAGAAATAAAAAAGTACCTTCATTTCAATAATAATGCTATGATTAATAAAACTGACAGAATGTATAAATTGAGGCCATACCTAAATGGCCTAAAGGAAAATTTGAAGAAATTTGCCGTCTTTTATTCTCATCTGACACATGATCAAATGATCATTAGGGATTATGGATTTCACTCTGCAAAAAGGTATATGAAAGGCAAACCGATATAATTTGGATATCAGGTTTGTTGTTCTTGTAGTTCCAGTGGTTATTTATACAATTTTTGCCTTATCTTGGTAAAAATAACGAGACAAGCAATGAATCTCTTGGGCTAAGGGTCCTAAAGAATCTGACTTCTGTCATTCCTGAAACAGAAGCAGGAGACCATATGATATTCTTTGACAATTTCTTTACGAGCATTGAAGCCTTTAAAGATCTTGGGAACAGAGGTCTGAAAGCAACTGGTACGATTCGTGAAAATCGTACGAAAAGGTGTCCCTTTATACCATATAATGTCCTAAAAAACACTAGAGATAGCGGGCTTAGAGATTATAGATTTGATAATAATAGCAAAATTTTGATCACGAAGTGGTATGATAGCAAACCTGTTTCTGTTGCCAAAAATTACTCTCCAGTATACCCAACTGGACCTGCAATCAGCTATTCGCAAAACCTCAAAAAATACATTTCAGCGTGAATCCCAAAAGTTGTATCTGAGTACAATAAATCGATGAGGAGAGTTGATATGTTAGATAAGCAAGTTTCCTTCTACAGAGTTAAAATCCGTGGGAAAAAATGGTGGTTTTCGATATTTACACAATTTCTTGATATCGCTGTTGTGAACTATTGCATAATATATAACCTAGTAAATGAAAGGGAAACTCTTTCATTGCTAGAAATAAGGAGAAAGGCTAAACGCCCTGGCCCCCAAAGAAGTAGACTTTTGTAAGTAGGGCGAGTATGTAAAAACATCAGGTTCGATCATGGAAATCACTTTGTAAAACCAATACAGACCCAACGATGTTGTGCACTGTGTGGAGAGGAAACTAAAAGAATAAGCAGTAGGTGTGATTTCCACTTCATGATGCATGCTTTGAAAGATTTCATATAAAATGAAATAAAAATAAACCAATATTGCGGCCGTAAGTGTTGTCAGGGGGAATTTTTCTAAAAAGAAAGCTACTTTCTTAATTTTATTAGGTGAAAATAAAAAAAAGACAATATATTTGTAACCTAAAATGTGTATTGTGTTCATGGTAATAAACAAATACCAACGAATTCAGTGGTATTTAATTTTTGTTTCCTTTCAGCAGATATTATGAATTGTGGCCAATGTCCCCAAAATGGGACAATAGTTTTAGGGCACAAAAAAATAGAAGAATCTTCGTGTAATTCATTTATTATCATTTTAGAGTCTTTAAAAGATAAGAATAAGTCCTTATATCACCAAAATTCTCAGTTATATTATTTCGGCCTTTAATGTGTAAATTGTTTTCACTCTGCGAAAAAAGGACGTTCTATAATACAGTTTCTACTATCCCTTCAAATTTTAAAAACTTTCTAGTTTTACTCTTCTCTGATTGCTTTACGAACATTTCCCATTTTTACATAACTTTAACATTCCTATTGCTTTCAAATACGAATTGACTATTAAGAATATACTTTTTCACAATATATGTAATAATATATGTATTTTAAAGGCCCAAAGAAATGAAAACTGGTAACACAGCCCGGAGAGACGCTAAGGAAATTATTGTTAAGTGTACCATTGAAGCGTAAGTAGGAAAATGGGAGATATAGTAACATAAAAGTAGGGGCAAACTATTTTAACTGTTATGAGAAAATGAATAAAGGAGTTGGATTCGAACCTGTGTCATTAAGCGCTCTTAGCTAAAATGACCTCAGCGTCTTTCTGGGTTGTATTACCAGTTTTCATTTCTTTGGGCCTTTAAAATACATCTAGTATATATCACGCGTCATGTGATTTTCAATTATTATGCAATAATATATGTTGTGTTTACTCGGTACGATGTTTTAGCTGTTTGACTAAATATTTTGGACCAAATAGGCTTTGCAAATGTTGGCCCGTATCAATCAACATAAATAAAATACAATGTACGGAGATGTGAAGATAATAGTGCGTTTTTTGTTGACATGTCCATGAATCACCATTTAATTAATTGGAATTCATCTGAATTTATTTATCGCTCCAATGACGTTATAAAAAGAAACATTGTTGAATGCTCTTTTTTAAGCCGACTGCGCTTGTCGCTTGGATTGCTCTCTTACATACTCATTGTACGGTAAAGTCAATTTAAAAAAGAAATTTGGACTGGATTTCATTCGAATGAGGTTGATTGGATACCGCTTTTTTTCACCTTCTCCATACCATTCTTCCTCATTTTAATAACGGATCCCTAAAACTACATACACACCCAGTTACACTCACCTACTCGAGTCCACCCAGATGCCCTCCCAAATTACGCCCTTTAGGGAAATGGCAGAGAGATAAGGGAGACGCGGTGTATTGTCAGGCCGGCAAAAACTGGACAGGAGCAAGGTCTTCGAGAGAATTTACGGCAAGCTCAATATTGCCGTCGTACGGCTGATTTATTTGTCAAATGGCTACGCAGCAATCTGTGCGAGGGAGGAGGACATCGAAGCCCTCTCCTTTCTGCGTACCTCAGACACCCTTCGAAAAATTTATCTCACACCTCCGACACCGCCACAAATACGCACACATAGAAGTGTGATCTGCCGCCGCCTCGACCCCTGGGTTGGAGACACTTGATTGACCAAACACGAACGAGATTCTTCGGAATCATAAGTGTCGTAAATTGGGTTGACATAACCGGTAAGAGTGTTAAATGTTAGGGTTGAAGTTACCGTTCGGGCAAGGTTTTCTTCAATTTTTGTCTAACTTTTGATACTACGCTCGCAATGTAGCGTAGATGTTATGGCGAGGAGTGTTTTATTCTTGGTCCACTTTTGCTCCTTGAGGGAAGGACGGAGAAGTTTTTTCCTCGTCAGATCTCTTCTTACGGAACTCTACGTCCGTGAAAACAACGTAAGTGTGGTTAAGAATTAGACAAGTTCGTGAAAGAGAGCCTGCTTTACCAGATCTTCAGGTATGTCAGTCTCGTAGTCCCATTTGTATCGTATCAGCTATCTACTTTTGCGTTAATCGTTTAATTCCCCTTGGCTCTTATTTTACTTTTCTGCCCCTTCGTTTGACCTTGTTACCTGCTTCTGAGAAATTTTTATCTGCTTTTACTCTCCCTTCCGCTATTTTATTGGTGATTTCATGTGTTAGAGGCGGTGCTTTATTTATTTCATTCATATATATAACCTTGATAATTTAATTTTTTTCTTGTAGTTACTCTTGATAAGGAAATGAATAAGATTTGAAAGTACTCGGATACACCTATTCTATTTTAAAGTGTCCTTTTTTTTCGAATCGCCCTCTACGAGTATTAGCGAGAGAAAATTGGGTTGGCGATATTTTGGGGAAAAAACAGAAATAATGTCTTTTTATTGTTTTTTCCAATTCTTTTTATTACTAGTTCGTTTCGATAACAAAGGTTATACATATGGAGTTTTGATGGGCTAGATGACCCTTCATTTTAGTTCCTAATTCTCGTGTCTGGAAAGTCCTCATACCAGTATGAATTAGGAAGCCCTTTCACTTCGAAATACTCTGATTCATAATGGAGAAATTTTATAAGGTCACCAACTTTCAGATCTCTTCCGCTCATGTTAGTCTACTAGAGCTGTGCAGAGTTTTCATCTTTTCATCGCCTTTAGCTGGCATTCAATTTATGAGCCATTTTTAATATATTTCCATCAAGAGATGCCATCTTTGTTTTACGTGCGAATGTAGTAATGGGGAGAGCCAATCTCCTCTGTTTTTACCTGCCGCGAAGCGCCAGGTCAAGGCGTTCCCTTATTTTTCAAAAGGAGTAAAGTTCAATTGTATCCATTTAGAGCCATGAAATGACCCATATGACCATGGGACATATGGTTATTTTCCCTGGAGATTTCAAATCTGCAATCGGATTTGGTGTTGGGTGGCACCATCTAGTGGCAGAAGACTCGTTTAGCCATTCAAAGGCACTTTAAATGATTTGAACAATGGGAAACCATCAATGCAATAACCATTTATCATCTTATCACAAAACGCCGCAGGTCATTGGAGGGACTTTCTCTCTTGTTTACGTTAACTTCTAGACAAATGTTTTAATCGAAACGTGATGCCTCCGGTCAAGTCTCGGACGCACTTCCTAAAATGAATTGACGGGGCTGAGAAGCTGCTACGAAAGATTTCCCGATATTGTAAATAAAATTTCATTGATTGCTGAGATTGATGGAGGGGTTTACATCTGCTCATTTGCTTTTGACTACTTGAGAAAATTTTTGCCAGAACACATAATTTAAGGTCAAAATGCAGCAACTACTGGCAATATATATTATATCTAGTAAAAAACGTAACCATTTTATTGCTAACGCTTTCTAAAACCAAGTGCTGTTGCTCGTTGTCAAACAATTTTATCCCATTATTTCCCTAAACATATTTTAATCAATTAAGAAATAACAGTTAGTCTGACGTATTAATTATGATTTATTGTCTTCCAAATTTTTATGTGCGAGAGCCTAGTTTAGTACTTTTTATTATATGTTGTTTACCTAAAAACTAAATATTGATCGAATTGTTTAAAATGTATTTGCGTAGAATGAAATGATAAACCGTGTTCCATGAATTGACAAAGTAGGGAATATACTCAACCATAGATTTAAATCAAAGGATGTCACTCTTCTATTCTCTTTTAATTAATTTTGCATTCAAAATTAATTGCTATATTTTAACATGTTTTAATCAGATTTATTAATTTGTTTTGTCGATGGGTTGCTACCAAGTCATGATGTTTTTTGAGTCCAGAATTTTCTTTTCAATAGTTTATTAATTGTATTTATTATGATATGTTATTTGAGTGAAAACAAAAAGGATACTGTTATAATCAGCCTCACATTTTCCTCTGGCAATACAAAATGATGAGTATTTATTTGTTCTCTCTGGCGTGTCTTTATGGGTATGAAAATAGAGACTGAGTCACCATAAAAAAAGACTAATGTGGCGCAGGCAACCAGAAGAAGAGCATAGAGGGGATCTCTTAAACATTTCCCTATTCCATAGTAAAAGCTTATCCCGTGAGATTCATACTTGCCAAACATTTTTATGTCTCTATTGTCATATCGGGGCTGTTTCGGATAGTTGCTTGCTCTTTACGTTCATAGACCCATTGAACTGATGGGAAAGAGTTATTGGACATTGGACATATATAAGTGAGAAATATAGTAATAGAGGTGTTTAGTAGGAGAAAATAGTGGGGAAAATTAGGAAAAATAATAGGAAGGCAAAATGAAAGTAGAATGAAAGACAGATCCCTGGTGAAATGGTACCTCTGACTTTTTTTGCGGTGCTCTTGTTATTGTTTCTTTATTTTGGGTGAATTAGAGTTTTTTTGTTTTTTTTACTAATTCAAGGGAAATATATATATATATATATATATATATATATATATATATATATATATATATATATATATATATATATATATATATATATATATAATAAATATAGTTTTAATGCGATTGGCTTTGTTTGTGTTTGTTTTGTGAACGCAATTTCACGCGAACGTTGGGTTCATGTCGTTGTTAATGAGCAGTCTACTACTTGTAAATGATCTTTTGTGTCTTGCCGCATTAAACTCCATGTGCTATAGCACAAACTCTAGGGGGAGGTGTTGGTGTACGGCGTCTCTATTGTGAAGCTCCACGTTTATGGGGGTCAACCCCAGTTCGCCATGGAGCTCACTCTGCGTTTATAGGGACCGGGGGGTACAGGAGTTTTGATCGGATGCACGCATTATAAATTTTAAATTTGTTAGAGGTTCTTAGGTTTCTGAATCAGAAAAATTCACCCTCTGTGAATTTGCCGAGACACTATTCACATGGCTCCCATACCCACCAGTCGTAATCCAGACTCCCAGAACTGTGCCCTCCGTGCAGTAAGGGATGAGTACACCCCCCACACGGATTTCTGCGAGGGTTCGTTGGAATAGTGGGATTATCTGGAACTTTGGGGCATTGGTAGATATCTCCATCTCCTCTCAAAAGAGTTGATGTTTTCGATTTCTACCGCCGTACTCTGTGCCATATAATTCACATTCCGATAAGGTGTCGTACAGATCATTGATACGTCGTCCACAAATTGGACGTATAACGAGCCTTCCGGTAGAGGTTGAGGAAGGTCACTGGTGTATATATTATAGAGTAGGGGACTTATACACCCACCTTGTGGCACCTTCGCCTCGAGTTCGAACTCAGGGCCATTTTAGTCTTTTACGTGCACATATGCTCTCCTCTCCATAACGTAATCACAAAGTATCATTTCAAGTATCGGGTCGAGGCCCAGGTGTAAGATCTTGTAGTGTAGACCTCTTCTCTATACTTTGTTAAAGGCCTTTTTGACGTCTCGTAGGACCAGATTTGCGTGGCGTTGTTCTGCTTTTATTTTTGCCAACTTCTCGGTGATCACGGCTAGCGCCGTGTCCGTTCCTCACTTCCTTCGGAAGCCATGATGTTGGTTATTGTGAGAATTATTATCCTCGAAGAACGTATTCACCCTGTTGGCCAATATCTTCTCCAAGACTTTCCCTGCAAATTCTAAGAGAGATATTGGCCTGAAGTTAGCTGAACTGTTCGATGGCTTACTGGCTTTGGGAATGAATATCATTTTTGCTACCTTCCGGTGATCAGGAAAGGAACCCACTTTCAGGCAAGTATTCATGATATTTATGAGCCCCAATAAGATGTTAGGTGGGGCTCAAATAAAATTCTCCCTTGTCAGTCCTGTACGCCCTGGTGCCTGTTGACGAAAGGATTTCAAAGTTTTCGAGAGTTCTTCGGCAGTAATTTTACGCCGTATCCCTCCATATTCCTTTCTTGCGTCACCTAATGATGAGGATAGGTTCTGTGGATCTGGTCGTTTAGTTCGTCAATGATTCTTTTTTCGAAGTCTAAATCGAAGTTGTCATTCTCCTCCGTGGATATCTTAAAAATAGATGCCCCAAAGGGTCTGAATTCTTCCTCGATTTTGTCTGTCTCAGTAATTTCCGTGTTGTCTCGTGTGATTTTTATTGACGGCTGTGTTTGTCCTCCTTTTAGCCTTTTTAGAGTATGCCAGAATGTGCTCTCTTTAAGTCAAGTCTGCTTATTAAATTGTCCCAAAGTACATTTTTCGGTTCTCTAATGAGTGTCATTAGTTCGTGGCGGATTTGTAGTGCTCGTCTGTGTATAGTAATGTAGGGGCCGGTGAGGTTCACTTCATTGATCCGTTCTCCGTATTCCCTTGCGAGAGATCTCATTCTAGCGGTTCAAGTAGGGCCCATGAGTGTTTTATATTTTATTTGGGGTATAGCTTCCTTATCGGCATTTATTAATTGATTGGTGATTTTGTCCAACTCCTCGTTGATTTCTTCTAAATCTGGATGGGGCATGAGTTCATTATCTAACTCTATCAATATTTTAATAGTAATTTAAGAAATTGGTGGCAGAAAGTTGTCATGCAACATAATTGGTTCATCTCTGTTTGCAATTTCTGGCTGTACTTGTCGGTATTAAACGTTTTTCCTTCTTACTAAAACGAATAGGACACTATACCAAAACCAAACCACTAAAAAGTCACTAGAACCTATTATTTTTGAATTATAGGTTGAACGGTTGTTTCTAATAATGCTTTAGAGTTTCATATGTGCCCATTAACTATCTATTCATTTAATATTGTCAAATAATAAAGAAGCCGAGAATAAAAGTTTAATTTTCACTGGTGATTAACAGCGATAAAACCAAATATTAACGAATTATATTCTGATAATTAATAAGCTAATTTATATACATAGAACCCATTCGTTCATCTTTATCCTTTGTTTACTGGCACATAAGGTGCAAAAAAAGAAAAACGGGGATACAGACAAGTCTGTTCAGTACAAATTGAGAAGGGTGGTAAGAAAGGCAAGAAGAATAAAAATGAAAGCCTGTTGAGTACAATAGAGGGACGAATATGTGATAAAGCTTGAGAGTAGGAGAGAGGAGGAAATATGTGTGATATGCAAACCCAAAACAGAAAGCCGAAATACTTATAAGTCAAAATAAGGATAAGTAAATATATTGGCATATCAAGACGACTACAGTGTATTATCATACGAAAAATCCAAACTTTCGAACAAACAGAAATATGAACTAGTTGTTTTCTTTAAAATTGCGTAAGTTGTTTGCTTTGGCCTTTGTTCCAGTACAAAATGTTGTCGATGAATTTGAAACGCTATGTAAGGATGAGGGTTTTTGGCCAGAATCTAAAGAAGTTGATTATTTTGAAGACACCTGGACAGGGTGCTTTGGCAGAAGACGACTTCGTCTGCCGCCTAAATAACCCCTTGAAATGCGGAATGACTACTCTTCTGTCAGAGGTATTTCCCCGAAACTATTAATAATGTAGAAGAAAGGCATAGGGCATTTAAGCAAAAATGACTTCTTTTCAGCAAAATATTTTTAAATTTTTAAATTGCATTAACAGTACACGGCTGGTGAAAAGCATAAATAAGCACAGAAAGCCTGTTACATTTGCCGCGCGAATTCGAAGACTCCTAAATTACCACGAACATAATTGCATAGCGCATAATATCAGCTATTAGAAAGACAGCAGGTAATAATTTTTAAATTAATTATATTAAAGCACTTAATGTCAGTTATTATTTACTTTTTTTTATTATTTCAATAATGTTTTGGATACGTTGATCAATAAAATTAGAAAACAACTAAAAATATGATTAATTTTTATCTATTTACGGTGAACTGGATCCGAGATGAACTTTTCTGACGATGAACATTTCTCACGGTGAACTTTCCACACGGTGAAGTTTTCTCAAAGTGAACATTCCTCGTGGTGAACTTTCCTTTAGCTGAACTTTCCTTGCGGTGAACTAACTTAGAGGTCATTTGGTGACAGGGAACTTACCGAACACGCCTCAGACTTCGGTATTTTTTCCCCATGTTCATTCTCAAAATTCACTTTTTGGCTTCGTCAAGCTTTTAGGCATGGGATTAGCTGATAGGTGTTGTTTATGTTTGACGTCAGGAACCTTTAGAAACTTACCATTTACATTTATATACAAAGTCTTCGTCTTGCGAAAGCGCTATGAATCGTATTTTGCTTGTCCTAAAGGTGAAATTCAATTTTAGTCTTGCATTAGTTATATGTGTTTATCTCATACACTTTGAGGACCTGGAACCTTATTTGCTCGATGAGGCTTGGTTTGCACTTTGAGGTGACAACTTTTACTAGAGAAGTGTCGTTATCCTTAAAATTATTGATTACTTCTCGTCTTTTGTTATTTGGTCGTTTGCATTATTATCTGTCAAAAGTTCGGAAGAGGATGTCCCTCGTTGACTGTAACATCAAATACTTGGAGGAGTACTACGCCCTCTAATCCCCGTGCCCCAGACAGTCCCAGACTTGTTGAGTGACACTACAAGGACTTTAACCCTTCTAGACGTTTAAATTTCACTCACTCTCCGCATTTTCTTTGCGGGCGTCTTCTCACCAATGTCTCTTGCCTGGCAGCCATTTTGCAGGCTAGTTCCTCTCCAGCTTTCATTCACTTGTCCCTGGTCACGGCATGGCGGGAAAACACCTCTTTTGAGTTATAAGTCTAGTTGTGGCTACAGGTTTATAATATGCTTGCTTTGCCTTTGTTCCTTTTACTTTCCCCCATCTTTCTTGTCTTTCCTCATTATTTTATGCCAAGTCAGGGTAGCATCTCATGCTGCGGAATGTATGGACACCGGCTCGAAAAAAAGGGTCGTAATGGTGGCAAGTTTTTTTACCAGGCACCATCTTTGCTTGGTGAAGGGATTTATTATTCACTTAGTTCTTTCGGTAAAGAGGTTTCCCATTTACCAATTGTTTGAGAGCTTTCCCCAAGTGCCTTCATTAATAGTGCCTGCCCGGTTTGTTGGCTTCCTGAGATGTTCCTTCCGATGACGGTGCACTTATTCCTTTAAAGTTTCTAGCCAGGCAATATGGCGTGTCAGCGAAAAGATTCCTATCTTTGGATGTTTCAGATAAGAATTTAAATAAAGATTCAACATAGTCCGATAGACACCCAATCTAAGGCGAGCAGGAGGGATCCTAGTATTGGGAACAAGGCTGCCTTACCCAAAGTGGAGGTGTCGTCATCGAGTGCGCGGAGATTGTAGGGGGAAGGACCCCAAAGTATAATTTCACGAATAGGAAGCCCATTCCTAGGAGAATGAGTCTCCAGACCCTCAAAAGGAGATTATAAATAAAGAATGTCAAAGGCACTAAACCTTTGGATAGGGGCCCCAGTCTTACGGCTTCTCTGGAGGGAAGAGAGAAAGTAGGGAAAGCTCCAGCCTCCTCTACCACAAGAACCGGAAAACAAAGGAGAGCGGATACTCGAAGAACACTTGGCCGCTGATTGAGTTGTTTCTGGTGTCGTTTAGCCCGAAAAAACCCAAAATGATTTATAGGAGAGCGCATGAGTACTAAACAAGGCTGTCTGAATTCCGCATGTAAAATTAACGCAAGGTCCTATATGTGTTATTCAGTAAGGATGAAGGCTACACTGCTTCTCGTAGATAAATCTTGGGATTAGATGGCTAACCCTTGCCAAAGGTGCAAAACTAAAGTGTCTCCGGGCACCCTTTGGCACTTCTCTGCTAGTGACCTCACAGTCTACCCCAAACATTATAATACATGTAGTGTAAATCAGAGAATGGGCAGCTATCCTTTAATGATATTATTATTGACGATTACTATAAGCATAGGGAGATAAAGTGTTAAGAAAGATTCCAGGAATGATGAAGAGGTTTTCATTTCCCCCAGCCACTACCATCTTCTTCACTTTCGACCTAGATTGACTTCGAGAATCATTACGTGCTTGCTATTATCACTACCTCTTGAATACTTCTAAGAAATTACCGCCGACGTATAGTAATAAATTACGTCTACACCATTTGTTTGAAAACTGCTCTAAAACAGTGATCAACAAAGTTCTTTCGTGCAAGACTAAGTTTGTGTTTTGTGCTGAATCATACTATGCTTCCTCCTTCAACCATTGCGATTATATTTTATTTCAAAAGAAGTCCTGTGTATCCATGATGCCCTTCGAGTTTCCTTTGAGAGACTAGAGAGATAATTTTGTCTTATTCTAGGCGACTCAGCACCTCTACTTCATGTCAATAATAGAACCCCCTCCACTCCTAGCACATCTAAGCCTAGGATCACGGTAAATCCCTCGCTTTGTCACTATATATGCCAATATCATAGGCCCATCAACCCCGCCTCGTGAACAATTCGAGGAATATGAATCAGCTTTAGTTGCACACCGATTTGCTAAACGTGGGGTAGGCAACTACAGGACGGTGTGGTTGAAAAGTCCCTTTTGGTTATTTCTGCGGCTACCTCTGAAAAGTGGTTAAAAAAAGAGAAGTTTTGTTCACTCTAAAATAACTCCAAACGACGGTCTCCCGACTACCAAAGCTCACCGCAGCCAGAAAGACTCAATGGTTGAAAAGGATAATGCACAATAAGACCCGTAACTTTGCACTTTTGTTCACTTGCGGAATTTGGATGCGAGTTAGTCTTGAATGTGGCACGCATTCAAGAAAATAACTCACTTTTATATCTCAGTTTATGAGTTAAGTATCTTAATGATCTCCTTGATTTATTCTCTGAAAGCATCAACGCTGTGGGCCCGTCATTTATTCCTCAAGGACATAGTTGTTTTACATCCTCTATATTTTCCTGGTTATTGACTGTGTGTAACATAATCATCATAGAGAAGTGATTTAGCTATAAGTGATCCAGGCGTTGTCCAAATGATTTCAACCTCTTTAATTTCGCCGAGCTTTACTCAGATTCCGTTATTCTTCAAATCACAATTGCTGCACATTATGTAGGGCATAAGTGTGTTCATGAATGGAAGGACCCATCTTGTAGACGAGTGAAATCAAATCAAAAGTATTCGAGGTGAATTAGCCAAAGACGTCTTTACGTTTCCAGGAAGATTAAGACATCCAACTGAACAGCAGTTCCAGATGCGGGAACTATGCAAGGACCTTATTTCGTTGAATGAGTGCGTTCCTACCACTTGCGCAGACACTGCACTTAGTCCGGACGATATCCCATGCAAAATGTTAAGACTCCTAAGTGAGAGATGTATGTATAGTGTTTCTGTGAGCCTAGTTCGACAAAATATGGTGAGAGGGTATATTTTAAATTTCCTAGTGAATGTATACCGTTTGCTTTTCGTGAGCTGGGGAGAGATCACCATCTCTCCTCAGTTTCCGTGAGATTATTCGAGCCCATGCGTGTGCATGTTGACGACAAAAACGGCAAGTGTTATAATAGTTTATTTTATGGGCAGCGGAGAGGTCACCTTTCTTCCGTAAATTATGCTCCTTGTCTGATTATGTCCTATCTGCTCCCATCGGAGAGTGTTATATACAAGGCTTTTCTTTGCAGTTAACATTTCACCAGTGTTAATCAAATTGGAGAGAGCATATGTTACTCTGTGGCATTACTATATACTGGAATTCCTCCATTCTATGAATCAAGGATATGGCTCCCCATTTTGTTCTCTCTGAGTTCTAACGAGTTCGTGATTCGCGCGAACGGGTTGTCTGAGCCTAATCCGAGCCGCTACTCCAAGAGAGTGGTGTCATACAGGAAAGTGCCTTATGCGCCCCACTCTTTGCTGTTAACATCAACTCTTTCACCTTTGCATTTCGGCGAATGTTGTGGCCACGATCCATCTAGAATACTTCTTGATCTCGTTTCGTGCTAGTCACATAATTCGCTGGAGCACCTGCACCAACAAGTGCTGAACTAAGTTTTTCTTTATCCTCAAACTCTTAAGTTTCGATTTCTTGTGCCAGAACCAAGGTCGTGTATATTTTTCGCATTTAGGGGCATTAAGACCGACATGGATCTCTTGCAAAAATAATTTGTCCAGCCCTTGTAAAATCGAACGGAATACTTGGCCTTGTATTCTACAAATAGTTTCTTAGTTTCTCTTGCACTCCATTGACGTTCTACGACGCTCAGTGACATCAAACAGGTGACATACTCATACGGGTACTTTACTCTTGTTTCATCGCTATTTCGTTTTCTCAAAGATTGAATATGAATGCAAGATTTATTCTTCTGGCTCCGAAAATCAATTACGGAACATGAATCCTATCCACCACGCCGGTCTCCTCTTGGTGCCTGGTACCTGGTACTTTTCTCTCGTCTTCTACAGCGAGATTCCAATGCTTATGCAAATGAGATGCCTCTCAATTTACATGGTACAGTACACTGCACACTATGCGCTGGGATGGGCTCAATATTTGTGCCTCTCATCAGCATGAGAAATCAAAATCTTTGCGATATGTCGTCAGTAAGAAATTGTTTTTTTCATTAAATGTGAACTCTTCATTATGTGCGAAGAACACAAGAAATGTTTAATTTTTGATAATTTAAAATTGTGATCATTTTTTTTTTAAGAGAACGACTGTTTTATTATGAAAAGTAAAAGAGTATGTTTATGAACATCACGCTTTATCCTTTAGCTATAGGAATGTCGAAGGAGTTTGAACTAACTTTCTTATATATAAAATGATAAATTAAAATAAGAGATTAAAATTTGTGTTAATTTTAGGTTCACAAGGTAATCATATTGATTATCACCTCACACAGAGGAGTTAGCTAAACATGAGGAGGAAGCCTCTTCTTGTAAATAGTCTCTCTATGTTCCATATATATCGATATCACTTGCGTATTATTATTATATTTGAGCCAGAAGATTATGCAGAAATAAGTTCGATGTATTCTGCTGTATTTGCGGGAATACACCCTTTTTCCTAACAGGATTCTAGTCACAAGTTTCATAAAGCGTTCTTACCATGCTTATTTTGGTATGAAACCTGGTGACCATGATAAAGCATGAGCGCCAGACATGTATGCAAGACGTGCACCGAGTTCTGCATTAGATAGAAAGAATTTCTACATAACTTTCGTGGCTCATCTATTATTGTGATTTCTTTATAGAAAACAAATTCTGAGAATAAGTCAAATTGAAGATGACTAAAATTGAAAGAAACATCTTTTACAATGGAACCAGTCCTTTAGTATGCAGCTCTTTGATCATGTTAAAACGACAAAGAGATGAATATGCCTTAAAAGTTCGAGAAAATTCAATACGATTCGAGGTACTAAACTCATTGTTCAAAATTCATCATGTTGTATTTTCTCAAATCATTGTGTTGATGTTTGGTGAGCTATTGGCATTTGTTCATTTGGAAAGTAGTTTAATTGTAGTTAGACTATTACTCGCCCTACCTGTATTGCTAAAATTTTCGCTTGCTCTAATACTCTTGCACAATTTTTGGGGTCATATTCTGTTAAGTTTGTCTGTTTTTATCATGACCTCTGCAGTTCTGCTGTGTAAGTCTTTGTCACTTTCTATATACGTCTTTTTACCGATTTAGTCAAGAATAGGGAGTAATTCCTCATCTTAGCCGTTAAAAATTTTCATACAAATCTCGACATTATGAAAGAAGGGAGGCGACTTCTTTATTCTTCTTTGAAGGGCGTAGAAACAGAGATCTCTTCCATTCCAACAATTTTTAGTTGCGGGCGAGTCTACCTCACTATTTGGATCGGTCCCCGTTTTGCTTTTTTTTTGTGTAATAACATCGTAACTATTCTTCCGATTCTAATGAAATTTGAAAAACATGTGTTATTTTATATTCTCATTTGAATGCTATAATTGCCACAGTCCTCTAGGGGTTACCTGAGGAATTATTTTGTCTTGGCAATAATTATTCGGCCGATTCTAACGAAATTTAAAACATTTATGTTGTTTTAATTCTATTTCGAGTGATATGATTACCAAAGTCTTCCCAAAGTTAGCCCGGCAATTATTTTGTTTTGGCAATAACATCAAAACTATTCGGCCGATACTCTGCTAGACTAGACTAGACTATAATATGCTATACTCTGCTAGGCAAGCTAGAATAGGCTATACTATGCTAAGCTATTATAGGTTAGAGTATACTATGCTAAGATAGAATGTACAAGGGTAAGATATACTATGCTAATTTAGGTTATGAAATGCTATGCTAGGATTCATATAGAATGTTAGGCTAGGCAATGCTAAGCTATGCTTGACTAGAGTATAATAGGATAGTATAGGCTATACTTGTCTTGGATAGTTAATAATAGGCTAGGTTATAGTATGCTCGGTTATGCTAAGCTATAATAGGCTAGACAGGGATATACTATGCTATGCTAGGGTAGGTTAAAGTATAATAGGCTAAGGAGGGTTATGCTCTGCTAAGCTAAGTGTCATATAATGACCCTCTGTTTTGATCACTATACTCTTTCACACCCTTTTTGTAACGGTATTCTTTGAGGGGCGTGAGTCACTTCTATGATGAAGTAGACTTTGTTCTAAGAGTGCTAATTCAGTAGTTTTGTTCTTAAGGAAGAGCTATTTTAAACACATAAGGATAAGAGGAAACACCAGATATCTACCAAAATAAACATGTATTTTAAATGAAACACTTAACTATAACAAAGCAACAGTTAACACATTTTTATCTTTGGCACCTAAGATCTTTCGCACGGATACAAAGACAAAAATATAAACAAAATAGGCTTCCCGTAAACATACCAATTGCTGATTAGTATTTTTATCCCGACTCTATTTGATTAACGTTAAACATTAAATTAACGTACTCTCGTCTACAAGCACATATGACCTAGGTTCAAGAACAATGGTTTCTACTCCCCTTTAAAACGTGAGACGTACTAAACTTCTACTATCGCAATATGAATATAAATGTTCATTTTAACTTACATGACAGAAGGTATTAGGTATTGCCGGATGTTGCTGGAGGACTTATCTCTCGCTTTAAAGTATTGTGGCCGGGGGTCCAAATTTCGTCGTAGAGGGGGCTGATTCTTCAACGTAGTTAAAGAACGGGAGCTCGTTGGGGCTGGGTTCTTCTCCTCTCACTCTTACGGAGCTTGAGATGTGAGAGTCACTCGAGTGTGAGCGGCTTTGCTTTTCTTCAGTAAGACTTCTTCGCAGTCTGTAAAGGATTCTTCGGTATGACACCGATATAAAGCTTGAGCATTTAGGTTAATACGGCCCGGAAAGGGGTGGATCGATTTTCTCAATCTGATCCTATTGTTTCTCTCGGAATTAGCCTTCTATGGCGAAAGGATCGATCTTCACGAACTAACCCTTCTTCTGGCGCATCGACTTCTAATCTTCTTGTCTGGCTGAAGGATCGATCTTCACGAACTAATCCTTCTCTGGCGTATCGACTTCTGATAATCTTCTCTCTTTCTTTGCGTGGCTTATTTATAGGTATATTGCTGCCCCATCTAAAGGGGGAAGTGACCAGGCCACAGAGGCAGAAGGGGGGGGGGGCGAGGATGGCGCGAATGGTGAGTTAGCATCTTAGGAGAGCAAGAATTGCTGAGGTGGCACTGGGGTGCCCAGGTCAGCTCGCTAATTAGAGGCTCGCAACCGCACCGCTACTTGGCGTGCCTTTTGACTCGCACCGCTTTTTTTTCCATAACCACGGATTTATGGGTCTCGTAGGTAATTGGATCGTTAGAGCGTCGTTTAAGGACCTTATGTGGTCGCCTTAAAACACATGTTAGCTCCAACTGCCCACAGCGGCGGGGAGATCAAACAGGGTATGCAGTTATGGTTATTGGCTGGCTACCTTTCCCACGCTTCTCCTCATGAGGGGGAAGGGGGGGCTTTAATGTACCTATACTCCTCCAGGATGCTTAATGTAGCGATTTCTCTACATTTACCTTCCTCCTAAAGATATTAACGGGGCAGAGGGTTATTCCAATCCGACGCTTACAATAATATACATGGGTAACTTATGGAACATTATATTATACAATAAATTCTAATTCACTCGGGAATGCCTCGATAACATTTCACCTGACCTTCCTTTAATTCCTATATTACTGTGCCAACTTAGGATCTTTTTATCTACCACTAGGGGGTTCCTCGCCCCTACTTAATTACAATTCTATTGATTTACACTTAACCTTGCTATAATACAATAGTTGGGCTGCTCCCTAATCGTCGACAGGGTTCCGACTTAACGAGTCGGCCATACAATTCTGGGTCCCTTTTATATAGTGAATGCAGTACTGGTACTCCATCAAGAGAGAAACTCCATCACACGAGTCTTCCATTCTTACTCTTATTTTTACTTAAATATGACAACGGTTTATGGTCACATTCCAACTTTAACTCGCGCCCTATTAGATAATATTAGAATTTACCTATGGACCATTTTTATGGCCAAAGCTTCGATTTCGATTGTAGCGTAGGCTTTTTCTCTACTCAAAAGTTTCCTACTGACATAAGCTATGGGATAGGCTGTTTCGCCATCTTCGTATTAAAGCAATACTACGCCTAACCCGTTTTGACTAGCGTCCGTGCGAATGCCGAAGATCTTGTTGGGATTTGGTAAGCGAAGAATGGGCGCAGTTACGAGTTTTCCTTTTAGAACCTCCAACTGAGTTATTGCATGGGGGTTCCACGTGACAGGGTCTGACGCTGTCTTTTTTAACAAATTATTCAATGGGTCAGCAATTGAAGCGAAATGTGGTACAAAACGCCTATAGAACGAGGCGGCTCCCATAAACGATCGAAGTTGTTTCTTTGTTTTCGGCCGGGGCATCTTTACTATGGCGTCCACTTTTTCTTGCTAGGTAGTCAAGTGTTTTTGTCCTAGGCAGTCAATGGATTCGTAGGCAAAATAACACTTAGTCGGCCCGGTGGTTAGACCTTGCTCCTTCAATTTCTCCAGCAATGAGCGTAAGGCGTGTAAGTGTGACTCGTATGTACGGGTAGCTACGTACACGTTGTCGAAGTAAAACGACACGTCACTTAGGCCAGCGATAATTTGCCTCATCATCCTATTATAATTGCTACCGGCTGTAAGTATATCGAAGGGTAGCCTCGTAAACTGTAACAGACCTCTCTCAGTTGCAAAAGCCGTCAGTTTTTTAGACTCCTTAGCGAGAGGTATTTAATAGTACGATTTACACAAATCCAATTCGTTGATGAATTTAGCGTCTTCAAATAAATGGAGATTTTGATCTATTAGCGGGATGGGCTTGGCGTCGAAAACGGTCACTGAATTCAATTTTCGAAAGTCCATGCACATCCGAAATGATTGATCAGGTTTCTTAACCATTACTATGGGGGAGCAATAATCGGACTCCGATGGCTCTAAAATTCCCAACTTTAATAAATTCCGGACTTCCTTATTGAAGGCTTCTCGTAGGTGGATCGGTAAAGGATATGGTTTGCTTCGAACCACTGAATAAGTTTTTAATTTTATTTCATGGATGAAATCCTTGGCACATCCGGGGGTTTCAGAAATGACTTCTGGGAATTCCATGAGTAAGTTCAACATTTCCGCTCTCTGTTGAATCTCTAAGAGTGGGGATTTATCTTTAAATCCACCCGAGGGTCTTCCGGGGTAGGTGAGAGCGATGGAAGTTCGTATTCCTCGTCTTGTTCCACACACACGGTGTGTATGACTTGCAGGGGCGTACCCGGGTAAACGGCATCCATCGGTTCTTCTTCGTCTAGAAGGGTAATATTCTTTATGCAAGCGCGGCGGTGATATTTTTTTAGCATGTTTATGTGATAGGTTCTTCGCCCTGTTGGGTTATCTATCAAGTAATCGACTAACCCCGTGCCTCGATTACTTCAAACGGTCCCTTTCACTGGGCCCATAACTTATTATTTTCGGTCGGGAGTAATAATAAGACTTCATCTCCTGCCTTTAATTTTTGCGCCTTTGCTTTCATATCGAAGTAGTCCCGGTATTTGGCTAAATTTTCTCGGCATTCTCTCAAGCTAAGCCAGAGCAGTATTCTAGGCGCTCGCGCATATCCATCACGTAGGCGTAAGACGATTTGATTTCTCGGTCGAGATTCGCGTTGTAAAATAATTCCTAAAGAATACTCATAGGACCTCGCACATTTCTCCCGTATAATAGCTCAAAGGGCGAGAATCCCAACGTCCGATGAGGTATTTCTCGGCAGGCGAAAAGGGCTGCAGGCCACTGTGCCACTGTGTCGGGTTGTTTTGACACAACTTCTTCAATATATTTTTGAGAGTCCCGTTTAATTTCTCGCAGATTCCGTTTGCGGATGGATGAAATGGACTCGTAAAAATTGGCTTGAATAGCAGTAGTTTATTAAAATACTCCATCAATTCTGAGGTGAATTGGCGCCCTCTATCCGAAAGAATTTCTTTAGGCAGGTTTACTCGTGCAAATATTAAAATTAATGCTTCCGCGCAGGAAATAGTGTCAATCTTCCGTAGTGCCCCGGCATCTGGGAACCGGGTGGCACAATCCACTAGGGTGAGGATGTAGGAGTGTCCTCCACTTGAAGGGGGGTGATATGGTCCCACCAAATCAATAGCCACTCGGAAGAATGGTTCGGTTATAACGGGCAACTTTTGTAAGGGTGCGGGAGGTAACCATCCTCTGGAGGGATCCTTCTGACACACGTCGCATGATCGGCAACAGTCCACAATTTCCCTGGCAGCCTGGGGCCAATAAAAGTGTCGGAATATCTGCTGCGCCGTTTTGTTGTGCCCAAAGTGTCCGGCTAATATTCCATCATGCGCGGTATTCAAAATTCTTTGCCTGTATTCTTAAGGTAAACACAGTGCTTTCTTGTTCTTCTTATCCTCCTCGCGGATAGAACGGTAGAAAAGTGAGTCTTCTACGATATACTGGATAGGCTTCTTTCCTTTCACTTGGAGAGTTTCACCTTTAATAGCTTTCTCCCATAGAGGTTTAAGAGTAGGGCATTTCTTCTGAGCAATAGTGAAGGAAGTCAATTTGAACCCATTGTCTTCGAGGGTAATCCTCGGGGTCAACTTAGCAGGTTGCTCTTTCCTCTGGGCTTCTTGTGCCCGGGTGACTACTTGTTGGGCCACTTCTTGCTGGGGAATTTGGGGGTTTTGTCCGATTAGTACTGCGCAGAACTTAATCGGGGCTACTACCACGTCCGTCCAACCGGTGAAATATCTGCATTGTATATGACATCTCACGACGGGGAATCGATTGTCGCGTCCTAAAAAGTCGTGGACGATTGCGAATTTCTTATGGTTAGGGTTACCTGGGGGCAGCAACTTGTCGGATACCACTATGCACGTACATCCAGTGTCTCTGACTAAAGTAGATACTCGGCACCCACTAACAGTGCCCTCTTCAAATTGTAGGCCGCCTGGCGAACTTTTGTTGAATAGAAAGTTCACCTGTTGCTGGAGCCCTTCGGATGTTGGCGTGGGGACGTAGGACGAATCAGCTTGTCCTGCTGGGATCGCGGCAGTCAGGTTTTCCACCTGATGTCTCGAGTTTTCCCTCAGTCGGGAGTTCTGTGCGCACTGGAAACTCAGGTGACCTATTATCCCGCAGGTATAACAAGTGACGGGCTTCCTTGGATACGTGCCGGTATTAGGGTATGATCCTTGTGGAATCATAACTTCCTTTTGATTTTTTTCTCCTCCAAAATTTGGCTCATAAGTTCCTTTTGCTACTGAGAACTTAAATGGCTTCTTCTTCGAATGGCTGGGTGGCGGCCCATTTTTCTTTAGGGAGGGAGCCTTCTCTTTTTCGTACTCCCTTGGATATAAACGATGATTTACCGCGTGGAGGTCAGCCTCGTCCAGACACTCGTTGAAGGTTGAAGCTTTTCGGTCCTTAACGAATGCACGGATTTCCTGGGGTAGTGTACTTAGTAACTGATCTCTAAGCATAAAGTCGACGACCGCAGCGACTTCGTTCTCTACCCCTTCTGACTCCATCCAAAACTGTAGGCTTCGACGAAGCTCAAAGCCAAAATGTTTGTATGTTTGTCTAGGTCTTATACAAGCCTGCCTGAACTTCATCCTATATTCTTTCGGGTTGAGGTTTGTTGCTGAGAGAAGTTCGGCCTTGAGAGTAGAATAGTCCACAGTCGCTTCTGAGGGTAAAGATACGAATATCTCTCTTATCCTACGATTGAGTAGCGGTAACAGTCTGGCGACCCCATCTTCTAGGTCCCAATTATTGACTTCAAATATTTTCTCAAAATGGGAGAGATATGAGCATAAATCTTCTTCGTCCCTGTACTCCGGGAGTTTCATGCTGGCCGCTGGTGACACTCCTGTTCTGGATGACACTGACTGCACCTTTAACTGGTCTTTGCTAAGAGCTCTTTCGTGGGCCCTTATCTTCTCTCTTTCATTAGCTTCCATTTTCGTCTTTTCTCTTCTTTCATCAGCTTCCATTTTCGTCTTTTCTCTTCTTTCTTCTCTTTCGTTTCTCTCTTTCTCCTGAATAAACGAGCTCAGATCGGTTCCTTCCAGTCCGAGGCTTTGACCTTGCTTCCGATAAAGGTCAAACAATGCCATCGCGCTTATGTCAGTCATCTACCTTGTTGTAAATCAAGCCTGACCTACTCCACCACCGAAACTTACCACTTGGCCTAACAATTACCTTTAGCTTGTTTCCACCTCTAACTTTACCAATTTTCCTCTCGTCAAATATTCTATTATTCCTGGTATTCCTTTTACGTGTTAGCTCTTCCTTAAATAGACACTGCTGGGTTCTTTCTAATATAAAACCTACAGACCTGACACCACTTTTATAATATGTCGTAGAATGACCCTTTGTTTTGATCACTATACTTTTTCACACCCTTTTTGTAGCGGTATGCTTTGAGGTGCGTGAGTCACTTCTATGATGAAGTAAGCTTTGTTCTAAGAGTGCTAATTCAGTAGTTTTGTTCTTAAGGAAGAGCTATTTTAAACACATAAGGATAAGAGGAAACACCAGATATCTACCAAAATAAACATGTATTTTAAATGAAACACTTAACTATAACAAACCAATAGTTAACACATTTTTATTTTTGGCATCTAAGATCTTTCGCACGGATACAATGACAGAAATATAAACAAAATAGGCTTTCCGTAAACATATCAATTGCTGATTAGTATTTTTATCGCGACTCTATTTGATTAGCGTTAAACATTAAATTAACGTACTCTCGTCTACAAGCACATATGACCTAGGTTCAAGAACAATGGTTTCTACTCCCCTTTAAAACGTGAGACGTACTAAACTTCTACTATCGCAATATGAATATAAATGTTCATTTTAACTTACATGACAGAAGGTATTAGGTATTGCAGAATGTCGCTGGAGGACTTATCTCTCGCTTGGAAGTGTTGTGGCCGGGGGTCCAAATTTCGTCGTAGAGGGGGCTGATTCTTCAACGTAATTAAAGAACGGGAGCTCGTTGGGGCTGGGTTCTTCTCCTCTCACTCTTACGGAGCTTGAGATGTGAGAGTCACTCGAGTGTGAGCGGCTTTGCTTTTCTTCAGTAAGACTTCTTCGCAGTCTGTAAAGGATTCTTCGGTATGGCACCGATATAAAGCTTGACTATTTAGGTTAATACAGCCCGGAAAGGGGTGGATTGATTTTCTCAATCTGATCCTATTGTTTCTCTCGGAATTAGCCTTCTATGGCGGAAGGATAGATCTTCACGAACTAACTCTTCTTCTGGCGTATCGACTTCTAATCTTCTTGTCTGGCTGAAGGATCGATCTTCATGAACTAATCCTTCTCTGGCGTATCGATTTCTGATAATCTTCTCTCTTTCTTTGCGGGGCTTATTTATAGGCGGATTGCCGCCCCATCTAAAGGGGGAAGTGACCAGGCCACAAAGGTAGGAGGGGGGGGGGGGGTGAATGTTAACTTAGCATCTCGGGAGAGCGAGAATTGCTGAGGTGGCACTGGGGTGCCCAAGTCAGCTTGCTAATTAGAGGCTCGCAACCGCACCGCCACTTGGCGTGCCTTTTGACTCGCACCTCTTTTTTTCCGCAACCACGGGTTTATGGGTCTCGTAGGTAATTGGATCGTTAGAGCGTCGTTTAAGGACCTTATGTGGTCGCCTTAAAACAGATGTTAGCTTCAAGTCCTCACAGCGGCGGGGAGATCAAACAGGGTAAGCAGTTATGGCTATTCACCGGCTACCTTTCCCACGCTTCTTCTCATGAGGGGGGGGAAGCTTCAATGTACCTATACTCCTCCAGGATGCTTAATGTAGCCATTTCTCTACACTAAGCTATGTTAGGCTATGCTAGGTAATACTATGTTAGGCTACGATAGGCTAGTTAACCAAGGCTATAATAAGGTAAGCTATGCAGGTTACTCTAGTCTAGAGTATGGTAGGTTATACTACTCTAGGACATACTAGTTTAGGATATACCAGGCTAGGCTAGGCTATGTTAGGCTATGCTAGTTAATACTATGTTAGGCTACTATAGCCTAGCCAACCAAGGCTATAATTAGCTAAGCTATGAAAGGTTATTCTATTCTAGAGTATGGTATGCTATACTACTCTAGGATATACTAGTCTAGACTATAATATGATACTCTTGGCTATATTATTTTAGGTGTGGTTTCTAGGATAGACTATACCAAGCTAGGTTATACTATAATATGCCAGGTTACACTAGTGTCTACTAAGCTAGGCTATACTAGGATAAGAAAGGCTCGTTTATACTAGGATGCGATAGGCTAGGCTATACTAAGCTAATGTAGGATAAAGTAGGCTATACTATGC
This sequence comes from Ceratothoa steindachneri, assembly GCA_963969495.1. Classification (NCBI taxonomy): domain Eukaryota; kingdom Metazoa; phylum Arthropoda; class Malacostraca; order Isopoda; family Cymothoidae; genus Ceratothoa; species Ceratothoa steindachneri. The sequence continues at coordinate 54,748,943 of OZ018317.1, read as the reverse complement.
TAGGTTATACTAGGCTAGTTATATTATACTAAGCTAGGCTAGGTTAAGCCCAATACAGATAGGCTATTCTATTTAAGGCTAGTCTATCCTATGTCTAGCTAGGCTAGACTATTCTAGGCTATACTAGGCTATGCTATGCTACGCAAGGCTATTCTCTAATATGCTATGCTAAAGTATGTGGCTATACTATGCTATTTTAAGCTAGACTAGACTATGGTACGAGGGGCAGTCAATAAGTTTTACGAATCAGTAGGGCAAAAAAGAGGAAGGGGCATGGCTGTTTGTGGGGGTGTTAGGACAAGTTATGACAAGTCAGGACCTGCAGCCGCACGCTCCTGCCTCGTCTATTTAAGAAGCAGTAGCTCATCGCAGATACTCAGTCACAAATTTTTTAACAATGGAGAAGGTTGAGCACCGCGCAGTGATCAAATTTTTTAGCAAGGAAGGCAAGAATGCAAAAGAGATCCATGAACGCATGGTTGCAGTGTACATTGACACCGCCCCTTCCTATGCAACCATTGATCGCTGGAATAGGGAGTTCCGCCATGGTCGTGAGTCCCTTGAAGATGACCCTCGTCCAGGACGCCCGTCAGACGTGACCAACGATGCAATGTGGCCTGTGTGGAGAGGATAATCCTCGAAATTTGACGGGTGAAGGTCGATGAAATCGAGCGAGAACTTGGAATATCACATGGAAGTGTTAGCAACATCATCCACGACAATTTGGCCATGACCAAGGTCTCTGCCCGTTGGGTCCCTAGAAAACTCACGCTCCATGGTCGACTTCAACGTCATCAAAGTCCAAAAGGCCAGAGTTGCACAAGCTGCCCGGCGTTAGTGCGGATTCGAAGAGCTCAACCATCCCCCCTACAGTCCAGATCTGGCCCTTAGTGACTACTTTTTATTCCGCCAGCTCAAGGCTGCACTGCACGGACGCCGGTTTGGGGACGATGAAGATGTCCAGCTCGCCGTCTAGGAGTGGATTGAACAGCAGTCGGGAGATTTCTGGTTGTCGTGAATTCGAAGCCTCAGGGACAAGTGGCGAAGGTCGAGGGTAGTTAGATTGAGAAATAATAAAAGACTTTTCCTCATATCTCGTTTCCTTATATCCGAATTGCAAAACTTATTGCCCGCACTCGTATGCTATGCTATAATATATTATGCTATGTTATACTAGGTTATGTTATACTATGCTGTGCTATATTATGCAATGCTGTGCTATATTATACTATGATATGCAATAATATTCTATAATATACTATGATCTAATCTGCTATGGTATATTATGCTATACTATTGAATACTGTGCTATTAGTGTGTGTCAATCTTTTTGACGTTCTAATTTCATAAATGAGGGGGTGCCCAAAGTTTGAAGCCCTACTTATGAATTCTAAAGTTATTTTTTTTTATTATAATATAATTTTAGTTCTACTTGATTAGCTACTTAAAAGTTTTGACTTATTTTTGTCATCTTGGGGAATGAAATGACTATTATTATATTAACAACTATATCTATTTCACTTTTTTTTTCCTTATTTCACCCTTTGACACAGTGTGCTGAAGATTACGTGGCCTTCAGTACTACCATACTAACAGTGAGATTTTACCTACAATTGCTTTTAAAATTAGGACAAAACTGGCGACATTCACACATTTGAACACCTAAATTCAAAATAGCATTTGTTGCCATCTCAATTCCAAACTCTGGTTTACGTTCTGAAATGTGGATATGAGAAACTACCCAGCAGTTAATCTTGCAAAGGATATTTACCCTAAAGTGCTTGAAAAGTGGGAACGAGGGAACAGTTCTTTTCTAGCCCCCGTTGTAAATTTAAGAGTCACAATCTTAAACAGATCCAAAAGAACTGGGAGCAGGCCAAATACTTATCCCTTGGGAGAGCTCCAGGTCTAAGACACTTTAATTACAAAACTAGAAAACCTGTTGATAACCTCAGGTGCAAGTGTAAAATTGCTTTTTGCTGTGAATTTGGCTGCCCTGGTTGCCAAAGCGAAAGTCAAATTAATTTAAATCCCCTGTGGAGACGAAGATCTCTGTGAAGGAACTCGCTTTCATTAAAAGTCAGAGAGAAATGATTACTTCTTCTGGACCACATCAGGTTTACTTTCGAGATTAACTTGATTAAAATAGGCAAATCAATAAGTAAAAGCCACAAGAAGGTGATGGAAGAAGAGTTGCTTACTATAAGTAGGCCAATGTTTCAATGCCATGAAGTGAAATAATTTTCTCTCGTGAAGAAAATGAAGAACAAATAGATGATCCTCAAGATGGAAAGGATTGAATGTATGAAGTGACATTAAAAATACCAACCACATCTTCAAATTCCATTAAAAAGCAACCCGAAAATTAATTTTTTTGCCAAATAACATCATAACTATTTTGTTGATTCTAACGAAATTTGTAGATCTTATATTGCTTTATATTCTCTTTCAAATAATATAATTGCCAAAGTCCTCCCAAGGTTAGCCCGGAATTATATTGTTTTGGCAATTATATCATAACTATTCGGCTGATTCTAACGAAATTGTAAACCCTTAAGGTGTTTACATTTTCGTTGGAATGATAGAATTGCCAAGGTCCTCCCAAGGTTACTCCAGGAATTATTGAAACTTTTGAAGGTCGTAACGTCATAAATCAGAATTAGTGAGGGCACGCGACTTTTTGTTTGGCAGACCTTGTTTTCCTTCAGGTGAGGAAGCAGGAACGTGAAGATAGCGAAGCCGTGGACAGAAGAGCTTGGTTTGAAATAAGGCTCTTAAGGCTCTTGGTTTGCTGACCTTAATAAGTTCCCGTTCAATTATCTTAGTGTTGAGTAATCTATTAACTAATCCGTGGCTTCTTTCTTTTCCCACCTATTTTATCCTCTCGACACATTTCCACTATGCTTCCATGCTTCCATTCCACTTGGCGTTGAAGAATTCAGTTTATCAGCCCTGCCTCTATCTATTAACCATGAACAGGCATAAATAGAATACATTAAAGCAATTATTTCTTTGAAATCAAGTATAATGAGTTCAAGTGACAGGCTTTTGCAACATTCACAGGTTTAATAAAAGGACTAAGTATCCAAGACATTATTAAAGAATAAAAAGTACTTTTACTCCCAGTAAAAGTAGAAATAAAATAATCAGATAGGAAAGACAATGAACAGAAGAAGAATCAATCATAAAACTACGAATAAGTAAAGTTTCTTGTTTCTGAAAAGATTTTGACTCATGGGAAAAGAATTAACATAGACTTTAATTTTGTACAAATCATTAGTACTAAGTATTAATCAGTTTAAACAACTAGACAGTTAGTATTGATCTCTTATATTCCATGGTCAGTTTCTTCCAGTTTCTTCATCGCAAGCTTTATCTCTCAAAATGGTAACCATATGTTCACCTTTCTCCCAGCCTTTCCCTTTAAATCCACATGCAAAACCTACTTAATATGAATTTTCAAAGGTAAAATAATATGTAAATGGCCTAAATCTGGGCAAACCAGATCCCATCAATCGAGCATCCTATATTTTTTATAATTCTCCTCGTCTTTCGTCGTCCTTCGCTGCTCAACCTCGTATAAAACATATTCAACCTACCTTAGGTTGTTTTACATTTCTTAGCAAACACTACAAACTAAAGGAATCTAAAACGTGATTAAATAGTGGCTAGTTTCATTTATCTTATTTATTAAAATGAATTTAATTGTTAATAGTAAAGCTCAGAATCATTTATTTATAAAATAAATGAGTAATTATTGAATAAATGTTTAAGAATCGGAAGTTTTGGGGCATATATTTATACAGTTTGGATCAGAAGTTTAAAGAAACATCCCATAACATTATACTTTCTACATCGTTAATTACGTTAGTGTGGCGTTTTGGGGAAAAAGTGCTTTACCTGCTTTGCGCAAAATATGTAATCATCTCCCCTAAATACTTAAAAAAAAATATTTGGAAGTGCTACTTTTCAAACGAGAGAATTGACAACGTGAATTGTGTGAAGATATATATGGCTTTTTTTCATGCCCGGTAGAAAAATTAAATTCAGATGCAGCCAAAACTTTATACATTTCCTTCTTAATGGTGCGTGGTTTAAATTGATTTATTGATAATGTCGGCTTCCTTCCATTTTTTGGCAGCTTTTTTAGTGTTGCAGTCATCGGACCCTTGCGTATGTTTGTCTGAACTGAATCCCATCATCGGAGTGTAGAAATGCAATAAAACAATTCTTATCTCTTCATGGGTTCCTTGCTTTTTTTCTTTCTAAAATGGGGCAAAAAATGTAAGGTAACACTCAAATGACAAAGATGCCTCTTCTACAGCGATTTTAATTTTATACATGGAGAATATATAAGTTCGCTTAAAGCTTTGAGAAGATTTTACTGCATATCAAATTTAATATCAACTATCCGTATACGTAAAATTAAAATGTTTATGTACACATCAAGATCTGGGGAAAGAATATGGTTAAAAGTCGTAGCTGCTATGAATGTCGTAGGTTAGCCAAGATTATATATATATATATATATATATATATATATATATATATATATATATATATATATATATTTATTTGTTTTATTAATTTTTAATAAACCAAATAAACTTTGACATGAGGCGTAGGTTCGTGCCTCGGTGATCGCTTGAGGATCGTTCTCTAAGAGTGCTAATCTTTATTTTTATTCTAGTGAATGGATAAAAGGGGTTTCTTTGTTGACTTTATCAATTATTGCCACTTTAACTCGTTCGAGGATAACTAAAACAGGGCTTTTACTAAAAAAATAGACTTTAATGAACATAAATTATCTCACTAAGTAACAAAAAACAAATAAACAAATAAACAAATTTTACGGGGCAAACAATTTTTAAGTTAATATCTTTGTCCTTGGCCAGACATCCAATAAACTACTTATTATGCACGGAGGCATAAACAACAGGATTATTCTTAATAAATATGTAGATTAGCAACTCGGCTGAAAAGTGTTCTTTTTTGGGGTAAATATTTTCGTTCACCCGTGTCGGAGTATTCATGCGTAAAGTAGTTCCTTTAAACGATCTAGCTAATTAGATTTAAATGTATAAAAAAGGTAATAAAAATAGTAAAATGTGGAAAAATATATCGACAAATTTGCTTATATGATGTAGTTAAGCCATTCACCTCTGTAAACGTTAGAACATTATTCTATAAACAATTAGGATTATTTACTGGGGAGCTGTGCCCCGCAGATCCCCCAATTTAATTAAACTCAGGTTTATTGTAGTATGGCTACCCCAATGTGTTTAATTCCACACGAGGCGTCCCCTTAAATGTACTCCAAAAACGTGAAACATTTTGGAACACGGACTAAATAGTACGTCCCATCGTTCGAGTCGCTAATCTACATATTTACCTTATTCTTTACTCACATAAGGTAATGGATATTAAATACCTACGACCAGTTAGACTATCCTCGGAGATTTTGGTTGGAGTTGGTTGTTTGCTCAATAGATGGCGTTCGTCGACCTGCCTGCCGAGTTGACGGGCGACGTTACGAGGGATCTTTGATGGGTGGATGCTCAAGCGAAAGCTTAGTCCTTCTACTTTTCTTCCGGACGAGATGAAATCGTTGTCTTTTTTTTTATCTAGTTGGGGCTTGTCCAACTCAGATATCGTAAGATTTCGAGTCTTCAAACTGGCTAGCTTAATACTCAATATCTTGGGGCTCAAATGGCGCCGCGCTTCCTTGCTACAATCTGGTTTTATACAAGGACTGCAAGTTTTCCTTAACTTGCAGAAAACTTTCTACCGGTGATTTTTCTGGTTCCTTCTCGAGCTCGAAAAATCTCTCAACCGGTGACTTACTTGTCTCTACCGTTAGAACGAACAAAAAGACACGTTTCTTCGGGTCAACCTGTTATATACCCAAATTACTCACGCGGGGTAATGGGGAGGTGGAAGGAGGACTCACAAGGTGAAACCTCAGGTTGGTCTCCCGCCCTTGGCGTCTTGTAGCTCCGAGAGAGGGTAATACGAGATCGGCAGTTTGCACTTTTAAATGTATTGTTTATAAGTACACCATCGAAGAGCCTGCCTTTTGAGCTGAGGTCAGGAATCTGTCTCGTAACATTTACCCTTTTGCCCGTTCTCCTATGAAACCAGAGAACATCGGAGGGGCAAAGCTAAACCCAGATGTCTTTTGTTATTATTTCCTTGTCCTCGATACATATATATATATATATATATATATATATATATATATATATATATATATATATATATATATATATATATATATATATATATATATATATATATATATATATATATATATATATACACTAAATTCTTATACCTCTACAATGAAATTTAGGACTTTATTAAAAACCTTTTCCAAGATCTTACGCAATGAATTTGACCTGAGCTCATCATTTATTCGGTGGAGTTCCCGAATTCGAAATCAAGGTAATTTTCGAAGTATAAAGCCAATCATGGAAGTATCCTATTGCCGAGGCGCGTATAGGAGTTTTCCACGTACTTGGTTATTATTTGACTAAGGCCAGGGTCTTTGAGATCGAACGAAGAGATCACCACCTAGAGTACTAAGGTAGGAATGAGTTTGTCCTTCAATGAGTAGTTACGAAGCTGAGTGATTTTTGCGGTTCTGTAAAGGGAAAACCCGTACTTCGCTCCTCTCCTTACACTCTAGTACCTTGTCTTCTAAGCCTACCATGGATTTTTCTTCGTTAACTTCTAAGACTCTGAGAACTTTATTTTAGTCTGGCTGAGCTTGCTTTTCTGCCATTTCAGGTTTCTTACAGATGGCATGAAAGATTTTGAATGTTTCTCTACGTTTCTTTTTCCAACTGTATGTACCCATTTTGATTTCATCTCTTGTGCCAGCTTTGTGTTAACCTGTTGCCTTAGCTTTTGGATCGCACGGAAAACTAGGAAATTTGCTTTGCCTGAATTAATTATTTAGTTATAAAATATGGTAAATTTTTGATTTAGAATCAATCTCTTTGGCGTTTGAAGCAGGAGCTCGTGGTCTTTTGGTAGGTTGGAGATTATCTATTCTCTTTGCATTTAAAGGGCATCTGCTGATGGCAGCCAGTTCGTTGTTAAAGGTGATGTGCCGTTGCCATATTGAGATCTGAGAGCTCGAATGTTAACGCATAATTATACGCATATCAGTCAGCATTCTTGTATCAATTTTTGCGTTGTGTTAGGATCGGAATGGAAATAGCTGTCACTGTAAGGAGCATGGACATATGGTCTTTCGGTGTTAGAGTACTGGTCTAATATGATTGCTAAAGAGAAATTTTGCATTGATGGGGACGAAGTGTGGCATGGTGGCTGCTCGTGGGTTTAAGAACTTAGGAAAATCAGGCGCATCATTCGCTCCATGATATCCACACTTGCGCACCCAGTTTTTTTTCGTTCTCGCGATCAAGTTCTGAGTGAAAATTACTGGGCGAGTTTTCATAAATAGGAAGGTCATATCATGGATAGAAAAATATCTTTGGCCAGAAAGTACCAGTATATATCACTAGTTCCCCCAAGCAGTACCTTAGAATAAGGGATATGTGGACTCTTCTGTGACTATTCTCTCGCTATATTTAAGATCTTTCATTTTGGCTATCTTTGAACCGTCGTAGTTGTCTCCGGTCGTGTTTTTTTAAATTACATGATACCCAAATTCCCCCTTTGGCTGGTCGCCAATACGAATGCCAGATTCCGAGAGAAAAGAATACCCGGGTCTAATTTTTTGTAGAGTCAATACTTTCGGTTTTCACAGCCCGCACGTTTTAGTGTTGGTGTTGTTTTTCTGTTTTAAATTGTCATTCTTAATTTTCATTCTTCTTCAGGGCTTCTAGTATTGCAGGAAGCTGTATAGCTTGGGAATGCATTTCTTTGTATAACTGCCCTCTTAACGTTTTTTTCAACTAGGGTCTGTCGTAAACCTATTTGAGCAACTATCTCGGTACTCCAACAACTACCTGATCTGGGGTGATGCTTCTCATCATGGTCATGTTCTTATTAAAGGGGATTTGCAGATTTATTTCTTTGGTATTGATATTGGGGCTCTTTTCAGTATCGTCTTAGAGTGAGAGATTTTTTTATTCGCGTATTCGCTTCGTTTCATCGGTTCTTCACTGTAACCTAAATGAAACTATAGGTTCAGTCTATTTCGAATCGAATAAAAGCCTTGACACAGTTCCAGATAAAATTGTTTGGAAAAATATATTAAAAACTGGCTGAAAAAGAGTAAGCAGAGTTGTAAATGGAAAACCTACTTCGTGGGCTTCGGTTACTCGTGGAATTCTTCCGGAACCTCTAATCGGACACTTGCTTTTTGAAATATATATGTAAACGGTCTTAAAATTGAATTATTAGGCAAAATTTATAATTTCATCATGAAAAAACCCAGTACTAGTTCAAAATACAATGACTCAGAAGACTTGCTAAAGATTCGGATAAATTAGTTTAATAGTCGGGAAATGGCAAATGAAATTCATCCTGGAAAAGGGAAGGGTAGGAAGCAGTTGGCACGGTAATCTACGAAGATAATTACAATAAGTGTGGTCGGCTTATAAACACCATCAATATGGAAAAGAATTTAGCGTCTTTCTTCGAAGTGATGTGAAATTAAAAGAAATCCAATGTCCAATAGGTACCTAAGAATTATAGTTTGATGTTTTGCATTTGAGTCAAAATAAAATATTCTTTCCTTATATAAAGCGCTTGTAAATCCTCACTTTGAGTATGCGGTACAGTTCTTGTGATATATGCAAAGGTACGTTCCAATTCTTTAAATTAGCAATATATGGTATGAAGACAAACTAAGTCAATTAAATTTACTGTCATTGGAAGATCGTTATCTGCACGACTATCGTATCGAATTATTTGTAGCACCAAACGTTCGATAATCTACACAATAATTCATTTTTTTGTACTAGATAACCGAGTGCCGACCAGAAAACCGGTTATAAGCTAGTAAACAAAAGATTTAGTAATGCAACTGAACAGAAATTCTTTTCTTATAAAATAACGCAAACGTGGAATAATTTGTCTAGGAATGACATTGAAAGCACTAGGGTCCATATAGTTGGGATTATAGTTAAGAAATATTACCTTAAAATATAATATAGATATAAGACTTATTAAATTCATTTGTTGTCATAAACTCTATCCCTTTTAACATTCTAATATCTCATCCTTTGCCTATTCTCTTTAACTAGTATCGATTGGATTTTAGAGACTTTGCTGAATCTTTATTCTATATAACCATTAAATAAAATCAACAAACACAAACTTTTTTTAACCTAACAAACATCATCGCATTACAAACCGCTCTAAATCTTAAAATTAAACTAATAAATCCAAAAAATAAGACCTAGCCATCGTAACATAAAAACAAGTCATAAACAACAAATCAAAACAACCTGCCATATATATCCTTTGTGACAGGTCAAATAACTCACAAAAAGTAAAATCAACAAACTCAAACAACCTGACGTAAACTTCTTCAACCTTTATTTCCACAGGTATTTATTATTATCAAATAAAAATAACACACCTAAAACCCTCACATGAAGCAAACAACTTCTTTAGAATCCCTTATATTTTCGAGAGTGAGGAGAATTACACCCGAGCACGGCAGCTTATGCTGTTCGTGCCAAGAAAGGAAGCAAGGTTTTTAACTAGAAATATAGCCTCGTTTCGTTATGAAAGTTGTTTGAACGTAAATAAAATAAAATATAAATATTAAAATGAAATAAAAGTATCTTTTTAGGAAACTATAATTTTATCATTTGTTTAAAATTGCATCAGTACTCTCTTGTGTATATCGTATTTAGTTACTTCTGAATAAATAATACAGTGGGGAAATCATACTATATGCTTTCATTCATATTGCAGTTGCTCATACATAAAAAAATTAAAAATTAAATTCAATCGAAAGCTTTAACAGGTGTCCAAAAGAAGAGTAGATTGACGTGCAATATTGGAATCGGCTTTATACACCTCGATAAACATTTATTTGTCCATTTAAACTCTTAGAATTCATTAAAGTTGTACGTTATAAATGGAGAGTTGTAGTAGGTTTTTAAACAACAAATTTGACCATTATTAATTTCCAAAATAAATAATTTGGGGGTTCAGGTGCTGAGAACGATAATGCCAATCGAGGAGAAATCTGGGAAAATATGAATAAATACATCATCAAGATAAAATTTTCTTGGAAAATGAGACAGGAACTTCCTCTGGTAGAAATGGCATTATCAAATAATTTCGAGTGTAATTCAATTTTCTGGCGTATTTTTCTTTTGTATTATTTCAAGAGGCATATCACTCTTTCTTCCAGGCAAATTAATCACTCGACTCAAAAACTTGAAAAGTTACCGGACAAATTTATAACAGGCATATTTAATGGTTATTGCTTTTAAGAGGGGGTATGGGGGGGAGGGGCAGTCCTTTCTCCTTTCTGTCTTTCACCACGATGTGGCCTGCGGCAGAATTTCTCCTTGCAAACCCTCACAATTCTTTTCCTCACCTCAAGAGAACCGAGGGCGAAGTGCTTGGTAAGGAAGTCAGTCAGTAGCTACATTTAGTGGAACAATTTAGTAGGAGAGTTAAAAAGGAAAAAATAGAGGTAAAGTTTATAGAAGAGCCAGGATGAGCAATCGCGGTAGTCATAGGCGAAAAAGGAATATTTACCATGCCCAAAGACCAAGGGGGAGCTAATGATTAATGGGCAATACAAACCACCATATTTCATTTTCCCTTCGTGACCCCTTTCTTCTACACGCAGAGTGTCCGTAGGTTCCTATGGCTAATACTGTTCGAGAGATCTGACTATTCTCTTGCCTATATTTCCATCGTTTGTTTAAATTGTATGTGTTTTGGAATTCATGCATTTGTATCAACTCTTTTTAGCTTTGTATTTTGTGTTATTTTTACTTCATGTTACAATTATATTCTTCGGGTAATTGTTTATCATATTCGATTTCAATTTCGATTGTTATAATTCTGTTATCCTAATCGTGTATATTCCCTGTTTGTTATTGTTTCAATATTTGTGTTTCAGGTTCGACTTCTATATTTCAGGTGTCATAATCCGTTGATTTCTATTTTGTCTTAGTAGGTATTATATTGTTCCTTTCGCTATTCTTCGTGATTTAATCAAGTAAAGATTGGTTCTGCTTCTCTCCTAGTCTGATGTCCTGAGCTTTGAAATTGAAATTAAGTGCATTGTTCCTTAGAGATATAAATTTGTTCTGCGAATACTCGTTTGAGGTTCTTAATTTTCTCTCATATATCTTCTGCCCTTTTCCGCAAGACCTTATTGATTAGTTGTAATTTGACCTCTTCATAGGTCTCTCATTTTTTCATTTAGTTTTGCCATGCCCAATAATATATATATATATATATATATATATATATATATATATATATATATATATATATATATATATATATATTATATGAGAAACGCACAAAGTAACGCGCGAGTAGAGCAATAATTGCCCAAAATCCAACAGGCAAATGAAAGGCGGATTCCAAGTACTTTCGAACTTGTTCAGTTCATTTTCAAGGAATAACGAATTTTTTTTTAACAAATGTGGTATATATATATGTGAAACAGAAGAGCCGAAATAGAAAAATAATATCAAAGACGAATGTGAAGTATAAAACCAAATATATGAGGTCTACTTCCGGAAAATTCCAACCTGTGCGCAAATAATGTAGAGATTTATGTAACAAAACTAAATACATAAGAGTATATAACCGATTGTGAATACAACTAAATTAATAAATCAAAGGGCTAAGATTTAAAATGAACAATTTCGTTATAAATAAGCCTTTTAATAACAGGGTCTAGTTTAAAGAGACCAGGGGATATATTAAAATTAGGCGAGGAATTAATGAATGAGCATTCAACAATATTTCTTTGAATAAACTCATTAGATTTGTAAATAAATTAAACCTTCCTTAACAATATTTTCTCTTCACAATTATCTTTATATAACGTCCCCAATGACATACGATATCTTTCCCTCCCTGAATTAAGCAATCTTAATCGCCAATTGCGCAAACAAATACAAAAAATCATCGAGGATCATTTTCTGCAAATTAAAATAATTAAAATAATTTTCTCAAAAAATTATCAATACTTTCTCTATTTAATGTAAAGGATGACTTGCTTCCCTGTAGCCTGCGTAGCTGTGTCGTGTATTTATTTACATGTCTTCGTTGTCGCAGAGGCACTTATGTCGGCAGTACACTGCGCTCGTTACATGCTCGAGCTTTTTCTCATCTAGGTATAAGTGGCAGAACACATAAACCCCTTACCCGCAAAGAATGCTCTCCCATGCGGGATCATATTTTCCTCTGCAAAATCGACGCCACCATTAATGATTTCAAAATTATAGATTCTTCCCAAGATGATATAAGCCTATGAATAATTGAAACGATTCATATTAAGACCCTTAGGCACTTTCTCAACAATGATGTATCTGCCTTCCATCTCCGTGTCACATAATAACCAATCAAATTATTATATCCTACTCTTCTTCATTGTTACATCCTCTCCATTGCCTAGTCGTGTGTTTACAACTTGTGCGACCGGTAAGATTTCGATTTGTGCGTAAATTTTTGTGCGCTTAGTTGTTCATATATTTTGGTCCCCTCACTGTTATTATAACAATTTATCAATCTTTGTTAAAACAATTAACTAATTATAAGTTATCGCGATAATATATATAAGCTCACCGGACAAAAGATTAGTCACTTGTAACCATAGTAAGGTCCTCTTACACGCCACTTTGCTCCATATGTTCATGCCATGGAATTCCTTGTGTAAAGTTATTTCTTGAATGGGTGGTGAAAGGCGAGAATTGACGTTTTGTAGCAATTCCTGCCTGGAAGAAAATCGATTTGCAATTACAAGCATGGAGATTCTACGACGGCCCCGGTCTGAAAACACCTTCTTCCGTCCGCAATTCTGGCAAGAGTTTTCCACATTTTAGGAGTTCTTCCATTGTTTGTAAATCCAGATGACCGTACTCGAGGAAACACTGCCAAATTCCGCCAGCTCATTCACATGATGACCCTTGGCGCGGTCAAATGCAATTACACCTTTTTGACATTCCATGACGTCGCTTTTCCGGCCGATTTTAAGTACAGCTGATTTGCTCTCTACAGATCTCCACGCCGTCCGCAACACAAATAAAGCCTAACTAACGTTACAACATGAACTAAGCTACGCCTCTCGGCTGGCTAAGGTTCCTACACGCTTCAAATGATAAATTATGTTTTTTCTCTCTAGGTAATTAATATTTTGTCCGGTGAGCTTATATATATATATATATATATATATATATATATATATATATATATATATATATATATATATATATTGTCGTAGAATGGACTCTCGACGATATACCATATATAACTATTCGTTGAGGGAACTTATTTAAATATCTTTAGAGTGCGTGGATGTCTGGGTTGACCGATATTATGTATCTTCGATATGCTTACGAAGTGGAACTGAGCTCAAGGATAATAATATGGCTATCATTAATAAAATAGAGTTTTATTAATAAAAACTATCAACGATACACAAAACGGAAAATATTGACATAAACAGAGAATGGAAAGGGTCGTGAGAAATCGAGCTAATCCGAGGATTAAGAGCGATTTAAAAAGGTAAAACAAAGAAAAGTTAAAGGGATGGGATGGTTCGCTAAACCATTTAAAGCACAGGATAGGGTTGACAAAAGGGTTAAATACTCAAAGATAACGTTTAGCTTACGTAAATACACTTGTTGTGCAGAGGAAGGCGACGTGAAGGAATTTTCGGTTTGCTGGCGAGTTCCAGCCGAAGGGGGGTAATTAAATGGTCCTGACGTGGCGTCTTGGGAATGAGAACCGTTTCTTGACGAAGGGGCTTAAAGAAGAATGGCTGTTCTACGTTGTTCTCTTCTGAACAACAGGGGGGGGGGGAGAACCGTCTCTTGTCTACGAGCTCGAGAACAATGGCTGTTCTAATGTTGTTCTCTTCTGAACAACAAGGGGGAAGGTGAGAACCGTTTCTTGACGAACGGGCTGGAAGAACAATGGTTGTTCTACGTTGTTCTCTTCTGAAAAACAGGGGCAGGGGGGGGGGTGAGAACCGTTTCTTGTCAACGGGCTCAAAAGAACAATGGCTGTTCTAACGAGGTTCTCTTTCTGAACAACAGGGTAAGCCTAGTGGACTTGGCATCACGAAGGCTCGAACCTTGGCACTCAAGGGATATTGTCCTTCTTCTGGACAAGTGATGGTGGATCTCGAGGTCGAGGGCCCTTTGGTGCACAAGGGGAGACTGGACCGTAGTGATGTCTCGCGAAGAAAATCTGGATCTCATATCTGATCTTAGTGGTAAAGTTTCCAAATAAATAGTCGGGACATCCCTTTGGCGTGGGGGAAAATGGAGTGGGGGCTTCGAGGGAATGCACAGCCGAGCCTGAGAACAATACCTTATCTGCCCATAAGCCTAACTCAATCTGGCGAGTTCGGCGCATGGGGCGACGGAGGAAGATAAACCTCCTTGTTTAAACATTGACTCAAGTGGCTGCCATAAGCCGCCCGGCTTCAAATCGAAGATGCACGTGGGTAGCATCGTGGTTTTAAATTACATGTGATAGTGGTTGAAATTAAGCGGCCTCAACCCGTTTTATCACACCCCTCCATTCAGTGGGAAGTTGTCACTTCGAAAAAAAAGAGAGAAGGGACAACGATATAGCTCCGTTGTGGGGAACTCGTTTTCTTGTACCAACCGTACCTTCATGCACCTAACTAGTATTACCTCAATACATATGATTATTTTGATCTTTTGATTACATTGGAAAATAACCTTTAATACAAACTTAATAAACTAAAGGGGCATGCAACAATGAAATGATATAAAATTAGTACATACGGGACAAAATAATTTATACGTAATTTGATGGGTACAAATATATATACATACAAAAAAAAATAGACATTGAGCGTTACAAAATTTAGACATATACATTAACTAATTATATTACAAGAGAATCTAATTTAAGTCGTACAAGACGGTATATACATACATGGAGATCCTCATCCTACCAATACAATTACTCTACGTTATTATGTAACGCATTCCTAGTGAGTGCGTCAGTGACCTGGTTATCGGAACCTTTTATATAATTTATTTTAAATTGATACTCTTGCAAGAGTAAACTCCAGCGGACGGTGGTCGGTTCCTATCTGAAATTCTTTTCCTATCAAGTACATTTTGAATTTGTCTATAACCCAGATAATTGATAGAGCTTCCTTCTCTATAGTGGCATATCTCTTTTCGCGTGGTAATAATTGGCGACTAGCATATGCTACTGGATGACTTGTTCCGTCATCCTGGTATTGAAGGAGTACACCTCTAATGCCCTCGTTGCTCACGTCGGTCTTAATTCCAAAAGAATTTTTCCGGGTTGGGCAACTTTAAAATGGGGGCAGAAATGAGCTTACTCTTGAGCTGATTAAAATGAGATACAGCGAAATCATTCCAACGTAGACGATCGGGGGAATTCTTTTTTAAAAGGGAGCTAAAGGGCGCCGAAATTTCAGCGAAATTCGAAACAAATCGCCGATAGTAAGAAGCTGATCCTAGGAACGATCATAATTGCTTCTTTGTAATCGGTAGGGGCATGTCGGCGATTGCCTTAATCTTGTCCTCTTGGGGACCCAACTGGCTTTGTCCTATTTTGAAACCCAAATATTTTATGGTTTCGTGGGCAAAATGGCATTTGCTGGGGCCAATGGTGAGGCCATTTTCGCGCAGTCGCTCGAAGAGAGCTAATAGGGTGGTCAAATGGTGAATCCATTCGCGAGTAGCGACGTAGACATTATCGAAGTAAAAGGACACATTCGGAAGTCCATCTAACAACCTTCTCATGAGACGGTTATAGTTGCTACAAGCAGTGACGAGGCCAAAAGGAAGGCGCTTGAATTGCATAAGGCCTTTTTCCGTTGCAAAGGCGGTATATGCTTTCACCTCGAGCCGGAGGGGGATTTGATAATAAGCCTTGCACAAATCGAGTTCTGAGATGAACTTGGCGTTTTCAAAAAGGTGGAGGTTTTGGTCTACCAACGGGATGGGCTCGGCGTCAAACACAGTTGCCGAATTTAAATTCCGGAAGTCGATGCACATCCGATAAGAGCCATCAGGTTTCTTGACCATAACGATTGGGGAACAATAACTATAGGTGGAAGGTTCTATTATATCTAAACTAATTAAATTATCAACTTCGGCGTTAAAGGCTTGGCGTAAATAAATCGGCATGGGATAGGGTTTTGAACGGACGGGTTCTAAGGTTGTTAATTTGATATCATGCTTGAAACTAGTAGCGCATCCAGGCTTCTCTGAAATAACGTCGTCGAACTGACCTAATAGTTCTTGTAGCTGACTCTTTTGATGTGGTGCCAGCTGCGCGTCGATATCCAGGTCAGAGGGTTTAAAAGGCTCGCCTGGTAGGGAAGGAAGAGGGTAATCGGCATCAGGTTGGATGCACACTGTCTGTATTATATTAAGGGGCACCGCGGGGTAATCCTATTCAAGCGCCGATGTTTCGTCCAGTGCTACGAAGGTATCTCCATGGGCGCGTCAGTGGTACTTTTTCAATAAGTTGACGTGATAGAGATTATCGCCTGTTGGGGTACCAATGAGGTAATCTACCGGTCCTCGTACCTCGCAGTCCGAGTACGGACCTTTCCATTGGCTCAGTAATTTATTACTGGCTGTGGGAAGGAGCAGGAGTACTTCATCACCGTGCTTAAATTTACGATCTTCGGACCTGACATCAAAATAGGTTTTGTATATCTCCAAATTGACATCGGCATTTTCATAGGCGATGTTTGCGCATTTCTCGAGCCTCTGGCGTAGATACGAGACATAGGTGTAGGATGACTGGAGTTCTTGATCCAGTTGAGGCTTGATTAGCAACTCCTTTAAAATGCTGAGTGGACCGCGTACATTACGTCCATAAAGGAGCTCGAACGAGGCGAAGCCTAATGTACGGTGGGGAATTTCCCGATAGGCGAATAGGGCGACTGGGAGATATCGGTGCCATTCGCAGTGCTGCTCGGCACAGATCTTCTTAATAATGGATTTTAAATTTCCATTTAATTTCTCGCACATCCCGTTTGTCTGTGGCAGGAAGGAGGTGGTAAAAAGGGGCTTTACCATGAGCAGCTTCCCTACGTACTCCATCAACTCAGAGGTGAATTGTCGGCCTCTATCGGAGAGTATTTCCTTGGGGACGCCTACCCTTGAAAAGATGGAAATGAGAGCCTCGGCGCAAGAAATACTGTCGATTCGGCGAAGGGGGACAGCCTCGGGAAAACGGGTAGCAAAGTCTACCAAGGTGAAAATGTAGCTGTGACCTTCGCTCGAAAGGGGGGTGGATAGGGCCAACCAGGTTGATGGCCACTCTGGAGAAGGGTTCAGTAATGACTGGTCCTCTTTGTAAGGGAGCAGGTTTGACCCGCCCCTTATCGGATGTCTTCTGACACACATCGCACGATCGACAATGCTTTAAGATGTCAGCTGCAGCACCCGGTTAATAAAAATATTTAAAAATGCGCTGGCCCGTTTAAGTGTGACTAAAATGACCGGAAAAAATGCTGTCATGAGCCACTTTGAGCACTATAGGGACATGGGATCGTGGAAGGCATAGGACAGTAGTAACAGCGTTATTACTGTCCTCGGTGGATCGATAGAGTAAGCCACCTTGCTCCAGGTACCTGATGACTTTGGGTCCACGGACAGTCTCCGTGTCCTGGTTTTGGTCCTTATCCCATAAGGGTGTTAGGGCTTCACACTCCTTTTGTGCCGTCCTAAAGTCCTGTTTAAGGATCTCCAAGAATTCGGACGGTATCGGGGTTCTGAGGGGGACGGACTCCTGGATTTACTTCTTAGCTCGACCTCGTGTAAGGGTGTCCTGGGACACAGGGTTGCAGCTCTCTTTGGGTGCTCTGTCCTATAAGTACAGAACAGAATTTTCTGGGTGCTGAAATGACTTCAGCCCAGCCATCTTAATATTGACACTGCAGGTAACATCTAACGACGGGGAATCGGTTCGCCCGCCCATGGTAGTCATGTACCACGGCAAATTTTTCGTGGTTAGGGTCCACTGGGGGTAGGAGTTAGTCGGACACGATGAAACACGTACATCCTGTGTCCCTGACGAGAGTCGAGACTCGGCAGCCGTTCACGCTGCCCTCCTCAAATTTCAAATTCCCGATGAACTTTTATCGAAAATTAAATTTACCTGGTGGCCTGACGGAGGGGGAGAAGTTGCTGCTTGGGTCTGCACCTATGGGGGAGCTGGGGTTGCATTAATCTGGTGAACTTGGTGGGCTGGTCCGCTCTTAAGCCTAGAATTTTGGGGGCAATTCCAGCTCGTGTGGTTTTCTACACCACAGGTGAAGCATATGATTGGTCGCTTCGAGAAGAGAGATGGAGGAGAAATCTTAACGGGAGGTTTGGAGTCCCGTTATTGGTTTTGGGGAAAGAAGTTTTGGGGTTTTACGGGGCTGGCAAACTTCGTCGGCTTTCCTGTGAAGGGGCGCGAATCCTTCCTTCTTTCCTTGTAGGGGTATTGGTGAGAAGTTCGATTCTCCTTTGGGTATAAATTATGGCTTGTGGCATAGACATCTGCTTCTTTGGTACATTCTTTAAAGGTCTCCGTCGGGAGAGACGCCAAAAATTGATCCCGCAACACGAAGTCTGTTAAGGACTCGTAGTTAGGATCAACCTTTGAGGATTCTAACCAAAATTTAAAATTCCTCTGAAGAATGTATCCGAATTGACGGAACGTCTCTCTGGGTTTAATACGACCTCCTCGAAATTCCTGGCGGTAGAAATCGGGAGTCATATTATGAGCGGCCAATAACTCAGCTTTTAAGTTGCTGTAGTTAATTGTACATTCAGATGGTAGAGATATAAAAATTTCGCGCAATTTACGATTTAACAAGGGAAGTAATCTGACTACTCCTTCAGCCTCCAGATCCATGTTATTGATTTCAAGGATCTTTTCAAAGTGGGATAAAAATGCTCCGAAATCCTCTCCGTCCTTGAAATTAGGGAACTTTAGTGGGAGATTGGGAGGGGGGGGGATTCTGAACGTGAACTGGCTGACTGTATTTCTGCTTCAACACGAGCTAATTCAATCTGATGGTGAAGCTCAGCTTGTCTTTTCCGTTCCTCTCTTTCTCTTTCTTCTCGTTGGATTTCTCTTTCTTCTCGTTAGATTTCTCTTTCTCTTTCTTCTCGTTGGATTTCTTTTTCTCTTTCTTCTCGTTGGATTTCTCTTTCTCTTACTTTTTCTTCTCTTTCTCTTTCTGCTCTTTGCTCCTCTTGAACGTACTCAATTGGTTCTTTTCCGGAAAGTGCCTAGGATTCTCCTTGCGCTTTAAAGATATCGAACTGAGTCATCTTTGCACTTGGGGGCGCAATAGTCAACCAACCAAAATTTCTTGCAACAAGAATTATGCCTTCTAGAGAATTACCCTACCTAAATATGGGCACTGACCTATTCGTACTTGGTTTCTCGATCTAAATAACACTGACTTAAATCACCAAAAAACACAAACAAATTATTATAACAGTACCTTGAGCTACTCTAGCTTCTTAAGTTTCAAAAAAGGGGATAGCAATCGTTAAAACAAAACAGAACTACTATACTCTATTATTATAACGAATAACACTATGCTTTACTCGACTAAGACCAGTGTTTGCAAAGATATAGCGTTAAACCTTACACACTTGATACTAAATTTAAATAGTATATATATATATATATATGTCGTAGAATGGACTCTCGACGATATACCATATATAACTATTCGTTAAGGAAACTTATTTAATTATCTTTAGAGTGCCTGGATGTCTGGGTTGACCGATATTATGTATCTTCGATATGCTTAAGAAGTGAAACTGAGCTCAAGGATAATAATATGGCTATCATTAATAAAAATAGAGTTTTATTAATAAAAACTATCAACGATACACAATACAGAAAATATTGGCATAAACAGAGAATGGGAAGGGTCGTGGGGAATCGAGCTAATCCGAGGATTAAGAGCGATTTAAAAAGGTAAAACAAATATAAAGTTAAAGGGATGGGATGGTTCGCTAAATCATTTAAAGCACAGGATAGGGTTGACAAAAGGGTTAAATACTTAAAGGTAACGTTCAGCTTACGTTAATACACTTGTTGTGCAGAGGAAGGCGACGTGAAGGAATTTTCGGTTTGCTGGCGAGTTCCAGCCGAAGGGGGGGAATTAAATGGTCCTGACGTGGCGTCTTGGGAATGAGAACCGTTTCTTGACGAAGGGGCTTAAAGAAGAATGGCTGTTCTACGTTGTTATCTTCTGAACAACAGGGAAGGGGGGAGGGTGAAAACCGTTTTTTGTCAACGGGCTCAAAAGAACAATGGCTGTTCTAACGTTGTTCTCTTTCTGAACAACAGGGGAAGCCTAGTGGACTTGGCGTCACGAAGGCTCGAACCTTGGCACTCAAGGGATATTGTCCTTCTTCTGGAAAAGTGATGGTGGATCTCTAGGTCCAGGGCCCTTTGGTGCACAAGGTGAGACTGGACCGTAGTGATG
Source organism: Ceratothoa steindachneri (assembly GCA_963969495.1). Taxonomy (NCBI): domain Eukaryota; kingdom Metazoa; phylum Arthropoda; class Malacostraca; order Isopoda; family Cymothoidae; genus Ceratothoa; species Ceratothoa steindachneri. Next base: position 54,728,284 of record OZ018317.1, on the reverse strand, counting down.
TCTCGCGAAGAAAATCTGAATCTCTAATCTGATCTTAGTGGTAAAGTTTCCAAATAAATAGTCGGGACATCCCCTTGGCGTGGGGGATAATGGAGTTGGGGCTTCGAGGGAACGCACAGCCGAGCCTGAGAACAATACCTTATCTGCCCATTAGCCTAACTTAATCTGGCTAGGTCGGCGCATGGGGCATCGGAGGAAGATAAACCTCCTTGTTTAAACATTGACTCAGGTGGCTGCGATAAGGCGCCCGGCTTCAAAGCCAAGTTGCACGTGGGTAGCATCGTGGTTTTAAATAACATGTGATAGTGGTTGAAATTAAGCGGCCTCAACCCGTTCTATCACATATATATATATATATATATATATATATATATATATATATATATATATATATATATATATACACACACATATATATCACCTATATTTTATGAACGAGATTTTTAAAAAAAATCTAAGTTTGGATGTCCTTTTGTAGAGAAGGGAGGGTAAGGGGGGGTAAGGGAAGGGTAAGGGGGGAGGGTATGGAGAGAGGGTAATTTAATGTTTAAAGGTTGCTATGAATTTGAACTGAATTTCTTTTTTTATTTGTCTAACTAGTAATTTGCTATCTCTTCTCATTAGTTAGACCTCATCTTGACAATGTGGTGCGATATTGGTCACCATATTATAGGATGGATATTGCTTTGCTTGATTCTGTGCAAAGAAGGATGACTAAGATGATTCGTGGATTCAGGAGCTTTCCTCATGTTGAAAGGCTTAGGAGACTAAATCTAAATACATCGGAAGCGAGAAGAGTTTGAGGGGACTTAATTGATGTTCTTCAAGTTGGTAAAAGGTAATAATAGGGGAGAGATAGTAAGGTTCCTTGTTGAAAATAGAGGCTCCTTGCTGCCATGTAGCCCATCGAAACCACGAGATCAGTCCTCGTGAGCGAGGACCGTGAGAATAGTCAGAATATTGAACTGCTTTCTGCGATAAGCGAGGGATTGGAATCTCAAACGCGCGCTTCTGTCGTCTCCCAGGGTGTTATCAAGAAACCTCCGCAGGAGTACTTCCCATCTCCCAAGCGCCATGTTGGTTCGTGGAGAGATTCTTACACGCCCCCTTGGCGGAAGCAGTTACGGTTCTGGCTGGTCCCTATATATTGTTGGTCCCAATCGGCTATCTACAGTATATGCCTGTCTTTTACAACGAAACATGTCATTCTCGATCGCGCTCCCTTTTCTTGAGCCGAAGGCTAGAATTATACCAAAGGATCTAAGCCCCAGTCAATTCACCTATCCTTGGTTTCGGTACATTTCGTTTGTGACGAATACTCCCTCCAGTTAGTGTTAAATTTTCCGTGGTTAATGCTGGAATAACCATCCGATCCCCCGTTTCATCTCTTAAAGCCTCGAACCTAAGAAAGGCTCAGACGCATCATCTGTGGCTACCCTGCCAGTCATCCATGTGTGCAGCTATACAGAGGCTCGTATTGCCTCTCTACCTCCCTTCCCATAGAGCTTGCCCTGAGTAGCTCTCTCAATTCGATTCTTGTATTCATCCAGTATCTATTGCCATTATTTTATTTAATCTATTTATTGTGTATAACTGTAAATATTAAAAGTATATTTTGTTCCTACTTTTTCATGAACCACATAACCGCAGCCTTCATTAGTTTTATATCAACCAACTGCACTCACTGAATTTAAATCCTTCTCACTCCCTTCCCCCACTTCGATCCCCCATCTCTGTCATGACCAGGGCTGAGTCAAGGTCACCCGTTTGACCTTGAACGTCTACCAATGGGCTTAAGGTGGACAAATTTAGCTTTAGGAAAAAGATTGGAAGAAATTGGCTTAGAAATCGAGTGTTAGATAATGAAATAAGCTCACTAGTCATGGGAGAGAAGCGTCCCCCCTTCAGAGTTTTAATAATATATTAGATATAATTATGGATGAGGTTGCTAGGTAGGACAGAACTAGGTTATGAGAACAGGAGCTGCCTCTTATAGACTATTGATTACCCTTTGACACTTTTTCTTCCGTTTTATAGTCGCAGAGAACTCTCCAAATCATTGTTCATTGAAGGTTTAGAATCAAATCCTGTAAAGCTCTGATCCAGACTTTATCATAGGCCTCATAAAGCCTATTGTGCTGTTCCTATTCTTTTGGAATTCAAACGAGAAATTATTCTAAAGATTTTTTTCTTCTATATTCCATTAATCTCCTTGTTATTATTTTTTTAATACATTACCGGTAAAATCTAACAGCGATATAAATCTGTAATTATTTAGGAGGCTTGCAGGTGCTTGCTTTTTGAATGAGCAGTATTCTCGTTTTTTCTATTTCTTCAGGTATATGTATCCGGCGTTTAAACTTGCCTCAAATATTCTTTAGTGCCATTTTGATGATCGGGGCGTTTGTGAAGTTGAACATTATGAGTGCTGATGGTCCTGACGCCTTCTGTTTGAATAGGTGAATTGCGCTCATTTTTTTCTTCGGTTGTTATTGCCGGTTCCACTTGTTTTTTCCTGTTTGGGTTAGCTAAAATGGCAGAAAACTGACTTGCAGTGAAGTGTGATTTTTTTTTTATATTTCCTGATCTTAGTGGATTAAGTTACGGTTTTGATCCTTTATTTTTATGTTCGTTCTTGGTTTTAATCCTCGTGCTCTATTTATTGCTCACCAGTTTTCCTTTGGCGTACTGTTTTCATCTATTTGCTTAATAAAGTCAACCCAGCTTTTTCTTGCTGCTAACTTATTAAGTATTCCATCTCTGATTTTAGTCTTCTTATTGTATTTGTTTTTACTCGCGTGCGAGTCTAGTCGCGAGCGACTCTACATCTCACTATGGCGGTTGGTCGGTTGAACGGTTGGTCGGCCCCATTTTGCTTTTTGTTTTTGATTTTTTTAATAACATTGTAACTATTTGACCTATTCTAACGAAATTTTTAACCATTTTGTTGTTTTACATTTTCTTTTGTATAATATAATTTCCAAAGTCCTCCCAAGATTAGCCTGAGAATTATATTGTCTTTGCAATAACATCCTAACTATTCGGCCGATTCTAACGAAATTTGAAAAAATTGTATTGTTTATCATTTTCTTTCGAATAATATAATTACCAAGGTGCTATCAAGATTAGTCAGGGAATTATTGAAACTTTTGAAGGTCGTAATGTCGTAAATCAGAATAAGTGAGAACATGCAACTTTTGGTCAGCAGTCCTTGTTCAAGAAGCATATTTGCATGCCAGAAAAATATTTTATCGCAATTTAAAAATAAGAATACTGATCTACCCATACATAGCATAAATAAAACTTCCCACAATTAAATTCTTATCCCTTAAAATTTCCCGTCAATTTCATCTCAAGTTTGGCACGAAAATTATTTTGTTTTGTCGATAACATCATAACTACTAGGCCAATTATAACGAAATTGGACAAAATTTGAAATCCTTATGTTGTTTTACATTCTCTTTCGAACGATAGAATTGACAAGGTCCTCCCAAGGTTAGTCCAGGAGTTATTGAAAGTTTTGAAGGTCGTGAATTTTTGGTCTTTACACCCTGTATCTGTGTTAGGTTTTCCTACCCATATTGATTTATATACCATTTTTATCTTTTTTCTCTTATTTTTCATTACAGCGGTTCACTCGTGTTGTTATTGCATCCCGTAACTTGTCTTAGGGACGTTTTGTGAGTCTGCGGCCACTAGGGCATCCGTTAATCGCTGCATATATTCGTCGATCTGTTCAAGTGAGGCATCTGCGAGGTCATTTAGGATATATACATTTAATTCTTCTGTAAATTTTCTCCAATCACCTCTCTGATACTGCATCCCAATAGTTGCAGGTACCTGAATCGGCTTTTGATTCAACTGGAGTAGTGTCTGTTGGAGTTGAAGCAACAAGGTATGCACCTGGACCAGAAAAAAGGAAATCGATATGTCTTCTACTCAATGAAAACTGATTGAAACACGACTCAATTAACTCCTTCCCAATTCGATGAAAAAGGGTGCCCTCAGACACATTTGGGCAAACTAGATATCGTAAGTAGTATGAGAAGTAAATTTGGAAAGGTTAACTCACTCTCATAATATGGATCATCTCAATGATACGATATCCTAACGAAGAATCATAGGCTTTTTCCAAATCTAAGAAGTACTCTCTACGAAAACCCCAGAAGTACAACATCCGACGTAAATCGGAACTTGTTTAAGAAGTAATCACTAGCATAGATTTCATCAGGCACCTTGCACTCTAAATGAAAGTTGGCGTCCAGAGATTATAAGATAGAACGAGGCAGGAAAATGAAGTGTTTCTTTCTCGGACAGTAATAAGTGATTTCAGCACCATCTAAGACACTCATCTCCAGCACTTCGATTTGATCGACCCAGACCTACTAGATTAGAATGGTCGTGAGTCCCCCAGAATGGGTGCCTATCGTTGAAATCCAGGAGGAGGAGGGGAAAGAGCTTCGTTATGAAGCGACGGAAATCCGACACATGCCGCTTAGTTGACGGTGCAATATACATACAAAAGACGAATACAGTTATTCAGGGGGTAGGTGCAACGCAAACAGTTGTAAGAAGATATATTTCAATAGTGGTGGAATAATAATAATAATAATAATGATAATAAGTCTTTTGTAATGCGCTCTTCAAGGCCTGAGGCCTTCCCAGAGCGCACGTTGTGCTGAGATGAGAATGGAAATTCAATGCAAATTCAAAAGGGGGAGAAAGCAATACTGAAAAGATGCGTTTTCAGGAGACGCTTAAATGTGGTAAGAGAGGGAGAAGACCTGATTTCAGCAGGAAGAGCATTCCACAACTTAGGGGGGCAGATTGAGAAGGAGCAGTCCCCCACTGAGCAGAGGGATGAACGAGAAATATTCAAAAGAGGTGCATGTGATGACCAAAGGGCCCGAGGGACATGGGGTGACGAGAAAGCAGAAGAGAGGTAAGACGGGGCCTTGTTTTTTAGGGCCTTAGAGAAGTATCTTGAAGTGAGTACTGGATCTGACAGGGAGCCAGTGCAGTTCCTGCAGCAAAGGTTTCAAGGGAGAGAAGCGAGGGTGACGGAGGAGAAGCCGAGTGGCATAGTTCTGTACAAGTTGAAGGGCGCGGAGAGAGGAGGATGGCAGATTCACAAGCAGAGAGTTACAATAGTTAAGGCATGAGGTGATGAAGGCATGAACAGCAGTCTCAAGACTTTGGCTATCAAAGTGAGAGCGAATGCGAGAGAAGTTACGAAGGAAACATAGATATGATTTGCTGACATTGCGGATATGAAGCTTAAAGGAGAGATGCTCATCAAAAACAACACCCAGATTCCTAACGCAGTCAGAGGAAATAATAGTATTACCGCCCAGAGTATGCGAGGGAAAGAGATATTTAGATTTTTTGACAAGAGCAGAAGTGCCGACGAGGAAGACCTCAGTTTTGGAGTGATTGAGCCTGAGGAAGTTGGTAAAGAACCAGTCAGAAATGGATGGAGGTGGCAGCCAGGAGGTCAGTGATAGAGTAGGCAAGAGACGTATGGGATAAGGAAACGAAAATATGAGTGTCATCAGCATATAGGTGGAAGGATAGACTGAGATCACGGAGAAGGGAACTAAGAGGGAGAAGGTAGATACGAAATAGTAGAGGACCAAGGACAGAGCCTTGTGGCACTCCCAAGCGAATGGGGGTAGAGTCGGATGAAATGTCGTCAATCACAATGGATTAGCTACGAGACGAGAGGTAAGAGCGGAACCAGTCAAGCACGGTGACTGATATGCTAAAGAAAGAGTGGAGACGATCAAGTAAGATGGTATGGTCAATAGTATCGAAGGCAGAGGAGAGGTCAAGTAGAACGAGGATGGAAGCACAACCCCTGTCCGCGGCTCTTCGTAAGCAATCGGAAACATTGAGAAGGGCGGTTTCTGTGGAGTGACCTGACTTGAAACCAGATTGATAGGTTTCATCAATGTTACAGGCCACCATGTGACTGTTGATGCGTGAAGCAACCACTCTCTCCATAACCTTAGAAAGGAAAGGAAGTTGCGAAATCGGGCGATGATTGGAAGGGTCAGTGGGGTTCAGTTGAGGCTTTTTAAGAATCGGATGGATGTGGGCACGTTTGAAGGAAGAGAGAACAATACCAGTTGCAAGTGAAGTGTTGAACTGTTGAAGAAGCGTTGGGAGCATAGCAGGCAGAATTTTACATAACAGTTTAGGCGGAAAAATGTCCTTTGGGGAGCCCGATTTCTTAGAACGCGAAAGCAGGTGCTGTAAGCTATAACGCGGTCACAGCGGGGAAAACTAAAAAGGAACGGGGGAAGGAGAGACTCATTACAATTTACTAAGTACACGGAATTTATTGAAGAAAATGGCTTCAATACCTAGTTAAAAGGAGATTTGGGGGCTAGCTTTGACGTGACCATCCTCACGGGAATGGCCATGGTCCGATTGAAGACTGAGCTCTCCGGGATGCTTGCAATGAAAAGTGTTGATAGCACTGCTGCCTTCTACGGCTAATTGGAAGAGTGATATAACTTTGGCTGGCGAGGTGACTTTGGGTTTGTGTTCCGTTTTCTTTTATTCTTTCGAAGGATCCGGCTTTCCAAAGCACATTCTTTGTCCCTAAAAAGTACCGTGGGAGCCCAAATTCCCTTGATATTACCATCCTTTCGGGACGCAGAATTTAGAGGCCTACGGTGTGATCTCACCCCCATTTTGATAGTGTTTCTCTTATTGCGAGTCTAATTATTCCGCGGAGCGCATGACCGCTAAGCTTTCTGGAGTGGGGCTCGAGCTAGAATTGCTTCCACTTTTACCAGGTGGAATCCGAAAGAGGTACTCCGCAGAATGGTTTCTAATGCGCCTTTAGTTCCCTTGTTCATACGTTTTGACGGGCAATGTGCTCTCTCAACTCGAGAGGCGTAGGAAATCCTTAGTCGCGCAAACCACGACAGGGCCAATTCTTTGGCCACACTAAAAAAAACTCGGTCCGCAGCATGCATGGCCAAGACCCCATTCTCAAACTAAGGCGAGTCACATTGTGAATTGTGGCGGTTTGCCCCCGCAATTCACATGAGCGAGATGACTCCTTGTGACATCTTCCACTTATGAAACTAGAATCTTCCAAATCAAACTAAATTAACTAATCACTAAAGGATTTCGTATTGCGATATGACGCGCTTCAGTTAATTATCTCTTGTTGCTTGAGACTGCGAATTAACTCCAATTTGATTTGTGAGTGAGATAATTGCGACCGACAGTCAACTTTTAGACGCGGCAATTATTTTGTCATTGCTCTCTCTCTCTCTCTTTCTCTCTCTCTCTCTATCTTTCTATCTATCTATCTATCTCTCTATCTATCTATCTATCTATCTATATCCCTCTCTGTACCTTCTCTCTAAACTCAGAGCGGACTGTGGGGACTCAACTTGTTAGCAATTTTGTCATTCTGATCTTTATTCGAAATACATTCACCATATGTGGCACCTTGCCCGCGATTGATAAAGTAGGAGTGGTACCATTAACTTATTGAAGGTTCAATTTGGATAAGCGTGATCGTGTTGTAACACGTTTTACATGCGTTTCTTCAACCGTGATATCTAATCCCTCGTTGGTTGTTTCCAGGATAAGTAAGTAATTCTCCACCCTGGAGTAAAGCTTTTTAGCTTTAAACCGCCTGGTAGTCGTTGTAAAAATCGCCTTGTAGTCACGGTCATGCTAGATTAATTTTCGCGACCATTTCTTTGCTAGATTCTCTTCTGTTAGAGGATCCCTTTTTCCTTCGTTGCAGAACGGGAAATGATTCTGGAAAGATGCGTGCCCTCCTGGTTCATAAAACCCAGATCACTCTTTTTCACTTCTCCATTTCCCACAACCTCCCTGCTTTCTATGGGAACCGTTTATAAAAAAAACCCTCACGGAATAGATGTATCGATCGTTTTCTAAATAAAATTGCCCCCTTCATTTCTAAGCTAGAATTTGAAAGTAATTTGATGAGTCAGAACCCAGCCAAAAATCAGCACCAATTTGTATTTGGGAAGCTACGATCGGAGACTCTAGCACTTGAGAAGCTGCCATCTAGAGTTCTTTCGATTAAGATTGAAACGCCCCGGAACGAGGTTGCTCGCTCTTCTTTGGTGGGATTAAGGAGAGCTAGAAAAAAATGAAGGGAAAGAGGAGAGAAATAAACAAAACAAAGAGTTAACAAAGTGTCGCATTTAAAAAAAATAGGATAGAAAAGGATGCTTACAAGAAGTCTCTTGTTTCAAAATTGCTGGAGTCGGGAGAGCGTAATGGAATACTGTGCTCAAAATCAGAACTTAAGTTCCGTTTCGGAGGGCGGGTATCGTGCCCTTGTATTAAAAACTCGAGACTATATCGAGCGAGGATATCAAAGACCGTTTGCAATCTGGTTGATCTAAGTAGTAAGTTGTAGGGAAAAGTTTTGAAAGGATTAATTAAAGAACAAACCATTTTCTTACAGTCATCAGGATGAAATTTGTAATTTGCGTTTTTTAAATTATTGCCACACTGAGCACCACTAAAAGCTGATTTGTGCTCATATTTTTCTCATCGCTCGAGGATATTGACGAAAAATTGAATTATGTTAAAGACGATTTTAATTGGGAAATCAGGGGTATTTGCGTAGTGAGGAGGTTCAATTTCAAATTTAGGCTGTTTATTAAGAGAACGTCTTGTTTATTTTTTTTAGGCAATTTTACTTGTGATGAACCTGGGCTATGGAGATAATGGAATTGGCTATCTGAGCTTCTGTCAAATCATTAGTCTTAGTTATATTACTAATTTAGAACGATATTGAATACAAAAAGTTATAAAATTAATCTAAAAAATAAAAAATATTGCTTAAATTCTGATTTTAGGAAATATTCCTAAATCCCCCATATATATATATATATATATATATATATATATATATATATATATATATATATATATATATATATATATATATATATATATATATATATATATATCTAAGTTGTTAAATATTTAAGATTTAACAACTTCAGTCTTTGGCAATTTCAATTATGGAAAGATTAACGATCGAACAACGTGTTAAGAGCAAAGAACAGCCGAAGATGATTTTTCGCAAAAAATCATCTTTAGTGATGAAGCCCATTTTCATCCTGCTAAATTCGTTAATAAGCAGAATTGTCGCATTTGGGCTGAAAAAAATCCCAGGAAGATTGTTGAAAAGCCACTGCATCCACAAAAGGTCACTGTTTGGTGTGCATTTTTAGCTAGCGGAATCATTGGGCCGTATTTCTTCGAAAATGATGCCAGGAATTCTGTTACGGTGACAGGCGAGCGATACCGTGCCATGATAGCGAACTTTTTATAGCCTGAATTAAATTCTATGGATGTCAAGATTTGTGGTTTCAACAGGATGGCACCACATGCCACACAGCCAATGAAACAATGGCTTTATTGAGTGAGAAGTTCCCAGGTCGCATCATCTCTAGAAACAGCGTGGTCAATTGGCCACTACGATCGTGTGACTTGACGCCTTTAGATTTCTTCCTTTGGGGTCATCTCAAAAGTAAGGTCTATGCCAAAAACCCAACCGCAATTTAACAGCTGAAGGATTAGATAATAAGGCATATTGGTAAGATCAAGGAGCAACTATGCAGAGACGTCATCACAAATTTTAAACATCGAGTGGAGGTGTGCCGCGGAAGCCTTAGCGGACATTTAGGTGATATCATTTTTCAAACATAATTGCCATGACTCAAATAACATTATCCAATAGTGAAATCTATAAATTTTCACCAAAAACACTGTTTTATTTACTGCTAACTTCGATCCATCTTAATGGAACACCCTTTATATATATATATATATATATATATATATATATATATATATATATATATATAAACCCTAATTTTTATAACGTTTTTTTTGGATATTTAAATTTTTTTTTTAAATGGACAAGTAAACTGGTATGAATTTCCAGCGCATTCCTTACCCACCCTCCTTTTCCCCCTTATTTTTTTCCCTCTATCTACCCCCTCGCTCTTCTCGCCCTCCCTCTCGCCACCTCCCCCCTCCATTTTAATGCTATCAGATAAATCGGATTTTAGAAAAAGTGATAAAATTGGATCTAGCGAAACCAGCCATGGGCTAAATGAGAGTAACCTCAACATTAGCCCAGGGCTGTTTTCGCTAGATCCAATTTTATCACTTTTTCTAAAATCCGACTTATCTGATAGCTTTAAAATGCTGACCTCATAGGGAAATGTGCCTGGTATAAATACTGGGTGACTTATTTTTCTTACCATTGAGTTTGAAAATGTCGAATAGACGAAAGTACTAACTCCAATCTGCCTTTTATTCAGTTTCCTTCCGTGGTACATATTCATATATATATATATATATATATATATATATATATATATATATATATATATATATATCATCACTAACTCTATAATTGTATCCCGTTATAATTGTATAAAGGAATATTCGAAGATGGGTGAAAAATTAATAAACGTTCTTTTTCCTTAGTGAACAAATGACTTATGTTTTTTTATCAAAGTTATTTCTAATAATTCTTTATAATATCAAAAACAAAATCGTGAAGTTCAGAAAAAATATAAGTATCGAAATTTTGTGATTTTTTTAAATCTCAAAGAATTACAAATGGTGAAGATCAGAAAATTTATTTTTATATATCTTCTATAACTATGTATAATTTAGCAACGTGATATTTTGAAAGGGGCGAAGTGATTAGAAACGTGGGACAGAAAGTGTAAATTAGGGTCCCATTTGTAAAGGGTCTTTCAACAAGGACGCTTGAGCTTTGTCAAGCAATAGTCGCCATGTTGTTAAAGCGACATCTGGCAACCTCGCTGTAAACAGTTCAGTAGTACTTGGCAAGTCACGATGAAAGGTTATAGCGTTGAACAGCATGTGCAAATCATCAAATGTTATTATCAAAATCAGTGCTTCGTTCGACAAACGTTCCGAGCATTCCCCCTAAAAAATCATCTTCAGCGACGAGGCCCATTTTTTGGATGAACGGATTTGTGAACAAGCAAAATTGTTGGATTTGAGACGAAAACAATCCACATGAGATACACCAGCACCAATTGCATCACAACAAAGCCACTGTTTGGTGCGGATTCTCGTCTAACGGTATCATCGGTCAGTATTTTTTTGAGAACGAAGATGAGATTGCCATAACCGTCAACGGCGAGATCTACAGATCGATGATAAGCAACTTCTTGTGGTCTCAACTGGATTATATGCCTGATATGGATACTGACAACATGTGGTTCCAACAGGACGGCGCTACGTGCCACACTGCGTACGACACGATAGATATTTTGCACCAGCGATTTCCGGGCAGGGTCATCTCGCACGGCGGCGACGTCAACTGGCCACCGAGATCATGCGATTTAACACAATTAGACTACTTTCTTTGGGGCTACCTTAAATCGCAGGTCTATGCGAATAATCCGAAAACAGTTTATTTCCTCAAAGTTAACATAACGAACACCATCTAGCAAATTCAGCCAGATTTATGCGACAAAATCATCGAAAATTGGGCCTCCCGAATACGTTCCACCAAGCGAAGCCGCGGCGGACATTTGAACGACATCATATTCCACACTTAATGCCATAAAGTGTCCTTTCAAATTTAACATAAATTGAGTGCATATATCACACACAACCTTTTTTATTTACATTTAAAAATTGAGTGATCTTATTGAAAGACCCTTTATATGTGTTAAGTTTTAATACGATTATTGTGTTATTTGTTGCAGGAACATTTTGTTTGTTGCATGGTTTATTTATATCATTAAAACCAGAAATATAGTAAATAAATGCTGGTTTCGTTCAGGGGTCAATTTTATGCGGGTGAAAAAGTATCGACACTTTGATTGATTTTGTATTTCAGAGATTACATAGTCACTTTTTTCCATGAATCGTCACTACTCTAAATTATTTAAACTTTTCAAAACGATATTTTAGGTAATAAAACTTTCGTGAAAGATTAGTTCGCCGCTAATTTGCATGCAATTTAAGTATTAATTGTTATGACATCGCCGAAGAAATATTCCTAAGTACTCAATAGTAAAGACGTCCGATCATTCATAACACTGGTCTGCGTTTCAAAACGTTTTTTAAAGCTCATTCGTTTTCTAACTGATTTATAATTATTTTTGCAGGCTGAATTTAAGAATATAATTAGTTTTCTTTAGTCTAGTCTGGTTTCTAACATATGCTTGATTTATATTAGAACGTATATTTCAAAATAACGCTATCATCCAACAGTTTATTACTTCTGTTTTGACACATCTAGTGATAAACAACAATTAATGATTTATTTTATTATTTTTTTCTGGTCTAAATTTGCATTACAATGGATCGTAGGTGTAGGAATGATCCGAATAGGTTTTGTTACATCTGCGGACATGTCGTTATTCCAGTTTATAAAGCAAAAATCGAGGATTTGTGAAAAAGGCATATCATGCTTACTTTAGAGTGAAACTAAAGAATCAGGATAAGCCATTTGATCCCCATATTTGCTGTAAAACATGTGTAGAAAATTTAAGAGATTGGAGTAATAAGAAAAGGAAGAATATGCCATTTGGTGTTCATATGATGTGGATGGAAGGCAAAGATCACGTCACCGAATGCTACTTCTGCATGACAAATTTTAAAGGCATCAATTGCAAGAACAACCACCATGTTCAATACTCCAATGTACCTTCTAAAATCAAACCAGTCCCTTATGTTCCCGATTTTGTTGCTTCTGAGCCTGATTTTACCATGGGTTCTAGCTCTAATTCCGAGGTAATTGTCACCCCCAATACATTTGAGTTTGATGCATACATGCCAAAAGATGGTGACCACTGGTGCTATTTACGTAAGCCGAAACCAACGACCTGACAAGAGACCTAAATCTTTTCAAAGAATCTTCTCAGCTATTGGATTCACGTCTTTAAAGACAAATGTCTGCTGTCACCAAGGAAAAGATTCCATTGATATCAGGACCACGAAAAATAATTTAATAAATTTCTCACATTTGATGAAGCCTATTTACTGGTCTCTTGTGACAACAATGCTGAGATGATCAACTTAATGGGTCTGATGCATGATGCTATGGAATGGAGACTTTTCATTGACTCATTAACAGAAGTCTCAAACTCGGATTGAGTGAGCTATTGGGCCTCTTGTCCTTAAGAGGTCACCAGAAGAACTTCGGAGGACGGCTTCTCCAATCCTTGGTCCGAATGCGGTTGAGAAAGGCTGACGTCTCTTCAAGAGTTCAAGAAACTCTTCTCCATGACCCGAAGATACGAGAGTAATGTCCAGCTCTTTAGTGGCTTGCGACCGTCACTAAACACTTCTCGGGAAAAGCGTCGTTGAATAGAACTCCTTTCGGGGAAGCGTCGTCTAACCGAATCTGTTGGTAATCCTTGGGAGGGTGCATATATACCCAGAGTTCTCCAAAACAGGGAGAGAGAGAGAGAGAGAGAGAGAGAAAGAAAGAGAGAGAGAGAGAGGGGAAGAGAGAGAGAAAGAGGCCTTCTCGAACCCTCATTATCGGCCAGGACAACCTAGCGTCTTCTTACGGGAAAGTGTAAGAGGCCGAGATCAGCGGGTCAGACAGAACGACCAGCGGCTGGAGCCATAAAGGTTGTTCATGCCAAACCTACAAAAATAGAGGAGTAATCTCCGGACCCGGGGAGGAGGAGGTTGAGAGGGCGGGGAGGTAGCCTTCAATTTCAGCGTCATGCCTCGGTGTAAATTTCTCAGTGACCTGGCGGCAAGTCCAAAAAGGGTGAAGTCGGAGGGGTCGGGGAGTAACGGCTCGCTTTCTTTCCTGAAGTAATATCTTAGGAGGTGGGGAAATACTACTATTTTAGTGGATTCCTCTACACTCCTCCCTATCCAAAGACATTTTGACATCACAGAACACTTGAGGGCGAAAAAAATGTCTAAAACTAATTTCATCAAGAGGGGAACTTATAAAGCTACAATTTTAATGTTTGCCAACAGAGAAAAAAAAACATCTAACACTACAAGGGATTTACATATGTGTAACTACAGATAACTTAATATATAGATACCCACAAACAACATCAACAAGAAAAACAAAAAAGGAAACTAATATTTACAAAATGAGTCAAACACGAATTTTACTATACACTCAGGTTGTTGGAGGGGAGGGGAGGTGGGTATTCTATTGGATTTCTCCTCAAGCTATCGGCTAGGCAGTTGTCGGTGCCATTAACATACAGATCCGAAATTGGTACTCCATGAGTAGGAAGCTCCAACACATTAAATGGCTATTTTTGGCTCTTACAGTTTTTTAGGTACGCCAAGGGTTTGTGATCACTTTAGACAATGAATTCTTTACCTATAAGAAACATCCTAAACTTACGAATAGACCACACTATAGATAACGCTTCGAGCTCTATGGTAGAATACGCATTTTCTGCGATCGGAGAGCTTCCTACTAGCATATCCTACAGGATATCCCACTCCATCGTCATCATACTGGACGAGAGCACAACCTAGGCCATCCTGGGAGGCATCGGTACGAACCCCGAATATTTTATTAGGATTCGATAATCTCAAAATAGTGCAGAGATTAATTTGTCCTTTAACTGGTGGAAGCGATATTCCGCGGAAGGGGTCCAATTGACTGGATAGGGGGCCGTTCTCTTAAGCATGTCGTTAAGGGGCGAGTCTATGGCAGCGAAATTCGGCACCAAACGATGATAGAATGACACGGATTTCCAAAAGGAACGAAGCTCTTTCTTTGTTCGGGGGAGCGGCATTTCCGAAATAGCCTTTACCTTTTCGTCCTAGGGAAGCATTTGGTTCCTACCGATCTGGAAGCCAAGGTAATTAATAGTGTCATAGGCGAAGTGACACTTTGTCGGGCCTACCGTGAACCCGTGTACGCGTAACCAGGATAGAAACGCGCACAGGGACTGTACGTGTTGGTCTTAGGTATTAGTAGCGACGTACACGTTATCGAAATAAAACTTTACGTTCGATAGGCTATCTAACAACCGGTGCATGATCCGGTTATAACATTCGCAAACAGTTACCAACTCAAAAGGAATTCGGGTAAACTGAAATAACCCCTTTTCAGTAGCGAAAGCGGTAAAGCGTTTTGATTGTTCTGAAAGCGGCACTTGGTGGTAGGCTTTACAGAGGTCAATCTCGGATATTAACTTCGCGTCTTCAAAGACATGAAGACTTTGGTTGATTAGGGGTATCGGTTCCGCGTCAAACTGTGTAACCGCGTTTAATTTTTGAAAATCGTCGCACATCCTAAACGACTTGTCATACATCCTAACTATGACAATAGGGAGCAAAAATAGGACGACGTGTGTCTATTATTCATAATTTTAATAAGTTCTCGAGCTATGCATTGAAAGTCGGCCGTAAATGTACGGGTATGGGGTAAGGCTTGGTCCTTATTGCAACTTGAGTAGTGAGGACAATCTCATGTGTAAATTGGGTTGAGCAACCCGGGAATTCTGAAATGACGTCGGGAAAGCCTTCCAATAAGGCAAGCAATTGAGCCGTCTCATTAGGAGCAAGATTGGAGTTGACGTACAAGGCTAAGTTAGGCTCCGCTTGGAGGGAAGGAAGAGACGGCAGGAGATACTCATCGTCTGCTTCTACGCACACCGTTTGAACCGGACAGCAGGGCCCAACAGGATAGGCGGCTTCGAGGACGGGTTCTTCGTCTAGGGCGACTATGCTATTTAGACAAGCTCAGTGGTGTTTTTTTTTAGGAGGTTGATGTGGTAAATCTTATTACCGGAGGGGGTTTAGAAGAGGTAATCCACCGGCCGCAGGGCTCTCAAACGGAGAAAGGTACTTTCCAGTGGGAGAGGAGCTTATTTGCTTCGGAGGGAAGCAGGAGCAATACTTTTTCACCTGGTTTGAACGAACGCGCCTTTGATTTTAGGTCAAAATAGGTGCGGTATTTCTCTAGGTTTACATCGGCGTTCCGGAGAGCGGTGTTCACGCATTTTTCTAACTGCGTACGTTGGTCTAACACGTACGCGTAAGAGGATTTAATTTCCTCATCCATTCTAGGATTGGACCACAATTCTTTTAAAATCCTCATGGGTCCTCGGACGTTACGTCCATATAACAGCTCAAAGGGAGCGAATCTAAAAGGCCTATGAGGGACCTCGCGACAAGCAAATAACGCTACGGAGAGGTAGCGGGGCCACTCTTGGGGTTGATCGTAGTACACCTTCTTGAGTATCATTTTGAGGATGCCGTTTAACTTTTCGCACATCCAGTTAGCGGAAGGGTGCCAGGGCGTCGTGAATAGGGGCTGGATGAGAAGGAGTTTACCGACATACTCCATTAATTCAGAGGTGAATTGACGTCCTCTATCGGAAAAGATCCCCTTCGGGTTTCCTACTCGGGAAAAGATTGAGATTAAAGCCTCTGCACAAGAAATGCTATCAATCTTCTTCATAGGGATAGCCTCTGGAAAACGGGTGGTGGAATCGACGAGTGTTAAAATATAGGAGTGTCCCTTTATCAACGGGGTCAAATGGGGCCTATTAGGTCGAATGAGACCCGAGCCAAGGGCTCGGCCACTCTTGGGGTCTCTTAAAGGAGGGAGGGGGATACACGCCCTTTAGAGGTGACCTTCTGGCAAAAGTCACAGGACTTGCGAAAGTCGATAATTTCATTGGCCGCGCCTGAGTAAAAGAAATATTTGAAAACTTGCTCTGCCGTTTTGTTATGACCGGAATGTCCAGCCATTAGGCCATCATGAGCCATCTTTAGAACTGGTTCGATATACATTCTCGGCAAACACAACGCGTTGGTCGGGGGATTCTCCGGTTCACCAGAAGAACGGTATAATAACCCGTCCCTCACGCTGTATTCGATCTTCCGATTGCCTCGCACCGTTTTAGTTTCCTTCTTCCTTGCTTGTTTCCGCAGGGGTTGTAATGTGGGGCAATTCTTCTGCACCTCAGCAAATTGAACATTGGTGGCAAGATTGATGTCTGGGTACGATAGGGGAACCGGAAGTGATACATCCTTCCCGGCCTGGGCCCTGGTAACGACCGGCTTATAAATTGGGTTTTGGGAGAGCTGTGCGCTTTGTCCGATAAGGACGGAGCAGAATTTTATTGGGGCCACGACTAAGTTGGCCCATCCGGTGAAGTACTGGCACTGAATATGGCACCGTACCACCGGGAACCTGGTAGCACGACCTAAAAAGTCATGCACCAACGCGAACTGAGGGTAGTTGTTTATCGATACTAGTATACAGGAGCAACCTATATCTCTAACCAAGGTTAACACTCGGCAACCATTTACTGCGCCATTTTAAAACTGTAGCCCATCGGGGGATCTCTTGTTAAACAGGAAATTTACCTGTTGATCCGAGAAAAAGGGAGCAGGGGCCGCTGGCGATGTTGCTGGCGGATTAGGCGAGGGGGCAGCAGAGATTTGGTCGACCTGGTGACTCGATGAGGTCCTCAGTTGAGAATTTTTGGGGCAATTGTAACTTAAGTGCCCAGGGATGCCACACTTAAAGCATATAATTGCTTTACGGGGGTATTTGCTAGGCGTGGAAGGAAGTACTGGAGGCTTCACGTCCTTTTGTTCTATCGGCGGGTGAGGCATGTACTTGCTCAGCGCTTGCATATTTACGAAGCCGTTGATGCCCTTGGGTTGGCTTCGGTTAAACCCAAACTTGTGAGGGGGGATGGTTCTTTTTGACCCCCTTGGGGTAGAGGTCATAACTGGAAGCGTGAAGGTTGGCTTTTTCCACACACTCCTCGAAAGTGGACGCTCTTCTGTCCGCGATGAAGGCCCTTAGTTTGCGAGGGAGGGTCGACATCGGTTGATCCCTTAGAATCAAGTCAATTAGCGACACATAATCGTTTGGTAATTGGGTGGAATCCAGCCAGAATTGGAAGTTACGCCAAAGCGTGAATCCAAACTGTCTGGAGGTTTGCCCTGGCTGTATTCGTGCGGATCGGAATCTAATCCAATAAAATTCTGGATTCATGTTAATAGCAGAAAGAACTTCTGCCTTCAGAGTTGAATAATCAAGACAGGCCTCTGAAAAGAGCGAAAATGAATATGCCGCGAGGACGAGAGTTTAAAATAATTGAAGTAGCTGGGCGTCACCATCTGATTTTAAGTCCCAATTTTTGACTTCGAAGATCTTCTCGAAGTGCGTTAAATAAGAGCAAAAATCTTCTCCATCCTTGTATAAGGGGAGTTTTAGTGAGGGCACTTGAGTCTGTTCATTTCGAGATCCTACGAAGTTTATCTCAACTTTGTCATGGCTTATCTCTTTTCTCATGCTGCCTAATTCTTTCTTTCTCTTTTGCTTCAATCGGCGCTTCTCTTTCTCTCTCTTCTGCTTCTCTCTGTGTTTTTCTTTCTATCTCTTCTGCTTCTCTCTGTGTTTTTTATTTCTTTGACTTCTGCTTCTCTCTATGCTTTTCTTTCTTCGTTTTCTCCCTGTGCCTTTCTTTCTTTGACTTCTCTCTATGCTTTTCTTTCCGCAAGTTCGTTACGTTCCTCTTCCTGGACGTAAGCGATTAGTCTTTCCCAGATAAGCCTAGGATCTGTCCTTTCTTATGAAAACGATCGAATGAAGACATCCAGGATATTCTACTTTCGGCCTTTGCACATGAAAAAGCTACCAGAGCTATTGAAGCTTTACCGTAAAACAAATATAAATTCTACTAACGACAAAATTATTGAAATTTTCTAGTAAAAATTGGGCAAACTCCCCCCCCCCCCCCAAAAAAAAAATAACGAGAAAATCTGACTCACGACATAAAAAATGACGGTTACTATTACCACTTAGCTAGTATCCTCTTTTAAGGAACTAGGAAAACTGCGGACACACCACACAAGAATGGGCTTAAAAATTGGTTGTTACCCATTAATCAAAAAGAAAATTGTCCTAATATATTGTTGTTCAGATATTCTTGGTAATGCAGCTACTATTAATTGAACTTAGTGCTTCAAAATCAGATGGGGAGGATTCTTAGGATGACCCAAAGCCTGACGCCAAATTATATAAATTATATATATATATATATATATATATCTTTATGTCGAAGTATGGCCCAGTGTACGGGAATATACGCATACGGGCTCTAAGGTGGTCTAAGCAAGGCAACAAATGTTATTGTTCTAAGAGTGCGATTTGAATAGATAGCTGCAGCTGTGTGACCAAAGACTATTCCAAACATAACGACAAAAATAGATTTTAATATACACTAAATAAAAGGCACAAAATAAATATGGATATATATAGGTACAGGAATAAGACGGAATTAGGTCCCGAATACTAATTAGATAACCAGGGTTATTAAATGGTTATAATGGGAGATTTATGGTAGTGAGCGATTTAGCTCCTTTGAACCTCTAGAATAAAGTGGGGCAAACTTGGGGGGAGGTCTTGGTGACCTTGATTACTCACGGGAGTAGCCGAGAACCCGCAGTGGGTGGTGCTACTTTCTCCAAACTTGGATTTTGCGAGATGCAGGCCTCTTGTCCTCAAGAGGCCACCGGTCGAACTTCGAAAGGAGGGGGTGGGGGGGAGATGACTTCTGCAAACTCGAATTGAGCGAGCTATTGGGCCTCTTGTCCTGAAGAGGCCACCAGAAGAACTTCGGAGGACGGCTCTCCAATCTTTGATCCGAAGGCGGTTGAGAAAGTTTGACGTTACCTATCTCTTCCGTGGCTTGCGACCGTCAGTATACACTTATCGGGAAAGAGCGTCGTTGAATCGAATTCCTTTCGGGAAAGCGTCGTCTAACCGAATATGTCGGTAATCTTTGGGAGGGTCTATATATACTCGGAGTTATCCAAAACAGGGAGATAGAGAGAGAGAGAGAGGCTTTCTCGAACTCTTATTATCGGCCGGGACAACCGAGCGTCTTCTTACGAGAAAATGTCATAGGCCAAAATCAGCGGGTCAGACGCAACGACCAGCGGCTGGAGCCATACAGGTTGTTCGCAGCAAACCTATAAAAATATAGGAGTAATCTCTTGACCCAGGAGAGGGGAAGATTAAGACGGCGTAGAGGTAGCCTTCAGCGTAATGCCTCGGTGTGAATTTCTCAGTGACCTGGTGGCTAGTCCAAAAAGGGTGAAATCGGAGGGGGGGTGAGGGGGGGGGGTTGGTAACGGCTCGCTTTCTCGCCCGAAGTAATATCTTAGGAAGTGTGGGGAAATACTACAATTTTAGCGGATCCCTCTATAAGGTGATCAGGCAGTCAGCGCAACGGAATCATTCTTGATGAGAAAGGACTGCATGGCAGTTGGTACGCGGTACAATCGGACGTTAAAGGATGATTCTTGTAAGGAATTTGATCGAGGAAGAAGGGTGGTGACCTTAAGTGATCACAACATTCAACGTAATTTTCTCGCTCGTCTTCGAAACCCGGTACGAAGGCGGTCATATACTTTTCCTAACCTATCTTAAAAAGTGGGGGGCACCAGAAACGTATGATGTCAAAGAGAAGGAGTCTTTGACCGTATAACAGATTTCTCAGCATTTTTTGAGAAATATTTAAGAAGAGGCAGTTTTTTCAAGCAGTACCTTGGTTTTAATGCTTCACGGCACAATTTCTGCTGTGACATCATTGAGATTTCGGGAAAATGAAATACAAAGTTTGGTCATATATATATATATATATATATATATATATATATATATATATATATATATACGAGGGGGAGTAAAAAAGTTCTCAGATAAATGGCATAAAATTTTTATTTGTAATAATACTGTAATCATTTTTCTACATAAGCTCCATTAACATCTATACACTTTCTTAATCTATGAATCCAACGGTAAAGACCATCTTTGTAGAATTCACGGGGTTGTCTCTGGCACCAAGTAATGACCTGCTTTTTTGCTTCATCTAATGATTGAAACCGGGTTCCTTTTAGGTGTCCCTTTAAATTTGGAAACAGAAAAAAGTCAGAAGGTGCTAAATCAGGGCTATAAGGGGGATGAGCAAGAGTTTCCCATCGAAATTCCCGTAGCTGAGATCTCACAGCTTTGGACGAATGTGCAGGGGCATTGTCATGGTGGAACAAGATTTGCTTGTGGAGCTTTCCTCGTCGTTTTTTGGCTATTGAAGTTTTCAGCTTCCTTAAAACTCCTTCGTAATAGCTGGATGTAACAGTTTTTTGTCCTTCTAAGAAGTCTATTAAAATAATTCCCTCCGAATCCCCCAAAACTGTAGCCATTATCTTCTTAACGGACCTCTCTGTCTTGAACTTGATAGGCCCTGCTTCCCCCCTTGGGTGCCACTCTTTTGATTGATTTTTACTTTCAGGATCAAACTGATACACCCAAGTTTCATCTCCCGTTACGAGGCGCTCAAAAAAACTATCCTCGTTTGCTTCAATCTTGGTCAAAATAGCCAAAGAAAGGTTGGCCCTATGATTCAGCTGGTCTTCTCGCAACGCTTTTGGGACCCAACGTGCTGAAAGCTTGCTCAGGCCAAGATTTTCAGTTAGAATTCCAAATGCTGAGCCATGAGAGATTTCACATGCATTGGCAACTTCATCAATAGTAATACGGCGATCTTTATCCACTAGATTCCTCACAAGCTCGACATTTTCTGGGTTAATGGAGGTGGAGGGTCTCCCTTCACGTGGATCATCTTCAACATCTTCTCTGCCCCCCTTGAAGCGCTTAATCCAGTCGTAAACTACCGCTCTACATGGCGAAGAGTCACCATAAACCTGTTGTAGAGCGTCAATAATCTTAACAGGCTTCCAATCAAGTTTAGTCAGGAATTTAATGTTCGCTCTTATCTCAAAATTTGCCATTTTATGGGTTCAAAAAAGTAACCTTTTTGAAGCACATCTAATACAAAGAGTCTCGACAAATTGAATGACGAATTTTGTAGGAATTGTTCAGAAAACATGAAAGTCGTGTTTGACCCTGTATTTACTTGTACAAAATCGAACATTTCAATAATCTGGCATTTGTCTGAGAACTTTTTGACTCTCCTACGTATATATATATATTGGTGATGGAGTGGTTCCTTCGGAACCTTATTCGTAGCAGGAATATGAAGACATATGCGATGGTTACGAACATTTAATTTTCCGAACGTTTCGGTCATTAACGATGACCATCATCAGCGAATTCTAAATACAAAAAAATATTTTTATAAGAATAACTCAACACAGCAATAAAAAACATGACAGGAGTCAAAAATGATAACCGAAAGCAAGAAGTTAAAATGAAATATATAATCCTAAACCGTTGAAAGCAAATGGGTGAAAATCTATTAATTAGAAATTGATTAATATCGTAAAAAAATAACTAAATTAAATAATAATCCCATGAGTTTAAAATATGCATAATAAACCTGAATTAAATTCTTATTGAAATACAAAAATTGTAAACTATAGCAATAGAGTCGAAAGCAAGGCAAAAGAAAATAAAAAATAAATAATCCCATGAGCAGTAAATATGAATAATAAACATGAATCAAGCATAAAGCGGAATACAAAAAAAATCGCTATAAACCACAGCAAGACAGAATTATAAGGGCAGGGCGAACAATCCAAAATAAGTTAGATCAGGGGGTATGTAATCGAAGAGGATATTAATAAATGGAGCGAAGCAAGTAATTCAATAAAGTTAAATTTTAAGTGATTGAACATTAAATAAATACGAGTAGACTAAGGCACGAAAGTTTAAATATTAAATAATTAATAATGGAGGGGGTAAAAAAGGACGACTAAAACATTAAATTAAGGAAAAGTCAATCATAAACCAGATCATTTATATATATATATATATATATATATATATATATATATATATATATATATATATATATATATATATATATATATATATTTATAGATATATATATATATATATATATATATATATATATATATATATATATATATATATATATATATATATATATATATATATATATATATATATATATATATATGCACGTGAGTTTTGCAATAAATGCAATGTTCCGCAAGAAAAAAGAAAAGGTGCTTCGGAGTACTTTCGAAATTTGTTCAGTTTATTCTCAAGGATAATTACATGTGAAAATAATATAATAAGGGTATATGTAAGACGGTAAATATTAAAAGACCGTCTCTAATACAAGAAATCATCATGATGAAGTAGGAGAGGGACGTGTAAATTCGCATTAAGATTTAGCTATTACAGGTAGTAACGTCAATTCAAGAAGCGGGAAGGGCCAAGAACAGAGCCAGAGGGGTTAAAATGATTTCCTCTTTGACCTCTCCCAATACTGAAGGTAAGGTAAAATACCCTCACCACAGGTTGTAACTCCATCCTTATATACAATATGAAATATGGGAATGATTTAAGAAAAAACTATTTGCACACGTGTTTTCTCGAAAGTATTGAGTGAGGATAGACCGATCAATGGTTGACTATGTTTTTTACCTTTGTATCTTGCAGCTTTATAACTGCTAATTAATAGCTAATTGAGAAAAATCTTGATCAGTGAGGCAATCACAGACATTATTAAACTGGAAACTTTGGTGATTTAGTTGAATCCGTTTGAACTTATTCCTATCTTCACTGGACGCTGGAAAAGAAAATCTATATTGGGTTTAACATAACTGCTGAGAATTGTGTATATACATAATTGAGGTGAAATTTGGGGACGCAATGCCTGAACTATTTATAGTAATTATCTCTTTTTATTTTAATACGGACTAAAGATACACGGTGTTCTCCAGTAGTGGATAAATCGATGATTCATAAAGGGCAGGGGAACGAATCGATATTATACTCGTATATATAACAGTCGCAACGCAACGGTTATATTTGTCATTTTCTCCCTCAACCTTAAGGTAGCTACGATATGTTTAGGTCTTCAGAAGTGAAAACACTTCTCTCGCTCTTGCCTAAATGTATTTAAGGGTCCTTTTCTCCCTGTTACGTATTTTTTTCAATTAAGCTACTAATTTGACAAATTTTACATTTTATTTCATTAAAATAGAGTTGTGGTATCAGAGAATAAGCGCCGATACTTTTAAATTCTACAAAATAATCTGTTGCATATTATATAAATTGAGCCAAACCCAAAACAAACCTGAGGGGACACAACAATTAACAAAAGTCAATTCAAGATGCTTGGTGAACGAAACTACACTTGCTGCTTGGTAAGTGTTTTAACAAAGTTTGATCGATTTTAAAAACAGGTGTCTTTTATGGATTAAAAAGTTTAGCATCGAGTCAAATTCTATACATAAATAAAAAGCAAGAACGCCAATTAGATTTTGAAACTCATAGATAAGGATCATAGAAGCGGAGCATATAACATCAACCGAAATCTGAAGCGTGAGCATCCTTCCTGATCACCTCTCCCGGTAAATGTAGAAGCGGTCCACGAAAGCTTGAAGAGAAAGACACCCAAACGGCATTAAATGAATTGTAGAAGTCTAAATACCGCGTACATAGATGTACGCAGAAACACTCCGACACAAAGCTATGCTCCCTCTCGTATCCCTAAAATCCACCTCTCGCCTCGAATTCTCCGTCGCCTTATTTCGCACCGCCGTAACTCCGAGATGCCTCGAAGGAGTGAAAGAAATACTGTCGGCCCAAAGATGAAAAAAAGCCTTTCGCGCGAAGATACGGATTTTAAGAGAATTCGATTCTCTCTTTTGATTAGCCTCGTGAGAGAAATAAAAGGAAGACTTCTCCCTGGAATCAGGCAAAAGCTCTTGGACCTACGTCGAGTTTGTGATCCTGCAAAGGATCAGCATATCATCGGTCTAGGATTACCCTCTCATTCGGTAACCTCGGACGGCCGGACTAGGTGCGATCATCGTCACCAGAAGATCTTCACCACCCCCCTTCAAAAATACTTACGAACTCAAATGTATCGTTAATTGAATTATCCCATCCCCTAACTTCACCAGTTTATTTGTGAACTAGAATTCTCATCTCGAGCCCATACCCTCGGATATTAGAAGTGCTTACTTAATTCAGTGTTTAACTCAATAATAATATTCCCTTCGTTCTGCCTGGTGTCATTAAGAGGCAAACATCTCAGTGAGTAATCTGCAAGTAATCCCCACGACATTTTTTAGACTTATTTATTCAGTGCAAGATTAATCCTATCTATGTTTATATACGCTGTTGCTTATTTCAAATTCATGTACATACATTAAAGATTATTTTTGTATCTGTGTGTTTGACTAATTTGGACGATCCTTTGGCAATTATTAAACAACCCACTTGGCTTAAATCTCAATATTCCATTGACCCACCCATGGTTGGCTTTTACTGAGTGGGGAAAACACTCAGGGGATCATCATATTAGTTTTGATCAAAAGGGTACGCACCGGGGTTATTCTTATTCACTGGAAGTGGATAAGATAGGTGTATTGGATACGCTTCCCCTCCGCTTCACCTCGGTGCGGTAATAAAATATATGTCCAGGAAGTGGGACTGGGATTACCCACTCACTCAAACCATCGACATATATAAGTGATGTCAGGTGTTGGGTTATCATAAAACCTCTAGATCTATATAAGTGGTGTCAGGTGTGTGGGCTTGTCATAAAATCTCTCGACCTATATAAGTGATTTCAGGTGTGTGAGGTTATCATAAAACCTCTCGACCTATATAAGTGATATCAGTTGTGTGAGCTTATCACTAAAAGCAACATCTCAAAACTTTAATCAAACATTGCCAGCGTCCAAATTAGTCCAAATACTCAAACATTAACAGCAATTCTTGTTTTGGGCTCCAAAAATTAGTCAGGTTAGGGTGATTGTTTAATTCATTTTTTTGTTTTTTTTAATTGTTTTCTCTTGTCTACCACGTTTTGGTAGGGAACTATAATAACCCCTTTTTCATTAAACACGTTACACCAAGGCAACTCTCCCAGTGCATACTATTACCTTTAGATTGATAAAATGGCTTACACATCGTTCGAAACATTCCAAACGCAAGGAAAAGCCTTGGGACTAGAAGGTAAGCAACTCATAGAGTACGTCCACAATGGACAAAGGAATGAAAGAGAAGCAAAGAGAGAAGATCAAAAACGGAAGGACGATTTAGAAAGGCAAAAACTACAACTAGATGCAAAGAGAGAAGAGAAAAAACGGAAGGACAATAGGGAAGAACAAAAACAGAAGGAAGATTTAGAAAGGAAAAAACTACAACTAGAAGCAAAGAGAGAAGAACAAAAACGGAAAGAAGATTTTGACAGGGAAAAACTACAAAACGAAAAACGGGAAAGAATTCGTTATCATGAACGTGAATTAAGAAGGGATCAAGTGGAAGTAAGTCCAATTAGTTCCCGGGGCCAACAACCTTAAGCCCCTGCTCTCAAACTATCCTCTCCCCCATCGTGAAAATGAGGACTTCATTACGTACCTAACACATTTAGAAAAAAATATTCGAAGTAAATGGATGGGATATTGAAGCCGATGGAGTAAGTCGCCTTCTCCCCTTACTCTCCCCTCGGCTGAGGGAGATTTTTATTGCATTGCCGCATGAGGCGACAATTGATTATTCCACCTTAAAAATAGAACTTCTATCTGCCATTAACCTTAATCCCCAAGTTCTATACATCGAATTACAAATCAGCTAAACTCCAAGCAGGACAGAGGTATAGACAATTCGGATTCATCATGAAAATATCTGGAATTCTGGCTGGACTCAGCTAAAGTCGAAAGAGATTACCAGGCATTGATTGTCTTTATTTTAAAGGATCAACTACTGAGTACACTTCTCCAAGAGGTTAGGGCCTTCGTTCAAGACCACAGGGCCTCTAAATTCAAGGATTGCCTCGATGAAGCGGACCTGCACGCTTTAAACCATAATTTATACCCGAAGGAAAGTAGAAAAGGTAACCCCCCTTCCCCCAAGAACCAGTTTGGGTACGGAAGACACCCACATGAGAAACCCTCTCAGTTTGTAGAAGTTGCTCCCCCATTTAAGCACAGGAACAAATTCCAGGAGACCCTAGAAGACCGAAAACACTCTGGTTTTAACACTCACCCAAACAACACCTTCAGGAGTAGTCCGATCACGTGTTACTCTTGCGGAGCCCCGGGGCCCATAAAATCCTAGTGTCCGAAAAATTGAAGGTTCTATCCCTCCCAAAGTCAGCAGGTACATCAAGTGTCTGTCGCCCTTTCTCTGGAACAAACCACCGTCGATTCCCCGCAATCTGCAGCACCGTCAGATCAGGACTACCAGGTCAACTTCGTATTCAATAAGAGTTCTCCTGGTGAACTTAAGTTTGAAACTGGCTCGATTAATGGATGCAAAGTGTCCACTTTAGTTACGGACACCGGTTGTACCTGTATCATAGTGTCAGACAAGATACTCCCCCCCGTAAAACCACAGCATGAGAAACTTGCGGTAGTGCGCGATTTTTGTTTGGGACGCGCCAACAGGTTCCCTGTCATCCGGTGCCATGTAGAGTGCCACTACTTCACTGGTTGGGCTGATCTGATTGCGGTCCAGATAAAATTCTGTTCAGTGCTGGTTGGATAGAGCGCGCAACTCTCCCCGAAATAGGTTACCCAAACCTTTACCACCCGAGTGCAGGTGGGCCAAGAAAACCGTCCCCTCGCGCCACTCAAACTCCCGTGTGGCATTGAGTTCAAGAAGCCGAATATCACTGAGTTCGCCAGGGCCCAAAAGGACTGCCCTTCCCTACAACCCCTGTAGGAAAAGGCCAGGAGAGGTGACCTCCAGATAGAAAATGAAGATGAAGAAAGAAGAATAAAGATAAAAGAAGAAGAAAAGGAAAGAAGACAGATAGACGAGGACTTCCAGCTTCCCGCTCTCCTCCCCAGGAAGAACCCTCCCCCGAGTTAGTTGTGAATCCCAAACTCGAGCCCGCTAGGATCGCCCCAATGGTCTCGCTCTTAAGAGAATACTACAGTCCTATGTAAAAAGATGTAGAAGGGCTAGAAAACGTCGTAATCTATTTGAACAACGTGTACGTAGCCATGCGTACAGGGGAAGGACCCCTCGTGAGCCCTCGCCCACTCTTAGACCCACTGAGGTCTCACAGTTTAATGAGTAAGCCCTCCAAGTACTCTTTTCATTATAGCACTATTACCAATTTAAAGTTCAAGTTTCGCGAGAACCGCATATCCCCACATAAGGATAGAGTAAAACCACTAACCGAAGGCCACCTCCAGTCTCGAAGAAACAAGCCCAACCTCTTTTAGAAGCATCTTTTTCCTATCGGCGTATTGTCCCCCATTTCAAGCCCGTCACCTCCTTCTTAAATGACCTGCATAAAAAGAAATCTCCAGACCCTATTAAGTGGAACCCCAGGGCTATTGCCAGCTTCGGCAGACTCAAACGAAAACCAGTGACTGCCCCTATCCTGCCCTTATCTAATCCCGAGGAGAAAATCGGCGTTCAGATCGCCACCCCTCACCTTGAACTTGGATGCGCCTTGTTGCGATACGAGGCAGAAGTGCCATTCCCGGTAACTTTTGCAAGTTGGAAACTTTCCGATCGGAAAAAGAGGTATGCCACTGTGGAGCTAGAAGCCTTAGCTATCGTGTTTGGGGTACAAAGGCTCCAGGTATATTTAATAGGTAGACCGTTCTCCATAGAAACAAATCACATACCCCTAGCTAATTTAAAAAGTTGGAAGTGAAGACTTATGCGTTGTGCCCTGTTATTATCCGAATATCAATGGGATATCCGAGATCTAAAGAGATACCTTAATTTACTTGCGGGTAGTTTGTCTAGGAACATGCTAGACGAATCCATTGAGTTTTTGTAAGTAACCGGTATTATAGCTATGTAAGTTTTGGATAAAGGTTTAGTATCCACCCACTAATTAATTCATATGTTATATTTATAAAGTTGATAATATGACACGCTCTATAAGTGCCGTGATTAATTTTTGATTGTTTCTTTTCTTTTTTTTTGCATGTTGGTCTTATATCATGCTACCCGGATTAATGTATCGAATATAATCATGTATTTCTTTTGTACTTAGGCATCAGATCTCAATTACTCCGGAGTTTTCTGTATATGACTGGAAACCCGTGTGTTCCTTTTTCCGTGATGATTATTTTTATGTTCCTGTATTAGTTGAACTCCCGTTTTGATTTGTTTTTTTTTTCTTTGTTTTTTTGTCTGTATTTTTCGTTTAGCCAATGCTAAAAGTATAAATTATTCCTAGTTACAAGTCAGAATAATGTCTTCCAAAACGGGTAGAGATGTAGAAGTCTAAATACCGCGCACATAGATGTACGCAGAAACACTCCGACACAAAGCTGCGCGCCCTCTCGTATCTCTAAAATACACCTCTCTCCTCGAATTCTCCGTCGCCTTTTTTCGCACCGCCGTAAACTTCTAGATGGCTCGAAGTCATGAAAGAAATACCATCGGCCCAAAGAAGAAAAAAGGTCTTTCTCGCGACGATACGGATTTTAAGAGAATTCGATTCTCTCTCTCAGTGCTCGTGAGAAAAATAAAAAGAAGACTTCTTCCTGTAATCAGGCAGAAGCTCTTGGACCTACGTCGAGTATGTGAAACTCAATCCATATAGGAAACCGTTCGCCCACTGCAAGGAAAGAACTTCTCAGGGAATTGGTTGTTGCTGTCACGGTACTTGTGCTTAATTCAATAATATTATTCCATCCATTCTGTAGGATGTCATTAAGACGCAAGCACCCTATTGAGTAATTTTTCAAGTGTAATACCCACGACATTATGTAGACTTACGTATTCAGTGCAAAGATTAATTCTATTTATACCTATATACGCTGGTTCATATTTATAATTCATGTGCATTAAAGATTATTTTTGTATCTGTGTGTTTAACTATTTTGGATGATTCTTTGGCAACTAATCAACAGTCCACTCGGCTTAAATCTCAATATTACACAAATCCACCCATGACTGACTTTTACTGACTGAGGATACACTCAGGAGATCATTATCTTCATTTTGATCAAAAGGGAAACCCCGGGGTTATTCTTATTAAGCGGAAGTGTCTAAGGTAGGTGTATTGGATACGCTTCCCCTTCGCTTCTCCTCAGTGCGGTAATAAAATATATGTCTAGGAAGTGGGACTGGGATTATCCACTCACTAAACCCTCGACAGGAATCTACTAGCTATCGGTACACGTTTTTCTGGCATACGTTAACCTCAAGGATTGCAAGGAGAGCCCACCTGCTCCGTTCATTCAGCCCTACCTACACGAATTTCTCACATTGAGCGCCCTTTAACAGAGAATTTTTCCCAGGTCGGTCATTTTAACATGACTTCTAAAGCCCTCCGCAATCCCTTGCCCTTTCGTGATCTACTCCGTGAATGTGGACTCTACAAATAATCCTCTTTATAACTATATCTTTTTCTTGAAAGGCTAACAGACCTCCCCATGAGAAGGAGCACGAACATGTGTGTACCTACTTGCTCAGACTGGCCAAAACGCATCCAGAGCCCACGCACAAAAGCAGTTTCATAAAGTCAAGAAATGGTGTCGACTCCAAGCTGATCAGCTTAGCTTCCTCCCCACCTTGATCAAAATGGAGGTGCTAGGCAGTTGTATCACACTAACTTTACCTATAATCTTCAAGGAAAAAACATTACATTAAAACAATACAAAGACGCGTCTCCAACCCCTCCAGCATTCCAGGATCACTCAACTCTGGCCCCTTCCCTCAACCATTTAAATCTTTACACAACCTAGTATTAAACAAAACTAACAATACAAAAAAACTAACGGCCATTTGCACTGTTATAGCAACTAGGCAAGATACTTGCCCATATGATCAACATTCGTCTACGGAGGTTTTTGGAGGAGAACAACTGTTTCTAACCCTGCCAATATTGCTTGAGGAGAGGCCGATCCACTCAGGGGGTTGTGACTATCCTTCATGATTTTATGCAAAATGCAAGAGAGTCACGACGAAAAAAACCCTCCATCAGAGAGGATATGGAAAAGGCCTTTAATAAGGTGGGCCATGAGAGACATCGTTGGAAACTAGTGAAGAACAAGGAGCTTCCTCTCTGTTTTGGAAGTTTTTTTTTCATATTAATTTACCGACCGCAGGTGTAACATAAAATAAAACAACACAAAAGCATTCTCATTCACACCAAGCGCAGGCATACTCCAGGCTAGTGTACTGGTATCCATATTCTACATAATATGCACTAATAAATCTCCACCCCAGGAAAAAACTTCAGATATAAGTGCACACCCACCTACTTTGACGACGAGGTTATTCTCGTCTCTGGCCAAGACTCAAACGGAATCGCGCGTCATGAACAAATAATACTGGATATGAAGATGAGTCGCTCATATCTTCGAATCTTCAGAAGACAAAGATTACACTCTACGGCACACGCGATCACTAGATGCATAATATTCAAATATATACACATAGACTAGACCTAAACCACCAGACCCAAAAGACCTACACAGAAACGTCACACAAAAATACTAGTGGTAACATTTAACAATTCCTAAAACTTCACTCACATAAAAAACACCACACAAACAAGAGGCAAAATCATAAACAAGAAGCTAATCAAGTGTTATCCTGCAAGTTGCAAACTACAACTACACCTATATAAAACACAACTCCTACCAGTGCTCAAATATGTAACAGTCACACTCGTAGTAAGTAGCGAGTCAACCATTGTAAAGGAAAGCACAACTCATTCGTAGCTCTTCTCTGAAACATGCATGCTGCTCTCCTATGTACACACGCATGACCACAATACAAAATATACAATAAAGTATACAAATCAATACATATACCTACACCTGCTTTTTACGAGAGTTGGAGAAACTCGTAAGAGAACCTACATACATAAATATACACGACATACAATACGCTACGATGTCATTAGCATACACCAAAACCATCCACTACCTCCAGCCAACACTTATCCACACATAATATAGCAGCAAAGGAATATCACATTCCCACCCACCTTAGTAGTCCTGCCGTGGAAGTCGTATCAATACGCAAAACCACATGACCACCGAACTCTTAATTCTTCCTATCTCCTGTAAAGTTTTTCCGAACCATTTCATCTTCTACTACACGATCTCTGTGGTTTACCACATTGATCTATACACTGTTCTTCCAATTCACAACTCAAACTCAAGCAAGGAAAATCTTATGAGTATTAAGTTAAGAAAAGAAGAGTGACAATTTTTAAGATCATATTGAATAACTATATTAAAGGTTAGACTTTTAAATATTTGAAAACGTTTGTTGTTACGAACAAGTGATGTTGAAAGATTAATCCTCATTTCTGTTAATTTATCTTATCAATTATTTTTAAAAATAAATGTTATATTGGGGAAAACACTGGAAATAACCCAATTATTTAAGGATTCGTTAAGTATGTTCCTAAATGAACGAAGATTTCTAGTCTTAATTCTTTAAGGTGGATGGATAAAACAAACTAATTAAAACTGTGTTATTTGAGCCAGAACAATTTATCTCAAGATAAATCCAAATTAAATTCCATTTCAACTTTTTCTTCTAATGTCAAAATTTTGTGAAAATATTTCACATTACCATTGGATAATGGAAAATTTAAAAATACTTTCAAGGATTGACTATTAAATATATTCCCTACATTATTTGAATCTGTAAGGGCCATACACTATTCAGCTCATAATGGCAAACACTCTTGCTGAGCGAGCGACTTTCTATGTTAAGTTTTGCACAAAATGATTTGAGGTTAGTTTTCAAATCAAATCGTACGAAATGTATATTTCAAATAGCTGCTCACTAAGATGGAGTTCATTCCTTTCTTACACGACTTTTAAATAACCTTTTTCAATATTATTCTGTGATTTTATCATTCATTCTATTTATGATACCTTATATTCTTCTAGATGTCCATATGAGATTTTAATCAAAGGATACTTTTGTATCTCGGTTTTTGAGTTTACAACGGACAGCCGGACAAATTACAGTAAATTTCTGCGCAAATACCACATATATGACTTAATTAGAATTTATAAAAACTGGATTTCTTTTGACCGTCCGTTAATATTCACTATTTGTTCCAAATGAATCTCTTTGTAATCTGTGCTGTCAATTCTCTACTCTCGATAATCCCCAAATTTTCTGCAATCTCTTCAACAGTTATTATTGTGAAATTAAAAATTGTAATTTGGGAGAGATTTCATTTATTGATTGAATCAGAACTTTATTAGAGATGACTAATAAACGGGCGACCTTATTATTGGATAAAAGCTCGACTAAATAGACATGAAAGAAATCTAAATTTCCAAAAATTGACATCTCTCGTCCCCTGATACATGTGGACGAGAAATAGAATAGGAATTAGAGTTACATAAATTTAATTATATTTAGCTCTACAATAATTAGGTTTGCATTCCCAATTCGCGAAAATTAGTCATGGCTAGATTGCAATTTTCATTTATGTATAGAATAACCCTTTCCTCGTCTGTTTAATTTTGCCCACTAATAAATATTGTAAAACCATAAAGAACTTTTATCTTACCTTAAAATATACAGTGCAGTCAACAGGCATATAATGAAGGCCAATTTCGATGACCCGGAATAAATTGAATTTTTAGTCTTGTGTAAGAGATGTGATAGTGTTCATTTTGTTTACAGTAATACTTGAATTAAAACTTATTTAATTTTGCTGTACAAGACAGTCTAGGATGGTATTGCATAAATTGAGTCCCTGTATAATACCAAGTTGTTCAGGTGGTATCTCCCCCAAAATGCTATTGCCTAGTCCTAGTTGCATACACTTCCAGTTTCCGCATTATTCTGAAGCTTATATACCCTATTTAATATATTTCCATTAAAATATTTTCTGATCTTATCAAGGAATCTCGCAATGTTAGCTTTACATGACCCTCTTAACCTATTTCCTGATCTTATCAAGGAATCTTGCAATGTTAGCTTTACATGACCCTCTTAACCTATTTCCTGATCTTATCAAGGAATCTCGCAATGTTAGCTTTACATGACCCTCTTAACCTATTTCATGATCTTATCAAGGAATCTCGCAATGTTAGCTTTACATGACCCTCTTAACCTATTTCCTGATCTTATCAAGGAATCTCGCAATGTTAGCTTTACATGACCCTCTTCCTTACATAAATGTTTGTTACACCTGGAACTCTCTCTAGTAATTTACAAGATTTAGAGGCATCTCTTAACAAAACCATGAATACGATAATTTCTCTGTCTTGGCTTCCTCAACATTCGAGGACGTATGCCGAGGATTCGTCTACAAATATCAGTAAACTCCGCTCCTCACACCACACACACGCACACATACACGCACAGAATTTATTAAATTAATCTACGGTATTTAGCCATGAATTTTTCTGTTTGCGAATCAGAAATATTAACTGTTTAACTAAACCAATAGAGGGATTTCGTTCTCTTAAATTGGTTATGGGTTTTCCGCTGTGTTAAGGGAATTTAGAAAGGGCGATAATTGTTCTTCTCTCGCTTTTTCTTTGTATGTATCTTTTTAAAACAAGCACGCTATCTATCTCGGTCCTTCGATAACAGTCTTTATTTCTTTAGCTCCTTCCCTCATACTCTGTTTCTCTTATTTCAACAAAATTAAACGGCTTGTTTATAGGCAGATTAAATACGGTATAACCTACCGTGATTACGCCACACTTCCATTACGACATTATGTTCGCCCACAAGAGGGAGAGTTGGAAACGATGTTTGAGAGGGCATATAATTCTAATAGCGGATATTTCTCTTTCAACTGTTTGGTAATGAGAATGGTCGCTGTATATCCTCTCTTAGTTTATCTGGTTACAGTTTAAATAATTTATCGTCGCAATTTCCATTTGACTCAATTTAAATTCGTACTATTTTGAGGCTGATAATATATCTGTCTCGACATCTTTGAAGATCTAAATCCCTCTTGAAATTGATTAATAACCGGCAGTTTGACAGAAAATTGTGGACCCATATAGACTGTT
Source organism: Ceratothoa steindachneri (assembly GCA_963969495.1). NCBI lineage: Eukaryota > Metazoa > Arthropoda > Malacostraca > Isopoda > Cymothoidae > Ceratothoa > Ceratothoa steindachneri. Next base: position 54,693,307 of record OZ018317.1, on the reverse strand, counting down.
GCAACTGGTATCCGGAGTAGATGCAGCCCCTCCCGGCCTCACTAGATCGAACCTACCTAAGCATTATCCCTTCTAGACGTCTCCACTTTACCCTTTTAAATCTAAGTATGCCCAAGATTCTCAAGTAATACTTAACCGAAGGCTAATACTCCACGCTATTGGCCAACCTTCTGTTTTTTATTCATCCTCTGTTGGGCTGAGAGAGAAGAAGGTTGTTTAAAAGTCTTTATTCGCTCTTGTTTGGATGGTCAGTTTCAACATGTCTCCATTGATCGTACTTTTTTCCCATCTTTCTTTTCCTCAACTACCCTTTTCTTCACCCACAAAGGATGTTCAGTGAGATTTGGAGGTTTGTTTTCCCTCAGGCCTCAATACACGCAGAATGTCTAGGAAGTCCCAATGTCTGAAAGAGAAACTACCGTTATATGTCATCCCCTCATTTTGATTCTTTCTAACTTCACTCATAATTTAAATTTCTCTGTTAAGAAACTTTCTGCGTGATGCGGCGTCGTTGCTGTTGAGCGTAAAATTCGAAGAAACCTCCCTCAATTTGCTTATTGCCTTGTAAAACCAAATATATGATTGCGAATTTTAAGTTTAAAAACAATCGAATGTTTTCACGATGGATAAAAGTTAGATTTTTCTCGAATTTATTCGCATATTCGTCATAACATTTTCCCCAAGGGTTATTAGGGACTCGCTTAAATGTCAAAAGAAGAATGCATCCCCAGTTTAATGAGTGAATTAGGGAATTTTTCCCATGACTGTTTCAATAGTTAGTTACATTGGCTGGCTTTAATCAACATTTATTTTTATATTTCTTAAATTAAAATAAAGCTTATACCTCACAGCTTTTAAAAGCCCGCACAGACTTCTTCACTTTATGCCCCAAATTCACACACATACAAACACTTTCGATTAAATCCAGCGCACCATCATTAAACTGCTTTTTTCCATTTTTATCTCTTTTAAAACAGACATATAAACTCACGAACACCGATGGCACACCAACACACAAAACCTATAGAAGGAAAAGTGAAACTGTAATGCAAAAGTGAATATCCATTTTAAAAATAGGGAGTGGGGGGCGGGGGGAGCGTCGTTATCTTAAATCCAATCTGAGCTTTCCGCTGGGTTAAGGGATATTAAAAAGGGGAATCGATGGTCTTCTCTCGAGCTTTTTTTGTATGTATGTTTCCCTAGAACACGCAATCTCTCTCTCTCATGATTTTTACACGTTTGTTTATTTGTTATCAGGAATAACATGCATAAATCATGCCATAGATAACGAATAAACTTCTGAATAGGAAAAATTGAGCAATAAAAATATACAAGAACAATTATACAAGATTAAAAAAAACGGACAATTTCTGGACTTTAAAAGGGAGAAAAAAATCATTAATTCGGGCGTAATAAAACCAAAGACTTTTGAAGACAAAGCTTTGAATGGTGAAGTCATCATGACCTCAATTATAAATTAATGCCGCAGCTCTCTGAAGAAAGTAAGACGATCAATTTAGCCCAAATGAAGCGTTAGCCAATTTAATTGATGAAAAGGCCCAATAATCGATTAAGTAGATAATTTATGTTCATTTCATTACTCGAAGTATAGAGCTAAGCTAACAAACTTGGTGCTAAGAGGATCTCATTAATTAAGATCATATTGCACCATCAACAACTTTAAATAGCTGTATAACTCAATAAATACCATTAAGTAATCTACAAATCAATTTTGGTTATATTCCCTCTACTTCAAAAGTCTGTGTTAAAGAGCTAAATATTTAAACCTGGTTATGTTGGAGAACCTGCTTAGTCTTCATTATTGTCCTTTTAAAGTATTTTTTCAAATGAATGACTAATAACTTACAAGCTTGAAAATAACTTTGGATACGAAATCTCATCACATTTTTCAAAGTTTTGGTATGGATCAGTATTGTGAGGTTTTCTAATTTTCTAATCTCAAAGAAAGATGGAAGAGTCATTGAATCGGAAATAAAAATCAATGAAGTAATGTCATATATCAGATATAGTTTAAGCCCCTTCTTGTTAATCTCATTTGACCCTGATATGTTCTCGGGAAGATATTTTATAATTTAAATTAGTATCGAAACATATAAATACATATTCTTAATTTTAATGTATGACAGTTTCTCAAAATGTGCCTGGAAAATGATAGTAAAACGCATCCGCCATTTGTGTCAAGTCACTTCTGAACACAGGATCTTTAAATGCTCTCCGTACATATTTATTGTACAATTATAATACTTAGTACGTATTAAGTGCATGCGAATTGTAATTAATAGAAATTATTTACATGTTAATTGCAAAATAAATAATCTATGTACATATTTTGTTGATGTCAATTGTAGAATTACAAAAGTAAGTACATGTTAATTGTAGAATTACAAAGTAAATTACGAAATAAGTAGATGTCCATAGTAGAATTAAGAAATTATGTAAAAAAAGAGTAAATGTAAGTTGTAGAATAACCAAATTCTATAGAATTTAAGTAAAAATATAAATAATATTCAAGTCATCTCTAACTCGAGAGGTGCAAAAGAGGCAGAAAGATAAAGGAAGTCTAGCTGTCCTCGCCGATGAGGCATTGAATGCCATTCCTTCCTCCCACGCCTCCGACTTGAGCCAAGCAAAAGCAGCTTCAAAGTTCTGTCCGTCGTAGCGAGCTGGCGCGCCGAGTCTGTCACATTGTATAAGGTATCTCAATCCACACATGTAGTCACAAACAGAGCCAAGCACAATACCGCTCTCTCTATCTCCTGTCCTCGCAATTAGAACACATCACTCTTAACCTACGAAGGGATTTTATGCTCTACTACTGACTCTGGAAGGGTGACTCTCACAAAGGCCAAGAAGTGGCCCTTTCTGCATCTTCCCCTCTAACGAAGATTGGGCCCCCTGACGCCCTCCACTTTGCCAGCGATTCTCATTCCTATTCCGATGTGAAATCCATCAGCCAGTGGTGTACCATAATCACGATTTGAAAGAGAACTTGGCAGCAAAATTAACTACTTAAATTAATGCATATCATTCTGTAACGGTACAATAGAGACGGTTTCATCCCATATTAGGTTATTAAGCACTTCCATAAGTCCCTCTCTTTCCTCGTCTCTTTAAACACGATCGAGACCAGCGAGTGCGTGCAGCGGCGGCAGCGTTCCTCAACGCCGTCTCTCTGGCTCCCTGAGAAATGGTCCGAGAGACGAAGACGAGAGAAGAGGCAGAATGGAAACAGGATTCGGGAGCGTCCTCTAAGGCACAGAAAGGATCGATACCGAGTGTAGAGAGGGCGAAGGTTATTAGCCGGAAGCAGTTCAACAACAACTGTGGAAGAAATGAAATGAATGAAACATCAAATGAGTCTGGCCTGGATTTGGTGTGAACGGCAAGCCAAAATACGGAATCGGGAGAAATGTAGAAGTGAAATTGCAGATTAAGGAAGAAGACTATACCCTGTGAGGGGAGAGAAAAGGGGAAAAGAGTAGAGTGGAAAATTAATGCTTTTTGATAATAGAAATATTAGGAAGAAAGGAATACGACATTTCTGGACAAATATGATATGGGAAAAACAAGGCTTAATTCAACCTTTGCTCATTGTTCTTTGAAATTGTTTTGTTCCTTTATAACAATGCGTTCTTATGATTTGCCTATCTAGAAAAGTTCCAGTCTGTATTTTTTCTCTATTCAGCTTATTGTGAGTTGTCTAAACAAACCTCTGTTTATATTTTCACTTTTTATAGTCGTAGAAATAAAGCTAGATTTTCATGCCCGCTTCTTTCTATTTTTTTTTCTCATTCTCTACCTCTACCGAGGTCTCTTTCTACTACGTTTAGACAATTTTTGTATCGATTGCCCACTTCGATTTATATTTGCTTGTCTGTCCTGTGGTTTCTCTAGCAACAAGTACAAGTTTCTCCTCAGTCTATCACTTTCGTGTCCGTCTCTATCTTTCTCTTTGGTTGACTGGACATGGAGGATGAAATTAGAATAATAGAAACAGTTCATAGAAAGAGCTTTCAAAAATATCTAAGATAAATAGGAAATTCGAAATTCTGCCTGAAACATGCAGACTCCTTTGGCGGTTGAGCGACCTGCTCAAGACATTTTGTTTTTCAAGTTTATAGATCCCAGTGCAAAGTTTACAAGAAACTAAAAACTAATCGAATCCGCAGTTAGAAGCTCTTCGTATCAGGTCAAACATTTGAGGCCATATCAACATGAACTATTATTCAATAGGTTTTTAATAAATTAATCTTAAAAGAGTTCTTCCAACGTCAATATTTCATTTTATCCTTGGCCTATTCTTTCTTGTTAGTTTAAACTAGAAAGTCTTTGAAAATTCCATTCAAAGTTCCCTATATATTTTAGATTAGTCATTTTTTTTCTTTCATTAAATTGTAATCTAATTTAAAAAAATCATACTTTCTAAAATGAAATTTTAACCATAATAATCATATTTCCATTGCATTCAAATAATATGAATAGAATTTGGGAGAAACTTTTGTTATCTTTCTTTATCACTAAGACCGGAAATTATTTTTGCATTATCTAAAATGCGGTCGCTTATTATAAAATTCGTTATATTAATAGGCAAAGTTAGAACGCACTTCCAGCTAAATAGACAGAAGGCTATCCAATCACAGCCCCAAGGAAATCGAGATAGGACATTTTACTAAACACAAAAAGAAAACCAACGAGAGTAGCTCCCGCTGGAAGTTTGTAAGGAAAGATGGGGAAAGAAGATGCCGAAGATAGAGGAAGTGAACATGTGCGTGAGAAAAATTTCCTAATATCACTTGGGGATGTTGGAGCCTGGAAGGTATGCTATCCCCCAGATAACGGGAAAGAACAAGGACGATAATGTGATTTGAAGAAGATCATTTGGACCAATTTACCAAGTAATCAGGAAAGTCGTTTTTGAATGCGTTTAGAGTTAACGAAATATAATCATATGTTTGTTTGTTATTCTAGCTAAATAAAAAGCAACTCTTTTAAAATAGGTATTAAATAATAATAACTGACACTTTTAGCAAAACATTCCCATCTGGAAACAAGTCTGAATTCACAGTTAACAAAAAAGTGATTCTTTAGTAAAGAAAACCTTTGGAATTTTGTCTCAATAACTTCATTGGTTCAAACTGTTTTCATTCTGGTAAATTGTTCAAACCAACACACAATTCCAAATCAAGAAACACAAAGCTTTATCTTCGGGTGACAGCTCTTGAATCTTCCAAATCTCTGCTCTATAACGCTGTCTAATTTACTAGATCTGCTCTGAATGGCTGGTCATGGCATGTTAATTTTCTTGGAGATGATTGTTGTTTGGGGGTGGCGCCTCTTAAAATGCAACTTTTCAGGATTCATTATAGAGAATACTTTGGTCTTCTTGATGATATCCAATGGGTATCCATCAGCATAAACACTATGTTTCTCATTTCACCTTAGCATTGTTGTCTTGAAAAAATTGTTAGGGCGAGCAATCTCAATTATTGCACTTAAAATTGCCATTCATGGAGGCAAAAAATAAATTAAAAGAATTAAACAAACCAAAACTTAACAACCGTCAATCTACTATCTAAACATAATTTTTAACCTTTAAACTTAACAAATTCTATGTATCAGAAGCAGCTATAGAGCAAATGAAAAGTGGATGTATATAAGGAGAAAGAAATAAGGTTTAGTCCTAAAAAATCACACAGAGGAATTTTTAGCTAAAATAAAAGAAGAGAAGATAAAATTATAAACGAAATATAAACAACGTGTGAAAATCAATGTTGCAGGTAGAGGAGAGAAACAAAGAAAGAAAATCTCCCAAGCAACTTCTTGAGATCCGCCCATTAATGAAACTTACAAGATGGCAGATTGATGACGGTTTTGATTGGCGGATTCAAGGTTGAGTTTCGTCTCAAAACCCCTTTGCCCTCTGCTGTTATGTTTTAAAGGAAAAACTTAATTAGGGGAAATTACGGCCAATTTCTTGAGGGATTGACCCACGTAATCAAAGAAACAAACGGGCTCCATAAAACAAGAGAAAAGACATGCACCGAAAAGGAGAAAAGGAATAAAAGGAAGAATGAATGTATGTATATTATATACATAAAATGATTGATAATTTCAAGAAGTTGCATACGAACAATACTTCAATTTTGCAACAATACTAATGGTAAATATCTTTTGCTAAAATTGTTAAGTACCAAAACTTTAACTACTCCATTTAAACTGATCCATATTATTGCAGTTTGCTACTGCTTTAGAAGGTGCTTTCATCGTCACATTACCCTATGCTTAAGGTGCCTAATAGACTATTGTAGAACCACAGCAACCTTAAAGGCCACCCGTGATTATGAATTTTTTTCCTATTATGGGTAAAGGTCTTCCTCCTATCATTAAGCTCTAAACCTGAAAATTCTTTAACACTTCTATCAGTTATCTGCTCACTCTACAGGCGTTTCTAGCGAGAAGAGACCGGGTTTTCTCGTACAGTTCCGACAGTTTCTACTTCTAATTAATATGATCAGGTTTGTAGCCGGCCTCACAACTTTACCAAGTGATTGAATTCTTTGCAAAGCATCCGAGAGCAGAACTGTAACACATATACCATTGAAGTCTGAGCAATGAGTTATAAATTTTTAATCTATATTACATGTTTTTGAAATTAAATTGCCTTATCATGTATCTTACGAGACATTAGTCTTTCTTCTCAGTCTTCCACGTATTAGTTAAAGAAATTTAAGTCTTTGCTAATCAGCAACCCCATATCATACGCCAGCTTGGTCGATTTTAATTTTGGCCTTTCAACGTGAAACCTTAATTCAAGAGTCGCATGCACGATGTGAATTACCTGGCACTTATCTAAAGTTTAGGAATCTGATACATATCCTAGCCCTAGCTTACTCAATGGTCATGGGGAGGCATTCTTTCCAATTACTCTGCCTACGCTACCCTCGAACCAAGTTCACTATCATTATCAAGTCTCGCGATTCTGCTCATCACATCTGCATCAGGGTTGTCGAATTAGAGGACGAATAAACAAGGTATGCTGACCAAAGCCACGTGCTCTCACTTATTCTGATTTATGACCTTACGGCCATCAAAACTTCAATAGTTCCTGGACTAACTTTGGTAAAACCTTGGCAATTATATCATTCAAAAGAGAATATGAATAAACAGAAGGGTTTTAAATTTCGTTAGAATCGGCTGAATAGTTATGATGTTATTGCCAAATAATTCCCGGGCTAAACTTGGGAGGTTCCTTAGCAATTATTATATCATTTGAAATGGAATGTAAAATAACATAAGGAAAACGGTGACCGATCGTCTGACATAGTGAGATATAGAGTGATACGCTACTAAAAATGCCCGATCGATGAGTCCAGCGAAATGTCGCTAGTTACGGATAATTCGCCAATAGCTTGGTAACCACAACAAATTCAATTATCTCTCCCCCTCACTGAGAACCAATTCTTTATATATGTTAGCACTGTGCCATAAATTACGAGCACGGGCATTTTCACCCTAAGTTTCGTGTAAGGTACATTATCCAAACCCTTTACAAAAGCCACTAAACTATGTCCACTACAATGGAATGGTAGTACTTATCCATTATCTCATCAAGGAAAATGAACGGCTTTGTCAGACACCATGGCTTTCGACGAAATCCACAATCGGATTCTCGGTGTTTTAAATCCTTTAAATAATTATCGACACTTAAATTTCTTCCTAATAGAAAATTAAAAATAATAATGAAATCTGAAAAGGTACCTGAACCTAAATTCGCCCATTTCGATACTATGAAGGGTAGACTGGTACCATTTTACCAGCGATTTGCTTGCACGTGCCTATTTTAACTTAAATTAAAAAAATCAAGTGGCACCATGGTATGATACTCGCCTCAGCATGGGCTCTGATCCGATAACTAAGACGATTAATTGTGGCTTAATTTATCTCCTGTTAGGGAGCGCCGTGGGCCCAAGTCTAAATTATTTTATTATACTCATTCTAATTACGTTCCGTCGCTCTGTAGATTTAGAGAGACAGAGATTTTGCTGTCCTCGTCTTATCCCACATTCCATTGTTCTTTCAAAAAGTTTGTTTAATAAATCTATTCTGTAATTCCACTTCCGTTGCCTTGAGATAAAATTAATCGCATAAAATCACTTAAGACACGAAGCCACGCATCTAACGCGTTAAGAATAATAGGTGTAGCGAACGGTAGGTGATCATATATTATTAATACAAATTTTTATTTATTTTGCGTTGTAAATATTAAATCGGAGCTCATAGGAATACTCAGAGGGTACATGGTGGTGCAATGTAAGTTCTGAATACGAATAGATAATACACAAGTATTCATGAAGCCGTTTAAACAGCGGAAGGTGTCGGTCAGAAAGGAATAAAGGAACGATAAAGTATATATAGTGGAATCACTATATATACTACCATTTATATATAAAGTATATTAAGCTGTTCTTCCTTTACTTGTTTAAATTCGATCCTCCTTGAAGGTTAGTTATTAATAGTTCCTTCAGCTTAGGGTTCAAAGTATTCTTCGCCTTGGCGTAAATTAAAACAGATATTACTCTAAGTCGAACCGAAACATTGAGAATCAAGTCGTAAATTTTGCGTGAGCAATCTCAAGGAAGTATAAGCAAAATATGGAGTTGCACGATATGGTCAGTCACTCTATCTCTCTGTAATTGACTTGACTTGACTTTGGTGTATAGAAAGAACAGAGAGGGACCGCTGTAATACGGCAGTCAGGTAGTCAGAGAGGAGCGTTGCGGAAAATAATTAAGAAAGGGACAGCGAGAGTAGATAGGTCGGTGGCTATACACCGAAGCGAGGTGTTGTTATGAGGGTGTAGGTTATGTGGTATTGACTGGGCGAGGGTTGGGGGCAAGTCAGGAGGGGAAGGCTGACAGCTCACCTAGAAACGCGTTATTCACGATGCCTATTGGTTTATGCGAAGAACGGTACGGGCAGCAGGTGTTCGTGGGCCCGCGGGATATCGCGGCGCCATCGGTTTATGCAAAGAACGGTACGGGCGGCAGGTGTTCGAGGGCCCGCGGGATATCGCGGCGCCATCGCGTACCTTCTCACGTGTAGCGAGGTCTAAAGTGCGTCTGTGGTGAGTTTACCGAGTTGTTTTGTAAGTCTGGTGTGAGCGTAAGTGTCGAGTGGAGTTAGTTTGTTGTTGTTGTGTAGTGCGTCCATTCTCGAGTACAGCGGCAAACGGCAAGCGCGCTTCAGAGCAGAGTTCTGAATGCGCTGAGCCTTTGGCTTCCAGGTGTCGCTCGCAGCTACAAGCGACAGTAGGCGTACGTGAGAATGGGACGCACGAGTGCTTTATATAAGTGTAGTTTTAGTTTTTTACTCGCTGTGTAGAACCTACCCAGTGATGTGTTTGTGCGTGAGGCTCTTGCTTGTATTATATTTTGGTGTAAGTTGAACCTGAGGGATTTGTCGAATGTTACCCCCAGGATTTTGGTGCACTGTGTGTATGCGAGCCTTGTTGGGTTTTGGTGGATCATGTCTGGTGTGTGTGAGTAGATTTGTAGGTTGTGCATGAAGTGATCTCTAGCGCCGTAGAGTGTCATCTGTGTCTTCTGAGGATTCGTGGCAATCAGCCATTTATCCTCGTAATCTGTCTTCTCATCAAGTATTCTTTGTGCGTGGAGCGCGATTTCTTCGGGGGCGCGGCCGCTGACGAGAATAGTCTCGTCGTCGGCGTAGGCCACTATGTATGTGTGGACACAGTTTTCGGGTGGGCGTGGGGTGTCATTTGTAAACATAATGTAGAGTGTGGGTGCCAGAACGCTTCCTTGGGGAACACCTGAGCGTGGTGTGAAGGGTCTTGAAAGGGTGTTGTTGTATCTGATGTGGCAGCGCCGTCCAGTGAGGTAGTGTGAGAGGAGCCTTCTGGTGCAGAGAGGTAACTCCGTGTTGTTGGTGAGTTTCCAACGGAGTCCCTCATGCCACACATTGTCAAAGGCTTTCTCCACGTCCTTACTAACGGAGAGAGTCTTTTGGTGTATCTGTCGTTTCTTCTGTATTCTGTCATGTACGATGGTCACGGCCGCCTGAGTGGACCTGCCTCTCCTGAACCCGTATTGATGGGGAGAGAACCAGTCCCTCTCTTCCAGGAACTCCCGTAGGCGGCAGTTGACCATTCGTTCGAGTATTTTGCCTAGGTGCTCTAATAGAGCAATAGGCCTGTAATTGTTTGGATGTTTTGGGTCTTTGTGTTGTTTATGAAGGAGTATATTGTGAGAGACTGAATATTTTGGGGAAGTGGCCTGAGGCTAGTGAGGCGTTGAATAGATGTGTGAGTGTGGGGTTTATGTCTGCGGGGAGGTTATGTATGAGTGTGGCTGGTAGACCGGAGGGGCCGGGGGCGCGTTTTGGTGTCGATTTTATGTAGTGTTTTGTTTCCTCGACGGTGATTGGAGTGGTAAGTGTGGACGAATAGTCGAGCACCTCCATACGTATCAGGGCTGTTATTCTCCAGCTATCGGTATATATATACTTCACCGAACCACTGGGGGTAGGGGAAAGGGGGAGGGGGTGAGGGCTTATGTTTTAGGCCTCTCTCCTATAGCGACACTTTTCAGAGCGTCTTCACTTAGCCCTAAAAGCATCTCCTGGCTTTCGTCGCATCTCCTATAATTTCGTCTATTATGCGAAACTCGATCTAAAATCTCAGGGGAAACAGTGAGCCTGTTTAAACGTTGTTATTACACCTGCTATCTTTCCCTTCGTATTGTTTATGCACGCTAGGACAGAAATCTGTTGATTCGTACTTCTCGGAGTTGAATGTTGCGTCTGGGGGCCAGCGGGTCGAGGGGGGGAGAGGAGGGAAGGGGTTAAAGTATCGCCCTACGCCGCATAGTATCTGGACGCTGATGTAATCGACCTGGGCATCTGTTTTTATAGTGGGATATCAATTTCCCCACAGAGTCTAAAAATGAAATTACACAATATAAACTGGCGAGGATGACATTTGCCAGCATTATACCGGTAAAATTGATTAAGTAAAGGGATAATGAAGGAAACAGGAGCACAGGGGGAAAATAATAAGTATTCGCAAGCTAAGATAATGAATACTAGCGTGTAATGCGAGATTATATTTAACAGTGTGTAGTGCCTTTCACTACACAATTCCCTAACAACCTTTGTTTGTGTGGCATCTGTAAACACTGGCTCAGCCAGCTTCAGTCCTTTAGTATCAGCTTATTGTATTTTTCCAACTCAAAATGGATCAATTCTGTAAGGTGTCATTGACTACTCTGAAAATAGGCTTCGAGAATGATCCCCAAATTAAAGATAATGAGTCTAAAGATGAAATTACACAATATAGATTAGCGAGGATGACTTTTGCCGGCATTATACCGGGAAGAATGATTGCGTAAAGGGATAATGAAGGAAACAGGAACACAGAGAGAAAATAATAGGTATTTGCAAGTTAAGATAAAGAATACTAGCGTGTAATGCGAGATTATATTCAATAGTATTAATTGTATCCTACGGATAAGATGAGTGCAGTCTTTAAAAATAATAATAATAAAAAAGAGAGATAAAGAGTAAAGGAGAGTGGAGAAGATTATAAGAAATGGTGTAGAGCATAGTGGGAATATGAGGAAAAGGTTAGTGGATAAAGAGATAAGAAAAAGGGGGGGGGAATGGACAGTGATGGTAAATGTGATTATAGTGGAGATCTAATAAAGAGTACTGTAGTTAAGAGTGCGATAATAATAAGGATTCTTTAGTACAAATTGACTCAAGAGTGTGCATCCGATGGTTACCGTGAGAACCGTACCTGGATTCGCCCTAACCCCCATCGCCTTGCTCCAGTGCACCTGGTAGATTGAAATGTGAGTGAACCTACCTGTTATTCAGATATCTATTCAAGCCAATTCTCACCTATATTTTGTGCCAGTTGGTAATTTTGCAGGCTAGTCTTCGACCAGATTTCTTTTCCTCATCCTAACTATGCGGCTGTCGTTAGGTTTGGCCCTTAGTCTTATCTCTGATGGGAGGGAGGTAGAATTGGGGGGAGGGGGATTTCACATGACTGCTTTATCCACTCTCTTTTCCATCCTACTGTCCCATCTTTCTTTACTATTACTATCCCCTGCAAGGGTATGCTATTAGGGGCAGGATGGAATTTATGCTGCAGCCGACATCTCGACGACTAACTGCCGCCCAAGTCTCAACACCGGAAGATGCGTTCCATACAGCCCCAATGCCTGTAAGATCATCTACAGTATATCTTTGACACATTTCCACTTCTTTGATCCATCAATACTTCATGTTAGCAGATCGCTCCTGACAAACATTCTACGGGAGATGCTCTCGTTAGTTTTCGCTTTGACTTTAGGAAAAATAGTGCAAAATGAGTTTAAAGCGAATAAATACTGTGTTGTAGAGAAAATTATAAACTCTTACTAAACTGCCTTAAGAGTAAATTTAGTGTTAGTTTGGCTTTGCATCTATTTCTGGCTTAAATCTAATTAATGTTTTTTTTATAACAAGCCGTTGTTAATTACGAGTGCTTGTCCCGCTATTAACCAGTTGGCTAGTCAGCGTTTGGAAAGGATGTGTTTTATATTTGGTCTGTTAGTGTGGAGTTGTCTGTGATGGCTTCCGAAGCATTCCTTATCCATAACACCATACTTTAAGAACCGGATTTTTTACAGTTAGAATTTTAATAGACCAGACAATGGCTTCGCCACTCCCCCTACGTGGTGAGCTTGCGTGTTGCTATTAAGAGTAAAATTTAAAATCTAAAAAAAAGCAGCCATGGTTAAATTTTTATAGATTTTCTGAACTTCGCCAATTATAATCAATAACTATAATTTAAGAACGGGATTTTGGGGGAGTATTTGAATAATAACTTCATCTTAGTTTGGTTATAACTTAAGTATATTTTAAATTTTTATCAAGGTAATTCTAAGAATTTGTTTAGAGTTTGAAAAAACAAAATAGTTTAATTCAGAAAAAATAAATATGATTATCAAATGCTTCATAATGTTTTAAAAGAAAATTAATTACAATTGGTGAAGTTAAAAAAATTTAGTAAAATTTAAGCAAGGCTGCTTTTTTATTTTATCTATAACTATATTTTAGCAACGTGATATTTTGAAAGGCGGGAAATTTATTTCTGAACTTTACCATTTTGTTTTTTGATATTATAAAAGAATTGTTAGAAATAACTCTCATAAAAAAATATAAGTCATAACCAAACTAAGATGAAATTATTATTCAAATACTGAAAAAATCCCCTTGTTAAATTTTCTGTTAGTTCGGTTATTACTTAGGTATATTTTAAGTTTTGATTCGACTTATTTCAAAGAGTTCTCTTACAGTTCGAAAAAAAAAAGTGGCGAAGTTCAGAATAAATAAATATGATTATCGAATGTTTTGATTTTTTTTTAAACAAAAAGAATTACAATGTGTGAAGTTAAGAAAATTTCTAAATATTTAACCATGGCTGCTTTTATATTTTATTTTTTAATATATTCGAAAGTTTTATCGGTTATTTCTAAAATAGATTTTTAATTTAATCTTTATCAGGAGGAAATAACTACTGGCACCTAAAAATGAGTAGAGTAAAATGAAGACTGAAGAAGCCGCCTTTTTGCCTCTAACAATATATTTTAAGAACGAGAGTTTGTGATGGATTGAGGAATAATAATATTTTTTCTCTTAGTTTGTAAGTACAAATTGACCAAAGGAAAATGGTTAAGTTGAGAAAAAATAAATATGATTATCGAATTTTTGGAATCTTTTAAAGCAAAACGAATTACGAATGGTGAAGTTCAGAAATTTTATTAAGATTAAGATATGGCTGTTTATATATTTCCGTATTTCAAAAGATTTCAAATTTTTTTTTTACTTTAGGCCTAGAAAATAAGGATGTATCCGAAAAAAGAGAACGAGAGTAAATTATTAGGACGAAAGAGATGGTTTTTCGTATATTAAATGCTTTTATTCAAGTTATTTCTAAGCGTTCATTTATAGATCGAAAAATTAGAGCACACGGCTGATTTGGGGGAAATTCAAAGCTTTTATTAAAGGTTTTGATAAAAGTTGATTTAGAGTTGGAAAAAACAGACTTTAGGGCTGTTTTTTTCCTAGATTTGAAGCTTTTATCCAAGTAATTAGTGAGAAGCACCATTTTTCTTTGCCTTATACTTTTACTCACTAAATCTAAGAATAAAAATTATATAAATCATGTTCATAGAATGAGTTAAAATTTATGCATAGCTATTTTGGGGGTTGAATTTTTACTATATAAAAGAAAATTTAAGTAAAAAAAACGAGGTGAGGATTGTTTTTTACAGTTTAGAAAAAGAATTCCGTTAAAAAAATTAGGTCAAGAAAATAAGTATGGATATGAAAAAATTAGATCAAGAGAAAATTTTATACAATACGTAATGGAAATATTTAAATCTTTATTAGACCTAAGGTCTGCCGGCGAAGCGCAAGCTCCTCCTGTAATCAGGAGTAGTGAAGCTGCTCATCTTGTTTCTCTATATTTTAAAGAGTAGTTTGCGCGTTCATTCGAGTGGGGATCTTCCTGAGTCTGCTGTGTGAAGTTGATGGGTAAAGTGTTGATGGAATAATTAGGTCGGTATCCGTGTTGATTAGGTGAAAACAGGATGTTGTTTTCACAAGTATTAGCTGCTCCACCATATTTCTTTGGGTGAAAAGCAGCGCTATTGGTATGTAGGAAGCATCATATTTCGGATTCGTCTAAGTTTTGAGAATATGTATTGTTTTTCAACGTTACAGTTTGTACATTGGTATCCAATAATGCTAGTATGAAAAGTTGGTAACGTGTGAAGATGTTCTTTTGCCATTCGGGCATTAGCTGTTGATTTGGGATTTGTTCTAACCCTCTGGTGGTGCTAGATATATTCAGCTATTTGATTAGTGTCAATGCGTCGTCGTTTGTTGCTAGTGTTGGCTTGTTTAGGGCAGTGTAATTTCAATGAGTGTATGTGCCAGGATTTTGCCGTTAGCCCGTCCACAACCCTGTCCACAAATTCCCAGTAGTCACCAGCTTTCCCTGTTGCTTAGGTAATGGAGCTCCAAGGCAACTTCATTTTCCCTAACATTCCCGTCCCGAGTTAACTACTTGCCAGTTTTAGCTAATATTCAGCGAGGTGCCCCTAAATCTTTTACTTCTAAAAGTGAAACTAAATCTCTAATATCTTATGAATTTTCTTGTCTTTTTTTCTTTGAAATTTTCAACAATAGACAAAGTATTAATATCGTCCACCATCACTTTTGTTCAAACGGGTCCTTCGCTATACCTAAAAATATTATTATTGTTATTACTATCATGTATTTTATAAATATTGGCTCCAGTTGGTGAAAAGTCCTTTTTGAAGTTCGCAAAGATTTATTTAGTCTGGTTCTTGATAAAAAAACAATTTATTTAACAATTTATTTTACATTAATTCCCACGGATGACGTCTTCATATGTGTGTATATATATATATATATATATATATTTACGAAATGTGGAAGAAGAAAATATAAAATTTAAAAAAATTATAGGTTTAGTTTAGCTAGTGTTAATAAATGTTCAAAGGTTTAAAGAGTCGAAATAGGTTAATAAATATTTTAGGATTGTCAAAAATATAAAGTGGATAGAAAGAGGAGAGGAACAATAAACGATCATGATATCTATGCAGAAAATTAGAACAATTGTGTTATAAGTGGGAAGCAGCCAAAAGAGTTGGTGGATAAGAATGACATAGATGTAAATAAAATTTGTAAGCAACGTCAATTTTGAAGAGTTAGAAGACATTCAATTATGGCGCAATTCATTTGATTTTTATTCATTAATGTTCTAATTGATTTAATCAGTATGAATCCGTCTCTTATTTGTGTCTGTTTTTAGGTAACTTTGTAGAGTTTTTATATATCCTGTGGTGGTGTACATATTGGAGGTGCTGATGTCATCCTTGTGAATTACGAAACGTCAATACACAGTGGATAAATTTATATTAAAAAGGTCGTGTATGTTTTTATCAAGAATTTTAATAACTAAAATTAATGAGACATATATTGACATCGTCACATACATATACAGACAAAATTGTCCTTTAGGTTACAATAATTCTGTAGGAAACAAGGAAAAAGGGAGATAGAGTAATTAAGCGATGTGGGAATAAAGTGTTCAGGAGATTAACTAGCAGCTCAGGCTCTACAGGCATTGAATTGCATGCGAGTTGAAACCATTTGCTTCTACTTTTCATTTAACTCGGAATCCAACGAGAGTAGTGGATGCTCGTAGTGAATATGGAAAACGTTGCATGAATAATCATGGAGCATTTTCGGCATAGACCTGAAAATGCTCTTTGATTGCCTTGTCCTTTTGTATCCAAAATTGAACAGGGTATCTAAATGAAGTTTAACAAGAACATCTTAGATGAAAAGATTAATATATATTGCAAGAAGAATCTCTACTTCTTGTCGCTTGGTGAACTGCTTTACTTGGCATCCATTGAACACTAAGCTTCTTGCCCAAACTTACAGCCCATCCGCAGTTAATCTTCATTCGTCTAGAATAAAACTTTGCAAAATAAGTTTTCTTGCAATGCTGGGCCATCAAGAGACGTTGTTTAGGAGTTATTTGGTTAGTTGCGTTTTTTGTCTTATTACTAAATGTAGAAATTTATTGAGAGCTTTACACTTTGTCACTATTTAGATATAAGATTTCCTGAGGCTCAAAAATGGCCTTGCTTACAGAAAGAGAAGTTTGACTGATTAATTTTATGATTTGAGAAAGATATCTAGGGTTATGAGCAAGGAATTCTGGTTTAATCTATTTCATTTTAATTTGAAGGCTATTTATTCCTTATATTTTTCTTGACAGTGTTATAATTACGTTTACATTCTTTTCAATTTGCAGATAAGACTATTCTAAACTCCTCTACGTATTATTCTTCCCTTACTATAAAGGTTCCTGTTTCTTAGTCATTTTGTAGGAAATTGTTTCTTACCAATAATGTCTGGATCGTTGTTGTAATCGAATTTAAGAAAATTTAAGTAAATATATAAATCTGAGATAAATGTTTTATCTACGAAATGTTTTTCTATGTAGGGCTCGTTCTATAAGATAGGTAGGCCTCTGGCACAAAATTGCAGGATTTAATAAGCCCAACGAGGAACTAAATAAATAGACGCTCGATGGATTTATCAAATCCTAAAAATTGCTGTGTGTAAATTAAATAAATTATAAGCCAATCCTAATAAATGAAACTATATATATGTTAAACTGTACAAATAGATATCAAGCAAGCGGTCATTAGAGTCACGCGGAAACCCATGAACATACAAAGATATCAAAGGTGACCAGCTGGATAAATACAGGATCGCATACTAACAAACATACGCGTGTTGAAATATTTATCAGCAGCTGAACTAATATAGGCTCTGGCAAGAGAAATTTAACAGAGATCTGCAAAGGTGATTCCCCAAATAAAGCTAAATCTATGGAAAATATGTGGGCACAACAGGTACACAGAGCTGTCGGAAACTCCACCCAAGGGGTGGAAAAACGAACAAACTAGACGACTTGGTCCTCATTAACTCAATTCATTCCCTTAGTAACGTCACGGAATCCTGCTGCCTTTAGACTCAATACTTCGCGTAAAACAGAAAGCCTACACATTGACTGCAAAGAACTCGAGACGTTTACGCTTGCCCCTTTAGTAGGCTAATTCAAGAAGAAAGCTAAAATTTCCTTGCCGCATCCTTTCAAAGTCCTTTACTTACCTCAATTACATAGATACCGTTGGTAAGCTCAGCCTAACGCATAACCTTCGTGATAAGGAGTCAGAACAAATTCGACAGAGTGGTAAGTAGGCCCACTGCCTAAAGTCCTCGTCAGCCGTCGATCGCAATAGCAACGAGGACTCTTCAATACATGTCCTTATAATTACCGAGCACGCACCCACAAACCAGTAACCTATACCACATCATAAACACGTAACACCCACCGGTAATATTAACCATCCCCTATAACTATATTCTTAAACGTATCTGAATCTTTTCCTGGAAAGTGATAAATAGCTAAAACGTATTGAATATAACATCTATTCATACTATATATTTATACAGTCATAGGTAAATCTTTAAGACTACTATATTTTTCCTATAAAAAACCAAAGGACCTTGCACTTCACAGACAGACATTCAGTCTGTGGTCTCCGGCCTATCTGGTCCTAGCAACGAGGTTTTAGTCTATCTCCTAATAATTTAATATTAGTCTATTTTTTTAAGATCCATGCTTATTTTCTATGCCTATAGGAAAGAAAAAAAATTATGGAAATTCTTTTGAAATCCAAGAAAAATCCTCAGAACTCTTTTTTTCATTTAAATTTGGTTTTATAAACAAAAAATACAAAAAAACAGCAATGGCATAATTTTAATGCATTTTCTGAACTTGATTTGTAAACAATGTCTTTTTATTCCCAAATTTTTTATAATCATGTTTATTTTACTGGACTTTTATTATTATTAAGGTCATCCTTGATAAAACTTAAATATACGGAAAACAAGCCTTAATTTTAATAATTTGGGAAAATCTCTTTCTTTTCCAATCCTTCTTCTTTTAAAGATAATGTCCCCCTTGATCAAAGAGATTTTATTTTTTTAAATTCAAGTTTTTCCAAAAAATTGCTTTCCTAAAATATAGTGGTTGGTTTAATAGATCTATTCGAACGCTGGATTTTGTTTTAATATGTTTATATCACATTTTGAATGTAAAATGAAAAAAATAGAGTCCACAACAACTTTTTACAGTCAAATAATGCACGCAGTTAATATTTACAATGAGGTCCCTTATTCTTCAAGACAGCTTCAATTCGTTTTAGCATGCTGGGGACCAAATTTGGGATGATATCGTGGCTGATATTGTTCTATTTTCTTTAATAAGAACAAATTCTTTATTGGCTTTAAATTTGGCGAATTCCCGGAGCAAGATCACAAATGTACGATGTTATTTTCAGCCAAGAACTTTGTTTTTACTTAGGCTTTGTTACGAGATACGCCGTTATGGGGGCGGAAATAGTTACCATCCCCAACTTGTTTTTGAAAAGTTTGGAAAAGGTGCTTGAAGAACTACTTTTTCTTACTAGTTTGGGTTCATTGCATTGTTCTTTGGCGAAGCTTTTAGTTATCAATTTCCCTTGGATGAGAAGTAGCCCCAGACATGGAGAGTGTTCGGATGCTTCAAAGTGGATACGGCACAGGACTCCTGAAAGAGCTCGCTTTTTCTCTTCTTAACGAAATATTTTCCAGATGCTCCAAACAAATGGAAGAGAAAATTTATCCGATAATATCATTTTGCCCCAGTCTTCAACAGTCAATTAATAATTCCTACAAAATAGTACTCTATCTATAAGGTTCTCCTAGGTGAAATAGAGCCTTGGAACTTTGTCGAAAAGACTCCACCTTACTATGCGCGCTTAAGCGTTCACACCTGCTTCATTAATATTAAGGTCATATTTAGCTCTGCAAAAAATCGGAAACTTGAGCTAGGAAGTTAAGAGAAGGCTTTCTAGAGCGGCGAAACCGGTCTCCTTAAAGTCATTAATGATCCTAAAGATGGTGCTACTTGATGTTCTGATTGCATTGGTGTTGTTCATAAATTCTGGTTGCGGTGGATAATTTGTCGTCTTTGGCAACTCTCAAATTGGCTCTTTGTTCTCTCTTCTCCATATTTAAGTAGATTTAGTTGTGCATCATCTCTGAGTGAAGCAATACTAGGGTTGAATTCAATTCTCCCCCAAATTGAAAAATGTCTAGGTGTGCTCCAGGAAATTTACGCCGGGATCTCCAATGCGAATCTCTCAGAGTGCTTTCTTTTCAATCTGAGGAAGGTGGAGAAGAGCTCTCTTTCTTCCTCGCTCTCTTTCTAGATTTCTCCTATAATGTTTCGCGTGATACCCCCCTCCCCCGCCCGTTTCTATTTAAGCTTTAAATTTGATGGAAAAACATATGCCCTTAAGCCCTTAGAACATTCTCACTTACTGCGTCATTTGAGATTACCTTACTCACTTGTTCCTTATTCTCTCTTACTTTTCATACCCACCTTTCTTCTGAATTAGGCCATTTGTATTCCTCATACTGTTGATTTGTGCTTCTACTTCCATGGCTACACAAAATTTCAGTCTTATAGACAAATATTGAACTATCCTATTTTCATACGACCTTATAGCACGCTAAGTATTCAAACCAATGATTTAACTAACGTGTTAATGGGCATTAGATAACGAGTTAACTATCAGTCTGTTGGCCTATGCCACTTTTATAACATTCCTAGCCTTTATAAGTCAGTCTGCTACATTCTTGATCTAATTATTTAGGGTAGATTCTAGATTCTTTAAACCCCTTCAGCTCAACCTATGTATCATGGTTTCAAATATAACATAATAGCATACCCTGCATTAATATATGTTCCATCTTCAACCCAACGCTGTTTAACACTTGAATCGACATTTAAAAATAACTGTAACACTGGAAAACCAACACAAGGCTATCAGCAAACACTAATATAGAATACACCTTTTTTTACTATTCCTCATCAATCACGCGCTCCTGACCTCAGTCTGACTCAATAGTCCGCCCTTATTCTGAAACACCGAAGAAAACAAAATCTGCTGACCAAAGTGTCGCGTGCCCTCACTTATTCCGGGAGTAACCATAGGAGGACCTTTGTATAGTCAGATACCTTAGCATAGCATAGTAAAGAACAGCCCAGCATAGCATAGCGTAGTATTGTTTAGCATAGTATAGCGTAAAAACGCCTAGCCTAAACTTGCCTGGTATAGCCTAGCATAGTATAACGTACTATGTATTAGCCTGGTAGAGCTAAGCCTACCTAAACATAGGATAGTCTTGACTAAAATAGAATAGCCTAGCTGTGCCGTGCCTAACCTAGCCTAGCTCAGTATAATCTAGCTAGCCTAGTATAACCTAGCATAGTATAGCCTACTTTATACTACCTTAGCTTAGTATAGCCTAGCCTATCGTATCCTAGTATAGCCTAGCTTAGCTTAGTATACCCTAGTCTAACCTAGCATATTATAGTTTTACCTCGCAGAGCCTAGCCTAGTATAGCCTTGCCTAGCGCAGCATGGCCTAGTGTAGCTTAGCTTACTATAGCCTAGCCTAGCCTAACCAGGTATGGCTTAGCATTGCATGCCAAAGCCTAGCCTAGCGTTGCCTAGAGTAGCCTAGCCTAGTATAGTCAAGCTAGAATTGGCTACTATAGCTTAGCGAATATATACTTGTGTGATAGAACGGGTTGAGGCAGCAGCGTTAGTTTCAACTCCTATCACATATTATTTAAAACCACGATGCTCCCACGTGCATCTTCGCTTCGAAGCTTGGCGTCTTATAGCAGCCACCGGATGTCAATGTTTAAACAAGGAGGTTATCGTCATCCCCGTTCGCCCCCATACGCCGACCTCGCCAGATTGAGTTAGGCTTATGGGCAGATAAGGCATTGTTCCAAGCCTCGGCTGTGCATTCACTCGAAGTTCCCACTCCATTGTCCCCCACGCCGAGGGAGTGTCTCGACTATTTAGATGGAAACTTTACCACTAAGATCAGATTGGTTTCCAGATTTTCGTCGCGAAACATCACCACGACCCTCTCTCACTTTGTGCGCCAAGGGACCTCGACCTCGAGATTCACCATCACTTGTCCAGAAGGAGGACAATATCCCTTGAGTGCCAAGGTTCGAGCCTTTCGTGACGCCAAGTCCTCAAGGCTTCCCCCTCGTTGTTCAGAAAGAGAACAACGTTAGAACAGCCATTGTTCGTTCGAGCCCCGTTGACAAGAAACGGTTCTCACCCTTCCCCCCCGTTGTTCAGAAGAGAACAACGTAGAACAGTCATTGTTCTTTTGAGCCCTTGGCCAAGAAACGGTTCTCACCCTTCCCCCTTGTTGTTCAGAGGAGAACAACATTAGAACAGCCATTGTTCTTTTGAGCCTTCGCCAAGAAACGGTTCTCACCCTTCACCTTTGTTGTTCAGAGGAGAACAACATTAGAACAGCCATTGTTCTTGAGCCCGTAGACAAGAGACGGTTCTCACCTCTTCCCCTGTTATTCAGGAAGAGAACAACGTAGAACAGCCATTGTTCTTCAAGCCGTTCGTCGAGAAACGGTTCTCATTCCCAAGACGCTACGTCAGGATCATCTTATTTCCCCCCTCTTCGGCTGGAACTCGCCAGCGGACCTAAAATTCCTTCACGTCGCCTTCCACTGCACCACGTATAAAGTTACGTAAACCAAACGTTACCTTTGAGTATTGAACCCTTTTGTCAATTCTATCCTGTGCTTTAAATGGTTTAGCGAACCATCCCATCCCTTTAACTCTATATTTGTTTTACCTTTTTAAATCCTTCAATCCTTGGATTAGCCCGAGCCCCCACGACCCTTTCCATTCTCTGTTTATGTCAATATTTTCCGTCTTGTGTTTGTTGATAGTTATTATTAATAAAACTCGATTTTATTAATGATAGCAATATTATTATCTTTGAGCTCAGTTCCACTTCTTAAGCATATCGAAGATACATAATATCGGCCCGCCAGACATTAACGCACTCTAAAGATAATTAAAGAAGTTCCCAATACGAAAGTTATATATGGTATATCGTGGAGAGTCCATTCTACGACATATATATATATATATATATATATATATATATATATATATATATATATATATATATATATATACTATTTAAATTTGGTATCAGGTGTGTAAGGTTTAACGCTATATCTTTGCAAACACTGGTTTCAGTCGAGTAAAGCATAGTGTTATTCGTTATAATAATAGAGTATAGTAGTTCCCTTTTGTTTCAACGATTGCTATACCCTTTTGTGAAACTTAAGAAGCTGGAGTAGCTCAAGGAACTGTTATAATAATTTGTTCGCGTTTTTTTTGTGATTTTAGTCAGTGGGTTATTTAGATCGAGAAACCAAGTACGAATAGGTCAGTGCCCATATTTAGGTAGGCTAATTCTATAGAGGCATAATTCTTGTTGCAAGGAATTTTAGTTAGTTGACTATTGCACCCCCAAGTGCAAAGATGACTCAGTTCGAAATCTTTAAAGCGCAAGGAGAGTCCTTGGGACTTTCCGGAAAAGAACTAATTGAGTACCTTCAAGAGGAGCAAAGAAAAGAGCGTGAAAAAAAGAACGAGAAAGAGAAATACAACGAGAAGAACGAGAAAGAGAAATCCAACGAGAAGAAAGAGAAAGAGAAATCCAACGAGAAAGAGAAATCCAACGAGACGAAAGAGAAAGAGAGGAACGGATAAGACAAGCTGAGCTTCACCATCAGATTGAATTAGCTCGTGTTAAAGCAGAGATACAGTCTGCCAGTTCCCGTTCCGAAGCCTCCCCCCCCAATCTCTCACTAAAGCTCCCCAATTTCAAGGATGGAGAGGATTTCGGAGCATTTTTAGCCCACTTCGAAAAGATCCTCGAAATCAATAACATGGATCTGGAGACGAAGGTGTAGCCATATTACTTCCCCTGTTAAATTGTAAATTGCGCGAAATTTTTAGATCTTTACCATCTGAGTGTACAATTAACTACAGCACCTTAAAAGCTGAGTTATTGGCCGCTCATAATATGACTCCCGATTTCTACCGCCAAGAATTTCGAGGAGGTCGTATTATACCCGGACAGACGTTCCGTCAATTCGCATACATTCTTCAGAGGAATTTTAAATTTTGGTTAGAATCCTCAAATGTTGATCCGAACTACGAGTCCTGAACAGACTTCGTGTTGCGAGATCAATTTTTGGCGTCTCTCCCAACGGAGATCCGCGCGTTCTTCAAGGATCGTCGGTGCCAGACCTTTAAAGAATGTACCGAAGAAGCGGATGTCTATGCCGCAAGCCATAATTTATACCCAAAGTAGAATCGAACTTCTCACCAATCCCTCTACATACAAGGAAAGAAGGAAGGATTCGCGCCCCTTCACAGGAAAGTCGTCGAAGTTTCCGAGCCCCGTAAAACCCCAAAACTTCTTTCCCCAAAACCAACAACGGGACTCCAAACCTCCCGTTAAGATTTCTCCTCCATCTCTCTTCCCGAAGCGACCAATCATATGCTTCACCTTTGGTGTACAAAACCACATAAGCTGGAATTGCCCCCAAAATTCTAGGCTTAAAAGCAGACCAGCCCACCAAGTTCCCTAGATTAATGCAACCCCGGCTCCCCCGGTGGTGCAGACCCAAGCAGAAACTTCTACCCCTCCGTCAGGCCACCAGGTAAATTTTATTTTTGATAAAAGTTCATCGGGAACTTTGAAATTTGAGGAGGGCAGCGTGAACGGCTGTCGAGTATCGACTCTCGTCAGGGACACAGGATGTAAGTGATTCATCGTGTCCGACGAACTCCTTCCTCCAGTGGACCCTAACCACGAAAAATTTGCGGTGGTACATGACTACCTTGGGCGGGCGAACAGATTCCCCATCGTTAGATGTTACCTGCAGTGTCAATATTATGATGGCTGGGCTGAAGTTATTTCAGCACCCGTATATACAATTCTGTTCCGTACTTATAGAACAGAGCCCCCAAGTAAGTTCCGACCCTGTGTCTCAGCCGGCCCTTCCTTGAGGCCGAGCTAAGAAAGAAGCCCAGGAGCCCGTCCCCATCAGAACCCCGATACCGTCCGAATTCTCGGAGATCCTTAACCAGGACTTTGGGACGGCACAAAAAGAGTGTGAAGCACTAACACCCTTATGGGATAAGGCCCAAAACCAGGACACGGAGACTGTCCGTGGACCCCAAGAAAAAAAGAACCACCAACGCGCCCATGGAGATACCTTCGTAGAACTGGACGAAACCTCGGCGCTTGAAGAAGATTACCCCGCGGAGTCCCTTAATGTATTACAGATAGTGTGCACCGAACCTGATGCCAATTACCCTCCTCCTTCCCTACCAGGCGAGTCTTTGGAACCCTCTGACCTGGATATTGACGCGCAGATGACACCACATCAAAAGAGTCAGCTACAAGAACTATTTGAATGGAGTCACCATTTAACCACCCTATTAGCTCTTTTCGAGCCACTGCGCGAAAATGGCCTCACCATTGGCCTCCGCAAATGCCATTTTGCCCACGAAACCATAAAATATTTGGGTTTCAAAATAGGACAAAGCAAGTTAGGTCCCCAAGAGAACAAGATTAAGGCAATCGCCGACATGCCCTTCCCGATTACAAAGAAGCAATTAAGATCGTTCCTAGGACCAGCTTCTCACTATCAGCGATTTGTTCCGAATTTCGCTGCAATTTCGGCCCCCCTCAGCTCCCTTCAAAAAAATAATTCCCCCGATCGTTTACGTTGGAACGATGTCGCCTTTTCTCATTTTAATCAGCTTAAGAGTAAGCTCATTTCTGCCCCCATTTTAAAGTTGCCCAACCCGGAAAAATCCTTTGGGATTAAGACAGACGCGTCCAACGAGGGCATTGGAGGTGTACTCCTTTAATACGAGGATGACGGAACGAGTCATCCAGTTACATATGCTAGTCGTCAATTATTACCACGCGAAAAGAGATATGCCACTATAGAAAAGGAAGCTCTATCAATTATCTGGGTCATAGACAAATTCAAGATGTACTTGATAGGAAAAGAATTTCAGATAGGAACCGACCACCGTCCGTTAGCCTATATTAGGAATGTGCGACACTCCAACGGCCGCATCATGTGCTGGAGTTTACTCTTACAAGAGTATCAATTTAAAATAAATTATATAAAAGGTTCCGATAACCAGGTCGCTGACGCACTCAGTAGGAATGCGTTACCGCATAGTGTAGAGTAAGTGTATTCATAGGATTAGTATCTCCATGTAGGTATATACCGTCTTGTACGACTTGAATTAAGATTCTCTTGTAATATAATTAGTTAATGTATATGTCTGAATTTTGTAACGCTCAATGTCTATTTTTTTTTTGTATGTATATATATTTGTAACCATTAATTTTCGTATAAATTATTTTGTCCCATATGTACTATATCTATATTATTTCATTGTTCCATGCCTTTTTTTATTAAGTTGTATTAAGGTTATTTTCCCCTGTAATCTAAAGATCAAAATAATCATATGTATTGAGGTAATACGAGTTAGTTGCAGGAAGGTACGGTTTGTACAAGAAGACGAGTTCCCCACAACGGAGCTCTATCGTTGTCCCTTCTCTCTTTTTTCGAAGTGACAACTTCCCCCGGAATGAAGAAGTGTGATAAAACGGGTTGAGGCAGCAGCGTTAGTTTCAACTCCTATCACATATTATTTAAAACCACGATGCTCCCACGTGCATCTTAGCTTCGAAGCTTGGCGTCTTATCGCAGCCACCGGATGTCAATGTTTAAACAGGGAGGTTATCGTCATCCCCGTTCGTCCACATACGCCGACCTCGCCAGATTGAGTTAGGCTTATGGGCAGATAAGGCATTGTTTCAAGCCTCGGCTGTGCATTCACTCGAAGTTCCCACTTCATTGTCCCCCACACCGAGAGAGTGTCTCGACTATTTAGATGGAAACTTTACCACTAAGATCAGATTGGTTTCCAGATTTTCGTCGCGAAACATCACCACGACCCTCTCTCACTTTGTGCGCCAAGGGACCTCGACCTCGAGATTCACCATCACTTGTCCAGAAGGAGGACAATATCCCTTGAGTGCCAAGGTTCGAGCCTTTCGTGACGCCAAGTCCTCAAGGCTTCCCCCTCGTTGTTCAGAAAGAGAACAACGTTAGAACAGCCATTGTTCGTTCGAGCCCCATTGAAAAGAAACGGTTCTCACCCTTCCTCCCCGTTGTTCAGAAAAGAACAACGTAGAACAGCCATTGTTCGTTTGAGCCCTTGGCCAAGAAACGGTTCTCACCCTTCCCCCTTGTTGTTCAGAGGAGAACAACATTAGAACAGCCATTGTTCTTTTGAGCTCTTTGCCAAGAAACGGTTCCCACCCTTCACCTTTGTTGTTCAGAGGAGAACAACATTAGAACAGCCATTGTTCTTGAGCCCGTAGACAAGAGACGGTTCTCACCTCTTCCCCTGTTGTTCAGGAAGAGAACAACGTAGAACAGACATTGTTCTTCAAGCCGTTCGTCGAGAAACGGTTCTTATTCCCAAGACGCCACGTCAGGATCATCTTATTCCCCCCCCTTCGGCTGGAACTCACCAGCGGACCTAAAATTCCTTCACGTCGCCTTCCACTGCACCACGTATAAAGTTACGTAAACCAAACGTTACCTTTGAGTATTGAACCCTTTTGTCAATTCTATCCTGTGCTTTAAATGGTTTAGCGAACCATCCCATCCCTTTAACTCTATATTTGTTTTACCTTTTTAAATCCTTTAATCCTTGGATTAGCCCGAGCCCCCACGACCCTTTCCATTCTCTGTTTATGTCAATATTTTCCGTCTTGTGTTTGTTGATAGTTATTATTAATAAAACTCGATTTTATTAATGATAGCAATATTATTATCTTTGAGCTCAGTTCCACTTCTTAAGCATATCGAAGATACATAATATCGGCCCGCCAGACATTAACGCACTCTAAAGATAATTAAAGAAGTTCCCACTACGAATAGTTATATATGGTATATCGTCGAGAGTCCATTCTACGACACCTTGTATACGATAGCCTAGCCTAGCATAACATACTATAGGCTAGCTTGGTATAGCCTATCCTAACATAACCACACCTAACATAATATAGCTAAGCGTATCATAATATTTCCTAGCCTATTATATCCTAGACTAGAATAGCAAACTATACCCTACACTAGAATAACCTTGCATAGCTTACCCTATTATAGCCTTGGTTAGCTAGCCTATCGTACCCTAACATAGTATTACCTAGCGTAGCCTAGCATAACAGATCATAGTTTCTCCTAGCCTATTATACTTTAGCCTACCCTAGCATAGCATAGTATAGCCCTATTTAGCCTAGTATAGCTTGGCCTAGCCTATCATAGTATGACCTAGCCTATCATTGACTATCCTAGACGAGTAGAGCCTATGCTATCCTATTATAACCTAGTCAAGCATCGTTTAGTATTGTCTAGCTTAACATACTATATTTTATCCTAGCATAGCATTTTGTAGCCTAAATAAGCATAGTATATCTTATCCTTGTACATTATATTTTAGCATAGCTTAGCATAGTATAGCCTAGCCTATAATAGCCCAGAATAGTATATCCTATTCTATGTTTGCCTAGCAGAGTATATCATATCATAGACTAGTCTAGTCTAGCAGAGCATCGGCCAAATAGTTATGATATTATTGCCAAAACAAAATAATTCCCGGGCTAACGTTGGGAGAACTTTGGCTATTATATCATTCGAAAGAGAATGTGAAACAAAATAAGTGTTTAAAATTTTGTTAGAATTGGCCAAATAGTTGTGATGTTATTGTACAAACAAAATAATTCCCGGGCTTATCTTGGGAGGACTTTGTCAATTAGAGAATTCGAAGGGGAGTGTAAAACAACATAAGGTTTTCAAATCTCCTTAGAATCGGCTGAATAGTTATGATGTTATTACAAAAACAAAAAACAAAACAAAACGGGGACCGACCGACAGACTTAGTGAGATATGTAGATTCGCTCGCGATTAGACTTCCACGTGACTAAAAATATTGCTCTGCACTAATTAAGCTAGTGTAATGAGACTAAATTCACTTGGTTACCACTAAATATTGCCTTTTTACTCATTTGTATTATATTTTTACTTCTCCACACATTAATATTTAATTCAAATCTTTCACACCTTACACCATTAATGCCAGATCAATTAGTTACAATAAAAGAAACACACATACACCACCATTTTTTATTAATTTGATAACAATATCCATCAGAACTCTTTTTTTTTCACATCAACACACGCCTTGCTTCATGCATAAAGTATAAAGTACTTTACTTCTTCTTACATCCGTAGACCAAGTAATAGTCTTTTATTATTTATTTGTTCTTGCCCTTTCACCAGAAGCGTAGGGCCAGTATACGCCTTGCACCATTATACCATGTTTTCTCAGCCAGAGACCCTAATGCTAATACTTGCTCTAAACCCACATTGACCATCTTCTAGCTATACCTTAAGTTTTCAATCTAAATTCGTCCTTATACTTAGGTGCCACACTTAACATACCTTGATACAGCTTCTACATAGCTCTCAGCTATGAAGCCATTCATATTCACTGTCGCTTCATCATATGTACATAGCAATATTCAGCATTTCATTAAGTACCCTAGCTCTTAATATTTTAACATGCTCATTATTCACACGTACTATTCTATTCTTGTCCTTGGTGTTCGCATATTCATTCTTCTTTTGGTTTCTCACCTCTCTTACCTCTTTCCAAGGTCAGTTCTTCCTAACTCCCCGCGAATAATTTATTTTCCCTTTAAATTATTCATTTTCGCTTTCCAACACCCAATAACCATTTTTTTTCATTGCTCTTTTTTCTCCTTATATGCCTTTGTACGCATCTCGCTAATGTGGTCTTTAGCACTTCAAATTTCTGCCTGTTCACCTCTGAAGTCATCTTCACTACTCATTCGATATCATCCTTTCACTTACAACATTCCACTTTCTCTTTCTTGTTTCTCCCCATATACATCAATTACATTACACAGTATCACTTCGTTAAACTGTTTTCTCTCGCACCCCATAATTTAATAATAGCTCATACATACGCTGATCTCATAGCATGATAATGGCGAAAGCACGTAATTATACTGCACAAAAAGGGTCTCAGCTGTCGACAAGTCGCACGGAAAGTCGGAATATCATATTTTCTGGCTTCAGAAGAGAACAAGACGATCCAAGAAAAGTGAAAATTTCCAAGATTGACTTCATTCTCCACGACTCAGTGTAATACGCATCGTAACGACAGGTCTTGGCACCTGCATGGGGTTTCAGTATCGTAAGAAAACCGCAGTCCAGGCTGCAACATGAATGCACAGAGGGCGGTGACTTTAATTCAGCCGTCAGGACATTCCCCTGCAGAATGCTTGTACTAAGCCTGAATTCACGCAAATTCCGCCAGTAGCAGTTGATCAACCTTAAGCAGAAGCGACATCGACTGGCATGGGCACATTCTCACCTCAACTAGAACATTGGTCGGTGTAGAAGTATCTTATGCTCCGACGAGTTAAAGTTCAAGGTTTTCCTAGACCTCATGCAACGGTATAGTTGGCAGGAGGAGAAAGAGGCAGTAGAATCAAGAGCCCGTAGCGCCTGAATTAAAACGGACGCAAGACGTCATCAGCCAGCCTTCAATGAAAAATTAATGCAGTCATCACCAAGGATTAGGCCAGAATCACACCACCCAAGCGTCACATCCTTGTGGAGAGCCTCGAAGAATAAATGCTACAATCGTTGTAATTTTTACAGCGCTTCCTCTGCTTATCTATTATATATTAATGAAGTTACCTGCTTTGGCAAATTTCATATTTTTGAATTAATGTTTATTGTTTGAGGCATAAATAATTTAATGCTACTGATAGATTCCTTATTTCAGTTATTTTAATATTGATATGGAAATAAAAACTTTATGATCATGCATTTACCTAATATGGGCTGTATTTACAGGTGCACATACTTACAAACTAATATTTGCGGACATTCCCTACATATCTTCATTCACTGTGGCTTTATCTTCAACATCTTGAATTTAGACTTCATAAAATTAATAATATTTAACCAAACATAGATTTGCTTTCGAAGATTTTCATCCTGGTCAATGCTCATTATTTTTTATTGTTAATTAAACCATTTCCTTCTAGTTTCTTTCATTTTTTCCACTGCTTCTGCTCAAAGTGCTATGACTTAGGTGATTACAAAATTTTCCATTTTCTCCTAATCATAAAAACATCCAGAGCTACACCATAATAGTTTGCTTCATGGCATAAGTGATTGATAAATTAGTTTCATAAAATTCTAGATATTTTGAAGTCAATTGCGAAATAAAATCTGTTAGACATTTTCTGCTTTTAAAGCTTACCTGTTTTTATATACCACTTTCTATATTTCTTTGATTCTTAAATGTGATCGTGTGGTAGCGGTTATTACGAAGATTTTCGGCATAGAAAACTTCTGTCAAAGAGATTGCATTTAGGGATAAGTTTGTGTTATTACCCTACTTTAGATATATTAATATGTATTTAATACCAAACGTAAGAAATAACAAGGGAGGTTTTAATATAATCTTCGCCTCTGGATTTTCCAGGAGTGACTTTTGGAGTGTTTCTGTTTAAAGAGAGCCAATCACTGTTTTGAAGAGATACCATAATAATACCATATTTTCAATGAGATAAAAAGCCTAGTTCTTATCTACCTGACCAGGTTTTCAACAGATAAAACGTTACCACTGTGTTTGAGACTGAATTTGGGTTACTTTTTCTTAGAAGATATGTACTAACCTGGCTGGAGCTACCATTGGGACTTCCAAATGATCGGAAACCGTACCGTCAGGAGAGGACTCTAATTCTTGTGGGCTTTGCCCCAATTGGAAGAAATGTGTCTCCCGCCAATATAAATCACCGCAAAGTGAAATTTGAGTCCGTCAAAAATTGTCATGCCATAGCCTTCGTTGAGTTGGTTTGATGTCGATACGTGTGCTTATTTTATTTAATGATCTCTAGTTAATTTGGCTGGAGTTTGTATATCTCCATATAAAAACGAGCTTGATGGTGCTAGAGATGCTACTACCATCGAAGCATTTTTCTGATTTCGAATTCATGTTATTTTACGTAGAGGATTAAATTCCTTTTACACTACCTTGCCCTCGCTTCGTACCGTTCTACAAATAACGATCTCATACAAATTAGTCATTTATGAGGTGAATTCTTGTAAAAAGGTAGGGCAGCAGCTTCATTAGTAAAAAATTATGATGTCAGTTAAACTACAATAACTACTAAAATCGAAAATTGCCACAGTTTGATTTATGGTTGCTTGACTGATATGGATGATAGTTTTCAGCGTCTGTAAGTTCATTCAATACATTCTTCTTTTAAATTAATAACCGTATATCTTCCTATAACAAAACATTTAACTTTATATAATTTAACTCTATTATATATCGTATTAACTACCTATCATATTTTCCGGTCTCTCTAAACTTTATCTCTTTATTGCAAATTATCACTACCATTTAATTTCGTCACATCAAGAAACAATGTGAAAACTCTAACATTTTTATTCCTTTCCTGGATGAGAGCGGCTTTAGCCCAAGCATTTACGGTAGTCCTCTCGAGTGGATTTGCAAGCTCCCAATAAAACGCAATATATGCATCGCTTTTGCCAAAAACATGCCCCGGGTAAAAGGGGGAAAAAGCAGAGATAAATTGCCAGAGAGCAAAGAATATAGAGAAAACGTAAAGGGAAATATATCAATTGATAATGGCAGGTTGCGAACAAAGAAGAACAAAAAGATCATAAAAATTAGAAAGTCGAAGGATTGAGAATCTAATATGAGGATTTCTATAATTTAAAGAATGAAAGAAGCACATAGATATAACAAATGGAAAGTAATACTACCATAAAGCTTAAAGAGGCTGAGTATTGAATAGCTACTATTCTGAAATTTCATCTGAGAAATATGAAACTAAGTTACCGAAAGGGAGAGGGAAATATGAATAAATTCCTCAGAAAATCTCAAACTTAGCACTTGTCAGTTTACTTAGTCCCTCCCTCATAGTCCTGCAATAATGAATATCGACCTCTTCAAGGCCCCTACACTTATTCAAGAGATTTAAAAAATGAGACAAATTCCGGTATTCATTAGCTATAGGACATGGCAACATCTTTATTAAAGAATAGAAAATTAGGTAAAAAAATGGACAGGAAACTAAACAACTATAAAAATATTGAAAAGAATAGGTAGGTAACATGGTAAAATAAAAAAAAAATATAGATTTTTTAAACATCCTTTTCTTGACATCCTTCAAATCAACTAACGACGCTTACTCACAGGAACCAAGCGTTGATTTTATTTTTAGTGGGTAATACAAAGGACGAGAGAGGGTTCAATTCCGGGCAACAAGTGCCGGACAAGCATTCAATTAGGACTATATTGCCATTCTGGATGAGAGCCAATTCTAAAGGTTGGAAGTGGTCCTATTCCTAAAATATTAGAAGGAAATGAAATGCTTTGCACAGCAGTCTTGATTAAAATCAGTCTATAGAGAATCTTGTATTTCTTTATACACCATAAATACACGCACACACACACACATATATATATATCCTAAATAAATATATATATATATATATATATATATATATATATATATATATATATATATATACACAAGAGAAAGAGAAATTGGATGCGAATGAGCAATGAGACAGGAGTTTTTTAGAGGCGAGAGAAAGGGAGATTAGAAGAAGACTAGAATCAAAGAGAGCAGAGGGCGGCACAATGAAGGCAATCCTTGACCGAGAAGACAGAAATAACGCCATGAGAAAAATTTTTGAAATTCCTGGCCGGGATTTGAACCCGGGTCTGCTGATTGCCGGTCAGATACTCTACTGTTAAGCTACCAGGCACAGTGACTCTACTTCGCTCAAAGCGTTACTCTATCAAACCCAGTATCTGCTGTTTCTTGTCTCATTGCTCATTCAAGTCCAATTTCTCTTTCTCTTGTACTATATTGTTATATAGTCTGCACTACAAGGTTTATGCACCTTTCGTTCTGTCTTCAAATTTGTTTTGGAAGAAAGGCAGAAAATATATATATGGCGAAAGCCCTGTGTTGGTTGTTATCAACCGCAGAACTTGTATTTGCTCTTGTCAAGAGCTGATAAAAGAACATTCAGTAGTTGTACTGCTCGATTAAAATTATTAGGAACATGAGTGCCCAAGTGGTAACCATAAGGAGATGTAAATCAAGGTTGAAATTGAAGTGTAGACCGCCTTTTACAAATCATCTAAGATGTTTTTAAACCATTAATTAAATCCTTGCACGGTTCTTTTCGTATTTATTTAATATTGTAAATGAAATTGTAAAAATATAAAAACATTACTCGTTTACAAATATGACTGGAAAATGTTTTACAATCGAGGAACTCTTTGGAAGCGGCAATACAGCTAGTGATATTTTCAAAATATTGAACCCCACTGTGAGCAAATCCTTCTTTTTAAAACTAAAAAACAGGTTAATTTAACAATTTTATTGCTTTCATGGAGATAACTCTCCCATTTTTTGATTAGTGAGGGCCCCATTTTTTGGCAATTAAACGAAAAAGAAAAAAGGAAATCCAAGTAGGAGTCCCAGACAACTCGCTTTAGAGGCCAAATGAGTCATTTCACCATGAACAAGGTCTGCTGACCAAAAAGTCGCGTTCTCTCCTTATTATGATTTATGACTTTACGACCTTTAAAACTTTCAATAATTCCCGGACTAACATGAGAGAGACCTTGGCATTCGAAAGAGAATGTAAAACAACATAAGGGTTTCAAATTTTGTTAGAAGCGGCTGAATAATTATGATGCTATTGCTAAAACAATATATGTAATTTCAGGGATAACCTTGTGAGGACTTTGACAATCATATTATTTGAAAGATAATGTAAATCAATATAAGATTTTCAAATTTCGTTAAAATTAGCCGAATAGTTATGCTGTTATTGCCAAAATAAAATAATTCTTGGGATAACCTTGGGACTACTTTGGGAATTATATCATTCTAAAGAAAATGCAAAACAACATAAGGGATTCAATTTTCGTTAAAATCAGGTGAATAGTTATGATGTTATTGCCAAAACAAAATAATTTTCGGGATAACCTTGAGACGAGTTTGGGAATTATATCATCCAAAAGAGAATGTAAAATAACATAAGGGTTTCAAGTTTCATTAGAAGCTGCCCGATAGTTACAATGCCATTAAAAAAAAGAAGCAAAATGGAGACCGACCGACGACATAGTGAGATGTCGATTTGCCCGCGACTAGACTAGCACGCTACTAAAAAATGATGAAAGATGATCTAAAACCTTGTTCATTCTAGATAACAAAAAGGACATCTGCTTTGTGACCCTACCAAATATTAGAGTCGAAAGGGTAAAGCTCTTTCTCCAACTGCTCCTTGATGATTCGCAACCTACAGGCTTGTGCTTGGGCACAAAATATAAACCGATAAACTTCAAAATTATACGACAGAACTCTTTGAAATTTTATCAATAAAATATTTAAAACGAAAGACCCTTTAATTCACTTCTCTAGGCCAAACTCTCGCCCTTTCTTAAGAGTTCCTTTACTGCAACACATTATATACCAATTTTTCAAAACACACGCAAAGTACATCTTTTCAACATTAAAGGAAAAATGGCAACGCTGTATCGATCCTCCATCATATATGAATTCACTTGCTGAAGATGTAATTCCGAGGTGTATTTGACATCGATAGAGCGCACACTACATACCCGTATTTGCGCACATTTAGGCATGAGCAACAGAACTGTAGCCCCCCTCACTACTCCCTAATTCTTGCCTATCCGAATACAATATGAAAACAGAAATCCACCCTATAAACCCAACTTAAATAATTTTTCAAATAAAGACACAGCAAACACTGAAAACTAACTACGTACACTGGAAGCTCTTTATATTGATTTACAAATCCAGCTTTAAACACCATCACAAGCTCATTTTCACCTTTACTACAACTATAATCCCTCACGAATAACACAAGCGAAAACCACTCCCCCCTAAAACTAAATCAACCCATATTGTTTAAATATTTCTATTATCTCCCTTTTTTACAAGAAGACACCCAAACTAATTTATCTCAGTTTTTATTTGAAAAACAAAAACATATTCCTTAATAGTTAAAAGCCCTGCATTTTTATAATTTGAATATTAACTCCTCTGCTGT
Organism: Ceratothoa steindachneri; assembly: GCA_963969495.1. Lineage (NCBI taxonomy): Eukaryota > Metazoa > Arthropoda > Malacostraca > Isopoda > Cymothoidae > Ceratothoa > Ceratothoa steindachneri. Next base: position 54,657,369 of record OZ018317.1, on the reverse strand, counting down.
TTCCCATTGCCCATATATGTAATTTATAAATATCTGATAACTTCTCCAAAAAATTTTATTTGGGTATATGTTTCTAATATCATATCCTTGAAAATGGGTTCCTATTCGAAACGACGGTACCAAGAGGTTAAAAAATAATAATGAACTTCCTAAATGCATATATAAAAAATATGCCCAAACCCCAGCTACAACCGAAACAAAGGACACATCTGATATACGAGTACACAGGTAAACTAGGAGACTATGAGCTCCTACCTAACTCGTATATCGGCATGACCGAAACCACTCTCTCAAGAAGAATTGCATACCATTTGAACAACGGTGCAATTGTCCTTATCCGGCCCTTGTCAGTCGGGCACGTGGCCGTCGGGCTCTTGTCAGTTGGGCAGTTGTCCCTATCGGGATTTTATTCGTCGGGCCATTCATTGTAAGTCGGGCATTTGACCTAGACCCACATTGACACGTCGTTTAGTGAGTATATGTGGAATATTATAGCAAATAGTACATCAAACTCAATGCTATTACATGTTGATTAGTATGGCCTTTTGCCATATTGGAGTGGAATTTGAGGTAATTTACAAAGGCTTAGAGAAGAAAGAGAAAAGATTAACTGAAGCAGCTTACGTAATTTTCAAAGGGTCAATCAAACACCGAGATGGATTCTTCCGGCTGGCCAATGGTGCAGCGAGGATTGTAGTTAAAGAGGCAGAATGGATTGGAGTCCGATCACATCAATCAATCTATTCGAATGAAGCCATTATATATATATATATATATATATATATATATATATATATATATATATATATATATATATATATGTATATATATATATATATATATATATATATATATATATATATATATATATATTTATTTATATATATACGAGGGGTGGTCAATATGTTTTTCAATTCGGATATAAGGAAACGAGATGTGAAGAAAAGTCTTTTATTATTTTTCAATATAACTACCCTCGACTTCAATGCACTTGAGCCACTTGTCTCTGAGGCTTCGAATTCCCGACAACCAGAAATCTCCTGACTGCTGTTCAATCCACTCCTGGACGGCGAGCAGGACATCTTCATCGCCACCAAACCGATGTCCACGCAGTGCAGCCTTGAGCTGGCAGAATAAAAAGTAGTCGCTAGGAGCCAGATCTGGACTGTTGGGGGGATGGTTGAGCTCCTCGAATCCGCAGTCACGCAGGGCAGCTTTTGCAACTCTGGCCTTGTGGACTTTGACGACGTTGAAGTCGATCATGGGGTGTGAGGTTTCTAGGGACCCAACGGGCAGAGACCGTCGTCATGGCCAAATTGTCGTGAATGATGTTGATGACACTTCCATGTGTTTTTGCAAGTTCTTGTTCGATTTCTTCGAGCCTCACCCGTGGATTTTCGAGGATCATCTCCTCTCCACACGGGTCATATTGTCCTCGTTGGTCACGTCTGACGGGCGTCCTACACGGAGGCCATCTTCAAAAGACTCACGACCACGGCAGAACTCCCTATTCCAGCGAGTAATGGTTGCATAGGAATGGGGCGCTGTCGGTGTACACTGCAACCATGCGTTCATGGATCTCTTTTGCATTCTTGCCTTCCTTATTCAAAAATTTGATGACTGCGCGGTGCTCAACCTTCTTCATTGTTGAAAAATTTGCGACTGACGATCTGCAATCAGCTACGGCTTTTTAAATAGACGAGGCAGGAGCGTGTGGCTGCAGGTCCTGACTTGTCTTAACTTGTCCTAACACCTCCACAAACGGCCATCCCCCTTCCTCTGTTTTCCCTAACGATTCGCAAAACTTATTTACCGTCCCTTGTATATATACATATATATATATATATATATATATATATATATATATATATATATATATATATATATATATATATATATATATATATATATATATATATATATATATATATATATATATTAGGGTGGTCCAAAAATATATGAAAAAAATTGAAATTAGTTGGAAATGTTCTCCACAAGGCTAAAATTATGCTATAAGATGTTAAAGGAGCTGATGCAAAATATTAATTAAATTGGCCAATATTTAGAGGTCGCTATGTGTCTCCATATTTTTTAATTTCAGTAAAAATTTGGATCTTTTTAATAGCAGGCATTTATTGGTTTTTACTTATATACTATTATATATTTGTCATTGATAACTCATTCCTTATGTATTACAATAATTCGCAAAAAAAATAAAGATATTGCATTATCTGAAAAGTGGAATGACATTCACATACTCGGCGTATGTTGCAATAATAATTGTTGTTTCAGCTTGTTGATTTCTGAGCCCATTTGTAAAGTTATGACGCAATAACGCGCCCTCGTTTCAAATGGTGATGCAATCGCACCATTTTCTATATAAGTCAGCGAGGATTGATTAATTGTTCATTTGTCGTTTGAAGTTTAACAGTTGACGTGATACAAGTGAATACAACTGCTGGTTTATGCAAATATATATATATATATATATATATATATATATATATATATATATATATATATATAATTATTTAGGTAAGTAATATACTTTGTTTATTCAGTGCATAGAAAATTTGCAGTTTTTTATCAATATCAGAGTTACTTAAAGAATACTAGAATTATATGTTAACACACTTTATGTTTAAATTTTAAATATTTCAATTCGCAATATATATATATATATATATATATATATATATATATATATATATATATATATATATTTTAATTAAGCATGACTGCCGTAATTTTTTACAAACATAGGAGCTTATTTATTTATTTAAAATGAAAGCTTATTCTTTCAAGAATATTTAGATATTTTAGAGTATAAAAAATATATCTTCTAAGTATACCTAAATGGAGGGGACCGTAAGCTTACTCAGTTACAATAAATTTTTATTTTTGTTGTTTCAGATTATGGCTGGAAGTACTCTTTTATCTGCAGCAGTCTGGCTTTTAGGACATCCTACTAGTGAGCTTTCATATGCAAGACTACCAACATGTAGTGATGTGCTTCGTGTTGTCCAGTACCACCATCAAATGGAGTCAAAAACTTTGACACAAAGTTACAACCTCGCTTGCAATAAAGTCATAAAGGTATGGGAAAGAGTCTGAATTCCCACACAGCGAATAGACTCTTGCGTTAGGAAACTCTCAAGGTTGTATGAAAAATACCTTTCTTTCAAGAAGAATCGCAAAACCGAACTGTACTCATGTAGAATGAATGAGCGGAGTTTTGAATCTACTCTTCCAAATCTTTTTGACATAGCCTAAAAAAATGCTTTAAATGTGCTAAAAAATGAAGAAGACCGCCAATTTCTGTTGATACAGAGAGAGAACATTTTCTCCTGCAGTATGTAGTTCCGTGATAAGATTAATTCAGCCAAGGAATCCCGCAAAATATATCGACATGAGAAGGCTTTATAATACTAAGAAAAAGTATATACTTCTAAAAATCAAGCAGAGGCTGCTGCTCATGCAGATTTCGAGTCATCATCACCTAAAGAAGAAAGTTTAATTGCGGCAAACAGAGAGTTTTGTCCACTTTCTTCAAATAGAAAAAAGAATACACAATGTAGTCCTTCAAATAAAAATAATATCTGCTGTTCTTGATCGTGCAAATATTACGGATAGAAAAGCAACAATGGTTGCTGGATCAATAGCACAAGCCTTGGGTCAGGATATTGCAGCTATGACACTTTCCAGGAGTTCTATACGACGTTACAGAAAGCAAGTAAGAGAGGCAAAACTACTACCTGCTATTGATGGGAAAAAGAAAACAGTAGAACGAATTGCAATAATATTTTCTGTAAAAGGAATGGAAAAACTTCTTGGTGTGCCAAAATAACAGGAGAAGAACAGGCTATGGCATGCATTTCATCAATTAATGACTGGAATCTTCGTGACGAAGTTCAAGGCCTTGTATTTAAAACAACTGTATCAAATACAGGCCTACAAAAAGGAGCTTGTACCATAATTGAGAAAGTATTAGGAAGGGAGCTTGTTTGGATTGCGTGCCCGTCATCATATTTTTGAAATTATGTTGTAATGTCCTTGCAATATTTTTCTTGGGCCTACAAGTGGTCCGAAGAGGAATGTCTTTGAATGTTGTAAAGAACAATGGTCGTCACTTAAAAAAGATTCTTTTTAAGAGGCGGATAGAAGTTTATTCGTCAATCCAGTAATGCATAATCGTCGAAGAGAAATGGTCCCATATTTTCAGGAAGCTTTGAAATCTCGTCAGTTGCGTGACGATTATGAAGAATTGCTGCGACTCAGTCTAATCTTTCTTGAGGGCATTGATAAGACAGAAGTTACATTAAGAGGCCCAGGAGTGACTCATCATGCACGTTGAATGGCTAAAGCTATATATGTCCTGAAAATATACTTATTTAAGCATCAACTGAAACTAACGGAACGTGAAAATGCCAATATTACAGGGTGCTCTCTTTTTATTGCTTTGGTCTACTCGCGTTATTGGAATCAAGCCCATTTTGGAATTAATGCTCGTTTAAATCACATTCTGCTTATTAAAATTTTGCAAAAGTACCCAAATCAGACAATATCTAAAGAAGCAACCACAGCCCTTCACAGACACTTTTGGTATCTTGGAGAACATCTTGTTGATCTTGCGTTTTTCGATCATAGAATTAATGCTGAGACCAAACAGAAGATGGTCTCCAATCTTCAAGGTAATGAAAACACCAAAGTTGTTCGCCGATTGAATCTTACATAAAACATCGAGGAGTTGGACTTGCATGAACTGGTAAATCAAAAACCTAAGCTAATCTTCAGTCTCCTAATGAAAGATGGATAAAAGTTTGCAGAGGATACATTCCTCAAGACTAACCCAAGTTCTTGGGAAGAGAATACGTTCTTTCAAGAATTTCAAAGTCGAACGATTAACTTAATGGTTGTTAACGATCCAGCAGAAAGAGGTATTGCACTTATCAAATCCAATAATGCATCTCTAACAAAAGATGAAGAGCAGAAACAGTTGCTTTCAGACTTGTGGCAAAACATCACAAAATTTTCGTTCATGCTCAAAAGGATCAATGTTTAATCAGCAATTTTAGTTATAATTTGTGTCAAAAAGAAATCAGTTGCTATTTAACTATTTTCTTTTCACTTTAATATAAATATTTAAAAAAAAAATGTCTTTCAACACCAAGATCTATTTTAAATAAACTAGTATTTGCAAAGACTGTTCATTTCTATCCCTAAAATTAATTTACAGCAGACTAATAAGTTAAGATCCATATAGCGACCAGTAAATATTGTTAGATTTTGGTGAAATTGAGTATGTGACCTACTGTTCAATGTGGTAAAACAATCAGGCATGTGGAGGTAAAAAACTAAATTTCTTTGGGGGGGACCACTCTAATGTAAATATATATATATATATATATATATATATATATATATATATATATATATATATATATATATATATATATATATATATATGTGTGTGTGTGTGTGTGTGTGTTATGTGTGTATGTGTCTTATAAGCAGAAAATAACAGGATATTGGTAATATATTTCATTTTTTAAAAGTATTTCTCTTAAAAGACTGCTTTAATTGCTATAATAACAAAATCCTTTTATGCTTGATATCATTTGCCACCCACTTTTCAAGAGAGAATAGTAAAACCTTAGCTGTCTTACTGATTGTATAAGCCTCAAAGCAACCGGAAATGTTGAAAAGTATTCTATTATTTTATTGTAGCATTGGTATACTCTTCATAACCTGTATAAGCTCCTCCCTCCAAATATATGATTGGAAACCCTTTTTATATTAGGCAAATAGCTCCTCTTACGCAACATTTTATTGGTTAACACGATTAAGGATAAGCCCTATATCCTGCGTCATATTTCTTGAATAAATTCTAGCAAAATTTATATCGAGATACAATTTAGGGCAAATCCTTCAAGTTTGTAAGCTAAATAAAGCTCAAAGCCAGACAGTCCCTTATGCTCTGCGCCTCTGCCTCCTGCGAGATATTCACTGAATAAGGCAAGCACTACGTCAAGTCGCTGTGACCAATTAGCGCCACATCCCCTAATGCTCTGCGCCTCTGCCTCGTGCGAGATATTCACTGAATAGGACAAGCACCACGTCAAGTCGCTGTGACCAATTAGCGTCACACCCCCTTCTAATACGATTTAATTCACCTGAAAGGAGCGTCATTGCAGGCCAGATTTCTCCCTGCAGCAAAGGGTCAGGGAATTCTTCGCTACCAAGAAGAATTTCCCGACCCGAATACCTTCTCTCATTGACTACGTGCTCCATATACCGACTGAAGATTTTGGCTCCCATAATGAGTAATTGACGCCATAACACACATTTAAAAGTCGTGTAGATAGCACGATAACAGAGGAAAATATACCCGTTTAATTCATTTATTTTATTGAAACAATAAAAATGTTGGGTACTAAAAAATGCTAGTCAATGTCTTTCATTGTTTCTTTTCATTAACATCGGGAAGAAGGTTTTATTACTTGCTCTCTATCATTAGCTATCTATTTACTTGTCTTTTTTCCTTCGATAGGGCTTACTATGATCTAACTGACTCAATGACTTCGTCTGTTCATCTGTCTAGCTAGCCTCTATTGTGTCATCCTTTCAAACTTTAGTACGTATATTTCTGCCCTGGTTTCTTCAAACACTTTGTCTCCCTATGCGCATCACATATCTACATATCTAACTATTTTTCCTCTGTTCGTTTTTCTTTCTTGCTCTGCTCTCATTGTATCGTCTGCCTAACTAGTCTGTTGGCATGAATATTTTTTTTGTCTCCTTCATCGGCTATTATTTTCTGTTCCTCTTCTTGTAGAGATTCAGATTCTCTATATCTTTATTTGCGCTTCACCCAGTCGTTTTCATTTCTTTACCGTTTCTATCCGTCTGGCTGTTATATTTTCTAGTTTAATTGTTTGCGTCTCTACCTGAGTTGCTATTGCTCTCTTACACTATCATTCAGTCTATCGCTAGTCTGATATATGTGATCTGTTTATCTGACTCCATATCTGTTTTGCTCTTTATCTTATATACCGTCATTTAGTGTCCACTGTTTGTCTGAGTCCTTGTGCATTATTCTGCCTGGTATATACTAGCCTTTATATTTGAATGTCAATTTGTTTACTCTGAATTAAGTCTTACATTCTGGTTACCTAAATATGTCCCTAATCAGCCTTACTCTTCCATGTAATCCAAAGCCTCATCCGAAACATCTATACTCTTACCTCAAGGTTCATTGGAGTATTTGAGTAACCGTTTCTTTTAGCTTCTATCGAAAATTGACCGAAAACGCCATCTTTCCTCTAAATACTCTTTTAAGTAGGCATCCCCCGTGGCATTAAAAATGCAAAATCTTTCCAACATTCAAATTAATACTGCAATAGTTATCCCATGTTAGGGGTTGATGACTCATCCAAATTAAATCAAAATTGTCATCCAAGTCTTGTATATATTGAGTGAGTTTAGTATTATATGGATAAATATTAACATGCTTATGCGAGCCTTATTTTTACACACAACTAGATGACACCATTCATCCAATCATTGTCCTGTTTACTTGATTACATTCAAACTCACGCATTCATAATTCGGTAAATATTAGGCTAACTTAAAAATTATTTTAATTAGGTAATTCTGAATTAATATAAACAACTTGTACTAATTAAATGTTAGTTTTTGATTTCATGAAAGAGAGAAATAGGATGAGAACGAAGATAGTGGTGAAAGTGAGAGGAATACTTTGGATATATAATCCTGGAACGTGGTGTAGAATAGTGCTTCTCAAATTAGTGGGCTTTACGATTTATTCAAGAAATTAATTGGGTTCGGGGGAAGGGAGGGGAAGGGGGAAGGGGAGGGGGAAGGAGAGGGGGCAAGGGTTTCTGCTTGTTCATGCAGTGATGCACTCAACTCCAATTGAACAGCGGCTGCGTAACCTAACAACAAAAAAGAAGCTCACTTTTCGTATTAATAAACATAAAAAAGGTCAGTTTGTAAAGTATTGAAAGGATAAAATAGCTCAATTTAAGTTTTGTAGCGAATGAAGAGCGTGCAAAATTGTATGAAAGAGAAGCAATCAAATAAGGCAAAAATAATTTGAAATAACAATTAATTTTAACCATATAATTTGGGGAGTTGGCAAGTTAATTCGATATTCATTGAATCTTAATATTATTTATTCATTTATTTTGAATTATTTATTTCTTTAAAAACAAATACAAGGAAAGCCTTTCTATAAAATGTTTATAAAAGAGGTGGATAAAGAAGGTGATGAATTTTAGCGAACCTAACGTGACCACTTATCTCTGTTCCGCAAGAAATGCAAGGCGTCTTGTGTAGAAAACTAGTTAAGCAAGAGTGGTAACCTTCTGTTTAAAATTAACCCTTAACTAAGTCATAGCCTTAAATATGACATCTAAAATGTAGTTTCTGAGTGGAAATGTTTGTATATTGTAGCTCTGTAAAGTTAATCGGTCTGTGTTGAAATTTTTTTATGATAAGAAGTTTCGGAATGCTTAGATAAAAACACAAGCTCAAATTCAGAAGTGAGAAGTTGTGGGGAAAATTAGCTAAAAAAATTAAGTAACGATGAGAGAAATTAAGCTCAAGAATAATGCTTCACCCTAAACTGTGTAGCGTTGAATTGCTTAATGAAAATACATTCTGAAATATAAGAGAAGGATATCAAAAATATATAAGAAATTGAAATCTTTCAAGCCTATATACACAAATTTACACACTTCCACCTATTATTCGACACATACCCACGAGCTAGAAAAAAACATCTATCTTTCCTCCTTATTTCATGCTAAAGAGCAACTATAAATGATCTTAACGCATAAAAAGGGGCTAATATTTTAGATTAGGAAGCCATTAAAAATAAATAGATTACTGATCTCCCCCGATTTCGCTATGGACTGGAACATGGAACATATAATTCTAGTCGTGGCCACAAAAAAGGTCTAGGAATGCTCAAGAAGCAAGTGGGCAGGTACAGATTGATATATAATTTAACAGGAGAAGATACGACGAGATATTAATTAAAATATTACTTAGTACTCTCAATGTAGTAGTAATAGGTTTCGTGCTTCCTTCCCAATTCTCTGTTTATTCACTCTCCAGTAACTCCACGATTGACTCGCTTCTTATGCGGATGGAAGCGGTTTCGCCAGAGTTGCCCACCGTCCCTGTCCTAAACACCCTACTTAGTCACCCTAATGCAGTAGTTTTCAACTTTTTTATGATAGTGGCATCAAATTGGTATCTAAAAGCCTCCGTGGCACCCCAATATAAATTATTTTAAGTATAAATACTTAGTTACATGGAAAACACTTCAAAATTAACAATATAAGCGAAATATGAGATAAAAATTTAAAAATAAATTTATATCACCTTTAAAAGTTTAATACGAAATTTAAGTTTGATGGATATCACATGATTCTTTAATATTGGGACATATCATTGACGAGGAAACTCTCATTTCTTCCTTCACTCTCTGCAATCTCTCTCTTTTCTTTCGGTTTAAGTTACACAATGCAGAGAAACTAGTTTCAAAATACATTCAATGGTTATTAGCATTTTTTCATCAATGTTTAAAATACATATTTTTTCAAATGTAGGCAATTTAAAAATGATTTCTTAGGCTCTCGCTGCACCCTCATTATTCTCTCGCGGAGCTCTGGTTGAAAATCACTGCCCTAATGGGATCCCAAGCTATTTACTTCACACTAATTTCACTTTCCTGATTAAGTAAAAATAATTCAACCTATCTAAAAATAGGGGAGAGGGACATTCTTTACTTTGTCATTTTCGGGAGAGATTTCCTTTACTTGGTCATTTAGTTGAAGGATTTTGTTTACTTGGTAATTTCTGGGACGGATTTTGCTAACTGGATCATATGGGGAGGGAATTACTTTACTGCAATTTTTGTAGGAGAGATTTCTTTATTTTGTTATTTTGTATGGGAAAAGGTTGTATTTACTTGATGATTTAGAGTAAGAAATGTCTTTACTCTGTTGTCTTGGAAAGGAATTGCCATAGTGATTGCGTGAAGGAATTTTCTTTACTTGGTGATATATGGGTGCGATTTTCTTCAGCGTCACTTTTGCGAGGGATTTTCGTTACTTTGTCATTTTTTGAGGGATTACCATCGCTATTTTTGATAAGGACTTTCCTGGTGAATCTTTAGAGTTGTTCGTTGCATTGGGAAATTTAGGGTGTTATTTCATTAACGATTAATTTGGGGAAGGATTTGCTTTTAATGATTGCTTCATAAAGGATTTTATTTTCTTGTTCATTTTGGTGAGAAATTGCCTTGATTATTTTTGTGATAGATTTTGTTTACCTGGTCCTTTGGGTGAGAAATTGCCTTTAATAGTGGGCATTGGGTGGGATTGTCATTATATGACCACTCTTTCTAACTCATCATGCTTAAAGCCATTCATTTCTTTCTTTTTCTCCCTCACACCCTCTATCTTGATCAGACACAAAATAGGAAGAAAATGTATTGTGTCTGGGTATGATTAATTTTATAAGCAAAACAAACATTTTTGGGCAACTTCAGATTCTCTTTCGTTGGTTTATAAAACGCAGGAACCTTTTCGCTTTCCAGATATTTAACCCAGCACAACGCTAGACATCTTCCTAACATTTTGTGCTGAAGATCTCTTCCATACAGCGCTGCCAAAAGACCTCAAGCTCTCCATCTGGTGATCCTTTTGGCTCAGGGATCGACTACCTCCTTATGATCCCTAGAAGAGGAGCTCCATCTCTCCGTAAGAATTGAGGCTGAATCTGCAGCAGTCATGATGCCACGAATTCTTTAATAACATATATGAATACTGGTTTGAAAGGTCCCTCACCCTACCTCAGTGTGGTATGTTGTTTTAGGAAAGTTGTGCACATTTTTAGCTCGAGCTTCCCCAAGTAGTGCACTTGGAGGAGATATCTTTGACATATTACACTTCTCGTAATTTCACCCATTTTTTTGGTATTTTCTTTGAATAAATGCAAATGAAGTGTGATTTTTGTAACATAAAATTCCACACTATAATATAAGCATTGCTTTACTTATTTTTATCTTCCCTGTTATCCATGGATATTTTTCCTTGCCGCATCTTCAACATTTTCTTCACTAACTTCTTCGTACAAACACTCTGGCTCAGATGCACACGTTGGTTGTCCTTTTTGCGTCTTTTTAAATTCAAATACTAACTTAAGTGGATATTGGTAACATGTGATTCCCCAAACGAGGACGAATGCTTAGTCGCCAAACCGAACAGGACCGACGAAAACCTTCCTCTTCTACTATTCTTTCACTCACCACTCCTCTATCTTTAAAATTCGCCCACATGCCTCCAGAGACTAAACTACCTGCAATGTATTCGCATTAATTCCACCAACCTTTTATCTTTCATTTATATCCTGTCCAATTAGAACTAGCTCCTGCAAATGCAAACGAGGAGGACTGAGAATCATAGCTGGAAAGACTCAATTAACAGCATGAAATTGCAATTGCCAACATGGAAGGAAAATGCTTTATTGACAAATGACTCCTAGTTAGAATCCTTGCAAAGCTGATTTTACTTTACTGCGAGTAATCAAAATCTTTACTTTTGTGTGAATTTTAATCCAATATTCTCTGGGCTTCTGCCCCACTCCCATGCATAAATTATCTCTTTCTCCATGAAATTGTGGCATTTACGGAAAATAACACGAGGTGTGGCGGCTTCCCATATTTTATTGTTATTTCGCCGGATCTGCGGCTTGGAGTAGGTCTTGATGACCCAAGAAACGCTGCGCTTCCTTATTTTAGGGCTTCAGTTCTGCCTCTTAGCCCTCAAAGAGAAGAGCAGATTTTGTTGAAACCGAACAAAGGAACGAGATACAATCTGAAATTCAATGGGGCATCTTCTATCTCTCGGAAAATACATGTAATAATAGTTCTGCTCTTGTCTAATGAAATTTTAAAGTTGTATACATAAAATATTTTGGTGGGCCCTTAAATTTAATTTATGTTTGTTAAGGGGGTTATGAGAGGCCACTAGGAACCTAAACGGCGATGTTCTTGTGGGGGACAGTGCGGGAAAAGTGTGGGAAGGAGGATGTAAAAGGAGAAAATATTGCGAGAGTAAATTAATGGCCTCTTCCGGGAGCCATAAAGTGATAAGCTGAAGTCTCCGAGCGTTCTATTATTTCCTCTCGATAGAAGAAGGTCAAGGAAATCTTAGCAAGTTCATCCCCGTTTCGCCAGGGAACAATTAATCAAGTCAAACTCCACCATTGTGAAATTTAACCATAAAATTTAAGATTTTATGGTTCAAATGATGATGTTTCGCTATCTCTGAAACCAAATATTAGCACATATGTGGGCGGTCGTTGACCATGGTATGGTGCTCTATTACAGTCATAGCCAAAAGGTTGTATACTAATATATTTTTATTTCTTTCATTAATTTAAAATTTAAGCGATAAGAATAATTATTCTAATATATAAATTATTTCAGGTTTATTAAAACTTCGATATTTGAAAACTAGTAAAAAAACAGTGTATTCTTTGCTGAATCCAAAATCAGGGAGTTTTACTCCCTGAACCATTGCTATTCCATCAAAAAGGCTAAAATGAGGAGAAATTGGGAAAATTGAATGATATTTTGTAATTATAATGTATTTCTCAATATTTTGGGGGTAAAAATATATGTTTAATTCTTTATCATTTACAAATATCGTTCTTTTCAACAAAAGTGTGCAAGCAATGTTGCTCTGCGCCAATATGACTTGTAATGAAAGTATGTAAATAGTTTCTAACGATATTTCATTAAGGAACACAATCTTTAGGGTCCGTACTGACTTTAAAAGTCTGGTTACACTCTTGTGAAGAAGTCTTTTGGACTCTCAAGGTCTTTGAATAAACGACAAGATAGCCTCTTGGTAAGGCACCAGCTTAATGATTCGGTTGCCTACAGTGCTTTGCTTGCTCACGATCGGAAAGAGGCAGGCGTGAACACTTCAATGTGCACAAAAGTCTCAAGTCAGAAAGAGATGATATGAAGCCTCATCTCACCAAGAAGAACCATACGGAATAGCTCCACTTTTGTGAAAGATATATATAATGTACTGTTTAGAACTGATGCAAAGTGATCTTCGCTGATGAAGTTCCCTTCCGCTTATTTGTATGTAGTTTATGGATGATCGTGTATTAGGAAAAGAATAGTAGAGCGCTTTCCCGAGTCTTCTGTTGTGTTAACAGAGAATTGTGCGGACATTCACCCTTGTTTGGCACTGCTTAAGGTCCTAGAGCGCTAACAGTTTTTTTCCAAATAATACTGTAAATAACCCAAAATAGTAGCAAAACGTGCTTCATCACCAACATTTAGGACATATCCCCGTGAAATTTGCCTGATTTGAGCCCAATAAAGAATTTGCGGGAGATAATCAAACGAGTTGTTGATAAAAAGAAGCCAGACAATTGTGAGCAGTTTCGGCTGCTTATTGAATAAAGATAGAGCAATATAACTCAAGATATCATAACAAATTTTGATTCCAGTTTACTAAAAGAAATTGAAGCCTTGATGAAGAACAAGTGACATTATTGTAAATATTAGCTGCAGGCATCAATTAAATATATTTATTAATAAAATAGGATTCTGCCCTAGATTTTTAAAATTTTACCTTTAAATTATGGTATAAAATTTTTAAAAAATGCAAAATAGATTAGTTCCCTTAATATTTTTTATTGGAAAAACTACATATAGTTGTCTAAAAATTTTCCATAACTGTAGTTCGGAAAACAGAGGTTTGCTTCCCTTTTTCAACAAGAAAATGATTTCAGGGATTGATTTGCTCGTCTTACAAAGAAATCCTTCCTAATATTGCTATTAGTTCAATTTAAATTTTATTGTATAGCGTGAACAACAGCCAGTGGATAATCAGTTGCATTAAAGGACTACGAAGGGTAATCTCAAAGCCAGTTCCTCGCCTGGTTAATTAAAAAGAATAAAATCTTTCAAGACAACCCTGGTATTCTCCTTTCAGCAGCTTAATATCGGAAAGTCTAGACACTCTAAATATTTATCTTTATCTATTAATTTCTCATCATGGAAAACTCTTCCTCATCCATACTTGAGTTGCACAAGGAGATTCTCCCCTCTCCTCTCAACTTTGTTAAAGGAAAGGAAAGTGATATAATGAGCGAGTTGGGAGGTCTTAGGTAATATATCATAATCCCAATGGCGATTGATGGAATATATGTTATGTTGCTACGTCGTAATCGAATGTTAGGCCGCCAATAAATATATTTAAGGTAGAATTGGAGGATGTGAGCTTTAGTAGCATAGCTATTATCAAAGCTAATGTAAAATTTGTTTAACAAGATTTTATACCGATCTTATATATAAATATTTGTTAAAGAAATCTCAGAACAAAGTGGGGAGCAATTGCGTCTTCTGCATCTGTGTAAGGCGCATTGCTCAAGTACTTATAAGAAAAGACTACTTAGGGTGTTAGTGAGCGGAAGGGGTGGTAAATCTCATGAAAAGAATTTCTTTTTTCGAAAGAGACGCGCGTCCTTGAGTAAAATTCTGTGCCAAAAATGTATACTCATAAAGAATTAACTAAATTCATAAAAAACAAAAATTAGATTTAAAATACCAAATCTAAAATCTTTTATATATGCTTTACTTAAAAGAAAACTTATTTTTCAGATATCGTATATTACATTCTCATCAAAAAACATATTTAAAATGATGACAAAGTTCTTATAGATCTTCAAACATAGATAAGAAAGGAAGAAAACGAGGAAGCGGAAATTCATTTGGAGATTTATTGAATATCCAAGATGTTTCGTAGCCTAAGCTGAGGCGTCTTAGGCGACTGAAAGGAAAGCAAAAGAGGAATGGTATTGATAAAAATTGGCAGATAAAATATTGGGATAACTTTTATCAAAAAACTATTTATTTAAAGTTCCGAACCAAAAATGTTGTCAAGTAAAGATAATTAAAATTATGTACGAAAATAAATAGCATTTGTTTGGTTGTTTATTAGAAAGATTACAGAAAGTCTTGCCAGGAGGAAGGAAAGGAATAGTGGAACAACGAACCTGGGGTTATACTTGACGTTGTATTTAGGTTATAAAACGTAGTGGAGTGTATCTTTTGGGTTTTGGGCACCTTCTCCAGTTGTTTTGTAAATTTTAGTATTAAATCAGTTTGTTACGCTGACTACAAATATGTTAATATTGAAATGTTAAACAAACGACTTGAAAACAATTGAAAAGTCAAGAAAGATGCAGTCAGCATTTTCCAGGGATACGAGAGCATACTAAAAAAAAATCTAATTTCTGCCACCGTAATCATTTTATACATCTGTTTGGTGGTGATTTGGATCACTGGCACTGCTCCAAATACGGTTGTAATGAATGGATTTGTTTTGAGGAAAGAAACGTGGTTTGAGAGTTAATTGCTTTCGTTACCCACCTTAACTATCTCTATGTTGGCATATTATTACATTTAATAATGAGGTGGTGGAGAAAAATAAATGAATGTACGGCAGTCATTCGAATACAAGAGTCACCTGCGAGGTGTGATCGAACGATATTTTTAGTAAGACTTATCACAAAATCGATCATGGAAAACTGTTTAAATTGATGAAAGATTTATTCGAAAAGAAAAAAAATAATGAGGGCTAGAGTTCTTTATTGTGATCGTATTTTGCGTTGGGTTTGCCGCGATACTCCTGAAGCTTTTCTCAATGCTGTTCGACCCCTAAATCGCCAAAGTTTAGACAAATATAAGAAAATCTGTTCTTCCACTGGAGCTTTAACAATAAATAACATATGTAAGGTTTTCGATCGCATTAAAAATATTGCTGGGTAAAACTTCAACCATGCACCCGCAAATTCTGGGGTTGAGCTCGTTTGAAAAGATGGACATCCTACTCGGCTAATTGATAGTACCAGGACTTTCCTAAAATGGCCAAACCACACATCGTTGGGAAACTCACTCTTTCATGGTAGATTCGCATTTTTTAGAAATTCATAAAACCTTCCAATCTAAAAGGATCTTGAAAAACATTTCGGAGTTTAACTTAAAAACTTTCAATTTTATTGAAACAAATGTTATAAATAGCATTTCTTAGTATTAATATTAGCTGCGCTATGATACGATTATCTAGCCTTAACTAAGTTAAAAATAATAATTTATCCTCCAAAAGAATCACATATTTGGAAGCCAAGTTAAAAAAAATGCATTAGTCTTGATTAAAAAAAAAATAGAAATGTCCGACTTCCAAAAAAACATTCCTTGGAAAATATTCGCGTTGTTCCTTTTCAATATTTTCTATTTATCATCGCTCCCATTTTATTAAGAAAAATTCTAATATCTTGATATAAAAGAACTAGAATTTGACTAAAAAAACGAATTAGAGGAAAAAATGAAACATTGAAAAGCCACGCGGGAATAGGTGAATGTTTTTAAGTTAAAATTTATGAGAGGGATGTAAGGTACTGTGAAAGAGATTCAAATGCCTGCACTTCCCATTGCTCAGATGTAAGCTTGTCCGTCATGGGTAATAAAATATTTTCCCTAAAAATATTGATATGAATTTCTTTGATCAAGACGCAAGATATTAGGGACTACAAGAATAACTGGCGTTGTCCAGAATTAGTTGCGCTCCTTTGAGAGATGCACTAAGGAGTTGCGAGGAAATTTGCTGTAATTTTTAGAATGGTGAAAGTTATGTAGTTATTTTTATTTTATTTAGTGATTACTTAGGAGTTATTTAACAAGCGACTAAGGTTAGGGTAAGTTGCTTGTCTTTATTTTGATCATTATAAACTATTTGTAATGTTAGATTTGTTAGTTATATTTAGTGTTTTTCTATGATAGACAGGTTAACTCTGATTTTCCTTTTGAGGCATTGTTCTCATTAGACAATTACATATGAGATAAGTGATTTTTTATGATTCCTAACCTGAAAAATATGAATAAGATGAATGTATTTCTATATCTTCCAGTAAGCTCCTTTGTTCGCCTAAAGCAGACACACAAACACAAATTTTAAAACTTAGATAGAGAGACATTTTAATCAAAAGCGACTAGAGACTAGTGGCAGTCCACTCCTAATGTATTGTCCTAATAAAATAGAATCAACAGAGCAATAAAACTGTTTGTCGCTATCCTATTATAAACTCCACTGATATGCAATTAAGGTAGATATGAAAAGATTAAAGAAACTAGAAACTATATAAACTTCCATAGCTTAAAGTGTTAAATTTGAAGAGAATCCCCTTGCAACTCACTCCTTAGGTAGAATATAATCCCACGATGAAGCACAAAATGGATATAACTCCAGTAGAAAATAGGGAGACAAAAAGATATCTTTCATAATGGTAGGAGGTTTAAACTCTCAACTGTCTGTTCTAACTTTATCAACGGTCTCTATTGACAGGAGTGGAGATCTTCAACAGTGAGTTTCTTTACCTTCGGTTACAAAACAAATCACAAATCTTCAGTTTCCTATTTTTTGCCCACTAAACGCTGCCTCTCGTACTCATGACATGGGACTTAATTTCTTCAAAATCTCCCATTGTTAATCCTCTGTCTTTGCAACACTGGTAAGCTTAATTCTCTAAATACTAGGAACTAGAAATACTAAACCATTAGAGACTGGCGTCAGGCGGAGGTGACTCCGATCTTCAAGAAAGAAGACCCCAGCCATCCGTCAAACTACTGACCTATCAGTCTGAATTCGATAGTCGGTAAACTCATGGAAAGCATGATGGTAGACAAAATGACGTCGTATTTAGAGTCAAACCTGCAACTGAGGAGTTCTCAGCACGGCTTCCGAAGGCAACGGTCATGCCTGATGAATTCTTCCACTTCGTGTTCAGTGAGCACGATCAAGACAAGGCGGTGGATGTGGTCTACTTAGACTTTCAGAAAGCCTTTGATAAGGCACCACACCGCCGCCTTCTCCGGAAAGTGCGAGCGCTGGGCATAGACGAAAAAGTAGCCGGCTGGATCGAGAACTGGCTAAGTGGCAGACGGCAACGGGTGGTGGTGAATGGACAGGCTTCTGAGTGGGTGCCCGTTACTAGCGGGGGGCCTCAAGGTTCTGTCCTGGGACCCCTACTATTCATCATCTACGTCAACGACATAAACGGTGACAAGGTTGCCAAGATTTCTAAATTTGCCGACGGTACCAAGCTTAGCATAAACTTTGCAAAGGATGGAAATACTGTCCACCTGCAGGAAGATCTTGGGAAGATTGGGGAGTGGTTGGACACGTGGCAAATGCCTTCTTACGTGGGGAAATGCAAAGTAATGCATATCGGCCACAGAAACCCCCAATCTCAGTATATCCTTAAGGGCACTGCTTTTGAATCGAGTGACACTAAGAAGGACTTGGGTGTAACTATCACCTGCGACCTCAAGTTCTCGAAACAGTGCATCGAGGCAGAGAAGAAAGCCCAAAGGATGTTAGGCTACATAAAGCGCCAGTTTGGATACCGTAACAAGGAGATAGTACTTTGTCTGTACAACTCCCTCGTTCAGCCGCACCTAGAGTATGCCGTACAATTTTGGAGTCATTCGTTTCGGTAGGAAATCGCAAGGTATGAACGCGTACAAGCTAGGGCAACCAAACTGATTCCCTCTATCCGAGATAAAAGTTATGAGGATAGACTAAGGGAATTAAATTTGTTCTCGCTAAAAACCCGTAGACTGCGTGGTCAGCTCATCAAGGTTTTCAAAATACTTCGAGGCTTCGACAATGTTGACTACCGGGATATTTTCAAACTGAGTGAGAATAGAACGCGCAATCACGGCTTCAAACTTGAACTGAAGCGTTACAACCACAATCTGTGTGGAAAATATTTCACCTACAGTATCTGCGGTAAGTGGAACGCATTTCCAGTGAAAGTTGTCAACAGTGAATCTGTTGACCAGTTCAAGTCGAGACTAGACAAAGTCTTGAAAAGTGGCCGTTTAGGGACGCCAAACAATTGAGCAGCCATGTGCCCGCTCGATTGCTAGTCGAAAAGTACCCTCTTTGAATGGACCGTAAGGTCTCCTAGGGTACTCTCTTTCTTCGGAACTCCTTGTAAGTACCTGTATTTTAATTTCTTTGTGTTTTATTTCTAACTCTGTTCATCTCTGTTGATCACAACAGACAATATTTATTTTGCCTTAAATACAGATTTTTGTTTTCTGACCTAATTGTGGATATATTTTCTTCCTATAACTTTAACTTCCCTCAGTATCAATTTAGGTAAATAATGAGAATAAACCAGGATATTAAATTGTCAATTTAACTCACATTCTTCTTTACAAAATCTATTACAAGCTATTTTCTATAAAAAATTATCAATAGCCCAAATTTTGGTAAAATATTTGAGTAAGACGAGGTAAGGTAGGGAAAAGAGGAAAATAAGGGAAAATTAATTTAACCTGGAAAAGGAATTAGAAAATTAATGATGACTCGTAGGAAGTTTAGGAAGAAGTAAAGCAAGAAAATAGATTATGTCGTATAATAATTAAAGTGTATTTCCTAGCACTTTTTTAGCTATAAAAAACAGGAAAAGATTTATTCTAGATTTGGCTCTGAAAAGTAATGAAGAAAAAGCATATATCAAAGAAGTAATGCAATTGAATTGTAGCGCCTTTTGTAAATTTGCCTCGTGCTCCTCTGCGTAAGTCAATTTATATTTAATTAACTACGAATTTTTAATATCTAATTGAGAAATTTAAAATATTTTGGTGGCCAATTTGCACTTGTAGATTTAAAAGCTCGGTGTTCGTGATTGATGACCAATCATTAGTGAAGTTTCTACATTTAAATCTTACAATCTCTGTCGCCTACGTATTAAACTTACAGAATATCTTTCCATGGCATAGTTTTGAGTACAATTTTTCTTGAGGGTTTCTCATTTTTTCCTATGGGAAGATATTTTAACAATAATAGCTTCGTTCCTATCTAGCAATGCGTCACCAGGTTGTGAATCTTATTTTAGGACTGCAAAAGAGATTTTGTTATTTAAACCATAAAAAGGCAACAATAATTGTTTAAAGAGAATATATACCTTCACACCTCTATACAGATATATATTGATGCACACAAGTACGCATGAACATATACTCTTGTGGGATGTGATGAAGCAAAGCATGTATTTGCAGCAACAACTAAGTGTAATTGTAGAGATCTGTAATTTTAAAATCAAAATGGATTAAAACTACAATCAAAAAGAAAAAATATGAAGCAGCAATGACTTTATCTTACTTAAATCATAAGAAATTTGCCTCTAAAAAGTTAAAAGGATTAACTCAACAATTTCTTCCTTTGCTTGTTAAAAGAGATGACTCGCTTAAACATTTAGGAATTGGTCCTTAATCTAAACGCAAGGATTAGGCACAACGCCTAATCTAAACCTTAACTAACCTAATAGTTAAGACCAAAAGTACTTTCTAAACCTAAATTTCACAAACTTAAATCCCTAAATCATCATCATCATCCTCACTAACTCTATAATTTAAGAACGGGATTTTTGGGAGTATTTTAATAATAATTTCATCTTAGTTTGGTTATGACTTAAGTATATTTTAAATTTTTATCAAGGTAATTTCTAAGAATTTCTTTATAGAGTTTTGAAAGAAAATGAATTACAATTGGTAAAGTTCAGAAAATTTATTAAAATTTAAGTAAAGCAGCTTTTTTATTTTATCTATATCTATATTTTAGCAACGTGATTTTTTGGAAGGAGGAAAATAGTTTAAAAGTTCCTTTTTAAAATTATTATAATTGGCGAAGTTCAGAAAATTTATAAAAATTTAACCAAGGCTTCCTAACGTTAGCTATGGTTGTCGAAATTTATCTTGAAAACCCTAACTTAATTTATGGTCAAGGAAAGTATTGCCTCTTCAAAAGAGTAAATAAAAGTTTCTTTAATATTAATACGGTAAATAATTATATAAGTGGTAATTGTAGTAACAGAGAGTTTGAGAAACCGTTGGCAACATATGGTATTTACCAGATATTTGAGAATTTGGGAGATATAATCTTTGTCAAAATATATCTCTTTACCCTACAATCCCCATTCGAGTCGATGAGGATTATAATCGACCCAATTAGTTATGCACTATTGTAAATTGCTTTCAGACTACATCCACCACAAATAGATTGCTAAATTACATCTTACCACAAAAAGTCTCAAATAAAAGGCACTTTGTAGATGAGCTTGACCTTAAAACGGATGTACAATCCTGAAACCCCCAAATTCATCTCCCCGAAATTTAAAGTATTTAAGAAAAAACTAATAGACAAAGTGAACCACTACGTCTTGAACTATATATTCCAAAAACTAAAAAGTGATAAAAATGAAAGGAAAAATAAAGAAAGGTGACAGAGGAATATGATAGAAACTAAAATAAGATGGAATGTGCCAGCGTCAGTTAACGATTCATCCGATATCCTTAGGAAAACTTTTAGAATTATAATTAAGTATAAACAAACCAGATATACACAAAATCTTAAATTTAATAATTATTAAAACAATTTAAAGTAATGCCTTGTTTTGCTTAATATCAGAGAACTACATAAGAAAATCATAACTTTGAGAGATACTCTCAATAGACCAATTTAATGAAAGCATGATTCAAGCCAAGACTTAATACGAGGGTGAAATTTATGGACACTAATAATCAATTCTCATTTTTGGAGAAACCAATTTACTCGGGTAAAAATGAAAGACTTCTTGCATATTATACCATTAGAGGTAAAATAATAAGACTTACAATGCAATTTATTACTAAATCGTATGCGAATGAATACGATTGTATCAAATTTGAGAATGAGATTGTAGAAAAAATTTCCATAAAAGTATAGGTATGGGAGAGAGAATGAAAGGGGTGGGACTGACTCAACTAGTCTTAAAACCTGCTCTCAGGATTTTTTAGTTTATCTCAAAGTTATTTTATCATCGGTACGAGTTATGAATTTTAGAACTCCTCTTACTGCGAACTAGTTATAGAAGTTTTTCAATAAATACCCCTCTTAGGTTAAATGTTTAATAATATAGTGGTCCGCTCTTAAATTCTACTTCATTCTCACCTGTATTCTCGATTCCCTTTTCTTTTTGGCATTTATACTCTATATTTTCTGTCTGTCCGTCCCCTTTCTTTTTTTACTAGAGTTATAGTGACCACGTTAATTATATTTTCTGTGTAGACGACTAAGACTTATAGCACAAATCCTATTTAGGGAAACAACCTACGAAGAAGTATTAGGAGGGAGAAAACAACTCTGGAAACGAGAAACGAAAAATATTTAGGTAAGTACAACTAATTTAAAAATAGGCCAAATAAACAATATATGCCAAGTTGAGGTGAAAATAAATGGAATAAATGATTAAAAAGCCATTAAATACATAATGATACAATATATTTGGATTCTCATCGCCTCAAACCGGACTACTCTTGTAGATCAATCTTCCCGCGACGGAAAAGATGGAAGAGCCCAGGTTCCTCGCTCAACAAGAACGTTTGCTCGCAGAGCGCCGTGTCAAAAATAATTTTAACAAAAAGTCTTAGGACTTTCCTCTAAACCCAGAAATATATTTTGATAAAATAAAAATATATATTAATTCGAAATTGAGAATATCGCCCACAAAGTAGTCCCCTGTAGCAGTTAAATGGCTCTACTAACATATTATCCACTTCTCAAGGCATTACTTAAAGTCAATTTTAGGAATTGCATCTAGAAATGGCTGTAAATTTCCTATTATTTTCGATTTCAAAATTTCTTCTTCAATCCTGGAGAATCCTCCCCGCCTTCATTGGGGGTGGGAGTGTAGTTTTGTTTCGATATAATGGCCGTAATTCTCATCTTCGTCTCCAGTTGGGATGTCATCTAAAATTTGGCGGAAGTTTCTTAATTATCAAAAATCTTTTCGGTGTAATAGCAGGGATAAATACAACACAAACAAAAAATAAATTATAATCCAAGAAAATTGATATATTTAAATTAAATCAATTATCTAAGTTCACAAATGCGTCCTAACGATATCATATATAATGTTCTGCCTTTGCATAACCATATTTTGAGTTACGCAAGCAGTCATATATTATATTTTTTGAAACAAATAAAGGAAAGTTGCACCCTTGGTTTTTATAACTCTTTTCATTTTGAGACTATAAAATTTTATGTTATATTAAAATATTCTTTGTCGTACATGTTCTTTATTGCCTCTAGTTTTAACAGTCACTTAAAAGAGTTGTTTCAGGTGAATCATAAAGAAAAATGAGAATGACCTGACAAATATTAATTTATTTTTTTTATCAAATCTCAATCTGATCGTTTAAAAGGTTTAATCAGATTTAAGAACTGTACAGAAATTATGATTTTGGAAAAAGATCGTAGATTAATTATCAGGAAACATATTATACATTATCCATGGAACTCGAGCAAGAAATCGAAGAAGAGCGACGTCGAAATCATTCTCCGTACTCACCAGTGGTGGTTCCACTCGCGCCAGATACCCCTAGGTCTCCCCGTAGACCGTCGCCTGCTCCTTCCCTGCCATAAGTGCTCCACTCTACACGGCAGACCACGCCGCCATCGCATGTGTCCATTGGGAATTCGTGGTTGAAGATCTTCGCTCCAACATCCAGTCACCAATTTTAAGGTAAGGGATCAGGAAGAATTCATTCCCTGCTTCCCCGCTTCAGGTTCCGTTCACAACTCTCCCGCAAGTAATTCCTAGGCCTCCATAATCGACTGAGGCTGCGACATAAAGTGTGACAGCCCGGGTGGAGCGTTGCATTAAGAGACGCAAGGAAGTAACAGAGCATTCATTCAAGCATAACTATAAGCGAATCGGCGCTCCTTGGCCCACGTCTCCAGCAGGTAAGGGTCTCTACTCTCTCCCATAGGTATGGATCCTAGAGATATTCACAGTGACCCCTGTGGGTCCAAGAGGCCGAGCTCCACAACGAAGAGGGGCTAGAACACGCCCGACAGTTCCTTTACGGCGTTGTTAACAACGTTGACTGGCGATGGAGAATGCGAATAGCCCCCATGAGGCACAGGATGCACCTCACGCCTCCTTCGGTTAAATCCTCTACTTAAGAGGAGTACCGCTTGCTTTCTCCCGCCTCTATCCATTAAATATGGTCTGATGCCTCCTTCTCCTTAGACTCCGATGAGGTCTCCATTTCCCACGCCTCTTCGCCTACACCCGCGTCCTCCACACCCATGACGGAATCTTTGGTGATGAAATCCCCCCTGTTCAGCCCCCTTCCCCTCTCCCAAGGATCGAAGTAGCCGAATATATCGACATTAACTGGAGGATCAGGTTAATATCAGCATCCAGGACCCCGACAAACCCATCCAGAGGATAAGGGATTTCCTCGACTAGGCGGCACTCCAACTGGGCGGACTTTTATCCGCAACCCTATCCCTCCGGCCCTCGAGGTAATGGCCGACATCCCTCTCGCTGAACTTGCAGTTCCTGCCGTAATTAATCTGCCTCCACCCTCTTTTCCTCCTTTTTCAGGTTCGTCCACCCACCTGTCAGAACAAAGGGATGTCATTCGCGACATCATGAGCGGCCCTACTGATATCGAACGCCCGGCCATCGGACAAAATAACAAAGGGAACAATCAAAAAACTGATCAGGATAACCGTAACGACAACCGGGAAGCCGGTGACAAGAGAATGGAGTGGGTCAGTCATGGCCTCGACCCATTGAAAGCCTAACAGAAGGTCATGGATCTCGACGCTCGTCTAGACTTCTTCTCCTCCCCCCTTCGGATCCCTGTCCTCCACCTCACCCATTAACCACATTATCCAAGCGGCTCAGAAACAAGGAGTCCGTTTTGGGATCGAAAAGGGATACAGGAGCGGGGTGGCTTCATCCCAGTGCGTCCTCCCTCTCGTTGAACAGCTCCTCCACTACGGTATAGTGGAGAAAAGCGACGTGGTAACCCACACCCACCGGATCTTCACCGTCCCCATACGTAAAGGGAGCGTCCCGATCGTTTATGAAATGAACACTATAAGTGAATTCTGCACCCCGTCACCCTTCCGTCTGCCCTCCGTAAAGAAAGTTCTCCAAGATGCTCCCAGAGGCGGCCAAACCATCAAAATCGACTTGGAGGGTAGATTTTGCCATATAGTCTTGTACAAGGCGGCCAGAAGATACTTTGACATTGTAATTAACGGCCTTAAATATAGATTTTCCCGTCTCCCTACGGGGTTCTCCCTTAAGCCCGTACATTATGCAGGCATACTTAGATGCTGTCTTTAATGAATGGAAATCTATAGAAAAGTTTTATAGATACGTTTTCAAGTCACGCTGGATGGCAGTAAGTGATGGACGGATGAAAGTATCACAGTAGGCATCTCATTCCATATTTTGGGGGGTGAATTCAGAGAACGCTCTAAAATCAATGCAACACCGATGACTACGAGGAAAAATCAGTAGGAGAGAAGAACCCAAGGTCAGAGTTCTGGTGGCTGGAAGACGGTCAGTGGGGAGGACAGTTGAGAAGCAACTGCGGCGTTCTACATCTTATGTATAGACAGAAGGACATAAAGGTGATTCTGATCGTGAAGCTGCACAGTGCGGGAAGGAAACGTCCATGGTGCAAAAGAGCCCTACTGCTACAAATTTTAGAACAATTTGGAGACTTGGAAGGGCGGAAAGCTGTCATCATCCGAGGAGGTAGTTGCTGTATTTAAGGCAGAAGGGATGAAGGAATTCAGTGTAAACTCTAAACTATTGCGGTCAAATTGGGAACAGATGTGGGTAGAATCTAGACAGAGCATTTAGAAACGTTGGTAACATGAGTTTTGAGAAATAAAACCTATCCAAGATCAAACTCTAAATTTTAACTGCAACGGAAATGGTAAAAAGCATCAAGCTTTAGATAAGAAGCAATAATTTTAGCTGTTATTCACATCCCCTGGAGTGCACAGCCGTTTAACTTCAGTTTTCTCATAAACTACGTTCAGTACGTTATGTCAGAGCCATTCCTTAATGTTATTAGTAGATAATAGGATTGTAACGAGGCTGGAGAAAAGGAGAGATACTGAGTTTTGCAAAGGTTCTGTTACACTCGTCTTTTTTAATCTTTCAAGAAGTTTACGTGTAAACGAAAAAGTTACTTCAAACACACTTAAATTTCTATGAGAACTTATCCATAACTTTTCATTAAAACTTCTTTTCCAAGTTGTGCAGGTGTGCCGAGATGGGAGTGAAAGAATAGAGATCTATGCTCTCTTGCATGCGCGCCATAACAAGTCAAATTTCATTAAACGGCTCAACGGAAGACGTACGATCGTCTACAGAGTTGCGGAGAGGCTCAAAAGCGGGAAAGAGCTCAAAGATTGACCTCTTTCAGGCAGCCGTCATATTTTCAACCATTTGGTCATAAGAAAGGCATTCAAACGTGCTCCAAAGCGCAAAATGACTGCGTTTAAAAAGAATAAGAAAACCTCGGTGGCCACAGCGCCTATGGCCATCAAGGAGGAGGCCGGCAAGAGCTTGTGATCGTCGAAAAAGCCTCTGCTCTCCTACTGAATGTGAGAACAGCGTCGGGGGCGATTTCATCGCCTTCTTAACGACTTGAAGAGGCATGATAATCTAATTCTGATTTTTTTATGATAAAAAAACTTTCACTTTTTATCCGGTCATCAACATGCAGAAAGATCGCCTAGTAAGCTTCATCAAGCACGTCTGCGATTTCCGCTATGTGACCAAGACCGAGGTAATCCCTTTGACTACAGCGTGTGCGCACATGTCAAGGGAAGTTCCTGCAATATCCGCCACAGCAAATTCGACAGGATGAAGTCCTGCGTCAAACGCGTGTAAGCCAGCAAGAGGCCTATATCTGCAACGTGTGCACTGACTTCAGGTCTCGGCTGTATGTGTGCCTCATGCCGAGGTTGGCAAGATTGATTATTATTAGAATATTAACAGATTTTATATGTTAAAACAATAAAAACGTGTTTAACTTCATCAAAACTGTCATTGTCTCATTTTTGAGAGCGTAGTAACGAGTGTAACAGGACTTTTTAAATGCCCGGTATAATCGGGAGTCACACACATGTATTTAAGATAGCATGTGCAAAGACAACGATGTACAATAAAACAGCTAAGAATAGATTCTTATTGTTCAAAATTAGAATTCCCTCAGAACATATGGAACGAGAGAAGTATATCTATATCCAGATATGCTATAATTGCTAATAAATGGAAGACCATATTACTAGGCAATGTCAAAAGAAGTAGCAGATATGTTCTGAATACAGGAATACCAGACATAACTGGAGGGACTGCAAGGAAACCAAAGGAATGTATCAACTGTGGAGGGTCACACAGAACCATGGCAATGGCGTACCCCGCAAAAAATAAAAGAAAAAAAAGATAGATATATTTGTATGTAATCAGCATAGTAATGAAATGACGCAAACGATGCATAAGATTATTAGTCCAGACGAGAGTAATTTGTTAAAATGAGTACTAAGGTAAGGCAGGAAATACAATGAAATTTGCATGCTCTTTCTTTTTTCATTGTTCCATTTTTTATCTATCTTTCCCCTGCATCCTTGTGCTCACTCATCATACTTCCTGAAATAAAATATTATACATGTCAAAAATGGATAACATTAATCTAGAAAAATAGTTGATTCTTCTCAAATTCGCGAAGAAAATCAATCATCGAACATAGGAGGTCATAAAACGACATCAAAAGGTTAAAATTTTTCACAAACTTACATAAATAAAGTCAAATAAAATTATAATATAAGGATTAAAAAGGAGATATGGGAAACAAAAAGGTAGGCTAAGGTTAGTATAGTTAAATTACGATGAAAATAGAAATAATCTAGTAATTTATAAGGCATCTTCAATGGATTTGAGTTACTGTTTGGTAGCTTAAGGGTAGAGCACCTGACAGGAAATCAGCAGTCCCGGCTTCGTATGCTTGCCAGGATTATTAATAAAAAATCTCACCTGGTGTTATTCCTTTCTTCTCAGTATGGATTGCCTTAATTGGGCGTCCCTTGCTCTCTTTGATCTTTCTGTTCTTCCAATGTTCCTTTCTCTTGCCTAGAAACAAACTCCTGTTTCTTGTCCCATTGCTCATTAACGTCAACTATCTCTTTTATTGTATTGTATTGTTATACAGTCTGCAATACAAGGTATCTGCATCTATCTTTGTCTTCAAAAGGTTTTGGAAAGTTAGAAATTAAATATGGCGAAAGCCCTCTGGTTTATTTTACCACCCACAGAACTCGTATTTGCCCTTTTAGATATATATATATATATATATATATATATATATATATATATATATATATATATGCATATGGTTGATAATTAGTCATCTACCTTGAATAAAATAAATAATATAGAGATTATTTATACAGATATATTTACTAAAATTATACGTTAAAGACATTAAAGATTATTCTATTCAATTTGTTGAATGAAATTGGCCGTCGGCCTCAACCATGGCCTCCAAGGAACAGTGGACTCTGCTTCCTCCATATTCCATATTCGATGATTACTCTGTTTATCTGGGTAAAATATGTGCTGTTCATGGACCTAAGCTCCACCTTGATGATTCACCAGATTTATGGTCTCTCACTCATTAAAGCCTTATACTAATGGTCCAGGTGGTTCGAGTCTAGGGAGTTGGGAGACCAGATGTTCTAAGTCATTTGATAAAATAAGTTGGCTAACAGCCAGGAATGTTTCATCCTACTTGTAGGTCATGGTGCAGAGTCCTTCTGCCACACGTACGCATTTACAGCGAGCACATCCTTTCTGGATTTTAGGGCAACACCAACTGCCACAGGCACTTGATGTAGCCATATTGAGTCTGAGGGCATCAAACACAATGGTGTGTACCGGAACCTGCTTTTTATGAGTCTCGGTATTTCCATGGAGTCGACTGTTAGTGAGGGTATGTTTGCATCCTAACTATCTGTTCCCGGCAGAAGCATACCAGGCTTGATTGCATGCTTTTGTTAGTTCACAAACTTCACAGCCTGTTCCTTCCATTTTAGCCTCATTTTGGAGGTATTGCTAGCGCGTGAAGTTGTTCGTGTCACCACTGCTTCGGCCATAAAAATCGCACATGTCGACGTTTAAATTCGGGTTTACCTAATATTTTGTATTTTGTTCCAAGGCCGTACACGACAAGTCTTCATCGTGTATAGCAAGGTGTGTCAAATGCAAAGAGCTGAACCCGGCTGTATCGAAGCAATATGGTACGGATCTCCTGGCGAAATTAATTTTGACCGTTCACGCTGCAGATATCGATTCCAAGAGCTTATATTACAGAAGTTAGGCTGATGAGACGGAAATTAGTGGGCTCAGATATCTCCCCCTTTTTTAATATCGGCGTAAAATTTGCACTTTTAAACTCTATTGGAATTAGGCCTTATATGATTGAGTAATTGAAAATCGTGAAGAACGGGCTTGCTAATTTATTCTTTGTTCTTTAAGATGGATTTGGTACATCCCATCGGGCCCGGGTGCCTTTAATCTTTTTCATTTATTAATGTTTGTGATAATATCCCCTTCATTTATATTTATGGTGGCTAGAATATTTTGTCTTTCAAGATTTACTCGTATTTCCTTGCCTAGTGTTGCTAATTATGTCACGTCCTCCACAATAAAAACGCCTGCGAAGTGCTTATTTAATATTTTAACAATTTGTTCTGGGTCGTCTGTATTAACACCATCTTTACTTCTGATCGGCCTTATTAAACCCTTTATGGGATTTATACTGTTTACGTAACTATAAAACCGCTTCGGTTCGTGCTTTCAATTTAAGGCAAAATCTTTTTCAGATTTCAGCTTAGCTTCCCTTATGGCCCGCTTCACCAGCTTCTGAGAGTGTATGTATCTTTCTCCATTTGCTACTGTGTTTTTTTTAATCTTTGAAAGTTTTTATTTCGCTCCCGAATTAAATTTATTATTAAAGGGCTAACCTACGGTGCACCTTTTGATTTTCCATTCCTACAGCGAACGTACTTAACTTACTCGGAATCTATAGTGAGCACACTTTGCTGTAGCTCGAGTATATGCCTGTAATGTCCGATTATAAAAACTACTTTCCAATTTTATCCTTCTAATCCGGTCCCGAAAGGTTTCGAAATTGCAGCTCCCAAATCACGGGATTAGTTGTATACTCTCTTTTACCTCTACACTTGTATTAATTTTGAACCTAATTACATTATAGTCACTCGTCGCCAAATGCTCACCAACGCAAACCTTTTCTACCTTTTCTCTTCTGTTGTGATAATTAAATCAAGTATATTTTGAGCGCGCGTAGGTTCTTCTACTTTTTGAGTAAGAAAATAATCCTCAGTGATATTGTCCAATCTCTCCCCTACCTTATCCTAAGTATAGTTTATATAGTTAAGGAGATACCAAATTATTTCTGTTCAACTTTTTACTACGTTAGATTATAATATATTAAATTAAAGCTCATTAAAAGCCCTTTTATTCCTGCCAAAATCATAATAACCTAGGGGCCGTTTTCAAGATACAGGGGGATCCTTCAGACCCCCTCCCTTGAAACCTAATATCATATAAATGGCTTGTAAATTATTAAAAATTAAGCATTCGAACTCCATTCACGATCAAATGATGCAGATATGATTTATTTATCATTTTAACTCAGGTTTCTATACTTCCAGTAAAATTTGTGTTAATGGTGGACTAAAACATATGGTTTTCAACAAGGTCAACTATAGGTTTTGTTCTCAGTGGAAAAGGAGGGGTTAGGTGAATAATAGTGGTGTTCTAAATGCCCTGGAATTTAGTTTAATCTATATTCGAATGATGCTAAAAATCTAAACCAGTTCTCAGGCTCTGTTTTTTAAAGCAAATATTTAAATCCGCATGGTGTAGTTTTGCGTTTTGTTCACAAATCAACTTTAAAAATCTACGGATAATTTAAAATTTTGCATAAAATTTGCAATAAAATGATATAAAAATTAATGGTGTAGTTTTTTTCCCAAATTAACTTTAAATATCTAAGAAAAATTTTCCACGAATGTATACAATTTTGCATTATCTTAATTTTCACTATGTTCTATTTATGTTGCTAAAAAACTAATTATACCATAAAATAGTGCATAAAATTTGCAATAAAATGATATACAAAACTAAACAATGCGAATTTTGAACGAAAGAATTTGAAAAGTGACTAATGACAAATATGCTATCTCCTTAACGTTAGGTTGATTGAAATCATCAAAAACCTTTTTTTGTTTTCTCTCCATAGATGAAATGCACTCAAAGAGTGGTACGACTCTGATTTTATTTGGAATGGGAAGCGATAAGTAGCAGCTAAGTTAATTTTATTATTTTTAGCACACTCCAATTCTATTAACAGAACCTTACTTTTTATATTTACAGTCGTCATGCCCATCGTTCTTGCATTTATTTCCTCTTTTACATAAACTAAAACTCCACCGCCTGTCCCTGTTACACAGTCTTTGTTATAGACTTTGTACCCTTCTATAGCAAATTCCGGTATAAAGTGTCTTAAACTATATCCAGCCAGGTCTGGCTAATGCATACGATATCGTAATTGCCTTCTTGGTTAATGACTTTAAATTCCGGGAGTTAGTTCCTTACTACGGCTTTTTGCGTAAATGCATTTGAATTTTCCTTTTAAATCTTCCTTTTAAACCTTTGAATCTTCGCATGAAATCCCTCCCGGCGCGTTTGTGCCTTGAAAGAAAATAACTTCCAGACCATTAAGATCACAGAAGCTTTTATCAGTTATTCTGCCTAGCTGTGAATTCCCGATTAGGTTCAAATATACGCCATCATTATGAAAAGGCGACAGCCAGTGCGGAAAATAATTCCATAAATTGAAAAACTTAACGGCCATTTCCTGACATAAACGTTTAAGGCATTCATTAGTGCTGATTGACCTAGTCTGCATTCTCCGAGTCGATTTTAATGTTGGAATTATCTCAAATACCACTACTTTAGTCGCCTTCGCTTTGGCCGATGTAACTAGGTCCCTCGCTCAGTGAACAATTTCGGTTGGAGTTGTGATTAGAATGCTCTATGTTTTTCCCTCGATTAGAGTTAACAAGGCAAATGGATTAGAGCAGGTCATTTTAAAACGTTCTGTAACCCTTGTTAATCTCGGCCCCATTTTTAACCTGCCTGAATTGTGATTCCAGAAGTCTATATGAATTTATGATACGCATTTGCTCATTTATAATGCCATGCAGGATTCTATTCTGTACACAGCTTAATTTGCGGCTTTAAACGCGATTTTCCCTACCCCGCAATATATCAAAGAATGCCCGAACACCGTTGGCCAGTTCGTTAATTTTACGGTTCGTTTTAACTAGGTCTCTGCCTACAGAGTTTACTTCTAATCTAATTGCATTTATCACGTTTTCTAATTTACCTCAAATGCCTCGTTTAATAAACAAAAGCGACATATTCTCCTTTTACACTGGTCTGCGTCAAAGATGTTCCTGAGGGTTTCATAGGTGAGTCTTAATGAAATTTGTCTTTTAAATCCAAATCAAGCATTCATATTGCTCCATCAAGTCTAGTATTTGAGATATAGACCAAGCTCCCTAGATAGCGTTAGGGAGCTCAGTCTCTAGCTGACCGCGAGCGCGAGTGGTTGTGTGTTGCTTGCTCACCCTCCAACTAAGTGTTGGTTTTTTAATCCATGACTTTTCTCATCTATGAACAGTGTTTAAAGTGTATTTCTAAAACTTTATTTATCTTTCTGAACTTTTTTGCAGGCAAATACATTAGCAAAACTCCTTATATTTCATAAAAATGAATAGAAAGTGTAAAAACAGTCCTGATAGATATTGTTTTGTTTGTGGAAACGTGACTTTTAGTTACCAGCAATGCACTATAACGCCGTTAGTAAAGTTCCTTTACAATGCATATTTTGGAATAAAGCTAGGTGATCAAGACAAAAACTTTGCTCCACATATGTGCTGCAAAGTCTGTGTCATAGCCTTAAGACGCTGGAGTGAGGGCAAAACGAACTGTTTGTCATTTGGTGTACCTAGGGTGTGGAGAGAAGGCAAGGACCACATTACAGACTGCTATTTTTGCATGACAAATCTTAAAGGTGAGATAATTACTTTAACAATATAGTCCTTGACAAATCTAGAAATGTATATACAAATCTTTTGGGGGCCTATTAAAATTGTAATTGTGTATAAAAATAGTGTATTATGCTGGTAGAAAAATTGTGGTTAAATTGTATATAAAAATTGATTGTATTTAAAAATTGTAAATTTACCTGGTATGAAAAATGTGTATAAAAATGTGGAAACGAGGGTCAAGTGAATTAAAAGTATGTAAATTGAATATGCGAAACTTTTTTTCAAGTGTCAATAAGAAGAACAAACACACTGTAGTCTATCCTGATGTTCCTTCTGCCATTAAACCACAACCACATGGTTCAGGAGTTCCAGTTCCTTCTCCACCTAAAAATACTGAGCTACAAGAAAATATAGAAATTATAGAAGTGGATGACACTGACACTTCAGTGACATATCAGCCTACGTCTACAATGACTTTGCCAAGACCACTCACTCAAGGTCAATTAAATGACTTGACTAGAGATCTTAGTCTTTCTAAAGAGAACGCAAAACTTCTTGCATCCCGTCTTAGTGAGAACAACCTCCTTTCTCAAGAAACTACATACTTTTGGTTCAAAAATAGAGATGAAGAGTTTCAAAAGTTCTTTGCAGTTGATTCTTGCAGCTCTTTGGTGTATTGCAATGATGTAAAAGGTTTAATTAAGGCACTTGGCGTTCCTTACCAACCAAGTGAATAGAGGCTCTTTATTGATTCTTCTAGCAGAAGTTTGAAGGCAGTACTCTTAAATATTGGCAATAAAATGGCATCTGTACCTATTGGCCATTCAGTTCAGTTAACAGAAAGCTACGAAAATATGAAAGTATTGATTAATATAATCAAGTACTCTAACCAGAACTGGTTAATATGTGGTGATCTCAAGGTAAGATATATTTTACTTTATTGAACTTGTTAAATATTTAAAGATATGTTTGTTTCTAAATACCAATGACAGAAGGATATTATACACATATTAGTTTCTCCCTACCCCTAATAAACTTAGTGAAAATTGCCTATGCAGAAAATAGAAGTTCTTAGAAACCATTTACATCAATATACATCAATATGTTTTCTTTCAGGTTGTGTGCCTTCTTCTTGGGATGCAAGTAGGCTACACAAAATATTCATGCTTTATGTGCTTATGGGATAGCCGGGCGGCTAGTCTTCACTATAAGCAAAAAGACTAGCCATCTCGAGAGGCATTCCAAATTAGCTGCCACATTGTGGTAGCTCAACCTCTAGTCCCTACCAAAAATGTTTTACTGCCTCCTCTTCATATATAGCTTGGCCTGATGAAGAACTTTGTCAAAGCTTTGAATAAATAAGGCCAAGCTTTTAAGTATCTACTGCAAAAATTCCCACAGATCAGTGATGCCAAGCTCCATGCAGGCATATTTGATGGTCCCCAAATTAGAACTCTGTTAAAGGACAAGCATTTTTACACCAATATGGAAGCCAGTGAACAAGAAGCATGGCGAGCGTTTAGTAAAGTAATCGACGGTTTTCTGGGAAATAAAAGAAGCTCAGAATATATCTCACATGTAAATGAGCTTATGAAAAGCTTCGAAACAATGGGAGCTTGCATGTCGATAAAAATGCATTTTATCCAGTCACATCTTGACTATTTTCCGGCAAACTGTGGAGATTATAGCGAGGAACAAGGATAAAGAATTCACCAAGACATAAAGAAGATGGAGACAAGATATCAAGGACGCTGGGACATCAACATGTTAGCTGACTATTGCTGGTGTCTTAAACGCAACGAACCAATATCGCTTCACAAGTGGAAGTCATCAAGGACCTCTTTTCTTGGAAAATAGTTTCTTTGCACTCCTGGGTAAGCTCATAAGTAGTCTGTAAGTTTGAAATTAATTAAAAGAAAGTTGAATTGAGTCGGTATTTTTTTTATTACAAGTAATTGTAATTTATTAAATAACTTTTATATAAATAAGGGATTTTTTCAAAAATGGCCCTTTTCTAAAAACAGTAGTGCGCTGTATCTTAAAAACCAGACCTGATTGAGCAAAATGAATGTCATATTTCAATTTAAGGGAACAATTTCGTTAGGAATCACTAAAGAAAACCGCAGGAACAGAAAATCTTTTTTCAAACGCAGGCCTGTGTTATCAGGGCTAGTAGGAACGTAAATTCCCCTATTAAACTTTGCCCCACAACGAGTACAATTATATTTGACGATAGGCATGTTAAAAAAGAGATTATTTAAAACGATACAAATGGAATTTAAATCTAAGCGCTATAGAAATGTCTGAGGGACACGGATTGTAATTTAAATTTATCTCACTTTATGACTACACGAAAAGTTTGGGCAGAACACAAGTGCAGGTTTTTGTAGGAGCACAAAGATAACATTAAAAGGAATGTTAGCTACACGAGTAAGGAGGTTATCCTTAAACTACGAGGGGTGGTCAATAAGTTTTGCAATTCGGATATAAGGAAACTAGATATAAGGAAAAGTGTTTTATTATTTTTCAATATAACTACCCTCGACTTCAATGTACTTGCGCCACTTGTCCCTAAGGCTTCGAATTGCCGACAACCAGAAATCTCCCGATGCTGTTCAATCCACTTCTGGACGGCGAGCTGGACATCTTCATCGTCACCAAACCGGCGTCCACGCAGTGCAGCTTTGAGCTGGCAGAATAAAAAGTAGTCGCTAGGGGCCATATCTGGACTGTAAGGAGGATACTTGAACTCCTCGAATCCACACTCGCGCAGGGCAGCTTGTGCAACTCTGGCCTTGTGGACTTTGACGACGTTGAAGTCAATCATGGGGCGTGAGGTTTTTAGAACCCAACTGGCAGAGACCTTGGTCATGGCCAAATTGTCGTGGATGATGTTGATAACATTTCCATGTGATATTCCAAGTTCTCGTTCGATTTCTTCGACCTTGACCCGTCGATTTTCAAGGATCATCCTCTCCACACGGGCCACATTGTCCTCGTTGGTCACGTCTGACGGGCGTCCTGGACGGGGCTCATCTTCAAGGAACTCTCGACCATGGCGGAACTCGATATTCCAGCGAGCAATGGTTACATGGGAAGGGGCAGTGTCGGTGTACCCTGCAGCCATGCGTTCATAGATCTCTTTTGCATTCTTGCCTTCCTTGGTCAAAAGTTTGATGACTGCGCGGTGCTCAACCTTCTTGATTGTTGAAAAATTTGTGACTGACGATCTGCGATCAGCTACTGCTTCTTAAATAGACGAGGCATGAGCGTGCGGCTGCAGTGCCTGACTTACCGTAACTTGTCCTAACACCCCTACAAACCGCCATCCCACTTCATCTGTTTTGCCCTACCAATTCGCAAAACTTATTGACCGCCCCTCGTATATAACTCTTATATCAGGCCACATTTAGAGTATTGTATACAAGCATAGTTACCACATTTTAGACATGATATAAACTTGTTAGAGTCAGTACAAAGGAAAGCAACAAAAATAATACCATCCCTGAAACACCTTGAATATGAAGATAGACTGAGGGTATTAAATATGTTCTCATTCGAAAGAAGGTGTGTGAGGGGAGATATGATTGAGCTTCTTAAAATCTTTTCTAGGATGAATAAATCGGATTTCAGCAAATTATTTGAGTTATAAGGTAGTAATAGGACTAGAGGTCACAACTTAAAGATTAAAAAACAGAGGTGCCGACTGGATGTTAGAAAATATTTTTCACTAACAGAGTGGTTGATTATTGGAATAGTTTGCCACCTTGAGACTGTTTTCGAGCGCAGATTGGATGATTATATGGGGATGGAGGGTTAATTTCTTACTTTTTGGTATAGATGTATGTTTCTTAATTCATTCCTGTGGATGCAGTTTCTTTTTATTGTATATTTTTGGGACCTTGATTTTGTTTTTGACAGACTCCTATGGAGGCTTTAAATTATATATTGTAGATGCATGGTTGGACATTCCTATGGATTGTTAAATTGTATATTGTAGATGCATGATCTGACAAAATCCTATGGATGCATTATGTGGGTGGGATTTGATGGATACGGATGACCTTTGATAGGCCCTTGTGGCTTTTGTCATCCGTGAAATTATGTTATGTCTTGGCAAGAGAGCGGCTTAGTATGGAATCGAGAGAGAGAGGATCGCCAATTTTGTAGGCAAAACATAAATTAGCTTTTATCAAACGAATGATTTTTGGCTTATTTTTTCTGAAATATTAACGAGCTGCCTAGGTAACAAAAATGTCTGAAGGATTATTATATTGCCTCCTTGGTATTTTAATTATCACTAAATTTAAAAAATTTAGGTAGAAGAGTTAAAAAATTTTAAAAACCCAGATTAACTACCAATTTTTATTATTTACAGTAAATATATTGCGCAATTTACAAAAACTGAAGCCATTTCATCAAAATCGAATGTTACTATAGGGAAATACGCACTAAAACACCTTATAAAAATTACTTTCACCTCGCTATATCATTTAAATGGCGGATTTGTTGAACAGCGTTTATTATTATTATCACTTATTTCTTATTTTCTATTTTTCAATTTAAACACACTTATTTAAATATGACTACAAAATGTTTCGATTTCCAATGAATTTTCCTTTTTAGGAACTTGAAGATGTTTAGGTTTGCTCTGTATTTGATGGAGGCTGGGACGATTATTTTATCATCCAGGAGGAGTTTTCTATATATTCCATGGGGTAAGGAACCTCATATCTCTACTTGTACTTGACTTTGATTATTCCATGCAACATTTGGTCTTTTGGAAATTTTTACATAGGAAAAACAAAACGTTGATTGATACCTTTGAAAATATAGCTTTACTTTAAAACTCCTAGTTGAGTGTTACTGGCCCTTTCTCCTTTTATTGGTTCCTTCTGCGGTTGTTGCTTCTTCTAGCTGCTTTGGGTTTGATGTTTTTGTTCGTTGTTCTCCCATTCGCGTTACCCTTTCATTTAATGGAGTTTGTCAGTCTCCAGTTTTCTTATCGATTAGAGTGCTTTACTAAAGGCTTTCCTGAGTTTCTTCCTCATCTTACATTTTGCCGTCTATCAGAGCGATTTTATCATAGCTCCTGAGGATGGATTTGAGGGTAACCTCAATTTTATTTAAAAACATTTTTAATTATTTGATTATTCACAGTTTCGCTAAATCTAATTTTGTGGTGCTCTGTGTCGGTTGGGCCCTGTTGACGTCACACAGGTGTTATTCTCTATTTCATTCTCATTTTTCAATTTATCTTATTTTATTTTTAAATAAGCCTCCTTGACAATATAGGAATTCATAGTCAAAGTCCTGTGACACCCTAGGCATTTGACGCATTTTTCAAAAGAGTTTAGTAATATTTATATTCGTGCCCAATCTTAATAAACTTTGCACACACAATTTCGTAATTCAAAGAATGCTTCGGGAAGGCGGTCTAAAGCTTAGAACTTGTAATATGTATCCACTAGGATTTAGTTTTATCGTTCTATTTGGTCTGGTGAAATGTTTTGGGAAAATTTCAGTATTCTCCCAGTTTTAGCTTTCTGGGCCTTCTCTCTGTCGGTAAAAATAATTTACTATAATTTTTTCCATCTCGAATTTTTCGACCTTCGTTATATTTGCTCGACACTTTCTTTTCTAATTCTTGTTCAATTTCCTAGGGAATGGTTTCAGTGAAAATTAGATTTAGACGTCGAAGAATATTTGATCAATGGACAACTATTTTGTGTGTACTACAGACTTCCAGGTATATTTTCCTCAAGTTTCTTTTGGCCTCTATGATACCATATTTTTCATGTTATTACTGGTGGCAAAAGCTAGTGTAGCTGAAGGATGAATCCAGTAATCTTATCAAGTCAACATTGAGTTTTGTTAATCTTTGTAATTCTTTAATCAGCTCCGGTTTAGTTAACTCGCAAATAGTACGGAGAGTGACCGAACCGATTTCGTGAGAAATCATCTCCCCCTTTAACGGACTCTAGAGAGGTTTCACTTGGGGCTGTTACTTTATCCACCACAGAGGAAAGAGGAGTCCTGGAATAGGAACAGAGATTTGATCGTCCCAAAGACGATCAGGCGCAGATGGATAAGCCTTAGAACTTGTCTCCTTTACTACAACGGTGAATTTAACGTGTATGTTCTTTGTCATGTAGATATATTTAGGAATTTATGTGCTCGTTTACACTTAATTACTCAGTAAATCTCACGTAGATCTTTGGGGTATAGTTGAGTGTTGTTAGAACATTTTTAACAAAGTTCTCATGTTGAAGTTTAGAAATTTAAAGCCGATATTCGAACCCATGGCTATTCTATCGATATGTCAGTCTTCCATGGAGTGGAGTGGAGTGGTCTGGAATGGAGGTTTGGTTGTACAAATCTTCAAGTTGTTTTAATATGCAGGGTTATATTCCTGGAGGAAGTACATAAATCGGTATTTTGGTAAATTTACTTCAAGATTATTCCGATTGTTCCTTTAATTGGTAGGTTCCTAAATATTTTTTTTTGTATCTAAGAAGCTCACATTGCTTTTCGGGAAATAATTCTGGTGGATATAAATTAATTCATTGCTGAACTTGATTGATAACTTTGCATGAATAGAAGATGTGATAATGATGCTCAAATATTTTAAAATTCCGTATATTGATGTTCTAGTTTTCGAAATAATTGATCTAAAGGGTTGGTGTCTCTCAGCCAGGTCTGTATTGTCCTATAATTTGTGGTATTTGAATTTGGTTAGAGATCCTACTATTCTAACTTTATAATTTTTTTGGTATTTACCTAAGCGATGTACAAGGATCATAAGGCACAAGCGAAACCAAGCTATGGTCAAGAATGATAAACTGCTGCTGTTTTATTTATTTATTTAGATAACAATAAAAATATGTGACCATGGGAAGAATAATAAACTCAATTTTAGCATTTCAAATGATTGGGTTTGGTGGATGACTTTGACATGCTATACTCAGTAACGCCATTTTAACATCCCCTCTTAAGGTTTTGTGAATTAAACATTGCAAAACTTTGGATTAGTTTAGGTTAAAAATCTTAACCTAACCTAGCCTAACCAATTCTAACCGAAAGTCCCACTTGCACACTTGCTGTTCTTATTCCATGTTTCTCATTCCAGTAATTCATAATATGAATTCATTGAATTAATCCCAGTGTTGATAAAGTAAACAAAAGATCCAGGGGTTATAAAAGTTGTGTTCGTAAAGCGTTTGCAATTTCCGTTTTGGCAGTTCCTACCAAACCCATCGGCACTTGTTTACGAATTTGGGTCCTCAGTTAGCAGTCTGGAATGTGTTCTCATCACATTTTACCATGTCTAAAATAGAAAATCCAAGGGAATTTGTTCGCTATTCTTCACATTATCCAAAATATGTATTACATACCTATTTACCAAGAATTTAAATAATGAGAAAAAAATGATCAACTATATGTAGAATTCAGATTCCAAGGAAGTGTAGTCTTTTAATTAACATGAGCCAGGTTAGGTTATATAACTAATGTAGAATTAGAACCCGAGGCTTTTACGGTTTTTATTTTGATTTATGAGTCAATGTAAAAAAGTTTCTTGTTAACTAAATCATTTAACTGAGAGGTTCAGTAAATATTAGAATGACTCACTTTTCGTAGGGGCTGCAATTAAATGTAAAGAAAAGAAATTGACCGCAATCGTTAGAAATGAATGCGGTTGAGTTAGCCACTGATCGCAGTGACGGTGGGATAAAAACCTATAGAACGTCATCGTCGATCGTGATAAAGTCGGTGACCTATGATGAAAGCAGCACCGGCGAAACCAAATGTAAGGAGCAAAATTCCCAACGTTGACGATGGTGGAAGAGAGCGGACTTTTATCAAAATGAGAATATCGTGGATACTGCGCCAGAAATGACAAAAGTACCCTTTGTGGCGGTCATCTAACAGTAAACAAATTGAAAAAAAGCGTGAAAAGTCATTCTGCTCTGGGGAAAGTTGCAGTAGTCAAAATCCCTTTGGTAGATAGGAGTAAGTAGGAGAAAGTCAGATCTAAACTTTGCCTTGTGGATAACGATAGCAGGACATATTTCAACGCTACCGAACAGAGTTTCTCAAGCGAGAGAGAATGGCAAATTGAGGTCGTCGAGCTATGGGAAATGAGGAATAATTTAGTTCGTGAGGCGCTTTATTATTATTAATTTAATTTAAGCCCTAAACCAAATAGAGCATCTCCACTAGAGAAAGTGTTGAAGATAGAGCAGGTGAAAATGGTATAAGGTATATTGTTACAGGTTCTCATTAAGGCCTTGGCAAGGAGGGCAGAGATTCTATAGATGGCAGCTGCAGTATGCTCGTCCATGCTGTACCTGACATCTTCTTGCAGAGTAAACACTGGAGACTAGTGGGCATTTCACTCCGTTAGTTTTAAGAACTAGTACGGAGTGTAGTTCATCAAGGGAGAGGCGATGGTGAATAAGGTATATTGTCAAAGGTTCTCATTAAGGCCTTGGCAAGGAGGGCAGAGATTCTATAGATGGCAGCTGCAGTATGCTCGTCCATGCTGTACCTGACATCTTCTTGCAGAGTAAACACTGGAGACTAGTGGGCATTTAACTCCGTTAGTTTTAAGAACTAGTACGGAGTGTAGTTCATCAAGGGAGAGGCGATGGTGAATAAGGTATATTGTCACAGGTTCTCATTAAGGCCTTGGCAAGGAGGGCAGAGATTCTATAGATGGCAGCTGCAGTATGCTCGTCCATGCTGTACCTGACATCTTCTTGCAGAGTAAACACTGGAGACTAGTGGGCATTTCACTCCGTTAGTTTTAAGAACTAGTACGGAGTGTAGTTCATCAAGGGAGAGGCGATGGTGAATAATTGAGGTTGTCAAGCGAAATGAAATAACGACTAATTGAGATCGTCAAGCGAGACGAAATGAGAAATAATTGAGGTATTCACGAAAACAAGAAGGTTTAAATACTCAAAGAAGTCCTCACGCAAACAAAAGTGAAGAGCGACTAATTAGGTCGTACATGCAAGAGGGAATGAAGACTAATTTAGTTCAAGTGAGAGCGAATCAATGAGGCGGTGGAACGAATGAGTATGACGAACAATTGAGCAAGAGGGACTTAAGATTAATTGCATCAAACGATAAATAATCACAACTAATTTAGGTCGTCAATTGAGAGAGAATAGCGACTGAATTAGTTAAGGGAGGGGAAATAAAGGATAAGTGAAAGCATCAGTGAAAGGGACTGCCGAATAATTGAATTCGATAAGCGAGAGTAAATGAGGCCTAATTGAGTTGGTCAAGTGAAATATGATGTCGATTAATTGAAGTCGTCAAGAGAGAAGTAATCAGTGCCGGTTTAACCTAGTAGCACATGTAGCACATCTGCTACGGGCCCTGCACTTCACGGGATCCGTGAGGATGTAAAATATTAGTAATAATTAAGTTTTTGCCGTTAGGCACAGAGGGCCGAGACAAATTAATTATTTATTTTCCGGATTTTTTATATTATCATTATGTATGATGTTTTGATAGCAGCATAGAATCCATCTAGCCATCTGAATCATTCAGAATTGAAGCTCTTCTGGTTATTGTGGACAGTTTGGTTGCTGATCTCTCAGATAGCATATATGAAGTTGAAAGGTATGTTTAAGTTTCTTCGAAAGCTGCCGAAGCTTACTCAAGATGAAGTCAAGGCTGGTATAACAAAACTGATTGACGCTTACCCTGAAGATTTGGAAAAAGGGTTCGAAGACATAGCTAATATTGTTGGCGGATCTCAACAATATCTTTACGAACTGACATTGTATCGTCTGATAGTTGATAATTCTTTTGGGTCTTGTTTTCCCAATGTCAGATAGCGTTGAAGGTTTATTTAACCCTAATGGTTACCAACTGCAGTGGTGAACGCTCATTTTAAAAATTAGTATAGAATCACAAACGAAGTAAGGGGCAGTATGGGTCAAACAAGATTGAATCATCTCTCTCTAATGAGTATTGAGCACGAGTTACTAAGGGAAATTAACACGTCAGGGATAATTGAGGAGTTTTCCGTTGCCAAGTCTCTTAAGTGCTTCCTGTGAGCCACGTACCTAGTTAGTGTGCACTCAGTTCAGCAAATGGTTCGAAGATTCTCCAAAGCAGCACAAATAGTCTACCTGCTAAGCTACTGGTATGCTCGGTGTTTTTCTCTTAAAAGGAATAAAAAGTGTACAAAATTAAACCATCTATTTTTCAGTTGAATCCTCCCAGCTAGAAGTTCTTTTAAATTCCTTGGAGAATATTTTCCCACTCTGCAAAGGAAAATGGGGGGGT
The DNA here is from genome assembly GCA_963969495.1 of Ceratothoa steindachneri. NCBI lineage: Eukaryota > Metazoa > Arthropoda > Malacostraca > Isopoda > Cymothoidae > Ceratothoa > Ceratothoa steindachneri. Next base: position 54,613,936 of record OZ018317.1, on the reverse strand, counting down.
CGGGGAGAGATACAATATATATATATATATATATATATATATATATATATACAGGGTGACCCACAAAAAACGGGCCTGCACACACTTTTTGTGATATATCCTTCATTCATTCACTAATCACCCTTACTTTTTAACAAATTGGAAGTTTAAAAAATTTCATTATTCTATTATAATGCAGAAAAGATAAAGAAATAAATGCTATTTTTTTAAAGAAAAAAACAACAACTAGGGCAAAAAACAACGTGTAAAATTAACAGTTGAAAATTGGGAAAGAATACTGTCACAAACCTGTATAGCTGTTTTATTATAATTCTCTTCATATTTATTCTTATTTGTTTTCCTTTATCCGCTTTCAAGAGTTTATAACAGTTTCGTATAATTTTTAATTTAATGAAGATCTGCAATAATGAGAGCCTGGCTATTGCAACAACCGCAAGCAACAAAACAAGAATCCTATTTATCTTAAAATAGTGAAGGTTTTGGTTATGCAATTTTGAATTCATTCATATTTAAATACGTCGAAGTGGAAAATTTTTGGAGAGCATTTGGATATATAGAGTGGAAGTCTTCGTCTGTTACGTATATGGGAATTGCTTTGTGCGCGATAGGGCTTATTTTATGTGCTAGTGGGGGTGGTGGGGGAGGGGGAGATCCCAATCAGATAGGGTAGTAGCAGAATTGTGAGAGCAAGAAATATCATCTCCGCTGTGATCCTGTCTTTACACCTGCGAGAGTACCAGTGTATTCTGGTGATATCAGGGTTTTATTTTGTGTAGAGAAAGCCTCACATAGGTCTGCGTAAGGAGAAAATCTTCAAACTAGATGTTTCTCTTCAGTTCTTCACTATTGTACATGAACGTTAAAGGAAGATATAATGTTCGGGCTTTAGAAAGGGATTTTTTAAGGGCATTGGATGTTTCATAGGGGATTCTTATGAGCTGGCCGTTCTTAGTCCAGACATATGGGTGTTAGCTCGCCCGGAGGGGAGAAATATGAAATTTCCCTACTTCGTATTTGGAAGTTAAATTATTCTGCTGACATTTCATTGCTCACCTTTGACTTCTGATTGGTTTTTCATTAATTTTATGATCTACTATTGATTTTTCATAACGTATGTTTATGATCGTCTACTATCTATTTTTTCTCATTTTTAATTTCAACTCGTGCCTCATCTTAACCCAATTATAACATCTGCTTTCTTCCAACATTTGCTTAGATATTTTATTGCTTTGTCCCAAGTCATTTCCCTAAAAAATGCTTTAAATTAATTATTACATTTTCTTTATTCATTTTAAAAAATTCTACATTTTTTTACCTCATTTTCATGTCTTTTTCTTTTTTACCAGACACCCATAAAATCTTCTTATGGTTATATTTTCTTAAGTCATTTTTCAGTTACGCCTACTATCCTAACTTGAGTCAACTTCGAGATCTTCGACTCTTTTTAGAAAGGTCATTTAAAAGATCAGTAGCCTCATTTATTACCTCCAATATATGAACGTCCACTGCCATTTCCTTACTCATTTGAAAGATGGTCTACTGCCATTTATAAAATCATATTTAAGCTGCTGTAATTTCTTATCCCTTTTCTAAGATTTTCTAATGTCCTTTTCATAATAATCTTTAAGACCTACCTGCTTTGCCCTAACTCTTTTATAACATATTTACTGTAATACACTTTTAAGTGTCTATTGCTGTTGCATAATTCATTTTGCGGAATTTCGAATGACATCACCTAATTCAATTTTAGGATTTACTGCATTCTCCGGATCTTTTTTAAAAGCTCTAATACTGCTTCTATCACACTCTTTTTTAAGTTGGACTACTGCTTTTTTGTGACTAATTTTAAAAATTATTAAGCTCTCCATTAAAGAATTCCTAACGGCTTTTATAAAGGTATTTTCACGAAATTCTACTGCCTTTTCCTAAGTTGTCTTTTGATTTCTAGCGCTTTTCCTATCGCGATTAAATGATCATTTATTTAATTATATAAATTTAATTTAAAATATTTTAGTTCGTTTTCCTACCTCATTTTTAAGTTCGTTTACTCCCTTTACTGTTACAATTTTCTAATTTTCGTACGGCCTTTTCTTTTTCTCATGAGCCAAACAAATTGTAGGGGAAATCGGTAGAGAAGTGATAACTTTTCTTTTGCCGACTTTTGTCGCGGTGGAGAAACCAGGTATTCATTTTTCATTTGAGGCATTTTAGAAATCCTTGGGAACTCAACACATTCTAATGGTCTCATCCATGGGACGAGGGCCATAAGAAAGGTGTGGTAATGATCTGTTCAATGAGACCAAACATAAATCTCTAACTTCAATAGTTTAGCCGCGAGGATTTTTTAAATCTTTTATTAATTCCAGATTTGCTAATTAGATTCTTGTTTGAGTTTAACTACTCTATGGGTTCTTGTTTTGAGTTTGAGACTACCACCACTACCAATGCTACTACACCACCCCCAGGCCCCACCATCACTACTATTACACTACCTTAACCACGACTACCACTACTACTACGCCACCACCACTACTACTATACCTACGACACCACCCAACCTCCCAAAACCATTACTACTACACCACCACCACAACTTATACTACACCAACACTACTACTACTACTTCATCACTTCCACCACCACCATTACTACTACACCACTACTAACAATACTACCATTACTACTACACCACTACCACTACCATAACTATTACCACTATCACTAACACACCACCACCAGAGACAGAGAGAGAGAGAGAGTGAGGGAGAGAAAAGAAACAGAGTAAACACAAAGGAAGAATGCAAGAAAGCAAACGATTCCATTTTCCTGCCGACTTTTCACACGGCGACAACAGCCGCTTTACTGGTACCTCGTTTTACCTCTTTTTATTTTTTACGTTTTTATATTTATTACTGAATTTTATTAATCATTTAATGAAAATTTTCTAATTTGTTTTCTTTTATATGGATAGTAAATTTACGGATTTTCAGTCGGACCTGGATTGTTTATTCACAATGGTGGAATCAGTCCTAATTTTTGCTCCTTTTATTCAAGAAAATATTTGTTACTTGGAATTATTTTGGCAATACTAAGAAATTATGGTGTAGGATTTCTCAGATGTAGGTATATTTATTATAGTACCCTAAATAATCTTCTATACTTTATCCTAGAAATATATTTTATCCTCGTATTTCCTAAACAATCTTAAGTAATAATGTTAGTTTTTTTGCTGGCGTTGAGGTCGTGACGAGAGATGGCGGTGGCACTCTTAAATTAAATCTGTCTGGTTTCATTTTTTAACGGAAAATCGATCGGATGAGGCTAAAAAAATGTGCAAATTCAATACCATATCGCTTTAGTAGTTTGCCTGGTGCTGGTTTTCGTAGGACTAGCGGAAGTCGGGTGTTAGCACTGAAGATTAACTTCTCTCCAAGCGCTGCCCCATTAGTGGACCGGCTCGGAGAAAGCATAAATCTCTTGTAAGAGATACACCGGATGGGGAAGGGTGAATAAACAGCCTCCAAATTGTAACGAGTTTAGGTAAAATATTTGTTTTCATTATTTGAGTCAGTCGAGGAAACTAAGGGAATGCGACTGTCATTTATTTATTATACTTATCAAGTAGAAGCTCTATTGTTGTTCTGGTTACTTATCCAGAGAAGAGAACGCTTTGTTTGAGGCCATTTAATGCATTGGAATTTTATTTTACGCTCATGGTAGGGGATATTCAGATATTTGGATCGAAAGAGGTGACAGGGTAATGGTTAAGTTGAGTAGGGTTATATTAGGTTAATTAAGGATAAGATCTTTAGGATAGTTGCAATTAAACAAGAGCCTATTTTACTATTTTCAATATATTCTCAATGATTTTTTGTGGGGTGTGGAATTCTTGCCCTCCATTAAAGTCCCTGTGTATTTTTCTTTGTACTTGTTTCGATTGTATTAAACTAACAAAAACAACACTATCGGGTTAACTGCTACCCAGATCAGTATATCTGCACAAATCCAAATTCAGTTTGAATGAATCGGATTCGAGTGCAACGGTAGATGGTAGTGATTAGTGAGGAAAGAAGAGACAGCTAAATGGAATAAAATGGAATATAAGAGAATATAAAATCAGCTAATAGTAAATTAAGGTGATAAGAACTTCTTTCTGGAGACGTGGATGAAGGTAATAGATGCCATGATTCGGTTGTATCAATCTTATTTTCAAATTTAGGATCCTGCCAAGAATCGGGATCTCAATATTATAATGTCATCAATAGCGACCACAATATAAATATCACTTAAAATAAAAAAAATAACATATATTATCTTTAATTTGATTAAAAATGAGCGGTATAATAATTTATTATAGAGGCAACTGAGTGTTAATTGGGTTACAGAAAGGAATTAATATGATTCATTTCGATCCATTTGAACTGATGTAAATAACCTGTAAGAATTCGCCTTTGCATTTTTGCCTTAGGTCATCCTTAAGACGATTCAATATTTGTATTTGAACGCTTTTCTGCGGATTGACGAAGTGGTTTAGATGTTCTGTTCTAGTAATTTGGATTATTAGTTGGATTTCTTTGGATTCGCCATTCATCACCATGGATAACATAGGTCTGCAAAATTGAGCTTTGAAAATTGTTTATTAATTTTATGGTAACTTCTCTTTCCTAACTTGAAATTTGACCACTTTTTGAATCTAATAAGGTTTGTTTAAGTCCAAAAGGATGATATATTTATGAATAATTATATTCAAATATAATAATCCCAATAAAACTAAAACTGCTCAAATTGTGGCTTCTGCTTTATTTATTAAAAAGAAAAGACAAAAATACAGTAGTAAAGAAATATTTCTTGTATTTCATTTTAGGGTCAATATGAAATTAAAAGCTTTTCTTTTTCACTTCAAAACTTCACTAGCAATTTTTCCGTTCAACAGTATTTGGTGGACTCGCTTGATGCAAAAACCAGCAAGAGTCTGGCATCATATTTATATTTCATCATCCTGAGTATTTTCTCTCTATCGCCTTTATATAACAATGGAATCTTTCTCCCTATTCTTCACTCAAATCACCTAGAATTGAGAAAAATATTATATATGTGCATAGGAGAGATGAAATTTAAGAATAATTTTCCCTACTAGGTCTTGAACTTTTCCTGCATCATCTTTATAATTTCTTCTGTAGTTTAAATCCTACTGTAATAGTTACTCTAGATTTCTTTAGCACATCTTTCAAGCGAATGCTGTGTATCAACTTCAGCATCACTAAGAGGGTTTTTGAAGTTTTCATCCTTGAGCAGTTTCCATACAGCTGGTCCAAATAAAATCCGCCCTCTTTAAGCTTGCCACCTGATAGATGAGGAAATTTGCTACAGAAACATTTAAAACCCTCTCCAATTCATGGCAAAGACTCACAAATTGTTTCATAGGGCCACGTTTTATATGTAGTGGGGGCACAAGAACATTTTTGAATCTATCAAAATTTCTTGAAAATGTTCTTTTTTCATGGTTAAAGGTATACCTAATTGGCTATTGTTTCTGACAATAATGGAGAGTCTTGACCCTACTCCCAAACAAAGAGGGCAGAAAGAAGTTTTCTGTAGCCCGAGTAGTATCCAATTCTAATGCAAATTATCTTCAAGTCACCTTAAATCATTGATCATTTTAATTGATCTTTTTCAAAGAAACACCAAATTCTCCAATTTTTTCATCTTGATTGCTCAGTATTCATGTAGAAATGAATCATATTTGTTACCATTATGCAGAAGAACTGCATTAAAACTTCTCTTTGAAGAATCAATAAACTGTTTCCCATCATCAAGGATGTAGCTAATGGTAAACTTTTCTCTGAGTCTTTTTGAATCCCTATAAAAACTGGGAATTGTCTTTGAAGAATAAGGAACAAACTTTATGTTTTCTACGATATCAAATAATGATGTAAAAGGAGTTAAAAGATTTCGGTATTTAAGTCTTGGACCTATACGCTCTTCCGAATCCTGTGCAAGGCTTAAATGCCTCACTCGATAATTTAATTATGCTGATGAACTACTTGAGATTTTTCATTTTATCGACCATAGTAGAAGTCTGTATCATCTTTGCTATTACTGCTCTTAAGGTCAGAAATTAAAAGTATGTTTTTAACGTTTTCTGGTGGTAATGGGATTGGCGCATCTCATCCATGGGCAACAGAATGCAATATAGATGGAATATTTGAATATAAGATGTTTTTCTTACTCCTTGATTGTGTATTTTTATATTACATGTGCAAATTTATCAGTCGTGACTATGGATATGAGATTGTCTCCCTATCATTCAACCACCAAACGAAGACAACACCCCCACAAAAAAATTATGATGAAACTTTGAGTGATACAATAATTTCTTCATAATTTTTTATAACCAACTTTGAAAATTAATCAAATTCAGGCATTATATATATTCATAGTTTTGTTAGCAGACTATCTCCCACTATATTTTCGATATTCGTGAACGAGCAAATATTGGGCTTGAATCATGACAGAGAGACACATTGGAGGGTTCGAATCCCCTCAGTTACAACTCTTGGAAGAGTGAAATGAAATACAGACGAGCCCATATTCGCGGGGGATAAGAACCACCAACCCCCGCGAATATTAAAAACCGCGGATAGTTGACGCTACCTTCAAAACACCCTCAACCCTTCCCAAACATCGTAATACGCTCCCCATATTAATTCAAGAAGTTACGTTTTGTCATGTTCATACACATACAGTACGAAATAAAGTATCAGAACACATTAAATTATTGTATAATATTTATTCACCTGGAGATAGTTTTGCTTTGATTGAAGAATGATGATTGAAAACTGGTGATTGTAGATGATGTTGCCTGTGCAGTTCAATGATGACGATGACGATGACAATGATGATGATATAACTGCACATGGAAGCTGAGGAGATTATAATTATCCTCTTACTCCTGCTCAGTAAACACCGGAGGAGAAGGAGGAAGAGGAAAAGTTTCTCCAGAGGTGGAGGGCGTAGTTTTGGGTGTTGTTAGGGGTTCAGGCTTTTTACTTAGGATGAAGAACACTGTAATGGGCAATTGAGCTTGTTGCTTTTTCATGTTCTTTAGCACGTCCCAGTAAGGGCCCATAGCAAGATCGAGGCTATTTTGTGACTTCATGGAACGAACCATGTGAGGGGCCCATGATTCCAAATCTAACGTAAGCCCAACTTCAGCTTGAACTTCATCATCTTCTTCTTCTTTGTCAGATTGTCCCGTATTTATTCTGGTTAATTCAACCAAGTCATCATCGTTTACTGGGGCAGAGCGGGCATCTATGAGGGTTTCAAACTCATCCTCTGTTACATAATCGAAACCTTCACCACCAAGGAGCTTAGTTCTGATCTCTTCAGGAGATAAACCCTTGTGATGGTTTGCAACCTGAGGCCACAGCTTCTTCCAAAAAGCATTAATAGTCTGGGGTTTCACTTCCTCTACGGCTAGTTTTATTATTTAAATTCAATTAGCGATGGTAAAATCACGCCAGTAATCCTTCAAGTTGAATTTTGCATCTCTATCCATTGACATCACCAGTTGTTGCAGAGAATTCCTTGTGTATATGGCTTTGAATGCCCTTATGATGCCTTAGTCCATTACTACTACAGAAATAAAACAATGATAAAGTCAGTCTTCAGTGAGAACTCTTGTGAACCAGGCCTTTTTATTTGCTATCCAATAAACTGGCAACGTATTTTTGCTCTTATTTTTGAGGGCCTTGGGGTTGTTGGACCTGTAAATTAGGCCTGGATTTATCATAAAGCCAACAGCATTGGCACACGCAATAAGAGTTAATCGATCCTTCATTGCTTTAAATCTGGTTGCCTTGGCCTCCTCAATCATCAGATAAGTTCTTTTGGGCTTTTTTTTCAAAAAAAGACCAGTTTCGTCCATGTTAAACACTTGTTCAAGCTTATAGCCCTTCTCCCTAATCATTTCCCCCAGTTGTTCGGGGTATGATGAAGCTGCCTTATGGTCTGCAGATGCCGCTTCGCCATTTAACGATACAGACCTCAGTTGAAACCTTTTGGGGAATCTATCAAACCAGCCCTTATTGGCTTGAAATTCACATGAACGATGGCCTTCAGACGTTGATGATTGAGGATTCTCACCATCTTCAGGATTCGAATCCTGTTCATCCATTGTTTTATAGAGCTGCCTTGCCTTTTCACGAATGATATTAGTATCCAAAGGAACACCTTTTTTATGAGCGTCAGAAATCCAAATAATTAAAATAGGCTTCATCTTAAAAAGAACTTTATCACGCACTGATTTGCTAGACTTCATCACTTTGTTTACACTCACTGACACTCTCTCTCTAATAGCCTTTTCACAGCTTAAAATTAATCGAATTGTGCTTTCGTTCACGCCAAACTCTCGAGCAACTTCGGCCTTTTTCTTGTCTTCTTTCAACCTATCTAACACTCTCGCCTTTTCCTCCAAACTCATCACTTTCTTGGCACGCTTAGGCATGTGTTTAGCAACACTAGACGATGCAGGGAGCTTAGGCATTGTTAATCTTAAGGTTCCTAAAGCAAAAATTACTCAGGGTGTAAAAAAAATGAAAAACGAGAAATAAAACACGCAAAATTACGACAAATACACAAATCACCGCTCACATACGTGGGACACAAGCGTACTGAATGTAGCGCGGGGAATCGGTTCATATACTGTACATACTGTAGTCGAGCGAGTGAGATCTGAACGCTGATTGGCTAGAATCGTCCCGTCTCAGCCAATCAACACTTACGTTTTACGACTATGTACGTAGGTTTCCGCGGATGTGTGAAAATGGCGGAAATTTTTAATTTTAAGTCCCCCCAAATTTTCCGCGGATACTTGAAGGCGCAGATGACGAACCGCGAATATCCGAGGGTCGACTGTACTCTATTAAACCGATGTACAAACTTCCAAAAGAAATCACTAAACTAATATCATATAAATAAAATTGAGGTAGTTTAATGGGATTATAAATCTGTATCTCAGCTTGGATCATTTTTATGATTTTCCTGTTTATTCTCTCTCTCTCTCTCTCTCTCTTCATGTCAGTCATAGGCTATTATTCGGATAATTATTAGCGTCATCATTTTTATCAGTCCTTTACTTCGCTTAGTAGTATGGACAGACTCAGAAAAGTTCTGCATCATTGGTCCCTTGTTCAAGTTCTTTTGTTTTAATAGATTTTCATACAAACTATCTTCGGCACTTTGTTTACAAACCGCATTGCTAAAACTGTGTACATCCATCTCTTTACTACATAAAACACAGCCTTATTCACATATACAACGGTATAGCATGGAACAAGGCAATGAAAGATCATCATACGCCCTTCTTAGATCAATTGCTTGGCTATCTGATTGGAGTCCTTCACTCCGGATTTCTTTTATATACCTTTCAGTTTTTACCTCTTTACTCCTGATTGTTCTGATCTTCTTCCAAGCCAGATAATTGCTTTGTCAATCGTCAGCAGCAAATAAGATAACTTTATGAGCCATTATGATTTAAAACTAAGTCCATTTACATTAAGGCCATGAATATGGGACTTCATCTTTAACTGGGAACTTTGGGAATTTTCAATGAACTCAGCAATGAGAAGGTATTTCCCTTTTGAATTTATTCAAAAGGTAAAGGGAGAAAGTTATAATGAGAAATATACAAACTAATAGATATTATCAATCCGTATCAGGACTCATCCGAAAGTGAAAATAATATATTATTAATTTTAGGTCCATTTAAAAATCCTAGGAAAATTTAGAAATCTTTCACTTCTATCATGAGTAGACTTACCCCCCCCGATGTATTTATCAGAATATACATTTAATAACATCAATTTTTGAGGCAGGAACGCGTCTTTATTATGAAAAATCAACTGTAAGCCATTAGAAAGAATTTTCAAATATGAGAAAATCACTCAACATTCAACATTTCTCTTTTATTCATGGGTTAATTGACATAAGTTTAAGAATTAAAGAAAACACGTTGGACATAATACTAATAAGAACATATAAAAGACAACCCTACCCCCTACCCCCTCCATAAAGGGATAAATGGTATAGCAGGGGTGAAGCCAGAAATAAAAGTGAACTCGGGCCCCAGTGCCCCGAGTTGTACATTATACTGCCTCCCTCGTTCGCTCCCTCGTTATTCACTACTTTCATTACATATCTCGCCCTGCTAACTTTTAGCGTGATGCGGCCTCATTGCTAATGCGCATTAAATGTTTTTTTAAAAAACAGTCCCTAAGAGTTCTGGTTTTACTTCTGTTTTTCTCCACCAAGTTCAGTTGGCAATTTGGCCAAATGGAAACATCGATTGCCCTATTACCAAATTTAAGTCACATTGGGTATGTTTAGTTGTTGTAAAAGGGCGCAAATTGTAGAAGATCTACACTGCAGGTCATCACTGAGATAGACAACATACGGCAGGGCAGGTAGGCGCTATGGCAGAGGGCTGGCAAGACTCCCTCGGTCTATGAAGTTACCTGCCACCGGGCGCATTTTAATTTAAGATAGAAACATACATATATTTTTTGAGGGGAGGGGCCAAAGTTTAAGCTTGGGTATGTCAGTGTAAGTTGTGTTGTGTTTGGTTAAATCTCTGCTAGTCAGATTAAATAAGAGAAGGGGAAAAAAGGTAAGGGAATTCGTCTTGTAAGGAATCCCTCATTGGAGAAATGTTGTCCCATAGCCTAGTGGTATTTGTTAGGTATTCTTCTCCTCTCTTTTAAGTATCCTGGCCAACCACAAGCGATTGGGTGGCTTCGAGCTTGAAAGGGCAAAAATAGGTGGGAAGAGATATGTTGATGCGTACCGATCAATCTTGAGAGGAATTGGCTGAGGCTGCTGCTGATGACTTTGAACTGTTCTATCCTTTTACTGCTGTTTCCACTCTTATACAGCATGTCTGCATGCGGCGTGTACGAGTTTTTAATCCCATTCCCACCGCTACTCTACTCAGACGATATTTCCTCATTAAGGATCCTAAATTTTCTTCTTCTTTGTGGCGAGAAACCAAACCCGATATTTCAATTCTTGGAATCATGTTTGGTTTGAGAATGAGACACAAATTCTGCTGTAATTAGTAGAATTTGAGAGCATCGAGGCCGATCCATTCAACTTTTTCTAGAAAAAACTGTAATTTGAACGGAACGAGGGATTGTTTTTCTTATTGGGGAAGAAAGAGAGAGTGAAGATAGAGAAAATGAAAAAGAGAAGAGAAAATGTTCCACAGGTGAATTTTCATTAAAATAACATCAGTAAAAAGACGTGGATAAAAATAATATGTAGATGTCCATGATTGGTTTCTTTTAAACTTATTTAGCAATATAAAGTAGAAAGGAAATTTCTGAAATGGATAAATACTTTCACATATCAATGCCTCCTTGGTTTAAGGGATCGAGGTGCATAAATTAAACATTTGTTCTGGTGGCCGTTAGTGAAGTTGCAGCCAGCGAAATTAAAAGAAGCTTCTTTCTCGCAAGTACTATAATTAAAAAGTAATAAAAACAAAACAAGAATTAAATTAACCTAAAATACAACGGCAAAACTCAGCCTCGAATAAATATCTGCAAGCAGATCGAGGTTGGCCTCTCACCGGGCTCTGAAAATGAAACCAACAGTTTAAATAATTAAATACTATAAAAGAAGCGCGCCTCTGCCGCAAAACTCAACAATAATTAATTTCTGCATAAAATTTCTCCCATAGGATGCTAAAGAATTTGTAAGGAAACCAACTGAAGTTCCTTCACTCAGATTTACGGAAGATACCATCTGACCAGATCTTGTTGTTTATAGTTGAAGAAATGGAATGCTTCACCCATTCAAAGGTCGAAAGATAGAGTACGTGACATCATATGGACCAGGTACTTTATTCGCACACGAAGAGAGAAATTAAAACAACTTTGCTCAATGAAAACAAGTAGAAGGTTTTACTCGTCCGGATGTAAAATAAAGTCAGCTACCCTCGGCGACCATGCACTATCCTTTCCATTTTAGTAGAGTAGTATCCAGTTTACACAAGACCCAGATCCGGATATGGTGGTTCTGCCTTAATGGAAAACCGAAATGCGGTCCAAACAGAACTTCTCACGAATCTTCCTGACACGCCTATGCAGCTCTGTAAGAGGTGTCATAGAAATAAATAAAAACAACCATGTTCGCCAAAAAAGAGAGAGGATGTTGCTTCGTAATCAAAGTCAAATTCAATTCAGTTTTAGCACTACTGCCTTTAGAGGCAACTGGAGGAAATCAACTTTGACGCATGTGCTTTATTCTTCTCCCGCATCAAATCCTTCGCCTGGCAGGGGGACAGGCAACCGATAATACGAGGTACATTCGAAGAAGTCTATGTTTCTAAGCACCTCGAAAAATTTGGACAGTAGCCTGGAAGCCGCAGATTCGTTCTAAGTACCTTAATTAAGGTAAGAAGGCTTCAAAAAACCCAGCTTTATCATCACTACCACCTTCTTGTATTTTGTCTATTGAGAATTTATAGAATCTTTGAAGGCGAACCGACGCTTCGATCGTGCGAAGCGGTCGCACAAGAAGAGGGTATCCCAGTTTTAGCCAGAGAAGTGCTCGAACCCTTTTTGCTGTCATTTGGGCCGGATGGACACCCAAGAATAGTAGAAATCATTAAGGGCTACCTAACTCGTAGCCCTGGTTGGGACAAAGCGAAAGGGTTTTTTTACCTTAGAGCTCTTGCAGTTGCTTGATAGAGCAGACAGCCGTTGCGGAGATAACAACGGAGTAAAGCAATTTAACGTTAACATTCAGCACGGACCGACTGAAGATACTGTTTATTCGAGTTTGAGAAAGACAATAGTGGTGGTTTTAAGATTCCCTTCCTCCTATTTCTTCACCAATTGCTCCAACTGAACCTTTATTTTGCCGCACAGGTCCTGTGTTATATGCTATCTTGAGTTGTTCAGCAATTCTTTTGGAAAGATTACCTATTTTAAATAGTTAAGAGTAAATTGTTTAGACACCTGCACAAGTATGACATTAAGCCTTCAAAGAGCGTTCATTATGGCTCCATAATAAAGATCACCTCTTTTAACCAGAATGCTCTCATCTAAACTCCAATGAATACCTTCGATTTTCTCCCGTTAAGCTTCCTGAATACCTTGCGCTGATGGAGCATCTGCCCCTCGTGTAGCCCTAGTCCGTGGAATTGAAACACCTGGTAGGGTAAAGATGAATGTCCCTGACGTATCATAGACCAAACTTAATTTAAACTTTAGGGGTAGATTTAGTGGAAGGAAATTACTTTCCTTCTCTGCCCCATCCGAGTGAGCTCCAAAGTCTGAAGAAACCTCATCTGCCTAACCCTTCACTGGCTCAGCAGTAGACCTGCTTATTTCCTGACGCTAACCAGCAGGAGTAGAGCTTCTTCCATTTTTTGATTTCTTATTTCGTTTGGAGGGAGAGTCAGGAGGGCATAGTTTTGACCATTTTCTTCGCTCCTCTTAGTTCGCATAAATGCCGTAGGAGCGTTCTTCGTCCTTGTACAACACCGTGATGACAAAAGTCCCGCCCTCACTATGACCACTCCTGGAAGAAGAGCTTTCCTGGGTATTTTGCTTGGCGCCACTCTCACCAATATGGATCCATCATAAAGTGAGATCAGGCTCCGGAGTTTCATCCACCAAACTACAATCCTCGCAACGGCCTAAATCCTTCCTTTTTAGGTGAGATTACCGTAGACTCCATAGTATAAATAACTCAAGGCTAATGGGTGGCCTAATTTTAGCCATACACGTCGAAAGCGCACCTGATTCCTCCACTAGTAAAGGGGAGACGTCACTCTCTACGACCCGCCCGGCACCATGGTGGGGCGATACATCGTTTATAGGCGGTGCCAAATATATTAAAAGCGCAGAGCTTCTTTCAATTGTGAAACTGATATAGATTGTACTAAAGAAAGAAGGTAACCACTAAAAGGGAGGTATGGCCTTCCAGGGAGATCGAAAGTAGAGAAAATGTCTCCACACGATAAAATTTTACATACAATAATCATATACACAAACAAGACATCGGACATTGAGTTATAATAGCAAATGTCAGTGCAAACCCAGTCATTTGGATTTCAGGCTCACATTGAATAGAGACATCGCGAGGTATCCATTTATTTGCCTGAATTAAAATACAAGGTGGAAAATGCACCATGCTCCCAGCAATACGAAATGAAGAGAGATGTTGATTATGGTAGATAATAAGGAAAAATAAGGTTATGCGTGTTCAATACGAGTAGAGTGAGTAATCACTTACCCATTCCCTAACTTCTGGGCATTGAGGACGCGATGGACTGCCTTTCCTGAAGATGTCAAGTGGAATAGATGTTGATTTTTTAAACTAGGTTTCCTTTTGTTTGTTTTTATAATTCTAGAGTTTTCACAAGGTTTTTTCTTAATCGAAGAAGATAGTTCTTATGAATATCTGAAATGAATTCTACTACAAAACAATTTAATCTACCAATTCCTTATTTTCTCGATGCTTCACCTAGATTCGTTCAACAAGATAAGGTCACCAATTAGCAGGGCATTTGTCTACTTCCATTACATGCCTACACAGGCCCTTGACAACGTTTTTGCTCGCGTGTTTTGGGTGTATTTCTCAGTGTTTATACAGCTTTAAGATTCTAATTGTTTTCTCAGTGATGTACTGCTGATTCCTTAACACTAAGACCAAACACGAGCAGATAATAGAAAGAAATCATGCCCAGGTCTTGTTTTGAGATAATACCACATTTTCATTCTCAAATACTCTCTAGAGATCAGAGCTTTCCATTGTCAAAATAACATATACTTGATCTTGATACATCCCTACTCTCTACCACTCTCCTACTGCTATATCGTTACCATTCCTGTCCATTAAATTACACTTTCCACTCAATTTGACCTCTTCTAATTTCTACACATTCTGGTGGATTTGGCTTGGAGAGTTATCGCTAAAATTTTGAATTTAATTGCATGCAAAATTTCTACCCAGACATTTTTCTTATTCTTTTGATTGCCTCATGGTTGACCCTGAACTAGCTTCTATTTTACATTCTCTTCTCTTCCTATCATAAGCAGACGATTTAGAAAGAACTTGCCCAAAGCATGCTGGATTGGATTCCGTTGCTGTGTAAATGAGATCTTTTGGTACGAACTTGTAAATGAAATTTAAAATGAACCCTTGCAATCCAATTACTTACCTTTGACCAGGTTTCCTGTTTTATCCTTTGCGATTTTCACTAATCCTATGCTATCCAATCCCATCCTTTCTCTTCATCTACTTTTCTTCGTCTGTTACACTTTTAAATCATTCAACACAGTATTTTATGTCCACCGAACCTTCGATCATCCAACCTCGCACCACACCCATCTTTACCTCATAGAACGTGACCTGGTCCTCGTTTATATCCAGGCATGCGGTCGGGTCTCTGCGGTGAGGTCAAAGGACGCAACAAATCATCAACAACGTGAATTTGGGAGCTTCTCAAATCATCGGCTGCGAACGATAATCGACTTTGTATCCTTATCTACCGTGACACCTAAAGGGCCGTATCACTCTTCTGCAATCAGCGAGCCACCCATGGAGGGGTTCCAAATCAATAATATTGCATCTATTAAAGAAGAGGAAGATAAAATACGATAATAACACATGCACGAACTCTACGGCATCCTTGACTCCACAAGATTGAAAGAGGTCTGAGGCAGTTAAATCGGATTATGAGTCTTTATCCTAACATTGATTATAATTATTATTATTATTTATTTTTTTATTTTTTTCTTTATTCCTTGGACAGACTATTCCTCCGATTATAAGTGCCATTATTTTTTGCCTTAGGAAAGCTGCGCATCCTCACTCCTATACAACCATAGTAGTCTCTTCTTTTAGTTAGTCGTGTTCTACCTTTTTTACATGTTCTTATTCCTTGTAAGAGGACGACCTCGAAAGACCACATTGACCACTTCCCGTCAAATAGAGGTAGCGTGGCCTTAAGCAGGATTCCAAAAAGCGAGGAAGCAAAGAAATTCTCGCGTGGCCACTGTAACGTAACCACTGTCCACAGCTGTGTTTGGATAAGTCGGCCAATCCCCAGCTGAGATGCCTTCACCGAGAACCCCATGCCCTGCGGACATACTAATCCTCCCGAGTCTCCAGCTAAGCCCCATGCCTTGAAGCGAGGATCGCCACCTTAATGAACGTCTTCCCAAGGCCTTATCTGGTCTTGGTGGACGAAAAACGGCGCCACTATGTTACACAAGGACTGTCATGCCCTGGAGACCTTGTAGCAGGCAAGCAAACGGAGTATTTAATCTTAGGTCTCCAGTTACTCGAGAGAGAGAGAGAGAGAGAGAGAGAGGGGGGGGGGGAGAGAGAGAGATATGTATATTACCACCCGCCTTTCGCGGGGATACACACCCCTAGACTCAAGTCGAACTTCGGAGTAGGAAGGTTTGTCGGCTAGATTAATTGCCGTGAATCTTGGCCAATGTCAATAGGCAAATTCTTAAAGCTGCATTTCTTCGGAGAATTGCGCGACCCACTCATCTCATCCCATTTTCAAGTGATTTTCACTGGGAAAGCATTACTTTCTAAAGATGGAATACGTAACTCACCCCACTTGTGGAGAATTTAAACCAGCCTGTTAATATTCACACTAGTCATTCCTTTCATCACCTTAACATGCGGTGAAGACATACACGAAAGCATGCCTCGCCAATTACCATTCATCTCTCCCGTGCTGGACGGAATATCTTAGCAGTCCTAGAAGACCAACGGTTTCTTGGCAGATGAGTCTTCTTGGGGGGGTACGTGAAACCTGGGTTGAAGGAAATGTCCCCAAATATGTCATTAGGACACCACCGGTTAATTACCTTGATGGTGCGTATAAGTGTCCTTCTTAATAGGGCTTTGGGTAACACCTTGGGCAGAAGATCAGCAAATGTGCTGTCAATGGCACGCCTGAAATGGGTATTTAGAGTTGGTGTCAAAGTCATGTGCCTGACATTCCACAACTCTCCCAGTTCCCTAGCATTGGAGGGTAGGATCCAATCTTACCTCTTCTCTTCTTTTTTCTTCCCAAGGTGTAGTAGCCAGGCTGAGGGGTGTGACTTATCCTGGTGAGTTCCTCCCATCGTTACTGTCGCAAATCAGGGCGGTACCTAAACCATAAGTGCCTTACTTGGTGTAACGGGTCCGCTAAGTTGACCGTTTAATTCTGGGTCATATATCTATATAGTATGGTTTTTATAATTTTCAAATTACTTGTTCTTGTTTTTTAAATATTTATTTAATTATTATTTCAAGTTTTAGCCTTGCTAACTTTTAAAATTTCAATAATTTAAGTTATTTAATGCGTTCATTTATCCTTTTGTTATTAAGTAGTGACCTTCCATGTTCATAAAAGATCGCATATTATATTGTTATATCAGAGGCTTGTATGGTAACTAAAATAATGTAACGGTTGTATCATCTAAATATGATATTATTTGTGTGCTGAAACCTTAGTCTCCCAATCTAGAAATATCACTGAAATCCTATTGACAAACTTTAGGAATCCTCATCTGATTCGTCGGGATGCCTTCCCAAGAGCACGTGGATTAGTTGCTTACATACGAAAGAGTTACAATGCCACATTACTCCCTGACCTTATGTACGGGTGTCATGAAATTCAAGTTGTTAGGGTTACCAGTCGTCTGAACAACTCCTATATATTTAGTTTATATCATAACTCTGACTTTGACGTTAATATTTATGATTGTTGTTTAACTAAGATGGCTTTGATTCAGGAATCAGATAATAAATCTCGTTTTGTTTTTGTGGGAGATATAAATGTACATCACCATCAATGGATAAACTCTGTTTCACCAACCAACAGACATGGTCATGCTGCCCGTGACTTTTTCAATTAATCGGGATGTATTCAACTTGTCCTTAGCACAACTCATAACTCTGGCAATTGTTTGGAATTACTAATTTCTGATGTCAGATTTTGTTGAGGTGAATATCTTGCCACCAATTGGTGATTTGGGTCATTCTGCTGTCAGTTTCAATTTAATGACCAATTTTAATGTTCCTAAGTTTACTACCTTAAGAAGAATTTATCTTAAGTCCAGTGGTAAGTGGAATAATATAGCCAATGATTTGAATGATGTAGCATGGGGTGATGTCTTTATATCAAGGAGAATCCCTTCAAAAATAATTAAAAAGAGGTTACAGGACAAAGTTTGGTTTAATGATGCTTGTCGAGATGCTTTTAATCGTAAGCAAGCTGCTTATCATCAGTGGTCTAAAAACAAGATATCTGATAATTGGCTGAATTATTTACAATTAAGATCTGGAGCCGAAGGTATATATAATGCGGTCCAAGCAGAATTCAATGAACATAACTGTAATAACTTATTGGCATCACTCAACCAAATAAATGGTGGCCCACTTTAAAATCTTTCAGTTAGGAAGAAGACTCATCTTTTCTACCTCTTCGTAATGAGAATGGTGTTTCTATATAAAACCTGATAGAGAAAGCTGAACTTCTTTCATCTTTCTTTCAAAGGAAGCAATGTCACCTGGATATTGAACTCCCTGCTACTTACTTTCCTACTCCAACTAAAAAGCTATATGTTAGACTTGGATACTTATAGTAGTTCGGATCCTACTAGCATATTTCCTTTATTTTTCAAAAACAATGCTAAAGTATTGGCCCCTAAACTAGCAATCCTATTTAGACATCTAATTCGTGTCGGTAATTCCCGCTTTGTTGGAGAGTTGCCAATTTAACAGCTATTCCTAAAGGAGCTTTAGCTTCGCATTTACCATCTGAATATAGGTCTATATCAATAACTCGTATTATATCCCAAATCTTTTGAGAAATTATTTGCTAGACGTCTTAATTAGTTCATTATAAAAAAATCTTTACTACCTTATATTCAATTTTGATTTAGAAAGGGTGTAGGGACTTGTGATGGCTAGTCTTATTTGGTCCACCAGTTGTAATCTAACCTTGATGCAGGATCTAAAGTCAGGCTAGTATCACTGGACTTTAGTTCTGCCTTTGACAAAGTTAATCATAAAGCTTTGTTATATAAACTTAAATTAATTAGCATAGATGGCTCTTTTTATTCTATTTTGAATAAAGAAATGTGTGTTTTTTTATGGGAAATATGGTTCTATGGTTGATGTGGTCTCTGGTGTCCCGCAAGGTAGTGTCCTTGGACCTATTTTATTTACTTTATATACTGCTCATATGTAGCAGAACTTAGAGACTAACATGATAGCCTATGCTAACGATGCATCATTGTATTCATTTAGGTAATACTTCAGATTTTAGACGCAGGGTAGGTGGCGCTGTTAGTAGGCTTCAATTTTTTTGGCTACAATATATTTCTTATGCCATCAGACGGTAGCTTCAGATGTGCTTAATCACGGCGTTATATTTTTTTGTTGTTTTGAGGATTTGTAACTTTTAGTCTGTACAATTTACTAAATATCTGCGCCTCTGTTCGTTTATAGTTTTTTCTAAGTTAGGTAAGGTTTCTTGATCTTTTATTGTTTTTTTTTTTTGTTTTCACCATTCAGAAACAGGCAGCGACAATAAATGAATTCGAAGAAAAGATGCCCGGTTATAAGAGCAAATGGGCAGCGCGTCCGTATAATGAGCACTCATCTTCAGGAGATTGAGATCTTTGATAAATTTTAGGGGCCTCCCCTTCCACCAAAAGCGACCTCTAACCATTGTCGAATGAACTCATTTTTAAACCAATATCTACGGAACATCCATATGCTCAGAGTTGTTCCTAGTAAAGACAAAACAACAAATACCTGTTGACTAGGATTCAATCCACAATACTGCTATTATATCGAGTTTGGACTATTTGAATAATTCAGGATCCAGGCAAGGTTAAAATACGCATGACAGTCTTTTAAGCGTTTATGACTCAGATCAGGATTACGATGTCCCAATTTCGTCTTCACATTTCTGAACGCCAATTTATTGGTATATTCCTGTCGAGAGGAGTATATATCCAACTTCAAATTTACCCCAAGAAATGTACTTTTGGGGGCCTAGGAGATTACCTTTCTTGGTTTTCATGTCACGATAGATCGTATCTCGCCAAACTAGGAGAAGACTGAGACAATGAAACATTAGCACAGACCCGTAACTACACACCTAATTATCGCGTCGTCTTCACCCATAGAAAAGCAATCTAAGAAGCAATTGCATCTTGTTCATTTGATTGCGGATCAAACCCACCTGCACACAATGCAAACTATCAAAGATGCTGCGATGCAACATCCCACATTCCAGGTAAATTCTCGTTGAGTCTGATAAAGCAGTAATGGCCACTGTTGCACGTTTTTAAATGCAGATTGTTCTTGATTATTCTTCTCAATGAAGAGTAAAATGCTATCTATCTTTGTAAATCTACGCCTTGTACTATATTGTACTTGGTTCATTTTCCAGACTTAGAAACATTTTATCAACATTCTTAATGTTTTCCGATATTTTGTTACATCGCCCAGGAGCATGTGCGATACTGTAAGTATCGCAGGTTTCTAAATAATGCAGCAACGGTATTGTTTTATAATTGCGTTCAGGATACTCTGTCAGAATTTTGGTCAGAAATATTTGCTTCATTTCTTCTAAAGATTAATAATTTACTCCTCGCTTCTTTCAATGGCCTAGATTCTTAAATCTAAAAAAACGAAAAATGAATAAAATAAAATATTAAAACCATAAATTTTAACCTAATTTTAGCAATTCTATGGTTAAATAAAGTCAATCAAGGTTGAAATATATTTTAAAAGATCGAAATTTTGCATTGATATTTGTTTCAATTTTGTAGCAGTAAATATCACCAAAATAGGTGAATTAAGTATTGGTACCATATTATTTTGTTTCACCCTAAAGATGGATTAAAAATGCGAATGACTTTTCTTTTGTTTATTACTGTATCTTTATACATATACGCTTTCTCGTGGTCAAAGGTTTTGAGCAAGTTTAATATTATTGGTTGAAATCAAAGTATCAAGCTCATAATTCTCAAAATGCAGTTCTCTAAAGAATGCGAAACAAGTGTTTGTTGAAACCTAAATTAGCAATAAATATCTGAAATCGTTGCAAGTGAATAAAGATAAGATCTACCAGGAAGAAAGAAGAAACGCAAAAAAAAAATAATTGGTGAACGAAAAAGTTGGGTAATAAGAGAGATATAAATAGCAATACGCTCACCATTAATTTCGAGTATATGTAAGGCACCGCTGATTCTCGTCTTTAGATCGCAAGTAAAGAAAAGTGTTCAATCCAAAGAACCGACCGACTTGTAAGTGCCAAGCATTTTGAAAAACAAAATTCTACGCAGGTACATACAAATGGCTGCAGTTGTCTAGATAAAACTCGAATAAAACGAGAACCAAATATGTATAGTATCGCATTGGAATTCTAATAGCCGAACTTACTTGGATACCTTAAACCGAGAGACGAGGAGAAACACGAAATATGTAATCGGCGATATTTTTTTTGTATATATATATATATATATATCTATATATATATATATATATGTCATAGAATTATCTAGCATTTATTTATAGCATTTTGAGGAAAGCGTTGGACATATGGTTAGCATTATTTGTTTATTTATTATTCGTTTGTTTTAGGTATATTACATTTGATTTCCCCCCTATTACAGTGAATCAAGATGCCGAAGAAACTTGATGTCTCCGAAGAAGATGAAGCATCGGATGAAGAAAACGTTCCTCCTCCTCGTTTGTTGGAAAAGTAAAATATACCAAGCCCAGGATACGGAATGGAATGATTCTGTTGATATTGATTTAAATTGGAGGCAGAACTCCATTATTTTTCTTTCATTTATTTTTTGATCAGAAAATGATAAAGAATATTTGTGAACAAACAGGAAAAGTCAGGACGAAATGAAGGTGTATATAGGAATTTTGATTATCTTAGAGATTATGAAAACTCCATCTTACCGAACCTTTTAGAATATATCTATGATATATAATGTTGTAGCTGATGCAATGACCAGAAATCGCTTTGAACTCTAGTTCAATAACAATGAAGACATGAAACCAAAAGACCACCCAGGCAATGATAAGCTGTTCAAAATTCGACACGTTTTTGAAGCTCTGCGAAAAAATTGTATGAACATCACGCAGGAAGAGCATCAATCAGTGGATAACCAAATCATCCCAACTTAAGCACGCATTGCCTTTAAACATTATATTCCACCAAAACCTTCAAAATAGGGGTACAAAGTTATATCAAGGGCTAGAGAAAGTGGAATTAAATATGATTTCGAGTTATATACTAGGAAAGGAACTGTTATAAGTGACAATAAAGAGCTTGGAATTTCTTCACAATTTGTGATTTGACTGTGTCAGTATGTACCAAGACACAAAAACTACAAGATCTACTTTGATAAGTGGTTTTCATCACTTGAGTTAACTAAATGGTTAAAAGGGGAAGGAATTTTAAGCCTTTAAACCGTTCGTATTTACAGGCTCAAGGGCTACAAACTAGAAGATGAGAACAAACTGAAAAAGGGTGGAGCAGAATTCTATTATATCATAGTAAAATGGTATGACAATAAACTAGTACATCTTCTCTCCAGCTATGCTGGAATTAAACCTAAAGTTGAGTGCAGGCGATATGATAGAAAATCAAAAGAGTATATCGATGTTCCTAGGCCTTTTGCTGTGAAGGAATATAATTCCTTTATGGGTGGTGTCGATCTAAACGATATGCTTATAGAACTTTACCGAATTGGTTTCAAATCACGAAAGTGGTATATGAAAATATTTTTTTATTGTTTGGATCTGAGTATCGTGAATGCATGGATTATCTACAAATGAGTGTGTAAGAAGGCGAATATTTCAAAAGTGATGTAACTAAGTGAATTTCGCTGCGATATTGCAAGGGGACTAATTGGAAATCTAGAGACACCAAAGAGAGGACGACCGCCCAGTAGTGCTTCAAGTCTGCCGGAAAGGCGCAAGCTGCTTTTCAAGCCAGCAGAATCATTGCGCTTTGACAATACACTACATCTACCAGAGTGCATTGCGAAAAAGATAAGATGGAAGGAATGCATAACTGCGCATACACGGGTTAGACGTATGAAGTGTAATGTTGGAATCTGTTTGACTGTAAAAAGAAATTGCTTTCGACCTTTTCACAAAAAGTAATATACAGGTCTAACAGAATTAAAAAAGTATCATATAACCGTTTCCTTTCAATAGGTAAATTTACCTTTAATCACGAAGCACTTAAAAGTTGACTGTTTATGTCGTATCAAATGGTACAAGATGGAACCACTTTTTATTTAGTTTAAATTTTCTCAAAATAAAAAAATATTGGTGTTCTGTTTTAATTTTGCTTCCCCTAAAACTTGCTAAACATTTAAATTTTTTTAATTATATCTATATTTATATTTGGGCATCAAAGGGTTAAGAACATAAAATGCGTGATTTAAGGCTGTGTATGTAAAAAATTCAATATTTTGTTTAAATATTTTATTTAAATATTTTCTCCTATCTCTTGGTATGTCTGACTTTCTCACTCTTTTTCTTTTCTCTATTTTTCGTTCGCTATTACTTTCTCTATCTCTTGCTTTCTCTTTTACTCTACCCCTGTTACTCGTTTTTCTTTCTATCTCTCTTCTCTATCCTTTCTTTTGGATTCATTTTTATTATTAAAAAGCATCGAATTATATTTTAACAGGTAAAGTGTTTATCCTAAAACTATAAAATATCTTTGCATTGATACTCGCTTTGGGAAACTAATAGTAGAGTATTTTGGGTCATAAGATCACAGTGTCGGCTTTTTGGATTTAAGAGCATAAAATGCGGGATTTACAGTGGTTTATGGAAAAAAACTAAGGCCCAAAATTCAAAATTTGGCCAAAATATTTTATTTCAATATTTTATCTCGCTATTATTTGCTATGTCTTTGTCTCGCTCGCTCTCTGTTCTCTCTTTCCTATTCTCTATCTTTTTACTTTCTCTCTCTTTCTTTCTCAATCTCTATATTTCTCTTAATCTCTTTCATTCTCTATTTCTTGATCTCTTTCTCTCTTTACCCTCTATCTACATATAAGGACCTGCAAGCTACCTCATGCGTCAGAAGAGAGGCTTCGGAACCTCTATAAATAACGCAAATCGACGCTCACTGGTTGCGAGAGACTAGGACTAGAGGTGTCCTAGGCGTTGGGGCACGATGAATGGGATGAGGGTATTGCCCCGTCAACCCCTTCCCTGGCGCGTAATTATTGACCGTTCCCAGTGCCCGTTGACGGGTGCCTTTGTAGAATCGGTCTGAGGTGACGGCCCTTTGTTTCCCAGGTTGGTTGCCAGGCCAATAAAAAGCCTTGGGTCGAGTCTCTTGGTGTGGGGGGATATATATTTAAAGCTACTCCGAGATCTTGGCCGTCGTGAAGGGAACTAATAGGAGTTTAGTACGGGGTGTGGTCCGTTGTTAACCTGGTGAGAAATCGATGGCCCCATCGGGGACCGTTATTGCTGCTTGGTTGGGAGCCACGGCACACCGAGGTTTGAGGACTCGTTAGGACCAACAGCAGCACATGGAGCGTACCTTCTGAAAGATCCAAAACTCTCCGAATGATAGGCGGGAGCGACTTACGCGGGTAGAACTCACTAACCCCATTTTTTTATCATTGAGGGGTGACGAGTTTTCAGAAAAAGAGAAAGTCCTCAAAATGACAGGCAAAAAAGCACCCGTTCGTCTAAAACACAACTGTACAACATCCCAGTTAGAAAAGTGGTGCGTTCACTTTCCGGAGGGCTGCTACTCAAAATGAAGCCCTGAAAGTATCTGCACTACTTGCATATTAACGCGAGAGGTGGAGAAATTAAAAGACCTATATAGAGCCTCAGAGGAGAGAGCTAAAATCCTTGAAAGAAAGTTGGAGAAACTCGAAGCCCTTAACGCAGCTCAGATTCGATGCCTTGAAGAGGCGCCGCCCACTGACGTGTCGGAATCCACTGGTACCCAAGCAGAGATTTTGGCATCATCTGAGGCTAAGCTAGCTGATGCGAGAGAAAAAGAGAAAAAGAAGAAAGGAAAAACGAAGAAAAAAGGAAAAGAATAAAGTTGAAACAAAAGTATAACCAAAAATAGAAGAAAAACAGATCAACAAGAAGAAAAAGAAAGATAAGAATGTGGAGAGTAAAGAGGAAAAGGGAAGGCCCCTTCCACAATCGAAGACCCCGTCTTCGGAGACCAAGTTTCCGAAGGTCACCCTCATTGGTGACTCGCAAACACGGGATCTGCAGCCGCTGCTAGCGGCCCACCTTCGCATTAGCGTGAAGGTAAGCTGCCTGTCAGGACCGGGTAACCACAACATCAGAGTAGGGGCAGAGAAAGCTTAGATTTATGAGAATTCAGTTGTTGCTCTCATGGTGAGCGGCAACGACCTCTACCTCAGAGAATGTAAGGTCGGCCTCAGTGGTAAGACCATTAAAAACGGTGATGGGAGCCGTGGATGACATAGGGCCTGAAACCCGCAAACGTGTTGTGGTTGGGATGCTTCCGAGAAGAGGTCCATCCCGAACCTCTCACGAGAGAAACGTCGCAGCAAACGGAGGGTTGGTGGATCTCTGCATGGCAGAAGGAGTCTTCTTCGTGAACCCCTATCATACCTTTATCGGTAGAGACGACCTCTACCAAAGGGACGGGGTACATCTCTCCTTTAAAGGGAAGGCCTTTCTCGCCAACCTAATTCAAGATGTCGTGGAACGCACATAAAGGAGCGTTTGAAACAGAGCGAAAGCGGACGTGCACCAGCACGCCCGTGTCACTCCTGGAATGTCCTTCTCGGAGGTCGTCAAAAAGGGTGTGACCACAAAAACAGAGAAGCCGGGAAACAAAAGAGCGTAGGGAGTCCTACACTAGGGGAATCCCTCAAAGTTCTTCTGTTCAATGCGAGGTCAATCAGGAATAAGTTTCTTGAGCTCCGTGGTCTCGTAGCAACAGAGGAATCTGAGATGGTGGCCGTAACGGAGTCGTGGATAAAAACCTCAAGCCGAGACTTTGAAGGTGAATTCACGATTCCCGGTTCCTAGTTCTTCCTGAAAGATAGGCCAGAGAGAGAGGGTGGCGGTGTGATGTTGTATGTCAAGAATACTCTCAACTCGACGGATTGCATCATCGTATCCGACCATAAACTACTTGGTGTTGAGCTAAAGATAGGTCCTGCTAAATACAGGACCCTGGTGCTTTATAGACCTCCTCCCCAACTCATTGAAAAGGACAGAGATCTGTACCAGATACTAGGAGAACTTGTCAAAGACAGAGTGTGTATCGTCATGGGTGGTTTCAACATACAAGTTGACTGGAAAACCAGAGAACCCTGTGGTGAAAACGCACTACTCCTGGAGTTTGCGAGCAACGAGTTCCTCACTCAATGGGTGAGAGAGCCAACGAGAGGAAACAATATCCTTGACTTGGTTTTCACCTCTGAGGATGACATCGTTGAGGACCTCTCTGTTGGCGAAGAGCTCGGTGGCAGTGACCACTGACTAATTAGATTTGTAGTTAAAGTCCAGAAGGCAGTGCCTGCAACTAATAACTCGAGGAAACTCGATTTGAAAAGAGCAGACTTTGCGGGTCTTCGTGCTGGACTGACTGACGTGAGGCTAGAAGTGTGCGATGTTGTTGAAAACTCGTGAAACAGTTTCAAAACCACATTCATGAGTCTTCAATCGCGTTTCATCCCTCTGAAATGTCCCCGTCGTTCTTCTGCTCAACCAAAAATGGTTTAATCGAGAAATCGGCCAACTGCTAAGGAAAAAGAGAACTGTGTACAAGCAATCGAAGATCTCGGGTGACTTTGACGAATACCGGAGGCTAGCCAGGAGAGTAAAGTCCAGCATAAGGGCGGCTAAGTGGTCTGAGGAACTCCGAGTGGCGAGAATCTGTAAAGAGAATCCCAAGGAGATTTTGGATATGTGAACAGCCGTAAACCAATCCGTCGAACGATTGGCCCTTTGATAAATGAGGAGAGGGAATTAAAGCACTTAGATGCAGAAAATGCTAACCTCCTCAACGACTACTTCTCTTCAGTGTTTACTGAAGAGTGTGGTCCCATCCCCCAGCCAATGGATTCCTACTCGGGGAAAAAGCTGGAGGATATGGACTTCACCGAAGGGGAAATAAAAAAAGAAGATCAGTGACCTAATGACGAATAAGTCACCTGGCCCGGATGGGTTTCTACCTAAAGTGTTGGAAGAAGGGCGCGATCAAGTGTCACGACACCTGAGCGCAATCTTCAACATGTCAATCCAGGCCGAATGTGTTCCTAGAGACTGGCGTGAAGCGGAGGTGACTCCTATCTTTAAGAAAGGAGACCGAAGCCAACCGTCAAACTATCGACCTATCAGTCTGACTTCGATAGTCGGTAAACTCATGGAGAGCATGATGGTGGACAAAATGACGTCGTATTTAGAGTTAAACCTGCTACTGAGGAGTTTCCAGCAGGGCTACTGAAGGCAACGGTCATGCCTGATGAACCTTGTGGAATTCTTCCACTTCGTGTTCAGTGAGCACGATCGGGACAAGGCATTGGATGTGGTGTACTTAGACTTTCAGAAAGCCTTTGATAAGGTACCACACCGCCGCCTTCTCCGGAAAGTGCGAGCATTGGGCATAGATGGAAAAGTAACCGGCTGGATGGAGAACTGGCTAAGTGGCAGACGGCAACGGGTGGTGGTGAATGGAAAGGCTTCTGAGTGGGTGCCCGTTACTAGCGGGGTGCCTCAAGGTTCTGTCATGGGACCACTACTATTCATCATCTACGTCAACGACATGGACGGTGACATAGAGGCTAAGATTTCCAAATTTGCCGACGATACCAAGCTTGGTATGAACGTTGCAAAGGATGGAAATACTTCCGGCCTGCAGGAAGATCTTGGGAAGATTGGAGAGTGGTCGGACACGTGGCAGATGCCTTTTAACGTGAACAAATGCAGAGTAATGCATATCGGCCACAGAAACCCCCAATCTCAGTATATCCTTAAGGGCACTGCTCTTGAATCTTGTGACACTGAGAAGGACTTGGGTGTAACAATTACTAGTGACCTCAAGTTCTCGAAACAGTGCATCGAGGCAGAGAAGAAAGCCCAAAGGATGTTAAGCTACATAAAGCGCCAGTTTGGAAACCGTAACAAGGAGATAGTACTTTGTCTGTACAACTCCCTCGTTCGGCCGCACCTGTAGTATGCCGTACAATTTTGGAGTCCGTTTCGAAAGGATATCGAAAGGTTGCAACGCGTACAAGCCAGGCAACCAAGCTGATTCCCTCTATCCGACATAAAAGTTATGAGGATAGACTAAGGGAATTAAATCTGTTCTCGCTGGAAACCCGTAGACTGCGTGGTCAGCTCATCAAAGTTTTCAAAATACTTCGAGGGTTCTACAATGTTGACTCCTGGGATATCTGCTCACTGAGTGAGACCAGAACGCACAATCACGGCTTCAAACTTGAACTGAAGCGTTACAACCGCAATCTGTGTTGAAATTTTTTCACTTACAGTATCTGCGGTAAGTGGAACGCACTTTCAGTGTAATTTGTTAACAGTGAATCTGTTGACCAGTTCAAGTCAAGACTAGACAAAGTCTTGAAAAGTGGCCGTTTAGGGACGCAAAACAATTGAGCAGCTATGTGCCTGCTCGATTGCTAGTCCAAAGGTACCCTTTTTGAATGGACCGTAAGGTCTCCTAGGGTACTTCCTTTCCTTATTACTCCTTGTTGTTACTCTTTGAATGGACCGTAAGGTCTCTAGCGTACTTCCTTTCCTTGTTTCTCCTTGTTACTCTCTCCCTCTCTTTTTTTGGATTCATTTTTCTTATTGAGAAGTAACCAAAAATTATATTTAAACAGGTAAAGTGTTTATACTAAGGCTATAAAATATATTTGCATTGATACTCGCTACACCACCACCAGCTACACTACTTATACCAGTAACACCTACAACATCCC
The DNA here is from genome assembly GCA_963969495.1 of Ceratothoa steindachneri. NCBI lineage: Eukaryota > Metazoa > Arthropoda > Malacostraca > Isopoda > Cymothoidae > Ceratothoa > Ceratothoa steindachneri. The sequence goes on along the minus strand of OZ018317.1, from coordinate 54,584,900 downwards.
CATCACCACCTACACTACTTACACCACCACTAACACTACCTTTCCCACCACCACCTGCACCACTTACACCACCACCTACACTATTTACACCACCATCTGCACTATTGACACCACCTCCTGCACCAGCTACACCTCCTTCACCATCGAAAACACCACTAATACCTACAGCACCGACATCTACACCACTACCACTTACACATCCTAGACCAACACCAACAATACCTACACTAAACCTATGCTACCACCAACACAACGTACAGCAAAACAAACACCACTAGCACCTCAACCACCACACACACCAACACCGAATACCCCTCAACACCAACACATCCACTAGCTACACACTACCTAAACCTTCACCGCCCTATACTAGCAACACCTACACCACCACCACCTACATCATCACCAGTTATAGTACCTACACCCCCACTACCTACAGCATTCACACCAACAAAACATACATAACTACCTATAGCATCTAGACCAGCAAAACACACACCACAACCACAACCACCTACATCATCTACACCACTAAAACCTACACCACCACAAATACCACTACCACCTACAGTACCACAAACACCACTACCACTTACACCACCACCGAATACACCACAACCACATCTACTAGCTACGCCACTACAAACACCACTACCATCTACACTACAACCTATGCGACCTACACCACCACCAACTTCACCACTACTACTTGCACTACTTACACGACCACAACCGTGACCACCACCACCTGCACCACTTACACCACCGCTACCTGCACCACCACCTACATATCCTACACCACCACTACCAACACCACCTACACCAACAGCATCTAAAACACCTACACTGCAACCTATGCCACCTACATCAATATCACCACCACCACCTACATTACTATCACCTACACCACCACCACCCAAGATTTTCCGGGGCTTATTTATTTTTCAGCAATAACATCATTTCTATTCGGCCGATACTAACGAAATTTGAGACCCTTAGGTTGTTTTACATTCTCTTTCGAGTGATATAATTGCTAAGGTCCTCCCAAGGTCAGTCCAAGAATTATTGAAAGTTTTGCAGTTCGTAAGGTCATAAATCGAAATACATGAAAGCACCCGACTTTTGGTCATCAGACTTTGTTCTCTCTCTCGATCTCTTACTCTCTCCCTCTTTCTCTATTCCTCTCCTTTTTCCGATTTATTTATCTCACTAAGAAGCATATAATTATATTTAACAAGGTGAAGTGAATATACTAAGACTATAAAATATCTTTGAATTGCTACTCGCTTCGGGAAACTAATAGTAAAGTAGTTTGCGTCGTAGGAATTCAGGGGCAGCTTTTGGCTTTAAAAGCATAAGATGCAGGATTTAGGGTGGGGTATGTAAAAAATTTAATATTTTGTTAAAACCTTTTCTCCTATCTCTCGTTATGTATTTCTATTTCTCTCTCTCTTTCTTTATATCTCTTTTTTCTTTCCTTCTTTCCTTCTCAATTTCTCTCTTTTTCGTTTTTCTCTTTCCCTATATCTTGCTTTCTCTCTTTCTCTATCCCTTTCCTCATTTCTCTTTCTCTATTCTTGTTCCTCGTTTCTCTTTCTCTCTCTCTTTTCTATCCCTTTCTTATTTCTGAGTTATTTTTCTTACTAAGAAGCATTCAATCATATTTAAACAAGTAAAGTGTTTATACTAAGACTATAAAATATCTTTGCACTGATACTTGCTTTGGGAAACTAATAGCAGTGGCCTGCGTTTCAAAACTTTTTTCAAAGATCAAGGATTTTCCAACTGATTTAGGATCCTTTTTGCATGCTGAATTAAAAAAATATTCATTTTCTTTGGTCAGGTCTGGTTTCTAAGATACACTCGATTTTTATTACAGCATATTTTTCGCAAATGGCGCTATTATCCAAGCGTATATGGGCTTTGTTTTTGCCACAGCTGGTCATGGGTTACCTTAAATCACTAGTTATTCTTTCTCTTTTCAGGTCTAGTTGTGCAGTACGATGGATCAGAAGTGTAAGAACCAAACTAATAATTTTTTTTCATCTGCGGACACGTGGTTCTTCCAGACCATCAAGCGAAAATCACGGATTTGGTGAAGAAGTATTATTACGCTTATTTTGGAGTCAAACTAGGGGGCTAGCATAAAACATTTTCTCCCCGTATCTGCTGCAAAATATATGTCGAGAACTTACGGGATTGGAAGAATATGAAAATAGAGAGTTTGCCATTTGGTGTTCCAATGGTGTGGGACGAAGGGAAAGATCACGTTACCGACCGCTATTTTTGCAGGACAAATTTAAAAGGCATCAATCGCAAGAACAAGCACCATGTTCAATACCTTGATGTTCCTTCTGCCATAAAGCCAATCCACCATGGACCAGATGTTCCTGTTTCTGAGCTGGATGTCATCATGGAATCTAGTTCTGATTCCGAACCTACTGACATGACTGATACAGGTAAGTGTGTTGCATACGAGCCAGAAGCGGACGACCGATCGGTGCCATTGACCCAATCCGAACTCAACGACTTGACACTAGACCTGAACCTATCTAAGGATTCTGCCCAGCTGCTGGGTTCTCGTCTTCGAGAGAAACATCTACTTCTACCAGGAACAACGTTCTATTGGTATCGGTAACGTGAGAGCGAATTCAGAAAATTCTTTATGTTCGATGAAGCTTCTTCACTGATCTTCTGTAAAAAATATTGCTGAACTGATGAAATTAATGGGTATGAAGTATGTTGCCATGGAATGGAGACTTTTTATTGACTCGTCTAACAGAAGTCTCAAGGGAGTTCTGTTGAATAACGGAAATAAGGTTTCATCAATCACTGTTAAGCACTCGGCTGAAATGAAAGAATCCTACAACAGCATGGAACGTCTGTTGTCTGCTCTCAATTATCAGGAGCATAAATGGTTGATTTGTGGAGATCTTAAAGTTGTTGGACTCATCCAAGGACTTTAAGGTGGGTACACAAAGTATCCATGCTTTTTGTGCTTGTGGGATAGTTGGGCTGACGACCAGCATTATGTTAGACAAGAGTGGCCATCAAGACAAGGATTAGAACCCGAGTTACACAATGTTCTGTCCCACCCTCTGGTTGAACCGGGCAAGGTGTTACTTCCACTCTTACACATCAAACTTGGCCTAATAAAGAACTTTGTAAAAAGAACTTCCTCCACCATAAGTTCAAACGAATCAGCATAGAGAAGCTTAAGGCAGGTATATTTGATGGTCGTCAGATAAGAGAAATCATTAAAGACTCTAGTTTTGATGATTCATTAAATCCTACTGAACTATCTGCCTGGCTGTCCCTTAAGTTAGTCATTGTAAACTTCCTTGGTAACCACAGAAGTCCTTAGTACCAGAAGATTGTTGATGACTTAATGGAGAATTTCTGCAAACTTGGTGCGCGTATGTCAGTGAAAATGCACTTTCTTCGGTATCATCTGGACTATTTTCCAGAAAATTGTGGAGAATTCAGTGAAGAACAGGGTGAGCGCTTTTACCAAGACATCCATGTCATGGAAGAACGCTATCAAGGCCAATGGGATGTGAACTTTCTGGCTGACTACTGTTGGTGCCTTAAGAAGGATGTGGTGTCTCCTCGGCCCAATCGGAGGTCACTGAAGAAAAAATAAATCCATGAATAGCTTATTTTGTGCATTGTACTATTTATGCTACTTATTAAAAATATTCTGTAAATCTTCTATTAGTAAATCGGTCCAATATTTGCTATTATATGTTTCATTTACAACAAATATTTGGTAATATAGGAGTTTTTGGTATGTGCTCATATTTCAAAAACCTGACCTGATTTAGTAAAATGAGCATGATTTTCAGATTCAGTGCAAAAAACTGAACTTAAATACGATATTATATATTTGACCTTAAAAACAACGTAGACCAGTGTAGTAGAGTCATTTGCGCCATATGATCTCAGCGTCGGCTTTTTGGCTTTAAGAGCATAAAATACGGGATTTTGGGTGGTGCATGAAAAAAATAAGGCCAACAATTCAATATTTTCTCTTACTCTCTTTTGCTGTCTTTCTCTCTCCTACTCTCTCTTCTTTCTTTCTCTTTCTCCCTCTCTCTCTTCATCTATATCTCTCTTCATCTCTTTCTCTCTATCTTTCTCGCTCTCTCTTTTTGTTCTCTCTCTCTCTTTCTTCTTGTTTTCTCCCTCTATTTTTCTCCCTCTTTCTCTATCCCTTTCTCCATCATTCTATTCTTGTTGCTTTCTATTTGTCTCTCCTTTGTCCCTGTCTCTTTCTTTATTTATTATCTTTCTCTTTCCCTTTCTTTCTTTAATTCTTACCTCTGTCTGTGTTTCATCTCCCCTATTATATCTTTTTCTTTATATTTATCTGTCTCATTCTCTCTTCCTCTCTCTCTCTTTCTCTCATACCTTTATATCTATCTCTCTTTCTTCCCGTTTTATTTGCCTTTCTTTAATTACCCACTTTCTCCTCTATCTTTCACACTCTCCTTTAGTCTCTCTTTTCTTACTCTCTCTTTATCCTTGTAACTCTCTCATTATCTCACTATTTCTCTATATCTCTCTTCATCTCTTTCTCTCTCTCTTTCCCTATCTATTTCTTTCTTTTAACTTTTATCCCTATTTCTCTCTGTATATCTTTCTATCTCTTCCTCTTAAACTTTCTCTCTTACTCTCCTTTCTTGATTTCTTTTATCTATATCTCTCTCTTTCTCTCTCCCTTTCTTTCTTTAGTTTTCAACTCTATATCTGTTTCATCTCTCTATTTATCTTTCTATTTCCCTCTTCCGCTCTCTCTCTTTCTTTCTTTCTCTTTATTTCTCTGTTTCTTGCTCCCTCTATCTCAATATCTTTCTCATTCTCTTTTTCTCTGTGTCACTTTTACTCTCCTATTATTATTTATTGTTTACATTAACGATCGGAAGAAGCTAAGGCGAAACAGGTGGGGGATATTTGAAAGGGTCGGGGAACAGGAAGAACGGAGAATGGCAAAATGGGGGCATTCCAAAAGAAAATTGGCGACCTATTGGTCTCCACCACAAAACGGCTGTAAGGGGTGATTAGAATACCAAATTAAACAAGATAGCCGTGGGTAATTCTCGTGTGGCCGATGTGAATGCGACAAAGGGCCACCCTTAGGGACTCTACTATCCGAATGCTCGAGGGCCAAGACGAACAGACATTTTGTTATTATATAACTTAGAGGACGAACACCCACCCCATTCGTCCTGAAACAAATGAAAATATACTCTTATTGAAAGAAATAAAACTAAAAGGCAATGCGAAGTTATTAAAGGCCCGAGAATAAGCTGAACTGGCCAGCTGATCATCCTTTTCGTTGCCCAGGACCAACAGATGCCCAGAAATCTAAGCAACAAAGAATTCAATAAAGGGACGCATTCTGGACTAGCCAATGCAGACCTTGGGATGGGAAGCGCCAAAAGAGCGAATGGATTATTGCGAAAGTCGAAGAAAATAAAGAAATCTTTAAATGGGGATCAGTCTAAAAGATAAAAGAATGGCTGAAAGTTCAGCGGTAAAAGGCCCATAATTGACCTCTCCTGATGATGATTATGATGAAGGCGATTATGACAATGAGGAATATAATTAGTAGGCTAACGAGGATGACGACGATGATGACCATGATGAGGACGATGATAATGGTAAATATGATGACGATGATAAGGAAGATGATGATCATGATGACGATGAAACTGATTAGGGGACGATGATTTTGACGATGATGATAATGATGACCATGTCGATTATGATGATGATGATGATAATGATGATGACATTGAGGATGGAGATAACGATGATGATGTTGACGATCCTGGTGATGACAATGATAAGGAAGATGATAATTATTTTGATTAGGATGATGATGATTAAGAGACGATAATTATGATTATGACGATGGTGAAAATGATGACGACAATGATAATGAATATGATGATCATCATGTCAATGATGATGATAACATATGATGGCATTGGAGATGCAGATAACGATGATGATGTTGACGATCCTGACAATGATTATGATGGCGAAGATGATAATGATGGCGCCGATGATCATGACCAAGATGATAATAACGATTATGAAAATGTTTATGACTCGGATGATAAGAATGATGGTGACAATCATGACGATGATGATAACGATGAAGATGATGGTGATGGCGATCATGAAGATGATGCTGATAGAGATGATATTTATTATGACGACGATGATAATAATGAGGACAATCATGACGATGATGATGATCAAGACGATGTTAACAATGATGATGACGACAATGAGGGCGATGATGATAATGATAATGAGGATGACGATGATGTATAATAATAATGATAACTAAATAATAATAATAATAATAATAATAATAATAATAATAATAATAATAATTATGACAACGATGATGACGACAATGAGGGCGATGATGATAATGTTAATGAGCATGACGATGATGTATAATAATAATAATGATAACTGAATAATAATAATAATAATTCATTGTAGAGCGGTCTTCAATTAGTAAAATGAGAGAACCATTCCCGGTGTAGAAGAACAAAGTTTGCAAAAGTCTGAAACACCTGGAGAAAATGACTTCAAACAGATTAGCACAAGAATAACACACAAATAAACTTGTTTTACGTTAAAAAAACAATATATACCAACTTGTTTTCACACTTACACAGCTGATGAGTTAATATTTAAAATTTAAAAATACATATGACTAGCAAAGTTTCAATTTGATCCCCGATTTTGCCACATTATCAAATTAAATAAATAAGTGCCAGATGAGCTTATAGAGCAAAAAAGGATATAATTCCTTGAATTAATTAAATAAATAATTCCAGCATTAATCATTTTCTATTTTATGCATTTTTGACGCAATAACACGGACTTTCAAACAGGGATTTTATCAGATTTTAAGGATTATTTAATATACACGATATATAAATCGAATTAAAACCAATCTAAGGTAATAAATTATATTATGATTGAAAATTATAAAAATAATTATGCTAATTATTGGAAAAAGAAGAAACCCAAACTTTCGTGTGTGTGTGTGTGTGTGCGTGTGTGTTTTCATGGAAACTATTTTTATGATTTGGGAATAGGGAACATAATCCCGAAGTTATGCTATCTATTTTTGAAACCTCCTCTCTCTCTCTCTCTCTCTCTCTCTCTCTCTCTCTCTCTCTCTATTTATATATATATATATATATATATATATATATATATATATATATATATATATATATATATATATATATATATATAAGATCAGTGATGAATGAAAAAACCAGGAAGAAGATTTCAATAGTTTATTATTCTCGGGTAATATAAAGGCACAAAAGTAATATAATATATAACAAATAAGGGATCACAATAAGACATTGAACAACCAAGTAAACATTCTGTCCTGTAAATCATTAATATAATGATAGTTAAATTACATAATCACGTTTACGAGAAATAAACGTTTGGCGAAAATTGTTGAAATGGCCAGAGAAAGGTCGCCTCCGTTACAAAAATGATGAAAACTATTGAAATTCAGAGAAGTTATGCAGCAAAGTACATTGGGAAATTTTTTGCTGGAGGGGAACTAAAAATGTCAAACATTATAAACAAATAAAACTTTAAAAATGACGAAAAAAAAAATACTTGAATTTTCTTACAAACGTAGCTACTTCTCTCCTTTGTGAGGAACATGGATGAAGAATAAATTAACTCAATGAGATGCGTTGCGGGAAAGGAAGATAGTTTGATTGGTAAGAACTATTTTCTATCAACCAAATTATTGAATAAGAAGAGTGAGGGTTGAGAGGGGCAGAGAAAAATATCTTTGATAAACCTGGATTGGTAAATGCGTTGGAAGGCGAGCGTCGTGATTTTAGGAATTTTATAATCATTAATTTTACATATTTTGGAGAATGTCCAACGATACAAAAGACTCGCTTGGTGAGAACCTTTCCGTTTTTTAAATTATGATCATAAGAGGCTTCCAAATCTTTTCAAAAAGCAGTAACAATGCCTCAAGAGTGCAAAAATCATCCAGATAAATTCTGCTTTGTATGTGGGCATTTTGCAACAAAATCTCAGTAGCGTACTATCACAAATGATATAAAGAAAATGTACAAACTCTACTTCAGTTGCCCTCTGGGTAACCAGGTAAATCATGGGCACCACACCAAATTTGTACTTCCTGTTCTAATTGATTACGTGACTGGATTAACAAAAAGAAAGCTTCAATTCCCTTTCGCTGTTTCTATGATATGGAGAGAGCCCAGAGAAGGATGTCGAAGATTGCTATTTCTGCAGTGTGACCCCAAAAGACTTTTCTGCAAAGAACAAGCACCAAATTGTTTATCCAACAATCGATTCAGCGTGCAGACCAGTTCACCTGATGATGACCTCGTACGTGATAATATCAGTGATGATAACAGTACTGAAGGTGTATGCACATTAGAAGCGTGTGTTGAATATGACGATGCAAACTCTGAGCCAAAGATATTTACTCAAGAAGATTTGAATGATCTTGTGAGAGATCTGTCACAGTCAAAGAAGAAAGCAGAACTTTTAGCATTTCGACTACAGGAAAAAATCTTACTCAAGAAAATGTGCTTGTAAGTTACTTACAAAGCGTAATTGTGATTTAACTTTATTCCTCACAGTTAATGGACCTCTGCTACTGCTATGATATCAATGGATTGTTCGAAGTCTTGTAACATACATATGAGGTGTCTGACTGATGACTCTTTATTGATTATTCGAAAAGAAGTCTGGAAGCTGTCGTCTTGCAAAATGGCAATGTAAAGCCTATAAATCCTATTGGCCATTCTGTTCACCTTTATGAGACATATGACAATATGGATATTCTTCTTAAAGCCATAAACTACCAACCGATCAGTAGTACATCTTTGTCGTAGAATTGCTCATAGTCTGATCCAATAATTATTTTAGTCCTTGATCTGGACACCCCGCTTTTGTTTAAGTCGATTTTATTGACCCTATGACTCAATCTACGATCATATATATATATATATATATATATATATATATATATAAATAGGTAGGCTTTAATTCTTACTGAACGTGCGAAAGCTGGTTAGAGGCGGGTTGTGCCGTAGCCAGGATTCTCACTATAAATGTCCCACTTGTTACTGGGGGGAGGCTTGTGATTGTTGAATTCTAGGAGTGCAAAATACAGGTTAAATAAATTAGCCGAAGGGATTCTTGATATAAGTCTTGCTAATCGTACGTCAAAAGGGAGGAGCCACAAATAAACACAAGTACAAAAAATAAACTTTACTTTACACAAATATAATAATTAGCGATAGTTAAACGGGCAAAATTAAGGATTAAATATTAAACACTGACTTAAGCGTCTAGATTTATAATGACTCAATGGGAGTATCAATCACGGTTAATTAATTAGGTACTTTAAGAATAGAGGGACACTGGGTTTACAGATTACCATTAATTGTGATGGATTGGAGGGACGACTACTCAGGTCCAGACGAGGTGGTTCGGGTGGCATTAACACGAGTTCTCGGGGAGAGGGGGAATAAGACGACGGGTTCGGGGCTGCTGGCTGTAGTTCCGGTTAGTTCACTCCTAACTGGATGTGACACTATGAAATAGTAACTTCCAGTAACTATTTGGATGTTCCTTTTCTCTCTCAAGTTACGTTGTGCAACAGAGCGTATTCTTCTAGTCACAGACTCTGCGGGAGGGGATTTACTTCAGGAACACTTTGAGACAGCAACTAAGTTGTCTCGGCGGCGCGTTGGCAATCGATACGTTACAGCAACGACTCTCGTTCAACGTGAGAGTTACGCGTTACGCGAGTAGGTTTGGGACACTGCTCTAAAGGGATGAACGGCGATGTTATTTATACCGCGGATTGTGTGAAATCGAGAGAGAGATTACATTCACGATAATTTGCTTATCGCAGCGCCTTCTGGACAATCTCTATGGTATCATAAAGAAGGTAAATAGAATTTAGGCTTCTCTGTGAGATAGGCCTTCTTTCGTCAGACCTCCTGTCCCCAGTTGGGGGAAGGGTGGGGGACGGAGAGGAGACGAAGGTCAACTCAAACGACAAATATTTTTCGTTCCCACGATTGTCTGGTGGCATGCGAGTATGTACGTTCCATACCCTCACAATCTGTAGTGATCTAAAAGTCATAGGCATGCAAATGGGTATGCAAGGACGATTCACGAAGTTCTGTTGCTTCCTCTGCTTGTGGAATAGCCGTGCCACTGCAAAACATTATGACAAGCGTGACTGGCCTATCCCGATCTACATATAAGCCTGGAATAAGCAGTGTTTAGTCTGTCCCCCTGGTAAAACCTCAGAAAATCTATCTGCCACCTCTTCATTTGAAACTAGGTTTAATAAGAAACTTCGTGAAAGCAATGAGTAAGGACAATTATCAGGGAATTTAATATCTCTGCAAAAATTTCCACAACTAAGCGCCTCAAAACTAAAAGAAAGCATATTTGTGGGATCACAAATCAGAGAGGTTTTAGCAGATCCTTACTTCGAGAAAACCCTCGCTCCTCTCGAACTAAATACATAGCTAGCCTTCAAATGGTTATGTGCAAACTTTCTGGGCATCAACAAGTCAACTGCATACAGAGATGCTGTGGAAAACCTTTTTCAATCTTTTGCGGAAATGGGATTCCGTATGTCACTTAAATTCCATTTCCTGCATTCGCACCTAGACTTTTTCCAGAAAATCTTGGAGTTGTAAATAACGAGCAAAGTGAACGTTTGCACCACGAAATCAAGACCATGGAAACTCGCTATCAAGGATTTGGGAATGAGAGCATTATGGGAGATCATTGTTGGATGTTAAATCGTGATAATCCTGAGAAAAAATTCAAACGCAAAGCCCATGAACAACGTTTATGAATTCGAGTTTTGACTTATTAGCCCTTCAATCATTGTTTACCATTCTTATACATGCAATATAAGTACCATTAACTTTATGATGCTTGTGAAATAAACAAAACATAGCTATTTATCTTTATCATATGTTTACGCCTAAAGAGAATGATAAATTTTAGAGTTTCTATATGTTAAATGCATCATTTTGTGTCAGTTCAACTTCTCAATGCATAGGAAGATATACAGAAGGCAATCTTTTCTAGCAATGGTGCTATGCAACCATATATCACCAGTTTCGACAAAGAAATCAGAGTAAAACGCTACATTCTATCAGCGACGGCGGTCTTATTGCATTTTCGAAAATCTCGAAAACCTGATGTGCTAAAGAAAATGTAAAGTTAGATTTGAAATCAGCGAGAAAAATGATATGAAAAAAGTTTGCTCAAGTCTCTGATGATTAAAAAAAGTTCAAATTTGTTAGCCAGTGGTATTTGTTCGAAATTAGCGTAAATACTCTGAGCAAATTTAGAAGAAATGGAAAATAAGTTTTTTGTTTGAACATAATTTAAATGAAAATTTGTACAAGCTCTAGGCATTTAACTATAGGCTCGTAAAGAAGGATTTAATACAAGTTTACCTTCCAAACCAATTGGAAGAAGGAAAATATCAATATCTAAAACGGAAAAGAGCTGTTACGCTCTTTTTTAAACATTAATTATATATACGTTGGTTCGAATACTCTTACAAAACTCAAAATATAAGCACAATAGTTTTTAGAATCAAATAGTACATACGTGTTATCAACAAAGTCCCAGTACTATAATGGTGTAATAATAATCCATTAATTTCTTTCAAAAAATTGATTTTTAGCCATATCATACAAATGCACCAAAACAAATGGCCAAAATGACTTGCTATCCTTGAACAATTTGGCAATAAATCTCAGTTTTACAAAGAAAAACTAACCTTTTACTACCAATATTAACAATTATTTCAATGGGGAGGCGTAAACATATGAAATAGGGCGTTTGATACAAGGACTATCTATATCAAGAGTCTGGACGAGGAAGAGTTTTAATAATAGAGAAGACTTCACAACTGGCTGGGAAGAAGCATTACTCTTTAATGGAGGTAAAAATTATTTGCATAGTGATATGGATTGATACAAAAAGAGATAGGTGAGTAATCGAATTTTTTCCAGTTTATAATAAAGAAAATATGTCGCCAAAATTGGGTGAAGGGGGACACCGTCCTTATCTCATTTCGAGAGAACATTGAGTCAACAGAGGAAAGTGCTAGTAGCACATAATACATCAGTAGAGAATATCCAGAATTACAGATATGTTAAATTTAACGTGCGAGTTTTGGGCGAGGTCGACGTTCATTTAGCAACATAGTCAGATTTGTTCGTAATGATTGCACCCCTAAATTTTTAGCATGGATGATAGAACCATATGCTCCTTTTTCCTTAACTTACTCTTTACTCCCAATTTTTTCGGAGTAATGGTAAGGAATACTTGAATGCACGTATCAAATGCTGAAATGTTGAAAGTTGCTATATATTGAACAACTTTTTAAAAGGATAAAGGATAGAAATAATCAATATGCTCTTATCTCAGAACGTGAAAGGTGCTTGTTTGTTCCTTCGTTGGTTCAAATTCATTAAAATGTAAATCGGATATTTCGATTCCTAATCATTTAATTCTTAAAGCCGACCCCTCAAACATCCTTTTACTTATTTAAGAATCCGTTTGTCAATCAAGAATACTCTTCCTAGCCATTCTTTTTGCTTGGAGAATATAATTTTTACCAACCCACTAATTTATTTTTCCCCTCCGACTCTCACTATGTCCAACCATTCTTTACACGTGTTTTTCACCGATGAAGTACGTAGCTGGGTTTCTTAGGGAATTTATTTATCTCTCCTATTTTTTCGTCATACTTATTTTTTATTTTTTTAACATTTTTATTTCACCCCCCTCCTCCTCTACCCTACAATCTCTTAAAAAGTGATTGGTAAATAGTTATACCTGCTTTTTCTCCATTCTTCAATGGAAATCTGTATCTATAAGACATTTGATCTCTTCCTGCGCCTAAAACGCTGTTCTCTAAAAAATTGCGTAATCTGCCGGGCGCGAGCAGTGAAACATTTATTCATTGTAAGTATATATATGATATTATATGATGTTATATTATATGATATGACAGGGAGATACTTTTTGCCATAAAATAAAAATTTCAAACAATATGCATCTGTATTTATTTTCGACATGACTTTTATTCCGGGAAACACCTGGTACCTCTGCTAGTTAATTCTAAATCTTCGAAGGTTTAGATTCTCTGCTCTAGATCTAAGCATGAGCTCTTTCCACAGATTCTCTATCGGATTTAGACCGGGAACTAGAAACGTCACTAAATAAAACAAATTTTGTTTTGCTCTAGCAGTATGCATATATGCATAAGATCATTGTTCTGCTGGAATATCTAACCTCGCTACATTTTAAGATCTCTAGCTGAGTTAATCAAGTTTTTGGCTAATATTCGACTATAAATCGCCAGAATTGATATTTCCTTTAATAATATGAAATTTTCCAATACCTGATGAAAGATAGCAGTCTCACACCATTATAATTCTACTGCCAAACTTTACTGCAGGTATGGTGTTATTTGGCCCATAAACCTGGTTTGTCTTGCTCCCAACTCAAATATTTTGGTTTCGTTTGACAAGATAACACTTTTCCTCAAATTAGCTTGCTTCTTTAAATGTACATTGACATACTTTACTCAGTCATGGAAGCGCTTACCATTTAGTAGAAGAGTTTTTCTAGATGTTCACGAACTGGTTCTTTCAGGATACAGAACTCTGCATGCAAGTTTTGTCTTACGAGGGTTGGTCAATAAGTATAGCAATTCAGATTTTAGGAAACGAGATATGAGGAAAAGTGTTTTATTATTTTTCAATATAACTATCCTCGACTTAAATGCACTTGCGCCACTTGTCCCTGAGGCTTCGAATTCTCGATAACGAGAAATCTCCTGACTGCTGTTCAATCCACTCCTGAACAGCGAGCTGGGCATCTTCATCGTCCCCAAACCGGCGTCCACGCAGTGCAGCCTTAAGCTAGCGGAATAAAAAGGAGTCACTAGGGGGCAGATCTGGACTGTAGGGGGGATGGTTGAGCTCCTCGAATCCGCACTCACGCAGGGCAGTTTGTGCAACTCTGGCCTTGTGGACTTTGATGAAGTTGAAGTCGATCATGGGGCGTGAGGTTTCTAGGGACCCAACGGGCACAGACCTTGATCATGGTGGAATTGTCGTGGATGATGTTGATAACACTTCCATGTGATATTACAAGTTCTCTCTCGATTTCTTCGACTTTCACCTGTCGATTTTCGAGGATTATCCTCTCCACACGGGCCACATTGTCCTCGTTTGTCACATCTGACGGGCGTCCTGGACGGGGCTCATCTTGAAGGGACTCAGGACCATGGCGGAACTCCCTATTCCAGTGAGCAATGGTTACATGGGAAGGGGCGGTGTCGATGTACACTGTAACCATGCGTTCATGGATCTCTTTTACATTCTTGCCTTACTTGGTCAAAAATTTGATCACTGAGCGCTGCTCAACCTTTTTCATTGTTGAAAATTTTTTTACTGACGATCTGCGATCAGCTACTGCTTCTTAAATAGACGAGTCAGGAGCGTGCGGCTGCAGGTCCTGACTTGTCATAACTTGTCCTAACACCCTCACAAACAGCCATCCCCCTTCCTCTGTTTTGCCTTACCGATTCGCAAAACTTATTGACCGCCCCTCGTATGTTCATTTCAAGTAGTTTATATTCTCTTAGTAACCATTCTCTTTCTCTTTCTACCAATCCTTCCATGATACTGGGAGGATCCCCGACCGGATAATGAAATTTATATAAGCTCAGTTGACAATCGCTGGGTGGCCCAAGAGCTCCAGGAGCCGGTCCTCTTTTTTGGGACAGGTGCCAGGAAGTATTATGTTTTGACACCAAACAGCGTTCAGGTGGAAGCCTTCGTCACCTCGGGGAAGAGGGACCTGTTCTGCGACAGAGGTATGTGGATATAGATACCCATCGGCAGGATTCTTTGGAAAAGAGAGTGTGTGTGCGGTGTGCTGCGAAGGCGGGAGAGGAGAGAAAGCAGTGTTGTGAATGGCTATGTGTGTTATGAGAAGTGCAAGATCTACCCACCCGAATACAGGGGTGAGCACAGCGCGTCCACCAGTCGGTAGCCAGATCTCTACGGGCGTTGACTTTTGTGTTTGCTCATGCTGGGATTAAGGGACCGAACCCGGTACCTTGACGTTGGGAGGCCAACGCTTTTAGGCATCTTTCCATTGAAGTGCACCTATTTGTTTCTTTTTGTTACGTTTTAGGGAATGAAAGATTGATTTACATATTTGTGAAAATATATGTTTAAATTTAGATTGGAATTAAATAAAAATCCCTAGGCAAGAGAAAGAAACTAATATTAAATTCGAATTTAGAGTAAAAAATTGCTACAGAACTCTCATATTTATTATTTTTTGGTAATTACACATTGTTTTTATAAATTTCTGTTCGCAATAGCATAAAAAAACATAAATATCTATCTAATCTGTTTGATATATTCATATTTAAATGCCTAAACTATTACTAGAGTTGTATTAACGTACAACCGTTACTTATATTGCTAATGGAGACGACCTCCTCATATTTGTAAAGTTAATACTGTAAGTTAGTCTTGTTGTCGCGCTACTTTTAAAGCTTCCTGCAATTGTAACTTGAGTGGAGAAATTAATTTTTCCACCAGGATAATTCTATGTATATCCGTCTCCACGAGTTCTTCCATGATAGTGAGTAAGGCATTCTAGAGAAAACCCTCAAATTTTTGACTCTCAAAAAGAAGAGGGATTGTACTAAAAAAATACAAGCCCATTCTCAGCAACCATAACTCTTCTATATACCTTTTAGGCACAACATTAGGTTTTTGGAACCAAAATGTATCGTTAGGTCATGAATCCAAAGTAAAAATTTGTACCAAAAGGTTCTACGTGTCATGATTCTAAACCAGTGAAAGAAGAATAATAAATACAGTTATTTTCTCCGTCATCGATTTCTTACTCCTTATTAAATGACGTCTGGCCAGAAGGAGTCCATTTCGACATTGTATTTGATAAATCTCTTTGCAAAGAATCATTTAATATTTCTTCACATCAAACTTCACACTTCTTCAACAATTTTTAACACTATTCCTCTGTTATCTTTTACAATTTATCTCCTATCTTTGCCACTCGCCTGTTGCTTTATCATCACATTTCTTTTGGGAATATCTGATATATTTTGATGCTGGTATCTATACGAAGGTATTTGTGTTGTTAGATTTGCTTAGAATTAATATATATGTAACTACTAGTGGTTCCCACAGGTAGTAGCATTGCATTTTGTAAGGACTTCTGCACACAAACTCTTGGTTACTAACATATTTCATTGTAAAGATTAGGTACGCACATGTTTGTGAGCTAAATTTTAACGAGAGATGCACATAAACTACCATTCATGCTTTTCATTGATTTTGGTCTTGTAACACAAGTGTGGAGTGCCATTGAGAATCGAATCGGTCTCTCATATTTGATAAGTATATCGGAACATCACTCAAAGATAGCCACCTAATAGAAAAAGGATAGCTTATTATGGGAAAACGATGAGAGACCAAATTATTAACGGAAACGAAATGCCTCAAGGGTCAAGTTTCTCAAATCGAGACTCTTCTTTCCAAATAATATATTTACGCTCCAATTAAAAATAATAGGCCCTTCTGTATTTGATTCTTTTGATGGAGAGAGATTTCTGGCTGGGCCTACATTTATTTACTCCATAATAATCCTACTAATTCTAGTTCATATATTTTCTAGTATTCTGCCCATAATCATTATCAATGGTGTTACATTGTTGGCTTTGTTGTATTATATACGTTTTGTAAGCCAAAATTATTTGGACGCATCCTATTTTTCTGAAATATTTAAATAGGCATGAGTCTTTATATTTTGTCCCTATTAATTTGTGATTCATGATTTATCTGATAGAGTTTCAATTTATTTTATGATATCAAGAGGAAATTCGTTAAGGCTGCAGAATAAGTATGATAATTGGTGGCTTTGTTACTTGAGCATAGTTGTTTATATTGTTACTTTCTTCTTTTAAATATTCTCTCGTGATCGTTAAGGAATGTCCAATTATCTTGTTTTATAATAAACCTGTGATTTTCCCATTCGTATATCTTCATAACTATTTAATTAGAATTGCTTGTGCTAATTTTAAAAATTTAGTTGCGTTACGTTTCTAAAATAATTACTGTACATTTTTTTACGTTTCAATTCTTTTATATTTTTAGGGGACTTCTCCGTAAACCAAAATTTAACTATTTCTTTAAGATACTAATTTCATGATTGTTTTGGTTCTAATAAAGATTGGTGACGAGCAAGCGATCTTCTTTTATAATGATTTCACCATCGTATAGATTCATGAGTTTCTTTATGTGATGGAATTCGGTCTTATTTTTCTTTCTCTACATTGCGTTAAATATAAAATAATACTGATAATAATTATGCATTCGCTATGTTTATTATAATTTCTAACATGAGTTTAAAACATTTTATTGATGTTAATTTGAATTTATCTTTTTGTTTCGATATTTCAGGATCAATGAGGTTTATTTAAAAACCTCTTGGTGTATTTTTAAATGAGAATCATGTGGTTTATCAGTTCAACTTGCCTGATGACGACTGTACGTCGTCATATATCGGATATACCTCTAATATACTAACAAAGTACAACAACACCACTTCAAACTTATTAAATTTAGTGAACAATTAAGAACAGTACATGGACAAAATAAAATAAACGGTCTATCAGAAAACTTTAAAACAGTGAACAAATCCTAATATACTAAAACTAGTATAAACAATTCTCATTAAAAGCAAACAACCAAATTTAAAACATCAAATATGATGAATTACGTAAAAACTTAAACATATATCAATGACATTCCTGCCCTTAAATATAAAATATAGCTCAATAAATATATATAAAAAATACCATCAAGATAAATTCTAAAGTGTTGCCCGAGTTAACACCAGAATTTACATTAGTATTTATAGCTCGAAGATTTTATATTATTTATACGTTGAAAAAAGTTATTTGTATAAGAAAGAAACGTTTAGAAATAAAAAAATAATAAATGGAAGATATTCTAAATCATTTTCATATTTTTATAAAAGATCGTTTGGAAGAAATTAAGTGATTGCTATTTAACCTTTTCGCAATCGTGAGATTAACTCTAAAAAACTATACAAAAAATAAAGTAATAACTTGATATTTAATTTTCCATATATATAATATACTTTTTAATAAATAAATCAATATTTTTTGTCTTTTTTTCCTTTTAATTCCTTATATTTTAAGCACCATTTCTATAATATAAAATATAACTATGTTGATGTATCGGTGGTAAATAGTTGGCGGCGATGAATCGTGCCTAACCCGAGGACGCTCTATATATTCCTTTTGAACAAACAATACATTGTCTTTGCTTAATTTAATTACCGAGTGAGAAGTATACTATGCAAGATTTACTTCCTTACTCTGCAATCATCGATGATAATGTTGGATTAATCTGCATTGGAGTTCATACTAGTTCTGATACGCTTAGAAAATCTGTCTAATTCTTCTTGTCGTCTAGTAGACCTTGTTGCGGAGACATAGAGAAGTTCTACGCTTAAACTCTAAGCTTACATATAGTAACACATTATCCACAAATATTTTTGTTGTTTTTTCCAGAATGAGTAAGTAGTCCAGAAGAGAATATTTGTTTCTAATATCGGCTTTAGGATTATCTAGTGTTTCAGGATTTGAGACAAGGGGTCTTAATTTAAATTTAATTTCCTTACTAAGCAAATAATCCAAAGTGCCACCTGAATTAGGTGTAATGTAATAATAACTGAAGATAAATCTTAAAATAGAGAAACTTAAGGTATAATCGGCTTAACTTGCATATCACCAGGAAACAAAGATCGAGATTTAACTTGAGAAAATTAAGAGAAATCTTGAATACCTTTCGAAAAATTCTGAGTCCTTCCTTCTACGCTCGATTTAAAAAAACTCATAAAATATTGTATAATGAAAAATACTGAAAATGTGTTAGATATTAAAAAGATTATATACTACAAATGCTTAAGTAATCCTAGCTTATCCGAATGCTTACATAAAATCTGTAAACCCAAGTCATAAATCCCACCATAGCCTACTTCTTTATTAATATTATAACTAGTACCAACTATAAATATATTCAATAACGTCTACATATAACATAATTCGTTTGCTTAATATCCCTTAGTATACGATGAGCTGTAATTCTGGAATAGCTAGTAGGTGTTTCAATCATTGTGTTTGCTCAAATCTTTGATTCATCTGTGTCTATGTTTTAAATGGCTTCTTAGTATATCTACCCTCGTACCTGTAAAGGGCATGGCGAGTTTCTATCCTGGCCGCCGTGCTGACGAAACTCAGCGCCCCCTCCGGCCCAGGTTCGGCTCTTCTTCTTCCTTGAGCCACTTGTGTTTCCCTTTGTTTCCCCGCTGTTTCTTCGCTTTTCATACAACCTCTCCAACAACTTTCTCTGGTCAGCCTTTAATTTCACAGGGTAGATGCTGACCTTCTTCTCAGCCAACCGTCCCGGATCGGGGCTGAGGGGGGAGGAGGCAATGTTTACTCCACCCTGAGCTCCGGTTTGTGATGTTTTTTTTTTAACAACCTGCTTCATCCCCACCAATACCTTCTTCACATCTCTTTTCCTTCTCTCTTCACACTCTATCAATTTTACCCCGTGCTTAAGGTGAAGCCGCCATGCTGAAGGGCTGCCAGGTCACCAGGCGGGAGGGGTGGCCTTAAATAGAGGCACCTGGCTCTGCCAGGCCTGTACGCATCCCTTGCGGAGCGGGCTACTGCGAGGGGTGATGAGCTATTGCATCCCGTAATAAAATGAGGGTCACCATGCCCAATGATGAGTCAACGAAAAAAATCCCCTTAATTCCCCCTGTTCCATCGACAGAGCTGCCCTTGGCAGCTTCACAGAAAAAATGAAGGGCCCCATCCCCCATGTGCTTGCGCAGGGGACCCTCCAAATTTCTTTAACCGGAGAGGAGGCTTACTCCTCTCATTTGTCTACGGGTGTAGGGGACTCCCCCTCACCCCCTTCTCTGGAGGTGCTTTCGGGCACCTACCTCATTCCAGCGGCAGTCCCCCCTTTTCTTCCCAAGTGACTGCCAAAAAAGCCAGCAGGCAGCCCATAGCCAACCGCTCCCGATTAAAGCGGCTCGGTAGGGCAAACTCCCTTAGGGATGGGGAGAGAGAAGCCAGGCCCCTTCGGTCGCTTTCCTCTAAAGACCTGCTAGGTAGAATATTAAACCTTGCCGGGTCAAGGTCTGTGCCTCCCCAGACGTTACTAGGGACAGCTCTGCAACGGAACCTGTGATGTCCTGGGAGGGTTGGCAAACTGGAGGCCTCCCCTGAGATAGACATGGTCCTTGAGGCAACGCAGCCTCAGACGGTAGAGCCTTCCATGGGAGGGAATCCGGGCTCGGCGCCAAGCACCGAACCGAATCCACCCCCTATGCTAGGTCCTCTTCAAACGGCTAGGGTTTCCGAAGCAGTACAAGGAGGGGAGGCATCTACTCAGACCGGTGCCTCTACGACTGTCAGGGCCTTCTCCATTTCGGAGAAGGACCTGGTAGAGGCCGATCCATCTGGTCTGGGGGCTCCTGGTGGCGGAGGGGAGAAGCGGGTTCCTTTCTCGCCCTCCTCTCTGAAAAAGAAAAAAATAGGAAAAAGACTAAGATGACTCGGGAGTCCTCTCCATCCGCGGGAGCTGCGGGGACGGATGGGTCTGCTGCCACTTTGGTAAGCGACAAGCCAAGATCGGCACATCCGGCCCCTCTGCCCCCCCCGGGTGCAGAGCCCCTGACTATGACTAAGACCAAAAGTGCACACGCGGAGCCTCGATAACATCGGGGATCCTCATTCAGAGGTTACCTGGCGTTTTCGAGCCCGCTGGCTTCTAACGCTTCCTCGTGATTCGCTCCACTGATGGCAGCATGTTGGCCAAGGGCAACATGATCCATCAGAGGAGAGCATTAGCTAGTGTAATTGGTAGACAGCCGAAGGTAACCCGTTTTGGGGATAAGAGCCTTCTGGCAAATGCGGCGAATCCCGCTGAGGTGGCCAAGATAAGTGATCTTCGGACACTT
Source organism: Ceratothoa steindachneri (assembly GCA_963969495.1). Classification (NCBI taxonomy): domain Eukaryota; kingdom Metazoa; phylum Arthropoda; class Malacostraca; order Isopoda; family Cymothoidae; genus Ceratothoa; species Ceratothoa steindachneri. Next base: position 54,563,684 of record OZ018317.1, on the reverse strand, counting down.
GATGGCACCCTAGTGAGTGTGACACCGCACTCTACCATGAACTTTGTGAAAGGAGTAGTTTATGCGGAGGAACTCGTTGACTACTCCATATATGACATCACCTTAGAGCTGGCCGACCATGGGGCGGTCAAGGTCGAACGTGTGATGAGAAAACAGGAAGGGGCCTCGAGATCCTCCCCTACACTCTTCATCACGTTTGACTGTGACAAGCTCCCTGAGTCGGTGCGTGCCGGTTGGTACCGCTACCGTGTGAAGGAATTCGTGCCACTGCCGCGGCGGTGCTATTACTGTCACCGCTTTGGCCATACAAATCATTCTTGTAGACGTGCCAAGACGGGGTCACCCGAAGTCTGTGTAAATTGCTCCAAGGCCGCACACGATAAGTATAAATCGTGTGTTACCAAGTGTATCAATTGCTGAGAACCGCACCCCGCTTTTTTAAAGCAATGTGGTGCATATCTCCTTGAGAAAGAAATCCTAGCCGTTCAGGCCCAGGATCGACTCTCATTCCGCGAGGCTAAGGACTTGGTCCTGGCGCGCCCGCCTCTGCCTGGGAAGTCTTATGCCTCAATGGTTAGAAAGACACCGTCTGCTCATGGCCCATCCAGGCCAACAAACAGGGTTGTTTCCGCGCCCATTCAGAGCTCTTTTGTGGGTTCTACTCAACCTGTGCGCTTCCTTGATAAAACTGGCGGCAAAAAGGGTTCGCACCCAGCCTCGGCTAAAACTAGGGCTCCCCCCTCTTCCCCCAGCGTGACCGTTTCCCGTAAGGCGAAACGACCACGCGCCACGACCAAGTCGTTAGACTCACAGGAGGCAACTCTCCTAAAGTTGGTCGCCAGGCCATCTTCCGGGGTTTCTAAAGCTGTCCCCCTAAAGGAGGACAGCAACAAAGGAGCTTCGGCTCCTTCGCCCACGCTTAGTGTTGGGTTGAATAGCTCGGAAATGGTGGATCGTCGAAAAGAGGGCCCCCCCCCCGCCTCTGAAGCCGCAACGCCCGCCTAAGGTTTCGAGGCGGAGGTGGGAAAAGACTTGCATGGCGAGCCCAACCTCCTCCAATATGTTCTCGAAGGCGACAGCGCCCGGAGTTCTGCCCCCTGGAAGCAAAGGGTCATTCCCGTGAGGGTCTTATCTTCGAAAAGGGCCCCCACGTCTCCTCCGAGCTTGGCCTGGAGGGCATAGTTCTTCAATGGAATTGCCGTGGACTCCAAGGCAACTGGGAGGAGCTGCGGAGGCTCGTCTCGTACCGTTCCCGGTTAGCTATTTTTCTAAAGGAAACCATGCTAGACGCGTGCATCCTGCCTGCTATCCCGGGGTATAAGGGTTTTGCGACCCCACCGTCACGAGATGGGGGCCGGGCTGAGGGATGCGTGGTTTACACCCAGCATGATGTCTCGGTTCTTCTTTTCACTTTAGATACCTCCTTTCAGGCAGTGGCTGTGCAGCTTCACTTGGATAGAAGGTATACTATCATTTCTGCGTACATTCCACCCCAGCTGACTTCGACGTGAGGGACTTCCGCTGCGTCGTGGCACAGTTGCAGAGGCCCTTTCTCTTGCTTGGAGATCTGAACGGATATCATCGTGGCTGGGGAGGTTACTCAATAAATCCAAGGGGACAAGTCCTTGCCGACTGGACTTTACCTCCAGAGGCGGAGAACCCTTCAACGACAGGTTTACTCTGAGTTAGTTGCGATGGCTCTTGCTTCATGCCCGGACACCGCCCATGGTCAGGACGTTGTCTTGTCTGCCATGCTTCGAAACCTGGGTAAGCGAGGCATGGCCTTTCTGTTAGATTTGTTCAACGGGATCTGGGTGTAGGGTCTCCTCCCAGATTCCTGGCGAATCGCTACTGTGCTCGCCTTTCGCAAACCAGGGAGAGATCACTCTACTCCAGCCGGTTTCCTCCCAATCTCTCTAACCTCTTGCGTGTCAAAGTTGATGGAGAAATTGGTAAATGTTAGATTAGCTTTTTTCCTGGACATGGAGGACATCTGTCTTCTGCACAGTGCGACTTCCGCAAGTTCCACTCCACGTTGGATGCTCTGCTCCAACTGGAAACTGCCGTCTCCGAGGCCTTCCTTCGTAGACAGCACTACGCCACAGGGATTTTCGACCTGGAGAAGGCCTATGATACCGCATGGCGATACGGTATCATGGAGACTCTCGAAACGATGGAGGCGAGGGCAAGCCTCATAATGTTTCTATCTGAATTTTTGCCAGATCGTCGATTCCACGTACGGTTAGGGGGAGCCATCTCCGGCCCAATGGAGCAGGAATAGGGTGTCCCACAGCGAAGTGTCCTCAGTGTCACACTCTTTGCCCTTAGCATCAACGGCATCACCTCGGTGCTGCCGAAAGATGTTCTCGCTACGCTCTACGTTGACAACCTCTTTCGATCACTTTTGGCGCGGCCCAGATGCCAACTCTGGAGCGTCGACTCCAACAGGCATTGAACCGCGTCTCTCGCTATGCCGAAGCGCACAGGTTTCGGTTTTCCTTGCACTTCCGCCGCTATCCACGGCTCCACTCCAACCCAGATTTGTTTCTTTATGGCGTGCGCCTGGAAGTGGTTGTATCGCATCGTTTCCTTGGGCTTGTATTTGACCGACGCCTCACCTGGGAGGCTCATATTCGCAGCCTTAGGCTCTCTTGTACTAGCGCTATGTATATTCTTCGCTACGTGACGTTCAGCGCGTGGGGTGCTGGTAGGACTACTGCTTTACTTTTTTATCGATCCTTTGTTAGTTCAAAGGTCGAATACGGATGCGAATTTTATGCATCTGCAGCCGAGCGTTTATTGCGGAAGGTGGACTCAACCCACAACACCGGCCTTAGCTGGGCAACCGGTCCTTTCCGCACTTCCCCCATTGAGAGCCTAATAGCTGATGCTGGGGAGATGCCACTCTCTCTACGCCGCGTAAAGTGCCTCACTCGTCTGTACCCGCGAGCCCGGCGCCTATTTCAGTCACCAACAGCTCTCACTGCATTCGCAGCTGATTTCGACGGTGCCTATGCCGCCGAGAGAAGCCAATCATACCCTAAGCCCTTTGGGTTTAGGGCCAGGAAACTCCTTCGAGAGCTAGGTATAGCTCTTATGCCGGTGGTGCACCTAGTTCTGTTCAAGGCGCCACCCTGGAGGGTACCACATTTGGCTATTTGTCGCCACGCTTCTGCTCCCAAAGCTTGTACAGCGCCGGGAGTATTGCATTCTACTTTTTTGGAGCACACCTCGTGTCATGATGGAATCGTTTCAGTGTATACGGATGGTACCAAGTCCGAAGTTGGGGTCGGCTTCCACGCCGTTTTCCCTCTTTTTGAAGTCTTCGGGGCTCTGCCAGGAGCTGCGTCTGTCTTCACAGTCGAGCTGGTGGCAATACACCACTTGGTACGGGAGATTACGTGACCTGCCCGGTTCGGAGACCGGATTGTGATCTATCGCGACTCACAAAGCGCCCTGAGTGCTCTCGGGGAATTGGACTCTCCGTATCCCCTGGTTTGCGATAACCGTGACACCACGTGTTTGTCGAACTAGGCAGATATATAGATTATCTTCTGCTGGGTTCCTGGACATGTAGGAATTGCAGGGGAATGAGCGCGCCGATGAGGGCGCCAGAGTCCGCGAGGACTCTACGACCGAACCAGCGTTTCGCTCTTCCTCACACCGACTACATGGCAAGAATACGTGCAGCTCTTCGGGCTGCCTGGCAAAGAAGACGGGAGACGGTCGAAGGGAACTTAAAGTTGCGTGCCATTGCGCCGCGACTGTTTCCAGGGACCTATCCTCCAATGCCGCGACGGTTTGATGTCGCTTTCTGTCGTCTCCGAATCGGGCACACTCGTGTGATGTATCGCTATTTGATGGAGCACTCGCCTGCGCCCTATTTTAACAACTGCGTTGTCCCCCAGACTGTTCGGCACAATCTTGTCAAATGTCCCAATCTGGCTGATCTTCGCGCACGTTATCTGTACCAGTACCGGGTTGGGCGGGGTCGCTACCGCCTGTCCCTTGTGCTCGGGACGGATTTGTGCATACGACCTGTGGACTTTTAGACTTATTTAATATTCAAATATGGATCGCGGTCTTTTCAGCAGGGAAGGGCGGTCCTTTCCCTGTCGATGGAGCTCGCTGTATATCTTTTCCATTCGTTTGTTTGTTTTTTGCTTTTTGCTTGTAATTTTTTTCGTTTTTTAATTTGCTTTTAATATAACCTAGATACAGGCTAGATTGATTATGGCGACTTATGCCCTAGAAAGCAGTTGCCAGATGAGATTAAAAAAAAATCTCCCCTCGTTTGTTTTTATTTAAATATTCCCAACTAACAGGAATGTTTATTATGCATTTTTCAAGTACCATACCTTGAAATTATATAAATATATTGTCTGTATTTCACATAATATAGAATATTTCCCGAGGATGAGCGTGCTAGCTTAAAACAGAAATTAAGCAAAATTAAAACTGAATTTAGGAAACAGATATATTTGCAAACAAAACTAAAGACCTTTCGGGTTTGTTGGACGGTGTCTAATTTTTTAGAAATTTTAACATGATGATTTCCAAAAAGAAATTTATTTTTTGGATATATGGACTAACGGTTAAACAGTTATGGTTATGGTTGGCTTAGGTTTGGTTAGGTTAAGTTACTTTAAGTTAACAAGTTATTTCAGGTTACTTGAAGTAAATATATGGGTTAATTTTGAATTTATGCCCACCCTCGGATTATGTGGGCGCTTTGTTATAAATATCTTTATTTATCGTAGATATACTCTATATATAAAATGGGCACATTTCTAATTATGATTGTCGGGGAATAGTTACCTCCCCCCTCCCCGTCCACTCTTGGTGCAGTCACAAGGTGGTTACCGCAAAGACATCCGTCGAAGCCATCGGCGGGTTCAGTGCTTAACCGCAGTGTGGCACAACTCAGTGCCATGAAAGACCCTAAAGGTCAAAATGTAAGATCTCCCCCAGGAGAGTGAGATCCAATTTCACGTCGAATAAGAAATTGGAGACGTGTTTCTCCCAATCTCGAAGGCTAACGAGGAGCCGATGTTTGACTTCGTGGGAAAGACCGTTTGGAAAAAGAACTCTCCTGGGGCCGTCCTCAAGCCCCTCTCCCCCTTACCACTCCACCAGTGGGGTGAAGAGGTATAAATGAGGAACTCTGAGAAAAATCGAGGTAGTATACGTCAGTCTCTAGGTGACGAAGTCTTCGGATCAAACCAAACTACCGAGACTGGAGAGGTAGTGTACTTGGCTCGCCAGACCAAGAAGTACCCTGCAAGAGAGGCAGGGCTACCTACCTTAAGGGGCTAAGAACAAGCTCATCCTCGAGCTAAGTCCCTGGTTATCAAACCAAACGATAAGTTAACTTTGGTAAGTTCAACTTACTCTCGCCAGAGAGACTCCTCATATCCTGGTGCACCTTAAACACCAGGGGTATTCCTCGTCCTTGAGGAATTAAGAAAAGAAGAAGGAAAATGCTCCCTCTTCGAGCCCGTTATTCGGTGGCCACACCGAACTCCTAAGTTAACTTGGTGAGGAACCAAGTTCAACTTGTTCTCGTCAGAGAAATCTCCCTCCGTTATACTCGCCCTTGAGGAAGACTGGAATTAAGAAAAAGCTCATCCTCGAGCTAGTTGCGGGTTACCAAACCGAACGTTAAGTAATTTATTCTCGCCAGAGAAACCCCCCTTCGTTATCCTCGCCCTTGAAGAAGACCCTCCTCGAGTTCAGTCCTCGTCCATAAGGAAATAAGTAACGAAGGAGAAAAGCTCCTTCTAGAGCTCGTTACTCGGTGGTCACACCGCACTCCAAGTTAGCTTGTTTTAAGATCCAAGTTCGACTCACTCTAGCCAGAGGGACCACGACTGCCTAGGTGTTGCATAAAGCACCGAAATTGTTCTCGTCTTGAACCCCCCCCCCCGAAAGAACGTGTGGACCCCCCAGCTGCTACCCTCGCCATAACGACCGTGGAATTTTGCCCATCTATATCTGGGCACACGGCACGCGTTGTGAGGCAATAACATTTCTGAGGCCTTTAAACTCCACATGAGTCCGTAAGCCTAATTCTTATATTATTGTTTTGTGTAGAGAAAACGTTAACCAATTTTTGTGGGTAAACTTATTTAATTAATTTTGGTTTAGGATAATATTTAGAGTATTGCTGTAGTTAATGTCTAAATGTTATGTATTCAATTGATAAAGGTAAAATATAAGATTATTTTGGGATTAATGTTCGTTTCTCTTATATATATCCTTACGTGTGTCGTAACGGCTCTGTTCGTGAAGATATTCTTATAATATCAATATATTAGATTCACTTAGCACTCTTAGAGATAGAACAAAAAGGGGGGGAATTCTACGACAATGATGTTATTGCGAAAAATAGATTGGCTGCCATCTAGGGAGACACTTTGAAGTGAATTTCTTTTCTGAATTAAAATATGAGATGGACATTTCATATAAATCAATTTTAAAGAAAATATGATTGATTTGACTAGCATTCGGTGGTTAAATTAACGAACGCGGTAGAAAAACTAAAGGACTAACGACATTTAGCAATCGTCTTTTGAATTCGAATCTATTCTTAGGCTTTAAAATTTGGAATATTACGTTTTTTTTTAATTCCCCCCACTTATAAATTATCTCAAAATGGATATATATTACAATATGATGCGATTGCAATAGCTTAACCCCCCCACTTTGTTTTTAATTTTCCTCCCCCAAAATATTGTATATATTAAAAAATAATTGTTTTTATATATATATATATATATATATATATATATATATATATATATATATATATATATATATATATATATATATATATAAATTATCCCCAAATTTGAGAGAGGGTCATAAACCCCCAAATAACCAATATATAGAGAAATGAAATTAACGTTTAAACTCTAAAATAACTCAATATCTTCCTGAATAGGTCCGGACTTTCGTGTCTCCTAAGTGACAAATTTTCACTAACAGATACGATTCCAACATCGAGCGGTGAGTCTTACAACGACGTTTGTTTATTTGCTTAGTAAATTGCACGTGCTCTCGATTTGCTAAGTGCGCGTTCCTCCCTCCAAAACGAATTGAACCCTGTGATTGAGGTTTTTGTTTTTGAAATGTTACCCCATAATATCTGTTATATGGCTGTACGACTTAAACGGTTCGCTTATCATTGTGGCTCCTGGTTTAATAAAAGCTTTAATAAATTCATATAATTTCTGACGATTTTGTGATTGAACAGCATAGAGAAAAAAAACTCACAAGTTTCACTGCACACCCCGTGGAATACTCAATGCTTGGAAGAACTCTCCCGATGTTGTTCTTTCTTTGTGAATACAACGTTTCATCGATCTAAACAGTTTCACAAAGCCAGCCAATATGAGAAGGCTTACTAAGAATATCGTCCGCGCACTCCTCACGCAAGTAATTGTTGCACTCAAATGACGCATTTTCACCTGTCTCCAGTTTATCTTTACAAAATCTAACCGTAGTCATCTCCTTCGCCCATGCATGGATAAATAAAGTTCCTGTGAATAACGGAAGAGTGCCACTCTCATACCTTATTTTATTCTTAATACAAATCATCTCGTTAATGCCACTTTTACACCAGCGCCATTTCGAAAACAGACCCCGAATATTTATACACATCTTATGCTTATGCTGACATGACTCCGATTTTGGTAGGATTTTGCACCTGAAAGAAGGTGGTCGAATCTTTATCGGTATTCAAGCGAGACCACAAATTTTCAGATCCCCTACAGATTCCACATCATTCATAATTATTAAATCTGAAAAAAACCCGTTATATATGTAAACATATGTTACCCAAAACTAACGCAGCAGAACTCAATCCAACTTTTTAACACTCAATTTCTAAAAAGCTAATTTTTTATTTGAAATCAGCATGTAAAAATGCATCATTGACAAAAAGATTGGACACCGTGCAACAAACCCAAAAGGTCCAGAACTAGTTTCGGTTTTCACCATTATCAGCTGTATATTAATAAGTATGCAGTGTGAATCCAGTGCGAATATCAAAATAAATGAAAAAAAAATACCGGTAATACTTCAGATTCGAGGCGCACGGTAGATGGCGCCGTTAGTCGGCTACAATTTTGGGCTACAGCATATCTCTTATGACGTCAGATGTGTCCAAACACAGTTATATTTTTTGGTTGTTTTGGGGATTTGTAATTTTTAGTCTATTATTTACTAAATATCTGCGCTCTGCTCGTTTATAGTTTTTTTATTAGTTAGGTAAGGTTTCTTGATGTCTTTTATTGTTTTTTTGTTTTGTTTTCGTATTTTTTGTTTGCTGAGAACGATAACAGCTTCTCACTGGCAACATCGTAGCTTATAAATAGGACCCGTTTTGCAAATGTTTTTCTTTCGTGATTGTGTTTTCGTGCTCTCCATGTGCTTCTTTGTTATTCGAATTCGGCTTTACTTTGTATAATCGCAGAAAACTTTTAGATTATCTAGGGGCGCATAAACTAATCAAGAAACCTATAAAAGTAAGAATTGTTTGTTATTAGGTTTTTCTGCCAGTAAAAAGTTGTTGGGGAGAAAACCCCCCCCAGTAAATTCAAGGAGACTGCTCGTGGGGGAGATATCACTGCAGGAGACCACCCTGCGATGATCCTGAGTTTCGAGCAATTGGGGGGGGGGGTCTGGGGGGCACAGCCCCCCAGTATATACTCATATACAAAAAAATATTACGCCGTGATTGTTCACATCTGACGCTACCGTCTGAAGTCATAAGAGATATAATGTAGCCCAAAATTGTAGCCGACTAACAGCGCCATCTACCGTGTTCCCGAATCTGAAGTGTTACCAAAATACCAATACAATAAAAAATTATATACATTTTTGTGTTTTTACCTATCACATTTGGACAAAGGTCTCAAAATATTGCAAACTATATGGGAAGTTCATTTAATCACAAGGATCAGCGGATATTATAAGTTTATTCGGAGAATTTATTTTGTCCCTCCGAAGGGAAAAGAGATTGAGTTCTCTAAGCATCTACTTGTAAATAGGATGCTTCATTCCCACACTCATTTTCATCCTAATTTTGCTTCAAAAAAAACGAAAAAATATTCTTTGAGAAAATAAAAATTGCTATGGAAATAATTTTGGGTTAACAACGCACCTCTTCATAATGAGATAAAGTTAAGGACCACTTGCGTAGCCGAGTGGTTAAAGGCTCATATAATTAAGATCCAAGCGATTGCTCGCTGCCTCAGTGTTCTTGGTTCGAATCCCACCCCAGCACTGAATTTTTAGAAGTTGAAAAAGAAAAAATTATTCCGTTTTCTTTTACTTGCGGTGTGTTGGATTTATTTCATTATTCTCTCGCGCTCAAGAGAGAGATACATTGTGTATTCGCTGCGTATTTAAATCAATTTCTCTTTTTTCCTTTGAATTCCAATTAATTTCTCTCTCTTTCACAGGCCCAATCGACCTTGCGAAGCATACGTTAAAAGCTTGTCTATTCGGAAGATTTTGGGGGTCTTCCTCGTAGCCGAGTGGTTAAGGGCTCACTTTAATTGATATCAAAACCGTTGCTCGCTCCCTCAGTGTTGCTTGGTTCGAATCCCACCCTAGCACTGATTTTTCCGAAGTAGGAAATATTGCGTTACTGCAATAATTTTTCTTAATTTATAAGGTGTGGCGAAAATAGAGAATCAAACAAATTTTCCATTCTCTTCGAAAAAAGCAAGGGTGACACTTAAAAACGCTAATCGAAAGATAGTTTTTTGGCTATCTGAGAGAACGCCTATTTTAAGTGCTACCTTTTCGTGTATGTGAGAAGAGCTCCTTCCGAAGGCTTTAAGGAAGACTGGTTTGCCAAAAATAGCCTTTTAACCGCATATATATATATATATATATATATATATATATATATATATATATATATATATATATTATTTATGGTTGTTTGATTGAAACGACGCCTAATAATAATTTTCTTTTTCCATCCTTTCGATTTGTCGTATATTTTCCGTCTCTTCTTAATTCCACTCGTGAATAAGCTCTTTGAAGTTCAATGAAAACTAAAGGTTTGTATCTTGAGGAAGGGCGTTGTAAATTAGTGCACTTTTTCAAAATATTTTATTAAATTGGCGCGTTTTTATATGGCACATATCATCTTAATAGAAAAAGTAGACAAATATTACAAGGAATGGGTTTATATATTAAAATGTATATTTGGTTACTAACTTACTAACAAACAAACACTTGGAAACCTGTAAGCGTACTAATACCCATTAGGGCAGAAAAGACAGATAAAAGGTGTGTAACTTCGGCCGACAGGTATGAGGCAGAGCTCCTTCCCATAATGATTAGTAATTTTGGGCGAATAGGTTAAGCGCGCCCCGTTGCTCGATTGGGTCCTTTGCACTTGATAATATCTTATTGTAATTCAATTTTATATTTAAGCTTGATTGCTTTTCTTGAATAAATAAATCTTGAAAGAAGAGTAATTAGATACGATGTGTATGGTTTGGGGACTCTGTTATTGAGTTGAAACCTAATCCACCTTGAGAGTGTTGTTTTGGTCATCTCAATATATACTCGTAAGTCAGGCCAAAGCTCACAGTCTGCTAATTTACACATTTACTCATATATTAGATGAGTACTTTCTTTGTGTTTAGGTGTAAGCCTTGGGTAATTATACATAATAAGGTTAGAGGTCTTCCTTGTTGGGTAATATATATTTAAACTGAAATTTGCTCAGCGATTGTTGGCTTTAACTCTGTTAATTATTTCCTTCTTTATTCTCTCATCAGTTCGGTATTTTCTACTCATAGTGTTCTTGTAGATGAGTTTATGATGTTATCTTTGTCTATATTTCATTGTTCTGAAACTCTGTAAGGTACCATGGGTCCATTTAATTTCTAATGGCTAGCTGTACCTCGTGGTTACTAAATCTGTTATTAACGAGTAACTGTGTGATTCTTTCAATTCATTATGCGTTTCTTTGCGTGTGGTGCAGTGGGTGAAGGTGCGGTTGATTAACGATGTAATTTCGCCCTTCTTGTAGCAATTAGGGCATTCACTTTCTGAATTCATGCAAAGGTCAGGATTGGTGGCTCTGACATATACTTTGGTAGTTATAGTGTCATTGACGTTTGTAGTTAAGGTCTCTAAAATTGGTAATTGCTTATCTTGTGTATGTTCAATGGTGAAGTTTAGAAATGAAAAGTCTTCAAAATCCTTCTCCTGCCAATGTATTTAGTTTTCGGATTGTACATGTATGAAAATAAAATCCTATGTATCTGAGGTAGATATGAGGCTTAGGAACTTTTGAGTAAACCATTTTTTTATTGCTCCCATATAAAAGGTAGCAACAAGATCAATCCACAGAAACTCCGTCTTATTGAGGGTACAGCTTTTTTAAATAAAACCTTAATATAGAATTGGTACGTATATATTCTAATTTATATAAATGCTATGCAAATATACTGAAAGAAAGTATACTGTACTTAATAGATAAATTCAGAAAATATATTTGGATTCAATCTGTAAATATACATAATGTCGTGGTATGACTTTACATTATATCAATACCATATTATATCTATGGGGAAGGGACCAATAACTTAAAGGCGAACCGACAAGAGACGAAGCGCCATGAGTTTTGACGCGCGTAACAGCGAGAAAGAGTGCAACGAGGTCAGGTAAAATTTGGGCAATAGCAAAGCTCAAGGTTATTTTAAGAGGCATGTACAAAAATTCAATTTTATTTACATAAAATAAGAGAATAAATAGACAAAATTAAATTGGTAAATGAGGGGGGAAATTGCAGAGTTATGCGTCAGACACTGAAGTTAAAAAATAATGTATTACAGAAGGAGACTATTCAAATAGGGAGGATTTACTTAAATGGGTTGCTGAAGGGGGGGAGGAGTTGGCTTACGGAGGATTCCTGGTGAGACTTCAGGGTAAGGCTTCACGCATGTTTTCTGCAGGCAATAAACGTGATGGCGAGGGCGCTCGGAGCTTCTGAGCGGGAAGTTAACGTGATGACGGGTCTCCAAAGGGTGGGGAGGGGGTAACTTCCGGTCCAGAGGTGAGTATTTCGGCCACCCGAAATCGAGGGACGAACGAGGAGGGCTTCGACAGGAGTTGTTGAGTGGAGTCGGAAAAATCACTCGTTGGCGATCGTCAAATGGAATTACCTCTCTGGCTGGGGCTAATTCCAACACACAAAAAGTTCAGCTGTCACTTTGCTTTGTTGTTATCACCTGACTTTGAACTAGGGAAATCTTCTTGGGTCCGAGGGATACTCGTCAACTCTGTGTCTCCCACATGGAAGACGAGCCCTATATATATCCGAGGCTCCCCCTGCGGGGATTGGGGAAACAGCACTACTCTCGAATTGCCTCGAATCTTCACGCCGAGGCGATTTTAACCCGCGTAAAGGTAGTCCGAGGTGGTGCCTTAGCGAATCTTAACTTCGTCAATTAAGATTAAACTGATTAAATCTCCTTGTCACGTTAGTTATTTTTTTTACAAGAGGAGGAATAACAAATAAAACCACTTGATAGACAGAAAGCGCAGAAAAGGGCAGGTTGAGTTACAGACTGCATGAGTTTAGCTCATAAAACCCTTAGGCTCATAAAACCTAAGGGCTGGAGGATGTATCGAACATTTTTTACAAATAAAACAATTACTGATAAGTAAAAACCTACTCTCACATACGTAAATTCTTCTCTAGTGGCAACAAATCTATCTCTCTATTTCATTTTTCTTTATATCACTGATCAGTATGTCAATAATGTGTTCATTTTATACTTCAATCGAAAGAAAAATGGAGAAATATCAATTTCGTTCGATTTAATTTTGAAAGGCAAAAGTAAATAAAAATATATAATTATATTCTGAAATATCTTATTATTGGAAAATTAAATTGTGTGACGCTTAAATTTAAAGTAATTTCAGACCAATCTCCTAAGGTAAAAAAATTAACGTCCGTTAATAAATAATCCTACTTTTATTCGTTATATATGAATGAGTATTATTTCAATTTTATCTTATTTATATATATATATTTATTTAATTATTTACTTTTATAGGGGTGTAATATTAATATGTAGCTACAGTGAGTATTCGAAAGACGAGGTGACTTCTAAAGTATAACCAAACATACTTTTAGTGATTTAATGAATGGTAATTAACTCCTATTTATAATTAGATTACCAATTAAAGTATAGAATTGGGTAAATTATCTATTAAATGTCGCCAAGTTGGAACCGCTAGGATTTGACAATGAGACACCTGCAAAAATATGCGCTTTTTTGGCAGGACTTGCGGAGACTCGGGAGAGTTTTTGCGGCCTATCACTATTATCCAAATCAACTTCTTTGACTTCTAAACATTCTAAACTTTCTCATTTACCCTAAATTTTCCTTTTTTTTCTACAAAAATCTATAATCTTCAGGTGAGCATCCTTCCGTTGCCCCTAAGTGCTTTCTTTTAATAAAAATAAATGATGATATAAGTAGTTAGATTATTAATTTAAGAACCATCAAAGGTATAATTTGTAAGCGAAGATCAATGAAATTATCAGAACCGCTATGAAAACTTTAAATGTTAGGAAATAAAATGTGTGGTTGTTAACCTCTCTCCAAAAGATGAAAATTTAGTAATTTATAAAGATTTAGAGCAACACAACGATGTCTTGTTAGAACTATCAAAATATTTGGTCTAATAATGCTTTATATTAACATGCCCTGTTTAATTGACCCTACTGAGGACTACCTAAAAGATAAACAAAAAAATTGGTCAATCCTTTAATTCGGCTCTTAATTAATCTCTTTCAAGGTTTGCATATTCATGTTATGGCGTAATAAATGAATTTACATACGAAAAAAATCCCATTTATTTCTCTACAATGAAGACATGAATATATTAGTTTTTCTCACGATCTTCTTTCTTGGCATAAAATAAAGGCATTTAGCCAATGACTTAATATACCCAAGCAGAGTAATTTATTAATTCAAGCAATTCAGTGAAAAGAGTAATGTAGAGATGTATGTGAATTCTTAAATTTATTCTCTTGCGTTAATTTGAAGTTGACAATATTTACTCTCGGTTGTTGCTACTAGTAGTATTTCCATTCGAGAGCAAGAAAGAAGGACAGCTAAATACGAGTATATTCAACACTTTCATTTTCAAAAGATACTGTAACCCACGCGTCTGTAAAACTTATTGGATTTAATTCTATGACGGACGACTATTTTATATAAAATGATCACGCAAGTACAGCATACTTGGAAAATCAGAGCGATCAATTAATACTGTGTTGATGGAGAGCAATTCTTCTATATTTGTCGGGATCAGAGAAAAAAAAATAAATTATTAAAATCGCTGTGCACAAATATAACATGTCGTTAGGGAGGGGTAGTGCCCAAGAGATTTTTAAACAGCTAATTTAACTCAAATCTTTCAAAGGGTGAGAAAATACCTCTAGGGAAGTCATATGAGTTTAACTTCAATTAATGTTTAACTCTGGGATTCGATACTTATAGGTAAGAAAATTGTAAATTTTGAGTCAAATAATCTAATTAAGGACTGGTAGCATGGATTTCGGCGAAGACATTCGTGTCTAAATTAGATATTAAAATTTTTATTAGAGACGAATCTTTTCTTACGGTGAGCCCAAGGGGGAGGATATACTTTACTTAGACATTATTTTAAAAACCTTTGGTGCTGTTCAATATAGGTGTCTGTCAGTGAAATTTAGAATTCAATTAATAAGAGAAAGTATTTAATTAGCTAAAAAATTGAGTCTCAAATCATATAGCGCGGTTGAATGTTAACGAAGAAAATTGAAACTAGGTCCATTTTCGTTTCAGGCCTACATATTGATGTCTACTTTCTTTAATTTTGTTCATAGAATACATAAATGTATTTGATTGAGGTTGAGTTTCGAAATTCGACAAATTATAAAATCGCTTAATAGAGCAAAAAATTACCTTACCAATTTAGGTTAAATTCGCCAGTGAATATTTAAATGACCTACTTTACGAGTTTTTTCAAATGTATATATTGTCTAATATGAAGCAGGGTAGAGAAAGTGTAATAAGACAAATGTAAAGTTTCGAAGTATATATATATATATATATATATATATATATATATATATATATATATATATATATATATATATAATATATATATATATATATATATATATATATATATATATATATATATATATATATATATATATATATATATATATATATATATATATATATATATATATATATATATATATACACTGTATATGCCTGAGTAGACAAAGTATTTTATTGAAAATTTGGTCATAGGGCTAAACTAATACGTTTTTAGTGTCAAATTTGGGGTTATTAACGTTAATTTGATAGAAGGAATGCTTGGCGGACTTATAGAAATTGTAAGGAAGTACAAAAGGTAGCACAATTTTAACCCTATATTATATATTCTATCCATTTCTTTGTCCAGATAATCTGGTGGGACTAATCTAAGGGCAGCTAAAAACATGGAGAGTGTCGTGGTATAGGTAGAACCGAGTGATGGAAGGAGTTGGTAATTCCGTTTAGTTTAAGTACTACTCTGTGATTAACGTTATATCTCTCTAAGAGTGTTATATATGTTTGATTATTATTATATTGATTCTCGACTTCTTTAAACTTTAAAAGTTCCTTGTGCCAACGTAGCGATTCGAGGATAAAATTAAAACAAAAATAGTCAACTTAAACTTTAATTAAAACACAAATATAAAATAAACATAAAGCACAAAAATATTAAGACTTAAATACACGGTAAGGTATTTAATAATTTTTAAGTAAGGCTTTCTAACTTAACCTACTTGACATTACATTGATGGTTAACCCACCACTCACTTCAATATAAAAATATGCTAACTGTCTCTACTGGGGCTTAAATACCTTTGTCCCTCCTGCAACGGGTTTGCGTCTTACCTTGAACTCAATGAGCCCAGACACCTCAGGAATCCTGCGGGTTCTTTGATGCGAGCCTCAGCCAGATGGTTGATGCGGACGAATAACTTAAATGCCACGAGGGACTTTGGCGATTGTGGCAGAGAGGGAGCCACACGGGACTTGGAGGGGTCTTCTTAAAGGGCGAGGACTATCCCTGTGCTTTAGGATACAACAGGATAGGAGATGTCTCTCTGACAAGAGTAAGTTGAACTTGGTTCTTAAACCAAGTTAACTTGACGTTCGTTGTGACCACTGGGAAACGAGCTCGAGGAGGAGCTTTTTCTTCTTTGTTTCGGAATTGCTCAATGGTGAAGACTATCTTGGTGCTTTGGGATACACTAGGATAGAGAGGCGGGAGGTTCTCTGACAAAACAAAGTTGAACTTAGACAAGTTAACTTAAAGTTCGGTGTGGTAAGCATGAACTAGCTCGAGGATGAGCTTCTTCTTAGTTCCCGTCTTCTTCAAGTGCGAAGCCTATCTCGGTGCTTTTGGATACACCAGGATAGAGGGGAGGGGATTTCTCTGACGAGAATAAGTTGAACTTGAAAAAGTTAACTTAAAGTTCGGTTTGATAACCAGGAACTAGCTCAAGGATGAGCTGCTTCTTAGTCCCTTCTTAGTAGCTCGGCCTCTCTTGCCGAAGACTTCGTAGCCTGGATGACTCAACTATTCTACCTCGTTTTTTCCAAGTTTTTGGTATATATACCGCTAACACACTGGGGTAGGGGTGGGAGAGGGGAGTGGCTTGTGGACGGACCGCAGGAGGGTTCTTCTCAGGGCGTCTTACCTCTGGTCGTGCTGGGCCTTCGAGTTTGAGAGAAACGCGTCTCCAATTTCGTACTTGAGGTGAAATTGAATACACACTCGTAGGGGAGATCTTGCAGTTTAAACCATTCTGCTTTTTATAGGAACGAGGGCGAGGGCGAGGGGCTGTGGTTACGAGATTTACCCAAGGTGCCTACACGGCCTGGATGTTTAGCGGTAAACGTCCCCTGTCTCAAATGAGAGAGGAAGGAGAGGGTCGATTCCCCTGAAAACCTGCCTTCAAAGAACTTAATGATAGGGGGGGGGACTACAAGGAGCTACAAAACATAAAACTCAACCTAGTCGAGTACACAAAAGGTGCATGTCTTTGAGCCTTCTCTTACCCTAAGTTTCTTTAAACTTGAGCCCACACGAGCGCGCGTATAAAGGCCTTGGGTCGAAATAGGCCAAGTGAGCTAATGGGGGTATGTTATCCAGCACAATTTAACATACTCGCCACACAATTTAACCTTTAAACAAAACTAAAACCTAAACGTCGTTTACACGCCACAAAAACAAAAACAACCTACCTTATTACATTCCTAAATTTTTAAGAACTTAAATCTTAACGATAACTACTAACACGCAAAACAAAAGAAAACATGATTTTACGCTTACTAAGTGCTAACATAACCTTCAATGGTATTTCCACTCAGCTTATAGAGCGGCTGTATTTTATTGGCCCCTTAATGTAGTTAATATTAAAGTGGTGCTCTATGCCTATTGCCTTACCGTGTCTGAGTCAGCCGTTTGATTTATTGAGCCTACCCAAGTGTCGTGGTATAGCTATATATACCATACATACATCTATTATATTTGATTTAGGGGGCACGGGGGGTTTCCTTTAATAACTTTGGGTAGGCCGAGGTCCCATTACGAGGTCAGATCCTCGTAAGGGAGGGCTAGTCCAATAGATGCTACTTTAAATCTATGCATTGGCTGAGAGTTCCAAATCTCACTTAGTTAAAGGCTGTTACACGGCTATGATGAGCTCAAGGGTCGGAAAGTAAAGGAGTCGGCAAAAATAGACTTTAATAAATATTCATAATTTAAGTTAAATGGTACAACAATAAACAGACATATAATAAGACAAATAGTTACAGTGGTCAACGGGCTAGTACGATGAATAGGTATTTAAAATGCAATAAAATTGGGTAGGCTGGATAGAATAAAATTTGTGATTTACACGGGTACATGGTAAGCACACAAATGATAATGGGGAACGGTAGACGGCAATTATAAATTTAGGGAAGCTTAAATATTCGTTACAATATCTTGTACAAAATGGAGGGGTTGGGGAAGACGGGGGTCGTTTCCAGCGAAGCGGTGAGATTACGGTTGGGTCAATTCGACGAGGTCCAGGGTCAACTTGCTTGTAGTTAAAATATTCTTTTGAGACGAGGAAGGGGGGATAAGAGCCTTC
This sequence comes from Ceratothoa steindachneri, assembly GCA_963969495.1. Classification (NCBI taxonomy): domain Eukaryota; kingdom Metazoa; phylum Arthropoda; class Malacostraca; order Isopoda; family Cymothoidae; genus Ceratothoa; species Ceratothoa steindachneri. The sequence continues at coordinate 54,545,449 of OZ018317.1, read as the reverse complement.
GAGAAGGGAGGCTGGGGATTCTTCCGGTGTAAATTCCTTTGAAGAAAACGGAGGGTGAGTTTCTCTGAGACGTCAAACGGTTTGTTTGGTCGACTATGCATAATCGAGGGGGTATTACGCTAAGATTAATCTTCCCTGAAGCCTTTTGGGATAAGACTTGGTTCTTGTCTAGAGATGGCGTCGTTGAGCGGAGTCAGACGGGTATTCTTACGGGGAGATGAGTTCTTAACTAGTTCTAAGGTGGATATTTGTTTTATCCAAGGAGGGATACTTGGTTTTATCCCACAACGTTTCCGTGCCTTCAGCGTATGACAACTCGATTCAAGGAGGAGTAAGATCGTCTGCTCTCGTGAGCTTCTCTCGCACAAATCTCTCTTGATTCCTCATCACATGAGTACATATGGACGCCTGAAGTGAGGGAGCTTACTCCATAGAATAGAGGGACTATCGCCCGTCGTTTGAGTAATCGCGAACGCGGCCCGTGTGACGTTTGTCTCAGAGAAGAAATCTCACCCCCTCCCTTTTCAGCCCTGGCTGGAAGGGGAGAGAGTCTTCTTCTCTTGTTTAAATACTCGGATTAATAAGGGCTGCATTCCATGAGCCCGCTCCTATACTTTCTCACGCTTTTGAGCTTCGATAATTGCTTGTAAGCTACACGGAGCCCATCACGTAGAGGTAATGCTTAAAAGCGACGTTATTTCTCCCATCACGTGCTTGTCACCTCACACCAACTAAGTCATAAAATGGTAGTGGTACTCCAACCTATGAGAACTACCCGTATTATGGTACTTGGATAATTTCAAACTAACCCTCATGGTTAGATCGGCCAGTTGCAGTGGGGTATAATTGATGGGAGTGTGGTTCCTATAGTGCTCTTTTAACAAGGTAACTTGGGAAATCAGGTCTGTGTTCGATCTAATTAGTTAGGAAACAATTTTCTTACCGGATCGTTAATGGGCGTGGAGCTCACTACGAGTTATGGTTTAAGTGGTAACTCCGTGGATGCTTCGTTCTGGGGGAAGAAAACTGGGGTTAGGGGATAGTCATTATTCTCGTCTACCATCTGACTCGGTTTACTTGGATGTACCGCATTTACACTTCTTTCATCCTTCACTGTCACCCCATTTGGCTAGGTTCCACTCGATGGTACTTTCCCTGGTCCAGGCTGGGCTAAAACTACCTCGAACTCCATCTGATTCTCGAGAGATGCTCTTTCATGTGCGAGCATTCTTTCTTTTTCTTCTCTCTCTTCTCGTTCTGTTTTCGCAATTTCTCTTTCCAACTGTTTTATTCTTTTTCTACTTCTAATTTTATCTTTACTCTTCTTTCTTCTGCTTCTATTTCGCTCTTTATTCTTCCTTCCTCGGCTTCTATTTCCGCTTTCTCAAGTTCTTTTATCGCTGTATTATTATTTCTTCTGCTTGTCTTTTCAACTGTATTAGTCTTTCGTTTGTTCTACTTCCCCTCAGTATTATTTATTCTTATTCTTCTATTTTCCACTTTATTCTTCTTTCTTCCCTTTTTCTAACAAACTGTATTCTAGCCTCTTCGTCTTCTATTTTCCAAGCTATTCTTTCTTCTTCGTCTTCTATTCTCAGTTCTGCCCGGACGTAGTCAGCCAGGACTTTGCCTTCTAGTCCCAGAATTTGGCCTTCTTGGAAGAATTTTTCGAACGAATTCATTTTGTGTATGTCTGTCACACTTTTCACCGCTCTAAGCTCAGGTACTTATGCAAGCACTAACCAGGTAGCTTGCTGCTTACTTCTGTTAATCTCAATCCTTGGCTGATTGGAATACCAATCTGACAACAAATTAATTAATAACCTTGACAGGCTAATCACCAGAAATATATCTAACGACCTTGTTATGTTTAAATCTTTCCTCGAATGCTTGGCACACCTTTACTATTCCTGAAGGGAATACAAGACACAACTTCTACTGAAATGTTCCAATACTTATAAAACTTGACTCCAAGCATTTTTGTCGTAATATCGGAAGGACCCCACACACCTGATACCAAATATTTATGTCGTGGTATAGGTAGGACCGAATGATGGAAGGAGTTGGTACTTACGAGTTGTTTAAGTACTACTCCGTGATAAAAGTTATATCTCTTCAGGGACTGCTATGTAAGTTTGATACTATTATCTTGACTCTTGACTTCTTTAAACTTTAAAGGTTCCATGCGCCAACATAGTAATTTGAGGTTGAAATAAAAAAAAATGGTTAACGCAAATAAAACTTTAATTAAAACAAAAAAACAAAATGAACATAAAGCACAGAAATATTACGACTTAAATACACGGTAAGGTCTTCAATAATTTTTAAGTAAGGCTTTCTAACTTGACCTACTTGACATTATATTGAAGGTAAACCCACCACTCACTTCAATATAAAAATATGCTAACTGTCTCTACTGGAGTTTAAATACCTTTATCCCTCCTGCGACGGGTTTGCGTCTGACCTTAAACTCAATGAGCCCAGAAACCTCAGGAATCCTGTGGGTTCTTTGTTGCGAGCCTTGGCCAGATGGTTGATGCAGACGAATAACTTGAAAGCCACGAGGGACTTTGGCGAGTGTGGCAGAGAGGGAGCCACACGGGACTTGGGGGAGGCCTCTTCAAGGGCGAGGATTATCCCTGTGCTTTAGGATGCAACAGGATAGGAGGGGTCTCTCTGACGAGAGTAAGTTGAAGTTGGTTCTTAAACCAAGTTAACTTAACGTTCGGTGTGACCACCGGGGAACGGCTCGAGGAAGAGCTTTTTCTTCTTTGTTTCGGAATTGCTGAAGGGTAAGGACTATCTCGCTGCTTTTTGCTACACTAGGATGGGGAGAGCAAGGGTTCCCCGACGAGACTAAGTTGAACTTGGACAAGTTAACTTAAAGTTCGGTTTGGTAAGAATTAACTAGCTCAAGGATGAGCATCTTCATAGTTCCAGTCTTCCTCAAGGGCAAAGCCTATCTCGGTGCTTTGGGATACACCAGGATCGATGGGGGGGGGTTCTCTGACGACAATAAGATGAACTTGAACAAGTTAACTAAAAGTTCGGTTTGATTACCAGGAAGTAGCTCGAGGTTGAGCTTCTTCTTAGTTCCAGTCTTCCTCAAGGGCGAGGCTTATCTCGGTGCTTTGGGATACACCAGGATAGAGGGGGGAAGTGTTTCTCTGAAAAGAATAATTTGAACTTGAAAAGTTAACTTAAAGTTCGGTCGGGGACTTTGTAGCCGGGCTGACTCACGTATTCTACCTCGGTTTTCCAAGTTTTTTGTATATATACCATCCCCTCACTGGGGTAGGGGTAGGAGAAGGGGGAGCTTGTGGACGGGCCGCAGGAGGGTTCTTCTCTGGACGTCTTACCTCTGGTCCTGCTAGACCTTCGAGCTTGAAAGAAACGCGTCTCCAATTTCGTACTTGAGGTGAAATTGAATACACACTCGTATGGGAGATCTTGCAGTTTTAACCGTTCTGCTTTTCATAGAGACGACGGCAAGGGGCTGTGGTTACGAGATTGATCCAAGGTGCCTACACGGCCCGGATGTTTTGCCGTCAACGTCCCGTGTTTCAACTGACAGAGGTGGGAGAGGGTCGATTCTCCTACAGAGAGAAAACACTTTGTTTGATGCTATTGTTGTAATTGAATAAAAATGCATATAAAAATTAATGGGTGTGGGTTTTCTCTATATTTCAATTTGACTCAGATGGAGATTGTGAACTTCTTCCATATATATATATATATATATATATATATATATATATATATATATATATATATATATATATACGGGGAGCAGTCAATAAGTTTTGCAATTCGGATATAGAGAAACGAGATATGAGGAAAAGTGTTTTATTATTTTTCAATATAACTACCCTCGACTTCAATGCGCTTGCGCCACTTGTCCCTGAGTCTTCGAATTCCCGACAACCAGAAATCTCCCGACTGCTGTTCAATCTACTCCTGGACGGCGATCTGGATATCTTCATCGTCCTCAAACCAGCGTCCACACAGTGCAGCCCTGAGCTGGCAGAATAAATGGTAGTCGCTAGGGGCCAGATCTGGAGTGTAGGGGGGATGGTTGAGCTTCTCGAATCCGCATTCGCACATGGCAACTTGTGTAACTATGGTCTTGTGGACTTTGACGACGTTGAAGTCGATCATGGAACGTGAGGTTTCTAGGGACTAAACGGGCAGAGACCTTGGTCATGGCCAAATTGTCGTGGATGATGTTGATAACACTTCCATGTGATATTCCAAGGTCTCACTTGATTCATTTAATCTTCACCCGTTCATTTTCGAGGATCATCCTCTCCACACTGGCCACATCTTCAAAGGACTCATGACCATGGCGGAACTTCCTATTTGAGCGAGCAATGGTTGCATAGGAAGAGGCGGTGTCGGTGTACACTTCAACCATGCGTTCATGGATCTCTTTTGCATTCTTGCCTTCTTTGGCCAAAAATCTGATCAGTGCGCGGTGCTCAATCTTCTCTATTGTTAAAATATTTGTGACTGACTATCTGCGATCAGCTACTGCTTCTTAAATCTACGAGGCAGGAGCGTGCGACTGCAGGTCCTGACTTGTCATAACCTGTCCCTAACACCTCCACAAACTCCCATCCCCCTTCCTCTGTTTTGCCCTACCGATTCGCAAAACTTATTGACCGCCTCTCGTGTGTATATATATATATATATATATATATATATATATATATATATATATATATATATATATATATATATATATACACATATATATATATATATATATATATATATATATTTATTTATATATATATATATTCATATATATATATACATATATATATATATATATATATATATATATATATATATATATATATATATATATATATATATATATATAAAATATAGCGTTGAAGTCATTTGTCTTCAAAATCAATTAATGTCTTTGGATATGATATGCGAATTTGCTGCTGTGGTAATAATTGCTATATTAATTACTGTTTTGCTTAGAGTCTGTTTTTTCGTATATTTTGTAATGTGTGTAGTTGTGTTTTTGTTTTTTGTGGATGTCTTCGCTAAATATCGTTCTTCATCTGTAGATTTGAGTCTTCATCGGTGAATTTGTAGTAATCGGTGAAGTTTCATAGTTAGGTTAACTTTATCTTAGTCGGTTTTTTATATTGGTTTCGGGCAAACACATTTCTATTATCATGCTTCAAACGGCCGTTCTGCTCCGCCAGCTAAAACTCTTGCGGAGCTTGGAAATCCGGCGCGACTTATCCTCTTCTATTCTGTTCAATCCTTTGAACGATTTCATCTTTCAATTAACGATTAACCATTTTCAGCATATTCCTTGTCCGTTTTTCTATGACAATGTTAATGGGACTTAACCCCTTCTCCCGGTGCAGCTCTTCTTGGCGTCTTATTTCTCTTCTGCGTGCACCTGGAATTAGGTACATACGTTTATTCTGCACCACTTGTAGTTTACTCCTTTTTGTCTCCGAGAACCACACGAGAGAACGATCTTACAAGTGCATTGTAGATATTTTTCTTATTTCTTTGACGAAGATTTCTGAACCTATATAGAGTCTTGACTGCAGCAGTGGCCTTGGTGATTCGTTCTTGGACGTAATTCTTGTACCCGGATGAGGTAATCTTCATTCCGAGTACATTGCACTCCGTGGTGTAGGGATATTGTCTATCCCCCACCTTGACGTCGCAAAGTAGTCTCCTGCCTATGGGGCCTACTTTGAACTTTATCTGGTTGGTGCGGATCTTCCACCGGGCCTCGTAGGTGTTATGATTTTCAATATCTGCTGCTGACATACGAGCTTGCCAAGGCACATTCCTCATGGACAAGGAATTATCTGGATGAAATCATCAGCGAATTGAATGTTAAGGCAAGTAGAGCTTACAAGGGCTGGGACAAACGCAGTGTAAATCAAGTAGAGAGTTATGGACAGCCCTTTCCTCCCCTGCGCGAGGCCTGCAGTGAGCGAAAACTTTGACCGTCTGTGCACCTTAAACTGATGTACGCCGCACAGAAAGTTCCTTCTAAGTTTTCATTTAGGCCCAGTCGTAAGATCTTGTACTGCATTCTTCGTTGCCACAACTTATCAAACGCTTTTGATACATCCCGACAAACAATGTCTACCTAACTCTTTTCCCGTTTTGCTTGGGCTAGCTTTTGCGTGATGACATTAATCGCCATCTCCGTACTTCGCTTCCTCCTAAACCCGAATTGATGTGGGTTGTAGAGGAAGTTCTCCTCCACGTGAGACACCAGTCTTATGTTGAGGATCTTCTCGAAGAGCTTTCTGACAAATTCTAGAAGTGAAATTGGCCGATAGCTCTCTTTCAACATTGGGTTCTTTCCGTGCTTAGGCAAAAAAATCATCTAAGCCGTTTTATAAGCATCTGGAAAGTATCCCGTGTTGAGACAGGCGTTATGTATTTTTCTCATCCCTTCAATGACATTGGGTGGGGCCTTTTCAAAGTTAAGCTTTGTAAGCCCCAATTGTCCAGGGGCTTTTTGTTGGAATGAGCGGAGCGCGACGACTAGTTCTTCTTCGGTAATCTCGGCGTCTCCGTCGTGCTGTCTCTCCACCTGGTGGTGAGGGTGCTTCTTGTGTATTTGTTCGTTAAGCTTGTCGATTATGTTGCTTTCAAACTTCAGATCATATTTTTCGTTTTTCTCTTCAGTTATACTGAAGATCTTTTCCCAATAACTTCGGAATATCTCTCCAATTCTTCTTTCTTCCGTTTCGATGTTTCCATCTTCCTTTTGTATCTCGATCTTCTGCTTTTCTTCCCAGTCGATCCTTTGAGATTTTGGATCTTTTTCCCCAAATCTTTGGCAGTCGTTTCGTGATCGAGGCTATCGATCGCGTCCTCCCATTTTTTACTCTGTTTTTCGAGGATCAACTGGTTCAGTTCTTTGACTTCTTTACTTCGCTGCATTAAGTGAACGGACGCATTCACGATGTTGATTTCATACAATAACTTCAGCTCACGGTATAATTCCGTCATGTATTCGGTCCATCCATAGGGAGAGATTGTCCTATACTCGGATTTAGGGATACAAGCCCTATCTGCGTTGATGAGATGATTATTGAGGTCTTCGAGTTCCTTGTCAATCTCCTCGAAAATTGCCTCGTCCAAGTTGGGCGGATCGTAGGCCTCGAGAAGGTGTGCGTACCGTGTCCAGTCTGTTCGTTTGTAGTTATTTCTGACTACAACTGAAACTTGTATAGGGTTCCTGTTGATAGTGAGTAGGATCCCTATATGTTCAATAAATAGTACCTAGACTGGTTCGATGTAATAAATGAACAGCAGCTGACGATTCGCCAACCACATGTCTGGTTTTGTGGCACTATTTACTCTGACATAGGTGGGGAAGTCAGGGCCTATTCGGTGGGCAATATTTCTGTTCAGCATCAAGTCCAGGCTTCTTCTTATACCGATGAAAGCCATGTAACCGGATTCTCGGCATCTTTGCACTCGAATCTCCCGTCATATTCATCTGTGCAAGTGCAGATGCAGGCTTTATTTCCGCATATTTTTTGGCAGCGTTCGCGTTGTAATTTCTTTAGCTCCCCTCTCTTCTTCTTCGTTTCTTTTAATAATTTCACGGCGCTTGGAGCAGTTCAAGGCCATGGTCCTGTGTTCCTCTTTGCAATTTAGGCATCTCTTCTTGGTGCTCTCGCATTTGTCAAATCGTTTCCCTTCTGTGGCGCATTCACTGCACCACAGTTTGTTTTTGTCTGGGCATGTCGTTGTTGTAAGCTCTTCGAGTTTGTAGCATACAAATCACATTTGTATGCTATTAAATTTTTCCTGCTGTATATTTTCGCCTAGTATTCTCATATTGAATACCAGTATTCCATTCTGAGTAGATTCTTTTGCCATTTCTCTGGTGGCGAATGTTATTTTAAAAACGTGGGGTATGTTCGCGAAATTTAATTACTTCGCGAACTTGGTGATCTCTTCTTCGAGCTCCTTGGATGTATGCTCGCCCACCCAGCTCTCCGCTTTGTGGCGGTTCACGCTTCTGTTTGCTGCCACTTGTGCACGAGTTTTTGCTTCTAGGCCAGTGTTCCGCAGGACATTCGCTCCCTCTTCCGATAGGAGCTGGTCCACGTCCTTGGTCTCGGCACATAGGGCGATGAAACAAGATGAAACTTCAATAAGTTTCACTAGTGACACTTTTACCTCGAGGTAGAGGGTTTCACATTGGTGCCTTTTGTCGGGCTTCTTCTGTCCAGGGATGGTCCTTAGGGGGACCCTCTTAGTGAGGGTCTCCATAGTCTTCGTTGTCCTTACAATGTCCTCTTGTGATGTCTTCTTTTTTTTTTAAACCAAAGTGTAATTATGGTGTTTTGGAGTGAAAAAGAAAGAGGTAATGGATAGTGCAGGGAGGTTCGGGTACGAGGTCAAAGAACTGGTAAAAAAATGCCCCCGTCCAATTTCCTGTTGTTCTCCCGCTCGTATGCTGCCAGAATGATAAATGATGGATGGATGAGATGGATCTCGAGCGGGAACATTAATAGGGGTGAATTGTGGCGGACTTGATGCAGTAGCGGCTGAATCAACGACCGCTAAAGTTATGCCACCCCCTCTCGGGTAATTACGCCATAACTGCATCCAACTACATCGAGACGGGTGCACTTCCCTCTATAATTCTGGCCGGGTCCCCTGGGTGATGATGATCTCCCCTCCGTCCAAGACTCGCAGTTATTCCCCAGCCTTGAGATAATTTCTGACTTCCACTTCCGCTGTGGGTTAGGCTGCAAATCAGTTTTCACATAAGCCCTTAATTATGTCAGAATGGAATTATTTGATTTTTGATTTAATAATAAAAGATAGGAAAAGATAGTGGGAGAGGTTATAGTGAGAAAGAGTGTAAAAGTAGAAGAATACGTGTGCCAGCTTGCCTGGCATTGTCTTCTCGTCGTCTTCTTTGTTCGTAAGTATTTTTGATGTGAAACATAAAGCATTCAAGCCTTTGTAAACGTAAGGCTTGAAGCTTCTGGCTTAGAGTTTACTCGTAACTGAGCATTTTTACATGTTAGTTCGTTTCTTATTTCCCTTTGTCCACTTCAGATCTTTTATATTAAATTCATTTATACTTTCTTGTTTTAGCGCTACTTTATTTATGTTGTACGTCCACTGCAGATCTTTTCTTTTTTTTTGGCACTTCTGATCGTATATATCAATCTCATTTGTAATTTGTTAACTTCACGTTACTTCATTTTGGTTGTATGTCCACTAAAAATCTTTTTTTCCTACTTTTTTATTTTTTATCATCATTTTTTTTTCTAAAACATATATGAACAATGGTTTGCATTGTCCTAACTTTTCAAATATTGTTTTTTCCGGTAAATTTTTATCTGAATAAAGGTAAAACATCTTCCTGCGTACGCAGGCTGCTGCTCTTAAATCCACGTTTGAAGTGTCATAATCGGTTTTCATTAACTGGTTGTCGTACTACTTCATTCGACCACTCGTCGATTTTCGTCGAAATCGTTTTTGCCTTGTTGTGAAGAATCATATTTAGGGGCTCTACCTCCGCGAGGGCTTGGAGTCTGGTCAAAGGTATGAAGTCCATTTTGGACACACCAAGGATGAAGCGGAGTGCCTGGTTTTGTACCGCCTGCATTTTCCTCAATTGGGTATCGCACTCTAGATGCAACAGGATGGCGGGATACAGCAGGATTGGTCTCACCAGGGCCAGGTACAACTTTCTTCTATTTCGGAGGGAGAGTCTCTGGAACCTATATAGTTGGCGTAAACGTAGCTTGGCCTGTGCGACTTTCGAGTCGACGTGTGCGCCGTATCCCGATGACGTCACAATTAACCCGAGAACACGGGCTTCGCGTGAATACTGGTTAAACTCGTCCCGCACTAAGATCTCTGCTGTCTTTCTGCGTCCTATGGGAAGAACCTTGAACTTCTCCGCATTGGTACGTATTTTATTTCGGGCTTCATAGTCATCTAGGTGATCTATTTCCCCCGCCGTCCTATTCGCGACGTCGATGGGGCTGAGGTAATCGCTGGTAATCACTGCGATATATACACGGATAGCTGAATATACTTCGCGTAATCCTTGGTAGGTTGGGGAAGATCACTGGTGTAGACTGTATAAAGGGTCGGACTCAGTCAACCTCCTTGAGGCACCCTGGTTTCCAAAGGGAATGGCTGACATTTAATGCTTTTAATTTTAATGGTCGCCTCGCGTTCCTCAAGGTAGTAGCAAAGAAGTCTGGTAATATTGGTGTCCATGTTCAGGTCGCAGAGCTTCTTCTTTAGTCCGGGGATCCCCACCTTATCAAAGGCAGATGATACATCCCTGAGTACCAAATGAGCCCTCCTGTTTTCAACTTTAGCGACGGCGATGTTCTCTGTCAACAGGGCGATGGCTGTTTTGGTTCCCAGGTGCCTCCGGAATCCATGTTTTTGTTCATTGTATCCCCCATTACCTTCTAGGAAGTTTCTCAACATATCATTCATTAACTTTTCAAGGAGCTTTTCCACGAACTCGAGGAGCGATATGGGCCTGTAGCTTTTTATCTCTCCTTTGGGCTTTCCCGGCTTCAAAAGGAAAATCTTCCTGGATCTTTTGCGCTGATCAAAGAAGTAACCAGCGTTAAGACAGGCGTTAAAACAGGTTCAGAATCGCCCTTCTGATGTTCATGGGAGCATTGGTCAGGTGAGCCTTGGTGATGCCCGAAATGCCCGGGGCCTTTTGTTTGAAGCTCCTGAGAGCAGCCTCAAACTCGTCTTGGGTCAACGGTCTACCCTCCAACTCCGTTTGTCTGGTGGCGTCGACGAAATGGAAGGGAGTCAAGACTGGCCCGCGAGCCTTCAGGTATGCCAATATCTCTTCCTCGTATTCCAGATTGAAGTCCCGGTTCTCTTCATCTGTAATCGAGAACCTGTTTTGCTAATGGGTCCTGAAGTGACGCTCGAATTCTTGGTCATCCGAGATTTTCTCCCGTCAACTTTAATGTTAATGTTAATTCTGGCGGGGAGAGTACCGCTCAGCTTCCTGAGTTGGCTCCAAAATCTCTTGGGATCTCCTTCCGCATCTATCCGATCTATCAACCCATCCCAGATTGTTCTTGATTTTTCTGCTATGAGCAGTTTTAACTCCAGACGGAGGTTCCGGAGCTCCCGGTAGCGGTCTGCCGTAAATCCAATCTGACTTAGATCGCCAACCAGTTCGTCCAGCCTATCCTTTCTTTCCACTATACTTTCGTCCCACCATGGCGCTGGGAGAGTCCTGTACTCGACTCTGGGGATGGTTATTCTGTCCGCCTCCACCAGCCTCGTCATGATTTCGTCTAGGTGACTATCAAGATCTTCCAGTGACAACCCGTCCAAATGGTCCAAACGGTAGTCCTGTAGAAGTCCTTTGTACTCCTCCCAGTTTGCTTAAGGCATGCAGCTCCAAGATGGAATCTCCACCTGTATAGGGGACGTAGAGACAGTAGTGACCATGCTTATATAGTCCGAAGGGGTGTATGGGCCATAAACTGTCAACTGGTTCAGCACAAAGTTTGAATTCACAAGGACGATATCAGGGGTCGTCGAAGATCTCCTCGTAAAAAAGGTCGGAAAGTCCGGACCGACTCTACGCACAAGGTCTCGATTGAGGAGCATGCTCAGAGTGGTCCCCGATCCATTGAAACCAGTGGTGTAGCCAGCCTCTCTGCACCGAGCATTGAGATCGCTGATCAAGATGGTCGAGGCGTTCCTCCCAAAGAGCCTGAAAAAGTTGGGGATAAAGAGATACGGGCGTCTTGAGGGTTGATAGCTCACTGCGATGACAAGGTCGTCGAGGGTCGTTTTAATCTTGATGGCCACATATGACTCTTCTAAATCTGTGATTTCCATGAATTTGATGCCATTGCGAATCGCTATTGCGACGCCATCGAATCTTGAGTTGGAGTGGTTAGACGATATAACATCGTAGTTATATATCTTCAGGAGATTCGCATCCGAACCGATGCCATGTTCTGAGATCAGAACAATGTCCAGGTCCACTTCGCGTATGATGTTATTGTACGCGAATCTTTTGGTTTCCCATCCATTGACGTTCAGCGAGAAGATCTTGATTTTATTTAGGAACTTGATATTATGAGCCATGTTATTCAGATTGCACGTTCTGTATCTTTGCCTGCTCGTCGCGAGCTGGTGACCTCACTCTCCCTGACCTTTTTTCTTAAATTGATCGTGAGACAAATTGTAACAGGATTCGGGACAGACTTTGATGCTACCTGCTTTGAGAGCCGATAGCATTTCTTCCTATGTGTCTTCACTGGCCTACTCATATTTAAATTTGCCTCTTAGTACACCCTCAACTATATCTCTGACCTTAGCCAATCTTGGGAGCGGTGACGATGGTGAGGCGTAAATCTTCATGTTCACGTCTGTGTTCTTTCTCAAGGACGGCGTCTTCTTATCTTCTTTGGTAGGCTTGGTACGAGGAACTGTTGCTTTCTGGGCGTCCGTCTTTTGGGGTGGTAGGTCAGTTTCCATTACTTCGGGTTTCGTACTATCCACTTGTTTGGTCAGACGAGGATTTCTAGATTTTGATCGTGTTCTCGAGGCGGTTCTGGATTTGGTACCCGTTTGTGTCTGCTAAAGTTCGGTTGAGGGGGGATTGTCGGGGAACCACATAGGCTTCATCCCGTTTTGTGTCAACATCTTATTGAGCTTCGTGGCATAGCTCCCTGGTTTCGCGATATTAACGAAATGTGCGTGAATCACGCACATGACCATATCTAAGTTCATAGACGGGTCTAACTGCAGCAGGGTTTTGCCTTTGTATTGGCTCTGTGCTGCCTGGGCGTGCAAGGTGCTTGCCTTACGGGACTTTTCTTCATGCAAGTTCTTTTTCTTCTCGGCAACCAGCGACTTTTTCTTGGTGCACGACATAGACAACGTTCGGTGGGGGCCTGCGCAATTCAGGCATTTCTTTGTACCCCTGTTAGTACATTCTTTCCATGTGTGCCCTGCTCCGGCGCACTCAGAACATACTTTACCTTGCAACGTACATTCCTTCGTTGTATGCTGCTCCATAGCATAGCAGAAGAAGCATACCTGTACAGAAACAAATGTTTCATTCTCTATGCACGATGTCGCTATTCTGGTGCAGAACATGATCAGCCCTGCCTCCGATGCCTTGGCAGCCATCTCCGTTGTCTGGACTTTGCCTTGAACAGGTGGGAGTACTCACCACCCTGGCGGTTCTTAAATTTGTTAATCTCATCAACCTTAGCCCAGGATTGCTTGTCTTCGATCTCGGCTTTAATTTCCTCTGCACTGTGCGTCCCGACCCAGGGATCGAGGCAGCGGCAGATGATTGACCTTTTCGCCGATATGTGTGGCGGAACCTTGGGAGACAGGCCAATGTTTTGCAGTTTTGTGCGTGAGTCCATGCCCAGCAACTTGTCCACATCAAGGTTGCTGTCGCATATAGCTATGTATACGTATGACTGATCGATTATTCTGCACAATGAGGTCCTGATGTCGGAAAAGTTGGTCTGGAAGACGTCTCCCTCGTCGGCTTGGCCTGTCGCTCTATAAACCAGAGCGGGATTATTTTCTCACCCCTGGGGTCGTCCATAACGGCCCGGTGAGGGGGTGTCCTCGGCACGGGAACGACCAATCTATTAAGGTTGTTCTCCTAAATAACAGACTCGTTCCACCTTGTACTGCCCTACCTATACTAAAATGTCTAGCAGGGCCCACCTGCCGGTCCTGTCCACTCCGCCCCCTACTGGGACTCCCTTCTTTGCGCCCCCTGTAGGGCTTCCTTCCGGGGTTCGGACACGACAGAAACCGGTGGTCTCTACAGGCCTCAACCAGCAGACAAGTTATGAGGAACAAGGTGTGCTGCTGTGTAATGGAGGAAAATACAAGACGAGAAGCGTCGTCGTCCAACGGGTGCTTTTGCGTGCACGCCCGCTCTCGCGCGGGTGCACGTTTACGCCCGCGACACTATAATCGAGTAGCAGTAAATCAGCGGTCTTGACGCGTAAGGACAATTTTCACCTATGTAAATCTTAAAGCCAAAGCTTTTGCAAAAAGGACTTGAGAATTCTTCGAATGCGGCTGGAGAAACTTTATTCAGAGTGAAGCGCGGTCTGGAATTATTCAAAATTTGCTACATTATATATAGTATTTCTACGCGAACATAAGTATTACAAAAATTGGCCAATTATGGCGCAGGAAGTTTTAAGGGAAACTAAGCACTACAAAAAACATATAAAACCCAGCATATCTGACACCCCTACAATAATGGAGACCGACCAACCTGAACGAGAGGATACTGATTCCCAAAAGGCGAGCCAAAAAACCAAGAGCCCAAAGAAGAACAAACAATCCTTGCTAACTGAAAATTCCACCGAAATAAACCTACGAGTATATGTCTCCCCATCAGCCCCACTGCCAAGAACGGCAAAAGTCAAAGACATCGTTGAAGGAATGATAAAGGGAAAATCAATTTAAAAAGAAGAGATCCACCAGAGTGAGATCACCCGCACGAGCTGAGCCCGCAAAAGTATCAAACCTTCACGGGGAATAATATAAACTACGCGACGAGATATGACGGCGTCGCTCTTGCAGTGTGAAAGGGCATCAAATTCAAGGAGATAATAACTTGGAAGAATCGTACCTAGCGATAAAAAATAGTACGCTTATCGACGATCTAGTTATAGCAGTAGGGTACCAACCACTAAGAAGATCATATTTGCCAATACCTAATTTCCTCTGCCTATTCAGAAAGAACTGTTCACTAATTCTTATTGGCGACCTAAATGCTCGTTGTAGGGAATCAGGCTACACCATGGCGTTCAACGGGGCAGGTACATCCCTGAGGCTTCTCCTGGAATGCGGTGTGGGAAATATAGCAGGTCCAGATTTTGCTACATATCTAACGAGGAGATTCTCTTCTACTCCCGACATCATACTTACAAATAACAATTTCGCTCTGAACCAAAATACCGTCCCTGTTCCTTATTCTCCATCTGATCACCTTAGTATGATCACCACAATCTCAGTCTCACCTATCCAGGTCAAAATCCCCTCCCGGGAATGCTTGCCCAAGGCAGACTGGATCAGATACAAGAGTGTCCTCCAAGAATATCGGGTAGAACCGTTGGACGGGTCCACCCTCGAAGATCTTATCACCAAGATTAAGAAAACAAATAGAATAGCTATACTGAGGGTTGAAGATAAAACTTTCCCTGCTCCACAATGGAATGAGGAGATTACGTCATAGAAAGATAGACTGGAGGAACTTATTGCTGAAATAAACGAGAACGGAAACACAGCGGAATGATACCGTGAACTTAGAAACTTGCTAATGGAAATTAAATATCTTATCAGCGAGGAATCTCAGAAAATCTGGGATGGCATAGTTGATAAAATAGACATGGAAACCGACCCCCCCAAAAATTTGGTCTCAGATTAGAAGATTAAGTGGCACCCAGCAAAATAAGACCAATATTACCATCACATCTGAGGAAAGAACGATCACCGAGGACCAAGAGATAGAAATTCCATTCAGAGAGCACTAAAAGAGAAAATTCGACATCACAGAGGAAGAAAGCGATGATTTTGACTGGGAATATGAGGAAAGAGTCTTGTCATACCTGGAAGAGCGTTAACCAACTATAACACCATACCACTTCGTCGATAACACTCGCGAAGCAGAAGCCGAAAGAAACACATTTACTCATCAAAAGTTTAAGAGAGCTTTAAAGAAATTCAAGCAGAGGGCCCCTGGCATATCAGGTATCACCAAGGCGCCCTTAGTGAATGCCCCACCGAACATCATTGAAGCCATACTAAGTGCCTTTAATGCCTGTTTAAACGTTGGCTACTTCCAAGATCTACTCAAAAGGGCCAGAATGATCTTTATTTTAAAATCAGAGAAGCCAAAAAGGAAGTAAAAAGTTACAGACCGATATCCCTCTTAGAATTTATTGGGAAACTTTTAGAAAAACTTCTGAATGACAGGATAAAAAACCTCATAGAAACAAGGGACGGATACAACATGCAACAACATGGTTTCCATAGTCACCACGGTACGGAAACTGCCCTTGCCCTTATGACAGATTATATTGCAAATGTAAAGGCCGAAAGTAAGAGGGTGAACGTCGTACTCAGTGACGTGGCCTCTGCATTCGATAAGGCCTGGTTGCCCGGATTAAAAGACAAATTATGTGACCTTGAGTTGGAAACTAATATTACCAGAATCCTTTGTGATTATTTAGAGGATAGAGAGGCAACCATGAAGATCAATGTTCACGAAGGACAACCCTTTTCGATGAACGCAGAGGTGCCTCAAGGGGGATGTCTTAGCCCAACGTTGTATACTATCTACACGAGTGACCTCCCTTTTCTTCCTCAAGATTACGCTATATATGTTCAGCTAACCGACCACATAACTCAAATTATCGCAAGCGACTACCCAGCTCCTGTAGACATCGCAAATAGGACAGCTAGGGAAATTAACAATCTCAACCTCTATGAGAAAAGAAACAAGATTCGCACCAATATGCATAAGTTTAAGATTCTCCCTATCAGACGTACCAAAACGGCCGACATTAGAGCAAATGGCGAATACTATCCATGTCGTAGAATTCTTTCTGCTAAGAACCCTACTGACCTACCTGACACCACTTTTATTTAGTTAGTGTCGTAGAATTCTCCTCCTTTTTGTTCTAGTCTCTAAGAGTGCTAAGAGTGTCTAATTATTGATATTATAAGAATATCTTAATGAACAGAGCCTTTACCAAACACGTAAGGATATATATAAGAGAAACGAACATTAATCCCAAAATAACTTATAATTGACCTTTATCAAATGAATACATAACATCTATACATTAATTACAGGAATACTCTGAAGATTATCCTAAACAAACATTAATTAAATTAGTTTCCCCTCCAAATTTGGTTAACGTTTTCCCTATACACAACAATAATATTAGAATTAGGCTTACGGACTCGTGGAGTTTAAAGGGCCTCAGAAATATTTACTCTTGACGCGTGTAGATGGGCGGAATTCCACGGTCGTCTTGGCGAGGGTAGCAGCTGGGGGGTCCACACGTTCTTCCGGGGGGGAAGGGTTCTTCAAGGACGAGAACCAATACGGTGCTCTATGCAACACCCAGGCAGTCGTGGTCTCTCTGGCGAGAGTGAGTCGAACTTGGTTCTTAATTCAAGTTAACTTGGAGTGCGGTGTGATCACCGAGTAACGAGCTCGAGGAGGAGCTTTTCACCTTCGTTACTAATTTTCTTATGGACGAGGACTGAACTCGGGGAGGGTCTTCTTCACGGGCGAGGATAACGGAGGGGGGTTTCTCTGGCGAGAATAAGTTACTTAAAGTTTGGTGTGGCCACCGAATAACGGGCTCGAGGGGGAGCCTTTTCCTTCTTCTTCTTAATTCCTCAAGGACGAGGAATACCCCTGGTGTTTAAGGTGCACCAGGATATGAGGAATCTCTCTGGCGAGAGTAAGTCGAACTTACCAAAGTTCACTTATTGCTTGGTTTGATAACCAGGGACTTAGCTCAAGGATGAGCTTTTTCTTAGCCCCTTAAGGTAGGTAGCCCTGCCTCTCTTGCAGGGTGCTTCTTGGTCTGGCGACACAAGTAAACTACCTCTCCAGTCTCGGTAGCTCGGTTGTGGATCCGAGGACTTCGTCACCTAGAGACTGACGTATACTACCAATCCAGTCTAGGTAGCTCGGTTTTAATCGAGGACTTCGTCACCTGGCCTGACGTATACTACCACGATTTTCCTCAGAGTTCCTCATTTATACCTCGCACCCCCACTGGGGGAGTGGTAAGGGGGAGAGGGGCTTGAGGACGGCCCCAGGAGAGTTCTTTTTCCTAACGGTCTTTCCCACGAAGTCAAACATCGGCTCCTCGTTAGCCATCGAGATTGGGGGAAACCCGTCTCCAATTTCTTGTTCGACGTGAAACTGGATCTCACTCTCCTGGGGGAGATCTTACCTTTTTGACCTTTAGGGTCTTACATGGCACCGAGTTATGCCACACTGTGGTTAAACACTGACCCGCCGATGCCAGGGGCGGATGTCCTTGCGGTAACCACCGCCTTGGGACTGCATCACGAGTGAACGGTGGGGGGGGGGTGACCTCTTTTATGGCACGGTCTGGTGCAGCGCTGCGGCCACGCGGGACCCGCCGATGCCTTCGGCCGGATGTCTTTGCGGTAACCGCCTTTGAACTGCACCAAGAGTGAACGAGGGGGGGGGGGGGGGGTGACCATTCCTCTACAACACCTCCCATCGAAGAATTTAATGGGGAGGGGGGATGCTCCCGGGAACTCAAAACAACTTACTCAACCTAGTCGAGATTAGCAAAGTTGTATTTCTTGAGCCCTCTCATACCTTAAGTTTCCTTACACATGAGCGCCCACGCGCGCGTTTACACAGGCAATGTGTCGAGCTAGACCTACTGGCAATACAATTTTACATAGAAAATTAAAAAAACCCTTAATTCATCGATTACGCACAAACAAAAAAAAACAACAAAACAAGCTACTTCCTTACATTTCTAAGTTTTTGAGAACTTAAATCCTCCCGATAAATATTAACACGAACAACAAATGAAAACATGGTTTCACGCTCATTAGGTACTGAAATAACCCTCCATGGTTTTTCGTCTCCACCTATAGAGCAGCTGTACATTATCGGCTCCTTTGATGTAGCTGATCCTAAAATGGTGCTCTGTGACCATTATTCTACCGCGCCTGAGTCGGCCGTTCCGGTTATTGAGTCTACCAAAGTATGGTACTAAATGGTAGCGGTATTTCAACCTACTCGAATTACCCTTCTTATGGTACTTGACTACCTTTAAACTGAACATTATGGCTCGAGCGGCCTGTTGTAGCGGGGTATAATTGATGGGAGCGTAGGTCTCATAGCTCTCCTTTAACCATGTACACGGGAAGATCGTGTCTGGGTTCGATCTTTGGGGATCGAGAAAACTTTTCCCTGCGAGGTCGTTAATGGGCTTGACGCTCACTACGACTTGGCGATTTAGCGGTAACTCCGTGGACGTTCCGTTCGGGGAGGAGACTACTAGGGGTAGGGGATACTCATCCGCGTCTACCATTTGATTAGTCTTACCTGGGTGTATCGCAATAGCACCTCTTTCCTCCTTCCTTGTCAACTCATTTGACTCACTTCTCTTAGTAGGTAGTTCTTCAGGTACACCTGCTCGTACCTCTACTCTACCTTCTTCTTCTTCCCTGATAACCCCATTTGGCTGGGTTCTCCTCGTAGGTTCTACCTTAGGTACTCCTGCTGGTACCTCATCGCTACTTCCTACTTCTTCCATCGTTACCCCCATTTGGCTGGGTTTCCCTCGATGGTCCTTTCTTAGGTCCAGGCCGAGCTCCAACTTCCTCGGCCTCTATGAGATTCTCGATAGGTGCTCTTTCGAGTGCGAGCAATCTTTCCTTTTCTTCTCTTTCTTCTCTTTCCGCTTGAGCACGTTCTATTTCCCTCTTCATTCTCCTTTCATCTATTTCTTTTTTAATCTTTATTCTCCTCTCTTTCGACTCTTTTTCCATCTTCATTCTCCTTTCCTCGGCTTCTTGTTCTGCTTTCGCTATTTCGTTTTCCCGTCGAGTTCTTCTTTCTTCATCTTCCAGCTTTATCTTTAGTCTTCTTTCTTCATCTTCCATTTCTGTCCTTATTCTGAATTCTCGTGCTTCTCTTTTCAACAATATTATTCTTTCGCTTGTTTTACCTCCTCTCAGCATTCTTCTTTCCTCTGTTTCTATTTTCCGCTGTATTCGGGATTCTTCACTTTTCCGGTTCATCCATATTTCCATTAATTCACGTTCTCTTGTATCCTCTCTTATTATATCCTCTTTTTCTCTCTCAAACTTTATTAATTCTTGTTCTTCTTCTATATCCAAAATTCTTTCTTCTTCTACACAATCTATTCTTAATTCTGCCATGACGTAGTCATGCATTTCTGTGCCTTCAAGTCCCAGACTTTGGGCTTGTTGGTAAAATCTATTGACTGGATCCATTTCGTGTTGGTCCGTCGATTTTTCCTTTCTGTATTTTCAGATAATTATGCCGCCACTCACCAGGTAGCGCTCAGCATAACTTACCCTTAATCCCACTACTATGCTGATTGAAATATCACTCCCGACCTCAAATTTACCACTTGACCTACCAATTACCTTTAGATTGTTACCACCCCTAACTCTACCAATTTTCCTCTCGTCAATTATTCTCTTGTTCCTGATATTCCTTTACGTGTTGGCTCTTTCTTAATTAGACACGGCTGGGTTCTTTCTAATAACAACCCCACACCTGACACCACTTTAATTATGTCGTAGAATTCTTTCTGCTAAGAACCCTACTGACCTGACACCACTTTTATTTAGTGTCGTAGAATTCCCCTCCTTTTAGTTCTAGTCTCTAAGAGTACTAAGAGTGTCTAATATATTGATATTATAAGAATATCTTAATGAACAGAGCCTTTACCAAACACGTAAGGATATATATAAGAGAAACGAACATTAATCCCAAAATAACTTATAATTGACCTTTATCAAATGAATACATAACATCTATACATTAATTACAGGAATACTCTGAAGATTAGCCTAAACAAACATTAATTAAATTAGTTTCCCCTCCAAATTTGGTTAACGTTTTCCCTATACACAACAATAATATTAGAATTAGGCTTACGGACTCGTGGAGTTTAAAGGGCCTCAGAAATATTTACTCTTGACGCGTGTAGATGGGCGGAATTCCACGGTCGTCTTGGCGAGGGTAGCAGCTGGGGGGTCCACACGTTCTTCCGGGGGGGAAGGGTTCTTCAAGGACGAGAACCAATACGGTGCTCTATGCAACACCCAGGCAGTCGTGGTCTCTCTGGCGAGAGTGAGTCGAACTTGGTTCTTAATTCAAGTTAACTTGGAGTGCGGTGTGATCACCGAGTAACGAGCTCGAGGAGGAGCTTTTCACCTTCGTTACTAATTTTCTTATGGACGAGGACTGAACTCGGGGAGGGTCTTCTTCACGGGCGAGGATAATGGAGGGGGGTTTCTCTGGCGAGAATAAGTTACTTAAAGTTTGGTGTGGCCACCGAATAACGGGCTCGAGGGGGAGCCTTTTCCTTCTTCTTCTTAATTCCTCAAGGACGAGGAATACCCCTGGTGTTTAAGGTGCACCAGGATATGAGGAATCTCTCTGGCGAGAGTAAGTCGAACTTACCAAAGTTCACTTATTGCTTGGTTTGATAACCAGGGACTTAGCTCAAGGATGAGCTTTTTCTTAGCCCCTTAAGGTAGGTAGCCCTCCCTTTCTTGCAGGGTGCTTCTTGGTCTGGCGACACAAGTAAACTACCTCTCCAGTCTCGGTAGCTCGGTTGTGGATCCGAGGACTTCGTCACCTAGAGACTGACGTATACTACTAATCCAGTCTAGGTAGCTCGGTTTTAATCGAGGACTTCGTCACCTGGCCTGACGTATACTACCACGATTTTCCTCAGAGTTCCTCATTTATACCTCGCACCCCCACTGGGGGAGTGGTAAGGGGGAGAGGGGCTTGAGGACGGCCCCAGGAGAGTTCTTTTTCCTAACGGTCTTTCCCACGAAGTCAAACATCGGCTCCTCGTTAGCCATCGAGATTGGGGGAAACCCGTCTCCAATTTCTTGTTCGACGTGAAACTGGATCTCACTCTCCTGGGGGAGATCTTACCTTTTTGACCTTTAGGGTCTTACATGGCACCGAGTTATGCCACACTGTGGTTAAACACTGACCCGCCGATGCCTGGGGCGGATGTCCTTGCGGTAACCACCGCCTTGGGACTGCATCACGAGTGAACGGGGGGGGGTGACCTCTTTTATGGCACGGTCTGGTGCAGCGCTGCGGCCACGCGGGACCCGCCGATGCCTTCGGCCAGATGTCTTTGCGGTAACCGCCTTGGAACTGCACCAAGAGTGAACGAGGGGGGGGGGGGGTGACCATTCCTCTACAATCCATATACCCGAGAAGACCGAGTTCTGGGATTAAAAATCACAGCAAATCGTTATAATAACATATCAAGGAGAAAGTCTCGCAAGCCAAGATCAGACTTAGGCAACTTTATAGGTTCAGAAGAATCTCCTTCCGCAACAAAAAAGTTATATTTGGCCTCAGTCAGACCGATCTTGCTACATCCCGCCATCCTATTACATCTGGCAAGCAAGACACAAACTCGCACGGCACAAGTAGTGCAAAATCAAGCACTAGGTTTCATCCTTGATCTCAGCTTACTGGACAGGGTCCCATCGATGGGACTACACCATCTCGCAGGGATCGACCCCCTGAATGTGACAATGCACAGAAGAGCAACAAAAATATGGAGGAACATACATGAATACTTACCAGAAAGAGTCTTGCAGAACCTAGAAATACCCGAAATTGACAACCCGAATAGACGTTACCGACAAGGATTTGCCAGCAGCCAACAGCGTTTGCAAGAATACTTAGAACCAATTTATAAATAACTATTTCTCACCGGAAAAACGATAAATATTAATATCCGAGTAATTAGAATGTTGAACTAAATCTTACAAAATAAAAAGATCTGTAGTGGACAAAAAAAAAATCCGTAGGGGACAAAATAATTAAGACACAATAGAAAAGATCCGTAGTGGACAAAATACTTCAAAATAACAATAGATAACCAAGAAACCGAGATAGCTCTAACTACGAAAGAGGCAAAAATATGAAAACAAAGGCTTGAATGTTTAAAAAAACATGAAGGGAAGCATCACAGAAGTGCATGGAAGGCCATAGCCAGACGTACGGGCACAAAATTCTCCTACTAAAATAACACTTTTTCTATCTTTTACCTCTCTTACTATCACACCCATTTTTCCCATCTTTTATGATCCTTAAAGTCTGACTACTTGAATGATGAATGATGAATAATAGTTTAGAAAAGAAGATTGGTGTGGAAAATGAGGTGATAGATTGTGCGTGAAGTGAGTTTGTAGGGTTTTCCCTGGTAGTGAGGGCTACGCTTTTCATTTATTTAGATTTCTTTTTCTTTTTCTAGGACCTTCAATCCTCAAACTTTTATTTTTTTTAACCTTATTTTGTGTTTTAACGCATTCAAGATTTTCTTTTATACTTATTTTGCAACCTTTTTTTTCTAAGTTGTGAAATATATTTTTTGTTTAAATTATAAAAGTTATTCTATTTGTTTATTTATTTACACTTTCATATGTCGCTCTGATCTAGTTCTCTGACAAAGGAGGCAAAGGGAAATAAACTTTGAAAACATCCTTCTTTTAACGGTGGTCAACTCTGGGGCGCCGAGATGACGGGAGTATGGTTTCCAGCTGAAGTTGCCTGGTAATTGCCGGTTTCTTCTTTCTGAATAATGACGGCTTCGGCCATCCACAATCTTCTGCGATTTTGGAGTCTCAGGATGTTGGAGGTGGCCTGATTCAGTTTTTCATGGGTTAGGGTAGTGCCATGAGAGTGGGAATGTTTTCTAATCGCACCATCTTGAAGGTGAGCTATCAGTCGTCTTGACAGGGCTGTGGACTTTGAATTGTGGTATTCGCAGTCACTGACTTTGCACGAATATTCGTACACGACGTTAGTCTCCTGGAGTTCGCTCGTTGAAGGGAGACAGCTATTCTTCATGATAAAAATACTTGTTTTCTTGGTCTTGTAGTATATAATTAGATTAATATCTGTATTAAGGTCAGTTGGGGTCACGTTACGATGGAGAATGACTTTGAGAGCCTTTTCGTCTTCACGGTAGCCGGTGTTCATAATGGCTGTTGATCACGAACTTAAGAGGGTTTAACGAGTTCTCGTTAACAACGGCTACCAACAAGAATTCATCGACGCAATCATGAAAAAGAAAATGAACTTAGGTGCTGGCCCTGGCGTCAGCGCCTGTGGAATTCTACTCTCGTGGATCTCGAAGAATCGATAAAGGAGGTTATCAAACAGTTACAGCTAGTGCTTTACCTTTCTAACACATAGAAGTGTTACTTATTTTCAAGCTTTCATTGACTTCAACGAGAACTCTAAGTGAAAAACCGAAGTGCCAAAAGTGCAAAAACAAAATAAATACGATATTGCCTAATACGGTAATTAAACATTCAGCGCAAAAAGTGAATTAATATTAGATAAGTGCCCAGATAGTCGCAAAACTCTGGAAATGTTATAATCAGTGAACACGTTGAATAAACATTAACAAACATTGTTCGCCTGGTGCATTTAATACTAAAGTGGGACCGATTGCCCCAAATTTAGAAACAAGTGATCAACTTACTGAACTCCACGCTTATTCTCTTCAAGTGATTAAACTCATTCAACCGTTAGAATCAGTGTTCCCACCAGTACGCTCTAACAAACAAAGTGAAAAACAAGTGATTCTTAATTAGTTGAGCTCACCACCGGAGACTTGAGTGTAAATAATTAACAATCTAATTACACCGACCCCTTACCAAACCGTGCAAGTGAACAATCGAGAGAAATAACTAAAGGGCTTTATCCTAATCCGAGAAGAAAACTCAGAAGGAAGGTACGTGGAAAAGGACATATAATCTTTCTTTATTCTATGTCTTTCTCTATCTCCCCACTTATCCAACTAGGTATCTAAATATAATTACATACAAATATAATTGCATACAAGTAGGAAAGTCATAATGTCCCCCCCCCCTCCTTACATTGTCCTCTAATAATACAATTGAAAGGGTATCATGGTTTACTAAAAACACTACAAACATGCGGAAAACTACAAGTATCCCTCCCAACGCCCTAACCAGGATAAAGCCCGAGAGAGAGAAAGTTTTCCCAACAGTATATTCGCAACTCAATATTGCTTTGGTTAGATTAATTGATAATCTCCAAAGCTATGTAGCACTTTTGCCAAAATGAAAAGGACGTCGAAGCCCTGACGGCACAAAAGTCAGAGGACGTTCTGAAAAATATCGGACTAGCTCCCAAAATCCCTCCCCAAATACTGACGCATAGATGCGTGATATGTAGGCGTCTAGACCATTGGGTCGGGTCTCATGACTAGGAAGAACTGAAAAGAGAAATTGAATCATTCAACCACAGCTGGGCGACAGTAATTGAAGTAATCAAATTTAGAGAACATACACATGTCTTAAAAGTCGTATTTAGTGATACAGGTATGGCTCAAAAA
This sequence comes from Ceratothoa steindachneri, assembly GCA_963969495.1. NCBI lineage: Eukaryota > Metazoa > Arthropoda > Malacostraca > Isopoda > Cymothoidae > Ceratothoa > Ceratothoa steindachneri. The sequence goes on along the minus strand of OZ018317.1, from coordinate 54,520,235 downwards.
TCCACTGAGACAGGACTGTTGGCTTTCAATGTGATGATCACTCCCAATCAAATAGAGAGGAAGGAGTTCACAAAGATTCAGATCTGTTTCAGATGCTACCGCATGAATGACCACCCCACAAGAGCATGTAAACAAGATACTGGAAAATGCTCTGAATGTAGTGCGGATGACCATAATTGGAGGCACTGCAATAGCGAACGGAAAAGGTGCCTGAATTGCGGCTGAGACCACCGCACCCTCGCAATGACATGCCCATTCAAGAAGAACACAATAAAAAAGAAGAAAGAGGAAAAAAGACAGGAAGAAGAACAGAAGAGGAATAACACGGATTCACAGCTGGCGAAAACATCTAAGGCAGAAACAACCAAGAACAATACTGTGCTACACGTGGAAAACGAAAATTCAACGCAGATAATGGTCTGTATTTATTATGCCCACATTGCGAACCTATCAAGACAAGGGACGTTCAAGACAGAGCTAAATATGATGCTGAAAAACAACGGAATGCCACAAATGTGGTTCCCCGACAATCCTCCATCAGAAGAAATTCTTAAAGTTAAACTGGTTGAACCCACACAGGGTCAACTATCAACTCACCAGGAAAAAAACGCCTCCAAAGGCAGGGATACAGGAATTGCTGCACAGGAAGCGAGGAAGAAAGCGGAAACAGGCAAGAAACAAGAAAAACAAGATCATAATGCAAAGCAGATGGAAATGGAGACAGAGCAGGAACAAACAATAGAAAAAAACTCAGAACGTGCAGCCAGAGAACAAAAGAGGACCGAAAGCCAACAGAGGAAAAGATCCCCAACGTCTTGCCCGAGGAAAAAACAACAGATTAATGCTAAAAGAATAAATCTCAAACTTTTCTCTACAGGGAACACTCTCTATCCCATGGAACATCATGCTGAGGCCATCACTGAGGGAATTATAAGCAAGAAAATCAAATTGCAATACGAGGATCAAATGCCAGAGAACCAAGTCGAAGAGGCCCTCTATCAAGGAAAAATGAAATACACTCCAGAAATTTTCAACAATATCTCTCAGAGTGAATTTAATAACAAAAAAAACGGTAAATCCAGAACACTTCCTTATCAGGCCTCAGGGTCAAAGCAATACAGAAGAGAAGACTAAAAAAAGGTACAACCAAGGTAAAACAAAACAACAAGAAAAACAGAAGACACATCCTACACAAAGGACACTAAAATTAGAAACTTAAAAATAGTGTATATGAACGTAAATGGTTTGACAAGAAAAAGTTCCGAATATGGAAACAGTATTCAGAACCTTGACCCAGATATTATTTTAATATCCGAACACGGCATCGATACGAAAAACAAAGACATGGAAATATTCAGGTACCAAGTTTATACAACAAGCCATACGGATGAGGCCTTCGACGGAGCAGCGATAGCAATCCGAAAAGGCCTCATGCACAAACTTCTACTTCAATTAGATGTCATACGTAGCAAGAGAGGTCAATACTACCATAGGGCCCCCTAATTATCGCTACTGGGTACCAACTCCAAGAAAAGTGTACATTCCTATCCACAACTTCTTGAAGGTGTTTGCCCATAAGAAAACGTGATGTTTGCTGGTGACTTAAACGCAAGATGCAGGACCGCTGAGTACACCAGCACAAACGCGACGGGAAGAAATATGGAACTTCTACTAGAGCGAAACATAGCAGTGAGCATCGGATCAGAGTTTTCCGCCTACTATTCAGCCAGAGATGCAACTAAGCCCGACATATTATTAACAAGCTGAGGGTTTCCTTATAAATATTACATCGCTCCCGGACCCGTGATACCCCGCGACCACGAAGCATTAACCATCACACTCTCAACAAACCCAATCCAAATCACAATAAAGGAAAGGAAGTCATATGCGCGAACAGGCTGAGGGACCTACCAGGCCGTTTGCCAGAACTAGTTCCCGGTAAGCCTAGAGGAAGCTACGCCAGAAGAAATCGATGAAGAACTAAACCACCCTACAACGAAAATATTAGAGGCAGATAGAAATACTATCCCAAAGATAAAATATAAAACCCTACCAGCTCCAAAATGGACACCAGACATGATTGTTATTCAAGAAGAATACAGAGGCTTAGTGGACGCAATCAACATATGGGGACCAAACAGGGACCTTCACCAGATGAGGCGGGAAACAAAAGAACACCTTTGCCAGCTGATCATACAGCAACAATCAGAAATCTGGGACCGACTTATAGAAGAACTCGATAAGGAAATGGACCCCAGAACATTCTGGCAAACAGTGAAGAGGTTCAGAGGAAAGCCAGCAAACAAAAAAGCGAATATCAAGAATCTGGAAGCTGAAGTGATCACTGAACCTGAAGAGTTAGAAGTAAAACTGAGAGAATACTGGTTAAATATATTTAAAATTTCCCCTGAAGATGAAGAAAATTTAGACACAGAATTCGGGAACGAAATATTAGACCAGTTAAATGAATTAAAAGAACGAACATATCCGTTCAATAACGTTACAGAGGAAAGACCCATGGTGGGCCTAAGGAAGAAGATCTTCCTACAGGAGTTAAACAAAACCCTAAAAACGTTTAAGCAGCGTGACCCAGCTCACTCAGGTTTAACAACGGCAAACTTTAGCAACGCTTCACACAACATAAAACAAGGACTAATTAACATCATTAACGCGGCTCTCAATACCGAATACTTTCCCGATGTCTGGAAAATATAAAAAATGATATTCATTCCTAAGTCGGTAAAGTCCCCAATCTCCCCAGTAGATTACCGTCCAATCTCTCTCCTTGAATTTGGAGGAAAAGTTTCCGAAAAAATCATCGCCAACAGAGTGCAATCCTACTTGGAAGCCAATAACCTGCACAATCGTCAACATCATGGATTTAGAAGACAGAGAGGTACGGACACAGCATTGGCGATGATAAGAGAGAAAGTAGGCCAAATATAACAAGAGAAGAAGCACGCTGAATTTGTATTAAGGGACGTCAGGAAAGCATTCGACAAAGAGTGGCGCCATGAAAAGAAGAGCATTTGAATGATCCGGGAGTACCAAGGACCAGAATTTCAACTGGAAGAGGGCGTTCCCTACGGTGGGTGTTTGAGTCCACTGCTTTACTCGATATTCACTAGTGACTTCCCTAGTCCTAGGCTAGAGGAGTCTTAGTATTTCCAGTTCGCCGTCGATGTGACACAGATAGTGGCCTCCCCATATAAAAATAAAAGGACAATGGCAAGGATGACGGCATATGAAATTTAGAACTTAAATATTTACGAACGCCGCTGGAAAATCGCGACAAATTTGAACAAGTTTACTATCATTCCAGTCAAAAGAAAACAAAATAGCACCAATTTACGTAGAGGATGAGAGGTATCCATACAAGAGAGCACGCACAGTGTTAGGCCTAAAAATAAATGTCAGGGGATATAAGGACAAAATAAACGGCATAATTGGGCGTACGTGTCAAGATAAAAGAGAATTATATCGATTCAGAAACCTAAGAAGAAACAATAAAAAGAAAATTTACTCTGCCTACATCAGACCAAAATGACTGTATCCCCACATGCCACTAGCGGCCATCCCAAAGACTTGGATGATGGAATTGCAAAGAGTGCAAAATAAAGCACTCTTAATAATAAAAAACGCAAGGAAAAGGGACAGAAAACGCCAACCGCCACTTCATGAAGAAGCCAACATCAGGGCGATAAACATAGAACTAGGTACCAGAGCCCTCAATATTTGGCAGAAGGAGAAGAGGAACTCTGACCCAGATTTCATCAGGAATCACTTCGGAATTCCAGACCTAATACAACCCCAGGTTCGGAAAAAATATCCCAGCATCAGCAGAGCTGCGCGGCACAACCATGACCCGATCTACGAATAAACTTCCGAAAAAGTAATATATTCCAAAGATAACAAAAACAATCGACAAAGTCACAGAACAAACACATAAAAAGGTTTGAAAGCTACTATGTAAAGATGTTTTTGTACAAACTAATAGTCATAAAATTTGATCAAATTAAAATAATATATATATATATATATATATATATATATATATATATATATATATATATATATATATATATATATATATATATATATATATATATATATATATATATATATATATAAATATATATATATATATATATATATATATATATATATATATATATATATATATATATATATATATATATATATATATATATATATATATATATATATATATATATATATATATATATATATATATATATATATATATATATATATATATATATATATATATATATATATATATATATTTATCTCAGACTAACACAAATGTTGGAAAACTTTAAAGGCTTCGAAGCTAAATTAACGAAGATGTAAGTAAAACAACAAATACATTAACGAAAAGAAACACAGGGATACCCTTTCCCCATGGAACTATCTTATCTATCTCTTATTCCCAAATTTCACCACTAAACTTTCATTAAATAACTAACTTTTTCTTTAGCTATCTAATTTATCCACTTTTTATGTCCAATGTCCAATAATTACATTTCTGTTCATTTCCTGAAGATGACCTGACATGGTCGAAAGTAGTTTAAGAATAAAGAATGTCATTCGCTGATGTTTTTTCTTGCCTCGAAGAGCCTGTTAAAAAATTTGTAATAAATATTAAGAAAATATAAGTTAAATTAATAAAGCTGCCACAGCTATGGACTTCAATAGAACCTGCATAGAACATATATATATATATATATATATATATATATATATATATATATATATATATATATATATGAAAACACTGTTTCACTCAATAACGAGTAAAAAAATGTGCAAGAAAACTACTATTATTGAAACATAGAGTTTATTATTTTTATTAAAATGGTTATTAAAACGGGACCAGTTTTGATATCTAGTTTACCATATCATCTTCATATATGCGTTTATTTAATGACCTTTCGGTTTCTCCCACGTAGAAGGAGGGGCAATTTGGGTCTTTACACGGGATTAAATATATGCCTACATCCTTATTTTGCGATTCTGGCTTGGTGGAACGGAAAGATTTTTTGATAGTTAGGGGATATTTGAAGGTGGTTAAGTTGGGATATATAATGGAGTTTAATCTGTTGAGCAAGGGGAAATATGATAGGGATAAGCAATTCTTTTTACATGTAAGATTATTTTTTTGTTAGGGAGGGTAGAATATTGCCCTGGTTTTAGATAGGCTCTCATCTATACAATAGAGTGGATATTTTAATTCAATGAACATGCATGTTTTGGAGGTGATCTCATCTTGTAAAAAACAGGGGTCACAAATTCGAAAAGCTCTTAAATACATAGATATTACAATTGATTTTTCATCTTAAGATCATGGCATGAAAAAAAATGTATATAGGAATTGGAATTATAGATTTTTTTCATGAAGTATCCTCCCTATAAACCAGTGTCCCACTTTTAGAAACAATTAATATTTTACTTTCTCGCGCATTTCCTTGCCTCAACTTTCAGTTTCTCACGAAAACTATTTTTCATTTAATGGAAACTTTTTTCACCAAATAGATGGCCTGGCAATGGGAAGTCCTATTGCCGCCCCCATCGCAAATCTCTTCATGTGTAACTTAGAAGAAGAAGCACTTGAAAAATGCCCCTTACAATTCCGTCCTACCTTCTACAGGAGATACGTCGACGACACCATCGCCTTTTTCGCTCTAAAAGTTCATCTGATAAATTCCTAGAGTACATAAACCAGTTACATCCAAATGTTAAATTCACTCAAGAAAAGGAAGACAACGACTACATTCCTTTCTTAGACCTACTAATAACACGCACAACCGCCGCTTCTCCACTTCCATTTACCGAAAACCTACACATGCGGGCTCTGGACTCCGTTTTCTTAGCCATTGTTCCACCAAAATCAAATTAAACTCTATCAAAACCTTACTTTCTCGTGCTTACAATCTCTCCACATCATACCTCAACTTCCACTCACGGATCACTTTCTTTACTAACTATTTCCAACAAAACGGATATCCTTCAAACTTATACGACCGAACTCTTCGAAATTTTATCAATAAAATATTTACCCCGAAAGATCCCTCATACAACGTCCCTAAAGAAAAGGTTTTTCTACCTCTCCCATATATAGGACCTCCCAATTCACTTCTCTGGGCCAAACTCTCACCATTTCTTAAAAAATCATTTCCTGAAACACATTTTATACCAATTTTTCAAAATACACGCAAAGTACAACATCTTTTCAACATTAAAGACAAAATACCAACGCTGTTTCGATCCTACATCATATATGAATTCAACTGCTCGAGATGTAATTCCGAGGTTAGGATCGACACAAAGCACACTATATACCCGTATTTGCGCACATTTAGGCATCAGCAATAAAATTGGAGCCCCACTCACTACTTCCGAATTCTCCCCTATCCGAATACACTACGAAAACAGACATTCACACCAAAAACCAACTACGTGCACTGGAGTCTCTTTATATTAGATTTAAAAACCCCACTTTAAACTCTGATACAAGCTCATTTACACTTTTACTATAACTATAATCACACACGAATTACACACGCCAAATCCACTCCCAAAACAACACCTATCTTTCAAATATTTCTATTATCTCCCTCTCTTTGCCATAAAGACACCCAAAACTAAATAATCTCAGTTTTATTTTAAATCAAAAACATATTTCCTATTCCCTAATAGTTAAAAGCTCTACATTTTTATAATTTGAATATTACCACTTCTGCTGCTTCCCATTTTCCATATAATTAATTTATAAATATCTGATAACTTATCTAAAAAATTCTTATGTTTGTATATATTTATAATCTCATATCCTTGAGAATGGGTTCCTACCCTAAACGTCGGTACCAAGAAGTTATTTATCCTAAAATTACGTATACGCCTGGCAACGCACAACCCCTCTGCTCTCTTATCTATATATATATATATATATATATATATATATATATATATATATATATATATAATTGTGGAGAAATCAATATCGCGAGGACAAACAGACGCTAATTCGATTACACAGTGTTAACAGTTACGTGGCATACGGGCCGATACTTTACCTCCCCTACCCTTTCCCCCACTGACCCAAAACAATCCTCAATACCGCTCGCAAAAAAAGGATTACCATCAGCAGATTTCGTAGCCCGTTAGTATAAACAAAGGAGGGTGGGATAGCCTTTAGAATAAAAATCTATGAACAGGCTCACCCTCCTCTACTATTGTTTAGGTCAATTTTCGCCAAATAGACGAAATTTCACCTTCTCCGAAGTAGAAGGGCTAAAGGTCACAACGTTGAAAAGTGATGCCCTAGGAGAGAGGCTTAAACGTTGGCACTCATCTCCCGTCTCCTCCCTCAGGGGATAATTGAGGAATATATAGATCAATCTGGATAAAAGTAGAAGAGAATCAGGGTATCGATCGAGAAAAGAAGAAGACGAGTCCCGGAGTCAAACCGGAAATCAAGAAGAAGTGGAATCGAGCTGGAGTTTTCTTCCTTTGACTGTTCCTTTTGGTCACATCAAAGAGTAGATCATCGGTATAAAGGATCACTCTCACGCCAATCTCGTTCAGAGAAACCCCCCATCTCAGTTTTCGAATAAAAACAGTGATACCCTTTACCATTGACGAATACCAATGTGAAGTTCCACTCGAGAAAAATATTCACCTCTTAGTCAAGTCTCATCATCGAGAAGCCCGCAAGTGTAACCCAAGGATTGGAATAATCTTACATCTTCAATACCCTTTGCTGATATCTTCAAGTCAAGGAGCATCACCACACGCGCCCCACTTACCTCGAAGTCAGCTGTTATCTCGAATAAACTACACCAAACTTATCCTTCGCTCAGCGAGATGAACAGATGTGCGTCCGATTCAGCCTCACGTCCGCGACAACTCACGCCTCGAATCATTGCCTAAACGAGGTTCTCGTTCAAGTTCATCTTATGCCTGACTCTCAATTAGTTAAAGTTAAAAGGATTCCAACTAATTTATGTTCTTTAGTTAACATTCCGTACTAAAGTGAATTTTTGTGTCAACCATCGCGTACTACTCATTGATAGTATTATTTTTTATTTAGAACCTCTTATTAAATCATTAGTATATTTAAAGTTTTTAATATTTCGTTTATTAAAGTAATTAAAAGTATATTTTTTTGCCATAGTTGTTTAATTAGATCCTCGAAACGCTGCAAATAGCAATAGATATATAATATTACGAATCCTCCCTGGTTAAAGAATCAAAACAAAATATAAATAAAAGTATAGCACTCTTAGAGAAAAAAGGAACGAAGTTATTCATGTAAGGAATGAACGTACATACATAGTCTGCCGTATATATATATTTGTGTTGAGTGACTTTCACTGCATTCTCAGCGTCGATTTTAATCTCAGAATTATCCCAAATACCCCAACTCTTGTTGCTTTACTTTTGGCCGATATAAATAGATCTTTCGGTCGATAAACGATATCGTTTGGGGTTGTGTCGAATCGGTGAATGTCGTTTCTCGCAACATGGGTAAGGATAGCGTGGTCTTCGCATTGTCCGTTCAAATTTTCTATTTCTTTTACGACGTTATTTATCCATTCCCCCGCTAGGCAGATTTTCTTACACTTAGCCGGATTACGTCCTTTAGATTTTGAATTCTGGTTCTCTGTTTCCTCCTCATTCGGATTTAACAAAGCCAAAGGATTTAAGCTGGGGACTTAAAAATTGTCTGTAGCCCTCATTGGCCTAGCTTCGTTTCTGACGGGTCAGCACAATTTCACTGCTTTTATTAAGCTGCTGGGACTCCCTATAATGAATATTTTGAGATATACGAACACACTCTCACTTGCGAAGGATTGATGCATATGACAAAAGTACAACAGCGTCGTCTATATGAACAAACTAGAGAGGTGATGGATGATGAAAGTATTGAAGAACACAGGCCAAGACATGCTTCTAAGCTGAGAAGTACCTTATTTTTAGTCGCGTCCGAGTCTAGTCACAAGCGACACTACATCTCAGTATGTCGGTCAGGTATCGGTCCACGTTTTTCTTTTTTTTGTCTTTGTAATATCATTGTAACCATTCGACTGATTCTAACGAAATTTGAAAACTTTTGTTGTTTTACATTCCGTTTCGAATGATATAATTACCAAAGTCTTCCCAAGGTTGACCCTGGAATTATTTTGGTTGGCAATAACATAACTATTCGGCCGATAATAACGAAATTTAAACTCTTATGTTGTTTTACATTCTCTTTCGAATGATATAGTTGCCAAAGTCCTCCCAAGATCATCCAGAAAATTATATTGTTTTGCCAATAACATCATAACTATTAGGCCCATTCTAAAGTAATTTGAAAGTCTTATGTTGTTTTACATTCTCTTTCGAATAATATAATTGCCAATGTCCTCCCAAGGTTTGCCCTGGAATTATTTTGTTTTGGCTATAATATCATAACTATTAGGCCAATTCTAATGAAATTCAAAACCTTTATGCTGTTTTACATTCTCTTTCTAATGAGGTAATTGCCAAAGTCTTCCCAAGGTTAGCCCTGGAATTATTTTGTTTTGGAAATAAAATAACTATTCGGCCGATAATAACGAAATTTAAACCCTTATGTTGTTTTCCATTCTCTATCGAATGAGATAATTGCCAAATTCTTCCCATGGTCAGCCATGGGAGGAATTTGTAACTCCTTATGATAACATGGAAAAGGAAAATAGGAGAAGAGCAAAGTTAGGTTTAAAGTCCATAGAAAGGGTTAACCACAACTTAAGAACTAACCCGTAGATAACTTATGAATGACACGTTTTTATAAGAACCGTGAGAAGAAGAACAAATAATAATAGGAGACTGGACAGCATTATATAAAAGAGGCTCAAAGGACGACTTAACTTTGCAGAAAAGAGCCAAAAACTGTGATTAGTGGAAGCTTCTTATGGAGGCATTTGGCCACAGTGGAATGAAACGAGCTGATATTACCTATTAATACCTACTAGTGAGCAAATTTATTCCGTCCACCTTCTCGCAGCTCCTTAGAGTGCCACTCAGTTTCACAAGGACAAAATAAACTAGTGATTAAAAAAAAACACTATTAGCATACTCACATATATGTTTAATTATGCAACTTCGTCATTTAGGTTAGAATCGGTTAGTAATAAGATATAAATTAATAACGGGAATAAGACGTGGCCTCCCAACTCATCCAGCAATCATTGAGGCGATTTTCTCTACTTGTAAGTGGAGTCAGTATTAGTGAGTGATATTTAAATCAAGTTGGTATTTTTAGTCGCGTGCGACTATGTTGGTCGGTAGGTCGGTCATACTGTCCGTCGGTCCCCGTTTTGCTTTTTTATTATTTTTGGTAATAATATTGTAACTATTCAGCCGATTCTAACGAAATTTGAAATCCTTATATTGTTTTACATTATCTTTCGAATGATATAATTGCCTAGGTCCTTCCAAGGTTAGCCCGGGAATTATAATGTTTTGGCAATAACATCATAACTATTCAGGCGACTCTAACGAAATTTGAAACCGTTATGTTGTTTTACATTTTCTTACGAATGATATAATATTCACAGAGTCCTCCCAAGGGTACTCCGGGAATTATTGATAGTGTTAAAGGTCGTAAGATCATAAATCAGAATAAGTGAGTGCACGCGACTTTGGTCAGCAAACCTTGTTTGGTGACAGTATTATTTGCTTCGAATCAACAAGTAGTACAGTAGCTTTCAACAGCATTATCACAAGTTAGAATCATAGCTGGACTAAAATGACCTTTACATAGACACTAATAATAATAATAATCAATTGTGTTTGCACAAGAGACTGCCATAGTGATTGACCAATCAGATGCTATATAAAGTACTAGAATCCGAATATGCGGAACAGATTGCGTCGCTTGATTGAATCTTTGGAAGGGCAATCAGTCGAAGGAAATAATTACGGTTGAGAGCGATAGGAAACGTTCTCTACATCCCTGGAAGCGACATGATTAAAACTCTATGTATTACAACTTTTGATTTAATAGAAGTGAAAGTTCGACACAAACATAAAAATGCCGCTAGAAATTAAGGATAACATCCGTCACTGGTATCGTGGACAAGATGCCACAAACAAAAAATGAAATGTATATAAAGATCATCGGCGAATCACTGGCGAATCCGAGCGCAGCAGAGGCGAGACCTTGTTGTGGAAGAAGGTTCAGGCTGGTATCGTATTTTGACACCAACCAGCTACATTAGAATCATTGCTGGTTCTACATCGGGGGTATATGGACATGAGTACCCTCATAGGGGGTCGTTATTGCTCCCCGTCAGGGTATATGGATATGATGAATACCCTATTTAAAAATATTATTATTACAAAGGCAGTAGTCCGGAAGAGGAATTATGTTGTAATTTGATGACGAGAAGGGAATGATAGCGGTATTGTGATTGGTGAATTGCGTGTCGAGTTGAATTACCCCTACGGAGTTCTTTTCAACGTATCCGCCAATGGGCAGCAAGCTCGTTACACTGCTACATGTCTTTTTCCTGCGCTCTATGTGACCAAGCTCGTCCCTCGAAGGTATCTGTACATCGCTCTACCCAATAAAACGCAATAGCAACGAGGCAACATCACGATGAAAGTTATTAAGGGGAGATTTGTATAGAAAGTAGTGAAGGTGCAGAAGGGGAAATAATGGAAGATATAGATCCCCAGGTTCCCCTGCGGGTATTGGGGCCGGAAAGATGCACATCTGCGCCTACTGGGGACGGGAGGGCATGGCGAACCTTGAGGGTGCAGTTGTTTTGCCTCTGCTACAGCCTCCATTTCTATGCGTTGAATAGGATAGAAGAGGGTGGTAAGAAAGTGGCGAAATAAGGGAGCGAAGTGAAAATACCTAAAGCCAAGAACTCTCTCTAATATAAACAACCCTGGGTACTCGGAAAGGCTGAATGTGCCGCCACTTGGAGTACTTCGTGTAAAACTCTGCACAGGGTACCCCACTGCGCAATATAAACCACATAGAGATGTGAGGTCCCATCTGGACCTCACTAGGCTATCAAGAGTTCAAATGCGCCGCTATTAGCTTTGTGTTTTGTGATGTTTCCTCATTAGAAACTTAAAAATTGGCCATGGAGAGCAAAATTAAATATAAATTAAAACTGCTTCCTTATTCCCTTTATAATTCAATCCACCACCAAAAAACGAAATTCGGCCGTTCAGTGGAAGGGTAACATATAAAACGATGCTTCCCCGCTTTTGATAAATAGTGTGTCATGGTAGAGCGAACTTATGAGTTTTGGAATCATTGAGCGGAACAAGAGAGGAATGGGGCGCTCTTTAAAGAATTTATATATAAATTGAAAAGGAAAACATAAAAAGAGTAGAAGAAACGAGTATAATCTTAATTCCATTATCCTCAAAATGTAAGGATATATGGCCGCTATTGCGAGAAGAAGGTACCCCACTTGCCATTTACACCACCAAAAGTTGACGTTTGTTTGGACAGAGCTTCATTTAGAACAAAGATATTTACTCTTATATGTACTTATTTTAGTCCTGGGAGTTGAACATTCTTCTCTACCCTTTCGATCGGGATATGACCTCCCCCCCCCCCCAAAAAAAAAATGTATTCATATATCATGTGTGTAATATGAATACTCGATTTCAGTGGGAATTTTTTTTAGTTCGGCGAAAGTCCAGTTTACTTGCAGCCGGAGATACTATAAACTTTGAGTACGGCAAAATAAGTTAAAAATCTTGCTCATTATCATAGTTCAACTCAGGAAAATAATTATTTATAGCAACAAAACAAGAAAAAGGACGGTGAAAGGGAGCGCGAAGATAGAATAGAAGGTTTAATTAGTCTTCTTTTATCCCTACAGAGTGTAATACCCTTTAATATTGATACTTATATAAAATAATAAAATCCAGGTTATATGTAGGATTAGATTTTGGATTATAAAATAAATTTTGTATTAATTAAAGAAAAAACTGATCGGTTTTCAGAGTTGAGATGATGGATCGTAGTAGCCATAGGTTGCATTAATTTCTCGACATTCATTAGTTCCTCTCCCTCATTTCAAACCTTTTTTCGTTCCTCTTTCCTTCATTTTGGGGAAGAGAAGACTGTGAAGATTGTTTAAGAGCAGTTATTGCACTTGGCTGAAATGGCATTGAGGGAGATTGCAGTGTTAGGTTGTTCAGTGTTATGGATTCATCATATTTGGCATATTATTAATTGTTTTATTCTCTAAATCGGGGGTGTTTCTGCCTGTATCATATTTTCCTTATTTCTGGATGATTGGCGTAATTTTTTCTGTTTCATTCTCTTTATCAGATTCTATATGATTCTCTCTTCTTGTCCTTTGTGGTTTTATTTGTGTTTTAAGTTATTTTGGTCCTTTGATCCTACTAAGTTGTTCTTCCAAAAATAATACCATCTAATCGACAGTGCTTAATCAATAATATATATGTTGAGCTTACTTTGAAGCCAAGATTCTAAAAGACGGCCATGTGGCTAATGTTTTTAAACTTTCACATTCTCTTGTTCATAACCCTTCGGTTTTGCCGCACATTGATGCCATTTTAAGAATCCTTGCACGAATTTTATTTGGAGAATATCCAAACCGCTTTATTTCAGCGAAATTTTTCACAATATTCCAAAACAAGCCACCTATAAATATTTAGATCATGCCCCAAAGGGTTCTTTTTAAAAATTGCAGAAATATTTCTTAACTTCTTTATTACTTTGCCTCTATCTTTCCTTACCTTTTTTACTGTTCTATGAGGGGGGTTCAATAGGTTTTGCGAATCGGTAGGGCAAAATACAGAAAGGGGGATGGCTGTTTGTGGGGGTGTTAGGACAAGTTATGACAAGTCAGGACCTGCAGCCGCACGCTCCTGCCTCGTCTATTTAAGAAGCAGTAGCTGATCGCAGATCGTCAGTCACAAATTTTTCAACAATGGAGAAGTTGAGCACCGCGCAGTGATCAAATTTTTGACCAAGGAAGGCAAGAATGCGAAAGAGATCCATGAACGCATGGTTGCAGTGTACACCGACAATGCCCCTTCCTATGCAACCATTCCTGAAATAGGGAGTCCCGCCATTGTCGTGAATCCCTTGAAGATGGCCCCCGTCCAGGACGCCCGTCAGACGTGACCAACGAGAACAAGGTGGCCCGTGTGGAGAGGATGATCCTAAAAAATCGACGGGTGAAGGTCGAAGAAATCGAGCGAGAACTTGGAATATGACATGGAAGTGTTATCAACACCATCCACGACAATTTCGCCATGACCAAGGTCTGTGCCCGTTTGGTCCCTAGAAACCTCACGCCCCACGATCGACTTCAACGTCATCAAAGTCCACAAGGCCAGAGTTGCAAAAGATGCCCTGCGCGAGTGTACCTTATGTAATACCAATTTTATTTAAACATACTGCATCATTAATGCCTAGGAGAATATATGTGGGTACTCAGATAAACGATATATATATATATATATATATATATATATATATATATATATTATATATATATATATAAGTATATATATATATATATATGTATATATATATATATATATATATATATATATATATATATATATATATATATATATATATATATATATATATATATATATATATCACAAAGAAGATTTGGTATACAATGTAGAAAGATTTACATTGTGGACTAATTGAAAATGGGAAACAATTAACCCCTTATACGAGGGGTGGTCAATAAGTTTTGTAATTCAGATATCAGGAAACGAGATATGAGGAAAAGTGTTTTATTATTTTGTAATATAACTACCCTCGACTTCAATGCACTTGCTCCACTTGTCCCTGAGGTTTCGAATTCCCGACAACCAGAAATCTCCCGACTGCTGTTTAATCCACTCCTGGACGGCGAGCTGGACATCTTCATCGCCTCCAAACTGGCGTCCACGCAGTGCAGCTTTAAGCTGGCGGAATAAAAAGTAGTCGCTAGGGGCCATATCCGCATTCTTTCTGGTTTGATTTCTGGTTGTCGGGAATTCGAAGCCTGAGGGACAAGTGGCCCAAGTGCATTGAAGTCGAGGGTAGTTATATTTAAAAATAATAAAACACTTTTCCTCATATCTCGTTTCCTTATATACGAATTGCAAAACTTATTGCCCCCACCTCGTATAAGGGGTTAATTGTTTCCGATCTTCAATTAGTCTACAATGTAAATCTTTTTACATTGTATACCAAATCTTCTTCGTAATATATATATATATATATATATATATATGTATATATATATATATATATATATATATATATATATATATATATATATATATATATATATATTTATCGTTTATCTGAGTACCCACATATATTCTCCTAGGCATTAATGATGCAGTATGTTTAAATAAAATTGGTATTACATAAGGTACTGAGGAAAAATATGAGCCCAAAATTCTTCAATCATTAATAAAAAAATGATCGCACTAAATACATTAATGCTTTTTTAAGTTATGTTAGCTTAGATACAAATTAATAATATTTAGTTTCTTCATGACGCTTCCAATTCATGTTATTATTCCTCCATCTTTTAAGTCTCTGAGTTCATTAAGCTACATAATAATAGGTAAAACATCCTCAGCAAACGAAAGGTGCACGAAATACTAAAATGCATTATGGTTCGTCCTGTACTTTAGACTGAAATGAATAACCGACTGGAGTGGTTAATATATACAACCTAACCTAACCTCGGTACTAACGGAGTCTGTTAACCAAAACATTTAGGTCATTTAAGATCTACTGGTGTGCGCTTGGCCACTAGTTGTGTCCCTGTAATAATCTGAAAAATATCCACATTAAAAGGTTTATATGAACAATCCTTCTTCAAATCATTCGAGTGCGCTTTTTATTCATATGATCCTAAGATTCTTTTATTTTCATTTCGTATTTATTGCATTTTTGAGAAATTTAGGTCTTCAAATATCGAACTCTATGGTTTTTATATTTTTAATTTTTTTTAATTTTAAGTCCTGAGGATTTTAAGTTTCTGATCAAAAAAATTAAAAATTGAGTTAAAATTTCCCAGATTAAATGTGAGCTTTCCTTTTGGGGCGGGAAACCACAAGAAATCAAAGGCTATAAAAGTTTCCAACTATTGAAAAGTTTGACGACGCGAGAAAAATTTAATTAGCTAGAATGAATTAAATAATTTAATGTCGTTAACTTCACCACTGAAATTTGCTTAGAGTAATCTTGCATATGGAAGAAAGTTTAATTTAGAATTAATTTTGTTTACAACAGAAATGAGGTGACACAGAAGAAACTGCTTAACTTCAAGAATTAATCACACAAATACTTAAGAAGAAATGCCATACAGAAATACCAAGAATCTCACATTATATTTTATACATTTTAATGTAAAAGTATAGTGAAGTGAAATACTTGCAATTATGAGGAATACTTAATGAAAAATACTGTTGATCTAAATGTGTACGGAGCCATTCCAGTTTCAGGTAATGTCGCAAAAAATTAAAACTTTTATCTTATAAGTTCTATTAGACCTAAAAACTATTGAGCTAAACGAGTAATAAAAAAATTGATCTCATTAGACACTAAAATTAATACTCTTAACATGGCTGAATACTTAGATCAATAGCTAAAACAGAGAAACATAGAGAAAAAGTTCTTGATAGGGACGCACTAATTAATATAGGTATAATCGCATTGAGCAGAAGGCATTCACTATATAAGGTTGTTCTTGTGATAATTTCTTTTCATTTGCTTCTTCTTGCATGAAATAGACCATTTAAAGAAATGGTGTGACAGAGAAGACAGGTAGAGGTAAGGATTAACAAAATCTATCAATGACAAGAATAACGAGGTAAGATTGCACATTAGACCAAGATCAGTGGCATCATCTTGGGAGAGTCCTTTGCCTACCAGTGGGAACAAAAGGGATTACTAACCATGTCATATCCTAACCCAATATTATGTTGAAATTCACATCTATTAATGTCTCTCTTAAGTATCTGCCTTTTCTTACGGAACTTCATCATGGTACTTATACTTTTACAAAGAGATTAACATCATTTTTTATTTCTCGCTTTTTTCCGGTTTTTATTAATTTTAGCCTTTTTTTATAAACTCAGTGCCATTCATTATACATATAAAATTACTCTACTCTCGTCAGATTTATGAATGCTTTTTGTTTACTGAATTTAAAATTTGCAAACATCTTAATTTGTTTTATATTAAAAATCCATTAGATTGATCTTATCGTGCTTATAAATACGTGATGTGGCTTACTTCGTTATCTACAAATAAGTGTAGATTTTGTTTCAATGGCAATTATTAACCTTCAAAAACCACTGTAAAACAATGAAAAAAAACGAAAATGAGAATAACCTTTTCCAGGGGTATTTTTTGCGTAAATCACGATTATAACATCCGGATCTTTCTACGACCCTCCAGCTTTTCGTAAATTACCTTCATACTTACGTTAAATACACTGACGGTTTCGTAGGGATTAAATGCAAACAGGATTGGGCCAAAACTGATAACTCTAAATGGATTTTGAAATAATTGCAATCCGGTGTTCTTAAGGTATTTATCAACCTAACCTATGAAATTTAAGTAAGTTCACTCAATAATCTTTATTTATATGGAACCCCTTCCGGGGTAACTCTTACGTAACGATTGATAATTTTGTAACTCACTATAAAGGATTCCTATTTTTATTTTTTATTTAATATTTGTTGCTGTTACCATTTATATTATTTTTGAGATAGTACAGTGTTTTTTCTATAGAGAAGACAGAACGAAAATGCTTAGAGAGTGCAAAAAGTTCCCAGACAGTTTTTGTTATATATGGGGATCAGTTACATTAAGAGAATACAAGAGAACCTTGATTAAACATGTGAAGAAACTTTATGAGTTGTACTTTGGATGTAAAGTGGTTGACCAGGACAAAAGCTAGACAGCTCATATATGTTGTGTCAGGTGTACAAGCTCACTTTATGCCTGAGGGATAGGCAAAGTGTCTGACCTCATGTTTGGCGTACCAATAGTCTGGAGGGAGCAAAAGACCATTCAAAGAATTGCTACTTATGCTTAACAGATAGTAAAGGTGGGTTTTCAATGTGTTTTCTTTCCTGTTCTTTAATATATTTTCAAGAGATGTATGAATTAAAAAGATCAAAACACATCCTATGTTGTACTTACACTATTTCTGCAAGTGACCGCATCCATTAATATCCATTTTTAGTCTGATTTTATTTTAATTCCCTGCAGGTCGCAACAGAAAAGGCAAGAAATCTATCATCTATCCACATCTTCAGTCTTCTATTAGCCCAGTTCGACATTCTAGTAGTATTCCTGTAGCATAGCCGTCTTCGGAACTACCAAGCGATGACACGAGAAACTCAGACGATACAAAATCTTAAGATACACCATATGTATGGTTTCTGGCAAGAAACCACACATCATTACGCAACTGGAACTCAATGATCTAGTTTGTGACCTAACACGTACTAAGCAACAGAGTGAACTCCTGGCCTCACGTCTGCAACAATGGAATCTGTTGATGAACCTGCTTGAATTACAGTATTTAGGAAGCGTTCTGCAGATCTACAGAAATTCTTTACTTATGAAAAGAAAAGACTTATTGTAATGATATCAGAGGCCTATTGAATGGCCTTGAGCTGATCTATGAATCAAAAGAGTGGAGGTTATTTATAGATGTATCCCTTTACAGAATAAAGGCGGTTCTGTTGCACATTAGGAACACCATGCCTTCAGTTCCAGTTGCTCACTCAGTCATTTTAAGAGATACATATGGGAACCCTGCTTTTATTATAGACCGCATAAGTTACAAGAAGCATTAGTGGCAAATTTGTGCGGACTTGCAAGTAGTAGCCCTACTTAATGGGCTACAAACTGGATAGAGTAAGTTTATGTGCACTCAAAATGGTAGCCTGAGAAAACTATGACGCCTAGATGCCATAATGTAATTCATTAGCCACTAGCTAAACAGGAGAAAATCATTTTGCCACCACTGCATATAAAACTAGGCCTATTGAAGCAATTTACCAAAGCTCTGCAACATAACAAGCCATGTTTCCAGTACCTCAAAGTGATCATCCCTAAAATAAGTGATGCCAAAATTAAAAAAGCCATATTCGTACGACCTCAGATTCGTCAACATATAGCTGATGAGGACTTCAAGGCGACAATGGATGAAACTGAGATAGTGGCATGGCATGCATTCAAAGGTTTATGCAAAGGACTTCTGGGAAAGTACCAAGGGGTCAGTGCGAGTGTATAGTGGAGAGCCTAATCAGGTGCTACCAAGATCTCGAATACAGTTTGTCACTGAAGATCCACTTTCCTTATTCTTATCTGTCCTTCTTCCCAGAGAATGCAGGAGAGGTGAGTGATGAACATGTAGAGAGGTTTAATCAAAATTTAGCGTCAATAGAAAACAGGTATAATGGAAAATGGAGCCTGGCTCTGCTGGCTGATTTCTGCTGGAACCTGAAGCGTAACACACCTGAGACGTCTTACAAACTAAGAAGTAAATAATAAATGTACGTTAATACATTATATAATGCTAAAAAACATGCTGATTCATTATATATTCATGAATTAATTGCAATGGACACATTTAATCTGACTCTGGAAGCGAAATACATTTATGGTATCGTATAAATCGGTATCAATTGCATAATTACTAAATCGGCGATTTACAAGAAAATGTTACGAGATAGGAATTCTTTGTTATATAATTCGAATTCAGCACACTCAATATCACAATAAAATGCACATGATATCTATGTTTTTTCAAGACACTGAAATATGTTGTACAGTGTATTTGTTAAGCCATGTTAATTGTTTATCTTCATTCTGTCGTGTCTTTATAGGTCACTATAGGTGTTTTTATTCGATAAGAGACCATCTTACCATTTTAGACTTGTTATTATTTAAGTCCGCTTTAATTAAGAGCCATTCTTTTTGTCACCAAATTTTATCGCCGTTGATCCTTACCTTCCAAATCCTAATTCTCCTTTTCATTCCAATAAATTCGCTCTTAAATTTCAGAGAAATATGGCCCCCCCGTTTTTAAATTTACTTTGCTATATGACACAATCAGGCTTTAAAAATTCCCTCATTTGTAAGTAAACGAACTCTTTCTCATAAATTAATTTTTTCCATCCACAAACATACACTCAGAAATTGTATTTTCTTCTGTTCCTCCGTGGACTCCGAATCGTAATTACTAAATTCCAAGATGAAAAATTCTTCATAATCTTTAAAATAGGCCCCGTGCTACATAAGTTGCCCAAATCAATTCCACTTCAAGTGTCTAATTTCTGCAAATACATGTCTCTACAGAACTAATACTCCATCCCGCTTCAATAGTAAGAACTTGCCAGTTTTACCCAATTCTGAAGCAGTTTCTTGCCATCCTTGACTCCTGAACAGTTTTCAAATATAGTTCAACCGTTAAAATTTATTCTTTAAAACAGTCATAAAAAACAGGCAGCGCATATGTGTTTTAGTCTTCTGATTATTCTTAGAATTATTAGGGATAAACTGATCAGTTTTTCGCTGCATTTTAAACTAACCTGAAATATATTGTAAGCCGTGGGGCGAAAAATATTGCCATCTATGATATATTCACGAGACCAAAAATAATCATATTAGTATTTAGAATTACGCTAGATTATTTTGTTACGTGACAGAGTCTCAATGAAAGAAATATTATTGAATGCATATTTATTGGAATTTCATCCAATTTCAAAAGTAGCTCAGGATAATTGAAACTTGTTTGTCTAATAATAAAATTCATTCAAAGCATATATATGGTGATCCAAAAGTCTCTCCGCAAAACACTTCAAACAATGTCATATAAATAGTAAGAATACAAGGTATGTAATATATCATCATTAGAATCGAGCAAAATGATATACATATTTACATATTGACAAAAACGTTCTTAAGATTTCTATTTTTTAATTCTACTTACTTGTTTCGCAGCGCACAGTTAATTCACTGTTGATAAAAGTACATTTTCTTACAGAAGAGGCTATTGGATCACCCTTTTAATCTCTAGTATTTAATAAATCCTTTTTATTGTTTTGTATATTCACATATAACGCATGTTTTAATTACATTCTCTTTCTTCCTTTACACACTCGTATCAAAGCTACCAGCAGGGTGTCTTGTGGAAACTAAACGTGCTTCCTGAAGGAGCAGCTCGTCCTCCCACTACATATGCTGATCAACAAGGCTCAGCTCACTATGCTGACTTGAACGCTTTACCGGGGCCTCAGTAGGCTTGTGAGTTTTCCCTTTTCACACTATCCCCCTAATTATTTATACGCGTATCAATGTTTTATTATTTCTATTGGCAAAGGGCTGAATGGTGTTGACGTAGGTAATGCCCGTGCAACATCTGAAGCCTAGATGACAAGTATGGCTTTCTGGTACGAGTGACACAAGGGAGGTAAACCTCTGTAGAATTATAACAGGTATCCTTAGGAACGGAACGTCCTTCCGGCCCCGTGCAAATAGAGAAAGTCTGGCTCACAAAGGTGGCTCAACTCGTTAACTAGGCCTTGAGAAACTGTGAGTTTTACACCCCTTTTATCCTTTTATGCATCCACAAGTCCCTTTAAATAGTCCCTCCTTTTTTAGGAAGAGTGTGAATGGTGTATCAAGGGGTAACACGGCTGCTTCGAATTAAAGTAAAAAGAGAGATAAAGACTTTCGCTTCTCCAATGCTGGATTATGATAATAATAGGTGATCACCTACCCTCCTTCTTTACAAACTTCCCTATATCTAATCTTCTTTATTAACTAACTCTATCTAGCCCTTCCAGAATTCGCGTTAACATTCAAAGCAGTTTTGATGGTTTGCTGCATTTTCGTCTTTTGAAGATAATCTCGCCTAGTGGGATGTTCTATTACACGGTCACTCTCTACCTGCCGAAATTTCCGAAAGCCCGCTAGCTATGATAAGTAATAAGTACCTTGTTCGGTGTGTTGCCTATTCTGATCACCGCTTCCAGTGAATATAGGAGGTAGAATAAATCCTAAAGTCATTGGAAGGACATACTTTCCATATTTTTCCTTTTTCAAACACTAAGACTTAGACTGGAGGAAATATTAGGTGTCAACAAGCTTATGAAGTTTCTCCAACAAGTACGGAATCGTCCACCCTAGGTACCGGGGAGGGACAGGTAAGCAGATGCACCTCTCTGATAAGTGAAAGTGTTCCCCTCCAACCGTCTGAATGCGTCAAAAGGATTTCCGATTTGCCATTACCAAAGCTAATCTTATGGCATTTCTACCCCTGAGATAGAAAGGTCCACCAATATGGATTGGATTTACTAGGTGTCATTATAAGAATCTTCCTGTAGAGAGTGAGTTCACCTCTTTACTTTACTTATGGCTTCGTGGGTTTTCTTTATCCCCTCTTTCAGCGTTGCTCACCATTTGATTGATAGGTGCTTGCCATTTTTATACAGATGCAAAGCAAGCGCAGCCATGATTCTCGCCACTCAGATAGGTAAGAGGTGAAAAAGTCAGATGTGCCCTGCAACAGAATATAATTGTTTATAGATTATTTATCTTGGTAATGAATGCCATGAGTGCCCCTCACCTTTACCGAATGAGATAACCATTCTGGCCTTATGACGTTTTCTACAGGTCAAACACTAAATAAAGTTCCGTTTCAGGTTCCTCGAAAATTTGAGGGGGGTGAACTAGGAGTTGCACACAACCAAATTAGCGAAATCATTCCCCATCCTCCTATCCTATAAAGAAGATTAATAAGACAAAGAAAAAGAAAATAAGTAGGGGTTCTAGTTCCTCAGGGGTGGTTCGGGTGACAAATGGATCTCCTGCCTTTTCGAGAGGTTGCCATACTAAAAATGCCCCTAAATATACAGGTAATGTGAATGGAGCCTCGATAATGTCATTACCCTTCATCAAAAGACTAACTACCAAGGTGTTTTTTTAGCTTACTGGCCTAAAACGCTTCTAATTTATCCAGTCTTATGATAATAATATGTAGCTAATGATCCAATGTTTTAGTAGAGAATAGCTTTAGCGAAAATCAGTTAAACCCGATGATTATCTGTTCCTTGATGGAGACCCTTTATGAAAAATCGGCGTACCTTGCCCAGATGGCCATTGTTATTGCTTTTCGGACACCGAAGGCTCATCTTTGCAAGTGACACCACAGTCTACAATTAACTTTGTGAAAAGAGTAGATTGCAAAAGGTAACTCGTGGACTACGCCTAATCATCAAAGAGCTGGGTGACCAAGGAGGTGAAAAGGCGAACGTGTGAGTAATTAACAGGAAGAAATGACTCGATTTATATCCCACCTTTTCTATTCTTTTTAAATGCAATAGGCTTACTGATTCGGTGCAAATCTGTGCAACGTCGAAGTTTTACAAGAAATTTGTTCAAATTGAGCAAAGATCTTACACGAAATGTGTTTACTGTGTACAATTAAGTGTGTGAATTGCGGCTAATCACACCCTTTTTCGTTGAAGAGGATGTATGACATCCTCCTCCTCTCATGTAAAAATAGCATCCTCTGCTTCTGGTTCCACCGTTTGTTCGTTACCGGTAGCCTCCACGCACATTCGGCACACTTCCAACTTTGCCTTATTGATTTTTAAATCGTTGAATTTTAATATTCAAAGAGTTGATGCAAATGTCGAAATTCTTGTTTGAAATGATAAGTTTGGCTCGATAAACAAAGCCAAACTCCATGTCCCTCAAGATATAATTTATGTACTACTGAAATAGGCATAGCAGTTTTTTCCATAAATGAGGAATCCATGAGGATTAGCCCTTTGCTGACTACTTTTCTTAGGTTCTTAAGTAAACTATAGTAAAATGCCTTTACATGCTGTCTTGCCGAAAGATCGGTCAAATATGCAGGCCGTTATTTGTTTTCATTTTATTTTCAGTGAATTTTAACGTCACTAGTAACAGTTAATGCGATTACTGTTATCCCATTTTGGGATAAGATGAAAGGTTGAGATAAAAGGTCATTTGGTTGAGCCTATTTTATTTTCCTACAATAAGGCTTGTAGTGTCTTTAGCGATACTTAATAATTTGGGAGATAAGCACCGAAACCTACTTACAAGAGAATGACATTGGGTCATTATAAATGCTAAGAAGGAGGTATTTGAGGTTGGATTTTCACTAATGAATTTGATATTGGTCTATATACTTCATTATTTTAATTAAAGGAGTGAGTCAATTTAAATTGAAAAAGATATTGAAGGGGAAATCGTATTCTTACTAATAAACCGAGTAGACTATTTTGTTAAAAATTCACCAAAAATGAATTTTTACATCAACCAAAATATTATAGTGGATTAAGAGATCGGCTCCTATAAACGTTAACTTGACATCAGAAATTAGTAATTCCATGTGAAAACCCTCCGTATTCCGAATGAGAAATTTCGAGCCTTCTCACCGAATGCTCGTATAGGGCATCTTGTTTCTGTTTTCCCATGAGATATGGCTCTGCTCTTATTGTAGATCTTCGCATTATGCATGAATATTCGCAATGACGAATCTTGTGTCTATTAAGAATCGCATTTGGGAGTAGGATTAATGATTTGGAGACAAACACCTGTGGGTTAACAGATGCGACAGTTAATTCATTGTTGTCTACATCAGAAGTTTTCCTATGTTCTCTTCTCATTGCAAATGGATGGATATCAGTGATCATTCTCACTAAAGGTGCGATGATACCAATAAATACCATCATTAAAGCAGATAGAGTTGCTTGCTGACGTAGGATAACTGAGGAAGCCGGAAGTGAAACTTCCCCTGGATGAGTTCTTGCCCCTTCAATCCTCCCTACTATTCTTGAGAGTTCCCAGCTCCTCTTTTTGAGATCAATAGCTGGCTGAAGGTGCTCACAAAATCACTGATAAATGTGCATTATGAAAGTAGAGGACCTTTCTTTTCGAACTCTTATTGACGGCTCTTCAAGCAATGTCTGCGAGTTGTTTCAGGGGCTCTCTGTGGTTAAGTTCTCCAACGTTTCCTGGATGTGGGGGAAATAATTATGGCCAATATCTCCCAATATATCCAAAGGCGCTCTTTCACCACTTTACGAGATCGTCAAGCATGTGTAGACGACATAACTCAGTAGAGCGGACTATAAATTCTGTCATTTGCACTGCAGATAATTCATATAGCTCCAAAATTGCGGGTCGAACAATTTGGTAGGTAAGGTTGGCAGGATCTTTAAAGACGGGTGAAATCCCATCAAGGGTAGTATAGTTAGTTAGCATCCTTTTCTCTCGGAAGACAATGGAGATTGTGCCAGGGATGCAGGCCTGGGTGAACTGTATGGAGCTCCTGAGTTGCCCAGTCGTCATGATCTCCCTCTCAGCTTCGCCGGTGTCATCCAAAGAAATGAAGAGCATTACATTTGGCACCTGGTTGGCTGCTGGAGCTGTCGGAGTCAGTGAGCACAGCACACTGGTCCGCCTTCTGGGCTTCACACGTGATTTGGAAGGTTTACTCCCCTACATTTGGCCGTTGGATCAGTCGAAGATCTCCTACGCCTAGCTTGGTGGTGCAGTGTAAACACCATCCCCTCATGTGGTTTAGCCCGTCGGTTAAACATAAAATTATAAGTGGATATTTTGACTTACGTACCTACTACTGCTGAACAGAGAAGAGCACTAGATTCTAAGTGTTTAAGGATGTCTTTCTTTGAATGAGGGCTTGTTAAATAAAATGAAAGTGCTTTGAATCATACTCTTCCTTTTCTCTTCGGGCATACCTTGTCTTTCATCTCATGGGAATTTCCTGATGGCTTTTGTTTTACAAAAGAATATTGCCAAACTTTGCTTGGGTGCAAAGTGTTATTCTAAATGTCTTCATTTTTACGTGTTACAAAGTTTTAAGAAAGGAGACGCAGTTTTACAGTGTTTATACAAATAATTATAATATATAATTCTCTACTGATGATTGAAGCCAGTCATTTCTGAAATCTGTCTGTTTAGTAAAAAATTCTATATATATTAGTTAGAAAAACATAAAACTACGTCTTTCTTTTGTTTGAAAGCTCGATACTGAGTTAAAATATTTATAAAGTTTTCTCTAGTTCCCATTTGCCTGAATCCCTCTATATTATTATCGGCATCCTAAATTACATTCCAGATTTTTCCTTTGATGTATTTTTTCAATGGTCCATTATTCCAAATATCATACTACTTAAGTTCTTTAATATTCCGATCCGGACTCTAAGAAGGCCATTCGATAAGGTGAAGGTCTCGTTGTTGTTTCTTTCCCCCAAATTTTTAATTTATTAGTTGTATTTCCTTTCATTGCCATGCTGGAAGATGAAGCTTTTACAGTTTAGATGTCTCCCATCGGGCATAGAATAATAAATTAAAATATCTCTCTCTTTAGCTTCACTAAGATTTGGATCGATCCGCTAAGTCCAAGGAGAGACATATGTAGTTCCATCTTCATGTTTAACTGGTCTAAATAATCACATATCCTCGGTTTATTATTACTTCCAGATGAGAAGAAACTTCTAAGACAGACTTACCTTGAATGAATTGCACATTTCTTTTGATTTATGCTCGAATCCCGTCCCTGGTGTATAGATCTGCAGTATTTAAGTTATTTTTCTTTGAATTTAGGATATTTTTACAATGAGAATAGCAGAAAATACTTCATGCTAGTCTTCTGGAGAGGCCAAAGGAATGAAGTTTTTAGGCATTGAAAATGACGACTAGATTCAACTAAATCTGATAATTATTGTTTGCATCCCAAGCATAGAAAAATAGTTATGTATAAATAATTTGTGGATTTTATAATTCCGCTTTTTAGGCTTGTTCTGATTACTCATTTTCTATTTTCCTATGTTATAAGGATTCTTTTACCATTTCTGTGGATTTTATTTACACACTGTAAAAAAATTATTATTATTTGAGAACTATAGAATAAATATTGCCATTTTCTTGTTTACTTTTTTGGTATTCATATTTTTTAATTATCAGCAAAATTTCAATAACTTCTAATTAATAAATCTGAGCTCGGTGAGGTTTTTTATTGGCAGGAGTTCTTTCATATTACATTTAAATATGCTTATGAGATGCATAAATTCAGAGAACAATATCCAGTTTTAATCAGCGACAAAACGTAGGACAATATATGAATCGGTACTTTAGGGATTCATTGATTAAAATTCACCGCTACATATACTAGTACAGTCGCAGCCAAATGCATTCAGCCACTTGGAGTTTTTCTTATTCCTGGGTATGTCTATGAAAATGTTAGTGTATATTTGCATACATCGGTCTGATGCACCTGGAAAGCAAAGTAAAATACAAATTACTTTATATCCTTATGTGAATATCTAAAATGGTGATGCTATCGAAAAACATATATGAAATCCTGGTAATAATATGCTGTATTTTACATTCAAAATGTATTCACTTTATATTTGTTGATTAATATAATATTCCATTTCACCAAGATCTGATAACGATATGATAATACAAAAACACGTAACTATACCGTGAAGGAAAGAAGTCTGATAAGAAAGCTTCACGATGAGTGTGTCAGCTGTCGGCGAATCGGCCGTTGTTGTAGAAGTGTTCCAAAGAATCCGAGTTAGAAAGTGGGAACATCCAAGATCGACGTCATTCTGAACGAACCATGGTCAGTACCTAACGTGTCGACAGGTCTCTGGTCGCATAAGCATTCTAGATCGTAAGAAATCCTCAACCCAGAGGGTGGATGGGTTAATATATCCGTCTGAACAATTTGTCGCTGATGCCTTTCAAAATGCCTAAAGTCACGTAAAGCCCGCCTTAAGCCAGTGAAGAACGTTCAGCAGAAATCGACGTTGGCTGACGTTTGCACCTTCTCAACAAATAGACCAGGCGTAAACTGGAACGTGTTATATACTTCGACAACTTGATGTGCCATCTGGTCTTCATACTAAGTAACGTCAGAGTCAAAAGGAGGCCACGAGATCATTGTAATTGAGAGGGCATAGTGCCAAAAGTGAAGCGTGGTGGCTGATCTGAAATAGTATGGTGCTGAATATCAAGTTCAGGGGTGGGTCGTCTCTCCATTTGTGATGGCGCCATGAATCAGAGAAGTAGTAATCTGTCCTAAGATATAACATGCTGTCCAAATCCTCAGAACTCTATAGAAATGCCATAACTGTGATTTTCTGTAGGAAAATGCCACGTGTCTCAAGTCTGTGTTCACCAAAAGGTATCTCCAGGAAAATACTATTGATAGAAATATGTTGAGAACTTGTTTGTAATATCATACTGTTGTTATTTTATTTGCTTCCCATGGCTGTATTTTTTTCTTTAACCCAACGAAAATCAGGTGTGGTGCTACCATGTCTCATATTAAAGTGATTGTCTTTCAATTATTGCAGGGAAGTGAATTGTAAGCATGATGTTTGGTTTAAGGCGTATAGTTAGTTTGGTTTGAATCTTTAGCAATATTATACGCACTTGTACTTTTCTTTCTATTACCTTTTCATACCTCATGCGTTCCAATATTGAAAGAGTGGTGTCATTTGTTTGCATGAAAATTACGATTGTTCATCATCAAAGATATTGTAGATTGTAAACAAGACACTGATGTACTTAATAATTCAATTTTCTTTTTTTGTCCTCTGATCTTTACCATGAGAATATAAAGCTGCTGATACGTGGGGAATCACTTGTGTTAATAAGTTCTATTCAGTTTAATTCACTTTTACTTATTTTGAATTAGGATAATGTTCAAAGAATTGAATGATCGAAAAAAAACTGTACGAACGAGTTAAGATGTACAACCTCTTTCGTTTTAATGTTTTTTTTAGTGGAAACTTGTTTGGAAAGTTGGCATTGAATCTAAATTTCGATCCATGAACATAATTTCAACTCTTCTATTTTTCCACTAATAAACTATTGATTTTTTTTTTCTCTGACTGTACCTATATTCATTCTAGACTGTCCGATTTGCGCCTTTATGCAGTCATTCCTAGCTAGTACTCAAGTGGGAGGTTTCCACGTATTTTAAGATCCGATTACGTGACCATTTTGATTAAATACTCTTAAACACTCGAGAAAGAGTCACCATTAAATTCTACATGTAGAAATACTTGAATTTAACTCACAGTAATAAGTAAAAGACCCTCGTCAAATCAGTTTGCAGTTTCCTCCCTTTGAACAAATCTCCAATCTTCAAGACTGTAATCTATCTTGCACAGTGAAGTTGGACAAAGTTGCTTGCTTTTCGCCTCGAGTAGAATTTTCCTTATCAAAGAAGAATCCTGCTGTTATTTGAATTTGATCACTTATATATATTTTTGTCTACGCTATCAATCGATAGAATTCGTGGCAATGACTTATTTCAGGTGTAAAGCATCATAAAACCTTTTCACTTCCCTGAATCGAAACCTAGGTAAAGGCTCTTAATTATATGATGCTAATGAATATTGATGATTTATTTGAGCTACCTTTAAACAAATACCCCATCTTCAGGACTGGAATCTATCTTGAACAATGGAGTTGGACAAAGTTGTTCGCTTTGTGCCTCGAATAGAATTTCCCTTATTAAGGAAGAATCCAATTCATCGCCTTCTGTTATTTGAATTCGATCACTTTTACAATTTTTGTCTACGCCATCAATCAATATAAATCGTGGCAATGGCGTATTTTGGGTGCAAAACATCATAAAGCCTTTTCACTTCTCTGAATCGAAGCCTAGGTAAGGCTCTTCATTATATGAAGAGCTACCTTTGTTTAGCAAAAGCATTTAATGACCTAAACCATCATCGTGTTAGGGAAAGGTGGGGAAAGTTAAATAGTTAAATTAAAACACTAAAATTCCATTTCCTTTTCTTCAATCCGTCGAATAAATTCCAAGGTAAATCATTAATAAATTTATTCCGAAATTTACTTGTGTATAATCGGACTTTATCTAAAGATTTAGGAGGGGCACCCAATTTTTTTTTTAATCCTCTTTTGAGACAAGAATTTAAATACTAAGGATGCCAAGATTAAGACTTGCAATTTATGTATATGTTTAAGCTACCGAAACTTCTCAGATAAATTTAAAGGGTAATTCCCGGAATAAACAAAGAGTTACTAATTTTTTCCTCCATCTACGATCTAAGCTTCGCTGAATCTCCAGTTTATTTCCTTCTCATAGAATTGGAAGCACCATAATCTCGATATAAAAGAAGCCATAACAACTTTAGTTTTTTTTGTAATTTAGTTTATTTCACTCATAATATCCTATGAAAACAAAACGCTAAGTAACCTTAACGAGCATTTTTACTGCTATAGAATTAATAAATACTGTTGTATCTGTAGAGTGTTTTGAGGTAAATTACATTTCTTACAGGGTGAAACCTAATATTTTATAATTTAAACAATAACTAGAAATCTCCTGATTCAGAATAATTGCTTATTACATTTCTACCTTATAACATTCGTTGGGCCATAATGCTCCTGGACTACATTTGTTATATGCTTAAAGTTATTTCAAATTTTATAAGGATTCTTACTACTGTATTTAACATTACAGTTAATTAAATTCCGCAACTTTTGAACCATTTAATAATTCTTGCTATGAAAATTTTGCATTGTTAAAAATGCGATCATTACTGTTGCTCAAATTAATGTTTTGCTAATGATAAATTATCGATGCATTAGGAAGACGTAACGGACACCTTTGCAGAAGAAGCACTATTCTTCAATTATTGCTAGATAATATAATGCAAAAGGCCGCAAGGTATTGTCAGAGTTCATCTATCCAACCCATATAGGCATCAGTTTAGCAAAATCCTGGCCATAAATTCCAGATCCATAATTGGAAATTGGAGAACGTTTAGGGAGTGTGTGTGATATGAGAGGTGTATTGGGGAAAGAGTGTGAGTAGTTATGCATTCATTGCAGCTCAACTAGTGTGAGTAACTGCTTAGGGACTGAATGCAGGTGGGTGCGCCGGGAAGGTTACCAATGTTGTATGAGGTGCATAGGAAGAAACATTGTGAGTGAGGCAGATTTAATTTCGGGGACTAGAGTTTTATTCTAGAATACCTCAAAATGCTAAGAGGAAGAGAGCGGTAGTTGGGGGTAGCATCTATCTTGGCTAAAATGGTAGAGGTATAGGAACGACAGTGAATAATTATTTATAATGTGAGGCGACCGCGGGCCAGGTCAGCTAGTGAATTAGCTTGAGGTTGCATCTCTTCCAAAGATATGGGAGTTTCTTTGTTCTTTTTTTGAAGGGCTCAAAAGCGCTTTCTGGAAAGTCAGAGTCATCTTAACCGGGTGAGTTTGCCACTTGCTGGTAGCCGAACTTGAACTCTCAAATATCAATATAACTACATAAAATGATATTAGTATTTATATTAAAAACATAAAACTTCCAAATTTTAAATGTTGGTTATTTATTATTTTTCATTGTGTTAGCACATTTGAACAACCTAAAAAAAATTATCGCAATAGAAAAATAAGAATACAAATCCACCTAAAGATAGCAGAAATAAAATTAACCACAATTACATTGTTATCCTTTAAAACACCCCATCAAACAGAGTAATAATCTATTAAACAGATTATAATCTCAAAATGGCCTTGTGCTTTCCTAACTCCGTCAAAAATTAATTAATCCAGAATAAGCTCCCCTGCCTTAATAAAGTAGGCTTATTTTAAATTACCTGCCGATAATTTATGAACACAAATATTCTGCCTGCACGAGCAACATGTTCAATTCAATATTAATTTTTCAACATGTGTATGCAACCAACCAGAGTGTCAATTGTAACAAAACATAATTCATATTTAAATTATATATATATATATATATATATATAAACAAGGGGCAGTCAATAAGTTTTGCAATTCCGATATAAGGAAACGAGATATGAGGAAAAGTGTTTTATTATTTTTTAATATAACTACCTTCGACTTCAATGCATTTGCGCCACTCATCTCTGAGGCTTTGAATTCCCAACAACCAGAAATCTCCAGACTGCTGTTTAATCCACTCCTGGAAAGGCGAGCTGTACATCTTCATCATCCACAAACCGGCGTCCACGCAGTGCAGCTTGAGCTGGCGAAATAAAAACTCGTCGCTAGGGGCCAGATCTGGAGTGTAGCGGGGGATGGTTGAGCTCCTCGAATCCACATTCGCGCAGGGCAGCTTGTGCAATTCTGGCCTTGTGGACTTTGACGACGTTGAATTTGATCATGCGGCGTGAGGTTTCTAAGGACCCAACGGGCAGAGACATTGGGCATGGCCAAATTGTCGTGGATGATGTTGATAACACCTCCATGTGAAATTCCAAGTTTTCGCTCGATTTCTTCGACCTTCACCCGTCGATTTTCGAGGATCATCCTCTCCACACAGGTCACATTGTCCTCGTTGGTTACGTCTAACGGGTGTCCTGGACTGGAGTCATCTTTAAGGGACTCACGAGCATGGCGGAACTCCCTATTCCAGCGAGCAAAGGTTGCATAGGAAGAGGCGGTGTCGGTGTACACTGCAACCATGCGTTCATGGATCTCTTTTGCATTCTTACCTTCCTTGGTCAAAAATTTGATCACTGCGCGGTGCTCAACCTTCTCCATTGTTGAAAAAATTTGTGACTGAGGATCTGCGATCAGCTACTGCTTGTTAAATAGACAAGGCAGGAGCGTGCGGCTGCAGGTCCTGACTTGTCATAACTTGACCTAACACCCACACACAAACAGCCATCCCCCTCCCTCTGTTTTACCCTACCGATTCGCAAAACTTATTTATCGCCCCTCGTATATATATATATATATATATATATATATATATATATATATATATATATATATGTATAACTGAATCACGAAAAATAAGGAACGTGAGGAATTAATGAATAACGTAACAGCCACGAGGAAAATGAAACAACGGAGAACTGCGAGGCCTTTCGACTAATGGTCCTTTACTAAGCAGACTAAAAGAAAGGGAAAAAGAGAAAGATATTTATACACCTGATTAATGAAAATATGGGATATTAAGATTAAAAGGGGTGGGATCAGCAGATACCTGGAAAAATCCTATTAACGAGATGAGCCGTCAGGGTTAAAAAAAAAAAAAAAAATACGGGTTACAAAAGAAAGAGGGTGGGGGCAGTGTTTAGGAATCACATATACAATATGAAAACAAAAAAAGTTTACACATGATAACTAGAAGATATGACAAAAGAAAAACATGAGGAAAGTTTTTTTTATATAAATAAGCTAACATTCTTTTTAAAGTATTAGTATAAGAGAAAACAAGATTTACATTAAGTGTTTTTAACAATGTTTTTACGGTTTCAAAGCCATTAAAATAAGGTAAAATGAGGATATTCTTGGGCGCTTCCTTCTCAATAGTACTTTCGTTATAAAACTTTTTTTGGGCTTTATTATAACAAATATCGAGTATATTTTCTGGATAACACAAGTCTGCACAGATTTTTCTTATAGATTCAATTTCCTGATCCAAATATTGAGGACTGACAATGCGCAACGCACGTAAGAACATAGAGGAAAAAATTGATATCTTAATATTAAGATGGTGGCCTGAATAAAAATGGACATAGGTTAAGTTGTTGGTTGGTTTCTTATAAATACTAAAATTGCAATTAAATGATTCCCTATGTATTAAGACATCTAAGAATGGAAGGCAATTGTCTTTCTCTAATTCAACAGTAAATTTTATGGGAGGTACCTGGTAATTTAAATTGGAAAGCAAATTATTTACATCAATATTAAAAGGCAAAATATTTAATGTCATCAACATATCTATACCACTTTAAAGGGATATCAATGATATTAGGTAAATATTGTCTTTTGAAGAATTCCATATATAAATTTGAGAGTAGGGGAGATAAGGGGTTGCCCATTGCCATACCAAATATTTGTTGGTAATATTCACCATTAAAAACGAACTTACAGTCACAAATGCACAACTTAATGAGTGAAATAATATGACTTACAAATAGAGGTAATTCATGATGAGTAAGCTCATTACTAAGATAATCTAAAATGAAATCAATAGGGACTTTGGTAAAGAGAGAGCAAAGTTAAGACTTACCAACCTGTCATTGGGGCAAATAGTAATTTGATTTCATTTTTCTACTAAGTCAAGGGAGTTTTCTTATATGAGAAAAGGAAATTTTTTCAAGTAAAGGGGACAACAGTTTGTTAATTTATTTTGATAATTTATATGAAATTGAACCAACTGTGCTAATAATACGCCGCATACGGTTGTTTTCTTTGTGTGTTTTTACCAACCGGTATAAGTAAGGTAACGAGGGAGATTTTTCTGACAAAACACCTATTAATTCCTTCTTATCTTTAAGGATTTTTTTTTTCCAGTATACTATTGAAATGTTTAATAACTTGATCTAATGGGTTCCTTGTTAATTTTCTGTAAGTCAAACCGTCAGCCAGTTGGGCGTGCATGCGTGATATGTAATCATTTTTATCAAGAATTACGATACTATTCGACTTGTCGGCTTTTGTGATATGTAATGTGTTATCTTTTTTAAGATCGGCCAAACTTTTTTTATACCGAGCGGGGAAATTACTTTCATGACTAACATTGGTGGCCCCATAAACAATACCTTTAATTATGTCAACCTGATTTGGGGAAAGCTCACAGTATTTTTCAAATTTGCAAAGGGCAGACGCAATAGTTAAGGTGGAGGGTCTACTTGAAACGGAGAAGGATAAACCGTAACCGAGTGCACAAACGACGTTTTCACTAATTTCTTTGCTTGACAAGTTAACAACACAATTATTACGTACATTATTCGTCCAATCACTAGTGGCAATAAGATATTTTACTTTCTTATCCAGTTTCATTATTAAGACATCAGAAGTTCTACGAAGTTTTCCATAGATTTCTTGTCGTAACGAGTACTTCCAATCAGCCGTTGATATCTCTCTATATGATTGAGTTGAAGGCTAAATTATTAATGTTTAACTCTACGTAACACAATCTCTAAGGTTATTTTATCTTTTTATATAATAAGAGACCTTAATTGATCTGCATATTGCAACTGATGTCTGAAAAGTATCAAAATAAAGGTAGTATAATATATTTTCAAATTAGTGGTAACTCCTACGTAACGCTTAATAATTTTGTAACTTAAATAAATGCTTACTATTTTTACTTTTTATTTAATATGTGTTGCTGTTACTTTCTTGATTTTATTTTATTGTAACTTAAATAAATGCTTACTATTTTTACTTTTTTATTTAATATTTGTTGCTGTTACTTTCATGATTTTATTTTATTGCTGTTATTTTATTGATGCTACAATAAAATAGCTAAAGGTTTATAGGTTGTTCCAAATTAAGACAATTAAGTCGTTTTCAATGGTTACCGCAGTGAGTTTTGACACCACATGGTGTAAACTGGCTGGAGTTATTGATAATCCAGTTGCATTGTTTTTTCTTCCCCTTCGATAAATGTTTTCTGCTACTTTTGAGCATTTTCAATAATCTTTACATCTCGCTTGCTAAATCTTTTGAACTTGCATCAGTAATTTTGAAATATTTGATACTAAATTGTTTTTAGATTAAAAAGATTAATGAGAAACAAAGGTCAAAGAACTACCATCTGCCTAACAATAATTTATACTTTATTCATAATAGTAAATCGCAAGCCAGCGGAGTTAAAAACAAAATTGGAATGTTTTGTTTTCTTTCAAATAAAAACTATCGTCATCAGGCCAAAATAATCGGGATGAGTTAGAAAAAAGAAAATGAAAATATCATCCTCGTCTTCATTTGGAGTATTTAGTTCAGTTCTGCTTTCCATATTCCTGAAAAGTCGCGAGAAGAATACAGGGTCGTGTTCCAAGAATGATGCCTAGATTGAAAAACAAATCCAAACAGGAAGGCTTGAAGGAATTGAATTCACACTTCAAGGAAACACGCGGTTGAAAGAAATACGTACCCTCCATTTTTTTTTAAAATGCTTAAAGGATTCGAGGATCTATAGAGGGAAACCATATTTCAATTGGCCACCACCAACTGAAATGTGATAGGTACAGTTAACCTAGATCAGGTCTGGAAACGAATGGGTCAATAAATATTTCGTCTAAAATGTTGTTTTCGATTTCAATAGGCAACTTAAAATATTAAAATTTTATCTATGAGTAAGTTTAATAAGACTTTTGACTACCATTTAAAAGTGTCGGATATTAATTAAATTGTAATGGACTCCAGTTGTTAAACTGGCATTCATCAGCACTCATTTTCCCAAACTATATAAATCATCGCATTTTAAATTATGCACCCTATCTTTGTTTTAGCTTCAAAAAACTTGAAATTAAAAAAGCTTCAAGTTCAACCTCTTTATATATATCGTATTAAAACTAAATTTATTAAATTTACCTATTGTATAAACTGACATTTAAAATGTTGATGTAAGCAAGAATCAATCTCAAAAGTTGATCTTATTTGATATTTCATTCTCTTATGTGGTTGCATATTCGTTTAAAATAGATTAGACATAAATAAACCTGTATCATATTTAAAAAGTGCTTTCTATATCCGGAAAGAAAATTAATATGAGTTAAATGAAGATAATTTTTAGAGTTTTACAAAAAGAGCAGAATGAAAAATTAATTTTTTCAGAGATTTATACTCAATCTTGATAAAAAGAAACCGGGAAAGATAAAGAAATTAAAGAGATATATTTGATCTTGAAATTTAAAACCATCATTGCAAACAGCGAAAAGAAAGAGATCATAAATGAATGAAGATATCGAAGGACTATCCGTTTAAGAGAAACGTGCCTGTTATTTATTTTTTTTCAGTTATGCCTCAAACAGCACAAACGTTACCTCTTCAAAGTTTTGATACTCCAAAATAGATAAAGTAGATATCAGGATCTCCATAAATGGGAACAGTTCTTAGCAGTTCGTCCATTTCTGAAGTTGGCGTCCGCACTACTGATCTTTTTTGTATGAATTCGAAAATATTTTTCATTAATTCATTGCAGTATTCTAGCTTTGTATTTTCTTTAAAGTTTGATCCTGAAAATCCCTCTCAGATTTATTCCTAACCTCAAGGTTTATTTACCTTTCGATATATAAAATATAGTTAAAATATTTGCTGCTTTAATTAAAGCACCGTGGGTAAGTTATGAGGGGTAGAGATTTCGTGTTTAAACGAATATGGCCCCGAGATAATTGATTTCAGTTATATTGGCTCTTAAATCATAATCTTTTCTATTTCACCACTTTTAAAGAAGCATGTTAAAAAACAATTTGCAGAGATGCTCCATTGCTTTTATAGAATTTCTCTGAATAGATATGAAGAATACTACATAATTTAAAGTTGTTCCCACATGGAAATTGAAAATTTATTTGTTCGCCTGGAATTTTTCCATTAAAACGGAGGCGACATAAAATAAAATTCCTCGATTTTCTCCACCGTCACCCTTTTCTCGGCTATACTGCGTATTAAGCGATTAGTCAGTAGAGCGATATGATTTTTCTACGACTCGATAAATAAATTCATTTAAACGCATTTTTCTCAATCTCAGACTGAGATTGGATACTTTTTATTCTAAAAATTTAAAAATTATGATTTGGTTTATTCATCAAAACCTTTTACCATATGATTCTTCCTATGCATTTACAGGAGTATGTTTGTATTTTCTATGTTGGTGTATCTCTTTTAGCCATCTTTCTACATATGTCCTTTATTCCTTTCTCACCTGTATAAATTCGTCTGTCTTTTTCTCATCCTATCTATTTATTATTATTTACCAAGTTTTATGTTCTCTGGTATTTGATAGTAATTTTACAAGGTAGCAGAAAGTAAATTAAGTAGATAAATAAACAAAGTATTTTGCCTATTCACATCATTCCTAAAGTTGCAAATTATAGTTATAAACATTATTTTTAATTCTTATTTCTAATGTAATTGGATAAAAAATAAGTTATATCAAATACTAACTCTTTGGAGTTTTCTAATTTGAACATACAGTGTTTTTTTTACAGAAGAAAGACAACAATGCCTAGAGAATGCAAAAATTCCTCAGAGAGTTTTGTTATATATGTGGATCAGCTACATTAAGACGATACAAGAGACAGTTGACAACATGTGAAGAAACTTTATGAGCTGTAATCTGGATGTAAAGTGGGTAACCAAGACAAACGCTGTGCACCTCACATATGTTGTGTCAATTGTACAAGTTGCCTTTCTGCCTGGGCCAAAGGCAAAGTGCCTGGTCTCATGTTTAACCTACAAATGGTCTGGAGGAAGTCAAAGGACCATTCAAAGGATTGCTACGTCTGCTTAATAGAGATAAA
Organism: Ceratothoa steindachneri; assembly: GCA_963969495.1. NCBI lineage: Eukaryota > Metazoa > Arthropoda > Malacostraca > Isopoda > Cymothoidae > Ceratothoa > Ceratothoa steindachneri. The sequence goes on along the minus strand of OZ018317.1, from coordinate 54,481,859 downwards.
AGGTTGGTATTCAATGTGTTTAATTCCAAGAAGTGTATAAATTATAAAGATTAAAATATATACTGCGTTCTACTTGCACTATTTGTGCAAGAGATCATGGCCTGTAATATCCATTTTAGTCTGATTTTATTTTATTTCACTGCAGATCGCAAGAAAAAGGCAAGAAATCTATCATGTATCCAAATCTTCAGTCTGCTATTCACCCAGTTCGATATTCAAGAGCTATTCCTGTACCACAGCCGCCCTTTGAACTATCAAGCGATGACCCGAGCAACTCAAACGATTCAGAATCTGAAATGAAACCATACCTCATCACCCAATCCAAACTCAATGATCTAGTTCGTGACTTAACACTTACTAAGCAGCTTGAATACACCAAGTTAATGTGCTTCCTTTGCAAGTCGGACAGTGGAACCAGATTATAACATTATGTACACTCAGAATTGTCACCTTGGGAAACTATGACGTCTGGATGTCAACATATAGCTGATGAGGACTTCGCGGCGACAATGGATGAAACTGAGCTAGTGGCATGGTATGCAGTCAAAGGTTTATGCAAAGGACTTCTAAGAAAGCACCAAGAGGCCCAGTGAGAACATATAATCAAGTGCTACAAGACCTCGGATGCAATATGTGTCTGAAGATACACTTTCTTCATTCTCATTTGTCCTTCTTCCCAGGGAATGAAGGGGATGTGTGTGATGAACATGAAGAGTAGATCCATCAAGATATAGCGTCAATTGATCACAGTTATAAAGGAAAATGGAGCCATACTATGCTGGCTGACCTCTGCTGGAATCTGAAGCGTGACACACCTGATAGGTTTTACAAACGCAATAGTAAATTTGAAAAATTAGGTTATTACATTTTATAATGCTAACAAACATGCTGATTCATAATATATTCATGAATTAATTACAATTGACACATTTAATCTGTCTTTTAGAGTGAAATTCAGTTATGGTATCGTGGAAGTCAGATCAATTGCATTATTATTAAATCGGCAATTTACATGAAAATGTTACGTGATGGTAAATATTTCTTATCAAATTCGAATTTAGCACAATCAACTACATAATAAAATGCACATGGGATCTATGTTTTTTTCTTGACACTGAAATTTGTTGCAGTGTTTTTATCTGTCAAAAATTCGGAAGCGGATTGTGGGGGACGTCCACGTGCAATTTCTTTTCCAGCACGGAAGTGATGTCCTTGCGCTGGAGAAGATTCTAGAAGTTGGTTAGGTCTTAATTGGTAAGCCTTCTCCACCCACCCCTTCCACAAGCAGGAGCCTCGAACCGCGTCCACTACGGAACACCTTTACGCGGCTTTAAATTGCCTCGGCGTGAAGATTCGAGGTCATTTGAGAGTAGCGCTGTTTCCCCTACCCCGCGTGAGGGAGCCTCGGATATATATAGGGCTCGTCTTCCATGTGGCAGACACAAAGTTGAGGAGTCTCGCCCGGACCCAAGAAGTTCCCCTAGTTCCAAGTCAGGTGCTAACGACAAAGAAAAGTGACGGCTGAACTTTTGTGTCTTGGAATTAACCCAGCCAGTGTGTTAATTCCATTTGACGATCGCCACCGAGCGATTTTTCCGACTCCACTCATCAACTCCTATCGAAGCCCTCCTCGTTTCCTCCTCGTTTTCGGGTAGCCGAAATACTCTCCCCAGGACCGGACGTTACCTGCCCCCCTCCCTTTAGAAAACCGTCATCACGTTAACTTCCCGCTCAGAAGCTCCGAGCGCCCTCACCCCCACGTTTATCGCCTGCAGAAGGTTTCCGTGAAGCCTTACCCTGACTTTTCACCCGGAATCTTCCGTAAGACAACCCCTCTTCCCCTCCAGCAACCCATTTGAGTTAATCCTCCCCATTTGAATAGTCTCCTTCTATAATACATTAATTTCTAACTTGAGATTCTGACGCTTAACTCTGAAATTCCCACCTCATATACCAATTTAATTTTGCCTATTTATTCTCTTATTTTTATGTAAATAAAATTATATTTTTGTACATGCCTCTTTAAATAACCTTGAGCTTTGCCATTGCCCAAATTTTACCTGACCTCGTTGAACTTTTATCTCGTTGTTCTGCGCTTCGAAACTCGTGGCGTTCCCTTCCTTGTTAGTTCGCCTTTAAGTTATTGGTCCCTTCCCCATAGATATAATATGGTATAGATATAATGTAATGTCATACCACGACACGGATGTTCCTCCCTGACTGTTACACCACATAGCCGAAGAAGTACTACGCCCTTCTAACCCCGTGTTCTTGACAGTCACAAACTTGACTGACACTACCTGAGCTTTATTTCTTATAGACTTTTCCATTTTACCCTCTTTCGTATTTAGTTTACAGGCGACTTCTCACCAATGTCTCTTGGCGGGTAAACAATTGTGCAGGCTAGTATCTAGTCAGCTTTCGTTTTCTTGTCCTTGCTCGTGGCAGAGCGGGGGTACACCTCTTTTGACTTATGTATTTAGTTGTAGATAGTGGTTTATAATATTCTTGCATTGCCTTTGTTCCATCTACTGTCCGCATCTTTCTTTTCTTTTACATTTTTCATGTCCAAGTCCGGGTGGCGCGTCATGCAGCTAAATGTTTGGCTACCGCAATTGGAAAGGAGTTTCTCAATGGTGATATCTTGCTTAACTAGGTACTCTTTTTGCCTATTGAAGGGATTTACTCTTCAATTTCTTCTCCCGGTAAAGGGGTTCCAATTTACCACCTGTTTGTAAACTTTTCCCAAGCGGTTTTATCAAAAGTGTGGATCCTGTATGGCTGCTTTCTGAAATTTTTCCTTCGATGGATGTGGACTTGTTCCCTTAGTGTATATAGACAGAAAGTCCAGATTGTCAGAAACAAGATCCATATCTTCGGATTTTCAGATAAAAACTCAAACAACCAAAGAAAATGATCCAAAGTATTCACAATTCTACTAGGGAAGCAGTGATCTTCATATTGAGGAAATGACTGTCATATCCAAGGGGCAAGTGTCATCATCGAAGGCGAGGAGAATGACTCTCCGATCCCCAATAGGATTTGCAAAAGGAGTCAAGTTAAAGCCACTATTCCAGTGAAAGAGAAACTTCCGGTATTACGACTCTTCCGGAATCAAAGAGAGGTAGGAGATTCCCAGCCCTCCTCACCCAAACGAACAAGAAAACAAATGAGAGCAGATACTACAAGCCAAAATCAAATGATTCATAAGCAAATGAACAATTGACTAAACAAGTCTCTCCTAAATGCACATGTTTAATTAGGCTTCAAGCATTAGTAATGCTGGCTAGTATCACTGTCTCCTAAATCCTTCTACGCAATTAACTCCGCCATATACTAAAAAAAATGTAGCAATACCAATTCCTTTAAAACTACTCTAAAACCGTTAACAACAAAGTTCTTTCGCGCAGCACTAAATTTATGATTTGTGATGCCTCAATATTGTTTCCTTCATCCATTGCGATTATATTTTTTTCAAAAGATTTCCTATGCATCCATTCTATGATTTGAGTTTCTTTTGTGAGAGTAGAGAGAAAATCTTGTCTTGTTCTGGGAGACAAATCACTTCTTCCTCCTCTTAATGAAATTTTAATGAAATTTTCGATAAGAGTTCATTAGTGCCTTGAGAGCACAAAGGAGAATATTCATGCACAAATTGAAAGTTCTGGAAATCTAATACGAAATATCTTTATCATATTTTAATACAAACTCACAAATATTGACCAAAAATCTCGATAAAATAAAGTTCGTTGTTGATATAAAGTTCTGAATGAGACTTTTTCTGGACAATAATTTACTTGTCCTTAAAATTTTAATATGAATATTTTTTAGAGAAAAAATAAGGCATTAATTTATATATCAAAAGGAAGAATCACGATAATCAAAATACTAATATAGATATTACGTTTAAGATTTTATCTGTAACTTTTTTTTTATATATCATAGACAAATAAATTTTGTCGTAATCTATGGGCCACCAAGAAAAACGGAAGATACCATATTATTCTTTTTGAGAAGCTTTTAGCCTTAATTATATGCGATGATCTTAATTTGACGAACTTAGATTTTCTTAATGAAACGACGTACAATCTTGAAACTCGATTTCTAGAACTTGTTATATAGAGCTTAGAGCATCAAAATGTAGACAACTTCGCATGCAAACATAATATATTAAACATGATTTTGGAAAATGCAGAGAAATTATTGGAAAGAATATTCTTTAACGAATCGCTTGACACGAGCAATCACAAAATATATCAATTCAAACTACTTACTCCTTAAAATGTTCTGGAGTGCTCTCATCACATCTCCACATATATTAATTCTTAGCTAATTATAGAGTGCATGGGGCTCCTTTAGCCTACCAAAGATGTACTTATTAACAATCCGTACAGGTAGTAAATACATTAAAAGAACATTTTGAGAATGAAAATATTTTACCTGCAAGATACAATTAACTTACAATAAATGCCGCAACAATTTTGGCTACATAATATCTATCCGATTAAACTTAAATAACTATGGGGTTAGCCGTTGACGATTCTTTGTATATTTTTCAAATAGATAATAGCGAAGTAATAATTCCTAAAGAGTTAAATGAGGGAAATATAACCGCAATTATTAAACAATGAAATCATGTTTAAACTATAAGTTTTCGGCTCATCTACTTTACTTCAGCCACTAGTAAACAGTTGAGTTAATTGTTAAAAAGATAATTTGTATCATCTAGAGTTAAAAAACTTAGTGAATTATTCATAAAATAATGCTACAGATGCTACAATTTAAAAATTGCCTCCATACCATTTCACATAAAACATTGCTAATAAAGCTAAAAGCGCATGGAATAGAGTGCACTGTTCTGAAATGTAATGCACAAATAGCCTAAAAACCTTAAGCAGAGATGCCAATATACATTGTTGATTATGAACACTATTCATCAGCGATGTTTCTCACGAATCTATTGAGGCTATTATGAAAATTTAAACGTTATGACACGAAACATGGTATCAAAAAATAAGATTACAGTGATTAGGAAACCTTGTATAAAGGCGAATTGGGTAGTCAAATGGTCGGAAAGGTGGAAAAAGGATATAGGTATCTTATTCTCGAATGATCTATATTTTCTCAAATCCATGGTTTGACACTTTGCAGTGAATCGAAAGATATAATTCTCTCCTTATATAAAGCGCTTTTAAAACCTCATTGGGACTATGCGGTGCAATTCCGGTCTTTAGAAATGCAAAAAGACATTGTAATATTGGAATGCGTCAATCGTTAAGAGAGAAAAATAATTCCTATAAGTTTTAATCAATCGAAGAAATGATGAGCATTTAAATCTACTTTCACTGGATGATTTTAAAGTGCGCGCATATCCTATTTAAGCCCTTCGAATACTAAACGGTTTACTAATGTAAATTACGATTTAATATTTGAGCTAACATGATACACACTTTGAATAGCCTGCCTAGGAAGGTAATGTAAGCACTGCAGTAAATGTTCATTAATATAATGTATAAATATTACTCTAAAATTTGACCTAAAATAAATAAGAGTTGTGAAACTAATTATTTATCCATATTTTCTACTTCGTTTTGTCGCTTATCAATGAAATACACCCTTTTCTCTCATGTGTAAACTCGCATCCAGTTAAGTATGTTCTTTTTGTTGATTCCTAATTTCGTAATCATTAACTCTCGTAAGGTTTCCGTCGATACTCCTGCCATAGACTTCACTCTAGATGATAACACATTTGTGCATTTGTCGTTACGTCTTTTAGCATAAAGCTATCAAGAACAAAATGAGTAGGGAAATTATATTCAGCAATACTTCAGCAAAAAGAGAGCGTCTTTTAACCCAAGCGTTTCTCAGAGCGCACTTCATGCACTTGAGGCTTCATAATCTCAACATTTTCTGGTCCAACGTTTTAATGATGTGATGGCTGCTGTTTGTCGAAAGGAGATTGATGGAAACGAGATAACATGTAATAGGGCAAACTGCATGAACAGACTGAGCACCCAGCCTTTCGATCTTAAATACACTGATTATATGCCAGGAATTAGGACAGCCCTTCCGGCAGAATGGCAAGAAGATGCAAAACTACCCCTGTGAATATATAGTTGGGTGCTATTTCTCTTATACTCTTTCCGTTTGCCTAATTCCAAATCCTCGTCATTATTCAGTCATTTACTGGCATATGTGAAGATTCCCTAGTCCCCTGAATTTATATCTCATTTTGAGTTAAATCTCCTAGTCTGGGGGATCTTTGCTCTGTGAACCGTTTCTGGTACCTTGCCGAGGGAAGTTGCTACCGCTTGCTCCTCAGGCTAGGGCAGATATCCCTTTGAGCACCTGGGCAAGCCTATTTGATGTTGATGTTACCCGTTTATAGTTTATTGGTTTTTCTTCTTTTTTTCTTGTTAATTGTTTAGTTTTCTGAAATTCGGAGTTATTTAATAGCCCAAAAAGGGTCTTATCTTTATATTTTAGGGGACTTTGTCCTTCATTTCGGCTGCAAGAAGCAATCTTAAAATAAAAATTTGAGAACTTTTAAAATTATTTGGTTCCCTCAATGAGTCCAATATTTAGATTATAGTTATAAATTTCTATTTTTTTGTGATTACTTAAGAAAGAAATTACCAAACACTTTGAGTATTCTCTGAGGAGGGTGGTGACAGATTTAAAGCGATATAGTTGTAGGAAATAATGGCATAATGTAATGAATGAAAAATTACCTATCAGCATTGGATAATTTCGAAACTTGGAAGTTCGTTAAGACAAAGGTTTTAGAAAGATTACCTTAGGGATTTGGGGTGAAACACCCAATGAAATAAAAATATTTCTCCTAAGAGGGTCAAACATCATACCGTATCTCGTATCAATTATTTATCGCCTGATATCTATCGCGCTTCAAGAATCCTTCCCGAAATGATCCTAAACGGGGTCGCTTTGATTAATATCTTATTTTTTCTCAGGAAGTGAGCCTGATAATGGCGCTCTACTCGTGCGCTTCTAACCTTCAGACTCATTTTATTTCGACGTTTAGAAGCACCGATTCAAGAAACGTCGCCTGAACTTCGATCTCGTTACCTCTCATATAATAAGAAGAAGAAAAAGAAAAAAAAATAGAATTCAGGAAACAGAAGAGAAAAAAAGATACATTGGTGTGGAAAACATTCCCACACCGTCTTCTGACGCGTATTTTAAAAGGCGACTAAACCCGTATAATGGACGTTGACTAAGAAAGCTATTTCTTACCATCATCAACAAATACACATTCCCTACTTCATCAACTACTCGCTTTCACGTCACTACGGATCTGTTCTTTTCTAGCTTCACTTACATTATTCCAGGGTAATTACATTAAAACCAAGCCCCTACATTAGAGTCTTTAAATTTATCACTCACAGGGCCATAAGTTTTGGCTGCACCGGTTCCAAGCCTATTGACCACTATCATGGTTTAGATGCCTTTGGCTCTCTTGCCCTAAGCTGTTATAAATACTCTTTTTTACTCACTAAATGTTAAATTATAAACATACACTATCAAGAGCATTCATTATATCATTCGGAAAACAAAAGCATAGCTTAATTGTTAGCGGGATTCAGCGCTAGCATTTTTCCCTTTCTCTTTCTTCCAATGTATATTTTTTCTCTCTTTTCCTCCAAATGTCAAGTCTTATTTCCCTCATTTTAGCATATAGTCCCTTTATTTCTCTGTTCATTAAATTAAAGGGTGGCACCATCGAACCTATTTGGCTCATATTGGCGTATAATAATAAATCTTTCCCTCCTTTGGTCGAGGTTGGGCAATCTACCGTCGATTAGGTGGAAAAATATCCATTTTGTCGATCTTTGTTATATGTATATTTAGAGACGATTCGTCCTGGTTCTGGATTTTGTAAAAAAACATATCTCATTTTACCGGCATAAACAGAGTCTAACACTGGTTATAAAACGGGAATGTAGGAACATTACGTTTTTACGACATATAAACTTATAGCAAAAGCCGTCAAAACGCCAGTGCCCTGACGAGTGAATTTTGAATGTTTGCCTATAACACAAATTCTCCCGAACGAATCTGGGAAAATTTGGAGTGTGATTGTCCAGTCAAATGTGTTCTGAATTGGGATTCACCAATCTCGTGGCAGTTAATAAGAGTTTTCCGGATGAGAGATATTTGAAAAAGAGGGGATTGTTGTGTTTTGATGTGAAAATACCTTGAAGCTAGATAAGTAAATTTGCTAAGGCGGAGACATATCTGGAAGTGAGGGACCGAGTGGGTATCTTCTAAACTTAAATATCTTACGAAAGGAAGGCAAATCAAATTTAATTAGATATATTTACAAAATTGCAGTGAGAAAAATTCGGTAGAGTTGTAAATTTCAAAGTTGTAAATGCAAAAAAATATTTTGTTTACATCAACTAAATATGTTGAAATTTGTGAATTCAATTTTGATATTTTGTTCCTTTTCTTTATTCTTTTTATCGCAGTGAGTGCTATGGGGGAGAGTGAGAGCAAAGCTAATAAACCGACCTCCGTTTTACACCTAACCCGCATCCTTTCTGGCTATATTATATATATATATAATATATGTGCAGATTATATTAAAGAAAATAGTAGATTTTGCCTTTATTTTTCTTTGGAAACTTTCTATTTTTATTATTATCTTTTTTAGTTCATCTTGTAGTTTGCAAACAACTTCTCCTACGTTCATCTCTTTTTTAATCGAAATACGTTGGGTAAAATTGAAGCTTGACTTTAATTGCTGAGCTTTTATCTATGCGATCATCTTGGGAGTGTCTTTCTTCCTTTATCGGTGAAGAATGGTGGAATCAGAATGAAAAGAAAACGGATTTTAGTTGATATTTATTCCGCCTCATTTGAACGTCATGTCAAGGGAACGGGCTACTCCTGTGTAAGCGAAATTTTAAAACAAGTTAATGTTCGATTCCAGCCCTTATAATTACTTGTGGCTGGGCGTCACAAGAGGTCGTTTTCAGGCGTAATGCTTTTTCCAATGTCTCACAGCAACCGGCATCTCGTTGATTTTGATACTTCTGGAAGATTTGCTTGAGTAAAAATTGCTTTTAATGTTTGTCATGGCTTCTTTAACAGCTGCTTCTTAACATTACGAAGGTCCCGGATAGATACGGTCTTCAGGACGCCAGAGTCTGACCGCGTCTTCCTTGCCGATGGATCGGCTAAAAGACGCTTCAGAGAGTCAACATGGTGACTGATGGAGTTGGATATAACTTTAAGAGGAGTTCCTTTAGACATTTCTTTCATTATCGTAGTTTATTCAGCCTCAGTGAGACCCTTAGCCTTTCCTATTCTCAAATAACCGTTCAGCAGCTGACAGCGTGACACATCTGAAGATCACGTTACCTGCTATAAACCACCAAAGAGGCCAAGGACTCAAATGAGGTTAGGATAGAAGTGTTGCTGCCATATGAAGAGGCGTCGGCCACATAATTTCCAGAAACTTCGAAAAGTAGAAACACCTAAAACATTAAAACAATGAGTGAAGCTAATAGCGTAGCACAGGGTATATATATATATATATATATATATATATATATATATATATATATATATATATATATAGAGAGAGAGAGAGAGAGAGAGAGAGAGAGAGAGAGAGAGTGAGAGAGAGAGAGAGAGGGAGGGAGAGAGAGAGCGTAGAACGGGGTATATATATATATATATATATATATATATATATATATATATATATATATATATATATATATATATATATATATATATATATAGAGAGAGAGAGAGAGAGAGAGAGAGAGAGAGAGAGAGAGAGAGAGAGAAGAAAATAAAAGAATGAGCAAAAATGCGATACAAAGAGAGTATCTATCAGTTTCATCGAGGAGTTTGATAGAAAAATTTCGCCTCACAACCATGTTGGCGCATCTATTATTGTCATTTCTTTATGGAAAACAAATTCTGAAAATAAAACAAATTAAAAGGGCCGCCATTCCATCGTACAAGATGGAGTTGCAGAGGGCCAAACTGAAAAAAATACTTTTCACAAACAGAACTATCCCTTTAGCATGCAAATCCTATAGCAGTTCAAAAGAAAAGAGAGATAGATGAATATGGAATAAAAGTCAGAGAAAATGCAACACGATTTGAGGTACTAAACTCATTGTCTAAAATTCATCATGTTGTATTTTCTCAAGTCCTTGTGAATATGTTTAGGCGATTTATTGGTATTTGACCACATGGAAAGCAGTTTAATTGTAGTTAGACTATTACTCGTAAATTTGAGTTGCAATAATTTTAGCCTGCTCTTAATTTCTTGCAAAATTCTCTGGATCATGATCTCTTAATTGTGTACGTTCTCATCATTATCTCTACAGTTCTGCTGTGGAAATCTTTGTCACTCTCTATCCTCGTATTTTTACCGACCTACTCAAGAATCGGGCCTTATTTCTCGTCTTAAATGGTAGAATAATTCATACGAATCTCCATATTATCAAACAAGGAAGGAAACTTCTTTATTCTTCTTTGGATGGTTTATAAACATAGAGCTCCTTCCCTTCCTTGGAAACAATTATTTACATTCCGGTGAGGAAGCAGGAGCGTGACCAGACCAAAGCATCCGACCTAAGAGCTTGGTTTGAAATGAGGCTTTTTAAGCTAATGGATGGCCGACTGCATTAAGCTTCACGTTCCATTATCTCAGTGTCACGTAGTTTTCACTTCCAATCTATTAAATTCTCCTAGGCTTCTTTCTTTTTTCACCTGCGTTTTTTCTTCCTACACATTTCCACTATGCTTCCTCGCTTCCACTCCACTTAACGTCAAGGAATTCAGTTTATAAGCTATGAGTGTGTCTATTAACCATCGACAGGCATAAACAGAATACATCAAATCGATTATTTCATTAAAATCTGATAAAAAATGAGTTAATTGGCAGGCCTACATAAATAGGCTTAGAATGCAAAATATACATGTACCAAGTCAATATTAACTTATAATTTAAATACAAGCCCTAAGGGGCCAAGGTATTATTAAAGAAAAAACTATTAATGCTGCCTGGAGAAATAAGAAAATCACATAGGAAAGACAATGTATAAAAGAAGAATAATCAACCATACAATTAAGAATAAGTAAAGATATGGGTCTCTGAAAATATTTTAACTCATTAGAAAAGAATTAATATAGACTTTAATTTTGTACAATCATTACTACTGAGTATATCAAAACTACTAGACAGTTGGTATTAATCTCTTAAATTTCTTCTAGTTTCTTCACCGCAAACTTTATTTCTCAAACCGGTAACCATCGTTCGAACTTTATTCCTACCTTTCCCCTCAACTCCACATGGGCCAAAACTAATTAATATAATTTTTTAAAGGTTAACTAATAGGTAAATGGCCTAAATCTGAGCGAACCAGGTCGCATAAATCGATCATCCGTTAATATCTTAATTCTTCTTGTCTTTCTTCGTCCCTCACTGCTTCCCTATTTCTCTCTTACCTCTTGCGCCAGCTTTGTCTTAAACTGCTTGCCGCCTTACTTTTTGGACTTCGCAAATATCTTAGGAGATTTGCATGCCTGCGTTAAGTATTTGGTTATAAGCTATGACGAATCTTTGGTTTAAGACCGATATCTCTTTGGCATGTCGGGTTTGAAGCAAGGTTTTGTGAAAGTTTTGAGACAAGATTTTTTTGCTCTTATAATGCAGCTCCTGAAAGTTTTGAGACTAGCTTTTTTTGCTCTCATAATACAGCTCCTGAAAGCAGCCACTTCGTTGTCAAAGGTGGCGTACGGTTGCGATGTCCAGATCTGGAAGCTCCATTGGGAACGCATATATATATATATATATATATATATATATATATATATATATATATATATATATATATATATACGCATATCAGTTAGCATACTTGTAGTTATTCCTGCCTGGTGTTAGGATCTGAAGAAATTTTCGGAGTGGCCCATTCGGGTTGTTTAATCGGTTCTACACTCTGACCCGAATAAAGCTCTAGGTGCAGTCTATCTTGAATTTAATAAAAGCATTTGACACAGTTCCAATAAAAAAATTATATAAAGTTAAAATGAATTAAAGTCTGGCTGAAAAATATTAGCAAAGTTGGCAATGGAAAACGTACTTCGTGGGGCTTCGAGTACTAATGGCATTCTTCCGGGACCTGTACTCTGACTCTTGCTTTTTAAAACATATATAATCGATCTTGACATTGACTTATTAACAAACTTCAAAATTTGCTCATGAAAATAAACTCTGTACTATTTCAAAATAAATTGATTAGGAAAACATGCTAAACACTTGGATAGATGTGTTTAATAGTCTGGAAGATGGCAAATGAAATTGACCGTGGAGTAGTGTATGGTAGTAGGTATTGGTCACGGTAATCTAGGAGGATGATCATACTAAGTGTGGTCGAATTTAAACACAGTCAGCAAGGAAAAGTATTTAGAAAAAATATTTAAGTGATTCGAAATTTATTTTAAAAAAACAAATGCTATTAGCTACCGAGGTTATATCGCTAGACATTTTGCATTTAAATCAAAAGAAATTATTCTTTCCTTTTATAAAGCGCTTGTAAATCCTCATTTTGAGTATGAGGTCAGTTCTTGTCATATATGCAAAAGGACGTTCTGCTTCCTTAAATTAGAAATCAATTGTATGAGGACAGGCTAAGGCAACTAAATTTACTGTCATTGGAGGACTGTTATCTGCACGACTATCTTATTGAACTATTTGCAATACGTAACGAGTTCAATAATATGAACAATAATTCATTTTTGAACAACATAACCGGAGGGTGCCAACTAGAAATACCAGTTATAAGTTAGCAAACAAATGATTCAGCAACGCACTCGAACCAAAATTCTTTTCTTATAAAATAACACAAACGTGGAATAATTTGCCTAGGGATGTCTTGGAAAGCACTATGGTCGATAGGTTTGAGATTAGAATTGATAAATATTAAAATATAACATGGATATAATTTTTTTTAATTAGTTTTTTTAGCATATACTCTATTACTTTTAACATTCTATTATCTCCACCCTTTTCATTTCTCGTCAACTAGTCTCGAATGGATCTTCGCGACTTTGGTGAATCGTTATTCTATATAACCATTAAATAAAATAAAAAAACACGCACAATCTAACTTAACAAACATCATCCCATCTCCAACAGCTCTAATATTCAAATTAAACTAACAAATCCACAAAATCTTATCTTGCCTTCGTAACATGCCTTAGAAACAACAAATCAAAACAACCTGAACTATCCTTTGTAACACATCAAATAGCTCACAACAAATTAAAATTAACAAATTAAAACAACCTGAAATAAACATGTACAACCTTTATTTACACATATATTGATTATCAAATAAAAAAATAACACACCTATGAAACCTCGCCTGATACAAAAAGTTTCCTCAGAGAATCGCTAGATATGTTACTCGTATCCAGAAAGTAAGTAATGTTTTTAACTAGAAATATTACCTCGTTTCCTTATGACAGCAAGTTATTTGAAAGTAAATACAATAAAATATAAATATTAAGTTAAATGTTTCTGTTTAAGAAACTATAATTTGAGCCTTTCTTTAAAATTATTTCACTCCTAGCTTACTTATATTGTGATTTTGCATTCCAAATTAGATTTAATTATTTTGGAACGCAGAGGGGAAAAATAATAATATATGCTTTCATTCATCATGCAGTTGTTCATAAATTTAATTTACGAGTAAATCCTTAACAAATGCTCAAAGAAATAATTGATCAACGTGTGACATTAAAAGCTACTTTCTAAACCTCGATAAACATTTTTTGTAAAATCAATTTTTAGAATTCATTATACGAGGGGCGGTCAATAAGTTTTGCAATTCGGATATAAGGAAACGAGATATGAGGAAAAGTGTTTTATTATTTTTCAATATAACTACCCTCGACTTCAATGCACTTGCGCCACTTGTCCCTGAGGCTTCGAATTCCTGACAACCAGAAATCTCCCGACTGCTGTTCAATCCTCTCCTGGAAAGGCGAGCTGGACATCTTCATCGTCTCCAAACCGGCGTCCACTCAGTGCAGCCTGGAGATGGAGGAACAAAAAGTAGTCACTAGGGGGTATATCTGAAGGGTGGGGGGGGATGGTTGAGCTTCTCGAATACGCACTCGTGCAGGGCAGCTTGTTCAACTCTGGCCTTGTGGACTTTGACGACGTTAAAGTCGATCATGGGGCGTGAGGTTTCTAGGGACCCAACGGACAGAGGCCTTGGTCATTGCTAAATTGTCGTGGATGATGTTAATAACACTCCCATGAGATATTTCAAGTTCTCGCTCGATTTCTTCAACCTTGACCCGTCGACTTTCGAGGATCATCCTCTCCACACGGGCCACATTGTCCTCGTTGGTCACGTCTTACGGGCGTCCTGGACGGGGGTCATCTTCAAGGGACTCACGACCATGGCGGAACTCCCTATACCAGTGAGCAATGGTTGCATAGGAAGGGGCGGTCTCGGTGTACTCTGCAACCATGCGTTCATGGATCTCTTTTGCATTCTTGCCTTCCTTGGTCAAAAGTTTTATCACTGCGCTGTGCTCAACCTTTTCAATTGTAGAAAGATTTGTGACTGACGATCTGCGATCGGCTACTGCTTCTTACATAGACGAGGCAGGAGCGTGCGGCTGCAGGTCTTGACTTGTTATAACTTGTTCTAACACCCCCACAAACAGCCTCTTCTCTCCTCAGCTTATATCGTGACCTTTAAAATTGAAGTTAAGTGCGTTATTCGTTAAGGAATACTCGGGAGAGGTTTATCATTTTCTTTCAATATATCTTCTGCTCTTTTCCTGAGGACATTATTGATTAGGTGTAATTTGGCATCTTCATGTCGGTTTCTCATTTTTTTCCTTTCTATTATATTTGTGTTAGTTATTAATCTTAGGGCTTTATTTTGTACTCATTTTATTTTCTTTGTTCTTGTTTTCCATATATGCAATGTTATTGTGTTGTACGTTAATTGTACGTAGTGTTCTTTTATGCCGATATGATGGTTTTGGGGGGAGTTGGTGAAGTTTAATTTTTTTAGTGCTGAAATTCCTGGCCCTTGCTGTTTAATGAGTGAATTGCGCTCATTATTTTTCTTTGGTTGTCATTGTTTCCGGTCACACTTGTTCTTTCCTGTTTGGATCAACTGAATGAGCAGGAGTAATCCCATTAATGTTATGTCGTAGGAACACATGCTCCCTTTCTTCCATCTCTGCACAGCAATTCTCAATTACTTCAGGTGAAATTAAGAAAACTGACGTCTGAATTTTTTCTCTTTCCTGATCTTCGTGGATTAAGTTACAGTTTGATCCTTTTATGTTCGTTCTTGGTTTTAACACTCTCGCTCTATTTATTGTTCACCAGTTTTCCTTTGGCGTTCTGGTTTCATCTATTTGCTTGATTATGTCATCCCACCTTTTTTCTTGCTGCTAACTGATTAAGTATCCCATCTCTGATTTAAGTGTTCTTATTGTATTTGTTTCTTTCTGAGATAGATCTATAGCTGGTCCTCGATGTTATTGCGCTTCTCAAAGTCACCCGTTATAGTAGTGGTGCGTGAGTGATGGCGTCTGAAAGAGGGCGATGTGACGGGTATTGACGGCTTGTAGGTAGTCGGCCTATTTTTGTCCTCCAATCAAATTGATTATGATTCCATAGGTTTCTCACGGGGGAATACCTCTTTAGGGTGGGTTCCCAACGGTGCCTCGATAATGGTGGGTAAAAAAACGGACTTCGAAAAAAAAGGCGGTGATGAATATGTTTTCTTTATAGTTTGGGCCTTCCAAAATGGGAGAAGTGGGAACGTTTCTAGTTCATCGCGGTTAAGCGTAGTCTTCCGTTTTAAAACAATATAGCATAGTCTAAAGGCGTTAGGATTCAAGGATCAGGGAAACGGATTCGTAACTCTACTAATGGCAACAGGCTGTTGACGTACGACTTGAGTTATTCTCTCTATCTCTCTAATCTTTTTTCGTGTATATGTGTTTAATATATATATATATATATATATATATATATATATATATATATATATATATATATATATATATATATATATATATATATATAGCAGGAATATGAAGACATATGCGATGGTTTTGAACATTTAATTTTCCGGACGTTTCGGTCATTGACGATGACCATAATCAGAGAATTCTAAATACAAAAAATTATTTTTATAAGAATAACTAAACACAGAAATAAAAACATTACAGGAGTCAAAAAATGATAACCGAAAGCAAGAAGTTAAAATGAAATATATAATCTTAAACAGTTGAAATCAAATTGGTGAAAATCTATTAATAAGAAATTGATGTAATATCTTAAAAAATAACTAAATTAAATAATAATCCCAAGAGTTTAAAATATGCATAATAAACATGACTTAAATGTCTATCGAAATACCAATAGCAATAAAGTCGAAAGCAAAGCATGAAGAAATCGATTAATAAGACAGAAAAAAAAGAAGATTAAATAATCTCATGAGCAGCAAATATGAATAATAAACATGAATCAAGCTGAATACAAAAAAATCACTATAAAGCACAGCAAGAGAGAATTATATGGGCAGGGCGAACAATCAAAAATAAGTTAGATCAGGGGGTATGTAATCGAAGCTGATATTAATAAATGGAGCGAAGCAAGTAATTCGATTAAGTTAAATTTTAAGTGTTCTAACATTAAATAATACGAGTAGACTAAGGCATGAAAGTATAAATAGTAAATAATTAATAATGGAGGGGTCAAAAGGACGACTAAAACATTAAATTAAGGAAAAGTCAATAATAAACTAGATCATTTAGATATTAATGGGACAAACTAAAATAGAAATAAAAATTTCTCTGCACGAGTACTAACCTTATAACGGTGAAGCTGGGAGTAACAACTGATAGTACGGACAAAATTAGGCAAAAATAAAACTATTAAGGGGGATGTGGTTGGTTGTGATTTGTTTGATGTAAAGAGATTCAAGAATTTTTAAACTTTGAGAAGAGGAGGCATTTTTAGTGCGTGTCGGCGGGAGACTCTGGCGATCCGCTTGATCTATACATTATTCCTTAATAAATATTGTAGAAGGATACAACTTTTTCCCCCCTGCTTCGCAACGCTTATCACGTTGCAAGAAGCCACGTGAGTAGACAGACCCTACGTGTCCGAGTGTGGAGAACATCGCCCACGCGTTCGAAAATTCCAGCAGTATCCCCCGCGGACATAGAAAGAAGGGATGAAAGAACTGTTTGTCGCCGACAGTTGGCGTCTCGAGCTGCCCTCTAGGAATTCCCCAAAGTTGGAGTTATTCCCCATCTCCCGCTTGAGTAGACTACATATTTAATCCTTTTTCCTGCCTGGGAATAGCAGTGAAAACAAGGCTCGCTCGAGGAAGACATCACTCGTCCTAAGTCAGTGTGTACCCAGTCGAAGTCTGGACATTTTCTCATCGGTAAATCGTCCACGGTTAAACGGAAGCCTCTGCCCTCGCCGTCTTCTAAAGCAGCTGCGCCGAATTACTCCTTCGAGTCCTCGAAGCACCCAGCCTCGTCGAAGTTACTCTGAAGTAGCCATACCTCTCCCGAGAATCACCAAGGATTCCAGCTCCCCCAACCATCCGCTAAGGTTATAACTTACGCCTTCACAGCCCCGGAAGTAAGGTGCCGACCATACCCTTCCTTCCCGCTCTTCTCTTGACAACGATCCCTCCTTTGAAGACGCCGACAAGATCGTCACGCCGAGCCCCTAATTTTTCCTCAAGTCTCCTTTGAAATTGCCGTTGCTCTCCAACCCGTAAGCCCTTTACCCCTTTTATCTGGTGACCCGATTTGGATCTGAGCAGGTTGCTCTAAACTAATTAATTAAATTTAGATTTTCCCTCCGGTAACCCTAAATCATTAGCTAATCCTTAATTTCTCTCTATATCATTTTGATTAATTTTAATTTGTAAACAAAATTTTCTAATTTCTTCTTTTTATCTTTAATTAACGTCACTTTTGGCCTCTTTATTAAAATCTCGCCAACCTCTAACTCGATCTCCCGTTCATCGACGTGCTTTATGCTGCCTGGAGAGGTGTCTCTTCAACTTACTTCGACATCATTTTCCTCTGTTCCCTTCTCTTCATGGGTCGAAGTGCAAAAAGTCGTCCTCCTATCTTCTGCAAGAGTCTTCAGTAGTCACCAATCAGCCAGCACGTTACTATTCTACAAGGGAGGAAGCCTCGCCAGTTTTAGCCTATCTACCTAGACAATGTTCAGTTTGCCATCAGGGAATGCGAATTTTTAGACCCTGTCGTCGCACTCGACCACCGGGAAAGGGCCAGCATATGGCGCTTTTAGCGTTTTGTGAATACGGTCTATTCGGACCCGCACATGCATTGCCTCACGAAGATCTTTGGGTACGAAAAGCTTGGGCACCGAATGCAGGTGTCCTTCGGATGACTGTGTGATGTCGACCTGTGCCATGGCTGTAGCTAACTCTCTACTGAATTTCGAATTGGCTTTCGACGATGAAGACGAAACCAAGGGTTTCGGACACAGTAATATAGTCCTCGGGATTGCCGTGAAAGGTTAAAATCCTGATTCATTAGGCAAGGAACGAATGCCTAAGAGGATAACCGGAATGCCACCAGCTAGCCTTGCTGACGGGCCATTATATAGCACTTCAAAGTTCCGTGTGCCCTTTCCACCATCCCCTTCATGGATGGGCGGTATGCCGTTGTGCGGAGACGTTGGAAACCAACAAAGGCTGATAATTCCCTGAACAATTTGGATTCGAGTTGGGCTCCTCTGTCGGTCATCACGTATAGCAAGATTCCAAATCAAGAAGAATGAAACAAAAAAAAGGAGGGAGACTGTTCAACACCTTATCTTTAGAATAAAAGAAAGACTTTTTCATGACATGAGCTTCTAGGATTTAAATCTACAACGCAAAATTATAAAATTCTTTTTGATTTAAATTCGAGATCCTTTCTGGTGGAAACTATGGGGACAGAAATTATCGGTATTAAAGAAAGAGTGAGAGATGAGTTCTCGGCTTGTTTCACGAGGTCAAGTTCTACAAACCTGATTGGGTTATTAAGGAGGTAGACAGTTTTGGTTAGAAATATAATAGCATAGTAGAAAGCAACTTTTTTTCAAATATGTTAACAGTATTCAATGCAATGGCAAAATAAGGAGTGGTGGAAACTAAAGGGACAGAAATTATCGGTACAAAAGAAAGAGTGAGGGGTGAGTTCTCGGCGTCTTTCACGGGGTCAAGTTCTACAGTCCTAATTGGGTTATTGAGGAGGTAGAAAGTTTTGGTGAGACATACAATAATATGTAGAGTGGAAAGCGACTTTTCAAATGTGTTAACAGTATTCAATACAATGGCGTATTAATAGACTATAAAGCTTCAGCAAGATGGAATGAGTGAAGGACTTTTTAAAGCTTTAGTGAATTACAATTTTCTTGAAGGAGTTTTTGAGCAATTGCGGATATGAGTTCCTTCCAATATAGAACTGAAGTGACTGTTACACCTAACATAATCAAGAGAGACTGTGGTTGCAAGAGTGAGTTGTGATAAAGAAGTTAATATTTAGGTGTTAATTTTTAAATGAACTGTATATAAACTGTATTTTACTAGAGTTAAATTTCACCATATTGATGAAGCTCTACTGTGGTATTTTCTCTAAATCTAATACTAGATAAAACGATTGCTGAAGGTGGGGTGAGGGAGCGGTGTGTGTGTGTGTCTGTAGGGCCATTTGACCCCCCCCCCGTCCTTACATATATCTTTCCCTACCCCTGTGTTAGTGTGTAGGTATAATTTGCCTTCCGATTTTTTCTATTATAAATACGAATAATAACCGATTGTATTCTCTTTTCAGAGATATATTTTGTTTAAACAGTATATAAATATTTATATAATTTTGTAAATTAAAATTGGTTGTCCAGCGCATTAGGATTGTCGTAGAATGCCCCTCCTTTTTATTCTAAGAGTGCTAAGAGTGCTAATATATTGATATTATAATAATATCTTAAAGAATAGAGCCGTTGAAAACACATAAGAATATAGAGAAACGCACAATAATTCCAGAGGTAAACTTATATTTTTAACTCTAAAAAATGAATACACAAAATTTAAACATTAACCATAGCCATACTACGAATATTATAATGAACAAGAATTAATTCAATTAGTTTGACCCTCTAAAATTAGTTAAACTCGCTACACACATCAATATATAAGATTTAGGCTTACGTACTCTACTGGAGTTTAAATCCCTCAGGAATGTTATTGTCTCACGACGCGTGCCGCCTGGCCAGATGGAGGTGGGCGAGATCACGAGGTCGTTTTGGCGAGGGTAGCAGCTGGAGGGTGCACACGGTATTCCGGGGAGGAGTTCTTCAAGGACGAGAACAATTACGGTGCTTTATGCAGCACCAAGGTAGTCGTGGTCTCTCTGGCGAGAGTGAGTCGAACTTGGTTCTTAAACCAAGTTAACTTAGAGTGCGGTGTGACCACCGAGTAACGAGCTTGAGGGGGAGCTTTTCTCCTTCGTTACTTAATTTCTCATGGGCGAGGACTGAACTCGGGGAGGGTCTTCTTCAAGGGCGAGGATAACGGAGGGGGGTTTCTCTAGCGAGAATAAGTTGAACTTGAAGGTCGGTTTGGAAACTAGGAACTAGCTCGAGGATAAGATTCTTCTTAGTTTCAGTCTTCTTCAAGGGCAAGTATAACGGAGGGGGATTTCTCTGACGAGAACAAGTTGAACTTGGTTCCTCAACCAAGTTAACTTATGAGTTCGGTGTGGCCACGGAGTAACTGGCTTAAGGGAGCGCCTTTTCCTCCTTCTTTTCTTAATTCCTCAAGAACGAGGAATACCCCTGGTTTTTAAGATGCATCAGGATATGAGGAGTCTCTCTGACGAGAATAAGTTGAACTTAACAAAGTTAACTTAACGTTTGGTTGATAACCAGGGACTAGCTCGAGGATGAGCTGCTTCTTAGCCCCTTAAGGTAGGTAGCCCTGCCTCTCTTGCAGGGTACTTCTTGGTCTGGCGAGCCAAGTAATCTACCTGTCCAGTCTCGGTAGCCCGATCTTGATTCGGGGGCTTCGTCACCTAGAGACTGAGGTATACTACCACCCCCATGGGGGAGTGCTAAGGGGGTGGAGAGGCTTGATGATCGGCCCAGGAGGGTTCTTATGCCAAACGGTTTTTCCCACCAAGTCTTACATCGGCTCCTCGTTAGCCTTCGAGCTTGAGAGAAACACGTCTCCAATTTCTTATTTGACGTGAAATTGAATCTCACTCTCCTGGGAGAGATCTTGCATTTTAACCTTTAGATCTTTCATGGCGCCGAGTGGTGCGGCACTGCTGTTACGTGCTTGACGCCCGACGATGCCTGTGGCCGGATGTCTTTGCGGTAACCGCCTCGTGACTCCACCACGAGAGAAGGGGGAGGGACGATTCCCCTACAAGGATATTACCCTTAGGTAAGATTGGTTCTTTGCTAAAATTATTTTAACAAACATTAATTTTAACAATGAGGGATAGTAAAGTTCATCACCAGATTTTTCTTTGGAAACGCTATACCAAAATTTCTCTGGCTCTTTTTAGTATTGCATCCTGTTTCTTCAAAGACTGAAGCTTTAGCAGACTGTGAGAGGAATCCTCGAAGCAATTGCTCCACCCAGCCCAGCCCTGAAACGGAGGGCGTTACCTGCACTTCCCATCTGCATTGGCTGACGAGCCTGTCCCCTTTTTTATTGAGTACTACTATCACCACCCACAGTGCACAAGTGATATTCCTGTGCTTCTTTTTGTTCGGGTGTTTTTTTTATTGATTTGTTGTGTGGACCTTGTTTAGGTTATCAAAATTGTTCTCTTCGCCTCTCATATTTTATTTTTGTTTTCGGTTGGAGAAGTTTAATTTGTATAGAGTATTTATTTTGAATGCGCACCGGTGTTTATTTTTTTTAAAATATGTGATAGAACGGTCTGAGGCCGCTTAAATTCAGCCGCTATCACATGTTAGAAACACATGCTACCAACGTGCATCTGCGAGAGGAAGCAAAGCGCGTTATCGTCTACCATAGCGAATGTTTAATCAACGAGGTTCACTCCCCCGTTTCGCCTCCATACATTAATCTCGCCAGATTGAGTTAGGCTTATGGGCAGATAAGATATTGTCTCAGGCACCAGCGGGACATTCCCCCGAAGCCTCCCACTCAATTGTCCTCACGCCCAGGGGATGGCTTCGACTATTTATATCATAGCTTTCTCCCGATTGAAGCAGATCAGATCCCGATTATCTTCGCGAGAAATCACGCAGATCCGGTCTCCCTTGTGCACCTAGGAACTCTCTTGCTCGAGAACTCCCTTATTTTCCAGAAGAACACAATATTCCTTGAGTGCTAAGGTTCGTGCCTTCGAGACGACAAGTCAACAAGGCCCCCCTGTTGTTCAGAAAGAGAACAACGTTAGAACAGCTATTGTTCTTTGAGCCCGTTTGACAAGAGACGGTTCTCATTCCCCACCCCCTGTTGTTCAGAAAGAGAACAACGTTAGAACAGCCATTGTTCTTAAATCCCGTTCTTCAAGACAACGCTTGGTTCAACAATAGCCTCCATTGTTCATTTAAAACATCTCCGATTTCCTGTCACAAAGATCGCTCGTACTTCCGAGCCCAACTTTGCTTTAACTTTTCGAAGACAGTCCTTCCCCTTAGTTAAGGACAACCCCCCGAAGAACCATTCTGCTGGAAATCACCAGTGGACAGAAGATTGCTTTGCATCGTCTTCCTCTGCAGAACAACTTTGTACTTACGTAAGCTGAGCATTACCTTTAATCATTTAACCTTTTGTCAACGCAACCCTGTGCTTTATATGGTTTAGAGAACCATTTCCCCCCTTTAATTTTTATTTGTTTACCTTTTTAAATCTCTATAAATCTTAATCCTCGGTTTTTTCAGATATTCATACGACCTTTTCATTCTCCGTTTATGTAAACATTTTTTTGTCTCTCGTTGATAGTTTAATTAATAAAACTCTATTTTATTAATGGTAGCCATATTATTTATCCTTGTGCTACGTTCCACTTCTTAAACATATTGAAAATAAATAAGCCTCTCCAGGCCCCCCATCCTTTTTGGACTAACCTCGGTCAATCAGATTACCACGCACTCGAAATATTAGAATAATTCCCTCAACGAATAGTTATATATGGTATATTGTCGAAAGACTATTCTAAGACACCGTCCACCCCTCCTGTTGTTCCCACTCTATTCCAGGGAAAGTTGTCACTTCGAAAAAAAAGAGAAGGGACAACCATAGTACTCCGTTTGGAGAACTCACTCTCTTGCATCGACCGTACCTTCATGCACCTAGCTAGTATTACCTCAATACATATGATTATGTTGATCATTTGATTATATGGAACACTAACCTTTAATACAAACTTAACCATAAAAGAGACATGGAACAATGAAATAATATAAGATTAGTACATATAGGACAAAAGAATTCCTACGTAATTTAATGCTACAAATATATATACATACGAGAAAAAAAATAGACATTGAGCCACAAAATTCAGACATATACATTAACTAATTATATTACAGGATAATCTAATTTAAGTCGTACAAGAAGGGAAAAACATACATAAAGATCCTAATCCTACGAATTACAAATTAATCTACACTATTTAGTAACGCATTTCTACTGAGTGCGTCAGCGACCTGATTATCGGAACCTTTTATGTAATTTATCTTAAATTGGTACTCTTGCAAGAATAGACTCCAGCGCATAATTCGGCCGTTGAAGTGTCGTAAATTCCGAATATAGGCCAACGGGCGGTGGTCAGTTCCTATCTGAAATTCTTTTCCTATCAAATACATATTAAACTTGTCAATAACCCAAATAATAACTAGAGCTTCCTTCTCTATAGTGACATATCTCTTTTGGCGGGATAATAACTGGCGACTAGCATATGCAACTGGATGACTCGTTTCGTCATCCTCATATTGAAGGAGTACACCTCCAATGCCCTCGTTGCTCGCGTCGGTCTTAATTCCCAAATGATTTTTCCGGGTTGGGCAATTTCAAAATGGGGGCAGGAATCAGCTTACTCTTGAGCTGGTTAAAATGAGAAACAGCGACATCATTCCAACGTAGTCGATCGGGGAACTCTTTTTTAAAAGGGTGCTGAGGGGCGCCGAAATTGCAGCGAAATTCGGGCCAAATCGCCGATAGTAAGAAGCTGATCCTAGGAATGATCTTAATTGCTTCTTAGTATTCGGGAGGGGCATGTCGGCGATTGCCTTAATCTTGTCCTCCTGTGGACCTAACTGGCTTTGTCCTATTTTGAAACCCAAGTATTTTATGGTTTCGTGGGCAAAATGGCATTTGCTGGGGCCAAAGGTGAGGCCATTTTTGCGCAATCGCTCGAAGAGAGCTAATAGGGTAGTTAAATGATGACTCCATTCACGAGTAGCGACGTAGACGTTATCGAAGTAAAAAGAGACATTCGGAAGTCCATTTAACAACCTTCTCATGAGACGGTTATAGTTACTACAAGCGGTCACGAGGCCAAAAGGAAGGCGCTTAAATTACATTAAGCCTTTCTTAGTTGTAAAGGCGGTATATGCTTTGACATCAGGCCGGAGAAGAATTTGGTAATACGCCTTGCACAAATCAAGTTCTGAGATGAACTTTGGAGTCTTTAAAAAGGTGGAGGTTTCGATCTACCAACACAGTTTCCGAATTTAACTTCCAGAAGTCGATGTACATCCGATAAGAGCCATCAGGTTTCTTGACCATGACGATTGGGGAACAATAACTAGAGGTGGTAGGTTCTATTATATCTAAACTAATCAAAGTTATCGACTTCGGCGTTAAAAGCTTGGCGTAAATGAATCGGCATGGGATAGGGTTTTGAACGGACAGGTTCTAAGGTCGTTAATTTAATATCATGCTCGAAACTAGTAGCGCATCCAGGCTTCTCTGAAATAACGTCGTCGAACTGACATAATAATTCTTGTAGCTGACTCTTTTGATGTGGTGTCTGCTGCGCGTCGATATCCAGGTCAGAGGGTTCAAAAGACTCGCCTGGCAGGGAAGGAAGAGGGTAATCGGCATAAGGTTGGATTCACACTGTCTGTATGACATTAAGGGACTCCGCGGAGTAATCCTCTTCAAGCGCCGATATTTCGTCCAGTGCTACGAACGTATCTCCATGGGCGCGTTGGTGGTACTTTTTCAACAAGTTGACGTGGTAGAGCTCATCGCCTGCTGGGGTACCAATGAGGTAATCTACCGGTCCTCGTACCTCGCGGACTGAGTACGGACCTTTCCATTGGCTCAGTAATTTATTACTCGCTGTGGGAATGAGCAGGAGTACTTCATCACCGGGCTTAAATATACGATCTTTGGAATTGACATCAAATAGGTTTTATATTTTTCCAAATTGACATCGGCATTTTCATAGGCGATGTTTGCGCATTTCTCGAGCCTCTGGCGTAGATCCAAGACATAGGCGTAGGATGACTGGAATTCTTGATCCAGTTGGGGCTTGATTAGCAACTCCTTTAAAATGCTGAGTGGTCCGCGTACATTACGTCCATAAAAGAGCTCAAACGGGGCGAAGCCTAATGTACGGTGAGGAATTTCTCGATAGGTGAATAGGGCGACTGGGAGATATCGGTGCCATTCGCAGGGCTGCTCGGCACAAATCTTATTAATAATGGATTTTAAATTTCCATTTAATTTTTCGCACATCCCGTTTGTCTATGGCCGGAAGGGGGTGGTAAAAAGGAGCTTTACCATGAGCAGCTTCCCTACGTACTCCATCAACTTGGAGGTGAATTGTCGTCCTCTGTCTGAGAGTATTTCCTTGTGGACGTCTACCCTGAAAAGATAGAAATGAGGGCCTCGGCGCAAGAAATACTATCGATACGGCGAAGGGGGACAGCCTCGGGAAAACAGGTGCAAAGTCAACTAAGGTAAAAATATAGCTGTTCCCTTCGCTCGAAGTGGGATGGATAGGGTCAACCAGGTCGATGGCCACTCTGTAGAAAGGTTCAGTTATGACTGGTCCCCTTTGTAAGGGAGCAGGTTTGACCCGCCCCTTAGCGGACGTCTTCTGACACACATCGCACGATCGACAATGCTTTAAGATGTCAGCTGCAGCACCCGGCCAATAAAAATATTTAAAAATACGCTGACCCGATTTAGAATGACTAAAATGACCAGAAAAGATGCCGTCTTGAGCTATTTTTAGCACTATAGGTACATGGGATCGTGGAAGGCTTAAGACAGTTGTAACAGCGTTATTACTGTCCTCAGTGGATCGGTAAAGTAGACCACCTTGCTCCAGGTACCTTATTACTTTGGGTCCACGGACAGTCTCCATGTCCTTGTTTTGGGCCTTATCCCATAAGGGTGTTAGTGCTTCACACTCCTTTTGTGCGGACCTAAAGTCCTGGTTAAGGATCTCCGAGAATTTGGACGGTATCGGGGTTCTGAGAGGGACGGACTCCTAAGCTTCCTTCTTAGCTCGGCCTCGAGTAAGGGTGGCCTGGGACACAGGGTCGGAGCTTACTTGAGGGTTCTGTCCTATAAGTCCGGAACAAAATTTTCTGGGTGCTGAAATGACTTCAGCCCAGCCATCATAATACTGACACTGCAGGTAACATCTAACGACGGGGAATCGGTTCGCCCACCCAAGGTAGTCATGTACCACCGCAAATTTTTCGTGGTTTGGGTCAACTGCGGGGAGGAGCTCGTCGGACACGATTAAACACGTGCACCTTGTGTGCCTGACGAGAGCAGATACACGGCAGCCGTCCACGCTACCCTCCTCAAATTTCAAAGTTCCCCTGGTACTTTTATAAAAAATAAAATTTACCTGGTGGCCTGACGGAGGGGGAGAAGTTGATGCTTGGGTCTGCACCACCGGGAAAGCCGGGGTGGCATTAATCTGGTGAACTTGGTGGGCTGGTCCGTTTTAAGCCTAGAATTTTGGGGGCAATTCCAGCTCATGTGGTTTTCTACACCGCAGGTGAAGCATATGATTGGTGGCTTCGGGAAGACTGATGGAGGAGAAATCTTAATGGGAGGTTTGATGTCCCGTTGTTGGTTTGGGGGGAAGAAGTTTTGGAGTTTTACGGGGCCCGGAAACATCGTCGGCTTTCCTGGGAATGGGCGCGAATCCTTCCTTCTTTCCTGGTAGGGGGATTGGTGAGAATTTAGATTCTCCTTGGGGTATAAATTATGGCTTGCGGCATAGACATCCGCTTCTTCGGTACACTCTTTA
This sequence comes from Ceratothoa steindachneri, assembly GCA_963969495.1. Taxonomy (NCBI): domain Eukaryota; kingdom Metazoa; phylum Arthropoda; class Malacostraca; order Isopoda; family Cymothoidae; genus Ceratothoa; species Ceratothoa steindachneri. Next base: position 54,454,523 of record OZ018317.1, on the reverse strand, counting down.
AAGGTCTGCCACCGACGATCCTTGACGAACGCACGGATCTCCGTCGGGAGAGACGCCAAAATGATCCCGCAACACGAAGTCTGTTAAGGACTCGTAGTTAGGATCAACCTTTGAGGATTCTAACCAGAATTTAAAATTCCTCTGAAGAATGTATCCGAATTAACGGAACGTCTGTCCAGGTTTAATACGACCTCCTTGAAATTCTTGTCGGTAGAAATCGGGAGTCATATTATGAGTGGTCAATTGTACATTCAGATGGCAAAGATATGAAAATGTCGCGCAATTTACACTTTAAAAAGGGGAAGTAATCTTACTACACCTTCATCCTCCAAATTCATGTTATTGATTTCGAGGATCTTTTCGAAGTGTGCTAAAAATGCTTCGAAATCCTCTTTATCCCTGAAATTGGGGAGCTTAAGGGGAAGATTGGGCGGGGCTTCGGAACGTGAACTGACTGATTGTATTTCAACCTGTACGCGAGCCATTTCAAGCTGATGGTGAAGCTTAGCTTGTATTTTCAGTTCCTCTCTTTCTTCTCGTTGGATATCTCTTTCTCTTTCTTCTCGTTGGATTTCTCCTTCTCTTTCTTCTGGTTGGATTTCTCTTTGCCTTTCTCCTCTTAACTTTTCTCTTTCTGTTCGTTGCTCCTCTTGAACATACTTAATCAATTCTCTTCCGGGAAGTCCCAAGGATTCTTCTTGCGCTTTGAAGATTTCAAACTGAGTCATTTACACTTGGGGGCGCAATAGTCAACCAACTAAATTCCTTGTGATAAGAATTATGCCTTCAAAAGAATTTGCCTGCCTAAATATGGGCACTGACCTAATCGTGATTGGTTTCTCGACCTAGATATCCAATGACTAAAATAACACAAAAAAACACAAACAAATTATTATAACAGTTCCTTGAGCTACTCCAGCTTCTTAAATTTCAAAAAGGGGATAGCATTCGTTAAAACAAAACGGAACTACTATGCTCTATTCTTATAACGAATAACACTATGCTTCACTCGACTGAGACCAGTGTTTGCAAAGATATAGCGATAAACCTTACACACTTGACGCCAAATTTAAATAGTATATATATATATATATATGTCGTAGAATAGGCTCTCGACGATATACCATATATAACTATTCGTTAAGGGAATTATTCTAATATTTCGAGTGCGTAATAATCTGAGTGACTGAGGTTGGTCCAAAAGGAAGGGGGTGCTGGAAAGGCTCATTTATCTTCAATATGCTTAAGAAGTGGAACGTAGCACAAGGATAAATAATATGGCTACCATTAATAAAATAGAGTTTTATTAATTAAACTATCAACAACACACAAAAAAAGTTTTACATAAACGGAGAATGAAAAGGGTCGTGGGAATATCTGACTAATCCAAGGATTAAGATTTGGAGAGATTTAAAAAGTTAAACAAATAAAAATTAAAGGGGGGGAATGGTTCGCTAAACCATTTAAAGCACATGGTTGCGTTGACAAAAGGATAAAGGTAATGCTCATCTTACGTAATCACAAAGTTGTTGTGCAGAGGAAGACGATGCGAAGGAATCTTCGGTCCACTGGCGATTTCTAGCAGAATGGTTCTTCGGGGGGTTGTCCTTAACGAAGGGGAAGGACTGTCTTCGAAGAGTGAGAGCAAGGTGGGGCTCGGAAGTACGAGCGATCTTTGTGATAGCAAATCGGAGATGTTCTAGATGAACAATGGAGGTTATTGTTGAAACTAAGCGTTCTCTTGAAAAACGTTAAAAAGGGGGGAATTAAATTATCCGGATGTGTTGTCTTGGGAACGAGAACCGTTTCTTGACGAACGAGATTGAAGAACAATGGCTGTCCTAAAGTTGTTCTCTTTCTGAACAACAGGGGGGGGGGAATGAGAACCGTCTCTTGTCAAACGGGCTCAAAGAATAATGGCTGTTCTAATGCTGTTCTTTTTCTGAACAACAGGGGGGCCTTGTTGACTTGTCGTCTCGAAGGCACGAACCTTGGCACTCAAGGGATATTGTCCTTTTCTGGACAATAAGGGGGTTCTCGAGCACAAGAGTTCCTAGGTGCACAATGGAGACCGGATTGGCTTGATGCCTCGCAAAGATAATCGGAATCTGATCTGCTTAAATCAGGAAAAGCTATGATATAAATAGTCCAGGCCATACCTTTTGGCGTAGGAGACAATTGAGTGGGAGGCTTCGGGGGAATGTCCCGCTGGCGCCTGAGACAATATCTTATCTGCCCATAAGCCTTACTCAATCTGGCGAGATCGACGTATGGAGGCGAAACGGGGGAGTGAACATCCTTGATTAAACATTCGCTATTGTAGGCGATAACGCGCTCTGCTTCCTCTCGCAGATGCACGTGGGTAGCATGTGTTTCGAACATGTGATAGCAGCTGAATTTAAGCGGCCTCAGCCTGTTCTATCACAAAATATAAACTATAATTATCACTGTATTATTTTTGTAAAGTAAAGGACTGTAGATCAAATCGTATCAATTCTTTCTCAAGGTTCTCAAGGTCCATAAATTATAGGATTAGGATGGAACGAGGGGTTAGTGTTGCTTTCGGCCCGCTACATTTGGCGCCCGAAAAAGGACTTTGAGATCTCGAAACCGGAGGAGTTTGATTTGATTCCAGTTGATCTGTATATTGATAAAGTAGTTTGATTGATTTTTCCCTCCTCCTATCCTTTGTTACTAACTTGGGAACAATGGCCTTGGCTAAAACTTTGAATGAAGAAGTAGTGCGATTAAGACTGGAGTTGAGGAAGAAAGAAGAGGAATGCGAAATGTTGCGGGAATGATTGAGGGAATGAAGAATGAGATGAAAGGGATGAATGAAAAGACTGATAGGTTGAAGAAGGAAATGGAAGACCGGCAGGATCAGACTGACCGACGGATGCAGGACTTATATAATATGATGACAAGGGCTGGACCTACCTTAGGACCTACGAACCTGACCCCTGCTCAGACTGAAGGGACTCTGCTGAATGGAATGGATGGCAGTGTGATTGAGCCCAAAGAAGATACTGTGAGTGGTAGGAAAGAGGGTGAATGGAAAAGAGTGGAAAGTAAGAGAGGAAGGAAGCATAGTTCTAAGGTTAAGGATAGGAAGGCGAGAGGGAAGAGTGTGGATTCGCTATACTCAGATGAGGAAGAGAGTGATGATATGGTTGGAATGAGTGAGAACAAGAGTAGCTCTTTGGAGAGTGAAGTGAATTTGGGGAAAGTAATTTTGATTAGGGAAGTGCCTAGGATTGATAAGTTTAGATTGCATGGAGGGAAGAGTATGGATGAGTTCTTCGGGGATTTTGAGCGGTACTGCAAGCTCAAGTACCCGCAGAATAAGGGTCACTGGGTGAGTGTTCTGGGAGATTGATTAGATGGGAAAGTGTTGGAGTTCTTTCGAGTGATAACGAGTGTGGGAGAGCCAAAGTAGGATGTAGTGAAGAAGCAGATGATTGAACAGGTGAAATGAATGAAAGAGAGTGTAAAATATAAGAGAGTGAATGAATTTGAGAAGGCGCGTATGGGTAAGAACGAAGGGGTGAATATGTATGCACAAAGGCTTGAGAGTATGGCAAGAACGAGGTATGGTGATGATGATGTAAATGAATGTAAACCACTGATGAGGAAGTTTTTGGACACGATCCCACGAAAGGTGAGTGAATGGCTGAGTGGAAAGAGAAAGGAGAGAATGAGACTGTGAGGTGAACGGTTGATGTAGCAGGATGCGTTGGAGCTGTTGGAAGATGGACAATTTGATGATGAAAGCGATCTAGAAGAAGATGGGTGGTACAGTGTGAATGTTGGGGGTAAGAAGCCAAGGAGCTTTCCTACACCCCAGCAGTTTGTCAGCTACAGTCATGCCCTGAAGACTGCACTAGCTGGAGTGATGTCGAGCTTCCTGGGCCGGCAAAATGGATGGGTAAATGGAGGGTGGTCGAATGGAAGAGAACAGATGAATGTCAAGCGTGGGAACGGGTACATGAGAGAGAAGCCGAGGTATGTCCCAGCAAATGAGATACCGAATGGTGTAAGAAAGATTGCGGAATGTCGTCGGTGTGGAAGGAAAGGTCATATGTTGGCCGAATGTAGGTGGACGTCTAGTGCATGTTTTGGGTGTGGTAAAAAGGGGCATATGATAAATGATTGCCAGGAAAGTGAAAAAGAGTGCTTCGAGTGTAAAGAAATAGGCCATTTGAAGAAAGATTGTCCAAGGGTGAATGGTGTAGCAACTGCTGGGGAAAGTATGAAGTATGCTTGTAGTAATTGTGGAAAGGCTGTTCATTATGCGATGATGTGTCGTGACTAGAGGAATGTATGCAGCTATTGTGCAATGGAAGGACATTCGAGTGAAAAGTGTTGGATTAGACTGAGAGCGCAAGGTGTGAATGGAAAGTCTGAAGCAGAAAACTGAATTGTAAGAGGGTACCTGGTGAAGTATCCTCTGGGTGCATGAGTGTGAGTAATGTGTTGGTAAGTCTGTCTAGTGTGAAAGTGCTGTCTGGTAGGAAGCATGAGTGTCTAAGGGGAAAGGTGGAATTGAATGGATTTGAGTGTTTGGCTTTAATAGATTCTGGATGCAAGGCGAGCTTGGTATATAAAGATGTGTATGACAAGGTGAGCGAGAAAGCCCTCCTGTCTGAGTGTAAGGGTAGTTTGTTAGGTATTGGTAGTATTAGAGTGCCTGTGATCGGAATGATAAGATCAGCTGTTCAAATGCATGGTATATTGATAAATGAATGTGAATTCTCTGTGAGTAGTGAGTATAGTGTGGTTTTGGGGTATGATTTTATGAAAATGAATTGTATGGTTATGCATCCTGCGAGTAACCAGATTGAGAGAAAGATTGGTAAAAATTGGGTGTATAAGTTGTATGGTAGTGTTTTGAGGAGTGTGTTTGCTAGTATTGAGGTGACTGCTTTAGAAAGTGTAAGGCTTGTGAAGGGTGAAAGGGTGTCTGTTAGAGTGAGTTGGAGTAAGGGTGTTAGTTTGAATGTGGGCTAGAACACTGTTGATATTGGATGGAAAGGATGCGTGTTATAAGGTAAGGCGTGTTGCTTGTTTGTTTGATGGCTTGATAAGAATGAATGATCCGTTTGTATGTGTGCAGGCGGACCCCAGGGTGAAAGGACAGGTGACAGTGATCCAAGTCGGAGATGTACTAGGTCACCTCTCCACTGTCAATGAGGTAGGTATGGATGATAGCACAGATGTCAGGGTAAATGTTGCAAATGAAAAGACATGTGAATTGACGTATAATGAAGTGAAGGGCATGGTGGAATTGGATGGATGTTTGACCGAGTATGAAAGGGAGGATGTGTGTCAAATGATATTTGAACAAAAGGGAGCCCTCAGTAAGGGTGATCTGGATTTCGGAGTTGCAAAACTCCCGGAATTCAAGATTGTTCTGAAGGAGGACACCACAATCTATCAGCGGCCGAGGCATTTCCCACGTCCGGTTGCTGATGAAATTGAGAAGCAGTGTTTTGAATTAGAGCAATTGGGGGTGATTGAATAAAGAGAGAGTGCATGGAATAGTCCGATTGTGCCTGTACATAAGCCGGATGGAAGATTGCGTCTGTGTGTGGATTATCGAAAGGAGAATGAAAGGACTGTGAAAGAAAGGTTTCCGATGTGTGTGGTAACTGAGTGTGTGTATAGTATGCATGGGAGGGAGTGTTTTACGAAGCTGGATCTGGTACAGGGGTATTACCAGATGCCCATTGCTGAGGAGAGCCAGCCGGTAACTGCCTTCTCTTCCACAAAGAGGCATTATCAGTTCCCGAACCTTAGCTTTGGGTTGGCTAATGCTCCCGGAGCCTTCCAGTGGGCAATGAATGTTGTGTTGAGTAAGTTTGCAAGTAAGAATGTGATTGCGTTTATAGATGATATTTTGATTATGACTGAGACTTTTGAGGAGCACATGAGATTGGTGAATGATGTGTTGAGAACGTTGGAGAGTGTTGGTGAGAAGGTGAAAGTGGCGAAGTGTGAATGGTTTTGCAAAAGAAGTGGAATTCCTTAGGGAAATGGTGAGTGAGAATGGATTGCGAAAGTCGCCGAAGTATGTTAAGAAGGTGCGAATGTTTCCGAAACCTGTGACTGTGAAGCAACTGAAGTCGTTTTGGGGTTTGATTGAGTTCCAGCGAAATTTTATACGTGATTGTTCTGGTGTGAGTAAGCCCCTGACTGAGTGGATGGGCAAGAAAGGTAACAAGAAGTAACAAGGAAACTAAGTACCCTAGGAGACCTTACGGTCTATTCAAAGAGGGTACCTTTGGACTAGCAATCGAGCGGGTACTTTGCTGCTCAATTGTTTTGTGTCCCTAAAAGGCCACTTTTCAAGACCTTGTCAAGTCTTGACTTGGACTGGTCAACAGATTCACTGTTGACAACTTCCACTGGAAGTGCGTTCCACTTACCGCAGATACTCTAGGTGAAAAAATTTCCACACAGATTGCGGTTGTAACGCTTCAGTTCAAGTTTGAAGCGTGATTGCGCGTTCTGTTCTCACTCAGTGTGAAAATATCCCGGTAGTCAACATTGTCGAACACTCGAAGTATTTTGAAGACTTCGATGAGCTGACTACGCAGTCTACGGGTTTCCAGCGAGAACAGATCTAACTCCCTTAGTCTATCCTCATAACTTTTATGTCGGATAGAGGGAATCAGTTTGGTTGCCCTAGCTTGTACGCGTTCCAATCTCGCGATGTCCTTTCGCAATGAAGGACTCCAAAATTGTACGGCATACTCCAGGTGCGGTCGGACAAGTGAGTTGTACAGGCACAGTACAATCTCCTGGTTCCGATAACCAAACTGGCGCTTAATATAGCCTAGCATCCTTTGGGCCTTTTTCTCCGCCTCAATGCACTGTTTCAAGAACTTGAGGTCACTAGTGATTGTTACACCCAAGTCCTTCTCAGTGTCACTCGATTCAAGAGCAGTGCCCTTAAGGATATACTGAGATTGGGGGTTTCTGTGGCCGATATGCATCACTTTGCATTTCCCCACGTTAAAAGGCATTTGACACGTGTCCGACCACTCCCCAATCTTCCCAAGATCTTCCTGCAGGCGGGCAGTATTTCCATCCTTTGCAAAGTTCATACCAAGCTTGGTATCGTCGGTAAATTTGGAAATCTTGGCAACCATGTCACCGTCCATGTCGTTGACGTAGATGATGAATAGTAGTGGTCCCAGGACAGAACCTTAAGGCACCCCGCTAGTAACGGGCACTCACTCAGAAGACTGTCCATTCACCACCACTCGTTGCTGTCTGCCACTTAGCCAGTTCTCAATACAGCCAGCTACCTTTCCGTCTACGCCAAGCGCTCGCACTTTCCGGAGAAGGCGGCGGTGTGGTACCTTATCAAAGGCTTTCTGAAAGTCTAGGTAGACCACATCCACCGCCTTGTCCCGATCGTGCTCACTGGAAACGAAGTGGAAGAATTGCACAAGGTTCGTCAGGCATGACCTTTGCCTTCGGAAGCCGTGCTGGAAACTCCTCAGTAGCAGGTTTTACTCTAAATACGACGTCACTTTGTCCACCATGATGCTTTCCAAGAGTTTACCGACTATCGAAGTCAGACTGATAGGTAGGTAGTTCGACGGTTGGTTACGGTCTCCTTTCTTGAAGATAGGAGTCACCTCCGCCTTACGCCAGTCTCTAGGAACGCATTTGGTCCGGATTGACATGTTAAAGATAGCGCACAGATGTCGTAATACTTCATCGCACACTTCCTTCAACACTTTAGGTAGAAACCGGTCCGGTCCAGGGGACTTATTCGTCTTTAGGTCAGCGATCTTTTTCTTTATTTCTCCTTTGGTGAAGTCCATTGCCTCCAGCTTTTCCCCCGAGTAGGAATCCATCGGCTGTGGAATGGGACCACACTCTTCAGTAAACACTGAAGAGAAGTAGTCGTTGAGGAGGTTAGCATTTTCTGCATCTGAATGCTTTAATGTCCCCTCCTCATTCCTCAAAGGGCCAATCGTTCGACGGATTGGTTTACGACTGTTCACATATCCAAAAAACTCCTTGCGATTCTCTTTACAGAGTCTCGCCACTCGGAGTTCCTCAGACCACTTAGCCGCCCTTATGCTGGACTTCACTCTCCTGGCTAGCTCCGGTATTCGTCAAAGTCACCCGAGATCTTCGATTGCCGGTACACATTTCTCTTCTCCCTAAGCAGTTGCCCGATTTCTCGATTAAACCACTTTGGTTGAACAGAGGACCGACGGGGGCATTTCAGAGGGATAAAATGCGATTGAAGACTCATGAATGGGGTTTTGAAACTTTTCCAAGAGTCTTCAACAGCATCGCACTCTTCTAGCCTCGCGTCAGTCAGTCTCTTGCGTAGACCTGCAAAGTCTGCTCTTTTGAAATCCTGTTTCCTTGATTTACTAGTTGCAGGCTCTACCTTGGGGACTTTGACTACAAATCTAATTAGTCGGTGGCATATTAAAAACTGAAAGAGGTAGCGGCTGAAGATGTTGAATTGGCTTACCCAGATTATAGTGTGAATGCTAAAATGCTTGAATTGTATACAGATGCGAGTGGGTACTGTATGGGAGGTTTTCTGATGCAAGAGCAGCGTTTGAATGGAGAGAATTTCAGGCGAATAATTGGGTATGTATCCAAAGCTATGAATGCGGCAGAGCGAAAGTATTCGACTGTGGAATGAGAGTGGCTGCGATAAGATATTGTTTGAAAGTGTTGCATCCGTTTTTGTATGGTGTCAGGTTTGTGAATAAGACTGACCACCAACCTCTTGTGTATCTACAGCGTATGAAGTTTGCTGATAGTAGGATTGCGAGGACTTTGGAAGATTTGAGTGACTTTGACTATGTGATTGAGTATGTGCCTGGTGAACGGAATGGAGTCGCTGATTTGATGTCAAGGTATCCTGGTACAAATGATGAAAATATGTGTGAAGGGAGTGATCCTTAGTATTTGCCCAAAGGGATTATAAATGGAAAGGAGTGTAAGGGGGTGGTGATTCCTTGTTTGAGAGTGTATTAAATGGTTTGCGAGATTTGAAGAGTGATGGAGTAGATGTATGGGGGGGGGCATATTTATATTTTTTTTAAATTTTATTTATTAATATCATTCATCTTGTAATTTCTATATTCGTATCTTATGTATTATTTCTTGACTGAAGATGCCCCTTGAAACATTGTCTTGAATTCATTTATTTATCTGACTCCTGTAGGCTGAGATGCCATCTGACTCTTCTTATATTCTTATTGGCTGAGTTAATTCTTGACTCTTCTTTTTCTTGATGTATCTTAATTTTAACGACGATGTGATGATTCCTTTCACTTCTGATAACGGGATGACTTCTTGATGCTTCTTGAAGATTTTGATGGGATGAGATGAGTTAGCTCTTGAAGTCGTTTTCTTTCCGTTTTCCTTGACAGCGGTTTTCTCTTGAGTCGATTTCTTGGTCATTCTGGATTAGTTAGTCCTTGAAGCATTCTCCGTTTTCTTCGAGAATTTTCTTCGTAAAAGTTTGTGGACTGTATGGGATCGAGCTTGGGTCTTTGTATCCCGAGGCAAGCACTCTACCGTTACGACACGGCGTAGTCGTTCTTACTTGGTAATTTAATGGGCTATTTATATTCTCACTTTTAGAAGGAAGTTTTTCTCTTATACATCTTCGCACCCCTACAGATGTGACAGTGCCCGATAGTGTATGTAGATGACTTAAAAAAAGAGGTAATGAGTGAACTATGTAGGAAGCCTGAAAGTATTGGTATGGCGAGGGTGCGGAAATTTATGAAAGAATTGAGAGCAATGTGTATGCAAGGGGTCCCGCCGTTTCAGGAAGTGTTGATTGTAGTGAGTCGTTTGTATGGAGTGATCGTTTATGTGCACTTTAGGGGTGAGATTCCGATTGTGTACAAAGATAAGAAGATGAAGGGTTTGAGTCCTAATGTGGTACATCTGCAATGTTTGAGCGGTGTGCACTACAATTAGGTGATTGAAAAGTGTTCATATATGAGAGAGAAGAAGGATTGTCTGGATGAAGATGAGTGTGTGGTGAGTGATGAAGTGGGAGTTGATGATAGTGTGGATATTAGTGCTGATGTTGGTGTGCTTGTTCCTTCTGTGTATTGCGAACATGGTGAACCTGATATGATGAAAGCGAGAGTGAAATTTGGTGAAAGGTTGTTCTGTGGTTTGATTGATACTGGAGCGCAAGTGTCTTTAGTGAATGGGGGGATGAATTTAGATGTTGCGAGCATAAACCTGTAAAGTTATGGATACGTGGATTAGGGAATGGCATAATAGTGGCATGGGAACAGGTTAGTCTGAAAGTGAGTTTGGGTAATGGTGTAAATGTGAAGCATAACTTTGTGAATCAGAAAGATACGCAAATGCCGTGTTGTTTTCTGCTTGGGGTGGACTTTATGAGATTGAATGATTTGTCGTTGGATGCTGATAAGGATTGTCTTATGAAAGGCGAATATGAGGTGATAAGGTTGAATGAGTGTGCGAAGAATGTTTTCAAATTTTGCGGTATGATTGAACTGGTCGTGGAGGATGAGAATGAGATTTTAAGTGATGATGATATTCTAGAGATGCAAGAGATGTGTCCTTTTGTTAGTGGGTTGAAGAGGTGTGTGATGACGCGTGTTGATTTGAATGAATGGCCTGAGTGTTCAAGTAATTTTAAAAGGTATGCTAAGGATTTTGGTTGTTTGTATGGATGTTGTATATTTTGTGAGGTATGTGAAGGGTGGTGATTATATGTATGTACCTGTGATGTCCTTGGTTGGTATGATTGGTCTGGTTAAGGCTGTGCATGATAATTATGGGCATATGGGTAAGTTTAAGCTGTGGGAGTGTATGAAAGAGCGTGTGTTCCATCCGTTTCTGAGAACTGTTAGGAATGATGTTGCGACTACGTGTGAAAGGTGTCAGAAGCGAAAGGTGCAAGGTGGGCAAGTGAAACCACCGATGTTGAAAGTTGATGCGAAAGAACCGTTTGAATTGGTAGTGATTGATTATGTGTCTTTTCTGCGTACGGGTGCTGGGAATGTTAGGTATGATTGTGATGGTTGATCATATAAGTAAGTTTGTGTATGCAACGCCTGTGAGAGATAAAGGAGTGTGACTGTTGCGCGTGTGGTTGAACAGTTGTTTTTTCCTCTGTGTGTATAGACGTCTAAAAGATGTCTGAGTGATAATGGGCCTGAATTTGTAGGAGAAGTGTTTGAGCAAATGTTGAGAGAGAATGGTATAGAGCATGTGAGAACGAATCCATATGTACCATCTTCAAATGGATTGGCCGAACGTACGATAAGAAACTTGTGTGAGATGTTGAGAATGATGAGTACGACAGTGAATGACTGGGATGTATGTCTTTGAAGAGTGTTGTGGGCGTATAGTTCGACTGTGCATAGTGCAACCGGAATGTCACCGTGTCAGTTTGTGATGAATTTTGAAAGGCGAGTGAAAGAGAGGTTTCGTTTAAGTGAAAGTAAGCAGAGTGTATGGCGTGAGGCACATGGAAAGTTCCGTTCATTTGAATTAGGTGCGAAAGTATTGAAGGTGAAAGAAGTGAAGGGTAGGTTGAATGTGCCAAAGATGAGTGAGAAGTTTGATGGACCTTATAGAGTTAAGAGAGTTTGGGAAAATGGAGTGACGTATGTTTTGGAAATTTTGAATGACGGTATGACAGAGATTGCGGGCTCATCAGAGTCAGTTAAGGTAATGCTGTGAAAGGTTTAAGGTGGTATTTTATTCTGTTTTTAATTGAAAATTTGTCTGGCGAGTGCCAACAATGTCAAAGAAACCTAAATTGCAAACAAACCTATTTCTAAGTAAGTATAAAAAACAACCCCGAGAAACTAATAAATTTTACAGTTGAATGTACAAGAATCTTTCCCAAGTACAACAGACAAACATAGCGATGCCACTTCTTCTGTACCGGGACAAGTAGTGCGCTAGGTTTCACAGCCTGGGATATTCTAGGTTTCAAGGGAGCACACCAGTAAATAGCGGTGCGTCCCTGGTTTCTTTTCACATAAATGATGCAAAGACATCGGGGTAGTGGGTTTATTCTCAGGGAGAAGTGGGTGTAAAACAGAATGCAACTTTAAATGCCGTTGAGCTATCACCCGTCTTCTTTGCCATGTAGTCAGTGTGGGAAAACCCATAACATTCGTCTAGGCGTTTAGACCGTGCATATTTAGAGCAATGCGTGTAAACACGGACGACTTCAGCATAATACGACTTATGGTCCAAGAAACCGAACGCAATACTCGTGTTATTGTAGACGACTTGGAAGCAGATTCGTGGCGAAGAACATCGGCCCAAGAACTATCGAGCAAAGGAGTGCTTAAACAATAGTAGCTACACCTATCAGCACACAAATATTGAACACTACAAAGCAAATAACGTTGATGTACTGGTAAAAGAGACCCTAAGGCTACGAATATACGCCTTCCATGAGATGCGTCATTCTAAACAACACCACGGAATCGACGCAATTCCACCACATCCATTCAAGACCCATTATGCAGCAGGTTCGTGTCGGTTTGAAGTTGATAATGATATAAGAATTACACACATTATTCTCGGCCAAATAAAATCAAAACGTGTGCTCTTCCTGATAACAAGATATGTGATTTAATACCCGTTAGATTGAAGCTACAAGGGAAACACCAGGGCAGCAGAAAAATTAATCAAAAGGTCGTCGTCTCAAGGCAAAGTGATTGAAATAGAAGTGACTCACCTGCGGAACGCACTAATCCTACCCTTATTGACGAGAAAAGGAGTCCTTCCCTACCCATTTAGGCGGTATTTAAGATCTCGCAAGTAGTCGTAGAAGTAAATTGGATGAGGTTGTTTCGCCCTATACTAGATAGCATTTTTAAGTCGACGTCGATTCGAAGTTGTTAAGGACGTGATCACTACCATAGATTCCATCGTTCTCCTTGCTTTAAAATGAGACATGGTCTCCAAAATTAGAAAGATAGAACGAGGCATGAAAATGAACCGTTTTCCGGAGTGTAATAAGTGATTTCAGCCCCATCTAAGCCACCGATCTTCAGCATTTCAATCAGGTGTACCAGCACTTACCGGTTTAGAATGGTATTGTGTGGTTCTTCCGAAATGAGTTCCTATCGTTCAAATCCCCGATGAGGTGTGGAAAGGTCTTTACTATGAGCAGACGGAAAACTGACACATGCAACTTACTTGACGGTGGAATATACACACAAAAGACTAATAACACTTATTGAGGTGAAGCTGCAACGCAACCGCTTGTAAGTAGGTATTTAAATCCCAAAAGAGTACTAAGAAATTATATAGGTTGTGTTTTTGCGCAATAAAATTCTAGTTTCCTTTCAATATTGGTAGAGTCACAATACCTCTATGCCATGGGAAGGCGTGGATAGAGGACACGTACGTAACACGGTATCCTGAGAATGACAAATAAAAAGGAAGGGTTGGGTGCGATCTTCTGAAACTTCTTAGAATTTCCTGAGTACACGGCAATTCTATTGAAGAATAATGACCTTAATACCTAGTTAGAATTATATTAGAGGGCTAGCTTTGAGGTGAAAATTCTCGCGGGAATGACCGTGGCCCGATTGAAGGCTAACATCTGAGGTATTCTTGCAATGGAAAGTGCTGATGGCGCAGCTGCCTTCGACGGCTTACTGGAATATTAGCCTGGACGATAATCGATCGCTGTTTTGTTGGACAGTGCCCAATAACAAACTCATTTATTTAGTTCCTCATGAATAAAACACTCAAGGTCTGATGGCTGTTTCGCATAAGATGAGGAGTCTTCAGAATCTGAGAACATGACTTGAAACTCCTGAGCATTTTCCTGTTTAATTCTTCAGAGAAGGCATATCGATTAAAAATTGAAATGGAACTTCCTGAGAATGTGGAGTAGGTCAAAATGCAGAGAGAATAATATGATAGGAGATATTTTAGCAGTTTTCTTTCCAAACTTCTTTGGTGTTGCCCAGGCATAAATAGCAGTGTTATGTGGTCTTTTGTCGCTCGCCAAACCATGGGGAGTACAAGAGGTTGACATTTTCGTTCTGCTTTATCCAGTCATGAAGACATTCCTCGAACAATTATTTTTAATTTCATATTAATGAACACATATCTACTTTTTGCAGTACTGACTTTATTTATTTTAGAAATATTTTGCAATATATTATGTTGAGAAATAAGTTCTTGCGTTTTTTTTAATGCAGTGTTGATTTAAGTTTTGTTGACGTGATTTGTGCACATATTAAGAAACAATGATAAATAATGATAGCAAAATTTGCAAAGGTTAGGCTACGTCTCTTAACAGCGTAGACTATTAGGCTTTTGCTTAGACTACGTCTTGAAGTTGAGTAATAAGTCATTGCGGGTTATTTAAAAGTTGTGTTAATTTAATTTTTGTTCTGTACCCTCAAAATGGAATGTCAAGTTGAAAGAAAGGCGTATTTTCGACACTTGTTGTTATTCATTTTCAATCGAGACGGGAACAATGCGAACGCAGCCAAAGCTCGTCGCGATATTTGTGCTGTGTACGGAGAAAATGCTTTATCACAAAGGACAGCTCAATGGTGGTTTTCACGTTTAAAAAACGGTCATTTCAATCTTAATGACGAAGAACGTTCTGGTCGCCACATTAAGTTGGATGAAGATCGATTGAACGACCTTCTTCATGAAAATCCTCGTCAATCGACTAGAGAATTGGCTGTACAATTGGCATGTGATCATAAAACTGTAGTGAATCACCTTCATTCGATTGGGAAAATTCAAAAACTCGGTGCATGACTTCTGCACGCTTTGAGCGAAAGCAATAAACTTCAACGCTCCACGATTGCCGCAGGTCTGCTTGCTTGTCACAAGGCTACGCGTGGATATAAGGACAAATTTATTGACCGCATTATCACTAGCGACGAAAAGTGGTGTGTTTATGTCAACATGAACCATCGAAAACAATGGCTTAGCCCTAATAAAAAAACACTTCCGCCATTAAAGCAAGGACTTTATCCACGAAAGACGATGCTGTATGTGTGGTGGGATTTGAAGGCATCATTCTTTATGAGCTCCTTGCGAACACCGAGATTGTCAATGCAGAACTCTAAGTTCAACAAATGTAACGACTCGCTGAAGCTATTCGTCAAAAGCGACCTTATCGACGTTATGGAGTCGTTCTGCAAAACGACAATGCTCGTCCTCACATTGCCAATATGACAAAAGATGCCATCCAAACGCTTATTCGGGAAATCCTGCCGCATCCTCCATATTCGCTAGACGTGGCTCCATCGGATTTCCATCTGTTCCGATCGCTCATCAACAATTTGCGCGGCGCTTCGTTCAATACTGATGTGGAATTAAGAACCTGGTTAGACGAATTCTTCGAGTCAAAATCAAGAGATTTTTTATTGCAGAGGCATCGAAAAACTAGTTGAACGTTGGGAAGAAGTAGTAAATAACAACGGAGAATACATTATTAATTAAATTGCATATTGTTATCAATTAAAAATGAAGTTTTTCTAAAATTGTTAATGGTAATGAATAAATTTGAAAAAACCGCAAGAACTTATTCCTCAACCCATTACAATGTGCATGAAAGTGACTCAATATTTATTTTTCGAAGCTATTTATACTGGTTTCAAAGATAAATTGAGGAAAGCACAAAAATAATTGTTCTAGCCTAATTTTGTGGCGATGATTTCAGTGACGAAACCAGTTTTTATTCATTACCTCTAGTTTTTGAGGTATACATGTACACATGTCTCAGAAATAGAGGTTCCCGTCGAAACCACGAGGTCAGATAACGCCAGGCGAGAGCCGTGGGAACAGTTCGAATATCAAACTGCTTTCATCGATAAGAGAGGGATTGGAATGCCAAAAGCGCGCCTTTGTCACCTCCCGGGGCCTTATCAAGAAACCCCGGCGGTGGTTCCCTTCATCATTCAGCACCGTGTTTAATCCCCTTTGGCATGAGGCACTAACGGTTTCGGCCGGTCCCTATATATTGTTGCTCCCAATTGGGCATCGACAGTATAGGCCTGCCACTCTTAACGAGACACTTCATTCTCGATCGGGCTCCGTTTCCCTACGAGCACGAAGGCAAGAATTATACGAAAGGATCTGAGCACCAGTTAATGGGCCCATCCTTGGTTTCGGTACCTTTTGTTTGGCACGAAAGCTCCCTCCAGTTAGTGTTAATACTAGAAGTTAAACTCCCTGTGGTTAAATTTACTGGAATAACCAACCGTTCCCTGTTTCATCACTTAAAGCCTCGAACCCAAACTAGGCTGAGACGAATCATCTGTGGCATCCTTGTCAGTCCCACTAACTGTCTATATTCGTACCGAGGCTCGTTATAACCTAGCTATCGCTCACGTAAAGCTCGCCCCTGTTCGCTCCAAGTAGCTCTGTTAGATTGATTACTGTAAACATCGAGTCTCCTCGTATTATTTAATTCTAAATATTTATCGTGTATTCTGTTTAAATTATTAAAGTTTATTTTGTTTTTACCTTTTCATAAGCCTTATAGCCCTCAGCCTTCATTAGTTTAGTAACGGCCAATCGCATTCTATTATTTGTTATTTAAATTTCGCGCACTCATTTTGGGAACCTTGTTTCCCCCTCCCTACCTCTTCTCCCATTTCTGTCGCAACCAGAATTGAGCCAAGGTAACTCATTTGACCTTGAGCGCCCACTGATTTTCTGTAGAAGTAAACATATATGTTTGTGGGTCATTCTACGACATAATGTATTAGAAATTTTAAGAAATGTGTTCCTTTAAAACACTTACGCTACCAATGGGACAATACATCCCAGAAGTTTTTAAAAATACCTGTAGGCAGAATTCAGCTTAAATTAGTGTATATTTTTATTCCAATGGTAGTTCTAATGTATTAGCATATTAATGAATATCTGACAACTCTATATTACTCCTCAGTTGTTTTTGATAACCAGTGAAGTGAACATGGCCTGAAAAGTTAGCATTTTTTTATTAATTTTTTAAGGAACTAATTGCTTAATTATTTCTCAGGTCTATTATAATATATATATATATATATATATATATATATATATATATATATATATATATATATATATATATATATATATATATATATATATATATATATATATATATATATATATTATATATATATATATATCAGAAAATATATATCTTGCACTAACTATATTTATGCTTTCTACTCAATATAATATATCTACATGGCTAAATTCAAGCAAACGGGCTGCCCAAAGTTTCAACCCCCCTCTAACTAAACTTTAATGTTTTAAAACCTTTTCTAACATTATTTGGAATAAAAATATTCTGGTAGTGAAAGGGTTAAAAAATTAAATGTCCTATTATTAGATTGTGAGGTTAGGGCTGCTCGACATTAGTGTTACACAACCATTTTTTTATGTTGGTCACAAATCTATATTATGATTTTGCCACCATATGTATTTTGTAACCATATATATGATCATAGATAACAAATACTTGATTGGTAGCTTCAGCAAATTCCGGAGTCAGCTGCTTCCATAGTCAGGCGACAGTCACCGCGGGTGTTTGCCGCTATGCCCGCCAGGCGTCGATCCCAGTCACTGTTACGACTTAGTCGGGGTGAGACGCTGCCACCATCTTGGGAAATTTTGAAATCATAAGTTAATTGTATTTCTTTGCCGTTGTAGGCCTGTTAGCTCTAGTACTTGTAAGTAGTGAAGATACGCTATCTATGGTAGTGTTGCACCAATAATATCGTCAAGTTATCGGTATCGCCCATTGTGTGTCTATGGTGGTGAGTATTGGTATTATAATTTTATTATTGGTGTTATATTTCTATTATTGTTGTTTTATGTTTATTATATTGATATTTTATCTTTTTATTGGTGTGTTGTGTTATTGGTCTTTTACCTATCATAACCCTTAGAGTGCCAGGTGTCTTTCGTTTGGTTAATAAAATATAATAATCGATATATTCCTGTGTATAAGGTGGAGCTATAATATAACTTATAGCTATACAGTTGTGTGATTGGTCATCTTAAGGTTTACATTGTATTTTCTTGTCCATCTAATTAGAAAATATTATTGCAGATACCAAGGCCATTTTGTGTTCCTGGATGCAAGTATGAGAGTAGAGTACTGTATTAAAGATTACAAAGGAATACAAAGGATCTACAAACAGCAACAGACCTAGTGGTCTTTACGAGGCTGCTTGTTCTAACTACATAACCATGCCCGTCTTGTGCATCGTGTTCGGCTGTCGGACTGGATACCGGCAGACGGCTGCAGAAAAGGGCAAGGGTAAGCTGCCACCCAAGCTGGCCTTCTACAGGTTCCTCACCAAGCACTCTGAGCTGTTTGCTAAGTGGATAGCTGCTCTGTTCTTCATGGATCTCTCCTCCACCACCAACTGGGAGAAGGCTGGAGTCTGCCAACGACACTTCAGGAATGATGACTACATGACTGCAGAGTTCAACAACAAGGGGCAGCCCAAGAAGAGGATGAGACTGAAGCCTGGGGTTGTGGCCAAAGTCGTTGAGACCACCGGGTTAGCGGCCACCAAGATCTCTCTGCAAAGCTGCAGGAGTACAAGCTGCCCGGCATCTACCAGCAAGTCATGTACAAATAAAATGACAATGAGATTATGTTCTTCCAGCACGTTGACCTCGCGGGAGGTCAACCTCAGGTGAGAAATATCCTTGTTATGCGACCTGATTTGACCTTTAAGGCTTACAAAAAAGGCAAGCCTGTCAACAACAAAAACTTCCCTAACGTGGTCATCAGGTTGAGAACCCATCACCTGCCGCTCATCACCAAGGTTGACGAGGTCCCCAACATCCTCGCCATTCTTGCGAGGGTGGAACACAACGAACAGGCAAAGCTTGATACCATTGCTGCTGGCCTCGAATCTCTCAACAATGTCAATCTCAACGAGAGGCAGCAACATTTTGCTCTTTCAGGTACAACGACACCCGAAAAGCCGTATGGAAACAGGAGGACGTGATCACCCAGAGGCACGTGTAGTTCTTGCGGGACACGGCAGGACTCATGGAGGCTTGTCCATCATGTGGCTACCATAGCAACAAGATATTCACCACTGGCACCAGGAATGCAGTGTACCTGACGTCGACCAACGCGTGCGTTACCATCATGGACGTCCTGGACAGGTACAAGAACCAGGGCATCATCAACATCTGCCCTGGCAAGATAACATCGGAAGAGGATGAGCATGGCTTTAACCACCGCCGCAACATATTTGGCACCAACCACTCGACCGAGGCCAAACAGTTCTGCCAAGCAGAGACCCTCATCAGGACCATCTCCCTCATCAAGCTGTCTGGATACACCCTAGAATAAGTCAAGGAGCCCATGGTCCCACTTCATGACCAGAAAATAAATAACGACCAACTGGCCAAGGAGTTTGTTGAGGAGCTGGACATCGACTCCGAGAGGTTATCCCGGGCAAAATGGAGCCGAGCGAGGCCCACAGAGTGGAACATTTCTGCGGGTACTTGGCCAGAAAGGTCCGCAGCCGCCTAAGGTGTGCTTCTTGCCAGGAGGCTCTGGTAGAGAGCAACACCCTTATGCCCTCAGTGTAGGTAGCCGACTCCGACAAGCTGCCAGAGACCTTCAGAAAGATGATTGAACTTTAGGACCGCGGCGCTCTCCTCTATCCCCCAAATGAGTGCATCCGCATGACCATGGTGGCCGTGGAAGTCTTCAGGGCGATGACAACATCATGCGAAAGCAGGGCCAAGTTCCTGGCGGCCTACTCTTCAGAAGAATTGTTTGTGACTGTCTACAAGAAAATAATGAGCAATGACTTAGACATGTCCCTGCTGAACTGTGAAAAGGGTTGCAACCTGGTCAACACCGTTGTTCCTGCCATCGTCAGGTCCCTCTTCCATGTCATGTGCAAAAATATGGTGCCAAAAGCTAACAGTAATGCCCATGCAAAAGTCAAAAGAAGAGGCATAAAAAGAGATAGTCCGGATGCACCCGAGAAAGTTACCAGGAGCAAAAGTGACTACAAGAACAAGAAACTTTCTAGTTGGAAAAAGTCCTAAGTCAATTTAAGTGTGCGTAGCCACTGACATTTGTTATGTATCTTTATTTTGTAGGGTGGATATTAGAATCCAGGTTAACCATGCAATATGTTACTAGTACAGTGTGTCCACACCTTAGATTCTTTCTAGCTTTTACTTTAGTATAGCTATTTCAGAATTATATAGTCGATATTCACCCATGGAATATGAAAAACAATTATAAAGTTACAAAAAAATGAAATCAAATACGGGGGTCTAGCTAAATGTTCCCTAATGGAAATATAATTGTTTGCTAGATTGGTCAGGCGTAGGACCCGGAGGGATTTCTTCTTTTTTTCTTTAATTGATGCTACCTACTTTATTTCATTTATTAGAAAATACCTTGAAATATGTTTTTAGTTAAATGTAATATACCCTGTTTTCATTGCAGTTTTAATGAGAAATTTTGCAATTTATTTTTTTTTAAGTACCTGGAAAAGAACTGGAAAACCTATGGAAGTTTGAAATTTGATATTAGTAGACACCCTGTAGGTTCTAAGACTCCCATTGTACACAGCTTTATTAAATAAAATTGAATTGAATATAACCAACATCGGTTATAGATATAAGGTTTTTATTTTTTATTTTTCATTAAATAAGTCACACTTTCGTTTGTCACGCCGAATCGAAGTACATTGGTCCCAGGGTGCTTCATGCCAAATTTGAAGGGAATATCTTTAAAAATAAAGAAATGAGAACGATTTTTCTTTTTTCCTGGCTAGCCCGACTATGGAATCGCTCGATTTTGAGCTACCAATCAAGTATTCATTATCTATGATATGATTAATGTTTATTTTGTTTTCCAGATTTTTGTGATTTAATATATATATCTACAATGGCTTCAGGCGCTTTAAAACACCAAGGATTCATCAACAAGGCAAATTCATTGTGTTACGTGTGTGGGGATTTCACGACAGTTGCACAGCGCCGAACAATTACTTCCCTCCTGAGAACTTACTTACTTTCATTATTGTGGGGAAATTCCACGTGGAGCTTCCATGCGCTGTAGATGGCTCTGTTAGACTTAAATTGGTAAGCCTACCCCCCCTTCCCCTTCAACAAGCGGTAGCCTTGAACTGCGTCCACCACGATTCACCTTTACACGGGCTAGAATAGCCTCGTCAAGAAGATTCGAGGCCATTCGAGAGTAGAGCTGTTTCCCACTAACCCGTCCCCCTCCCTCGGGGAGAGCCTCAGACATATATATTGCTCGTTTCCCATGAAATCGACTCAGAGTTGAGAAGTCTCGCTCAGACCCAAGAAGATTCCGCCTAGTTCCCAGTCAGGTGCTATCAACAAAGCAAAGTGACAGCTGAACTATTTGTCTATTGGAATTAGCCCCAGTCAGTGATGTAATTCCATTTAACGATCGCTACCGAGTGATTTTTCCGACTTCTCTCATCAACTCCTGTCGAAGCCCTTCTTGTTAGCCCCTCATTTTCGGGTGGCCGAAATACGCTCCTCTGGACCAGACGTAACCGCTACCCCCTTTTTTGGGGAACCGTCATCATTTCAAGTACCTGCTCCAAAGTTTTGAGCGCCCTCGCCTCAGGTGCAGAAGACATCCGCGAAGCCTTACCCCGTCGTCTTACCCGGAATCTTCCGTAAGCCAACCCCTCTCCCCCTTCAGTAACCCATTTGGGTTAATTCCCCCCATTTGAATAGTCTCCTCCCGCAACACATTAATTTTATCTTCATAGTCTGATTCATAACTATAACCACCCCCCTCGTTCATCTGATGTAATTTTGCCCATCATTTCTCGCATTATTTTTATATAAATAAAATTATATTTTTGTCCATGCCTCTTTTAATAACCTTGAGCTTTGCCATTGCTATTAATTTACCTCACCTTGTTGCACTCTTTCTCACTACTAAGCCCGTCTAAGCTAGTGGTGTTCCGTCCCTTTTCGCTTTGCCTTCAAGTTATTTGTCCCTCCCCCATAGATATAATATGGTATTGATGTAATATAATATCATACCACGACAATTATTTTGACTGTAAAATTGGACATCAGAACAAATCCTGGGCCCCAAACTTCTGTTGTAAACCTTGTCGCAATGGACAAAAAGGATGGTTTAATGGGAAGAAAACAGCCTTCAAATTTTCTGGCCGATGGTCTGGAGAGAGCCAAAAAGCCATGCAGATGATTGTTACATTTGTCTGACAAATATAACTAGTTTTAATCCTTATTCTAGAAAATAGATAAAATATCCCAACCTTCCCTCAGCTATTAGACCAGTTTCCCACTCAGATGATCTTCCTGTCCCTACAATTCCAGCAAATAAAGATCTTCTTCCTTCATCAGATAAAGAAATGCCTTCAGGGGAATATTCTGTCAATTCGATCTCTTTTGAAGACAATGTATCTGTCAATTCAGGAGCAAATAGAAAGGAACCCCACCGGGTCACACAAGAAGACCTGAATGACCTTTCCCGTGATTTATATCTACCCAAACAGCAGGCAGAGCTCCTGGCATCCCGGCTTAAACAGTGGAACCTGGTCAAGGCAGATGTAAAGATCACTAGTTTCAGGACACGAAACAAGGACTTCACTTCATCTTTGACATGAAAATCAGGTTGCGCTACTGCAAAAATGTCTCTGGCTTGTTCACTTTTCTTGATTTCCCACACAATCCTTAAGATCGGCATCTTTTCATAGACTCTTCCAAGCGTAGTTTGAAGGCTGTGCTCCTGCACAATGCGAATAAATACCTCAGCATTCCTATTGCCCACTCAGTCCATCTGAAGGAGTCGTATGACAATATGGAACTTCCTTTGGAAGCTGACAAATACAAACAGTACAAGTAGAGTCTCTGTGGGGACCTCAAGGTCATTGGGCTGCCAAAGGTATGCTATCTCTCTCTCTGGAAAGGTCGAGCTGTGTCCAAGCAAAGTAAGCAGAAGGAATGGGGTTCTAGGAGCACTTTCATGACTGGTGAACACAGTGTTCAAGAACATCCCCTGGTGGACATGAACAAGGTGCTTCTTCCTCCTCTTCATATCAAGTTTGGGCTAAAAATTTTGTGAAGGCTATAAACAAGATGGCGCTGCCTTCCAACACTTGTGTACTCTATTCCCAGCTCTGAGTTCTGGTAAGTTCAAGAAGGGATATATATATATATATATATATATATATATATATATATATATAAATGTATATGTAGGGGAATCGTCCATTCACCCCCCCCCTCCCTTCCCGTTCACTCGTGATGCAGTCCCAAGGCGGTTACCGCAAAGACATCCGGCCCAGGCATCGGCGAGTCAAAAGCGTAACCACAGCGTGGCACAACTCGGTGCCATAAAAGACAATAAAGGTCAAAATTTAAGATCTCCCCCATGAGACTGAGATCCAGTTTCACGTCAAATAAGAAATTGGAGACGTGTTTCTCTCAAGCTCGAAGGCTAACGAGGAGCCGATGTTTGAGTTCGTGTGAAAAACCGTTGGCCTAAAGAACTCTCCTGGGGCCGTCCTCAAGCCCTTTTCCCCCCTTACCACTCCCCCAGTGGGGTGCGAGGTATAAATGAGGAACTCTGAGGAAAATCGGGGTAGTATACGTCAGTCTCTAGGTGATGAAGTCTTCGGATCAAACCGAACTACCGAGACTGGAGAGGTAGTGTACTTGGCTCGATAGACCAAGAAGTACCCTGCAAGAGAGGCAGGGCTACCTACCTTAAGGGGCTAGGAAGAAGCTCATCCCCGAGCTAAGTCCCCGGTTATCAAACCAAACGATAAGTTAACTTTGGTAAGTTCAACTTACTCTCGCCAGAGAGAATCCTCATATCCTGGTGCACCTTAAACACCAGAGGTATTCCTTGTCCCTGAGGAATTAAGAAAAGAAGAAGGAAGAGGCTCCCCCCTCGAGCCCGTTACTTGGTGGCCACACCGAACTCCTAAGTTAACTTGGTAAGGAACCAACTTATTCTCGTCAGAGAAACCCCGTCTCATCGATCCTCGCCTTAAAGACGACCATACCCGAGTTCAGTCCTCGTCCATGAGGAAATAAGTAACGAAGGAGAAAAGCTCCCCCTCGAGCTCATTACTCGGTGGTCACACCGCACTCCAAGTTAACGTGATTTAAGAACCAAGTTCGACTCACTCTCGCCAGAGAGACCACGACTGCCTAGGTGTTGCATAAAGCACCGTATTTGTTCTCCTCCTTAAAGACCCCCCCGCCGGAAGAACGTGTGGATCTTCCAGCTGCCACACTCGCCAAAACAACCGTGTGATTTCGCCCGGCTACATCTGGCAAGACGGCACGCGTCGTGAGTCAATAACATTTCGGAGGCCTTTAAACTCCAGATGAGTCCGTAAGCCTAATTCTTATATTATTATTGTGTGTAAAGAAATTTACTAATTTTTGAGGGGTAAACTAATTTAATTAAGTCTTGTTTATAATAATATTTAGAGTATTACTGTAGTTAATGTTTGAATGTTATGTATTCAATTGATAAAGGTAAAATATAAGTTTATTTGGGGATTATTTTGCGTTTCTCTTGATATCCTTACGTGTTTCGGGACGGCTCTGTTCGTTAAGATATTCAGATATCAATATATATTAGACACGCTTAGCACTCTTAGAAAAGAACAAAAAAGGGGGGCATTCTACGACACACTATTATAAAAGTGGTGTCAGGTCAGTAGGGTTTTTATTAGAAAGCATTCTATGACAATATATATATGTATATATATATATATATATATATATATATATATATATATATATATATATATATATATATATATATATATATATATTAAAAGTAGTTCCTTTTGGCTAAAGATACTTTAATTTTAAGAATGAATCCAAAGACCAAAAAGGAGGAAGTTTCCATTAAACTGATTCTTTAATGACAACGTTTCAGGCTCCAAGTCTATCATCAGGTCTGACAAAGAGAAAGGAAGAAATATTTAAATTCTAATTCATTAATTATTGGTATAAGGCGAAAATCATAATCAGATAGACAGGATATCATTTAAATTGGGAAGACTAAGGAGAGAAAGGGACGGAGCATGTAACTTACCAGGTTGAGCCGTGAGGAAAAAACAACTGAATAAATTAAGGAAGGGGGGACAGGAAGTAAGCACCGTGAATGGGAGAGGTGTTAAACTCGAGGGAGGGGAACCGCACTTGTATCGTTATAAAGGGAAGGTTTAAATATTTTAATATACATAGACTCTAAGATACGAAGGTCGATTTCATTATTACCATGTTCAAGGATTTTAAAATTTTCAGGAGTGACATCAGTTAAAATATTATAAAATGTGATATCTTATCACTAATATTTCTTTATGGTTCAAAGGTTTGCCAGTTCTATTGCTAATACCCAGGTGAGAACATACCCTGGCCTCCAGAGAACGAACTGTGCTGCCTATATATTAGCCTCGTTCACAGCCAGGACAAATGAAGTGATAAACCAGGCGGCTACGTGAGTTCTTAGGGAGTGTGTCATTTACATTGAATATTGAACCAATTGATAAATTATTTGTGAATTTATTTTAAAATTGATATATGTATATATTCCTCCATTTGGTAAAATAATATATACATTATGAAATATGGGAAAGAATTATGAAATAACTCTGCACGCGTGTTTTCTCGAAAGTATTGAGTGAGGATAGTTCGATCAATGGTTGACTATGTTGTAGGGAAACATATGATTCATAAAGGGGGGAGAACATTGATATTATATGTTTGTAATGAGGATTTGAAGCGATTAATGCAACGGTTTTATTTGTGATTTTCTCCTTCAACCTTAAAGCAGCTGAGATAGTTTTAGGTCTCTAAAATTGACAACACCTCTCTTGCTTTTGCCTAAATGTATTTAAAGATCCTTTTCTCCTGACACGTCTATTTTGCAATTTAGCAACCAATTTGAGAAAGTTTGTATTTTATTACATCAAAATGAAGTTGCCAATTAAGAAACTAATCATTGATAATTTTAAATTCTGCTAAATAATCTGTTGCATATTAGATAAATGGAGCCAAATCCAAAACAAACCTAGGGGGCAAAACAATTGACAAGAATTGATTTAAGATTATTGCTGTCTGAAACTACGCTTGGTGCTTAGGCATTTTATCAACAAAGTTTGATCGATTTTGAAAGAGTTGAGATTTTAGGGCTTAAAAAGTTTACCACCGAGTCAAATTACATAAATATAGAGGAAGTACGCCAATTACATTTTGCAACTCCTAGATAAAAATCATAGTAGGGTTAACATATCACATCGACCGAACTCCGAAACATGAACACCCTTCCTGCTCACCCCCGGTAAAGGAGAGAGTTGCCAACGAATGTTTGAAGAAGACAAAGACATCCAAACGGGATCCGATGAATCTATTATCTATTGCCACTACATTTGCCAGGGATACAATCACCTCAAGCACTAAAAGAATGGCCCACCAGCCACATCCATTCAACCCCACATTCACGGTCCGCCCCAATAAGTGAAGTATTAACAAAGAGATATTTCCCAGGTTGGTCATTTTAACATTACTGAATAAGCCCCACGCAATCCATTGCCTCGTCATGATCTGCTTTGTAAACGAAACGAGGGCTCTATACATAACCCTCGTTACAACTATATCTTTCCCAGGAAAGGGAATAATTGGAGGCTTCGGGGAAAGGAGGTTTGAAGCTTAGCCCATGCAGAAGCCGAAGTCAAGAGACATTCTGCAAAGGGACGGAGCAACAACCTGTGATTAGCGGATTTTACCCCACCTCGAGGGTCCGTCTACGACCAATGCGGACAAACAATACTCTTTTTGTCTGCTAAAAGTAATTATGAATAACCAAATCTCTTTGAGGGGAAGGCACCATTGGATGAATGTAATTGATTCGGCATTCTTTCTGAGGACCACATTTTGGTCTTGTTTGTAGGGGCGGACAACGATGGTTTGAGAGTCTTTTAAAAAGCGGTTTTAAAAGCTCCCTCCATCGCTATACGTATAAGGGAAACGCTATTGAAACGAAAACCACCGTACGTTTACTGAACAAAGACAACAAAACAAGCACAACACGACAAGCAAAATTGAAACTCCCAAACACATTTTTCACACCTAATTTTTTTTTTTTTTTTTTTTAGGGGCTATCTGGCGACTGCCCACTTAGGCATAAGTCGCCGTAAACAAACAGCCTAGTTCTAGGCTACTTTAAAAAATTTGAACAGATAACAACAATAAAAAGAAATTTCAATTAGGAAGCAATAACAACAAAGAATAACAAAACAATAAAAAAAACAACTAAACCTAGTTAAATGAAAGGGAGAAGGCCAACCTCCCCCCAAATGTCAACAAGTACACCAGTCAATGTGCACGCACTCGTCCCGAGTACAAAGGACCGGCAGGAGCGACTCCGCCCATCCCGGGACTGGGACAGGTAACGTGCGCGAAGATAATCTAGACTGGGACATTCGACAAGAATGTGCCGAACATTCTATGGGACGACGCAGTCGTTGCAATAGGGCGCAGGTGAGCGCTCTATCAAATAGCGATGCGTCACACGAGTGTGTCCGATTCGGAGACGACAGAAAGCGACCTGAAGCCGTCGCGGCATTGGGGGATAGGTCCATGGGAACAGTCGCGGCGCAATGGCACGCAACTTTAAGTTCCCTTCGACCGTCTCCCATCTTCTTTATCAAGCAGTCCGAAGAGCTGCTCGTATTCTTGCCATGTAGTCGGTGTGAGGAAGAGCGAAACGCTGGTCCGGTAGCAGAGTCCTCGCAGAATCTTTGGCGCCCTCATCGGCGTGCTCATTCCCAGCAATTTCTACATCACACTCCGGTCTCCGAAACGGGCACGTCGCGTAATCTCCCGTACCGAGTGGTGTATTGCCACCAGCTCAGCCGTGAAGACAGACGCAGCGTCTGGTAGAACCCCGCTGACTTTAAACAGAGGGAATATAGCGTGGAAGCCGACCCCCTTTTGGGACTTGGAGCCATCCGTACACACTAGCACGGTTCCAGCGTGACACGAGGTGTGCTCCAAAAAGGTCGAACGCAATACTCCCGGTGCTGTACAAGCTTTGGGAGCAGAGGCGTGGCGACAAATAGCCAAATGTGGTACCCTCCAGGGTGGCGTACTGGGCAAAACCAGGGGCAACACCGGCCCGAGAGCTATATCCAGCTCTCGAAGGAGTTTCTTGGCCCTAAACCCAAAGTGCTTAGGGTATGACTGGCGTCTCTCCGCGGCATAGGCACTGTCGAGATCAGCTGCGGATGCATTGAAAGCTGTTGGCGACTGAGGGAGGCACCGGGCTCGCGCGTAAAGGCGAGTGATGCACTGCACGTGGAGCAGAGCGAGTGGCATCTCCCCAGCATCCACCAACAGGCTCTCAATGGGGAAAGTGCTGAAGGCACCGGTCGCAAGGCGAAGGCCGGTGTGGTGGATCGAATCCACCTTCCGAAATAAACGCTCGGCTGCGGATGCATAAAACTTGCATCCGTAGTCGAGCTTCAAACGAACCAAGGATCGATAAAAAAGTAGGGCAGTAGCGCTATCAGCGCGTCAAGCGCTGAACGTCACGGAACGGACAATATCTATTGCGAATATGAGCCTCCCAGGTGAGGCGAGAGTCGAATACAAGACCAAGGAAACGGAGTGACCCAACCACATCCAGGCGCATCCCATTAAGAAACAAATCTGGGTCGGGGTGGAGCCGTGGATGGCAGCAGAACTGCACGATCTTAGTCTTGGCCAAAGAAAACCGAAACCTGTGTGCTTCGGCATAGCCAGAGACGTGGTTCAATGCCTGTTGGAGTCGACACTCCAGAGTTGGCATCTGGGCCGTGCCAAAAGAGATCAAAAGGTTGTCCACGTAGAGCGTAGCGAGAACATCTTCTGGTAGCACCGAGGTGATGCCGTTGATGCTCAGAGCATAGAGTGTGACACTGAGGACACTTTCCTGAGGGATACCGTTTTCCTGCTCCTTTGGGCCGGAGAAAGCTCCCCCTATATGTACGCGGAATCGATGATCTCGCAAAAATTCAGATTTTAAGACGGGAGGGGTCTCCTCGTCCCCATCGTGTGGAGAGTCTCCACGATACCGTACGCCATGCGGTATCATAGGCCTTCTCCAGATCGAAAAACACCGTGGCGTAGTGCAGTCTACGAAGCAAAGCCTCGAAGACAGCATTTTCCAGTCGGAGCAGAGCAACTGACGTGGAGTGGAACTTGCGGAAGCCGTACTGTGAAGAAGACAGATGGCCTCCGCTGTCCATGAAAAAGGCTAGTCTAGCATTCAAAAATTTTCCAGTCAACTTGCACACGCAAGAGGTTAAAGAGATTGGGCGGAAACCGGTCGGAGTTGAGTGATCTCTCCCCGGCTTGCCCAAGGCAAGAACAGTAGCGATTAGCCAGCAATCTGTGAGAAGTCCCTCTACCCAGATCCTGTTGAACAAATCTAACAGAAAGGCCATGCCTTGCTCAATCAGGTGTCGAAGCATGGCGTACGGGACATCGTGGGGGCCATGGGCGGTGTCCACGCTCGAAGCGAGAGCGGAGCGCAACTTACTCACAGTAAACCTGTCGTTGAAGAGTTCTCCGCCTCTGGAGGTAAAGTCTAGCCGGCAGTCTTCCGAGACATCACGACGTGCATTAAATGCTGGTGGAGCAGTATCCGGGCTAGAGAATGCGGAAAAAGCGGTCGCAAAGGATTCCACCAAGGACGCGGGGTCCGAGGTTGCGGTCCCATTTTCCTGGAGAACGGGAGGAGGGTCCTGCGAGAACTCGCCCCGAATCCTTTTGACTCGCTTCCACACCTCTGCTAAAGGGGTCTTCCCGTTAAGTGAAGACACGTATGCATACCAAGAAGAGCGGCGGACGTGCTTCGAAATATACCAAAACCTAGCCCTAGCCCGACGAAATTCAGCGACAGTGAAATCGTTTGGGTGGCGCTTATAGCGCATGTAGGCATAACGCTTCTGTTTGAGGGCCGTCTCACACTCGCCCGACCACCATAGGAGTGGTCAGCGTGCAAAACGGCCAGACGTTCTAGGAATAGTAGTCAGGCCTGTGCCGATGAGGTTACCGGAGAAGAACTCAACGGCCTCATCTAACGACCTAAACTCCTCGACTCAGATAGAGAATTCAGTCATTTCCTGAAATGAAGGCCACCGCGCCCGCGCTAAGCACCACCGAGGTGGTCTCTCAGGCGGCAGTTGCCTTGAAAATGATATTTGAATAGGAAAGTGATTACTACCATGGAGGTCATCGACCACCCCCACAATCAAAATCAGGCTGTGCATCCGAAGAGCACAAAGATATGTCAAGGCAAGAAAATGAAGCGGTTCTGGGACAGTGATGCGTAAACTCATCCACGTTTAGGACACCCATCTCAAGCTTTTTGATCAGATCGGCAAAGACTTGTCCCCTGTGATTTATGGAGTAATCTCCCCAGAGAGGATGCCTGCCGTTCAGATCTCCAAGCAAGAGATAGGGCCTCGGCAGCTGTGCCACGACGCGGCGGAAGTCCCCCGCACAGCCTCTGCCTGAAAGGAGGTATCTAAAGAGAAAGGAAGAATGGAGACATCATGCCGGGTGTAAACCGCGCATCCCCCACCCGGCCATCTTGCGGTGGTGGGGTCACAAGGCCCTTATACCCCGGAAGGGCGGGCAGGGGGCTCGCGCCTAGCATGGTCTCCTGCAGAAAGATAGCTTACGGGGAAGGGATGAGACGAGCCTCCGCAGCTCCTCTAGCAAGTAGATACATTTGTTGAACGTAGAGTTCTGCATTGACAATCTAGTTGTTCGAAAGGAGCTCATAAAGAATGATGCCTTCACAATTATACAACACACACAGCATCGTCTTTTGTGGATGAAATCCTTGCTTTAATGGCAGAAGTGTTTTTTTTATTGGGGCTAAGCCATTTTTTTCGATGGTTCATGTTGACATAAACACCCCCCTTTGTTTCCTTAGTGATGATGTGGTGAGGAAATCTGTCCTGATCTCTACGAGTAGCCTTGTGACGAGCAAGCAAACCTGCAGCAATCGTAGAGCGTTGAAATTTGTTGTTTTCGCTTAAAGTTTTTGAACTTTCCTCATCGAATGATCGTGATTCACTACAGTTTTCTGATCACACGCCAATTGCACAGCCAATTCTTTAGTCGATTGACAGGGATTTTTATGATGAAAGTCGTTCAATCGATCTTCATCCAACTTAATGGGGCGACCAGAATGTTTTTCGTCATTAAGATTGAAATGACCGTTTTCGAAACGTATCGCGACGAGCTTTGGCTGCGTTCGCATTGTTCCCGTCTCGATTGAAAATGAATAACAACAAGTGTCGAAAATGCGCCTTTCTTTCAACTTGACACTCCATTTTGAGGGTACAGAACAAAAATTAAATTAACACAACTTTTAAATAAACCTCAATGACTTATTACTCAACTTCAAGACGTAGCTTAAGCAAAAGCCTAATAGTCTACGCTGTTAAGAGACGTAGCCTACCTAACCTTTGCAAATTTTACTCTCATTATTTATTATTGTTTCTTAATATGTGCACAAATCACGTCAACAAAACTTAAATCAACACAACATTATATAAACGCAGGAACTTATTCCTCAACCTAATAAAATAAAAGGTTCTGTCTTTGTTACAATATATTTACATTGCACTCAAAAGGCAAACAAAGAAGGCCAATTTCTATGAGTATAAATTCAATTTTTA
Source organism: Ceratothoa steindachneri (assembly GCA_963969495.1). Classification (NCBI taxonomy): domain Eukaryota; kingdom Metazoa; phylum Arthropoda; class Malacostraca; order Isopoda; family Cymothoidae; genus Ceratothoa; species Ceratothoa steindachneri. Next base: position 54,422,772 of record OZ018317.1, on the reverse strand, counting down.
GTCTTGTGCGAGAGATATGAGAGTGTTCATTTTGTTTTCAGTAATACTTGCATTATACCAGATGTAATTTTGCTGTAAAAGACTGTCTTGGATAGTATTACATGAATTGAGTCTGTCTAATAGCAAATAATTCAGTTTGTATCCCAAACGGAAATGCTATTACCTAGTCCTAGTTGCCTACAATTCCAGGTCCCGCATTAATTTAGGCTTATATACTCTAACATTCAACCATTAAGTTATTTTCTGGTCTTATCAAAGAACCTCGTAATGTTACCTTTTCGATTACAACTACATGACCCCCTTCGTTGCATAAATGTGTTATACATCTGGAACTCTCTTCACTAATTTACAAGGTTTATAGGTATCTCTTAACAAAACTCTAGAATACGATTATTTCTCTCTTGGCTTTTAGGACATTCGAGGACATATACCAAGGTATAGTCCACATAAATTATTGATTTCCCTGCCCCACGAACACAAACTATGAAATTATTATATTGTTTAGCCATGTTTTTCTGTTTGCGAACCAAACAAATAATTACATTTTAACAAAAACAATATATGGTTTTCGTTCCTCTTACCTCACTATGTGGTTTCCGCTGCGTGGTTTCTCACTAAAATACGCGTGCTATCTCTCTCTTGATAATCATTTCTATTTATTTAGCTCTTTCCCTCATCCAAGGTTTCTATTATTTCTACAAAATTAGGCGGATTTTTTGTAGGAAGATTCAATCGGTATAGTCTAGGGTGACTGCGCCAGATTTCCGAAGAGTCCCATTAATACATTCTGTTTTTCCACAAGAGGGACAGTTAGGAAACAATATTTGAGAGGACATATAATTCTAATAACGGATATTTCTCTTTCAATTTAATTATACTGTTTCACCATGTAGTTGGTAATATATATATATATATATATACTTTGTACTTCAAAAGTTTGTGTTAGAAAGCTAGATATTTTTTCTTTGTTATGTTTGGAGAAATTGTCTATTTTTGATTATTGTCTTTTGTAAATATTTTCTCAAACGAGCGACTAATAATTTACAAGCTTGAAATAAACTTCGGATGCATAAAAAAGAAAATGCTTTTGAGCCTCAATGGATAGAACGTGGATATGAAATCTCATCACCTGTTTCTTATTTTTGGTATCAAGCAGAATTGTGAGGTTTTTGAAATTTCTAATCTCAAAGAAAGATGGAAAAGCCATTGAATCGGAAATCAAAATCCATGAAATAATGTCATATACTAAAATATATCATACATAGTTTACGCCCATTCCTACTTAATATTATTTGACCCGGATATATTTCCGGTTATGATCATTTTATAATTTAAATTAGTATCGAAACACATAAATATATATTTCTGATTTTAATATACGACAGTTTCTCAAAATGGGTTAAGAAATGGTACTAAAAGGCAATGCATTTTATTTCGAGCCACTTATGGACGCAAACTCTTTAAATGCTATCCGTACATATTTATTGTATAATTAAAATATTTAATACAAATCAAATGCTTGATAATTGTAGTTTATTGGAAATAGTTACATGTTAATTGTAAAAGAACCTATTCATGTTCATATTTGGTTGATGTTAATTGTAGAATTACAAGTTAATTACAAATTAATTAGATGTCGATGGTAAAATTAAGAAATGTAAACATTAAGAAAATGTCAGTTTTATAATTACAAAATTATATAGAATTTAATTAAAAAAGTAAATAATATTTAAGTCATTCTTAACTTGAGAGATAAAAAAATATAAGGGAAATCGAGCTCTCCTTGCCGATGAGAAATTGGATGACCTTCCTCCCTCCCACAAATCGATACCCGGCTTGAGTCAAGCAAAAGCAACCCCAATGTTCTGCCCGCCGTAGGGAGCTGGCGCGCCGAGCCTGACACATTTGACAAGGTATCTCAATCCACATATTTCGTCACAAACACAGCCAAGCACGGAACTACTCTCTCTATCTCCTCTCTTCGCAATTACAACACATCACTCTTAAACCACGAAGGGATTTTCATGTTCCACTATTCTGACGCTAGATGGTTGGCTCTCACGAGGGCCAAGAAGTGACCCTTTCTGCACTTTCTCCTCCAAATAAACTCTTGACTTGAAAATACGACATAACATTCTGGTAACCATAATATTTTTGGCGAAATTGGAATAGGTCCTTACGAACCACTATCGAAATGTTTCTATTAATTAATATAAACTTAACTGCCAGGAGTTAGTACTATTAATTCTAATATTACACCAAAATGAGAAAGCATTATCAAACAATGATTTATTTATCTTACGAATTTTGTTTCTTATTTAAGGAACCAATTTCGAATATAGTTATAGGTTTGTGTATAGTTTATTTCAATAATAATCTTATTTACATAATTATGAATAGGTCACCATCATTTGATGTTTGGGGCACAACCTTCTATTTATGATAATAAATATTTTATTTTTATTCTGTACTGTATATAAATATATTAGTTATATTTTCAATATTTTCATATTATATGCTGTACAAATTAAATTGCTGTCACGTTATATTTTGTTATGTTGTGAGTACTAAATTAGTCAATTCAGGTATCTAACGTAGTTGTATAATCCACAAAGATGCCATATAAGACCTGAAAGATGGCTAAGTGAAATAAGAGGAGCAATACCATTTGCAGTGCCATGATTAAGAGAAGCAATGCAAAGTCACAATGATAGATATTTCTTATTGCTATATAACGAGAAAGGCTCGTCAAATTATTTCCTCACCGAATATAGCACCATCAATTGGTCCACAACCACAGGGTGATACTCACCTAGGCATAGAAATAATAAGTTCTGATATTACAGCTTTTGAAACTTTCCACCATGTTTGGCGCATGTCATCGAACCATTCTGACCGTTCTCTTGCTGCTTTTTAAAAATTATTTTTCATATAGTTTTGTCCAGCTTTCTTCATACATGTTCTATTGGGTTGCTTTAGTCTCCCATTATTTCTCCTTTTTTACACTATCTAGGAAACGAATCCTCAGCTTTTCTGAATGAACGACTTTCTTTTTTAAAGCTGAACATTTGATAACAACGGTAAAATTCTATCTTTTAGAAGTGAAATGCATTAATCTCGAGTTGATATTACCAAGGCAATCAACCAAATCTTACCTTGAACCATTCAATTTTGCTCCCCGCATCATAACAAAAAATGTTTTAGCATTTGATGAAACCTCTTTCTGTAAAACTCCTGAGACTGTAATTTCCAAACTCATAAACGTCCAGTTTTGAAAATTGGGCAAACCTTTCATTCTTTAGAAAAAATTAGGCTAGTTAAAATTCCTTAAAGTTGTCGCTTAATTGTTGAGTCCACTCTTAATTACGAGTATCTTTTAAAAACATCTTTAAATTTGAAAAAGAATTTTATTCTAAACAAAATGTTTTACTTCCTAAATTAAAGATTTTAAATTAGAGAAATATATAAAAAAGGAGGGTATAACCAGCAAAATTTTGAAAGAGAACTTCTAAAAAAAGTGATGATGTTAAGAATGTTTCTATGTGTAGAAGTTAAAAAAGACATTAGGCCAAGCAAGACTTCAAAAGGTGAAGACCGAGACATTACTCCAATTTTTAAAGATCGTATGAAAACGGCTGTAGCAGTTTTTAGAGAGATTAGTGAAATTTTTGTTATTATTATCTCCAGGTAATTGCGTAATGGCGGCTGAATGAAGACAATCTTGACCACGCACATCTGCGGCCAAGCAAGTTATCTGTCCTATGAAAAAGAAGGCTCGTCTCGAATTCGCCTATGAGAATGTTAAATAGACAGATGACCAATAGAGTCAAATCCACTTCAATGCCCAATCTAAGTTTACTTTGTATGATACCGATGGAGAGAGGTTCAGTCTTCACAGAACAGGCGAAATATTGTCTGCCAATTGACACTACTGATTGTGAAGTTCCGTTAGTGTGAAGTCGGTGTAGTAATCATCATAGTCTGGGGGGTGATTTAGGTAGAAAGCATTGAGCCACGAATGCGCTTACGGTGCGCAGTGAATAGGTAAGTGTACAACAAGTTGCTGTGGCAGCATGCGTGTAATGGGTTGTCATTAGCTTTGGAATCATTATAGTTATTATATAATCTCACGAAACCATGAAATTGGCATATATACGAGTATGTCTAGCTGGCATTGATATGTCTGGCATTATCCCCACCAAAGCAAACTCATTCGTCAGTAAAGTTTAGATGATGGTTAAAACACATATTTTGACATTGACGATACAGATAAGGTAAATTATTCTTTGCAGGCAATTTATCGAGTGTTTATTATTCTCTTGATCTTCATGTGTTTCTAAGCTCCGGGATCAGATCCCTCGCTTTAGGTTAAACCCTGTTTAAATTTGAGCAGAAATACAATGTGAAAGGGCTTAAGTAATTATTGAGCGACCCTTGACAATCGAGATAAACCAGTTTTCGATTAAGCGTAGAGAGTGGATTAGGGAGGACGCAGCTTAAACACATTTATCACATATTGAGCATTTGATTGCGTTAAATTGAACGTAAAGTTGAGATAACTGTTCAATCTTTTGTTGCAAATCGATCTTAAAAGAAGACGTTTACTTCATTGTTAAGTTGTTTACACCAGTTCGCGTCAAACTGTTCACTAGAAAAGGGGGGATGGAGATAATATATGTGTATTAGTGAGAGTGCGTAAAAGAGTGTGAGAAGAGAAAGTCTAAAAGTGTGAAGTATGTGGAAAAGATAGAGAATAGGAGCCAATAAACTCTATTCGAATATATGTGTATGCAAGGAGAAAAATACACAATAATTCAGTTTATAGATATAGATGAATAAATTGGAAATTGTTGTTGGTTTTGAGTGTGAGAAGATGAAAATAAAAAGGGGCCTCGAGATCTACTCCCGGAAATCCGTTATTGACCCACCAGATTTCGGTGTTGGGATGAAAGGAGCGTAGATATCACGGTGGGACAGGGGCCGGATTAGACCTAGATTAGGCACAAATACTGACCAAGAGAGAAGAAGGGTCTGGAGTCAAGGGAAGAGTATAAGGTCCATTGTATGTAGGTTCCAACTTTATTGTCAACCATGCAACTAAAATCGTATCTCTATTCGATGATTATTTACCTTACCCATTGTGGCTTGGTTTCATTCTTCGTAAAGAATGATGTTTCTATTATATTAGATCGTAACCCCAATCAAGTTGAACCCATTTAAAAATTCTTCGGTTACACCTAGATAGAAATAATCAAGCTTAGGGACATTTCGAGAATAATTTCTTGCCAAATAGTTATCACTGCAAGATGGATTAAAATAATAGCTACATATGTATATGTTCTATTTACAACAGATTTATTGAACTGTCCTATTGCTTCTAGATAAATGTTATTGCATTTCTGACGGGCGAGATGAACAAAAGTTTTTAATAAATTTATTCCTTGTCGTTTTTGACTCTGTTTTTACCTTCAGTCGGCCTTTTCTGATGCTTATGTAAATGACGAAGTATAGTATAACCAATAACCAATTCAAAGGTCGCTTCAACAAGTATAGGATCAGTGCTACGGTCGAACCGAGACAGAAAAGAAACAAGAAGCAGCTATAAAGAAAATGAGAAATGGATGTATGGAGAGAGAGGAATGAATATTAGCAAAAAGTTCAAACTGAGGATTTTCTATATAAAATAAAAGAAGAGAAAATAAAATTAGCAACCAACTAGATATCAAAGAAAATCTCCTGAGATCCGCCCATTAAGGCAAATTTCAGGATTACAGATTAATTGCGGTTCTAATTGGCGGATTCAGAGTTGAATTTCGCCTCAAGAGCCCTTTGCCCTCTGATGTTATGTTTTGAAGGTAAAACTTAAATGAGGGAAATTACAGTCAATTTCTAGAGGGATTGAGCCACGCTTTACAAATAACATACAGGCTTCATTAAACAAGAGAAAGGACATCATACACCTAGAAGGAGAAAAGTAATTAAAGGAAGAATGAATGAATGTAAATTATATACTTAAAGAGATAGAGAAGTAATTTCAAGAATTTGTATAAGATATAGGATAAGTATTCAAATGTTAAAACAATACTAATGTGAAATAGATTTTGCTAAAATTGTTCAGTCTCAAACCTTTATCAAACTACCTTTAAACTGAGCAATATTATTTCAGTTTGTTATTTCATTGGAAGGCCCTTGCGTCGTTACATTACCTTGTGCTTAAGGTGCCTACCAGACTATCCTAGAACCAAAGCAACTTCAAAAGCTACCCGTGATTATGAATTCTTTTCCTTATATGGGTGGAGTTCTTCCTCCTATCAATAATCGCGAAACCTGAAAAATCTTTACCACTTTTTATCAGATGACTGCATGCACGCTCTACAGGTTTTTCTAGCGAGAAGAGACCAAGTGTTTTTGTACGGTTCCAATAGTTTCTATTCTTAATTGATATGATCTGGTATGTAGCCAGGCTCGCAACTTTCCAAGTGATTGAATTTTTTTCAAAGGATTCGAGACCAGAACTGTACCGCATATACTAATTGAAGTTTAAGCAATGAGTTATAAATATGTAAACGATACTACTTGTTTTAGAAATTAAATTCTCTCAGAATGTATGCTAACAGACGCTAAGTTGCTTCTCAGTCTTTTACATATTACTTAGAGAAATGTAAGTCTTTGCTAATTAGCAGTCCCAAATCCTACGCCACTTTGGCTGATTCTATCTTTTAGACTTTTACCATGAAATCTGATTCGAGATTCGCGTGCACTATGTGAATTACTTTTTACTTATCTAACGTTTAGGAATCTAATACATAACCTAGAACTAGCCTACTCGATGTACATAGGATGGCATTCTTTCCACGTACTCTGCCTACGCTGCCCACCAACACAGTTTGGTCTCGCCCTCAAGCTTGGACATTCTGCTCACGATTCCTGACGAATAGAAAAGGTTAGATTGGTGAGACCAACATAATGTCGCTAGTTACGGATAACCCGCCAATGGCTTGGTAAACACCAAATAAATCATCTTTCCCCCTTCCTTACAGCCAATTCTATAATCATGTTACCACTTTGCCACACATTAGGAAAAGGGCACTTTCGCCATACCATTCCTGAGAGGTACTTTATCGTCAGCCTTTATAAAGGCCAACTAAACTATGCCCTCCATAATGGAATGATTCCAGTTATCCGTCATCTCAGCAATGAACTTGAATGGCTTTGTCAGACACTATCCCTTCCGACGAAATCCACAATAAGTCATTGGCGTCACAGCCAACATTATCACTGCCATAAGGGACCGCGTTAATACTGAAGAACTTGCTATGCCAATTCTCTCTATTCCGCAATATTCATCAACATCCTCTGTTGCCTGGCTCCTCCCAGTCTCCAGAAAGAATATTTCCTTTTTGAATTTATGCTATGGGATTAAGAGACTAGTTGAGTTAAGCATGACCAAAGTGGGAGCACCATTGAAGTATCAGCCCAGAAAAATGTGCAGATCTGCTTCTCTGAAGCCGGCGCGGGACATATTGGTTTTCTACTAGAGGATGACCAGAGTGCGGACAGCGATACACCTTTAGAAGAATCTTCGAGGCTTGAATAATAACAAAATTCAAATTACACCGAAACTGCAGTGATAGAAAACGTAAATGAAAAACGACATTTACATGTACGAACCTCGGGCGTAAGGGGATACAGATAGGCAAGTGGCTTTATTTTTGGGGGTGGTATGAACGTTTTTTATTTACTTTTCATCCATTAGCGAATTTGTACGAGGAATTCTTTGCCTTACTTTGGTATTAAGATCAAAACCTTGTACATATTCGATAGTGATTACGTACTTTTAAGCTGCACTTATGTATTTTTATTATAAATTGTTCGGTTACACTATGAAGATTAAATTCTTTTTAACACTTACTGTATTTTCTGGGAAAATAAATGACCTAAATCTACATTTCTATAGTTATATGTGATTTTTTCAAGAATTTGTTTTAGTTAGTGTAAGAATAGTTTCATTTGGGGAAAATGGGTGAATAGTAGTCATCATTTAGTAGTAGTGCTTTCAGCAAATTAGTTTAGCTCACCCTTGTGTAGTATCGGTAATTATAGTGATAATGAAGTTCCGTGTTTTCCCCCTCATACTTCTAAACCAAGTCTTTTATTGGCACCATGAATCAAGATCAAAACCAAAACTTTACACATCTTTCTATTTAAGGAAACGTTGCACTCATCTACATAAGCCATAACATGTTTAATATCTTTGCCAAACCCAGTCTCAAAAGAAAAATAAATAACCTTTAACTAAATTTCTATAGTTTTCTTCTATTTTAATATTTCCTATTTTTATTTCAAAAAATTTAGAGAAAATAACTTAATGAGATTTCTGTCAAGTGCTAGAGCATTTCTAACTTTTGCAACATTTTGACGCCAAAGTCTTTCACTTTTGAAATATGACTCAGTTTTTATGAGCAGAATACCTTTGGAAACTTTAGGTTATTTATGCTTTTTTGAGGAGTATATATATGTATACCTTATATTGTAACTCATAAAAAACTTAAAATGGCCACAAATTTTGGGAATGTAAATTCTCTATTTTTCTTTGTGTGTGAATTTGTTTGCTTGCAGTAAAGGTAAAAATGTGGCACCGACGATAAGTTTTGGACTAGAATGCCATAAATACCTAGTTGCTAATGTATGACAAGCCCTGTGGTCGTCGAGCAGATCTCGTCTATTCTTTCTTCCTTCTCGTATTTAAGTCACATTTATAGAAGGCTTCTAATTGGCTGATTTAAGCGCTAAATTTGAAGAAAATCAATCGCGAAATCGCTCTATTTTCGCCCTATTCTTCCAAGCCAAGTTCAACTACGATTTATGAAGTATGAATAAAGAATCTCAAATCCTCCTTATTGATAGTAGCTAAGAACAAAGTAAATGAAGATTTTAAAAAAAATTAAAAGTGATATTTAAATAATACAAAACAGTACATTAATAGATAAATTAAACTTATTAATTTAAACAATGTTAACAGGAAAAATGACTTATGTCAGGAAAAAAAGAGCATTAATTTATCATGATAAACAAAACTTACATATTAATAGAAAGATAAAACAATATTAAGGAACAAACAGAAAACCTAATGAATCTCAAAGAGAAAATTTGTGACGGAAAAGTTTACCTCTCAAAAAGACCAAATTTTGAATGAAAATGCATCAGAAATTGCCGTCAAAATGAAATGCATGGGGCAAAACAGAATGAAGAAGCAGATACAAAATAGTTACTGTTTTAAAGGAAAACTATATAAGCAAAATAATTAGATGTCTCCGCTGTAATAAGAGAGAAGAAAGAAATCAAGCTTTAAATGCTAAATTACAAGCACTCTTCTTAACAACAAAATAAAAAGGTCTTATATCCCATATACTAAAAAAGTGCTTGTCTGAAGCTAGACAATAGAAAAGTTTCCAAAGTAAAATAAGTCTATTTGCTTAGTGACAAATAATGAATACGAAGTGCCTCCATATGTTACATTCTAAAATCATGGAAAAAATATCATTCAATCTAGCCCAATAAATTAACAAATGTGCATAGAAACTAAAATTAGTGAGACATATATTGACATCGTCACATACATATATGTTCACACAAAATTGTCATTTAGATTACAATTAGTCTGTATTAAACCATGAAAAATAAGATAGAATAATTAAACGAAGTGGGAATAAATTGTTAAGGTAAAACACCTTTAAAGGTTCAAGTAGCTTGTCTAAACAATTTTACCCAAATCCCTACTTCTTGTAGCGTGGTGAACTGCTTCACTTGACATCATTTGAGTACCAAGCTTCTTGCCCAAACTTCCGCCCCATACAGTTACTCTTCATTCCTCTGTGAAGAAAACTTTAAAAAATCAGCTTCTTTTAGTGTTGGGCCCTCAACAAGCGTTGTTTAGGAGTCATTTTGTAATTTGCAGCCTTTTTGTTTTATTCCTAAAAGTAAAATTTATTGAAAGCATTTACACCTTGTCTCTCTTTAAATAGGAGGTTTCGGGGCTGAAAAATGGCCTTGCTTAGAGAAAAAGAGGTTCCAGCAACTGATTTTAGTATTTGAGAAAGATATCTAGGGTTATAGGCAAGAAATTTGGTTTAATCCATTTCATTTCAAGTTAAAGGCTATTCATTTTCTATTTTTTTCTTTACAATGAGATAAGCACGTTTACATTATATTAAAATTTGCAAATATAACAATCTGAGGAAGGTGGAGAAGATCTCTTTCTTTCTCACTCTCTAGATTTCTCTAATAATATTTCTGCGTGATACAACCCCGTTTCTATTTAGCTTAAAATTTGATGGAAATACATATGCCCTTAAGACCTTAGAACATTCTCACTTGCTACGTCATTTCAAGCTTAACTTATACCATATATTGCTCTTACTCACTTTTTCCTTATTCTCTCCTAGTTTCCATACCCACCTTCCTTCTGAAGGTGGGTATTCCTCGTACTGTTGATTTGTCCTGCTATGAGGGGCAGTCAAAAAGCTTTGTGAATCGGTAGGGCAAAACAGAGGAAGGGAGATGGCTGTTTGTGTGGGTGTTAGGAAAAGTTATGAGAAGTCAGGATCTGCAGCCGCACGCTCCTGCCTCGTCTATTTAACAAGCAGTAGCTGATCGCAGATCGTCAGTCACAAATCTTTCAACAATGGAGAAGGTTGAGCACAGCGCAGTGATCAAATTTTTGACCAAGGAAGGCAAGAATGCAAAAGAGATCCATGAACGCATGGTTGCAGTGAACACTGACACTGCCCCTCCCTATGTAACCAATGCTCGCTGGAATAGGGAGTTCAGCCATGGTCGTGAGTCCCTTGAAGATGAACCCCATCCAGGACGCCCGTCAGACGTATCCATAGAGGACAATATGGCCCCTGTGGAGAGGATCATCCTTGAAAATCGACGGGTGAAGGTCGAGTAAATCGAGCGAGAACTTGGAATATCGGATGGAAGTGGTATCAACATCATCCACGACAATTTGGCCATGACCAAGGTCTGTGCCCGTTGGGTCCCTAGAAACCTGACGCCCCATGGTTGACTTCAATGTCGTCAAAGTTCGGAGGAGCTGCTGCTCCTGTACAACCAAGACCCGGCAGGATTAGAATCACGCATATTGACAGGTAATGAAACGTGGGTCCATCACTGGGATCCAGAGACCAAGATCGAAAGCATAGCCTGGAAGCACAGAGGCTCTCCGACCTCCATTAAGTTCCAGAACCAACCCTTAGCTGGGAAGATCATGGCCACCATCTTCTGATATTCTAAGAGAGTGTTGATGGTGGACTATGCGCCTCGTGGAAGGACCATCACAGGCCAATATTACGCCGAGGAACTGGCTGGGTTGAAGAAGTGCATCCGTCAAAAGCGGCGCGGCAAGTTGAGACAACAATGCCCCTGTCCATAAGGCCAGAGTTGCAAAAGCTGCCCTGTGCCAGCGCGGATTCGAGGAGCTCAACCATACCCCTACAGTTTAGATCTGGCCCCTAGCCACTACTTTTTATTCAGCCAGCTCAAGGCTACACTGCGTGGACGCCGTTTTGGGGACGATGAAGATGTCCAGCTCGCCGTCCACGAGTGGATTGAACAGCAGTAGGGAGATTTCTGGTTGTCGGGAATTTGAAGCCTCAGGGACAAGTGGCACGAGTGCATTCGAGTCGACGGTAGTTATATTGAAAAATAATAAAACACTTTTCCTCATATCTCGTTTCCTATATCCGAATTGCAAAACTAATTGACCGCTCCTTATACTTCCAGGGCTACACAAAATTTCAATTTTTTAGACAAATATTGAACAATCATATTTTCATGAGACCTTATAGCACGCTACGAATTCAAACCAATGATTTAACTTACCTGTTAATGGCCATTAATTAAAGATAATTAACTAACAGGCTGTTGGCCTATGACACTTTTCTAACACTGCTAGCCTTGATAAGGCGGTATACTACATTCTTGACCTAATTATTTAGGAAAGATTCTAGACTCTTTAAGCCCCTTCAGTCCAACCCGCGTAGCTCGGTTTCCAATATAACATGATAGCATACCCTCCATTAATATCAGTTCCATTCTTAACCTAACGCTGTTTAACACTTGTTTTAAAATTTAAAAAACACTCAGCTACCAACACAGGGCTATCAGCAAACACTTATACATAATATACCTTTTTTTAATATTCCTTATCAATCACGCACTCCTCATCTCAGTCGCCCATAAGAGGCGCGGCTGATTCCCGTGCTGACGGGAATCAACGCCCGTCCGGTCCCAGCCTAGCCTCTTCTCCTTCTTTCTAACATCCTGTCCTCTTACCTTACTTCCTCACTTTGCATACAATCTCTGCTGCATCTTCCTCTGTTCGGCCTCTAATTTCACAGGGTAGATGCCGACCAGTTTTTTCTCACCGTACCATCCCAGATCGGGACTGAGGGGAGAGAGGACAAGGTAACCTCACTCCTGAGCACCGATTTTTTAACAACCTGCTTAATCTACACCCTCACCTTCCTCACTTCCCCTTTCTCTCTCCTTTTCAGTCTATCGACTTTACGCCGTGCATAAGCTTGGGCTGCCATGCCGATGTGCTGCCAGATTACTAGGCAAGAGGAATGGCTGCAAATGGCTGCAGCTAGCTGTGACAGCCCCGAGTTCACTCATCATAGAGCAGGCTACTGCATGGGGGTATTAAGCGTTTGCTTCCCGTAATAAAAAAGGGGTCATCATGCCCAATAATGAATTAAAAAATACTCCCTCTTTAACTTTCCCTCGTCCATCGTCGGAGCCACCCTTAGGCAGCTTTACCTCCCTGGGGGTCAACAAAGGAAAGAGCACCCTCACTCCTATCCAGTAATTGGTCTACCTGGGTGTTCAAATTGATCTGCAGCAGAAGGCCTCCCGCCTAACTCCAAGATGAGCAAGCGGCTCGTCTACGCCCGCGACTGGGCCCCCAGGGTGGACTACCCCTCTGACTTTTGGGGTCGCCTCGGCGTTCTCCTCAATTTATTCTGCGGGGCCGTGTCCCTCCCCCGATTCTGGGCCCAGTTCGCCTACCGATGCAGTCCCAGGGTCTCGCTGCTGAAGGCCCTCCTGTCGTCAGGTTGGGTCCCTTGGTCCCCTCTGGAGTTCTTTTGGACGCAAGTGTACGCGGATGCCTCGGACATGTCGTATACCACCCTATCCTCCTGTGCGTTTCTTGGTACCAGGAAGAGTTTATAAGCACATGTGATCTCGTCGCTGGGTTCTATAACGTCCGACCTTACTAACGCCTCCATGGCGTCCTCCATGCTGTGATTGGTGGTTTCGAAGTTTCTGTAGGACCCTAGACACACCTTCACCCCCTTTTCGGCTGCTGCCTTAGCAATGTTGGAAGGGAGGGGAAGCCTGGTGCAGACATGGCCGGGAATAAAATCACATATGTGCCCAACGCACTTGTCCCTGGATGGTTTAGCCAACGGATCGAACACAGAAATACCTTCTGCGTCATCTTCTGCATCGGTCCCGTCGTTTCCTTTCCGGGACTTGATCTGGTGCTCCTAGGGCGCACCCTGAACAGGGGCCTCCACCGGAGGAGGAGGATCGAGCTCGGGAACGGGAATAGGAGGCTGGCCGAACTCGTCAATAGCCTCGATGGCCGCACGGAGGCCGGGGTCCTGTTACATGAGGGCTTCTAGGTCGTCCTCTTCGCCGCGGGGGGGGGGGCACGATGTTAAGGGCCTCCACAGCCACCGCGAGTCCAGGGTCCCATGCCAATAGGTGCTCCTCTTGCGTGAGCTCGAAGTCTTGTAGGTCGTCCCAGTTCTCGTTCTTTGGTAAAACCTGTGGAAAAGAAAGGAAAGGGTTACAAGGGGGGGGGGGGAGAAGTCGACCGAAACCACCAAGTCATCTTCTGCAGTAGTGAACCACTCGCTAGAAGCCACGATGCCGCGGCCGTCGTCCGCCCCGTACCCCAAGTCGATGCCGAAGGGTGTCTGCGGTGAAAGGCTGTTTATGCACGGGGTGAAGATGGGGGGGGGGGGAGAGCTCGGGGTCGAAGAGCACCTCACCCATTTCCGAAAACTCATCTTCTCACTCACTTCTACTTTCCCGCTCTAGAGCGCCTTCTCCCTCTTTGCGGCTGCTCCCTATCTCTTGCTGCGGCGAGGTGTGGTGGGCAGGAGGCATTCCGCACGTTCGACTGGTTATATCCTGTAACCAGTTGAGTCCGGTTGTAAATAACCGGATCTATTTCACTGCCCGCAACCTGTGATGACTGGAGTCGGGCTGAAGAGGGGATATCCTCCAGATCCTCTGCCAAGGACCGGGTGATAAATGAAGGGCCGGAGCCCTAGTGGATCGGGGAGTTAGCACGAGGGTCCATACTTTGAGTTTGACGAAGACGGGGGCCACTTCTGAGGTGGACCTAACTACTATGCCTAGAACGTGTGGCAGTTTTGAACGCCGACCAAACCAGTGGTGCTTAGTCGAGCGTGAGACGACCCTCAAACAGAAGCTTATGCCTACATTGGCTATAAGCGCCGTCCGAACGATTCCACTATCGGTGAATTTCGTGGTGCTAGGGCTAGGTTCTGGTATATTTAAAAGCACGCCGCCGCTCTTCTTGGCGGGCATATTAGTCTTTCCTAAACGGGAAGACCCCTTTAGTAGAGGTGTGAAAGACAATAAAAAGAATTCAGGGCGAGTTCTCGTAGGACCCCAATCCCGTCTTCTAGGAGAATGGGACCGCAATCTCGGATCCGGCGTTCGTGTTGGAATTCTTCGCGACCACTTTCTTCGCATCTCTAGCCGGGATGCTGTTCATTCAGAATTCACTGCGCGTCTTAATTTCGCGGAAGGCCGCCGACTGGACTGTAACTTCAGAGGCGGAGAATCCTCCAAAGACAAGTTTACTCTTAATGAGTTACATTCCGCTTTCGCATCATGCGCGAATACCGCCCCTGGTCTGGGTGATGTCTCCTACGCCATATTTTGACACCCGAGTAAGTGAGGCATGGCCTTTCTATTAGATTTGCTCAACAGGTTCTGAGTAAAGGTTATCTTCCATGATTCCTGGCGAATCACTTCTGTGCTCGCTTTTCGCGAAGCGGGAAGGGGTCACTATACCCCGGCCGGTTTCGGCCCAATCTCTCTAACTTCCTGCGTGTGCAAGTTGATGGATAAATTCGTAAATGTTAGATTAGATTAGTCTTTTTCTGGACAGCAGAGGCCATCTGTTTCTGCACAGTGCGGCTTCCGCAAATTCCACTCCACTTCGAATGCTCTGCTCTGACTGGAAAATGCCGTTTGCCAGGCCTTTCTTCATAGACAGCCCTACGCCGGTGTTTTTAGATCTGGAGGAGGCTTATAATATCTAATGGCGATACGGTATCGTGGAGAATCTCCACACAATGGGTGTGAGGGGACACATCCCAATCTTGAGATCTAAATTTTTGCGAGATCGTCGATTCCGCGTATGCGTGGGGGGGAGCCCACCCCCGGCACAATGGAGCAGGAAGACGGTATCCCGCATAAGAGTTTCCTCAGTGTCACACACTTTGCACTGAGCATCAACGACATCCCCTCGTTGCTGCCAGAAGATGTTCCTGCTACGCTCGACGTGGAAGACCTTTCGATCTTTTTTGGCGCGGCTCAGATACCAACTCTGGAACGTCGACTCCAACAGGCATTGAACCGCATCTCTCATTGTGCCGAAGCGTATAGACTTCAGTTTTCCATGGCCAAGACTAAGGTGGTTAATTTCTGAAGCCATCCACGGCTCTTTTCTGATCAAGGCTGGAAGTGGTGGACTCACACTCTTTCCTTGATCTTGTATTTGACTGACGCCTAAATTGGGAGGCTTATATCCGCAGCTTTAGGGTCTCTTGTACCAGTGCCATGGATATTCTACGCCACGTGACGTTCAGCACCTTTGCGCTAAAAGACATACTGCCTTACTTTTTTATCGATCCTTTGTTCGTTTAAAGCTCGACTACTGATACGCATTTTATGCATCCGCAGCCAAGCGTGTATTGAGAAAGGTGGACTCGATCCACCAGACCGGCCTTCTCCTAGCAACCGGTGCCTTCCGCACTTTCCCCATTGAGAGCTTACTTGTCAATGCTGGGGACATGCCACTCGCTCTGCGCCGTGCACAGTTCATTATTCGATGTCTGCCCGAGCCCAGCGCCACCCTTAGTCGCAAATAGTTCTCCCTGCATTTGTAGCTGATCTCGAGGGGGGCCTATCCCGCCAAGAGACACCAGTCATACCCTTTGCCCTCCAGGTTCAAGCCAAGAAAACATATTTGAGAGGTAGATATAGCTCTAGGGCCGGAAGCGCCCTTGTTCTTCCCAGAATGCCACCTTGGAGGGTACCACCTTTGATCTTTTGTCGCCACCCTTCCGCCCCCAAATATTCTACAACACCGGCGGTTTTGCGTTTGGCCTCTTTGAAGCTCTCTTCGTGTTTCCACACCGTACCCCATCTGTTTGAACTCAACGGGGTTCTGCAAGGCGCTGTGCCAGTCTTTACGGCCGATCTGGTTGCAATACCCCGCTCCGTACGGCAGATTACGCCACGTGCCCGTTTCACGGACTGGATTGTGATTTATAAAGGGGCTGAGTGTCCTTTGGCATTGGAATCGCCCCATCACCTGGTTCGCGATATCCGTGACGCCACGGTTTTGGGGAGCCGGGTGGATAGCGAGATCTAGTGCGCTGAGTTCCTGGACATGTAGGAATTGGGGGTAATGAGCATACCGATGAGGGCGCCAATGAGTCCGCGAGGATGGGCGATCAGACCATCGTTTTGCTCTGCCTCAACCGATTACAAGGCAGTAATACGGACAGCTCTGCCCTCTGTTGGGGCAAAGATGATGGGAGATGGTTGAGGGGAACCTAAAGTTGCGTGCCATTGCTTTCTTTCGTCCCTGAATTGGACACACTCGCGTGACGCACCGCCATTTGATGGAGCACTCGCCTGCTCCTTATTCTGATGACTGCGTTGTTCCCCAGACTGTTCCGCATATTCTTGTTGAATGTCCCAGACTGGTTGATCTTCGCGCACGCTATCTGTCCCGGTACCGGGATCAGTGGGTTCGATACTGCCTGTCCCTTGTATTCAGAAGTGTTCTTGCACACTGACTTGTGTACTTTTTGACTTCATGGAGGAGGCTAGCCTCCTACACTTTATTCAACCTGTTTTTTTTTTTGTTTCTTTGTAGGTCGCACGTTCTCTCGCGGGGGTGAGGCGGGCCTTCCCCCGACGCCGGAGCGTGCTTCCTGCTTGTTGCCCTTTTTCTTTTTTTATTGTAATTGCTGGTGTTTATTTGTTTTGTTTTATATATTTTTATTTTAATATAGTCTAGTACTAGGCTGTCGTGAGTACGGCAACTTATGCCCAAGTAGACAGTCCCTAGATGGGCTCCTAAAACACCCAAGATAAAAATATTGCTTTTTCTCTAAACCGAGAGTAATGAGACCAAATTCACTTGATTACCACTAAATATTCCTTCTTCACTAATTCCTCTTTTATTTTTATACTTCCACACATTAATATTAAATCCAAATCTCTCATCTTAAGCCATTAACGCCAGATCAATTAGTTACAACAAAAGAAACACAAATACATCAACATTTTTTTATTAATTTGATAAAAATGTCCATTAGAACTCTTTTTTACTTCTATCAGTATATCATCCATACCTATTCGAAAAAGTGAGTATAATATTACATATCTTTTCATCACACCCTCATACATATGAAACCACTTCCCTCAGTCATATTTCACATCAACGCATGCTGTGTTTCATGTATCAAGTATTAAGTACTTTACTTCTCCATACACTATTAGAAAAAGAAATAGCCCTACATTATCTATTATATGATGCTATTTCACCAGAAGTCTAGGGCCAGTGTCGTATAATGCCCCTTTTGATCACTTCACACTGGACACCACTTTTTTCGTAAAATGCGTTGTGGAACGTGATGCACTTCTTTGATGAAGTTGGCTTTGATCTAAAAGTGCTAATTTTGTTGTTTTAAGAAAGAGCCGCTTCAAACATGTAAGGATATAGAGAAACGCCCACGAATTCCCAAAATAAACTTATATTTTAAATTTTATAATTTATTATACAAAAACAAAACATGAACCACCGAAATACTACGAATTTTAAATTCCACAAAAATGACTTCAATTAACTTGGCCCTCTAATATTGGCTAATTTGCTACTCACTTCAATATACAAGGAATAGGCTAATTGTCTCTACCTGAGTTTAAATACCTTGGTTGCTCTGGCGGCGGGTTTAAGTTTGACCTTGAACTCAATTAGCCCCAGACACCACAGGAATCTGGTAGGTCCTTTGACGCGTGCTTCAACCAGATTGTTGGAGGCGGTCGAGATCACAAGATACCTGGGCGAGTGTAGCAGATGGGGGTCCACACGGTATCCAATGGGGGGGTCTTCAAGGGCGAGAACAATCACGGTGCTTTAGGAGGCACCAGGTTAGGCGGGGTCTATCTGTCGAGAGTAAGTTGAACTTGGTTCTTAAACAAAGTTAACCTAAAGTTCGATGTGATCCCCGGTAACGGGCGGGAGGGGGAGTTTTTTCTCCTTCGTTACGTAATTCCTCATCGGCGAGGACTGTCCTTGGGTTGGGGGCTTCTTTAAGGGCAAGGATAAAGAACGAAAATAAGTTGAACTTGAACAAGTTAACTTAAAGGTCGGTTTTTTAATCAGGGACTAACTCGAGGATGAGCTTCTTCTTAGTTTCAGTCTTCCTCAAGGGCGAGGCCTATCTCGGTGTTTTGGGATACACCAGGATAGAAGGGGAAGGAGGGAGGTTCTCTGACGAGAATAAGTTGAACTTGGTTCCTCAACCAAGTTAACTTATGAGTTTGGTGTGGCCACCGGGTAACAGGCTCGAGGGGGAGGCTTTTTCCTCTTCTTTTCGTAATTCCTCAAGCGCGAGGAATATATCCTTAAGCTTTAGGATGCATCAAATATGAGGAGTCTCTGACGAGAGTAAATTGAACTTGAACAAGTTAACTTAATGTTCGGTTCGATAACTAGGGACTAGCTCGAGGATGAGCTGCTTCTTAGCCTCCTGGTAGCCCTGCCTCTCTTGTAGGGGATTTTGTAGTCTAGCAACTCACGTATTCTACCTGTCCATTCTTGGTAGCCCGGCCTCAATCCGTGTTGACTTCGTAGCCTGGAGACTCACGTATTCTACCTCGTTTTTCCCAGGTGTTATTTATTTATACCTCGTCACCCCACTGGGGGTAGGAGTAGGAGGTGGGGGGGCTTGTGGACGGGCGGCAGGGGGTTCTTATTCCAAAGGTTTTTCTCATCCAGTCTTACCTTGTCTCTTGCTGGTCTTCGAGTTTGAGAGAAACGCGTCTCCAATTTCTTGAGTTAAAATTGAATATACTCTCGTAGGGGAGATCTTGCAGTTTAAAACCGTTCGGCTTTGCATAGAGACGAGTAGCGATGGGCTGTGTTTACGAGTTTCCCCCACGATGCCGGGACCAGATGTCTTTACGGTTACCGTCCCGTATCTCCACTGAGAGAGAACGGGGGAGTGACGATTCCCCTACAGCCAGTATACTACTTGCAACACTTATACCATGTTCTCTCAGCCTGAGGCCCTAAATCAAAACCTATTCTAAACCTACATAGATTGACCATCTCCTAAAATTCCCTAGGTATAGCTTAATTTTTTTTAGTCTAAATTTGTTCCTATGCCACATTCAACAGCCGTGTCATAATTCTTTCATTCACCTTTTTCTACTTTTCCCTAAAGCACGTTAATATCACATACTTGTCAGGTTCATATCTTGATATAGCTTCTAACTTCCAGTTTTGAAGCCATTCATATTCATTGTCGCTTCATCATATGCACATAGCCGTATTCAGCATATTAAGTAATTTAGCTCTTGAATATTTAGCATGCTCAACGTTCACACACAAAGTCAGTTCTTCCTTATTACCCATAAATTATTTATTTTCCTTACAGATTCTTCAGTTCATGCTCTCCAGCTCTTTTTCTCTTTATATGCCTTTTACGCTTTGCTCTAACATGCTCATTTTCAATTTAAACTTTATGCATGTTCGTCTCTAAAGTATTCTCCACTTCTCAGCTAATATCATACTTTCACTCAAACATTGCACTTTGTTAACTTTGTTTCAGATTGGCTCCTTTCTTAGAATTACGCCCCCCCCCCAATTTAACAGCAGCTCATACATACGCTCATATGCGAATTGGGACCAGAATCTTTAAACTCAAACAAAACCAGAGCTCTCTTTCTCAAAGAGCCCAAATCCAATTACTCTTCAAACGCGCGCTCTTCTAATTTTAGAAAATAAAAATGTAGACGTCACTTTGATTAAAAATATCCTGAAATTCTAAAATCAGAAAGAGTAAAAAAATTCTTCAATATTAATTTAATGACAATTTTCATTAAATGATCTAACCCCTCTATTTCTATTATAAAATTGATAATTTTAAAGGATTATTTAAATAAGGGTTGAAATGATAGAAATCTTAGATTCGTTAAGAATGTGTCTCAGATTTAAGAGTTAGATTCCGACAAAGAAATCCTATTCCGTTTCTATTTCGGATTCAAAAAAAGAATTTAGCTCGTTTCGGGCTTTCACAACTGCCACAAAATCATCGTAATTGATTGATACCAAGACCAAGTTCGGCCTCCAGTTTGATCTATTTTTACCCATATTAGTTGCGTTAAAAATATATTGAAAAGTATAAAAGAATATACCTATAATTGTGAAGTATGCTTAAATTATTTTTTATCCAAGACATATTATCAGGTGCTAAAATATTATATACACTCAAAGCCAAAGAATGTGCAAAGTAAAATAAAAGTACAATCTTGCTTATAACTTTTTAAATATCTAAAATGGCGATGGTATTGAAATGTATGAAATCTTGTTATCAATATGCTGTAAAATACATCACATTTGAAGAATACTATGATATTACATGTCAATCAGATCTGACAATATGATAATGGCGAAAGCACGTAAGTATACTGCACGAGGAGGCTCTCAGCTGTCGATAAGTCACACGAAGAGTCGGCGGATCATATTTCCTTGTTGCAGAAGTGATCAAAACGATCCAGTAAAGTGGAAACTTCAAAGACCGACTTCATTCTGGACGACTCAGTGTTATACACAAGGTAATGACAGGTATCGGCACTCGCATGAGCCTTGTGGATCGTAAGAAAACCGTATACAGCTGCAACATGAATGCACAGAGGGCGACTAGGTTAATGCAGTCGTCAGGAAATCCCCTTTCAGCCTGCTTTAACAAGGCCTTGATGCCTGCAAAGGACGCTAGTAGCACCTGATCAACCTTGAGCACAAGCGGCATCGCATGTTATGGGCACGTTCTCACTTCAACTAGAACATTGGTCAGTGGTGAGGTCTCTTATGCTCCGGCGAGTCAAAATTCCATTGTTTCTACAATTCATGCAACGGTAAAGTCCGCAGGAAACCAAAGAGGTGGTAGAATCATGAGTGCAGAGTGCCAAAATTAAGGCATGGTAGACGCTTTGTAATGGTATGGGGCTGCCTGCTCGAGTAACTTGAAGGATATTCTCAGCATTTGTGCTGCCCTCAGCCCAATAACCTGCCAGAAATACCCAGAATCTAATTTTCCAGCAGAACAATGTCCAATCCCACAAGTCTGCATGCATCATAGATCCTCTGGCATCACTTAAAAATGCTGCAAGAAGTCGTCAGCCAACCTACAATGAGCAACTTAAGGTAGCCATCAAAGAGGATTAGGCCAGCATCACGCCACTCAAGTGTCAAACCCTTATGGAGAGCCTCGAAAAATAAATGTAATTTCGTTGTTATTTTCACAGATCTTCATTTGTCTATCTGTTATATGTTACTGCTACGACGAATCAGTGAAGAGGTCCGTAGTTTTTTCCCTGTTCCTGAAAGTATATCGCATATGTGATCCTTGTTTCCTGCAGGATGAAATCAACACGATCCTCCAAACATTTATTTAGATGCAGTATCCCCTTAGTTTCATAGAAAAATGTCATGTTCACCAAATCAGTTCGTATTTGGATTTACAAACAAATTGATAAAAATAACAAGATGAACAGCTGGAGTTGGCGAGCTTGTGAATCCTATCCACCGAGAACTGCCTTCACAACGTGAAGACAAAGTAATTTGTCTTAACGTGTGAAATGTGTGTGGAGTGACTGTGAGAGTAATGTGCGATTGTTTTATATGTGTAGAGTAAGTGGCTGTGACCAATGGGGTTTGTAGAGAGGAGCTTTGTCTGAAGTGAATGTTCGTTGATATGGAGAGAGTTAGAGAGAAAGAGAGTGTCAGAGAAATATAGATAGACAGAGTGCAGATATTCTTTATCAAATGAATTTATGGTACGTTCAGATAAATATTGAGAAAACGATTGGTAATACAGTCGGGAGAAAGCTTGGGAACTGTTTATAGGATTCAGTCTAGCAGATTGGCATTAATAAATATGTTGAACGAAATGGTTAAATGACAGTTTTGGAGAAACCGAAGTTGTTTTGATCAGAAGGAAAATAATGTGACCATGGCAAAATTAATGGTCGGTCCGGAAACAGCCGAATCTGGGGAAAAAAAAATAATGTACAACAGTGTGTGTAATTTTTCAGTAAATGAATCGCTACAATTCACCCAGCATTCTGAATTAGCAAATGTCGTTACATTTGTCCGGTTATATATAAAAAATATTAAAAAAATTATTAAATAAGATGAAAGTAGCAACAATTAACGACATTAGATTCAAAATAATGATATAATTCAATCGGAATTAATCAAGTGAGTAAAAATACAATAATGAAGATTCATTGGCATAATAAATAGAATAAATATAAGTTTGAGGTAAGATGTACACCAATTCGTTGGATAAAATAATACATGAGTATAAAATAACATTAGTTCTTGCGAACTAAATGTTAAAATGATTAGAAATAGTTATACAGAATAATTAAGTCAAATTTGCATAGAGTGGGTAATGAGTAAGACGGTAATTACATGATGGAATTTAAATATACAAATCTTACATTTTGAAATCTAAAACGATACATTTTGAAATACCCTCCTCCCCACAGTGGAGTTGTGTAGTATATATGCCGATAACTTTGAAAGAATGGAGAAGTTCAAGAGAATCATCAAGACAGCTAAGTCCGGCATAAGTACCCGGCAAACCAACGAAATGGACACTGAAAAAGCTCATGCTTGAGTCAGATCCTGGTGGTCACACTGAACTTTAAGTTAACTTGATTTGAGAACAAGCTAAACTATCTCTCGTCAGAAAAACCCCTAACCTGGTGTACCCCAAAACACAGAGATAGTCCTCGCAATTGAGGAATACCTCATAGGGAACACCCTAAAGCACTCTCCTTCGTCAAAGGATACCCTCGTTTGCTACTCGCTCGTCAGTGCGAAGTATTTCCAGATTAACCCAAAGAGTGAAAGAAGCATACTTTCCAGGTTCCGTTGGTGAAATCAATCTTACCAAGATAACGTACTTAATGCCATCCATCGCACGCTCCTAATTGATCTGTGGCTTTAAAGATATCCTCGACCTAGACAGCCATCTGGACTGGCCATAAAAACGTCCACGCGCCTCCCTGAAAACAACATTCTTGAGGTTACATAAAAATTGAGGTCAAGGTCAGACTCAAACCCGATTCTCGTGTGAATCTTTAAAGGTAATTAAATCCTATTATCTGTTTTTTTGAAGGTCAATTAGCATTTAATATTAAAGTGAGCTTTGTGTCAAACATTAATGTATATTCATTGTGTAATTTATTAAGCCTCACTTAAATTTGTTTAATTCAAATGTTTAGTTTATTTTTTAGATTTCAATTTTTGGTTGATGTTTTAATTAGAGTCCTATTTTTTCTTATAAGCATTTAATTCAATCCCCCAAACGCTAAGCATGGCACAAGAAACCCTCAAAGATTAAAAAAATAACGTAATAATAATTATAATAAAATATAGCACTCAGAGAGAAAACTTCATCATGGAGTTTTGAAGTACGTACCAAACATATACGTACCTACTCCATCACTCGGTCCTTGCTATACTACGACAAATTTAATGAACGAAGTGGTCGAGCTGACTTCTAAGCTTAGTGAATGCATTGAGAACCGTACTCATGGTATGGCCTCTTTAAGTTGGTTCGTTAAAATGAGAGACATGTCGCTGTAGGTAACATTATGTAAATGCTAATGAGTTGAGAGGCATGTTGCCATTGAGAGCATAATGTGAATACAAATGAGTATGTAGGTATGTTGCCGGTTGGAGTATCATGTGAATGCAAATGAGTTTAGAGGCATGTTACCGTTGGTAGCATTATGTGACTTTAATTGGGTTGAGGGGCATGTTGCCGTTGATAGAATTATGTGAGTGAGAATGGATGAAGTAATGGCGCATTGCCATAGGTAGCACTATGTAAGTGCGAATGAATAAATTATAATGAATTAATGCAAAGTGAAGCGCGAAGATAATTTACCGATCTAGCAAGTCGGCTAGAAAGGGGTTTTGTGACACTATCTGCGGCTCTAAGTTGAAAATTAATGAATTGTGTAACTTAGTGAAGAGTGGTGTGAGAGAGAGAGTGGCAGAGTTGCGTAGCGCGGACGTTGAACGTCCCCTTGAGCCGAGTTTGTTCCCTTAGTGGTATGAATGTGGGGTCCTTGATGAAAGGTTGTTAGGGGTCCATAGTTTACTTACGTTCCGTAAGGAGAATTCGAGGATGACTCCAGAAATTTGATGAGATGGCTTCGTAAAATAATGAGAGTTACTGCAGGTGATGATGATGTTACGCGTCACTTAGGGTAATGATGAATGCTTGACGTCACTCCAGGTAATGATGATGTTTGCTTAAGGTTACTCCAGATAAGGATGAAAGCTTGAGGTCACTCTGGAGTCACCACTTGTAGCAGGAGAAGTGGTTGATTCTTGTAGCGAGAAAGGATGTTGCTTGATTGTGGTGAGGGTCACAAGTTCCAAATGGGAACAAATATTTTTCTCTGCTATATGATTACAAGTTCGAGATGTGAGTTCGTTTGAGAGTGTTCACCAAATAGGTTCTAATTTGGATTTACAAAAAAGTTGATAAAAATAACTTAATTTTGACTTTGATGTTTATATGATAAATGGCTGGAGTTGTTGAACATGTGAATCCTCTCCAGCCAGGACTGCTTCGGCGGTGGATAGGGTACAACGTGGAGCCAATGTGATTTGATCAACCTTGTGTGGAGTGACTGAGTAAGTGATGTATGATTGTCTTATATGTGTAGAGAAAGTGGGCGTAACCAATGAGGTTTCTTGGGAGAAGCTTTGTCTGAAGTGAATGTTCGTTGATATGTGTTCGAGAGAGAGAGAGAAAGAGAGAGAGAGAGAGAGAGAGACAAAGAGAGAGAGAGAGAGAGAGAGAGAGAGAGAGAGAGAGAAAAAAAAAAGCACAATCCCACGTCATGAAGAACAGTCGTCTCCCCCTACAAGAGGCCAACCTATTGTATGAATACTCGTGTAATGTCAATGTCGGTGACTGCGTTCACCGCAACTCTAAATACATAAGGATGACTTCTACAACCTTGTCGCGCAGGTTGACGATGCACCTCCAGGATGGGGCTATCAAGCGACATGCAGCAATGCTTCATACGTCAATTACAAGTGAAACTCTCACCTAAAACACCTCCATCATCTTCTGTGATCCAGACATCGAAGACTCTGAATGGCCGAGGCAGTTATGATCTCCCAACGCAGACCTTCGATCAATATACAACTCCAGCCAGAGACTCTCCCCCAATGATTCGCCGCCAGAATCTGCAACACTAAAATTCCCCTAAACCTTTTTCTCCTTTTGTTTCTCCCAACATCAATTTCTTTTTCTTGAACATATTTTTAAACATAGCCACTCTCCGGGGTTGGAGTACTAGAGAAATGCAAGGAATGAAAATTTGTTAAAGGTTAAATACAGTAGAAGGTATACACTTCCCCGGAGGTCGGGATAGTCCAAGCTTTAAAAAAAAATACAATCACTTTTTACACAAATTTTAAATTCTATATTATTGTTTTCCCGTTGATTATTATGTTTTTACAACGATAATTTACGTTATGTTGTCGTTTTCTTTCTATAAAAATCCTTTCCTTACAATAATTCTCAAAATATTTGTAAACATCAATCTGTTTTCTTACGGTAATGTTAAAACATATTCAACATATTTTCCTGATATATCACGTTCACCATTCTGCCCCGAAAATTAGCTACTCTTAGGTCGAAAGACGTCTAGGCATATAAAGTTATGCCACTTCCCCGCAATTTTCCTCGCCTAGAGACATCTGTTAAGAATATCGTCAAAGCTATAAGAAATCTGCAGCCAAAAGTAAATAATGCTGCCGTTGCTGTCGACCTTAATGAATCCTGCCTATATATATATATATATATATATATATATATATATATATATATATATATATATATATATATATATATATATATGCAACAAAGCCCACGGGGAAAATTAATACAAGGATTCCAAGTACTTTTGAATTTTATTTCGAGTTCTTTATCAAGGAATAACAAAAGTATTGAAAATTGTAATATATATATATAAGGATGATACAGAGGAGAGGGAACGCCCACAAAATATCAAAAAACAATCAACAAAATGAATTAATATGAAATGGAAACATTAAGAGAAGCGAAGAGTAATAGAAAAAAGAAAAAAGGAAGATAAATACAAACTAAGATCGTTAAATCAAGTAAATTTAAAAGACTAAAGGTTGGCAAGAGGATTAATATACCGCCTAAGCAATTAGGGAGGGGAAAAATATGAGCGAGAGATTAACATCAGAGGTCAGGATTCAAAAACCAAGGTAGAATAAATACAAATGTTCTAAAGTCTTGACTCAAACGAAAATAAATACACATACATAAAAATAAGCTACATAGATGCACAAAAACAAAAAAATAAATAGGTTATTAAGATTAATATAAATATTTAGTCTCAAATTAAAAGTTTCGACAGTGCATTGTGATTTAATGATCATAGTTTGTATTTATCTTCCTTTTTTTCGGTCACTCTTCGCTCCTCCTAATGTTTCCATTTCATATTAATTCATTTTGTTGATGTTTTTTTGCTCTTTTTTGAGGGGTGTTGCCTCTCCTCTGTATCATCCTTATATATATTATAATTTTTAATACTTTTGTTACTCCTTAATAAGGAACTCGAAATAAAGTTCGAAAGTAATTAGAATCCTGGTATTAATTTTCTTTGTGGGCTTAGTTGCATTTTTTGCTTACTCACGCGATACCTTGTGAGTTTTCCATATATATATATATATATATATATATATATATATATATATATATATATATATATATATATATATATATATATATATGTCGTAGTAGTGTAGTTGTTGCTTTATTTTTTGTGGTCAGAGAATTTA
Source organism: Ceratothoa steindachneri (assembly GCA_963969495.1). Classification (NCBI taxonomy): domain Eukaryota; kingdom Metazoa; phylum Arthropoda; class Malacostraca; order Isopoda; family Cymothoidae; genus Ceratothoa; species Ceratothoa steindachneri. The sequence continues at coordinate 54,395,285 of OZ018317.1, read as the reverse complement.
TATGTTCAATGACTTTAGCGCGCCAGTCTGACTCTATAACTATTGAAGAATTACAATACTACTATATTGGCTGAGTGGACTTTTAACTCCTGTATTATTGAGAGTGCCACAGCGTTTAATCCGTTTTAAGGTAAGAGCCAGTCAAACACGTAAAGGATACATTGAAACACCAGAATTATCCAAAAATAAATATATATTTTAAATTTATCAATTAAATACCTAAATAAAATATTTACAATTACATAATAAGTTTAACGGGGATAACAATGCTTGAAACCGGGCCTATTTCAGAAGCTAATCATGCCTAACTCGAAATAGGCTCCAAGTAAGAAACCAATTGAAGTTTAATGATAATCTAAAAGATTAGCATTAAACTTCAATTTAAGTTTCACTCTTCTAACTGTAAATATGACGGGGTTCACTAAAAATTGTCTTTACTTCAGTTAATTTGAGTATTGTATTAAACTCCTACTAAATCAATACAAATATAAATAGTCATTCTGACTTACAATAACGAAATGATCAGGGGTTGAAGGATGTCACTATATTGGATTTTTTCACGCTGCTTCTTCGAAAGCGAGCAGCTGGAGTTTTTTTCTTTCGCGAGATAAGGTGGAGAAGGAGGAGAGGGGGGCGATGTCAAATTTTTCGGTTCTACGTTAAAAAGCGGATGAAGGAGTTGTACTCTCTGACTCAAGGAGTGCTCTTCTGGGTAGCTTTTGAAGCCATTTTGTATCCTAGTCTTCTTCGAGGGGTTGCCCTACTGGATTTTTGGGTATACGAGGTGATATTGAATGTACTTGAAAAATTGGATCTTCCTCAGGTATTGATTCTTCTTCTCTCTCCATTATTAAGATCTCAACTTCAAAGTCACTAGAGGGTGACCCGGTCTTTTTTTCTCTTACTTGCGAAATTTCTGTTTGGCACTAGCAATGATGGTACAGGCAGGCTTCTTATTAAGCCTGTGAAGGATACTTCGGTATCGCACCGATACAAAACCTGACTGTTCTCAGTTGTAGAAGAATGATTTCGAAACTGGGTGAAGGATCGATCTCCTTGATCTGGTCCTCTATCGTCTCTCACCGAATAATAATCTTTTTACATTCCTTACGGGCTTATTTATAGTCAAGCGCTCGCCCCACCTTAGGGGGACGGGGCGAGACCGCTGAGGAGAGAGCGAGGGGTGAAGGGAAGGTGACACCGCGGAGCCCAGGTCGGCTTCTTCATCAGAGACACCGACGACCGTCACAATCCTTGGTGTTCTTTTTGAACTGGCACCGCTTTTTGTGGCGCTTTATCCGCGGGCCTCCGGACCTCGTAGGTAATCGGATCCTTTTGAGAGCGGTGTATTGGCCTTTAGTGGTTTCCTTGGCACAGCAGCTCGCTCTCGACTACCTATGTAGTGGGGAGATCACAAGGTAGCCCCTTTGACTGTTAGTCAGCCTGCTAAGGTTCCTACGCCTCTCCTTATGTGGCTCGATTCTCTCGCTCTCTTCCAAGGGGGACTTTAACGTATATGTACAAATGGCCCTCTGGGTGAATATAGGATATAATTCCTCTACAATATATATAATGGAATCTTTCCGCCTGCACGTCGCTCATTGATCCCAGTTTCTAAAGATACCGATCCATATGTGAGAATAAGTAATGCATAATTATGATCATGTCCCATCCGAATTTTCGAATTTTCTGATAGTAGTCAGCCTATTGGTAACAAGTTCTATGTAATTCCTGGCCTTATTGTTGCCAAGAAAGTTCTTCTAGACCAGAGCAAATAACTTTACCTCTCCCATTTCCACTTCATTCATTAAGTTTTGAAACTCTGGATTTCTGATGAGCTTTAAACTTCCTCACGATCAACTCTAGAAAAGCGTAGCACAAGTAAGTAAACTAGGAACATCCTTGTCCACAGCTTTAGTTAACTATTTGACCAATTCGATTCAGATGTACAGTGGTGGTAAGAGTATCCTGTTTCTGCACATTAGAAAGTTGTTTATGAAGATCAATGCTCTGCAGGGCAGTAATTCCACCGTAAAGACCAGTCTATCTTCGTGTAATGCTGAGCTCTGTCCTTACCTTCCTACATGCCCAGAGAACACGGATACTTAGTGAACCCGTATTCTTGTCATAACAAAAGGTTCACCATATTCAGGGCAACACAAATCAACCACTCCTGCTGACCATAAATAATTTTATCCACTACGTACTTTATGGCTCTATACTTCTCAGTCAGTGTAGTCGAGTGAGCCAAGGGTACAGAAAGCAAACGATTTACCGTTTTGCCTCCAAACACATTTCAGCGATCGCTTGCTGCTCTCAATTTACAGTCCTCAAATCTTCGATTTACGACTTGGCACTCCAAGAGTGTGCAGGCAGACCTGTGCAATATCTGGTGAGTACACCATGTTCTCCTCTGTAGAGAAAAAATGGAGGTATGTTCTGTTGAGCTAGAAGAAGATGAGAGTCCTGTTATTGAGGAGTTTTTAGTCGTGTGTGCTTAGTCGCGTGCGACTCTATATCTCACTATGTCGTCGGTCGGTTGGTCCCCGTCGTCGAATTCTAACGAAACTCAAAACCCCCTATGTTGTTTTACATTCTCTTTCGAATGATAAAATTGTCAAAGTTCTTACGATGTTAGTCCGATAATTATTTGACAATAACCTCATAACTATTCGTCTGATTATAACGAAATTTGAAACCCTTATGCTGTTTTAGATTCACTTTCGTTTTATAATACTACCAAGATCCTCTCAACGTTAGCACAGAAATTATTAAAAGCTTTGAAGGTCGTAAGGTCATAAATCTGAATAAGTGAGAGCATGCGACTTCGGTGAGCAGACCATAGATGACAAACTAGATCATTTATTTACTTTTGAGAAAAAGATTTGGTGCCTGAGCGTAAAAAACACTTTTTCTTATTAATTTTCTTCAACACTGGAGGAATTGTCGTCACTATTGTTTGGAAGTTTTCCAAAGACTGGAATTTCATCATAATGAGCTACTGGACGACGTGCTGATTAAAGACTAGGGTACTTGAGGCTGCTCCTAGTCAAATCAATAGCGCAGAAGTAGTAGTGAGTGCCATGATTTGTCAGTTTACTCCAAACCATGTGAATTCCAATCATCGAGCATGACTTCTTATTTATAAGGTCTACACAAATAAATTTAGATTAGTCAATATACATGATTTTTTTTATATATTGAGTTTCTGTATGTGGCTTATTACTCTACTCTCCCAACACTTGTGGCATTTAGTTTGTGTCTGTGGCATATTACCATATTTTATCGACAAAATCAACGGGTCAAAGAACACCTCACATGTTCATTTTTGTGGGAGTAAAGATCAATCATCATGTTTAGTTGGACAATTTGAAATAAAAATTCATATCCATGGTGAATGCATCCAAATAAAATGCCGATGTAATCTTTCAATCTTGTAAACATCCTGCAAAACAATCCGTTGTCCTGTTCCCGCTTATTTACATTTCACGAGTCATAAGGCGAAAAGAGCTCACTATGTTATTCGAATCGAAACCCATCAACTTTCCGCATAAGAATTTACGTAGGACCCATCAAACAGATAAGATTCAATCTGTATCAGCCCAACTATGTTGATATTTTTTCACATAAATACCCATGCTAGGTTAAACTTCCCTCAAATTAGTCCCCCTTCTTAGTTCTATTTACTCCATACCGAGTAGAGTTCTTGGATCCCATTGTGGGTAATTGCCGCCATAGCACACATATAAAATTCCCTTAGGTAGGTTGATAAAAGACGATAATGTACCTGTTTTATTATTTTATTTTAGGTACTAAATTATTCCTTCTTTTTTTACATAAAATTTGGGAAGATTTTATTATTTGCCTTCTATTATTAGTTTTCTATATACTTTTCACTCCTTTTCCTCGATACAGCTTAATTTGATCTATGAGAATGAATTAATGTCTTAGTCTGTCCATCTGTCTGGCTAGCATCCATTGAGTCTTGCTTTCAATCTTAGTAGGTATATTTCTTTCCTGGTTTCTTCAAACTATTTGTCTCCATATGTTTGTCAGTTATCAACATATTTATTACCTTCCTTCAGTGTTCGTTTTTTATCTTGCTCTGCTATCTTTGTATCGTTTGCCTAAGCAATCTGTTGGCATGAATATTTTTTTGCCTCCATTAAGTCCTTTGATTTTGTCTTCTTTTTGTAGATTCAGACTATCTATATCTTTAATTAGCGTTTCACTCAATCTTATTCATTTGTTTAGCATTTTCTATCCGTCTGTTTGTTATATTTTCTAGCCTACTTGTTCGTGTTTCTGCATGCTTTGCTATTTCTCTCTTAACACATTATTCAGTCTATCGCCAGTATGCTATAATATCTGTGATATATTTATTTGATTCCATATCTGCTTTGCTCTTTATCCTCCTTCCTGTTATCTAGTATTTACTCTGTTTTTCTAAGTCCTTGTTAATTATTTTAACTAGCATATATCAGCCTTAATATTTGAATGTCTATGTGTTTACTCTGAATTTAAGTCTCTCAATTATGGTTACCGAATTTTGTCCCTACTCAGCCTTACTCTTTCATGTCATCCAAACACTCTTCCAAAACATCTTTACACTTTCCTCGAGATTGATCCGAGTATTTAGCCTCCATTCTAAGATTTAAGTAACCGTTTCTTTTAGCGTATATCGAAACATTTATCTAAAATGCCACTTTGTCCTCCAAATACTCATTTAAGTATGCATCACCCGTGGCTTTCGAAGATATAAAGTTTTCCAAACATTCAAATTAATACTGCAATAGTTAACCGCTGTTAAGGGTTGATCCAAATGACATCCAAATTGTCATCCAATTCTTGCATATAGTGAATCGAGTATTCTCTGCGTATGAAAGCTATCGAGGTAAAGCCGATATATATATATATATATATATATATATATATATATATATATATATATATATATATATATATATATATATATGTATATATATATAATATATATGGAGAGAATTTGATTAGCCGAGCAGTGTGAAATAGGGCGAAAGGACGCTCAGTTCACCTCTCCTGGGCTCCTTTACCAGATGATGGGGTTAAGCTAATGAGGAAAGGAGGAAGGAAACCGTTCCCCTGAGTACGTGGGCAAATAACAAAAAGCGAGTGCAGATTGCCCGTTAATTACTTAGCTATAGCTCAATGCTATTCTGAGTTATTTAAAAGAGTAGTACAAAAATAATATTTAATAACACACAAAAAAAGAGGATAAATATTTACACAAATGAAAGGAAATTGGAATATCCAAGATTGTGGGGTACACGATAGTCTGGAGCAAAGGGACAAGCTAACCAGCTTAAGGCAGCTAAATGGCCCAACTCGGGTTGAGTCTTCAAAGGCTGCACTGAGCCAAAATACAAATACATCTTTATGGGTTGACCGACTTAAAAGAGATCCGCACGCGTCGATGCCTTGCAGAAGTTATTGCTTGGGCGACGAAGAGAAGGGGCAATTCGAGGTGGAGAATTTCGGGATGTTGAGATTTACCTCGGAATACCTTGACAATGAGTATTTGCGCTGGTGAACGAGAACGGCCCTTGCAAAGAAATCGCCAATTGACTGGGGCGGGGTTCCTGCGGAAGAGTTTCTTACCTTTGTGCTTTCGTGGACGAAAACGAAGCCAAATTGAGAAGTGACGTGTCTCGGATGTGATAACGGACGGTAATAACTTCACCTAGCTGAGCTTGGCGTTATATACCGGCTGACGATGGAGTGAACTCGCCTCCGGCCACGCAGGGGATTCTCACAAGGTAAACACGAAGCTGGGGGATGGACGCCTTCCAGCCAGAAATTTGCGATTACAGCTGTCCTTCCTCGCTCTTTTATGCTTCAAGATGGTAGGCGGGAGGAAAGATTGCCTCAAGGCTTAGTGGCAAACCTCCATGATTAAACACAGCTGCGTTCCGAAAACTTCTTTGCTCTATTCTTAGGCCCGTTCTCTCGTTCTTTGATCTTATGTTTTGAAGCCACTTAAGTTTTAGGGGTCCACGTGGGTCTCATATATTTTATTCTTTTACATCTTCTCCCTTCCGAAAGATGACGATTTTAAACTTTGTGGAAAAGAAGCATAAAAAATATGTTAGGCTGGGAAAGGGGCGTTTCAAATTTTTGGTCTCGAAGGTACATTCAATGGAGGAATACGTGACCTGTGTCGATACAGATTTACATAGCTAAATAGCATGACTTTACGAGTATCCAATGAATTTATTTGAACCACTACAATAAAAAAAAGGAGAATTCGACATACAAAGTTAATCTCGAATGGAGGCTCACTCGCCTCTGTTCATTAGTGCCTAAATTATACAGGAAAAGAAACAAGAAAAAACGACATAAATACATGTTACAAAATAACATCATAGAAACGTATAGATAAATAAATAAATAGAATAGTACAGCTATTGATGAAGATATATGTACAGATGGTTACTAGGGCAATAAAAGTATACAGTACAAAGAAAACAAAAAATTACAAGGACGTTTTCTTCTTGCTGACATACGATAAACATACACAAAATTATATATAATGAATCAATATGGACAAAAGAGAAACAGAAAATGTCTTCTTTACAATTTGCTTGAGGTAGGGCCCAGGTGGTTTCGCTTGAGGCTCTCGGCTAGAGAATTTTATGACCCTTTTATGTACACAATCTTATACTGAGACTTCAGTAGAAGTAAACTTCACCGCATGATTCTTCCGTTGTTATTCTTAACATTACGTAAATATGCAAGAGGTCGGTGATCCGTCTCGATCAAGAACTCTTTTCCTACAAGGATTAATTTGAATTTGTGCCCCCCCCTAGAAAATGGCAAGTGCTTTTCGCTCTATTACGGCATAGTACTTTTCTCGTGTTAGGAGTTTAAGACTCGGGTACGATTCCAGGTGGCTTTCACCATCGTCTCCATATTGCAATAGGACACAGCCTATGCCCTCGTTGCTCGCATCAGTCCGGATTCAGAAAGGCTTACGGGGATTAGGTATCCTAATAATGTGGGCGGAGGCCAATTAACCTTTTAGTTGGTAGAAGTGAAAGGCATAGTTCTCTTCGCTTGTTTGGAGTTTAAGACTCCCGTACGCTACCAGGTGGCTTTAACCATCGTCTCCATATTGCAAGAGGACACAGCCTATGCCCTCGTTGCTCGCATCAGTCCGGATTCAGAAAGGCTTACTGAGATTAGGAATCCTAATAATGTGGCAGATCACATGAAAGATCTTAACTACTTCTTATTACAGAGTAGAGGCATGTGCATGATGACTCGGACTTTGTCTTCTTGAGGGTCAAGTTGTCTATTTCCGATGGAACCTGAGGTACTTGATGTTACCATATGTAAAATGACATTTTGCTGGGGCCGATCGTGATGCGGTGGTCACGCAGCCGATTCGACAGGGCTTAAAGAGCGACAAGGTGCTGGTCTCAATCTCGAATGACGACGTATATATTGTCGAACTAGTACGTTACGTTCGACAACCCATCCAAAATCGTGGGCGTCATATGGTTGTAATTACTACAAACCCTAACCAGGCCAAAAGGAGCCAGCGGAACTGCATTAAGCTTTTTTTCCGTGGGGAAAGCCGTATATTTCCTTAGATTTTCTTTCAAGGGAAAGGGGTATTTGGTAGTAGGCATTACAAAGGTCTAGGACTGTAATAAATTTGGCATCTTTAAAAAGGTGGAGATTCTGATCGATTAAGGGGATAGGTTCGGCGTCAAATACCGTCACAGAATTGAGTTTACGAGAGTCAACGCTCATACGATATGAACCATCTGAATTTTTTACAATTACTATGGAGGAACGATAGTTACAGCTGGATGGCTCACTAAAATTGAAACTAAGCAAATTATTTACTTCTGTGTTGAATGCTTGTCTTAAGTAAATGGAGATGGGTTATGGCTCGGAGCAGACTGGTTCTTGTGTGTTTAGAGCGATGACGTGCTCAAACTGTGTGGCCATCTCGGACTTCAGAGATCACATTCCCTCATTGATTCAGCAGCTGCTGCAGCTGACTCTTCTCATCCAGTGTCATCCGTGGGTCAATATCTAAGGCACGGGGTGGTAACGCGGCGTCGCCGTGCAGGGTATGCAGCGGATAATCTTTGTCCAGTTCCACACAGACAACCTGTACTACATTCAGTGGATCTGCGGGGAAGTTGTCTTCTATAGCCGACTCTTCGCCAAGGGCCATGATGTTGTTAACACAGGCTTGGCGATAGTACTTCTTCAGCATACTAATGTGGAAGAGTTTTTCTCCTGAGGGTGTTTCAATCAAGTAGTCAATAGGGCCATGGCTCTCAAGGATCGGAAAGGTGGCCTTGCATTGACTGAGAAGTTTGTTGTTATCGGTTGGGAGTAACAACCACACTTCGTCACCGGGCCCAAATCTTCGTTAAGTCGATTTGACGTCGAAGTACGTCTTTTACTTCTCCAGATTGAGGTCTGCGTTTTGGTATGCTATCTCAGCACAATTTTCTAATCTAAGGCAGAAATCAATTAGATACGAGTACTAATATTCTATCTCGTTGTCAAGTTCACGATTTTAGAACAATTCCTTTAAGATGCTCATTGGATCACGAACATTTTGCCCCTACAACAACTCAAAAGGAAAAAAAACACAGGGTAGGGTGGGGGATTTCTCGGTAGGCGAATAATACCACTGGCAAATATCGAAGCCAGTCTCGAGGTCACTCCGCGCACAGCTTCTTGAAAATGGACTTCAGAGTTCCATTTAATCTCTCACAGATCCTGTTTGCGGCATGTAAGAGAATGCCACTTTTTAATCAGCCCACACACAAACCGCTTTTGCCGTGGTATTCTTTGTGGTTGTGATATACTTCTTTGATGAAGTAGGCTTTGTTCTAAGAGTGCTAATATTGTTATTTTAAAAAAGAGCCGTTTAAAACACGTTAGGATATAGAGAAACGCACAATAATTCCACAAATGAACTTATATTCTAACTTTAAGAATTTAATACACAAAAACTAAACATTATCTACAGAAATACTCCGAATATTATAATACCCAATAATTACTCTTATTAGCTTGCCCCTCTAAAATTGGCTAAAATTCGCTACCCACTTCAATATACAATATTTAGGCTCATTGACTCTACTGGAGTTTAAATACCTCAGGAATGTTATTGACTCCAAGACGCGTGCCGACTGGCCAGATGGAGGTGGTCGAGATCACGAGGTATTTTAGCGAGTGTAGCAGATGGTGGTTCACACGGTATTCAATCGGGGGTCTTCAATGACAAGAACAATCACGGTGCTTTGGGAAGCACCAAGGTAGGCATGGTCTCTCTGGCAAGAGTAAGTTGAACTTGGTTCTTAAACCAAGTTAACTTAGAGTTCGGTGTGACCACCGAGTAACGCGCTCAAGGGGGAGCTTTTTTCCTTCGTTACTTAATTCCTCATGGGCGAGGACTGTACTCGGGGGAGGTCTTCTTCAAGGGCGAGGATCAAGGATGGGGGTTTCTCTGACGAGAATAAGTTGAAATTGAACAAGTTAACTTAAAGGTCGGTTTGGTAACCAGGAACTAGCTCGAGGATTAGCTTCTTCTTAGTTCCAGTCTTCCTCAAGGGCAAGGATAACGGAGGAGGGTTTTTCTGACGAGAATAAGTTGAACTTGGTTCCTCAACCAAGTTAACTTATGAGTTTAGTGTGGCCACCGGGTAACGGGCTCGAGGGGGAGCCTTTTCTTTCTTCTTTTCTTAATTCTTCAAGGGAGAGGAAGTTCCCTAGCGTTTACGATGCACCAGGATAGGAGGAGTCTCTCTGACGAGAGAAAGTTGAACTTAACACAGTTAACTCAACGTTCGGTTTGATAACCAGGGACTAGCTCGAGGATGAGCTTCTTCTTAGCCCCTTAGGTAGGTAGCCCTGCCTCTCTTGCAGGGTATTTCGTAGTCTGGCGACCCAAGAAATCTACCTGTCCAGTCTCGGTAGCCCGATCTTAATCTGGGGACTTCGTCACCTGGAGACTGAGGTATTCTACCTATCCAGTCTCGGTAGCCCGGAGTCTTAATCCGGAGACTTCGTCACCTGGAGACTGACGTATTCTACCACGATTTTGCTCAGTGTTTCTCATTTATTACTCGTCACCCAACTGGGAGAGGGTTAAAAGGGGCGGGGGGTTGTGGACGGGCCCAGGAGGGTTCTTATTCCAAACGGTTTTTCTCACACTGGTCTTACATCGGCTCCCGTTAACCTTCGAGCTTGAGGGAAACGCGCCTCCAATTTCTTACTTGAAGTGAAATTGAATATCACTCTCGTAGGGGAGATCTTGCATTTTAACCTTTAGGCTTTTTATAGCGACGAGTGGCGAGGCGCTGTGGTTACGGGCTTGACATATGTTGCCTGGCCGGATGTTCTTGTGGTTACCATCTCTGGTCTCCACTGAGAGAGAACGGGTGGATGACAATTTCCCTGCACGGCACGTTGGAAGGAAGGGGTAAAAAGGGGTTTTGCTATCAACAATTTTCCTACATATTACATCAAATTGGAGGTAAACTGACTGATTTGGTCGGATAACACCTCCTTTGGTATTCCAATTCGAGAAAAGATGAAAATGAGGACTTCTGCGCATATGACGCACTCTATTTTCTTTAATGGTACGGCTTTGGGAAAGCGAGTGGCAAAATCTACGAGGAGGAGCACGTAGCTATGCCCTTCACTGGATGGAGGGGAAATGGGGCAAATGAGTTTGATGGCCACACGGGAGAAGAGCTCATAAATGATGGTTCTCTTCTGAAGAGGAGTTGGTTTGATCCGTCCTTTTACCGTGAGCTTCTGGCAAATGTCGCACGATCTGCCGTAATTCAAGATGTCCTCTAGAGCACCCGGCAAAAAGAAATGCCTAAAATTCTTTGCGCTCTATTGTTGTGGCTATAATGGCCAGAAAACAAACTGTCGTGGGCAGTTTATAGAATGAACGGGATGTGAGAGCGGGGAACTCAGAATGCGTGAGCCTCAGTGCTATTACTTTCCGAGCAAGCGTGGTACAACGGGCCATCTCGTCATAGTAAGAATTGATTTTGTTGCTGCGGACGGGTTCTTGCTTATTGCTCCGAGCTTTTTCCCACATTGGAACGAGAGACTTACACTCCTTCTGGTTCTGAGGGAATCCTTCGCTAATAACGCCGCTGAATTCGGAGTCAAAGGGGGCTTTAAAGGGAGCGAGTGTCTCCGTTTTATTCCTTTATTGGGCTCGTGTGACGAAAGGTTGAGTCACGTGGTTGTAAGAAACCTGGGGGCACTGTCCTACTAGCACGGAACAGAATTTTATAGGGACTGACACTACTTCAGCCCAGCCGGTGAAATATTGGAATCCTAGATGGCAATTTACTATGTGGAACCGGTTTTCGTATCCCAGATAGTCATGGACTACCGCAATTCTTCGTGATTCGGGGCTACTGAGGGAAGCAGCTCATCGGAAACCACTATACAGGCGCATCCTGTATCTCGAAGGAGGGTGGAGACTAGGCAGGAATTTTATGTTCCGGTCTCGAACTCCAGACTTCCAGGAGAGCTCTTATCGAATAGGAAATTGACGTGATGTCCGGAGGAATTGGGGCAGAGAAAGAAGCAGGGAAATCAGCTCGCGACGATGGTAGCAAGGGAGCGGCACTCACTAGGTGTACCTTGTTGAAAGAAGTACTACGGAGTTGGGAGTTTTGGGGGCAGTTTGGTCGTAAATGGCCTTTTACAATGGGTCTCCTGGGCAAGGATGACACAGGGGAATTTAATGCAAATGCTTTAATATCCTAGGGTTCTGACGAGGAGAAATTTCCGGATTTTGAGTGGCCAGTCACCTTAACGAACTTACTGGGGTTGCGTGCAGGAAATCTTAGGTTGTTACCTTTTGACTTGGGAGACAATGGGGGGTCTTCTTATTTGGTGCAAAAAAATTGTTTTAAATCCCAAGTTTTGAAGAAAAAGAAATGTAAGCGTCATTAGATGCAAATTAGATAAAAAGATTAAGTAACCAAGAGAGAAAGGAAGCTCAGGAATCATGCTTTACATCAAACTGTGTAGCGTTGAAATGCTTAATGAAAATTCATTCAGAGTTATATGGAAAATATATTAAAAATATATAAAAGATTGAAATCTTCCAAGCAAACATACACGAATTTACACACTTCTACACATATTTCGCTAAATATCCCTAAACTCGAACATTATGAGTATCTTTTCACTTTATTTATTGCTAGAGGGCAACTATAAATGACTGTAACGCAGTAAAGGGCTCGGATTTTAGATTAAAAATCCATTACGAATAAAAAGTAAAAATATTACTGACCTCCAGCGATTGGGCTAAAGACTGGATCATATCATTCTCTTCAAGGCCATAAACAAGGCATAGCCATGCATTAGAATCAAGTAGGCAGGGACAGATTGATATAGAATCCCAAAGTTTAGAGATGACAGCGAAGAAGTAGAGATTAAAAAAAAATTACTTCTTACTCTGAATGTAGTAGTATTAGGTTTTGTGCTCCCTCCTCAATCCCCTCTGTATTAACTGTCCAGTAATTCCACCAGTGACCAGCTTTCTAGGCTCATTGAAGCGGTTTGACGAGGGATGTTCACCCTCCTTCTCCTTAACACCTTACCTAGTAGACCTAATCAGATCCCAGGCTATTTATTTTACAGATGTTTTCACTTTACTGATGAAGTAAAACCAATCCAACATAGGTAAAAGAGAGGAGAGGGATTGTCTCTACTTTGTCATTTTGGGATCTATTTCCTTTAATTGGTCATTTCGTGTAGGAATTTTGTCTACTTGGTAATTTTATGTGGGATTTTGCTTATTGGGTCATATGGGGAGGGAATTACTTTAGTGTAATTTTTGTAAGGGATTTTTCTTTACTCTATTATTTTTCATGGGAGAAGGTTGTATTTACTAGATAATTTGGACAAATGATTATCTTTACTTTGTAATTGGGGGAAGAATTGAAATAGTGATTGAGTAAAGGAATTTTTTTTACTTGGCTATATATGTGTGTGATTTTCTTTTCCCTCATTTTTGCGAGAGACTTTCTTTAGTTCTTCATTTTTTTATGGATTGCCATCGTTATTTTGATAAAGATTTTATAGTTGAATCTCTATAAAGATGACCGTTACTTTGGTCATTTTAGGGTGGTATTTCCTTTACGTGATTATATTGGGGAAGGATTAACTTTTTAGTTTTAATGAAGGATTGCTATGATGATTTTAGCAAGAGATTTTTTTACCTGGTCCTTGGGGTGAGGAATTAATGGTCTTTAATAGTGGGCATTAAGAGTGTTGTCATTATATGATCACGCTTAACTAACTTATTCAGTTTACAAACCTTTCATCTAAACATGTCTTGCTTTACCTTCTCCCCCACGCCATCTATCTTAGTGTACTGGGTCTGGGTATGATTAATTCTCTCAGCAAACTAAAAAAATTTCAGGCAATTTCAGTTTCTCTTTGCTTGGGATAAAATCAAACAACGCTCTCCATCGTCCTAACATTTGTGCAGAAGATATCCTCTACACAGTGCCACAATAGGTCCTAAGGATCTCCTTCTGGGGAACTCCTTGGCTAAGAGATTGGCTACCTTTTATGATCCTACAGGAGGAGTACCATCTTGCCCTAAGAATTGGGGCTAAAAATGCGGCGTTAATGGTGCTATGAGTTCTTTTATAACCTGCGAATATACGAGTATAATAGTTTGAAAGATCCTTCCACATTATCCTTATCCTAGAATATGTTTTATGGTGAAAGGCGGACACTTTCAGTTCGAGCTACACCAAGTGATTCGTTCAAAGCAGATATCTTTGACACATTACACTTCTCAAAATCTCACCCATTTTATGTTGTATTTTCTTAGAATAAAAGCAAATTCAGTGTCAATTTTAACAGAAAATTCCATACTATACCATTACCATTGGCTTACTTATTTTATCTATCCTATTATCTATGGATATTTTTCCCCTTGCCCCATCTTCACCATATTTTTCACGAACTTCTTCACACAAACACTCGGATGAACACGTTGGTTACCCTCCTGCCTTCTTTGTAAATTTAATTACTAACTTAACGGTCTATTGGTACCATGAGATTTCCCAAACAGGGATGAATGCCTGATCGCCCAACCAAACACAACCGAGGAAAACATTCATCTTCCTTCATCCTTTTGCTCACCACTCCTCTATCTTTAAAGTTCCCCCATATGCTTCCAGAGCCCCCCCTACCTGCAAATGTATGCGCATCAATTCTTACCTTCCATCTTGCAGTTATCACAGCTACTAATTAGAACTGAATTTGGCAAATGCAGACGAAGGAAGATTAATAATTATCGCTGGATAGAATCCCTTATCAACATCGAATGCGAATTGACAACAAGAGAAGAAATGCGATTCACATTCTCCGAACTTTATTGACAAAGGCATCCAATTTATAATCTCTGCAATAAAGATTACATTTTACAGCGGGTAGTCAAAGTTTTTACGTACTTTTATGTGACTTGTGCGAATTCTACTGCGATATTCTCCGTGTTTCTGTCTCACTCGCATGCATATAATATCTCTCTCTATGAAATTGTGGCATTCACGGATAATAACAGTTGTTGCGGCTTCCTATATTTTATTGGTATTTCGTCGGATTTGCCGCTCGGAGTGGGGCTCGATGACCCAAGAAACGCTGCGATTCTTCCTGTCGGGGTGTCAATTCCACCTCTTAAGTCCCGAAGACAAGAGAACATTTATTTAAAAAAGGACAAAAAAACGAAATGTAGGCTGAAATTCAATGGGCCCTCTTCATTGTTTCGGAAAAACCATGAAATCCTCATCCTGCTGTTGGCTAATAAAATTTTAAACTTGTCTACATAAAACACGAGCACCATGTATAAATGACTTAAGAACAAAAGAGAATGTTGTGAAAAGAGAGAAAGAAGAAAAGAGATATGGGGAGAGTGAAACTGAAAGAATTTATCTCTCTAAAGAGGCTCATTTTTCTTTGCCATGAAGCGTCCTCCCTTTGCCACTTTTGTCACTCACTTAAGGGGTGAATGAATGACAAACAAGAAGTAAGAAAACGGGCAATAAGACCCCTCGATGTAGTCTTCGATGCTTTTTAATTTCACAGTGTTATAATATTTTGGTGGGGCCGAAATTTAATTTATGTTGGTTAAGGTACTATGAGAGGCCTCTAGGAACCTAATTCATCAATGCTCATGTGGGAAACAGTGAGGGAAAAGTGTGGGGAGAGGACCTAAAAGGAGAAAATATTGGAGGCTAAATTAATGGCGTCTTCCGAGAGCCATAAAAGTGATAAGCTGTCGTCTCTGAGCGTTCGATTTTCTCCTCGATGAAAGGGGCTTAGGGAAATCTTAGCAGGTTTATCTCTACTTTACCATGGAACAATTTTTCAAATACCATTCCACCGTAGTTCATTGTAAGCGAAAATTTTAGAGGTTCACATGATGATGTTTCGCCATCTTTGTAACTAAATATTTGCTCTTTTACAGTCATGGCCAAAGGTTTGGAAACAAATATATATTTTATTTCTTTCATTTGTTTGAAAATTTACGTGATAAGAATAATTATTATAATAAATAAGTTTTATTGAAACGTAGGCATTTAAAAACTACTAAGAAAACTGTATTCCTTCACTAAATCCAAAATCAGCCTCTGGTCATCTTCCTCTAGGTGCTATTCGATTACAAAGGCTGAAATGATTAGAAATATGACATAATTGAATGATATTTTGTAATTTGAATTTATTTTAGAATTTTTTATTTCTAAAAATCGTTCTTTCCAAGAAAAACGTGCAACCATTGTTGTTGTGTGCTAATATGTCTTGTAATGTAAGCAGATAGTTGCTTAGGGTATTGCATCAAGGAACACCATCATTAGGATCCTTACTGACATTGAAAACTGGTTACACTTCTGCAAAGAGGTTTTCTGGAACCAGACAGCTTCGAAAAGACGAGAAGATAGCCTCTGGGTAAGATACCAGCTTAAGGATTTGGTTGCCTCCAATTCTAAACTTGCTCACGATTGGAAGGAATCAGGTGTAAACACTTCATTGTACAAAAAGGAGTCAAGTAAGGAAGGGCTGAGATAAAGCCTCATCTCACCAAAAAGAACCTTACCGGAAGGCTTCACTTTTGCAAAGTATATGAAGAATATACTGGTGAAGAATAATACCACATTATTTTCCATGATGAAGCTCCCTTCCGCTTGTTTGGGGGTGATGGATGATTCTGTGTTAGGAGAAGATTAGGGGAGCGTTATTCCGACTCTTTTATTGTGTCAGCGGTGATTCAGCCGGATATTCACCATATCTTAGGCTATTTTATTCTTAAGGAGCTAGAGAAACCATAATATTTTTCCCCAAATACTGTGGAGGGCTCAAAATAGTTTCCAAACGAGCTTCATCAGCAACTTTTCGTCCATTGTCCCAGGAATTTGCCAGATTTGAACCCAATAAAGAATTTGCCGGCGATAATCAAACGAGTTGTTTATAAAAATAAGCCATCCAATTTTGAACAGTTGAGGGTGCTTAGTCAATAAAGATAGAGCAATATAACAAGATATCATAACAAATTTAGTCTTAAGTTTAACAAAGAAAATTGAAGAGGTCTTAAAGAAAAAGATACATCATTATATTTATTAGTTGCAGGCATCTATTGAATGTATTTATTAATAAAATTGTTTTTTTATATAAATCTTCATATATTTCACTTTCAAATTATGATATAAAAATACTAAAAATGCAAAGTTTGATTATTTCTATTAATTTTTTTTATTTGTCGCAAATTTTGGCCATGACTGTAGCTCGGGAAATGGAGGATTGCTTCCCTCCTTCAACAAGAAAATGATTTCAGGGATTGATTTGCTAGTCTTTCGAAGAAATCCTTCTAATATTGCTATCAGTCAAATTTAAATTTTTATGTTTAGGATAAACAACGGCCTGGGAATAATCACTTGCATCACACCACTAAGAAGTGTGTACACAATACGCTAGTTACTTCCTGGTTTATTTAAAAAAATTGAGATTTTTCAAGACAATCTTGCTATTCTACTTTCAACAGTGTCTAGTCACTTTATTTATCTTTGTCTCTTTATTTATCATCATAGAAAACGCTTCCTCTTACTTGTGTTACAAAAGGAAAGGAACTTTCTCCCTCTCAGCTCTCTTTTGATAATTGCGAAAGTAAAGAAACCTGATATGAGCCGTGATTATTTTCTCTCAGAGGTGAATGAATGAGTGGGTTGGCTGCTTTACGCATTATATCATAAACTTAATCCCACTTTATGAAATCTATATTATATGCCGAATCTTAATCCAATGTTAGGCTGCCATTAAAAAAGTATTTTAAGTAGGATGGGGGGGTGGGAGGTTTCAGTTGAATCGATATCAGCAGAGCAATTGTGAAAGTAGTTTTATAAAATCGTATCCTGTGTATCTTTGCGTTATGTCTAATCAAACCCCGTAAGGAGAGTTACTTTACCTCCAAGGAACCCTTTTTTCACCAGACCCCTTCCCCTATCTCCTTAAATGCTCTAGAGTAAAGAAATGTTTATAATTTAGTCTTTGATAAAGCTCCAAAACGAAAAAGTTTGAATTAATGAATCTCTCAATGACTTCTGCCAATAAGAAAACAAATTCCTTAAATTAAAGAGTTCATGCTCATTTCATGGAAGCCTGACTTTAGGATGGTTGGTTTCCTTAAACAATAACTTACCGGGTTTTTTAAAGTTATGTTTCAATCGGATTTTTATTTATCTTTCCAGAGGTTTACATTTGCGATAAGTGAAGTTCAGTCAAACAAACTTAAATTTCTACAATTCAAACACGTCATTAAACCATCATTTGCATTGTTTGCAGGTGTATTGAGATGGAAGTGAAAATAATCCAGATCTTTTCTCTCCAGCGTGCTGGCTACAACAAGTATGACATCGAAAAGTAGCTCAACGTTAGTCGGATGACCATCCACAGAATTATCAAATACTTGCCTGTTAGAAAGGGCTTCAAAAGAGCTACGAAACTCAAATGATTTCCTTCGCAGACAGGAAGAACATCTCGGTGGTTACGGTGTCCATAGACTTCAAGTTCGAGGCAGAAATAAGCTTTGTATGCGTGGAAAAGCCTTTGCTCTTCTGGATCTCTTGTGCGATCTTTTTTTCTCTTATGAAACAGGTCCAAATCGCATTTTTAATGCAAGGGAGGTGGCAGTAGTAGATTGCTTGCCATAAATCTAAATTACAACTTATAATTCTTCAAGTAATCGAGTCTTAAAAGAAAAGTTTGTTTGTTAGTCATTGAGAAAAAACCTTTTTGTCACAAGCTGAATTATGGTAGTAAACTTTAGATTATTTAAATATAATTTTAATACTGAAAACTGTAAACAAATGAATTTAATGTTATTTGTACGATTGATCAAACAGGTTTACATCACTATACACTCGAACAAGACCTATTCAAATGTGAGAACTTCTTCCATCAAGCGGAGAAGCTATACCCATTTGGTATGTTAAGTCTTTGAATGTTGTCCACTTTCAATAAACTTTAAGGTTCGGATCCTTAATTAAAACTTAGTTCCTTTTTCATATACCCTAATGATTAGTAGGCCACTAAACGGGTGAAACTGAACCATAGCAACTCAATGATAATCCTATAGAGCTCACATATACCGGGGAGTCTACCGTGTCTTCCCCACAGCAACCTGCTCATACTATTAAATGCACTAATAGACTGTAAAAAAGAGACGATAGGATTAACGGGTATATTGCATGTTGATCCATAGTGTCAAAATAGGTAGCGGAAAACCTATTGATTGCGTAATGAAGAGGACACTCCATTCAAGGAGGTCGTCGGATCCGATAATTATATTTTAAACTGTAAGATGACATCGTTACTAACGAGTTAACAGAAGATGAATGTCTGTTTGCTTGTCTCGGAATACGATGGTATTGCATTAGCGAAGTCTTAAATGTAACTTGTAGATTTTAACAAAGCTCAATGTGCATTCATATTTGTCAAGGGTTTATCACTGTAGATGGCATTTATTTAGGTCTAAAAGAAAATTATGTTAGAATGGAATCCGAGTGTATGTGTGTATGGCGAATATGTGTAGAGTGGTATTTGTCTGTTTGTTATGAAGGCGCAAAGGTGCTGAATAACAAGATTTGTTGGTGAAACTGAAAGAGAAACGGATTCTTGGCGAAAGTAACATTTTCGTCACAAAATTAAGTGGAAATTCACTCTCTATCCCATCTAAAACAACTTTGCACATATTTTCCTGGACAATAATGGCACTAGAGTATATTCTTTTACAAAAGCATAAATTTGGATTACTATTCTTCATAACCTACCATTTGTTGTCCAATACCGATTTAACTAAAGCTTTTATCAAACAATTTATCTGCTAAAACCGCAATTCTATTGTTCTGATATTTGTTTAAATATATTCCATAATCACTAATTCATATTTATTATCAACCAAAAATAGAACTATCTCATGGTTACTCATCTTTAACAGCTTATTTTTTTATCTGCTCATCTCTACAGCGTCCCAACCAACTTCTATACTCTATTTTAAATACCGAAAACAATCCCTGTGTATTTAGGTTTCTGTGACGTGTCTAAATATTGTTTTACTGTGAGTTTCTCCAAGTCACGGCTAAGATGGATTAGAACTCTATCGATCGGATGTGGTTAACCTTCCTGCACTGGAAAAGCAGACAACACAATAGCATAGGAGCGGCGATAATAAAATTATAGTAAAGAGCAAACGATGGAGATTTAAAATGGATTACAATTATTTTCATATACTTATTTTGGCTTTGGTGCCAAGCTTTCATTGATTTGCATAAGCCGAGATAAAAGATTCGCCTATAAACTTTGGTTCGAAATTTTTACAATTCGTGTCTACCTCGGAAGTTGCACAATGGTATAAATATAGAAGGGACTGGAAAAGGTGGAGGCTGCTCATGTGAGCCTACGGGACTGACAAGATATTGGACATAAATAAGATAGAAAATATAGATTAATAGAGCAAAACTGAGAGTATATTGGTGAAATGGTTTTAAAAAGATAGTAAAGATAGGTTTATTACAAGATTGAAGGGTTTGTTTCTTGGAGAAAGGGTACCTCCAACAAAAGTAAACAGTAGAGAGAAAAATAGCATATTAGAAGTAGGGGTTTGAAGATCCCTGGTCAAAGAGTGGCTCTAGAAGTGTTAATTTCGTGTTATGGTTTTTGTTTCAGTCGAAATTGTTTGGCATTCAAGCCTTTGTAGCAAATACTACGGTAAGTCAAATTTGGGTAATATGTTGTTGTATTTTAGGGTTGTAAAAATGTTTAGGTTGATGTTTTGTTTAGGTAAGGTCTTCTTTATTGCTACGGCTAGCTTTAGACTAAGCTCATAATGTAACGTAGGTGTATGGCGAAAGTTTGTTTATTCTCTTTCAACTTCTACTCCTTAGGGGGAAGACGGAGGAGTCTTTTCCTTGCCAGATCTCTTCTTACGGAACTCTGCGTCTGAGAGAATAACAAGGGTTTTGTTCTAGAAGAATTTGACACGTCTACGGCAGA
Source organism: Ceratothoa steindachneri (assembly GCA_963969495.1). Classification (NCBI taxonomy): domain Eukaryota; kingdom Metazoa; phylum Arthropoda; class Malacostraca; order Isopoda; family Cymothoidae; genus Ceratothoa; species Ceratothoa steindachneri. The sequence continues at coordinate 54,374,678 of OZ018317.1, read as the reverse complement.
GAGCCTGTTTGATCAGATCCTCTGGTGTGTCGGACTCGTAGTTCCATTTGTATTGTCCGGCCCCAAGGCCATCGATAATATCGTCTGAGCTCGCCTCATACGGCAAAGAGTTCCCTTCGGCAGCATATACTCTAAGGTTTATAATCCTCGAGTAGTACATGTACCGGGAAGCCCGATTCTTGAAAGACGAGGGCCCATCGGGTCGAGGTCACTGCAAGGCCTTTTTGGGGCGGGACGAATGCTCCACCTTCCTAGGCCTCACAGCAGTGGCTTCCGTTCGCTTGACTTGTGATTCGGTTTGAGTTTCTCTGTGTGTGTGTAAGTCACCTGGTGCTTTCTGTCGGGCAGCCATTGCTTCGATTCTCGGGTCCTGTGAAAAGGCTTTACTCGTGTCCGGAGCTTTTTGGCCGCTCTTCGTGCTCTGAGGTTGCAGGTTCACTCTAAGTACCTCGTTTGACGGAGGGTTTTCCGAAAACCACATTTTTGCGATGCCTTTATTCACGAGCATAGTCTTTAGTTCCTTCGTCAAGGTGCCAGGCTTGGTCAAGTTAGCAATGTGTGCATAATAAATGCAACACATTATTTTTGCTGATTTTTCGTTTTCTATCTGCAGATAAGTAAGTGGTGTGGTTATACTGCTTTCTGCGACCGTTGCCTTAGTACATGTAGCGAACTCGTACATGAACACGTAGGTGGCCTTAGTTCCTTTTTTCCTGTTTTTTTTGCCTTTGTTCTAAGTAATTTTATTTGTAACTTCTTTATAGAACAAGTCTTCGCCATAGTTCTGTGTAGGCCACCATAATTGAGGCATTTCTGGACGTAACTTTTACATTCACACCAGGAATGGTCTTGGCCGGTGCACACAGAGCAGACTGTAATTGTAGGGTTTAGGCAAGTGGCAGTGGTGTGTTCGTTGTACCTATAGCATTTGAAGCACATTTGCAGCTCAACGAACTCTTCACGTTAGATCCGCTCGGGACAGATGCGGACATTAAAGAGGAGAAGGTCGTTTTCTTTCGCTTTGATTGCCATTGTGGTCTCGGTAAAATCAACTTTGAATACGTAGGTGTAGTCATTAAATTTTATAACTTTGGCTACTTTTGCTCCATTGTGATTTCGAAGAATCTCATCCGTTATATGGTCGGTAGAGTGACTTCCAACCCAGAAGTTGAGGCGGAGGTAGATTACACTCGTGTGTAAAGGTGTTATTGGCACTTTTTGGGGTTTAAGGTTTATTTTCTATAAGGTATATGTGGCACACTGGGAGTTGAGGGCTTCAATGTCCGCCTCCTTTTCACAGATAGCTGCGTACCCATTAGGTAAGTCAATCAGACATACGAGGGCAATGTTAAGCTGACCGTACATTTATTCGAAGACCTTACTCCTGTCCGGTTTTTTTCCGGCCAGGCAAGGCCCTAAGGGCTATGCACCGTATCTTCCTCATCTCTCCTATATTTCACCAGAGAGCCTAACTCGAAAGGCATTCTGAGGGACCTAAGTATGTAGGTTTGTGTAACTGTGCATGTGTGTATTTAGTTTTAGGGATTTGTTATGAAAAGGGAAGGTCGGTATGTGAGAAAGGTGGGAAAATATCTAATGAACCAAATCGCCACTTTACTTTTGTGGAGCGTAGAGCGATGATTCTTCCTTTCCATCAACCAGCCTCCAGCGAGACTAGTCAAGGAGAAATAGCCACTTCCGAACGTATCACTGCTTGCAGAAAATCAAGTCATGCATAACAAAGCCGTGTATCCAAACAATTAATCTTATTTGAATTGAAATTCAGTCCAAATTTCCAGATTTTTTACTTTACCGCTACAATGAGTATGAGCAAGAATAATACAAGCGACAAGAGCAGTCGACACTTTCAAGATATATAAAATAATAACATGAAAATGCATGGGGATCCATACAAAAAATTACGCTATGGTATTGGGAGGCATATGAACATTAGATAATCTGAATTATTTATATAAGGGAGAGAGCAAAGAAGAAGCGAATGATTAATAGTCGGATTTGTATTTCTAAACGTTATGGAATAATAACGACCAGGCGGACTTTTTTCGGTGGAATGATTATTTATACCGGAGTTAGGGGATCTTTTGAGGATGGCACCATTCGAAATAAGTTGAAGGCGTTGGCATGAACATGTATTTGGCAGTCATTGTGGAGCTGTATTAACGTAGGTGAGCTCGATTGATCGTGCGATGGTTTTCATGCAAGGGTAGTACATCTGCGTTAGTGTGGCACTCCAGTAATTTGGGTATTGTATGTCGCCTTGCATGTCACCAACGATATATATATATATATGTGTGTCTGTAAGTATGATGGAAGGTAGCCTGTAATATTGTATTCAAACTCTGGTCTCAAGTGTATACGAGAAGAAAGTGAATGTGGCAAAAGTGTTTGCTAAAGAAAGGAGCAAAGTTATAGCAATAAAACAGTAAAGTAAACAGAAACAGACAAAACAATAAAACTAAAGGAGACATCATTCTTTCAGCCGAATTTAGACCATTTTAAAACTAATAAAAATATTAATAACGAAAATAAGTGAAATCTCTTGCATCTTTTTTAACCACGCCGTTACCGCTGTATAATGGGGAAATACGAGCTTGTTTCTCATTAAATTTAACGTCTCTATTGCTCGTCATTGAAATCCAGATTTACGATTCAAATTAAATGAACGTTAGATAAAAATCTTTGCTTTGTAAGAGCTGTTATCTCCATATACATAAAAAAATATTGTAACTCACATCTGCATGTTCTTTCATTTATGACAGATCCATAATCTTTAAAAATAAGTAATTGATAAAGCTGGGTTAATTGCTTTTAATTATCCAGTGTTTTAATTTTGTTTATCTTAATAATCTGCGATAAAAGTGTGAGCACTTTTGATGGGAAAGTTATATTTTATTTAAATTTTCTGTATTGTTTTCATATAACTATAAAAGTCAGATATTTAAAATGAAACATTAAACCATGATTTACTGGGATTTGAAGACAATTCCTCGAGGAGTAGCAAGGCAAAGAGCGGGTTCGGCACCAAACACAAAGCGCCCTTCACCGAGCGAGACTCAGCTCATCATGGACAATACGACAACCTCAAGGATAATGAACTCTCGTCAAGTCGTCCTCGACGCCATCGAGATTAATCTCTCGAATGCGGGCTCCTGCAATTAGATGTGGTCAGTAAATAATTCGAATCAAAGGCATTAAGATGGATTATGCAAACCATAGGAAGCTTAGATAGCCACTGTAGGGGCAAGCCAGCCCAACAAAGTGCCGGTCCCAAGCCCGGATAAATAGGGAGGGTTGGAGGAAGGAAGGCATCCGTCCGTAAAGTCTGCCAAAACCTTAATGGACGAGTCTTTTACAGAGAAACGACTCATCAAGAACCGTGACACTGGGCAGAAAAAAAAGAGAAGAAAAAAATAAATGTAGACATAAGGACAAAAAATTAACATAACCAACGAGATGAAAAAAAACGTCTTAAAAGGAGAGCAATGAAATATAGTCTTGTGATTAAGATGCCAATATATAGATATATAGAGGATCTCTTAATACAATAAAATCAAAAGTGACATCAATCTTCCAGCTGATGCCAGGTAGTGTATAAGCCAATAATTAAATTTTATTTATTGTTTTTATTTCTCTGTCAAGGAAAACACATTGCGTTAAATGGCTTGAAATCTTTTATGTGTAAAAGTTCGTGGTGTAATATTGGTTAAAATTTAATTTTTGCTAATACTTTACGGTTAATTGATTACACTGGCCTGTGTTTGAAAAAAAATGTGTGTACTTTTCAATTGTTTCTAAATAAATTGGCCTCACTTAATGGAAAATGATATCAGTTTTTTATCTATCAGATTAATTTTGCACTTCTATGTAATATATGTTTAATACCCATTACTGTGTTCTTCTCTTTAGTCCATTTTTGCGTAAAGCACTTAATGAGAGTATAACAATAGGAGCTTTATTCTAAGAGAAAGGTAAAAACAACTGAAATTTAGTAGAACGCGAGAAAATTTTTGTAGAAACTTTTATAATAAAAAACTACTCTGGACTATTTATTAGAAAGAAAACACAACTTGAGTGGTCTTCTCGTATGTCTTGTTTCAGGTTCACCATTTTCAATCACAAGCAGTAATCGGCCATCCTATTGATATCCCAGTAATTTTGTTACGTTTCTTCGATTGTCCAGATAAACTGATGCGACCTTTACCCATGTACCTTACTGTAATCTTTAAAATGTTCCTGAAAATAATCCAAAAGGAAGTTATAAAAAAGATTTTTTATCGATATAAAGAGCTTTCAGTTTCTTGACGCTTCAAATTATACTACAGACGATGGTTTCATTCTCAGGTGTTCGTTGTTTTCAGAGAAAGTTACTAAGAATTAATTTGAACTGAATCAGAGCATTTTTTTTAGTTCATCCTTAGTCTTCTCAAAATCGTGATCCTTCTTCTTCATTACGCTTAAAATTTGGGAACCTTGAAAAATATCCACATTTAATTTTGCATCACTTATATCTGCAAACTTCTGGATGCAAAGAAAGTTGGTTTCTGTTTATTCGTTGCTTTTATGAGTTGGCAATTTTTATGATCAACCAATAATTTGAGAAAGATATTTGGACCCTGGTGTAAATTTTTTCTAATTTGCCATTCAGGATGTCCAAAATATTTGGCGTCTTCTCAGCTATACCCAAAGAAAGGAAAAAAGGGATGCTTGGTCTAACCTTCACTATTACTAATATCGAAGAGATAACCTGGATATAACAAGGCATTATCCACTGATAATCATTGTATTTGATAGCATAAAGTAGAATTTTTATGTTGTCATATTTTTCAATCAATTGGATATTATGAAGGATTGGAATGGAAGTAATAGTGTCAATAATATTTAAAAGCACTGCTTTGAGAATTCTACGTGATATGTCTATAAATAGTCACAATTGATATGGTCGATATACAACTTCTAAAGCTTCAATAGAAACTTTAATCTCCGAGCAGTACACCAAAGATGGATTCTCCTGATCCCTAGTTTTGTACCAGTAACACTGTTTCTGGTGGCAATAAATTTCTCTCTCTATGACGGAAGCCTCAAAACTGGGACGAATATTTTGATTTGATAGTCCTTAGTCTCTTGCGAGATCATTTAGCTCTCACTGTTTCAATGGTTTTGGTTCATTGAAAGTAGATGATAGTAGACTGAATGTTTTAGAGATGGCCTCATTGTATATATATATATATATATATATATATATATATATATATATATATATATATTATTATCATTGACTTTATCCCAATACAATCTATCAGGTAATTATGGAACCGAAATGCGTTGGCTTTATGGTAGAGGGCTTATCTTGGTATTAAAAGAGTTTTTTTACTTGTTTACTGCTGTAAACGAGAGAAAGAGACTCTCTCTCTCACCTTTAAGGTGAATTTTGTTATATTTAAAAAAAAAATAGGATAAGAACACTAATGTACTCGCCAAAAGTTCAGAGACTACTATATTTTTGTATGTAAGAAAATTAAATGAATTACCGAAAGTTCAATTTCCCTTTAGCATGTTTGTATCCTAATTTAAAGGGGAAATATATCGAAACTTAGAAGCTAAACCCATTTTTTTACTAAATATAGTCAATTGTTGCGCGCCGTCAATATCTACAATGATGTCCACTTTTCTTTAGGACTTCGGGACTGACTCAATAATTTTGGCATGCTGGAGTCAAAGTTTTTTGCGATGCCTTGACTAATTTTGCTTCACTTTTGTTTAATAAACGCCCGAAACTGCACAAAAACTGGATGGCTCCTGTTTATCAATGGTTAGTTTGATTATCGCCCAAATATTCTCTTATGTGTTAAATTTCGCCTCTTTGAAAGAGGTTTGCCTAGATGAGGCAAACAAAATATGAAGAAATGTTGGAGAAAAGCTAATATCAGCTAATGGAAATCGTCTTCGTATTGTTATTGCAAAGAATGTTTATGTTAGAAATACGCATAAGAAAATATTTCTTATGCGTATTTCTTCAGTTAAATTTATATTTACTAAGTCTCCTGTTTGTTTTATAACCAGAAGAAAGAACGATGTATATATATATATATATATATATAATATAAAAAATCACAAAGTGGCACGTGAGGAAAGCAATAATATGAAAATTAACCCACAAGAAAATGAAAGGATGAATCCAAGCACTTTCGAACTATATTTGCAAGTTCATTTTCAAGGAATAGCATGAAAATGGAGAAGACAACCTTATATGGGGTACAAAAATACGAAGGGAACGCCCATTACATAGTACAAACCAATGGAAAAACACGATAACAAGACAGAGAAATACCAATAAAAAGATCATTAGGAAACTAATAACGGACATATGCATCCTCAAAACGATATACACACAACAATGCCGTGTATATGAATGGAAATGGTGGGTGAAAAAAACAAAAAAATTTTAAAGGATTATCATTAAAACGAAAACATTTAGGGCTAAGAGTTAATCCATAATCATAGCAGAGACACGTTATGGGGGAGGCAATGCGAATGATATTACACTAATAAAGAGTGACAACAGGCTGCATTATGAAGTTATTTCATTTAGTACAAGTTTTTTTAAAACAGGGTCGAGTTTAAATAATCCAGGGGAGATATTTATATTAGGCAACATTGCAATTAATGAACACTCGACAATATTTCTTTTTGTGAAATCAGCGGAATGATAAAAGAATTTTGCAGAGTTCCTGTCAATGGAGTGGTTATTTGAGGATAAATGTAAAAAATAAAGCGCTGTTTAGTTCACCTATTCTAATATTATACTTATGTTGGTAAATTCTAGTAGATAAAGATTTACCAGTTTGCCCGAAGTAAGGTAAATTACAAATAGAACGTTCTATAGAATATACTCCATCGTTTTCCTTGTATTATTGTGGACTAACATTTTATATAAAGTGGATTAATATATAAAATTTAGAGATATTAAGTTGCTTAAAAATATGGGTGAAACCAAAAAATGGTTCAAAGTATGGCAAGATAAGACAATTTTTATAACTGAAAACCGGTGGGTTATCAGTTCTATAAGAAGTTATCTTAGCAAAGTTTAATGAAGTGTGCAACAATTGACGAGGGTAACAAAGTTTTTTACCTATTTCAAAGATATTGGACAATTCCTTATCTTAAAATTCTGGACTAACAAGGCATAATGCACGCAAAAACATAGAAGTGAATACAGATCTTTTAATTTTAATACTATGATAAGAATAAAAGTGAATATATGAACTGGATTTGGACGGCGTCCTATGTATTAAGGAGTCAAGAAAAGGAAAAGTCCGATTTTTCTCAATTTCAAGGGTAAGTTTAATAAAAGAGACTAGAGAATTAAGATTACATAGGAAATTGTGAATATCTTTTGAGGAAGGCCAAAGACATATATATATATATATATATATATATATATATATATATATATATATATATATATAATATCATCAATGTAATGGTACCATACAATAGGAAAATCGAGGATTTGTGGCAAGAATTACATCTCAAAGAATTTCATATATGGAATTTTCATATATATATATATATATATATATATATATATATATTTGGTTGTACCACAGAGGGAAAAAGAAAGATTGATTGGAGCCTATACTTTCGTTATCTTAATAACATTTCCAAACTCACAATGGTTTCATCATTCTTTCGCCCTCATGAAAAATTTATACATTGTATATTCGCCGCGTTTTAGCTCAATTCTCTTTTGTCCTTTAAATTCAGTATTAATTTTCTCTCTCTTTCATAGTCCCCGTCGACCTTGCGAATCCTAGCCTAAAAAGCTTTTTTATTCTGACTTTTTTTGGTCTTCCGCGTAGCCAAGTGGCCTAAGAGATGATTTAATTGAGATCAAAGCGGATGCTCGCTGCCTCAGTGTGCACGTTCAAATCAAATCCCACACCCCTTCTGTACGAAATGTTTGCGAATTAGCAAATAATATTTTCGAAGAAAAATGTTTCCGTTTTCTGTTTATTGCTGTTTGTTCGATTCATTTCCATTATTCTTTCGCACTCTCATGAAATATATATATATATATATATATATATATATATATATATATATATATATATATATATATATATATATATATATATATAAATATATTTATATATATATATATATATATATATTTATATTTATATATATATATATATATTGATATCTATATAAATTATATAAATATATATATATATATATATATATATATATATATATATATATATATATATATATGGCCATAAATTTTAAAACCACTATATTTTTTCCTATAAGAAAATTAATAGAATTAATCACACGTTGCATTTTGCTTTATTATGGTTTATCATAATGTGATGGTTAAATATAAAAATTATAGAGCCGAAATGCATTTTCTTGATAAATAGATTGAATTAATGGGCGCAGTACTTTTATAAAATGACATTTCTTTTTCTTTAGGACTACTTGAATTTCTTTTGACAAGATGGAGACCAAATTTGCGATGATATCTTGAGAGATATTCCTCCATTTTTGTTGGATAAGCACCCACAATTGCTCAGAATTGGATGGCTTTTGTTTAGTTTCCACCAGCCACAAATTCTCTATTGGGTACAAATCTGGCGATTTTTCCTGCTAAATTTCCCTAAATTCTATGTTATTTTTAGCCAATAACTTTGTTTTTTGCTTTTCTTTCTGACAATGTTGGGCATCATGCTGTAAACTTCGCTCCTCTTTCTAAAATTGGTCCCGAACTTTGGGGAAAATAGGCTGATTGAGCAGGTTTTAAAACCATATTGAGTTGATGGCAGTGTTCTTAGGCAAAATTATTAGTGTTTCATTTAACTTCGATAAGAATTAGCTCCAGTCTTGAAAGTCTCCAGATACTTCAAGATAATTTTTCTATTCCAATAAACCATATTTTTCCTAATAATTCAAATTTAGAGATATTAAATGTACCCTTATGATAAAAAACAGAAGCGAGTCTAGGTTATCAGTCTGCACACCGCATACTTATATGTGCACTGATAATTTCACAATAAGACAGAAATATAGTTTTAATATAAAAATTACTCGCTCAGTTTGATGGCGATTCACGTTTTTCCGTAATATTTCTAGCCCCAAATGGCTTATTTTTTATATCTAGTACTATGTCTTTCTCTATTTCTAAGTTAAAAGTGGAAAAAAGCAACTCTAACAAACGCAACTGATCTTCACAGACAGGATTGTAGGTAGCGCGTTATGTAATAGGTAGGCTACTCGAACCAAGTTGCAGGATTCAATGGACCCAGCAAGAGATTCCACAAAATTGACGCGCGTTGGTCTCATTAAATCTTTACCCGCTGGAAATAAAAAAAGGGCGAATACGAGAAAAAGGATAAAAGGTAAACATACCTAAGTCAACAAGAGGAAACAAATAAACAAACAATTCACGTGTAGGGATAAAATTATCAGAAGAAGAAAGTCTACGAAACACATGCGTAAACACAGAGTCCTACCAAAGGAAATTATAAATTCTGTAAAATCGTGTCATAGAATAGCTGGATTAGCTGGAGGTTGTAAGCAAATTGGAATACACAGCCGTTCCAAACTCCACCCTTAGGAAGTGTAACTAATGAGCCCCGAACACAGATTTGTCCCGGATTCAAATCTAGGCCACGCCCCCCAGTAAATGAAACTATATATAAGCGAGCAATGAGAGGAATAGAAAGATAAGAATTAAGCATTTAAATTGTCATTAAGTATTGTCATACTCGTTTTATCGTTTAGGGACTCCTTTTAAATTCACCAAGTCTTGTCGCTCTACAATTTAGTACTTCGCGTTCAGTATATATAGACTGCTAGTCGCCTGCAAAGTAACTTCGTGGCGTGCAGCTTGCCCCGTTAAAGGCCAATATTAGAATAAAAGATAATTTTTCAACGTTCTTCTTTACCTCGATTACCCTAAACCATCGGTAATGCCAACAAAAATAAGAACTTTGGGAAGAATTCATCTTGGGAGAAAGATAATTCATCATTGGTGATAATTTATTTAATTCACCTTCAATAAGTTGCGTACACGCATATCGTAGAATTGCTCATAGTCTGGTCCAATAATTATTCGAGTCCTTGATCTGGACACACCGCTTTTGTTTAAGTCAATGGTAATGACCCTATGACTCAATCTAAAATCATATATATATATATAATAGATATATATATATATATATATATATATATATATATATATATATATATATATATATATATATATATATATATATATATATATATATATATATATATATATATATATATATATATATATATATATATATATATAGGTAGGCTTTAATTCCTACTGAACGTGCGAAAGCTGTTTAGAGGCGGGTTGTGCCGTAGCCAGGATTCTCACTATAAAAGTCCCACTTGTTACTGGGGGGAGGTTTGTGATTGTTGGATTCTAAGAGTGCATAATACAGGTTGAATAAATTAGACGAAGGAAATCTTAATTAAAGTCTTGCCAAGGGTACGTCAAAAGAGAGGAGCCACAAATAAACACACGTACAAAAAATAAACTTTACTTTACACAAATATAATAATTAGCGATAGTTAAACGGGCAAAATTAAGGATTAAATATTAAACACTGACGTTAAGCGTGGCTAGATTTATAATGAGTCAATGGGAGTATCAATCACTATTAATTAAATAGGTAATTTAAGAATAGAGGAACACTGGGTTTACAGATTACCATTAATTGTGATGGATTGGAGAGACGACTACTCAGGTCCAGACGGGGTGGTTGGGGGGGGGGGGGTTAACACGAGTTCTCGGGGAGAGGAAAGATAAGACGACGGGTTCGGGGCTGCTGGCTGCAGTTGCGGTTAGTTCACTCCTAACTGGAGGTGACACTAACAAATAGTAACTTTCAGTAACTATTTGGATGTTCCTTTTCTTTCTCAAGTTACGTTGAGCAACAGAGCGTATTCTTCTAGTCACAGACTTTGCGGGGCAAAATTTACTTCAGGAACACTTTGAAACAGTGACCAAGTTTTCTCGGCGGCGCGTTGGTAGTCGATACGTTACGGCAACGACTCTCGTTCAACGTGAGAGTTACGCGTTACACGAGTACGTTTGGGACACTGCTCTAGAGGGATGAACGGCGTTATTATTTATACCGAGGATTGTGGGAAATCGAGAGAGAGATTCCATTCACGACAATTCGCTTATCGCAGCGCCTTCTGGATAATCTCGATGGTTTTATAAAGAAGGCAAATAGAATTTAGGCTTCTCTGTGAGATAGGCCTCCTTTAGACAGACTTCCTGCCGCCAGTTGGGGGAAGGATGGGGGGGGGAGGAGACGAAGGTCAACTCAAACGACAAATTTCTTTCGTTCCCACGATTGTCTAGCGGTATGCCTGTATGTACGTTCCATACCTTCACATGCCTACCTATTTCGAGAAACATTATTCTGCCATGAAATAAGGAATAATGTGAAAATTAACTTCACCGGGGGAATTTGTCATTATCTTCCTCGACTCAAATAATTGAGTCGGTAATGTTTTTAAAACCGTTAGGAGTTTACCTTAGTATTTAATGGCTACAAAATACTACTGCTACGTCAGTTTCTCTAATTTACATATACAAAACAAAATAAAACGCATACGGAGTACAGGCAAGAAATAATTATTAATACAAAGAGATACACACAAAAAAAAAAATAATTGGCTATTAATCGCTATCTGAAATTTTGTTTCTCTAAAGGCTATCTGCGAGTACATTGTCAGACCCTTTTAGATACCTGATTTCATTACGATACTCCGCTAGCAATAATCACCAGCGCATTAGCCTGCCGTTTCCGTTTTTACATGTTTTAAAGTAGGCCGACGGTCTATGATCAGTCTCTATGAGGAATGGACGACCTACCAGATACATTCTAAATTTTGTAATCCCCAAAACAATCGCTAGAGCTTCTAGTTCTATCTTAGCGTATGCCCTTTCGCGAGCCGTCAGTCGGCGACTCGCATAGCTTATAGATGCGGGTTCTTGGTCCTCGTCGTATTGGAGTAATACGCAGCCAATACCCAGTTGGGAGGCATCTGTCCTTACGCCAAATTTCTATTGAGGGTTCGGCAATTTTAAGATTGGGGCGGAGACTAGCTTCTCTTTGAGCTCTTCAAAGCGCGCTTCGGCGTCAGGGTTCCACTGGAGGGGGTCCGGGAGTTTCTTTTTTAGCAGATCGTGTAAGGGAGCTGCTACAGAAGCGAATTGGGGTACGAAGCGGCGGTAAAATGAAGCAGCACTGAGGAATGACCGTAATTGCTTCTTGGTGCGCAGTAGGGGCATATTTACAATAGCTTTTACCTTCTCCTTCTGTGGGCCCAGATGACTTTCGCCTATTTTAAATCCAAGGTATTCTATAGATTTATAAGAAAAATTGCATTTTGATAGTTTAATCGTTAAGCCATAATGCTTTAAGCGTTCTAAAAGCGGGCAGAGGGACAAGATATGGTCGTTCCATGAACGTGTAGCCACATAAACGTTATCAAAATAAAAAGAAACGTTTTTTAAGTCGTCTATTACACGGCGCATTATGCGGTTGTAGCTACTGAAGGCAGTGACTAGGCCAAAAGGAAGACGAGTGAGTTCCATTAAACCTTTGTCTGTAGGAAAGGCTGTTAGTTTCCTCGCTGATGCCTTTAGGGGGATCTGATAATAGGCCTTACATAGGTCTATCTCAGTAATGTAGGCGGCTCCTTTGAAGAGATGTAAATTTTGGTCAATTAGGGGAAGAGGCTCAGCGTCAAACACGGTGAAGGTGTTTAAACTCCGAAAATCGACGCACATCCTAAAGGACTGGTCTGGCTTGCGGACCATGACTATTGGGGAACAGTAGTCGGACGTAGATGGCTCGATAATCCCTAATTGCAAAAGATTTTCAAATTCCTCATTGAAAGCGTTTCTTAGGTGCACCGGTACGGGATAGGGCTTACATCGCACAGGTTCGAGCCTAGTGAGGGTGATATCATGTTGGAACTGAGTCGAGCATCCTAGTGACTCAGAAATAACGTCACTAAATTCTTCCAAAAGCGCCATCATTTGGTTCCTTTGGCCAAGGGTGGGGTCGGAGTTTACATCCAACTCGGGGAAAGGTTCTTTAATGGGGGGCAGCTTGGACGGGGGGACGGGGAGGGGACAATCTTCGCTTGACTCTACGCAAATCGAATTAACAATATTTAGGGGTTTGTTTGGGTGGACGGCGTCAATTACCGTTTCTTCGTGGAAGGCGACTCTCGAGAAGGGCTCTAAAATGACTTAGGTTCTTTGCAGGGGAGCTGAGGCTATTCGACCTTTTGCCGTGGTTTTCTGGCACAAATCGCACGTTTTGCAGAATTCTGCAATATCTTTGGCTGCATCGGGCCAAAAGAAGTATTTAAATACTCGCTGAGAAGTCTTGTTATGACCGAAATGACCGGCCATGGGACTTTCATGTTCTACTCGCAGGATTTGGTCTACAGATGTGCGCGGAATACACATGACCTTGGAAGGTGGGTTCGACTCATCTCGCAAGGTGCGAAATAGAAGATGGTCGTTAATGATGTATCTTATGGGTCGGTTTCCTTGAACAATCACCTCTTTGTTCTTTCGGGCCAACTCCAAAAGGGATTGAAGTAATGGGCAGCTCTGCTGAGCTCTGAGGAATTGTGCATTACTCGTTGGGACCTCTAAAGGATCCTCTGCGGTGAAAATGCGCGTTGGGGAAGAGGCCTCGCGGCTAGCTTGCGCTTGAGTAACGACAGCTTGAGTCACTTCACTTGGGGAGAGTAGTGCGCTCTGGCCAATGAGTATCGAGCAAAGTTTGATGGGGGCTGCCCCTACGTTTGCCCAATCAGTCAAATATTTAGACTGTACATGGCAGCGGATTACCGGGGATCTATTTTTTTGCCCCAAGAAGTCGTGTACAATTGCGTACTTCTTATGTTGGAGGTCGACAGGGGAAAGCAATTTGTCTGACACCACAATGCATGTGCACCCTGTGTCTCTGACGAGGTTTGACACTTTACAGCCATTGATCGAGCCGGTTTCGAAATTTAGTCCTCCGAGGGAACTCTTGTTAAACAGGAAGTTCAATTAACATTCCAGTGGGGATGGAGACGAGGGGGATGACGTAAGCGCGGCCGGCTTTCCCGGGGACATGGTAGCAGTTACTTGGTGGAATTGTTGGCTCTGGGTGGGACGGAGGCTGGAATTCTGTACATATTGGGACTTATAATGGCTGAGGGATCCGCAGGAGTAGCATATAACCTGCTTATTCTGGTGCTGGTTATTGTAGGGAATATTGAAGACTGGCGGTTTTCTGTATTCGTTGGCTACAAAAGGCTCATTCTTTGGCCTGAACGGGGCTGTGGTCTTTATCAATGGAGGAGGTTTCCTTTGGTTGGGACTTCTATTGACTTAATTTATTCTTCGGAGACGGAGGACTATTCTTCCTGGTATCCTGTGGGTATAGGCGATGATTTGTCGCATGGAGATCAGCTTCCTCGAGGCATTCTTGAAAGGTAGACGCAAGGCGGTCTTGCACGAATGCTCAGATCTCCTGGGGGAGGGTGGAAAATAGCTGGTCTTTTAACATAAACTCAATCAGAGCCTCATACTCCGATTCGACTTTGGAGGATTCTAACCAGAACTGGAGGTTTCGCTTCAGGATATATCCAAATTGTCGGTAAGTTTGACCGGGCTGGATTTTAGCCGATCTAAACTTAGCGCTGTAGAACTGAAGGTTCAAGTTGAAGGCAGATAGCAATTCGGCCTTCAACGTGCTATAGTCTATTATAGCTTCTTGTGGTAACGAGATGAAAATTTCTCTTAAGCGCGGACTGAGCAATGGGAGCAATCTCCTCACTCCTTTCGGATTCTAGGGCCCATCCGTTTACCTCGAAGATCTTTTAAAAATGTGTTAAGTATGAGCACAAATCTTCTTCGTCTTTATATTGGGGAAGTTTCATAGCGGGAGCCTGGGGTTGATGATCACGGGATTCAACAGAACTGACTTCAACTTGGTCTCTGATTAATTCCCTTTCATGTTTTCGAATTCTTTCTCTTTCTTCAAATTCTAACGCTTCTTTTCTTACTTCCATTTCTAAAACTTCTTTTCTTCTCCTTTCTTCCAATTCTAACTCTTCTTTTTTTACCTCTATTTCACGTGCTCTTTTCTCTCGTTGTTCGCTTTGGAGGAATTCTTTTAGTTCCTGTCCTGTGAGACCGAGAGCTTGTCCTTGCTTGACGAAAACTTAGAACGATTGTGAAGCAATTGCTGCTCTTGCTGACTCAACTGGTGACTCACGAAAGAACTTACGCACCTGGTAGGAGAAGTAGAAGCTGCGATTGTTTCTAACCGATACAATCTAATAACTAACCCCCAAAATAATGAATATTTTCCTAGCTTTGCTTTTGCTATCTGGAAAGGATTATTAATGGTTATTATTAATATTTCTTCGGGGAATAGGCTCTAAATATTAAAATTTACGTTAGTTTATTTGGGCTTCCTTGAACGTTGACAAGTTTTAGGCTATATAAGTTCGCTTCCTTAAAAATTTAACCCCTTAAAGCAGACACCACTTTTATATATGTCCCAAAATTGCTCATAGTCTGGTCCGATAATTATTCTAGTACTTGATCTGGACACACCGCTTTTTTTTGAGTCGATGGTATTTACCCTATGACTCAATCTACGATCATATATATATATATATATATATATATATATATATATATATATAAAAAAATATATATATATATATATATATATATATATATATATATATATATATATATATATATATATATATATAAGTAGGCTTTAATTTTCACTGAACGTGCGAAAGCTGTTTAGAGGCGAGTTGTGCCGTAGGCAGGATTCTCACTATAAAAGTCCCACTTGTTACTGGGGGGAGGTTTGTGATTGTTGGATTCTAAGAGTGCATAATACAGGTTCAATAAATTAGCCGAAGGGAATCTTAATTAAAGTCTTGCCAAGGGTACGTCAAAAGGAAGGAGCCACAAATAAACACACGTACAAAAAATAAACTTTACTTTACACAAATATAATAATTAGCAATAGTTAAACGGGCAAAATTAAGGATTAAATATTTAACACTGACGTTAAGCGTCTAGATTTATAATGACTCAATATAAGTATCAATCACTGTTAATTAAATAAGTAATTTAAGAATAGAGGGACACTGGGTTTACAGATTACCATTAATTGTGATGAATTGGAGAGACGACTACTCAGGTCCAGACGGGGTGGTTTGGGGGGGGGGGGGTTAACACGAGTTCTCGGGGAGAGGAAGGATAAGACGACGGGTTCGGGGCTGCTGGCTGCAGTTGCGGTTAGTTCACTCCTAACTGGATGTGACACTAACAAATAGTAACTTCCAGTAACTATTTGGATGTTCCTTTTCTTTCTCAAGTTACGTTGAGCAACAGAGCGTATTCTTCTAGTCACAGACTCTGCGGGGCAAAATTTACTTCAGGAACACTTTGAGACAGTGACCACGTTGTCTCGGCGGCGCGTTGGTAGTCGATACGTTACAACAACGACTCTCGTTTAACGTTAGAGTTACGCGTTACGCGATTAAGTTTGGGACACTACCCCAGAGGGATGAACGGCGTTATTATTTAAACTGAGGATTGTGGGAAATCGAGAGAGAGAATCCATTCACGACAATTCGCTTATCGCAGTGCCTTCTGGATAATCTCCATGGTATCATAAAGAAGGCAAGAAGAATTTAGGCTTCTCTGTGAGATAGGCCTTCTTTAGTCAGACTTCCTGTCCCTAGTTTGGGGAAGGGTGGGGGGGGAGAGAGAGGAGACGAAGGTCAACTCAAACGACAAATCTCTTTCGTTCCCACGATTGTCTGGCGGCAATTCCAGTATGTACGTTCCATACCCTCACATTAGCCAGATACCGATCTGACTTTCACCTGTACTGTACTGGTGACAAGAGATGCTAGTTAGTATCTTACACCTACCAGACCCCATCGTATTAGCACGAGTTGCAAGATCATTTTTTCTTCCTTCAAGAATATTGTAGAATGGAAACCTTTCATAGATTGTAATTTAACTCCCAATCTCTATATAAATCTATCGTTCAAGAAAACCTTGAATTTTAATTTCTTTTGAATTTTTAAGACTATAGATAACTCAGGCGTTAACTTCTGACCCTGAGTCCAGCGCTTGTGAACGATGTCGAGAGAACGTCTGCTACGAATGTAATTTTTTGACACAGGGCACTTCTAAGACAACCGCCAGACGCTGAACGAAAATATATGAACTGCAACCAGGCTCAATAAAAGGAGCCTGAGTTAATGGTTGCAATTACTTACTTGAAATCAGTGTTGGCCAAAATTAAATAAGCTTGCAAATACACGTTTTCTTTACTAAATTTATACTCAGGCTAAGCCAGAACAGCCCTAGTGCCCGAGTCGCCACTGATGCAAAAACACGGAGAGGATACAATGCTAACGCCGAAGAGGACCCAGTATTTTTCTTTGTATTTAATCACAAACAGTAAAAAATAAGGAAGCAATCTCACCATAAATGTATTATTAATTATAGTGTAAAGTGGTGAAGATCGTGTAAGTGTAAATATATAGAAGCTATATAGTTTGTGAGGGAACCCGACGTCGAATATCTTGAGCAGACGGAACTTCCACGCGCTTCAGAAGGCCCTGTTAGGCCTAGATTTGTTAGCCTACGCCCCCCTACCCTTCCACAAGCGGTAGCCTCGAACCGCGTCCCCCACGATTCACCTTTACGCGGACTAGAATGGCCTCTGCCTGAAGATTCGAAGCCATTCGAGAGTAGAGCTGTTTTTCCCTAACCCCCCTCGGGGAGAGCCTCGGCCATAAATAGTGTTCAACTCCCATGAGGAGACACAGAGTTGAGAAGTCTCGCCTCGAACCCAGAAGATTTCCCCATGGTTCCAAGTCAAGTGCTAGCAACAAAGCAAAGTGACAGCTGGACTATTTTGTGTATTTGGAATTAGCCCCAGCCAGGAGGTAATTCTACTGAACGATCGACCCGAGTGATTTTCCCGCCTTCTTTCATTAACTCCTGTCGAAGCCCTGCTCATTTCGGGTAGCCAAAATACTCTCACCTGGACCGGAAGTTACCTCCCGCCCTTGCTTTTGGAGAACCGTCATCACTCCAACCTCCCGCTCTGAAGTCCGAGCGGCCTCACCTCAAGTGCAGAAGACATCCGTAAGCCAACCCCTCTCTCTCTTTTAGTAACCCAATTGAGTTACCCCCCCTCCCATTTGAATAGTCTCCTCCAGGAATACCTTAAGTTCTAACTTCATAGCCTGATTTATAACTACAATTCCTCCTTTCATTTGCTGATGTGATTTTGCCCGTTAATTCTCTGAGGTAATTTTACCCATCAATTCTCGCATTATTTTTGTGTAAATAGAATTATATTTCTTTGTTCAAGCCTCTTTAAATAACCTTGAGCTTTGCCATTGTCCATAATTTACCTGACCTCGTTGCACTCTCTCGCTACTCACCCCGTCTGAACTCGTGGTTTCCCGTCCCTTTTGTGGGTTCGCTTTCAAGTTATTGGTCCCTCCCTGATAGATATAATATGGTATTGATGTAATTTAATGTCAGACCACGACATAGTTCAAATATACTCTCTCGTATGCTACTTCATGGGAGTGGACGCAACTCCTTAAAAATAAATAAATCCTTGTGTTCTGTACTGAAGCAATGTTGTTGCTGGAGAGAGATCACTTATTAATAGAGAAACAATAAGAATATGCTCGTATCATGCAAACATGAGTCCAGAATAAAGAGGCTCTTCAAAGAATCGAAACCTGTAACGAGGCCAACGACCTCATAGTCCTTACTATAGAGAGCAAGTTGAAGGGACCTTGCAGATGCAATGGTACGTCGAAATATCTAGCAAGGAAATTTAAACCACTTCCCTTTGCATTCGATGACAATTTTCATATAATTATGTGCCATCTATTATTGAGGGTGTTCAAATAAATAAGAGCAGCAAAAACATTTAGAATGCTACAAATTTGAAACAATTTTAATGAAAATTTCAATAAGAAATATGTTTACAACTATGAATAAGTTTACTTAATTTTATATGCTAAAATACCGTTGCAACCTTATTTAGAAAATGGCAGAAGTGCAGAAGTGATAGGCGTAGGTCAGCCTGAACTCTCAGAATTAAAGAACATTACAACTAATTGCCTAACAGTCCTGAACTTAATAATATATGCTGTCTCTTGTGGCAAAAATTTAAGAAATATTCTACTGTGGTAAAAATATTAAATATGAGCTCCCTTTTCGACAGCAAATTAAGGAATCTTATAAAAAATATATACAAGAATCTATTGCATATACCTATTTTTAATTGTAAATAAAGACAACAAGCTAAGGTGAATTAAGATATTTATCATATTAAATCTTCCATTTAAAACTGAGTTTTATTCCGGTACTTTTTTCCAATTACTCACGCAAATGGGAAGATACCAAAATTTTAAAATTGGTACCGATTTTCTTTACTACCATATAGAAAACGAACGTCCTTTTCTCTGTATTTGATTTGAGTTCGATTTACTGTTTTAATATTAATATTACAGGCAATTCTTCTTATTTCCCTCCTTATTATTTATTCGTAATAGGTTTACCTGCGTACTGCATCTTGATATTTTTTACACCATTCAAAGATAACTTCCCTTCATCAACTTGATTAGAATTTTGTCCATCAACCACAGCAAAGTCTATAGGTTGCGCCCGGCATTGGAATTATGTAAGTGCTCAAGCTAATCTGGACGAATCCATTCTTTTGGCCGGAATTTCCGTTCCGACTTTAATTCAAACTAAATACAGTTTCTTAAATTTCTTAACTTATTTGTTTTTTTGTTGTTCCCAAATGTTATAACTCTGATTCGGATTGAAATGTGATAGTGAATTTGACAAGGGAAATAGTCGATAGAAGATATACTCTTATTCAGTTTCGTTTGCTTTTTTAACTCTGTAGAATGGTCTCATTTAGGAGGACAGAAATAGTATGTTTGAGTAATTGATTTGTATTAAGATTAATCATTTCTTAAGAAATTTTAGAAAAAGATTAAGATGGTAATCATGGTCGCCTATACAAATTTATCGCCCATAGTTTTATGAACCTAGAAAATGATTTTAACACACTATTTTATAAATCTGGGCTGGTCCCTGGTAAATGTGTGTTGTGCCGTGTAATCACTCGATTTGAGTAGGAGTAGACACTTTGATAGGCTTAATTGCAAGTGATTAGTCATTCCTCGGTAAAAGCATGTATTTTATGACCTCGCGACGGGCTGAGTGGTGGAAAATGGAAAATACCTTTGCCACAACTCAAACCTAGACGAGTAGCACGCCTCCCTCCCGACCCTAGTGGCCAAGAAAATCTGGTGCTCTCTTTCAGGTCTCACGATCTTTTTTGCGCTTGTTTAGACCAAGCAAAGGGTGAAAGAGGGAGTTAAGTAACCGCTATAACAAGGAAAAATTAGTTGGGATTGAAAATCCATTATATTTCAAACCAACGGCCAATGAAAGTATATGTTCGGCAAAATATTCAACCTAAATATTGCGACACTTAAAACTTGGAAGCATGTTTGATTTTGCTTTATTCATCTCCCAAAAAAAACGGGTATTGACTCATTGTAATCAAGAGGGGGACGTTGAATGAATAGTCTTTAGCCTGCAAGCAGAGATTGAATTTTTGCTTTATTATAGAAAATAGAAGACGGAATTTTTCATTTTGATGTATTGTTAAAAATTAATTATTCGAAGGACTTATGAATTTATTTGTTTCATTTTACCCACTATAAAACACATTTATATGAATTGATATCAATACTTTTCACCCTATGTGAAACTTTTGAATGCGCAAAGTGAAGTAAATGTTTTTTGAGGTCGGTAATTTATAATAGAAACGCTAAGGGAAAAATTGTTACGCAATAGAGATGTACTGCTCGAATTACACTGGTTCAAGGATGAGAAATAGAAAGATCATCGGCGACATTTGACCTTCGAAATGCAGCGACGATATTGTATGCTGGGTAGCTGACGACCATTATCAAGTATCACAAAGACACATGCGAGCGTCTAAATTTTATTCAGGTATCTCATAAACACATCCCCGCTGTGAGATCGGTCCGTATTTTAACTCTTCCTAAAAAATATTAGGCTCTGGAGAAAAGTTTAGAGATTTTTTAAAGTATTCGATAAGCGTCCGCTATTGGCACGCCATTAAAATACAGATTGACGGAAATAGTTTATTGCTGTTTTCGGAATGATTTGTGTGTTTCTCTACTAGTTTTGAGCCATTTAAACTAGATGTTTTGTTTCTGAATCACGAATATTTCGATGCAAGGGCCCATTCGGATCAATTGGTGTTTTTCGTTTTTATTCAAATTACACTCCATGATTTTAACGTCAAAAAGAGATATTCCAAGATCCCTAACATTTTACGGCTGAGATATTCCACCTTTAGAATAACCAAAAATCCCTCTCTTTTGAAAATCGGGAATTTCTTCAGAAATTTTGCATTCGAGTCGAATTGTTAATGAGATATTAGGGATTTAAATAAATACAACAAATGTAAAGATCCAAACTGGCAGACGAGTTAGTTTCCAACTTTTTAGCAAATCAATCGCATGCAAAAAATATGCTTTTTTTGTAGTCAAAATAAATTATTAGAATATTTTAGCAAATTTTGGATATATATCGACCTCACGATAGATTATATCATTATATTTTTAATTATATTTATTAAATATTTATAGTTTTATATTTTAAATTAAATCTTTTTATTTTTTAAATTATATTTTTAAAAGATTTTGGAGTAGGATCTATTTCTTTATATTGTATATAGGATTTATGAAGAAGTGCATTTTTTATGTGAAAGTGCTTTATTGCTACAAGGCAAATGAAAGAAAATTAAAAATTAAGATTGTCTTTCCTTCCGATTCCATTAACATGACTGCGCAAGGACTAATATCGAGAATAATTTTCATTAGTTTCACTTCTTTTTCTATCAATTTCTACTCTTTCTTAAGAGAGCATCAATTTATATTCCATTTATGTAGGTTAGCCGTTCGAGGAGGACCTGTCGTGAAAAAGGGTACCTCATGCATATATAGCAAATAGGTCCCATTTCGACTAACACGGCTTTTTATCTTCTACACATCTTCACTTGCTCTACATCAATTAATTTTTCAACCACATTTTGGTTTTCGCTATTCATATTCCTTAAATAGGAGACAAACCTTCAGAGTCCTTTGATTAAATAGTTAGGAGCCATGAGACCTTCAAAGGCACTGCCTGATTATGAAGTTGAATCAAAGTTTCCTTTTTTGGGGAGGCGAATTCAATTGGTTTTCGCTGCCTTTATATTACAGGAGTTCGTTACAATGAGCGTTATTTCAAACAGATTTACGCCAGGATCTTCTTAATTAGCCACCATTTTGACTGTATTAACCTAGGAGAAATGTCTCTTTTACCGATAATTGGAGTCCATATTTCCAATCTCTTACGCCTGAGGGGATAAGGTTGGGTTGGTTTTGAACAACTTGCAATTATCTAGAAAAGTATGGATTATTTGAACTTTATTTCCTGGTCTTGTTTCGAGGTTTCTTCTTGAATATAATCTTATTCCATAAGCGAGATAGTCTTTGGGATGGTCATATCCTGGCTAAGGAAATCAAAATAAAGATCAGTATGACACGTACAGGGAAGATAGAGGGCCTCAAGATCCGGTTTTCATTATGAAAATGAAAGACCAAAGAAGAAGGTAATACTATGCTTACCCATCAAGAGAGACCTTAAGAAACTTTCCTGGTTCAATAGAGAGCCATATCTAACGCATCAAAGGAAGATGGAGAAGAAAACTTATTGGTACGTTGGTAGACGGAAGTGTAATGGGTTGTGTGTGCGAAGCAAAGCAAAGAAGTAAAAGAAAAAGCCCTGTTGTAGTGGACGTAATGTTGTAATGGAGTCTTTGCCTACAATTCACATGGAACACAACCCGAATATTTATTCCTGGAAATCGCCTTAGCCATCCGGACAAACGAGTTCTGAATATTTATCCCCAAAAGCGCCGATTCTCGAAAAAGTTAGCCGATTCACCTTAAATAATTTAGGAAGTGAACTGTTCTATCCATTTTGAACAATTTCTAAAAAAATCTAAAAGCGAAGAAATGGTTAAAAGAAACAAATTTAACCTCATTTAACCTTGGACTTTTTCGGCTCAACTGCTCGAATCAGGTCATTGTAAACAACCGAAATTCATTACCTGAGAAAAAACCCTGATTCATCTGGAAGAAAATAGCTTAATAAGAAATGAAAATTCAACGGCTTTGAAGAAGGATCCTTTGCTTAACAAAATTATTTGTTTTTCAAAGAAACTAAAACAAAGATTGAACAATAAAAAGGTTCTCATTTTGTTTATTTCACTTTCCAAAAGGCATTTGACTGTAAAGAAAGAGTTCATTTTAGCCATGGGTTACTAGCGGCGTTCTTCTGGAGTCTGTTCTAGGACCATACAACCTTTAATATATATACATAAACGACCTTTAAAATGAATTTGGTTCATAAAATTTGAAAATTTGCAAATAAAATAAATTTAAATATCAGAACAATTCAACGTAAACAAGTGTAAAGTAACGCCCATAGGTCCTGAAAGCCCTTGAAGAGATTAGAATATGGGGCGTCAAATTTGAAACAAAGTCAACATTGAAAAATATCAATCTACACAGGTAACTTAATTTAGAGCGATCTAAAATATTCGAAAACAATTTACTGTAACGTGACAAATGCCAAATTAAGTTACATAAAAAGACATTTTTGTTTCACTTGAAAAGTATTATTACCCCTTTATATAAAGCGATGGTATGCCCCATTTGACGCATTTGGTTCAATTCCTGCCTGCCTCCTTGCAGAAAGAGAATATAATATTGGAATGCATTCATTATTCAGCATTAAAATTTATATCTGAAGGTAGAAATAGATCGTACGATGAATGAAAAGGAATCTCAATCTACTTTCCCAGGAAGAAAGACCCATAAAACAACTCTGGTATTAATTTGAGATGAATTCTCCTATATCTCTTGATAGAGTTCAGGTGCGTTTCCTTTTAGTCGATCGTGGCTCAGTGGTCAACCCCGCTCCTCGATTGCAAGAGGTCGCGGTTCCGAATTTCGATGGCGACTAATTTTTCATCTATATGTTTTATGGCGTTGGACTTCTAACGTCGAGGTACCGAGTTCTTACCGATAGGGAAGACACTCCTTTGAGGATGGAGCGATCTAGCCGCTCTTGTTGGAGGCGCTCTGCTTACCCACGCGAGGTCTATACATAGTCAATCACAACACCGCTATATTTCCCCTTCCGTCTTTAGAGAAACACACATACTTTTCTCTATGTGCCAAAGAAACTTGCGCAATGGCAGTAGTGTCTAAATAAATCTGACACGGCCCCCCCGCCCTCCCAACTCCCTTCCCTGTGCTGACGAAGGTTTTTACTTGATATCTTTTGGTGTTAAAAAATCAAATAATTCTCCCTCCCTCCTCCAAAAGGAGCACCGCCCTGTCACTCCTGTGGTCACCAGCGATTGTCACGCTGATCTATATGTTGATTCTATTATTCGTTCGGGACATCCTGTCTTTCACGAGTAGTACTCGTAGTAGTAGTCGTAGTAGAATTTCTCGAGCGAACAAGTTTATCAAATTTATTGATAAACTCACCGCCCCACATGCCCCGATCTGCCACGAAAAAGTAGCAAGATTATGAATGTGTGTGTGTAAAATTAAGCAAGAAAATATCGAATTCAGGTCATTTATCCGTAAATAAGGAGCCTGTGGTTTGTAATATATAAAAAAAATAAAATGAAAACAATAGAGAGCATAGCCCGAGTACTCAAAAAAAGAGACTACTTAGAGTGCTGTGAGCGGAAATGGTGGCAAATCTCCTGAAAAGAATTTTTTCCTTCGAAAGAGACACGCGGCCTTCAGTAAAATTCTGTGCAAAACATATACTCATATAGATGTAAATAAATTAGTGCAAAAACAAAAATTAAATTTAAAATTCCAAATCTAAAAACCTTTTATATTTGCTTTACTTAAAAGGAAACCTATTTTTTCGATATTGCATAATACATTCTCATCAAAAACATCTACTAAAATCATACCTTAATTTGCTTATAGATCTCCAACTTTACATAAGAAAGAAAGAAAACGAGGAAGGGGGAAATCTTATGCAGATTTATTGAATATTAAAAACGTTTCGTAGCCGAAGTTGAGGCGTCTTCGGTGAATGGAAGCAAAGTCAAAGACGAATGGTAAATATAAATGAAGATCGTAACAGTTAGAAGAATAAATATTGATTTAGATTTGATTAAAACACTATTTATGCAAAGTTTCAAACATAAAATCTTGAGAAGTAAAGATTAATTACATTCATGTGCTGGATAAGAGAATTTCGTTGTTTATGTCGAGAGAATTATAGCAAGTCTGCCAGAAAGGAGGAAAGAAAGTAGAGAAAAAGGAGGCTAGGAGTCATTTTTCGTTGTATTGAGGTTATATAAAAGGTAGTACAGTGTATGTGTTTTGGGGGTTTGGTCCATGTTCTCAATAATTTTGTAAATTTTACCACTAATTAGGCTTTTTATTACGCTGATTACAAATATGCAATTATTAAATTGTTAAATTAAACTACCTGAAAAAAAGTCGTAGTATCATTTGAAGGCAAAGAAAGATGTAGTCAGCATTTTCCTGGGATACGAGTGCATACTCGAATGTAAGTTATACCACCCTAATCACTTGATACACCTAAGGTTTGGTTGAGGATCGGATGAGTGGCATTGCTCCAAACGCGGCTCTAACGAGTGCATTTGTATGAGGAAAAGAAGGTAGTGTGAGGGTTGAGTGCTCTCGTTATCCACCCTAGCTGCCTCTCTGTTTCAATGAAGAAAGCTGATGCCTATAATTCTATTTAGTAAGGAGGAGATGGAGTGTCAACAACAATAAGCTTAGAAGTGTAAGCTAATCATATTCTTGGTAAGTCTTCTCACATTGGCACACCTGGAAAACTGTTTATATTGAAGACAGTTTTATTTGTATAGGAAATATAATGAAGGTTAGAGTTCTTCTTTGCCACTGTTCTTTTTTTGCGTAAGGTTTGCTGTTCCATCCCGAGATCACCAAAGAATATAATAAAGTTTGTCCTTTCACCAGAGCCCTAACTTTAAATGACATATGTTGGGTATTCGACCGCATTACAAATATTCCTGGCTAAAATTCCAAACATACAACTAATTTTGGTGTTAGGTTTGTTTCAAAAGATGGACATCAAACTCGAAAAATTGAGCCTACCAGGAATTACCTAAAAGGTCCAACCGGAATTTGTTGGGGGATTCGCCGTTTCATAGAGGATTCACATTTGGAAAAATAAGTATGGCATAGAAAATTCGAAAATACTTTTATATTTAAAAAGTTCTTGCACTGAATTTTTACAGTTTATGTTAAACTCCTAGTTTAACTGAAAAAATTGCAGGTTTCATTGAAACAAATGTTATAAATATTTTTTTCTAATATTAATATTAGCTGTGCTATGATAAGATGATCTAAGTTTACCGAAGCTCAAAAATAATCATTTCTTCTCCTCCAAAAGAATCACATATTTTGAATTGAAGTTAAAAGATGCAATATTGTTGATTTTTTTTAATCGAAGAAAGTGCCCAATTCTCGAAACTTCATTGCCTGCACGAAACTATTCGCGTTGTTTCTTTTCAGTATTTGTTTTAATCAGCTCTTCTATTTTTTGTAAGAAAAATATCTACTATCTAGAAATAAAAGAACTATAAATTTGATTGCAAAAGATGAATTAGAAGAAAAAAGAAAGACTGAAAAGCCACGCGGGAAATAGATGAATACAGGCAATAGTGTGATTTTGAATGGAAGCAAGCTCAAGTTTATGGGACCGGCTTAAATTACTGAGAAACAGATTCAAATCTTGCAGTTCCCATGGGTGAGGTGTAAGATAGTCCGTCGTGAATATTAGTATATTTCCTCGGTCAAAATATTGATATGAATTTCTTTGGACATGACGCAAGATACTACAGATTACAAGAACGCCTACATTGTTCTGGTTCAATTGTGCTCTCATGAAGATGCACTAAATAGTTCTGATGAAATTCGCTCTGTTTCCTAGACGGACGGAATTTGCGTAATGTTTTTGTTTTATTTAATGAATTATTAGGAGAGATTTAATAAGTTACTAAGGTTATGTCGAGTTTCTATTTTTTTATTTAAAATTTATAAATTGTTTGTAATGCTACGACTCTGAGTCAGATAATTTAGATTTGTTAGTTGGATTTAATGTTTATAAGTTTTTTTTTATGTTAGACAGGTTACCTCGAAGCTTTGGGGTGCTTTGGCCTCATTACACAATTAAACAGGAAATTAGTGATATGTTTCGATTCCTAAACTGGAACTCAATTAAGTCTACTGGAAAATATAAATAGGATAAATGTATTTCTATATCTCCAAGCGACCCCGTTTTCGCGCGTAAAACAGAGACATACAATTTAAGTAGAAATACATTTTTAACTAGAGAGACTATAGACTATTGGGGATCCACCCCGATGGCACCGTTTAAATAGGAGAAATCATCAGAGCCATAAAACTGTTTGAATTATCCTTTAAACAACCCAGACTGTTCGGCACATTCTTGTCGAATTTCCCAGTCTGAGTGATCTTCGCGCACGTTACCTGTCTCGACCGGGATGGGTGGGGTCGCTACCGCTTGTCCTTCGTACTCGCGACGAGTGCGTGCACATTGACTGGTGGATTTGTTGACTTTTGGGGGGAGGCCGGCCTTCTCCCTTGTATTTACCTAGTTGTTTTGTTTTTTTGTAGGTCACACGCTCCTGCGCCGGGGGGGAGGGGGACCTCCCCCCGACGCCGGAGATTGCTTCCTGATTGTTGTGATCTTCCTTTTTTATCGTTTTCATATTTGTATTTTAAAGTGGCCTAGTGCTAGGATGTCTTGATTCCGGCGAATTATGCCCAAGTTGGCAGTCGCCAGATAGGCTCCTAAAAAAAAAAATCCTTTAAACAACACACCGAGATGCAATTAAACGGAATATGAAAATTTTGAAGAAACTTTATAACTTTGCATGGCATCAAAGTGTTAAACTCGAAAACAATTCGTCTTGAAAGTCAGTCATTGAGTAGAATATAATATCTCAATAAGGATAAAAAATGTTTAGTACTCGTGCAGTAAACGAGAAGAAAAAAAAACGGTGTCTTTTATTTCAGTAGGAAGGTTATAGTCTTCAACTCACTCTTCTAATTTTATCATCGTTCTCTCTTGGAAAAATTCGTCATCTTCGATTTTTTTCCTCCTGGAGAACACGAAGAGTTTATATTTATTCAACCTCAATTATACTCGTAGGTTAATTTACTCTATTCTTAAAAGCAAAGCAAAACACATATTAATTCTTATAGGCATCTATTGACCTATTTGCTTACCGAAACCGCCAACAAAATCACGTGTCGTATATTCTCTGTACAATCGTCGACATTTGTTTGACAAATCACGAATCTTCAGTTTCCTCTTTGCTGCCAACTAAACGCTGCTTCTCGTACACAAGACATGGGACTTTATTTCTAGAAAAACTTAATTCATTAATCCTCTTTGTTTGCAACAAGTATATGTTTAATTCACTAAATACAAGGAACTACAAGAGCTAAACCATTCACGGGTATTACTTATATTTATATTCTATGTTTTTTAAGTATTAATTCTGTTTCTTGCAGCAGACGATAATTATTTTGCTTAAAATTGAAATTTTATTTTGCTTATTTAATTGGGGATATATTTTTCATTTTATAACATAAAATTTTCTCAGGATCATTGTAGATAAATAATGAGACCAAAGAGGAATATTAATTTATTAATTTAACTTCCATTCTTTTGCAAAAAATCTATTCCAAGATATTTTCTAAAATAATTAATCAATAGTACAAATAATAGTAAAATATTTGAGTAGGTAATGTAGAGAAAAGATAAATCTATTGGAAAATTAATTTGACATGAGAAGAAATGAAAAGTAATGAAGACTTGTAAGAAGTTCGAGTAAATAAACAAAAAGAAAATTATTTCTTTCGTAGACTAAATAAAGTTTATTTATTTACTAGCAGACTCTCTTAGCTATGAAAATCAAGAAAATATTTATCCTAGATTTTGCTCTGAAAATTTAATTTAAAAATATAAGCCGATGTCTAAAAAAGTGCAGCAATTGATTTGGAGCGTCCTTTGTAAACTTACCTCTCATCCCTCTCCGTAAAGCAATTTATATTTAATTAAATCCTGAGAATTTTGCATAGTAATTTAAAATTTCTAAATTTTTCCCTTCCCTTCGGCTATGTTACTGACTATTTTCTAATATTTTTGCAGTCCTAGATTAAAAGGTTTACTGTTTTTGATTATTGACCATTTAAATCTTCTAATCTCTGTTGCCTACGAGGTAATTTCCCCTCGGTTGACGACCCTTTCCCACACTTACAGAAGACTTCATGTATAATTTTAAATCCAATTTTTCTTCAGTAATTTCATTTTTCCTATGGGAAGGTGCGTAGCAATAATATCTTAGTTCTTACCTAGCAATACATCACCAGGATGTGATTCTTATTTTAAAGATGGGAAAGGGATTTTGTGATTTAAACCATAAAAAAGCAACAATAATGGTTTAAAATAATATATACCTTCATTTCTCTCTACAGGTATATATTGTTACACACAGATACGCATTAATGTATGCTCTTGTACGATGTGATAAAAAGAAGCATGCATTTAAATCAACAGATAAGTGTAATCGTGGAGATCTTTAATTTCAAAATAACACTGAATTCAAACCACAATCAAAAACAAATGTGTTTTAGTTATAGAAAGGGATCTTAATTTACCTAGAAAATCTTAAGCAGCAATGAATTTATTTTATTTAAATCATATAAATTGACCTCTAAAGAGTTAACAGGATTGACGCCAACAACTTCTTCCTTTGCTTGTTAAAAGAGATGATTCGCTTAGACATTTAGGAATCGGCCCTCAATCTAAACGCAAGGATTAGGAAAAACGCCTTATCATAACCTTAACTGACCTAATTGTTTAGCCCAAAAGTACTTTCTAAGCCGTAATTCCACAAACATAAATCCATAAATTTGTAGTATTCTAAATCTTGCAAACCTTAATATAATTATAATCAAGGAAAATGTCCTCAAGGTTAGCTCGGGAATTATTTTGTTTTGGCGATAACATCATAACTATTCGGCTGATTCTAACGAAATCTGAAACCGTTATATTGTTTTACATTCTCTTTTGAATAATACAATTGACAAAGTCCTCCCAAGGTTCGCTTGGGAATTATTTTGTTTTGGTAATAACATCATAACTATTCGGCCGATTCTAACGAAACAGTAAATAAAATTTCTTCAATATTACTACATTACATACTTATATAAGTGCTAATTTTAGTAATAGAGATTGTTGAGGAACCATTTACAACATATGTTCTTACCAGATAATTGAGCAACTGGGACAAAATTACTAAAGATTTTACCTTAGTCAAAATATATCTATTTGGCCTACAATCTCCATTCGAATCATCTCAGGTAGCTACCCTGTATCCGAAAATGCTTTCAGACTACATTCAGATCAGGCAGGGAGCTGAATTACATATTACTGGGAAAAAGCTTCAAATAAAGGGCAATTTTTAGATGAACTTAAGCCCAGGGCAGCTGCACAATACTGAATCTCCAAAATTCACCTACTCTAACTTAAAATCTTAAAGAAAAACTTAAAGCAAATTTGAACCACTACGTTCAGAACTACACTTTACAAAGGCTAAAAAGTGATTAAAATGAAATGAAAAATAATGAAAGGTGAGAGAGGACTATGGTAAAAAGAAAATAAGATGGAATGTAGTAGCGTCGGTTAACCATTTATCCGAAATCGAAACGAAAACTTTTAAAATTATATGTTAAGTATTAAAAAACAATCTTTTAAAAAAATCCTTAATATGATAATTATTAAGACATTTTGAATTAATTCTCTGTTTTGGTTAGTAGTAAAGAACCAAAAACCCCAATCCTAAATTTGAGAGATGCCCTCAATATGCCAGTTAAATTAAAACAAGATTCAAGCCATGTCCTTCATAATTAGAGACATGCAAATAGCTTAAATAAACAAACACAAGGTTGAAATACAGGACCCTAATGATGATATCTCAATTCAGGAGAAAACGTATATACTCGGGTAAAAATCAAAGACCTCCTGACTTTTATACCATTTAAGGTAAAAAAAACAACTAATAATGCTATTTAGTACAAAACCCTAAATGAATATGTATAACTCTATAAAATAGAAGAAAGAGGTTTTAGAAAAAATTCGGAGAGTGATTCAGAATTATAACCTTTCCATAAGTTAATTGAAGCAAAATGAAGGGTGTTGGAGTGACTTGATCAGTCTTAAAACCTACTTTCTCTCAGGATATTTGAGTTTCTCTCAAATTTATTCAATCAATGGTAAGAGTTTGAACTTTGGAGGTCCTCCTTCTGCGACTAGTTATAGAGGTTTTTCAATTATTTCCTCTCCTAGGATAAATGTTTAATAATTTAGAGGTTACATTTTATTTCATCCTCACCGGCATTCTCTGGTAGCATCGGTACGAAGTGACGGCACTTTGTTCCCAGGTTGGTTGCCAGGCCAATCAAAAGCCTTGGGTCGAGTCTCTTGGTGTGGCGGGATATCTATTGAAAGCTACTCCGAGATCATTGCCGTCGTGAAAGGAACTAGTAGGAGTTTACGACGGGGCGTGATCCGTTGTTCACCTGGTCAGAAATCGATGGCCCCTTCAGTGACCGTCAGTGCTGCTTGGTTGGAAGCCAAGGCACACCGAGGTTCGACGACTCGGTCGGACGAACAGCAGCACATGGATCGTGCCTTCTGAAAGATACGAAACCTCTCCGATCGATAAGCGGGAGCAACTCACGTGGGGAGTACTCACCAACGCCCCTTTTTATCATTGAGGGGTCACGAGTTTTCAGAGAGAGAGAGAGAAAGCGCTCAAAATGACAAGCACAAAAGGACCCGTCCGTCTAAAACACAACTGTGCAACATGCCAGTTAGAAAAGTGGCGCGTTGACTTTCCGGAGGGCTGCTACTCAAAATGCAGCCCGGAAAGTATCTGCACTACTTGTATACTGACGCGAGAGGTGAAGAACCTGAAAGACCTCTATAGAGCCTCAGAGGAGAGCGCTCAAATCTTCAAAAGAAAGTTGGTGAAACTCGAAGCCCCTTACGCAGCTCAGATTCAATGCCTAGAAGAGGCAAAGATAGGAAGAGAAAGAAAAAAAGGAAAAACAATAAAGTTGAAACAAAAGAAAAAGAGCCAAAAATAGAAGAAAAACGGGGATAAAAAAAGGAGAATAAGAATGTAGAGAGTAAAGAGGAAAAGGGAAGGCCTTTTTCACAAGTGAAGACCCCGTCTTCAGAGACCAAGTGCCCAAAGGTTAACCTCATTGGTGACTCGCAAACACGGGATCTTTAGCCGCTGCTAGTGGCCCGCCTTCGCACTAGCGTGAAGGTAAGCTGCCTGCCAGGACAGGGTAACCACAACATCAGAGTAGAGACAAAGAAAGCTCAGATGTCTGAGAATTCAGTTTTTGCTCTAATGGTGAGTGGCAACGACCTATACCTCAGAAGGGGTAAGGGTGGCATCAGTGATAAGACCATCCAAACGGTTATGGGAGCCGTGGATGACATAGGGCTTCAAAGCCGCAAACGTGTCGTGGTTGGGATGCTTCTGAGAAGAGATCCATCCCGAACCGCTCACAAGAGGTAAACAGAAGGTTGGCGGATCTCTGCACAGCAGAAGGAGTCTTCTTCGTGGACCCCTATCGTACCTTAATCGGTAGAGACGACCTCTACTAAAGGGACGGGGTACATCTCTCCTTTAAAAGGAAGGCCTTTCTCGCTACCCTAATTCAAGATGTCGTGGAACGCACCCAAAATACGTTCGAAACAGAGCGAAAGCGGACGTAAGCGGTCTGAGGAATCAGAGTGGCGAGATTCTGTAAAGAGAATCCCAAGAAGTTTTTTGGATATGTAAACAGCCGTAAAACAATCCGTCGAACAATTGGTCTTTTGAAGAATGAGGAGGGGACATTAAAGCACTCAGATGCAAAAAATGCTAACCTCCTCAACGACTACTTCTCTTCGGTGTTTACTGAAGTGTGTGGTCCCATTCCCAGCCAACGAGTTCCTACTCGGGGGAAAAGCTGGAAGATATGGACTTCACCGAAGGAGAAATAGAAAAAAAATCAGTGACCTAATGCGCGATCAATTGTCACGACACCTTAGCGCAATCTTCAACATGTCAATCTGGACCAAATGCGTTCCTAGAGACTGGCGTAAAGCGGAGGTAACTCCTATCTTTAAGAAAGCAGACCGTAGCCAACCGTCGAACTACCGACCTATCAGTCTGACTTTGATAGTCGGTAAACTCATGAAGAGCATCATGGGGGACAAAATGACGTCGCATTTAGAGTCAAAGCTGCTAATAAGGAGTTCCCAGCACGGCTTCCGAAGGCAACGGTCATGCCTGACGAACCTTGTGGAATTCTTCCACTTCGTCTTCAGTGAGCACGATCAGGACAAGGCGGTGGATGTGGTCTACTTAGACTTTCAGAAAACCTTTGATAAGGTACCATACCGCCGCCTTCTCCGGAAGGGGGGATCGCTGGGCATAGACGGAAAAGTAGCCGGATGGATAGAAAACTGGCCAAGTGGCAGACGGCAACGGGTGGTGGTGAAGAGACACGCTTCTGAGTGGATGCCCGTTATTAGTAGGGTGCCTCAAGGTTCTGTCCTGGGACCTCTACTATTTATCATCTACGTCAACGACATGGACGGTGACATGGTTGCCAAGATTTCCAAATTTGCCGACGATTCCAAGCTTGGTATGAACGTTGCAAAAGATGGAAATACTGCCCGCCTGCAGGAAGATCTTGGGAAGATTGGGGAGTGGTCGGATACGTGGCAAATGCCTTTAAACGTGAACAAATGCAAAGTGATGCATATCGGCCACTGAAACCCCCAATCTTATTATATCCTTAAGGGCCCTGCTATTGAATCCACCGACACTGAGAAGGACTTGGGTGTAACAGTCCCTAGTGACCTCGAGTTCTAGAAACAGTGCATTGAGGCGGAGAAGAAGGGTCAAAGGATGCTAGGCTACATAAAGCGCCAATTTGGTTATCGGACCAGGGAGATAGTACTGTGTTTGTACAACTCACTTGTCCGACCGCACCTGGAGTATGCCGTACAATTTTGGAGTCCTTCATTTCGAAAGGACATTGCGAGATTGGAACGCGTGCAAGCGAGGGCAACCAAACTGATTATCTCTATCAGACATAAAAGTTATGAAGATATATTAAACGAATTAGATCTTTTCTCGCTGAAAATCCGTACACTGCGTGGTCAGCTCATCGAAGTTCCTTAAAATGCTTTGAGGGTTCGACAATGTTGACTACGGGGATATTTTCACACTTGTTGAGAGCAGAACAAGAAATCACGACTTTAAACTTGAACTAAAGCGTTACAACCACGATCTTTGTGGAAAATTTTTCACGTACAGTATCTATGGTAAGTGGAACGCACTTCCAATGGAAGTTGTCAACAGTGAATCTGTTGACCAGTTCAAATCAAGACTAGACAGGGTCTTGAAAAGTGGCCGTTTAAGGACGTAAAGCATTTGAGCAGAGATGTACCCGCTCGACTGCTAGTCCAAAGGTACCCTCTTTGAATGGACCATAAGGTCTTCTAGGATACTTTCTTTCCTTGTTACTCCTTGTATTACTTTTGTTATTTTGCATTTCTACCCTATAATTTTGTTTGTCCCTCCCTATCCCATTCTTACTCAGGTTATATTGGCCATGTTAATTATATTTTTCCTGAATACTACTAAGATTTACAGCACCAATCCTATTTAGGGGAATAACCTAAGATAAAATACTAACAAATAATAGGAGGGCAAAAAACCGCGAGAAACGAGAAAGGGAGTAATGAATATTTAGATAAATACAACAAATTTAAAAAATAGGCCAAATAACATAAGTAAGTAGAGATGAAAATAAATGGAGGAAAATACAAAAAACCGTTAAATAAATAATGATACAATTTAATCGAATTTTCATTGATGCAACCAGACTACTCTGGAAGCCGATGATTCCACGACGGAAAAGATACGAGAGCCCAGGTTACTACTCCCTCAACAAGAACATTTGTTCTCAAGGCACCGCATTAAAAAGGAATTTGATCAAAAGTTATCTTTGTATAACTGTATCAAATGTGAGAAAGAGATTTTAGAAAAGATTTACAAAGTGATTGAACAAGGTTGCACCCATGATTTCTAAAACTTTTTTATTTTGAAATTTGAGAAAAGATAGTTTACATGGGTCTCGTGTCTACAAAACATTGCGTATGTTTTGGTAGTATGAAATCTGGTTTATATTAAAACAAAGTCTGCTGACCGAAACGTCGCGCGCCCTCACTTATTTGATTTATGACCTTACAACCTTTAAAACTTTCAATAATTCCTAGACTAAGCTTGGGAAGACCTTAATAATTCTACCATTCAAATGATAATGTAAAAAACATAAAGGTTTCAAATTTCGTTATAATCGAACGAATAGTTATGATGTTATAGCCAAAACAACATAACTCCCGGGCTAACCTTGGGAGGATTTTGCCAATTATATCATTCGAAAGAAAATGTAAAATTGCAAAAGGATTTAAAATTTCGTTAGCATCGGCCCAATAGTAACGATTTTATTGCAAAAAAGAAGCAAAACGGGAACCGACCGACCTCACGACAGACATAGAGAGATGTAGAGTCACCTGTGACTAAAATCATTGCTCTTTTATTGTGTTGACGGTTTCTAGTTTTATCATTCAATTATAACAAACTTGTTTCAGATAAATCATAAGAATATAAAGAAAAAATGATGATGACATGAGAAATATTACTTTTTTTGTCTTTGGAAAAGATTTCAGTATCCCCACCCTAATCGTTCAAAAGATTTATCAAGTTTAAGAACTGTAGGGATATTGAGATTTAGGGAAAAAATCATTGGTTATCAGAAATTAATATTATACATTATTCATAAAAAGAACCCATATTAAACGTCTCATAATTATTAATGTAATTCTTATTCTTATCCTTCTTCCTATTATTAATAATAATATTTGATTATTATTATCGACTACAGGAACGTTACCATAATAATAAGGATCTTTATAACGCTTTTCAATTGCCTGCTCCTTTAGATTCTGCTTCTTTAATAACTAAAGAAAAGCTTGATAGATGAGATAAGTATTCAAGGCACGCCTGAAGGCAGTAAGCGATGGACAGATGATAGTATCACAACAATCATCTCATTCCACATTCTCGGGACAAATTCAGAGAACCCTCGAAAATAGATGCAGCACCGATGACTATGAGGAACAATCATTAAGTGGGAAAGAGCTCAAAGGCATGGTTCTGGTGGCTGGAAAACGCTTAGTGGGGAGGGCAGTTAGAGGAGAAATTGCAGCGTTCGACGTCTTATGTGTAGACAGAAAGACATAAAGTTGATTCTTATCATGAAGTATAGACTTTGCACATGTAATCGTCCCCGGCGAAGAAGAACCCATTTGCGCCAAAGTTTCAAACCATTTGGAGACGTCGATGAGTGGAAGATTGTGATCCTGCGAGGGGAGATTTACTGCAGTTAATGCCAGAGGGATAAAGAAATTAAGTGCATTTCTCAACTGTTGTGATAAAATTGGTAACAATGTAGCAAAGATTAAAACTTTCTTTTCAATGTGTGCAGGTGTGTTGAGGTCAAAGTGAAAAGAATCGAGATCTCTGCTCTGCTGCGCGCGGCTAACAACAATAACCTCGCCAAGAGGCTCAACGTCAGCCGTATTACCGCCTATAGAGCCGCGAAGAGGCTTAAGAACGAGAAAGGCCTCAACGATCGAACACGATTAGGCAGATCTCAAATGTTACGAGTATCAACCGTTTGGCTTTGAGAGAATGATCTTCGAAGGTGATCTAAAGTTCAAATGACTCTGCTCGCGAAAAAGAACCACATCTCGGTGTCCAGGGTGTCCATGTGCGTCAAGGAGGAGGGGGGCAAGAGTTTGAGATGGGGGGAAAGGCATCTGCTCTCCAACTGTATGACAGAACAACGCCGAGAGCGCTGCCGTTGCCTTCTCAACGACTTGAAGAGTTATGGTAATCGAATTCCCCTTTTACTCGCGTGTGAGTCTACTCACGGGTGACTCTACGTCTCACTATGTCGGTCGGACGGTCGGTTGGTGACAAGTTGCTTGTCCCAGCCTTGCTTTTTTTTGTTTTTTTTGTGATAACATTGTAAGAATTCGGCCGATTATAACGAAATTTAAAACCCTTATGTTGTTTTACATTCTATTTCGAAGGATGTAATTACCAAATTCCTCCCAAGGATAGCCCGGGAATTATTTTGTTTTGGCAATAACATCATAACTATTTGGCCGATTCAAAAGAAATTTGAAACCCTTATATTGTTTTAAATTCTCTTTAGAATGATATAATAGCAAAAGTCATCCCAAGGTTAGTTCACGAAATATTTGGGGGGAGCAATAACATCATAACTATTCGGCCAATACTAAAGAAATTCGAAACCCCTATCTTGTTTTTCATTCTCTTTTGAATAATTGACAAGGTGCTCCTAAGATTAACCCGGGAATTATTTTGTTTTGGCAATAACATCATAATTGTTCGGCTAATTATAACTAAATTTAAAAACCCTATGTTGTTTTCCACTATCTTCGGAATGATAAAATTGCCAAAGTCTTCCCAAGAGTAGCACGGGAATTATTTTGTTTTGGCAATAACATCGTAACTATTCGCCCGATTCTAACAAAATTTTAAACCCTTAATTTTCTTTACATTTTCTTTCAGGTGGTATAACTGCCCAAGTTCTCCCAAGAGTAGCCCGGGACTTATTTTGCTTCGACAATAACACATAACTATTCGACCGATTCTAAAGAAATTTTAAAACTTTTTGTTGTTTTACATTCCCTTTCAAAGGATAGAATTGCCGAGGGCTTTCTAAGGTTAGTAGCGGAATTATTGAAAGTTTAGCAGATCATAAGGTCATAAATCAGAATAAGTGAGAATACGCGAGTTTTGGTTAGCAAATATTGTGTGGTAGCTTCGGCGAGGACTTCTCCGAGTTACACTACATGTCTAAGACAAGCACCCGACCTCAGTGATTATGCTCGCTGTTGTGGCTTCGATCTTTTGGTGAGAATATTTTGGCCGCTTACTCCCCCAACCCTTAATCCCTTCGACTACGGGGTGTTGGAACATATCGAGGGCAAGGCGTGCAAGGTTCGCCACAGTAACGTCCAAACCCGAGTGGGCTAACAACAGGTGCACGGTACTCATGTACCGAGTTTAGTGTGTGCTCGCCCCCGAGGGTAGCCGGAATGATTAATATTAGAAGTTAAACACATTTATATATGTTAAACAATAAAAACGTTTCTCACTGCATCGAAACTATCATTGTTCTCTTTTTTGAAAATGTTGTAACGAAATGAACAGGACTTTTGTAAGGTCCTGTATTTAAAATAGCATGTTCCACGAGAAAGATGATCAATAAAATAGCTAAGAATGGACTTTTATCGTTCAATATTTGAATTCCCCCAGAACATAAAATATATGGAACGAGGGAAGCATATCTATATCCATATATGCTTCAGTTGCTTAAAAAAGAGAACCATATTACAAGGAAATGTCTGTGATAGAACGAGTTGACTGCGTTAATTTCAACTCCTATCCCATATTATTTAAAACCACGATGCTGCCCACGTGCATCTTCGATTCGAGGCTTGGAGTCTTATCACAGCTACCGGATGCCAATGTTTAAACAAGGAGGTTATCGTCCCCCCGTTCGCCCCCATACGCCGACCTCGCCAGATTGAGTTAGGCTTATGAGCAGATAAGGCATTGTTTTCCGGCCCGGCTGTGCGTTCCCTCCAAGCTTTCACTCCATTTTCCCCCACGCCGAGGAGATGTCCCGGCTATTTATATGGAAACTTTACCACTAAGATCAGATTGGAGATCCAGATTTTCGTCGCGAAACATCACCACGACCCTCTCTCCCTTTGTGCGCCAAGGGACCTCGACCTCGAGATTCACCATCACTTGTCCAGAAGGAGGACAATATTCCTTGAGTGCCAAAGGTTCGAGCCTTTCCGACGCCAAGTCCCCAAGGCTTCCCCCCCTGTTGTTCAAAGGAGAACAGCATTAGAACAGCCATTGTTCGTTTTGAGCCCTTCGCCAAGAAACGGTTCTCATCCCCCCCTGTTGTTCAAAGGAGAACAGCATGAGAACAGCCATTGTTCGTTTTGAGCCCTTCGCCAAGAAACGGTTCTCATCCCCCCCCCCTGTTGTTCAAAGGAGAACAGCATTAGAACAGCCATTGTTCGTTTTGAGCCCTTCGCCAAGAAACGGTTCTCACCCCCCCCCTGTTGTTCAGAGGAGAACAACATTAGAACAGCCATTGTTCGTTTTGAGCCCTTCGCCAAGAAACGGTTCTCATCCCCCCCCCCTGTTGTTCAAAGGAGAACAGCATTAGAACAGCCATTGTTCGTTTTGAGCCCTTCGCCAAGAAACGGTTCTCACCCCCCCCTGTTGTTCAGAGGAGAACAACATTAGAACAGCCATTGTTCTTGAGCCCGTAGACAAGAGACGGTTCTCATCCCCCCTTTGTTCAGAAGAGAACAACCTAGAACAGCCATTGTTCTTCAAGCCGTTCGTCGAGAAACGGTTCTCCTTCCCAAGACGCCTCGTCAGGATCCTTTTATCCCCCCCCTTTGGCTGGAACTCGCCAGCGGACCGAAACTCCTTTGCGCCACCTTCCACTGCACCACTAGTGCAAAAGTTACGTAAGCCAAACGTCACCTTTGAGTATTGATCCCTTTTGTCAATTCTATCCTGTTCTTTAAATGGTTTATCGAACCATCCCATCTCTTTAACTCGATATTTGTTTTACCTCTTTTTTTAATCCTTTAAATCCTCGGATTAGCCCGAGTCTCCATGACCCTTTTCATTCTCTGTTTATGTCAATATTTTCCGTCTTGTGTTTATTGATAGTTATTGTTAATAAAACTCTATTTTATTAATGATAGCAATATTATTATCCTTGAGCTCAGTTCCACTTCTTAAGCATATCGAAGATACATAATATCGGCCACCAGACAGTAACGCACTCTAAAGATAATTAAGGAAGTTCCCTCAACGAATAGTGTTATATATGGTATCGTCGGGAGTCATTCTACGACAATGTCAAAAGAACGATCAGATATGTTCTGAATGCAGTAAATCCTGACATAACTGGGAAGACTCTAAGGAAACAAAAGAAATAAATCAACTGTGGAGGGTCACACAGAACCATGGCAATGGCGTGCACCAAACAATATAAAAGGGAAAAAATATATATTTGCATCTCATCAGCAAAGAAATGAAATGACGAGAATAACGCATACGAATATTAGTCCAGATGCGAGTAAGTTGTTGAAAAGAGGATTGAGGAAAGGGAGGAAATCTAAGAGAAAATACAATGAAATTTGCATCTCCTTTCTTTTTTCAATTTCTCATTTCCATATGTTTATCACCTTTCCCCTGCCTCCTTGTGCTCACTCATCATGCTTCTTGAAACAAAATACTTTCGATGTCAAAAATGCGAACATTAATCTATAAAAATAGCTGATTCTGTCGAAATACGCGAAGAAAATCAATCTTTGACCATGAGATGTTATAGGATGAAATCAATAGTTTAAAATTTTCCGCAAACTTACATAAGTAAAGTCAAATATAAATATATAATAAAGATTAAAAACAGAGATATGAGAAACAGGGAGGTACGCCAGGGAAGGCATAAATAAATAAAAATAAAAATATATATAATCTACAAGTATGACTGATGAAATTTCCTTACGGAATTGCAACGGAGATGGGTAAAGATAAATATAGATAGCTAAGCAATTTAAGGGGAAAGTTCGAGCCAGTGTTGAAAATGTTAGATAGAATTGGATGGTTATCAATTGATGGCCCTGGACATCTCAATCAAATTGGTGACAGCGGAGAAAGATTGGAAATGCACAAGATTTACGACGTAGCAGGAAGACATGGGAAAAAATACAGCAGGAAAAACGAGGTGCAATTCTTGTGGGGTAGCTGCTAAATACATTTCCTCTCATACTTCAATTATCTACGTAGTCAAACTTTGTTCCTTTCAATTTGTTTTTTAATTCATTGAATACAAAGAAGTCTGGTGTGCTAAGATCAGGGCTGTATGGTGGTTAGAATAAAGGTTAGAAAAGAAACTCAATTATTACCATTATATTGCCTCGAAGAACAATGAATTCCCTAAGAATATTTTTATTTAAAGCAAAAACATTATGGCCAGAGTAAATTATAGCGTACGTATAAGGGAAGAAACTAGGAATTGGTTCATTTATAATACGCTAAAATGGATAATACTAGCTACGAGTATATAAACATCAAATATTATAACATGACATTTACAAGGAAAGAAAGTACCCTAGGAGACCTGACGGTATATTCAAAGAGGGTACCTAGAATATATGGAACGAGGAAGGCATATCTATATCCATATATGCTCGACATAGGAAAGATGGTCTTTGCCATTGGATATCAACCGCTAAGGAGAGATTTTTTACCTCTACTGCCCCTCACTAGCCTCTTTGATAGAAGAACCTCTACAATATTATTGGGGGACCTGAATGCCAGATGTCAGGATTTTGACTATAGAACCTTCAATAAGATCGGTAATACCCTGGATACTTTGCTAGACAGAAATATGGTCCAGCGAATTGGCCCTGAATTCCGCACCTTTGTTAGAGGAGGGAG
Organism: Ceratothoa steindachneri; assembly: GCA_963969495.1. NCBI lineage: Eukaryota > Metazoa > Arthropoda > Malacostraca > Isopoda > Cymothoidae > Ceratothoa > Ceratothoa steindachneri. The sequence goes on along the minus strand of OZ018317.1, from coordinate 54,332,580 downwards.
TGAGACGAAACCAGACATATGTGTGGCCAATCGGCAGCTACCGTTCAATTACTACATGAAACCCATACAATTTATAGCTGTAGTTAAAAAAAACTACAGAAAAGAAGACTGCACACGATAGGCACACCTCGAGGAATTTCACTCTCCCACTTTCGATGAGGCAATTCTCGAGGAGTTTAAAAAAGAATTCGACGATCTTAACAACTATTAAATCAAAGAAGATAGAGCATGTCTCCCCAAATCCCAGTATAAGTCCATCTCAACATATAGATAGACCGAATACATGAAGCATTTGTACCGTGAGCTGAAATTGCTGTATGAAATTAACGTCAATAACGCATCAATTTACTTAATACCATAAGGCAAAGAGATCGAAGAAGAGCTCAATCAGTTGATCCTTAAAAAACAGTGGGGAGGTTGGGACGATGCGATCGAAAGCCATGGTAACGAGGCATCCCCAAAGATTTTTGGTAAAAAATCAGGCGTGTCAAAGAATCGACTGGAAGAACGAAAATAACAGAAATAAGAAATGAAGAAAGAAACATCAAGGGATGGAAGAAGAAAACATTAAAGCAATATCCCGAAGTTATTGTGGAAATATCTTCAGTATAACTAAAGAGGAGAACAAAGATTATGATATAAAGTTTGAAAATGAAGTTATAGACGAGCTAAATACCCAAATACGTAGGACGCACCCACACCTCAGGTAGAAAGACAGCGCGAGGGAGTCGCTGAGATAACCGCAGATGAAATTCTCTGTCAGAAAGGCCCAGGAGAGTCGGAGCTAACAAAGTTTAACGTTGACAAGGCACCAGAAAATGTCATCGAAAGAATGAGAAGAAATTTTAACGCTTGTCTTAATATGGAATACTTTCCAGATGCTTACAAAGGGCTAAGATGATTTTCTTGCCAAAGCGTGGAAATGATCCATCACTGAGCAAGAGCTCCCGGCCAATTTTACCTTTGGAATTTGGTGAGAAACTCTTCAAGAAGATCCTCAACCGAAGACTGGTGTCTCACCTGGAGGAGAACTCCCTCTAAACTCCGTACAAATTTGGCTCACAGAAAAAGCGATGTAAGGAGATGGCGATAAATGTCATCACGAAAAGCTCGCCCGGGCCAAAGGGAGAGAGTTTCGTGGACATTGTATATTGGGATGTATCAAAGGCAGTTGATAAGATGTGACAAAGTAGAATGCAGCGCAAGATCCTATGGCTGGGAATAAGTGAAAACTTGAAAAGAAATCTCTGTGAATATGTCATGAGGAGAGCGGGGTATATCAGTTTAGCGATCATGGACGGACCGAAGTTTCCGCTCAATGCGGGCCTCCGGCCAAGGAGGTTTCTGTCCACCACTCTCTAAACAATATACACAGCAGATGGCCCATCCCCTGTAAACACGAGTGGTCGCAACATTCAAATTCCCAAAATGTGACAAAAATAATACCAAACTAAGAAACCTTAAGCGAATACGACAAACTATATTGATTGTGACTAAAGATACTGAATAATACAAGAAGAAAGAAGAATGAAGAAAAAAGAAACAAAGAACACTAAAATACCTACACTGCAAAGAAATACTAACAACAAATACACTAAGCAAATAATTAAAAATATGTAATTTCTCCAAACACCAGCAAATCCCCTTCACACATCCAAGGAAAATTAAAGATTTTTTTAGACAAATGGCTTAAATTCCATAAAAATGACTAAATCTAAAGTCAACAACCAAAAACTCACAAAACAAAAAACATGAAGAAAGCGATAGGTCTGATCACCAGACGCCTTGCATCCTTTTGCAAATCTCTTTCACAACCTTCTCTTTTCACCACATTCACATTAATTCGTAATCTAATATATATTTTCGAAAGTCTCTCCTTCTCTCTCTCTCTCTCTCTCTCTCTCTCTCTCTCTCTCTGTATATATATATATGTATATATATATATATATATATATATATATATATATATATATATATATATATATATATATATATATATATATATATATATATATATATATATATATATATATATATATATATATATATATATATATATATATATATATATATATATATATATATATATATATATGAATATATGCAAATTTTGTTGAAGACCATGGTATATTTCATCTTGATCAATTTCCTTTGGCAACCTTCTATTCTTCTTACTGTCTATTTTAGTCCATCTTGTAGATGTTAGATCACTTGTCCTATATTCATCTCTCTTTCTAATAAATTCGTTTGGTAAAAAACAAATTTATATTGCTAAGCTTTCGATCTATTCGATCATCTTCGGAGCGACTTTATGTATTCTTTCCTCCTTTACCGATGAAGTATGGTGAAGTCAGAATATGGTGTACTGAAAGAAGATAAGATAAGATCAGATAAATAAAGTTAGAATGTGTAGAGAGAGTGAGATAGGAAAGATAGAAATTAAAGTGTTGTGTGTGTGTTAATGTGTGTAGGATGATGTGTGAAGATGATAGAGATTTGTGCCAGGTTGCCTGGCTAACGCTTTCGTTTTTCTTTTAATTTTATTATATTTTTGTGATACATTATTATTTTAAGCATTGGAGCCTTTGTTTTCTTTTGCTCAATAAAGCGTTTGTATCATTTAATTGTTTTTTTTTATTTTTACTTTATTTTATTTTATTTTTTATTTTATTTTTATTTATTTTTTATTATTGTTATTTATTTATTTATTTTTTTTATATTTTTTTTTTATTATTAATGTTATTATGTAAATATAATGATTATACATCTGGCTTCACATTTGGGTTCTATAATTGGTAGTCGCAATCGGTTGTTCTTACTAGATGTTGCATTATGGTTTACTACCTATAGATTGAGGTGTCGTTTATTAACGTTTTTCTCAGGCTACCGTTGAAGCGTTCTTTATATTGCGTACGATGGATTTGGTCTTCTTTTAAGATGCTCTGGTTTATTATATTCTGTGGAATCGTATTTTTAATCTTTTCCCACAGCTTTCTTGCTCTTTTTTGTATGACTATGTTTATGGGTTCAATAGTAGATCTTCGGTGGAGTTCTTCTGCTGGTATGTAATCTAGTCTTTCTGTGTTTGTTATGAATCTAGTGGCCTGATTTTGGACTCTTCGGATCTTTCTGATTTGGGAGTTACTTAGTGTATTCAATGGTACAATTGGGTATAGGGGCTTGGGTTGAAATAGGGCCAGGTATAGTTTTCTTTTATTTTTGGTTGAAAGTTGCCTGAATCTGTATAGCGCTGATAATGTAGATTTTGCTTCTAGGATTTTTTGTGGGGGGTGACTTATATAGCCGTTCGTTGTTATTGTTAGTCCAAGGATATGTCCTTCTGTTGAAGAAGGATAGGCCTAAACATCTACGCGTACAGTAGCTTTTTTCCTTCTGTTCATGGGAATTAGTTTAAACTTATCCTTGTTAGTTTTTATTTTGTTCCTTTTCTCGTAATCATTTAGCTATTTAATTTCTATACCTGTTCTTAGGGCGATGCCCTCGGGGGTTTTCCTATCGCTGGTCACTATCTGAGTGATATAGTCCGCTAATTGTATGTACACAAACTTTCGTCATTAGGGTGTGGAAGGTCCCTGGTATACACTGTGTACAGCGTAGGTGAGAGGCAGCCTCCTTGTGGGACCCCCGTTTGTAGGTTGATTGCATCGCCCGTTTTGCCGTTTATCTGATCTAGATAGCTGCAGATTATTTTGCAGAAGTTTATTTCCAGGTTAAGGACGCAGATTTTGGCCTTTATGCCGGGCAACCACAGTTTGTCAAATGTTTTGGCAACATCACGAAGCACAATGTCAACTCTGTTGCCTCGCGCAGTGGCAGTAGCAATTCTTTCGGTAATGATTGCTAGTGCGGTGTCTGTCCCTCGCTTGCTCCGAAACCCGTGTTGTTGTGGGTTGTATAGGTTGTTTGTGTTAAGATGGTTGATCGACCTTTCGTTAAGGAAATTTTCTAGGACTTTGCCTAGAAATTCTAGGAGCGAGATAGGACGAAAGCTTTCGACTTGATGTTTAGGTTTGCCCGACTTCGGCAGGAAGATCATCATTGCCGTTTTAAATGCTTGGGGAAAGTATCCCATATTTAGACAGGCATTGAAGACCTTCACTACCGACTCATGCACATTATCTGGGGCATTAATTAAGTGAGCTTTAGATATTCCACTTTGTCCTGGAGCCTTTTGTTTGAATGCTTAGTAAATGGCTTTCCTCCCCCCCAAGGGATTGTCTTTTTGTTCGTCGAGGTTTCTAAACGGTATAATGAGTTCTCGTTGTGTTGTCAGGCTATGTATGATTTCTTTCTTATAGTTCAGGTCGAAATTTTGTTTTTCTTCAGGTGAAATAAAGAAAAATTTTGTCCAGGGTGTTCAGAAATGCTCTTGTATTTCTTCATTTTGTTCTACTTTCTTGTTCTGAGTTTTCAGGCTTATTTCATCTTTTTGATGTGATCCGCGTAATTTCCTGAATTGTCTCCAGAATTTCCTTGGATCCTTTTCTATCTCTATCTTACCTATTATGTTATCCCAGAGCCTGCCTGAATTTTCCTTGATGAGGGTGTCTATCCTCCTTCTAATTATGATAATGTTTCTGTACCTTTCGATCGTATGACCCGATACCCTGATTTCATTTATTACAATTTGAGATGCAGCCATTTTATCTTGGATCTCTTGGGTCCATCTAGGTGCAGGTATGGTTCTATATTCTATTGTTGGGGGGTGTAAACTATCCGCCTCTCTGATTTTACTGGTGATTAACTCTAGTTGGGCATCTATTTCCTTTTTACTTTGGTTGTTAAGGGATCCGGTTTCTATTGTGTTTAAGTATTCTTTGAATCCATCCCAGTTTGTTTTGCTGGTTGCTTTTCTTCGTCATAATTTTATTTGGATGGGTGAAGTTGAGATGGTGGTAATTATGCTTAAATGATCGGAGGGAGTTGCGGGACCTGGCTGTGTGTGGTGATTTAAATTGAAGTTTTGATTAGTTAAAATAAATTCTGGGGTAGTCGAGGATCGGGCTGTGAAATATGTAGGGAAGTCGGGTCCTTCTCTGTTTAGTAGGCATCTTTGCATCAGGAGATGTAGGGTTTTCCCCGTACCGTTTGAAGTAGTTGTGTACCCTGCTTCTCTGCCCCTTGCATTTAGGTCTCCTGCTAGAAAGGTTGAGGCTTGTCTGCGGAATAGCTTGATGAAATTAGGTATCGGTAGGTACGAGCGTCTTGGTGGTTAGTATGCCCCAGCTATGATTAGGTCTCCTGTAGTCATTTTTATCTTCACAGCTAAAAATGATTCGTCTAGCCCTTTTATTTTAGTAAAAGGTATGCCTTTTTTAATGCCTAGGGCAACTCCGTCGTATCTTTACTGGGAGTGGTTTGTTGTTAATATTTTATAGTTGGGGATTCTTATTGTTTCTGTATCTGTGGATATGCTATGTTCTGTTAAGATGATTATGTCTGGATCTTCCTTTCTTACTATGTTGGAGTAGATTAAACGTTTTTCTTTCCAGCTGTTATCATTCAAAGTGAATATTTTAAGCTTACGTTGAAACGTGTCCATTTTTGTGATGATTGTTGTGTTCTCTACCTGACTTTGCTTTTTCTGGTCGGCCTGGGGATCGAGTAAGTCCATTTCTCTTCTTTTTTAATTCACCACATGAGATGTTGCTGCATGATTCAGGAGCGATGAATAACATGCCCTGTTTCAGTGCGTTGTGAACTTCGGTTTTGTCCGCGTCTGCTTCGTATTCCCATCTAAATTTACCCTTGACAAGTCCGTCGATTATTTTCTTTTGCTTGTATTGCTTAGGAATGGAGTAAGCATGAGATCCGTATATTTTGATGTTAAAGTGTTGGGTGGTCATTTTTGCTTTTTGTTTTTCTGAGGTTAATTTTGTGTTTTCTTCCTCTGATTCTGTATCCATTTCACTTTTATCTTCATCTTCTTCTATTTGTCTAGTAGTTTCCTTTTGAGTCATGTTCATTCTGAATAACTCATTCGAGGGTGGGTTCTCCGAACACCACATTTTTTCAGTCCGTTTTTCTCAAGCATGGTGTTAAGTTCAGTTGCATAAGAACTTGGGCTCGCCATGTTGACAAAGTGTGCATGCATTATGTACAGTATTAAGTCGGGCCTCATGGTGCCCTCGATATTTACCATTGTGGTCTGTGTGGTGGGTGTAGAGATGTTTCCGTTAGCAGTTGCTGCAGCGTAGGTTGTATTTTTTCTCCTTTCTTTCTCTGCGTTAATAGCGGCTTTCTTCTTCCGAATAAGTTGCTTTTTTTACTGGGCACGACATAGCCAGAGTCCTATGTCCATTTCCGCAGTTCAAGCATTTTTCTCCGTGCTTCTGCACTCATCCCATCTGTGTTCCTGGCTCGAGCCTTCAGATCAAGCTTTACATTTGAAGGTAAACTCCTTGGTTGGGTGCTTGTCTAGCGCGTAGCATGTGAAGCACATTTGCACTGAAACGAACGTTTCCCTTTCTATCTGGTCGGGGGAGATCTTCGTGTAGAATGCTAGGAGTCCTTGCTCAGTGGCTTTCTTTGCGATCTCTGTCGATCCGAATATCACTTTAAAGACGTTGCTGTGATCCTCTCCATTCTGGTCCTTGAATTTTATTATGTCTTTGATTTTTCCCCATTCTTGCTCTCTTTCAAGCTCTTCTTTTATCTCTTGGGCTGTATGATTGCCTATACATGGGTCAAGACGACGGCATATTACTGACCTCTTTCTTTGGACGTCAGGCGGGGTCCGGGGGGCTAGTCCTATTTTGCAGAGTTTCTTAGCCGCGCCCTTACTCAAAAGGTGATCGAGGTTTTTCTCCGTGTCGCATAGCGCCACGTATCCATTGTATTTGTCTTTAAGCCGTAGGAGATATTTATTCCTCCTCGCCTAAACGTAACGTCAAAAGAAACGTGCCAATCAGGTGAGTGGAATTTTAAAACAATTTTAATGTTCTATTCCATCTTTTGGCATGATTATTGATGGCTGGCTTCTCTTCGTTCATTAAGATGACTTCTAATATGTTCAGCCTTGCTAGACATAGAACAAAAGGGTAGACATAGTACTCAGGGACGTTTCATCTGCCTTTGATAAGTTATGGATCTCCGGACTAAACAAGAAACTCTGCGACCTATGGATGGATACGAACTTTATCAGCCTCCTTTGTGACTACCTTGAAGACCGCGATGCGACCATAAAAATCAACGGCCTCAAGGGGCAACCATTTCTCATGAGGACCGGTGAAACCCAAGGAGGTTGTCTAAGTCTGACCCTGTATATGATTTATACAAGTGGCCTACCCTTTCCCACCCATGATTACGCAGTCTATATCCAGCTGGCCTAAGATATTTCTCAGCTGGTCACCAGCCACTATCTCAATCCGATCAACATCGCGAATAGAACAGCAGGGAAAATAGACAACCCCAATGGATTTGAGCCTCGTAACAAGATCTGCATCAATGTGGAAAATTTTAAAGTCCTCCCCATTGGAGTAAACAAAGCTGCCCACGTTCTAGTGCTAGGCGAATTCTACCCATACACCGACGAAACTAGAGTCCTCGGTATAAACATAATATCAACAGTATATGGCTCACATCTCAATGTAAAGGTCACGCAAGCTAAGAGACACTTACGTCAACGCTACAGATTCAAGGGGCTCTCCCCCCGAACAGAAGGAAACTGTACATGGCCCTGGTGAGGCCAAATCTGCTATACCCCACTATTCCGATGCACCTAGAGAGCAAGACTCAGCTAAGGAAAGTGCACGCAGTACAGAACCAGGCATTTCGATTTATTGTTAATGTATCTAGACTGTACAGCATCCCCTCGACCAGACTTCACGCTCTCGCAGAGTTAAAACCCTTAAACGTAATCCTACACAATAGGGCGAAATAGATATGGAGGAAGAAAATAAAGCATATGAAAATAAAGCATATAAGAAACTAAACTAACATTTAAGATGTCTTCAAACTATGAGTAAGCTCTACATCTCAAACATCCAGTTTATTAAATACAAAGGCTTAAATGCTTGATTTTTCAATCTGGTACGCTAGGAAATATAGAAGACGACGTAAAGACGAGGCCAGTCAAGCTGGCACACATTCTCTTCTACTTTAATACTTTTTCTCACTATAACCTCTCTTACTACCTTACACCCTTTTTTTCCCATCTTTTATGATAAAATAAAATCAAATCATTCAGCCTCACTTTATTTCCCTTTTTATTTTAATTGTGTTGTTTTCAACTAGAAAGTCACTAGTTAGATTGATGATATGCACGTTTTCCATATGATTTTTAGGCCCTCCGCTTTGCAGGTGCAGGGATAAACGCCTCGAAAGGGAGATGTTTGTCATTCCAATATATTTTGAGTTATTATAAAATTTTCAGTCTTTATTCGGGCAGATAAACTCGTAAACTATGTTGGTTGACTTTAGATTCGAGGAGTTTTGGAAGCTGTTGTTTTTCATAAGGACATTGTTGAATTTTGTCGTTTTATAGTATATAATAAATTGAATTTTGTCCATTTGATTCTTATCCTTGATGTTGCCGTTGACAATCTTCTTGCTGTTTTTTTTCGTTTATTTTATAGGCCGTAGACATCTGATTTCTGTAATACAGTTTCATGCTATTTACTGCTTCCTCATTACTTTCCCCTTTTCCGTATCTTTGAATTGCTTCCTTAAAATTACTTGAGTTGATTTTCAATCATGCTGTTCGGGAAACCGTTTTGTTGACGAGTGTTTATTTTACGCGGGAGATCTCTTGATGGAACAGTTTCCATGTAGAGCAGCATTTGTATGCTCGGCGGATATATGAGTTGATTACACTTTTTTGTGTATCTTTCGTGATATTCACTATCCGCGTTGAGGCATATTCCTATTTTCGTATTTTCTCTATATCCTTTTGTGATATAGGTTCCGTTAATGTTGTGTATCTCAACGTCCAAAAAAGGGAGTTTATTATACTATTCAATTTATTCATTGAAATTGACCATCGGCCTCAACTCCGGACTCAAAGTGGCAGTGGGATCTGTTGCAGTCCTATTCGAAGATCTATTAATTTAATTGGATGAAAACTGTTGTGTCCGTGGAACCAAGTTCAACCGTGGTGATGCGTGGGGATTGTTTGTATCCTCTCTTCTACGCTCCAATAAATAAATAAATTGAATTTCAGTTTAAGGAGTTGTGAGGTCAGATATTTGAAGTCAGTCGATGAAATTAATTGGCTGACAACCAATAATGTCTCCTCATTCTTGTAGGTCATGGCGCAGAGTTCTTCCGCCCCACGTACGGATTTTCAGCTATAAACATCCCTTCTATATTTCAGGGTAACACCAACTGCCCCAGGCAATTGAAGTAGGACTCCGTATTGAGTCTAAGGACATTCGATATGATTAACCGGGAAATAAGGTAACGCTAACTACATGTTCCGACCGAATTCAATGTTCAAAGTTTAACAAGAACTTAGTCTTCATGACTCTTATTACATGTTTGGGCAAGACAGTTGGTCAGCGTTTATTTAGAAGCTAAGCACCTGTTCATGGAGGAAACCTTTCTCGTCTGAGAGGATGCTTTGTTTGTTTTTAGAAACTTTTCAGCATGTTGCTTGCACTTTAATCTCATTTTCGGTAGTATATCTAACACATGAAGCCGTTAATACCCCTGTCGCAGAGGAGCTACAACTGCTACCACTTCGGGCTTAAGAATTGCCAAAGTAAACTTTAAAATTCTGGTTTATCCAAGGTCTGTCTAAGTGTGTCAATTGAAAAGAGCCGCATCGTACTTTTTCAAAGCATAGTAGCTCGTGACCTTCTCCAGGAGAAAGAAATCCTCTCCTTTAAAGATCTGGGTATTCTGTAATTCCGGAAGCCTTGGGACTTGGTTCTGGCGCGCCAAGCGCTGCCTGGCACGTTCTATGGCTCAATTTTAATGAGGCCGCCTCTACTTTATTCGTCTCTAAGTCTACAAACATGGTCATTTCCATGCACATTCGGAAAACATCTGCCAGTTCTACCCCCCTCCCCCCACCGGGCTCTCTTCTGGTAGAGCTGGCGGTAGAAATGGTTCACATACAGCCTCGGTTAAGACCAAGCATCCATCCTCTCCCCAAGTGTGACCCTTTCCGTAATGAGAAACTTCCGCGTGCCCCAAACTTGTCTTCAGACTAACAGGATACAATCTACCTCAAAGTGGTAGTGAAGCCGTATTGTAAGATTCTTAAGGCTCCTCCTAGAAAAGATAACATCAGCAAAGTTGCTTGGGCTCCTACGCGCACACCTAAGCCGGAACTGTGAAGGTAGAAGAGTGTAGATCCTTCAAAGCACTGAGTCTGTCTTTATGGTCGATCTGATTGCAATGTATAGCTTATACGGAGGATCATACTTTGTGTCTGGGTTGGAGACCGGATTGTAATTCTCACCGTCTCATAAGGCCCTCTGAGTATTCTCAGAGTTTTGGAAACTCCACATATCCATGTTTCTGGTATCCCTGACGCTACAGTTGCAGCGAGAGGGTGGAGGTCGAGATTATATTTTACTTGGTTTCTGGGCATGTGAGAATTGTAGAGAATAAACGAGCACTTGAGGGTGACAAAGAACACATAAGGACAAAGCGATCAGATGAGTGTTTTGCTCAAACTCAGACTGACTATATGAAAAAAATCAGGGCAGCCCTCTTGAAAACATGTCAAATAAAATGGAACATGAGGCTCTGGAGGGTGGCAATAATCGAAAAAACCATTGCGGATGTTCAATGGCGAAACTCTCATGTCTGGCTTTGCACGACCCACTTCACTGCCTCGTAAATTGCGCAAAGGATCAAAATTGGTAAATCATTCTCCTTTTTCGACAGCCTCACACCTCGCCGGGCCGTTATTAAAGAGGTGAACTCCTTTTTCGATTAGTAACTTTTAAAAATCCTTCTTTTTCCATGGCAACGGGATGCATTTCGGAATATTGGACTCTTGCTCCTTCTCAAATACTTCTAAACCCAGAGTGCTGACTTTATGCGGAACCCGTTCCTCCTCAAGGTAAGAAGATTTCTTTCGGGTGATTTCAATGTTCCTCGAGTTCAAGCGCTTGCTTTTCCCCCGGATTGCGGTGCTCCCCTCGACCTAAATATTATAGTTTATCGATAAACATCGTGGCTCGAGGTGGAGTGGTCCATGAGACTGGTTAGATTCTGTTTACTTAACTTTTGAGAACAGTTTTTTATCTATTGCTTTTATTTTTGAACCACAAACCAGCCATTCCAAAAGGGCAAATTTGTGCAGGGGGTGAAAATAGATGGAAGGTACGAGTATATTCACGGCGGAGACTTAACAAACTACTGTTCATATGGGCATTTCTAATGATGGCCTATAAAATTTGGGCGTTATGGTCTACGTTGGGATTAACGAAGATTAGGGGTATCCAAAGTGGGTGAATACCTAAGAAGTATCATTCCATTATTTTAAATGATTAAAAAAAGGAAAGTGGGGAAACTAACGAGGGAATTTTCACTGGAAAAAGAAACAATAAGAAAGGGAAAGACGGAGGATGACAAAATGTGAAGTTATGGAAATAAAACAAATATTAAAAAGGTAGTGAAAAACAGAATACTAACTTCTTATCGCTTTTTTAGAGTGGAAAATTTAACGAGGGATTCTGCACCAGAAAGTTTGTAAAGAAAGTAGTGAAGATGGGGGACGTGAGAATTTGTGGAAGAAAGCTGCAGTTCCTCTCGCTGAGGTTGAGGCCGTGATGCCACGCATCTGTAATTGTTGGGGATAGGAGGGCACGCAATTATACAAATATCATCGCCAGCATGTTAAATCAATGTGAAATCTGACTCCCCTTGCTTGGGCGTCGTCATCATCATAATTACTAAAAAATGAGGCAGAAAAAAATCACAGGGTTAAGTTCGCACCAAGAGCGAAGATGTTCATAAGTACAAACTTGAGCTTATTTAAGTTCAATATAATTTACTACAAACGCAGATGCGTCCCCTCATGACCCTAATCTATCTGCGATGATCAGCGTTTCTTCCATAACTTTTCACTTCATCCTTCTTCACCACCTTCTTTGCAGTATTCTCCTTACAAACCTTCCATATAAATAAAAGCAAATGTGTCTGCGTGCCCATCTCAAAAACGGCTCCCCAGAGGTTTTTAAAATTTTGCATGCAGGTGAAGTTTGGGGCCAGTAGTACATACATATACTTATTTGGGCCCATAAAACTCTCTGGGGCCCGCGGAGACCACAAAAATGGGGTTACGCATATGTAAACGAAAGTCTTTGATCAGGTCATAAGCCTGAGACAAATTTGACTATTAGAAATGAGTCTTTTTTCAATCTCAGAAAAAGGGTGTATTTGTAGATAGGCTCTTTAACAAGGAGAAGGATGTAGGGGATAGAAGGTTTCTAGGACAATTCATGAGGTATCAAGAATTGGCAGGAAGGTTTGTTATAATGAATGAGTTTACTTTAAAATCATTTGCTCTTTGTTCAGAAGCTTCTCCTTAGAACATCAGTCTAATATTGAGCAATGTCGGCTTAGAGAAGAAACTTTTTGATATAACTTGGAATTCAAAAGGATAAGAAATTATTATACTCAAAAACATGAGGCCAAAAAAATTATAAAAAATTTTGAAAATCTATCCCAATTTAAAAAGAAGTACACTTCCAAAGTCGTAGATGATGTTCCTTCCAAAAAGTTAAAACCGAATTCAGGGATCAGTGCGATGTCTGCCGGTTGCATTAAACCGTCTTCTGTCAGAAGAACAGAAGAACAACAAGCCAGAAGAACAACAAACGTTGCACAAAGGAGACAAGTGAGAGGTGCATTTTCCTCCGATTTACATAGAGCAGCATTTTAATTATGATCCCAAGGAAGATTATTCAAACCACCCCAAGGTGTCCATTGGAACTTTGGAAAACGAATTTAAGTATTGAAAAGCCCTTAATTTCAAGGATGAGATTAATGGTCTTTGTTGCAGAAATGGAAAAGTTCAGTTGGAAGAACTACCTATTCCAGGTCTACAATTACTTTGCCTATTTGATGGATCAAATGATGATTAGGTTAAATTTCAAGAGTCATAAGACCTTACAACAACTGCTTTTCTATGACATCATTTGGAGCCAATAGTGTAACTTTGCCAGGGTGGAACTGAACATTCAGAGTCTATGGCCAAGTCTATTACAGAATTGGTTCAAATTATCCTTTTCTGAATGAACCAAGCAAGTTTCTTCAAATCTACTGCATTGAAGAATATAAAGTTCAAGCACAGACCAGAGCAAATATGTGTCAGAATTTACAACTAAACATAGTGCTGAATCTCCAAGAATTCTTTCATCAAAACAATGTTTATATCAGAAAATTCAAGAGAGCCTTGGAAAGAACTCCAGATGAAGAAGTTATATTGATCATCAGAGCAGACAAACCTCCGAATGGTGAACATCAAAGAAAATTCAATTCTCATGCAGGAAATGAAGTTGGGCTTTTGATTGTAGGACGAGACTTTGAAAAAAGAGATATTGTTCTACAATATAAATATGGAACTCTGAAGAAAGTCGCTGAAACTCATAGAGCTTATGACTCCTTATTGACATTCTGGCAAGGAACTGATGGTTATAATTTTCTTTTAGAGCAAAGAGGTCAAAAACTGGAACAGGGAAAAACAAGAATATATCTGCTCAGGATTTTTATGCCTATAAAATAATGGTGAAGCAGGAAAATTTCAATTTGCTATTGAGATTTAAGCAACTTCTCGATCAATTCTTAGTTGATATGTATGCCAAGATTGTGTCAGAGAGACTGTTGTTCATCAAGCTGCATAGGAAAAAGCTCAGAGTAGAGGACTACATCCAGCTTAAAGATGCAGCTTTAAGTGACCATGGACCATGTGATTCTGTTAATCAAAATAGCCCCTGTATGGTAGGCAAAGGCTGCAGCAAGTAATATCCAAGTGACTTCATTAAGGAAACACTAACGGATACGAATGGATATCCAATCTATCAAAGGAGAACACCAGATGATGGAGGATATTCATTCGCTGTGAAAAAAAAATGGAAATGATATTATTGTAGATAACAAGTGGGTGGTTCCGTATAGTGCCTTGCTTTGCAAAACATTCAATGCCCACTTCAATATGGAATTTTGTAACAGTGTGAAATCCATCAAATATGTTTGCAAGTATATAAACAAAGGCAGTGATCAAGCAGTTTTCAGTCTGCAGAATCATAATGAAGTTAAATAATTTCATATGAGAAGATATATTTCCAGTAATGAGGCAGTCTATGGAGAACTTTCTTACCCTATTCATGACAGAAGTCCCTCAGTTCTGCACCTGGCTGCCAATTTGCAAAATGGTCATAGAGTTTATTACACCGACGTAAATGCAACAGAGCTGGCTGAAAGGCCCAAAAACACTACCCTTATGGCATGTTTCAACCTGTGTAGAGATGACGATTTTGCCCAAACTCTTCTATATCCTGAAGTATTTGACTATTTTACATTCAAAGCAGGAAAACTTTCTAAGAGGGAGCAAGAAGAACCACATCCAACAGTTCTAGAAATCAGATGCAGTTGATTTTCTTGGTAGGGTATATACTGTTCTCCCAAGAAATCCAGAATGTTTCTTTCTAAGATTATTATTGCACCATGTGAGAGGACCAACTGACTTCAAAATGCTTAGGACAGTTAATGGAAATGAATTAGAAACCTACAGGCAAGCATGCATTGCTCTTGGAGTAACAGAAAATGATAAATATTTAGACAAAACTTTGGAAAAGGCACTTCAAAGACAATGAGAGACTCATTTACTTATGATGATTGTTACTTGTGAGCTATCTAACCCATTAGCTCTCTAAGAAAAGTATAAGGGAGAGCTATCTGAAGATATTCTCCATCAGTTCAAATTACAACAATCTGGAGCCAAAATGAACCCAATAATTGCAAATATTGCACTTTATGAGATAGAAGACAAAGTTATATCCTTAACTCAAAGGGATTTGAGTCAATTTGGGATTCCAAAACCAAACAGATATTTACTTTCAGTGAACAGAGAAATATTGAGAGAGATGAGCTACAATATTGACGAACTTGCTGTCATCGTGCAGAGCAATAAACTACTTTTAAATCAGCGTCAAAAAACAGCATATGAAATGATCCTCAGAAATGTAAATTCCGCCAAGGGTAAAATATTCTTCTTTGATGCTCCAGGAGGAACTGGAAAACTTTTGTTATAAACTTGATTTTATCAGCTGCGAGAACCCAGAGAAATATTACGCTTGCAATCTGGCATTGCTGCTACACTTCTACCAGGTAAGGGCAAAGGAAAATTGGTTCTCATTCCACGTATTCCAATAATATCTCAAGATCTGAATTCAAAAGACTGTAATTTCCTATTGGAGTCAACTGTGCAATGTCTATCAATAGAGCCTAAAGCTAGTCTTTAAAGTTTGTGGACTTCATTTGCTATAGGTTTGATTTAATCATGGTCAGTTCTATGTTGGATGCTCAATAGTTGGAAATGGGAGAAATCTATTTATTCTAAATTCTAATGAAAATGGAAAGACAAAAAAATTTTGTATATTAGGGAAGTTTTGTAGTAGTTGCCATTATTTGGTTTACTAAATTTTAGTAATGTCTACATTTTTTACTACACGTTTTGTTATATTTCCGAGCAAAATAATATGTAAGAAAAAAAATTCAAAGAATATTTAATTATGAGATTTAAACCTAGGCCTGAAATTGAAAACCCTTTGTTTGCGCAACCTACGCCATCAGTGAACGAGTGTTGCCAACTTATTAAGATCTTATAAAATATGTTTTATTTGGGCGAGAAAAGGAAAAGAACCACAATAGAAAAGACCCGCTAATTGAACAAATTTTCACATTAGTAGCCGATAAGTTCATTTCTATTTGGAAAACGGCATTAATCCCTTTTGTGTCAATAGAGGGAGTTAGAAAAAGAATTTTAAATTATTATTTAAAATATCAGTCTTTATTGAAAAATATTAGCAGGAAAATGGGACATCATTCAAACAGAAATGTGGCGATTTTTCAAAGAATGCAGAACAATTGTTTGTTATTTGTAAATGCGATATCTTTGTAAACTGTTCTTGTTGAAAAGAGAAGGAGGTGCCAGCATTGGAGCAAACGTTTCTGGAAGACCAACGAACACGTAGGAAAATGGCAGTAGGTAACATCGTTCAAATTCAATCAAAGAAGAATATTCAGAGTGGAGTTAGGAAGAATCGTGAGTATTGTCTCTTAAATCAACCATCTACTTCGACAGAAAATATCGAAGTAATTCTTCTTTCATACAGCACAGAAACAGAATCTGTTGACGAAGGTAGCGACTATGAACTTCCTTCAACTGTGAAATGCAAAGAAGTAAACAAAAGGTTGCTTCCAAGACTCCATCTAAACGAATAAAATTTTCAGAATTTGCGTTGGCATGTGACTGTACTGGTGTATCAGATCGAGCTGCAGCTTTAATAACAAATTCAACTCTTAAGTACTTATCGTCAATTGAAG
Source organism: Ceratothoa steindachneri (assembly GCA_963969495.1). Classification (NCBI taxonomy): domain Eukaryota; kingdom Metazoa; phylum Arthropoda; class Malacostraca; order Isopoda; family Cymothoidae; genus Ceratothoa; species Ceratothoa steindachneri. The sequence goes on along the minus strand of OZ018317.1, from coordinate 54,316,053 downwards.
GCAAAGAAACTTCTGTAGTATTTGACAGGTCTAAGGTTAGAAGAGAGCGTGTCAAAGAAAGTAATACACTACAGCAAGAAATTCGATGGGTAAGCTATTTTATTTTAATTATTTTGATGGTAGAAAATATAGCACATTTGATGTTGAGACGATGGAGGGAACTAATCATAAGAAAATAATGGAAGAGCACATCTCTTTGATAGAAGAACCTGGTTCGGAATATCTTGGACACCTCACGATGAAGGCAGGTTCTGCAAAAGCTATATGCGATGCAATATTCTCGTATCTAGAAGCAAATAACATCGCAACTGATGAACTCTATGCTGTGGGATGCGATGAAACGGCATGAATACAGGAACAAAAGGAGGTAAAATCAGAATGTTAAAAAAACTTAATTGACCACTGCATTAGTTGATTTGCCAGCTCCATCCAAATGAGCTCCCATTGCGCCATCTTATCAACAATTTAGATTGGAAAACAACAAGGCCTCGTGCATTTGTGGGACCCATAGGGAAACAATTGGATAAATGTGAGATTCTAATTGTTGAATTCGAACCAATTTCAACTAACTTGGCGTCTGCTGACAGAGGAAATCTGAGCACCGATCAAAACTATCTGTTTGATATCCTTCTATCTATCTCACAAGGTAAATGTCCTGCAAAAATGACTCGTAAGAGTCAAAGGAAAAATGTCGCATTTACGATGGCTTACAACGACAAATCGGATACTTCGATTTCGTCCTCAAGGACCAATTTCTTGAGGCACTCCCTTCGGAAATTAGATCCTTCTTGAAAGAAAGACTATAAGTGCCATACTCTAAAGGAATGTATCGAGGAGAAAGACGTCTACGCGGCTAGCCACAACTGCTATCCGCAACAAGGGAAGAAATCACAACCGTTATCTCCGAAATCCAAATCCACCAAAAACAAATTTGTTCCTAATAATGAGAATAAGTTCGTGAAGGGAACTGCGCCTGCCAAGCACAACCCCGTCTTCTCGTCGGACCACTGTGATGGTAAGCCCTTTTATCCCAATCCTTCTGCTTCGTCATTCCACAAGAGGACCATATGGTGCTATTCCTGTAGAGTTCCTGGCCAAGTGAGATCCAACTGCCCTCAAAACTCTAAGCTCAGAATCACCTCTCCTTTTCACCTGGTAAACCAAGTCAGTGCCCCTTCTAACTCCCAACCCTCGCAAAATGAAGCCCCCTGTTCTTAGAACCCGCCGAATACGGCTGGCCACCAGGTGAACATTTTGGTTGATAAAAGTACCCCTGAGGTCCTCAAATTTGAAAGTGGAGCAGTAATTGAGTGCCGAATCTCCACCCTTGTGGAGATTGTTGTATCCGATGCACTCCTTGCCCCTGTGGCTCAGGGCCACGATAAGTTTACTCTAGTGCATGATTACTAGGGGCGCGCCAATAAATGCCTCATTGCGCGTATTTTACTGGTTGAGCTGAAGTCGTGGCAGCTCCCATCAATTTTTGCTCTGTCCTAATTGGTCAGTCCCCCCGGGTTTCTTCCGCTCTCGTAGCTCAACCCGTTACTACCTGTTCCCGCGCGAAGAAGGAACTGAAAGCCCCTACATCTCTGGAACCCCGGTGTGCTCCTGAATTCCAGAAAGCGATGACCCAAGACTTTGTCAAAAGCCAGAAGGAATGTGAATCTCTTCGCCCTTTGTGGACCAAAGCCTAAATAAAACACGCAAAAGCGTCAGAGGGAATAAGGTGATTTCCGCCCTTTTCAAGGAGGACCAAATCTATCGAGTATTTGCCTAGGAAAACGACACCGAGTTAAGCACATTATGTGTACCCCATTCCCACTTTCCTTCAATCCTGCAAACGACTCACGATAGACTATTTGCTGGTCATTTTAGTCACACGAAGACCGCTTAGAGGATCTTCAAATATTGCAACCGAAGATTGAGATCAACACCTGACCATCCTTCAATCCCTTTTGTATCAACTCTAGGAACACAATTTGACAATTGGCCCCAGCAAGTGCCATTTCGCTTTTGGCACTATCGATTACCTCGGATTCCATATCGGAAATAATCGATTAGTCCCCCCGGCAAGAAAAGATCCGGGGCATCGTGGACATGCAGTTACCCACTAATAAAAAACAGCTACGATCCTTCAGAGGCTCTGCACCGTTCTATCGTCTCCTCATACCAAACTTTGCGACTATTTCCGCCACTCTCAGCGAGCTATTAATGAAACAAACCACTGAACGCTGGGAGTGGACACCCCTTTCAACTCCAAGTTTTATCAAACTCAAGAAAAAGTTGGCATCCGCCCCTATCCTCCTCCTCCTTACCTCGGACAAACTGTTTAGCATTCGCACTGAAGCGAGTAATGACGGTATAGGATGTGTTCTCCTCCAATATGAGGATAACGGCAAAAACTTCCCCATCGCTTACGCAAGCAGAAAATTACTAGCGTGTTGGGAAAAATTACGCGGTAATTGAGAGGGAGGCCCTCGCTATCATTTAGGGAATTTGTAAATTTAGAATGTAATTATTAAGCAAAGAATTTTTGTGGAAACGGACCACAAAGCCCTATCATACCTACGTAACGTCAAGAACAATAACAGTCGGTTGCTGCGTTGGAGTTTGTTCATCCAGGAATTACAATTCCGATATTTGTACTTAAAAGGCACCGATAACTGTATGGCTGATAGTTTAAGCAGGAACCTGTTAGATCCTTCTCCAAACTAATCTCGAGCCATTTCCTTCTTTTAATTGCTGTATTAATTTTTTTGATCAAATAAATTTGTATATTTAACCATATAATAAAAGAGAACGCGTATCCTAAATATATTTGTGTGTGTGTGTGTGTGTTTGTTTGTTTATATGTATACGATGAATTCCTTTTATATCCTTAACATTTTTGTTTATTTTGTTTTGTATAATCGTAGGATAACTCACCCTCGGGCAAGGAAGCCCCAATTAATGGTATCATAGAGAAAATATCCTTCGGCAACCATGATGCTGCATTCTATAACCTTGTTAATGTGTATAATATAACCCCACCCCCCTTCACTAGCTCCACTATTTTGTATTTTGGCTCCGTTTTGAAAATTTGTCTTAGGTACTCTCAACTTTATCCGTTATTGTTATGCGACTAGATACTCTCAAATTTATCCGTTATTGTCATGCGACTTTAAGTTATATTCCTCCTCCACTTATCATTCTCTGGTGCCACTTCCTCCCCTAAACTTCCATCTGAGGATGAAGGAGTGTCAGAGATCACAAAGAGAGAGAGAGAGGAAGATACGCGCCGCCACGACCATCAATATAGAGAGAGAACACAGACACCTGAGCGCCCCATTTTGTCTGCGCTAATGGAGGTGCGAAGTTATGAGACGCCGTGAGACGCCGCGATGACCTGAAATGCGGCCATCACAAAAAGCTGCGAGAAGTGTGAGGGCTCAGAAGGTCCCATCTGAAGTCGGACAAAGTTCGCCTCACCGGCGTAAGAACCTTCTCGTGCTCACGCTAAAAGGCCGAGTCTATTCTCGTCTACCGATGCGTCTGACCCAAGAACCCTCTTCTTTGGACGGAAGAGAAAAAACTCCATTCAACTCCTATAAATCCTCAGGCGCCAGAGTTGGAAGGGAGTATCCGCCATCCTCCCTGCCCCGAAATTATCCTCTGTCCCTCCCCTTCAGTACCCGCTATTCCCGCCCCTTGGACTCTGCACAATTCTCGCAGAATCCTTCAAGTGCCCGGTATTCTTGTTAATTCACGTGAGTCTACCTAGACGCGCTCTTCCCGATCCTCTAACGCAGGGCGCTTAATCTCGATTCGTGTTACTCGAAAGTAAGATTTAAGTTCACTCCCGTAATAGTCATTATCCAGAGACTATTGTTTGAACTTTGCGCCAAGACAAGGATTACTCCCTCGAACCAAATTTTCTAGGTAACAGCAACGCGCAACTCTCATGTGCAAGTGTTCTCTCTGTCCCGTTTGTTAGTACGGTGACCGTCCTCATCACGTCTTTGTCCCCCTTAGCTCTTGAGGCCAGTGTATATCTAATGTGTATAGCTCATTTTAAAACTCTTTTTAACATAGTGAAATAATATCGATTTGCATATTAGTAAAGTTATTTTTGTACCCCTTTTTCTGTTATTCTGGAACTCCAAGATAATCGACTATTGGCTAACCTATTTTCAGTTAATTTGCATGAATCATTTAGTTGTATGCAAAAGTCCGAACACAAATCCCCTTGCGTGATAATCTGATAAGGGAATCTATCCAGAACTCTAAGTACTTGCTTTGATCTTTACCTTTAAGCTTTAATAATTCTTATGATTAAACCAATAAAGGAATTAAAAAAAACTCCTTAATTATAGAAAAACCCGAAATCATTCAAAAAGCAAATGGGCAAAGAATTCAATTTGTCGCTTCTGTCTAAATAAGTTCGACTGTCATTTATAGTTTTTTCTCTTGTATGATTTGGCCAATGTTCAGTGTGGAGTGAATTAACCAAGTTTGGAGATTCGGAGCTTTCTCAGATGACTGCATGCCCTTAGTGCTAGCCTTAAAGAGAGCCCACTTAAAGAGGCAGTTTCAATATCTCTCTGCATATGTCTGAATCTGATCGTCATTATTTTATGATATTTTGGAAGTAGTTCGTGTGTTAAGATCGAGATATTTGTCGTTTTATTATCAACTCATTTCATTGATTCAACTAAATTTGCCGTTTTTTTTATTTATTAATTGTAAAGTGGGTTAGTGAACTTGAAAACACGACCCAACAAGCTTATAACCTTCCCTTCACTTCAAGACATTCACAATGAGTGTTCTCAAAATGATATTTTTCTTTCTTCAAGCCAAGACTGACGCCACCTAAAAACCAAACTGAAACCTATTCTAGATTTCTATTTTCGTAGAATGTTCGAGAAATAAAGCTAGTACAAGGGTGGATAAAGGCTTGGTCCTAGGGATAATTTGATAATCACGACATATTTACTAAGCATCCTACCAACTAATTTTCTGCCAACACCCGTTTCTAGATAGTATTTTTTTTAATAGAAATTTGGAAAAAAAAACCAATAAAGGCAGAATTATGGAAAGAGAGAAATCATTACGAACAGCGTTACTGAAAGAGTTTTCCTCAGTAATCAAGAGCTCTACTGTCTTTAAGATCTTTTCGATATTATGGGTAATATTGGAGTCATATTCTTATTACTTCTTCGAGAATTGTAGTCAGTTTTTTTTTATTTGCAAGTATACATAAGCACAATTCTCAAAAACTCAAAAGTATGTTGTAGATAATACCTAGAGGAGTCAATAAACCTTTCCGCATAATACACCAACAGGCTCTCTTAGAGTCAGTGCAACGGTATTAGCTCTACGCATCATCTGTTTCTTTCATTTCGCTATTTACATAACATTACACTAAAAATCCTTTCACAATATGCTGATGTTCTAGGAATTTAATGAATAAATGAAACTATTTGAAAAAATATTCACACACTTAATATCACCACTTTTTAAGATTACGTTTCATTTACTGTTTATTGTTTTGCATGTTGGAAAGAGTTCAGAGCTTTTAATAGTGTCAAAGTTTTTCTAATTGATTTTACTTCATGAAAGAAGTCATCTATAATCAAATTTAGCATTTCTTTTAGCTACAACTCTTCAACAGCTTCAAAACCTTCTAGTATTTTGGGAATGAATTGTCTAAAATCTTAGATTTGATAATATTCTAAATGTTGAATTTTCAGCAAAATCGATGTTTTTTTTCCAAATATGTAATTGCTGAAATAAGAAATAACTAGATCTTTAATAATCTTTCAATCTTCAGAAGTATCTAGATTTTTTATAAGTTGGTGTTCATGATAGCTCGAAAATTTCTCAGCACATAGAGATTTTAACGTATTTTTTAAATTAGCCAAAATATTGAAAACATCTAGTGATGAAGTTTCATTTTTCTGAAATCCTTCAACAGATAGTTTAAATATAAGGATTTTAGGATTTTACATGAGATATTTAAACTTGGCGTGGGGGACAATGGAGTGGGAACTTCGAGGGAATGCACAGCCGAGGCTGGGAACAATGCCTTATCTGCCCATAAGCCTAACTCAATCTGGCGAGGTCGGCGTATGGGGGTGAACGGGGGGACGATAACCTCCTTGTTTAAAAATTGACATCCGGTGGCTGCGATAAGGCCTCAAGCTTCGAAGCGAAGATGCACGTGGGGGCATCGTGGTTTTAAATAATATGTGATAGGAGTTGAAATTAACGCAGCTTCAACCCGTTCTATCACACCATGTATGTGCAAAATCTGTGAATGGGGAAGTTTATTATTGGTCATTGGTGTGGATCTACCTAAATCACTGTATATATGAATTAATTTGTGTGGGATTGTTGGGTTGTAGCTTGTTGGTGACTAGTTCTTTGTGGTCTTTTTTTCGCTGCATCATTTTATTATGTTCTTCTGTACTTATAGTTAAGCCCTATCTAGGCTCGTTGTTCTGTTTTATTTTCTTTTGTACAAATTGTTTTAATTAGTTCAAAGGTGATTAATTCCATTAGTAAATATATGACTGAAACTCTTATGAAAGAACAATATAGAATGGAAGACATTTCGAATTCTTACTTTTTCGTCCACTCGGAATAAGTAAGCGTGCCGCTAGGATCGTCATGATTAAAAACAGGATAATTACTTGTATTATTGAATAAATTTTAAACATTAATGACTGTGGAAGAATACGGTTCTCCCTTCACCCTCCCCTTGTGTTCCCCAGGCCGGCGTTGACCATCTGCCCCAAGCAATTTGCGCGAGGGCGAAACGCCATTGTCGCAAACGAATTTAGTCGGTCAACGTTCTGTTTGCCACGCTGTATTTATCTGCCCTATATACTGAGAAAATTAGAACAAAGGAAAGACCATATAAGGGGAAATCATGACTTCCCGCTATGGACCCTTGTCGCGACCTAAAGCAATAAAGGAAGTCTGTTGGCGATGAATCTCTCTCCCCGTCTAGATAATTTCGGGTATATATTGGATACTTTGAAATTCACAGGGTTATTGTGTCTGAAGCTGCCGTCCAGTACGTTAGCCGTTAACGTCTTTGTTAGTCGAGAGGGAATCGACTACATTATCGTCCAGAGAAGAATTGAATGATTTTCGAAGAGCTAGTCGTCACTAAGTGTTGTTCGTGTAGATAGTTTTAGGGGGGCTTCAACCCTTCTCACCACGTCTTCAGATTTTAAGGATCGGAAAAGCCATCCCAGAAACACCGTCCGTTTTCCTTTTAACACTTTGACTGCCGAGCCATTTTGACATTATATTTCTCCGGAGGCCAATTTTTTTTTTTGCAATTTATAAACTACTTTGTGTATGAAGTAGTATGGTATGAGTATTATTTGTAATTGCTCAAAACTTTTCAAGTTATTCAAGTTATTACTTTGATGTAAATTTACTCTTGTACGTTATGTCACACACATATGTGTGACAATGTTTTTACGCTCGTCAGGTTGTTACACATATATGTGTGACAAAAATCTGCAGGCACTATATTTGTGAAAAGTATCTGCAGATAAACTAATTTTTATTTCTTTTTGTTTCAGCAGATTTAAAGTTACATTTCAGGAGAATTTAAGAATCATTCATATTTAAATATATTACGCTTTGATAGAAGTAAAAAAAATTTAAATCTCACAAATGTCTGTCTCAAAAAGACGAAAAATTGTTGATGATGAAGACATATTTGAAGCCCTTGAAGCGCTAGATAATTCTGACTTAGATCCAACTTATGACCCGAATGAAGAGGATGATGATCAGTTAAGCTCTTTTAGTGGTTTTGAGGATGAAAATAGAAAAGTTACACAGGCCCTTAATTTATTAGAGTTGAATGAAGCTAATCAGGAAGAAACTGAAGACATAGGAGAAACTCAACCAGTGTGGACGAAATTTGTCAGGAGAACTCAAAATTTTGAATTCACAGGGCGAAGTGTGATAATCCCAGACCTAGACAACACAAGCAATCCTATTGGTGTATATTATCTCCTATTCGACGATAGAATCTTTAATATCATTGTACGTGAGACGAATTTGTATGCTAACCAAATTTATACTGAAAGGACTAGAAGAAGCCCAAGAGCAAGACAAAGCACATGGCAGCCTACAAATAAAGAAGAAATTCAAAAATTATTTGCTCCTATCATTTGGATGGGTTTACTTAGAGCGGGATCCATTAAAGACTATTGGAGAAACTCAATCATATACAAAACTGGCATAAGTGAGAAAATGAGCTGCAACAGGTTTCACCTTCTTCTAGCATGCCTCCATTTTGCAGACAACAAACAAGCACAGAAAGGAAACAGGCTAGCCAATATTAAAGCACTATTAGATCTGCTCAATGAAAACTTTCAATCTTTATACAAACCAGGGAGTGAGGTAGTTATTGATGAAACTCTCATTCCCTGGCAAGGAAGGCTCGTCTTTCGCCAGGACATACCCAACAAAGCTCACAAATATGGGATAAATTTGTTTAAAGTGTGTTCCACGGAGGGTTATACCTATAAACTCTCTGTATATACAGGTCAGTCACAAGATGGAAGAAAACAACATGGATTGGCAAGAAATGTGTGCACAGAACTAATGTCTTCCCTCCTAAATAAAGGGAGAACCCTCTACGTTGATAATTTTTACACAAGCTACGAACTTGCATTATCATTTCTTAAACACAAAACACATGTTGTTGGCACACTAAGTGCAAAGAAAAAGAACATCCCCCGCGAAGTATTAGGTGCCACTCTTCAAAAAAAGGAGATGATAGCCAGAGAAGACCAACTTGGTGTTGGTATGCTGAAATGGAAAGATGCCTGTGATGTTAGACTCCTCTCCACAAAACACCAACCAATCCTTGTTGATCTGAGAGATGGAACACCAGTACAAGTCTAATCACAGCAGGAAGGTAGACAGGAAGAACCAGAACCACAGGCAGGAACTTCCCATGAAGTACAGCCTGTACCATCCACAAATATCGAACATCAGCAACAAAGACGGTGTAGGCATTCACGAAGAACAGAGAAGAAACCACTATAAATACTAGCGTATAACAAGGGAAAAATAGGAATTGACATATCAGACCAAATGGCCTCATATGAAACTGCTCTCAGGAAGGGCATAAAATGGTATAGAAAGCTGGCCATATCCCTTTTGACTGGGACAGCTATGGTCAATGCGTGGATTGTTTACAGAAAATTGACGGGAAGAATAATGAAATTGAAGGAGTTCAAAGAAAGAATTGTGCTCTACCTTCTGCGAGTATAAAATCCACGGCCCTGTCTGCCTAAACCAAAAAAGGTAAAGCACCTTCTCCTTCAAAAGACCAACGAGGAAAGAAAGAAGATCAGGAGAAGGTTCAAGATGAGTTTTAAAAAGTTATCGAAGACACAAACAAGGGTGGAGGCTAAAAGGAAGGTCACAAATGTATATACTTATTGCAAAGGCTGCCTAGCAGAGATATTCTTCTGTCTACATTGCTTCAAGGAGTTTCATGAGTAGGATGAAAGATGAAAACAATGTGTAACATAATAAAAGTTATTTTACTTAGTTTGTCAATAAAAGGTAAAAATGTTTCTTTAATCAATTTGTGAAAAGGTCCAACATTTTATTTTTTTATATTTACATTTTCTTTTCTTATAGTTAATTGTTTTTGCAAAAAAATGTATAATCTTAAGTGTATTTATCACTTCTTCATGTACAACAAACAATTAATAAATAAAAAAAATCCATTATGCTTTATGAGATATGTTAACAATTGAATGCTACCTCTTTTGTATAGTGGTTTTGGTTTGTTTCGACATTGATGCCGAATCAGGAGGAAAACCTGCATCATGTGGTTCCTATCACCTTCTCCTAAGTTGGTAAGTATTATACATCCTAATAAGTACAATTAGAGATGTGTGACACGAGCTAAAAGAAAGAAATGAGTGTCACACATATATGTGTGACAAAGCGTCGGAGGAAACATGAGTGTCACACATTTAAGTGTGACACAAGAGTCAAAGTGTAAAAAATAAGAAGCCCCTACCTTTAGTTTCCCAAAGTTGGATTGAGCGTCTCGTGAGACGCCCACAAGTTCAAGGTCGAACTTACCTCCAGGTCCTACTCGCATCACATAAAGGTAAAAAGAATTTAACACGCAACTTTGTCACGCTCCTCCCCCCTTTACCGCGTTGAACCTCAAGGGTCCTCTTTGCTCTAGAACTTGCATAATTGTAAGATCATTTCTTAATTAATTATCCCTCGGTTTAAACTTAATTGATAGTGTCAATCATCTTATCTGTGAACCGTTAATATTTAATTGCATTGTCATTTAACTTGCCCTATATGTGTATGTAATCTTTAGTCCTATTAAAGTATATTTTTGTAGCCGTGTTTGAAAATTCATTTGCCTAGCAACTGTGTATTTAAAGCATTCTTAGAGCTATCCCCAGGTGGAGCCTTAATTTCTGTTAGCCAGGAAGTCAGTGTTCGTATAACAGCGTACACCTGACTATACCACGAAAATGACCATTAAATCTAAAATATCATTCCTATTGTATAGTTGATACAGTTCTTAAAAGAACCAAACAGTCTCCCATTGATCTTTCACCCAAAGTTTCACCTTGTAATCGCCTAATCCATCAGAATTACGTGCACGCCTTTGATTATATTATTTGTATATATTATATGCCATTATGTAATCTGGTTAGTATAAATTAAATAAAATAAGAAAATTACTTACTCTGTAAAGAAAGCTATTTATAAACTGAGAAACAGTCATATGTGTGTATGCATGTGCGTGTATGTTTTCATAAAATCAGAATGGTCACTAAAATGATCAAAGAGGGATATTTATTTCCTTGCCTCATTAAGCATTATTTTCAAATATTTTCCCTAGGCAAAAATCTAGGAGGGGGCAGGGCGATGGGGGTGAGAGGATGGGGGCGAGGGAGAGAGGGTGGAGGAGTGCTAGGGGGAGGGGGTAGACTCAGGATGAAAGGTCATGTATGTGTACGTGTTTGAATGTGCTCCTAAGTGTGTGCGTGTGTGTAGACTCGGACCAGACCATCCAATTCTACTACTTACGTCTTGTTTGGTGCAGGTTTCAAAGGGGATCGATATAGTTTTGGGAAGCGGGTTAGTCTTGAATCGAATATTTTTAGACTTAAATACTTCGTTGTTTGGTTTGGGTTTTGTTTCTCTAGGATGGTTGCATGCTTCACTTGATGTTACTATTGTGTTATGCACAGATGTGATTTTGGACGATCTTCCTGCTGGTGGTGGTGCGTAGATCGTGTAATTTTAGCTTTCTTTTTCTTTTGCTTTTATTATTTGTTCTTTGAGGGAGCATGAAATGTCGTTGTTCAGAAGGTGACTTAAATCTCGTGTTGTGTTCTTCTCCAATTTGATTCATGAACTTTAATGTTTTTCGACCTTTGCCTATTTGTGATGCGCTTCAATTTGGTTCTTTATTTTTTAAGCCTTGTGCGCCACTACAAACAAGTCAAGGCATTATTTGACGAGAGAACATCTTGTCATTACGTTTTTGATGTGCGAGGTTCTACTCCCAAATTTATGAGTTTTGCCCACGCCTCTATGATCAGTTGATGGTCGGGAGAGCTTTTTCGGTTTTGAGGAGTGCGACATATTCCTTATATTATTCTTTAATGCTGATTAATGTCACTTGGATCTCTCTTTTGTTCTGTGGATATATCTCTTACTGTTAACATGCTGAAAATAATCCTTTTCCCTTCCTCACGATCGTTCTTTTTGGGTGCGTGCAAACACTCATATGCGTTGTTTTGTTCTTTATTCTGTTACTATATTCACCCTTCCAATATGCCAAAACGAACGGTGGATAAAATTGATACACTTACAAAAAACGAAAATCAATAACATTACAAACGAAATATGATATCATAAATGAACAAGAAGCCGGGACATCAATTACAGCACTCGCATCAAAATATTGTCTGGGAAAATCGACGATTTCTACAATCATAAAAGATAAACAAAAATTTCTAAAAGAAGTTACAATGGCTTGTCCTCTGCAATCTACGGGGGTCAGAAATAAAGATGTGTTGAGTCTAATTTCTCGCTTGACAAATCTTTTGTCAGCATGGATAGCCAATCAAACACACCGTTTTAAGATATCTATGACACAACGTGTTATTTGCGCGAAAGCCTTATCGCTTTTTAAGACACTAAAAGATTAATATGAAGGCGAATGTGAAAAAACATTTGTTGCAAGCAATGGCTGGTTTTATCGATATAAAAACCGAGTCGGTTGGCATAATATAAAAATTCAAAAAGAAGCAGCGAGTGCCGATCATGAAGCAGTAAAGTTGTTCCCGAAAGAATTAGAAAAAATCATCGAAACATATCATTACATGCCATCACAAATCTGCAGATTGCAAATTAAAACCCATGCTTGTGCATCGTGCCAAAAATCCCTACAATTCCAGTCATATGGAAAGCTAATAAAAAAGCTTAGGTTACTGCTTCATTATTTGAAGGCTTGTTTTCGAATCACTTTGTACCGGAAGTTAAAAAATATTGTGAGGACAAAGACATTCCCTTTCATGTGCTACTTCTTGTAGATAATGCACCTGGCCATCCATCATATTTACAGCATAGCCATCCTAATGTTAGATTCATGTTTTTGCCGCCAAATACAACATCACTATTGCTACCAATGGATCAAGGTGTCATAGCTACATTTAAAAGCTATTACCTTCGTATAACATTTGAAAAATTATGCTATTGATGCAGAAGGAGGCCTAACACTAAAAGAATTTTGGAAATCTTTCAATGTTCTGGATGCAGTAAAAATAATAAAGGGATCATGGGACAAAGTTTCAGAAAAAAATATAAGAGGCGTTTGGCCCAAACTTTGCCCTCAATTAAAAGAGGATTTTGAGGGTTTTGAAGAACCAGTAGACATTGTTAGAAATGAAACAGAAAAGATCGTTGAAATCGCTAATAAATTGCAACTCGATGTTTTAACTGACGACATAACATCTTTTACAGGAGCATGACCAAGAGCTCACAAATGAAGACCTCATTGAAATGGAAGATCATCAAGAACCAGTTCAAGAAGAAGAAAATAATCCAGTGGAAACTCCTGTTTATTTATTCACTCTGAAAAGGCTTGAGGAAGAGTTTGAAAGTGTGAAAAATACGTGCGACATTTTCGAGTCCCAAGATTCTAATTTCAAACGAAGTAGAAAAGTTGCAGCAGATTTAAACAAATCAAATGTTTGCTATAGTGAAATTTATAATGAGAAGAACAAAAACGTCTTTTAAGGAAAAAGATGCGATACCTACTCCATCGACTTCAAAGGAACCGAATGCAAAGGGGAGAGAAGCATCGATTAACGAAAGTGAAACTGCAATGAGCAGCATATAATTTGTATTTTTATTATGCTTTGTAAGCGATATATTTTATATCTATGATTTCTTTTATGCTTTACTGTTATTTCTATCATGTATTAATCATTTTTTACGCCTATATTATTGTCTTATTGCCCTTATTTAACATGTATAAATGTTTTAATGTCAAATTTCCTCAGCGACAACGTAACTACCGTTTCTTACATTGCTTCTATGTAAATTAGACTCGCGCTTAATGAACTCCCACTTAACGACCAAGCAATCCGAATGAATTGGTTCATTAAAGTGCGGTATTACTGTACTTGAAATCCACTTCATTTTCCTGTGGGATTTTTTGCACACATATATATATATATATATATATATATATATATATATATATATATATATATATATATATATATATATATATATATATATATATATATATATATATATATATATATATATATATATATATATATATATATATATATATATATATATATATATATATATATATATATATGTATATATATATATATATATATATATATATATATATATATATATATATATATATATATATATATATATATATATATATAGTATATATATATATATATATATATATATATATATATATATATATATATATATATATATATATATATATATAATATATATATATATATATATATATATATATATATATATAATTTTTCATTGTTTATATAGGTTCTAAGCTTTTTCCATATTTATACATAGTTAATATAATTGCTAGATTCAATCATGTTATTTTTATTCATTTTCATAATGTACTTTTCTTATACGCTGGTTGAATTTAGGTTATTGATTCATTTTATTCTAGTGTTCCTATACATCTGGTATTCATATTTGGTTTCCATAATTAAATTTTCCTCAATGGTAAAATAATTTTCTTTGTTTTTAGTTTAATTTTGTTGCAAATTCCGAAATATTTGGGGAAGCTTTGCACCTTCTCTTCGAGGTAGAATCTAAGTTCGTTCTTCACCAAACCTGTTTTTTTTCATTCATCTTTATTTACTAGTTTGGTTCCGACTTATTGGTAAATAATCTTTATTTTTTAAAATTTTCCTTAGCTCATTTGGCAGATTCAGGAGATAATTAACATTTCAATTGCGTTTTTTAGTATTTTGCATCTGCTATTAGGTAATACTATTGTTGGTTCGGTCGCCTTATATCTAAATGATCGAGGCACACATATTGTTGTTACTTTTATATATATGTATTCATTTACTCCTTGATGTACATGTATATCAGCTTGCATTTTCCAGGACATTGTCAATAAATTTAGTTTTATATGCTAATTATCAATTCTTTTTCTCACCCAAATACATTTTCAATTTCTCTATCGTCATTCTGTTGTGCATTACTCCATTTCTATATTAAAAAACATATTTGCCCTTTTGTGATCGGTGTCTTGCATGATGAGGTAGACTTTCTTACCTGGTTGATGGATATCCAAAGTGGAAAGCGAATGTAAAAGTTGGTTTAAGTATCTGTAGTGGCATTGCAAGGAACGAGTGGTGGTGTACGTAAGTATAGGTTTGTTACGTACTTCAAAAACTCCTTAATTAAGTTTTATCTAAGAGTGCTATATTTTATTATTATTACGTTATTTTTAATCTTTAAGGGTTTCTAGTGCCATCCTTAGCAGTTCCAGGATTGAATTAAATACTTATAAAAAATAGACCATTAATTAAACCATGAACAAAAAATGATATCTAAAACCAACTACATAGTTATGAATTAAACGAGTTTAAGTGAGACTTACTAAATTACACAAATGAATATACAGTAATAGTTGACCCAAAGCTAAATTTAATATTAAACGCTAATTGTCCTTCAAAAAAAAGATATTGGAATTTATTTACCTTTAAAACTAACTGTAAGGGAATCTGGTTGGAGACTGACCTTGGCCTCAATTTTTATGTAGACGCAAGAAGGTTGTTTGCGGACAGGCGCGTCGACGTATACACAGACCTTCCAGATGTTTGTCTGGCGTGGGGATAGGATTAAAGAACCACAGGTGATTTCGGGGTAGTCGACGGATGACGTTAAGCATGTTGTCTTAGTTCGATGATTTCAACAACGGAACAGGGAAAGTATGCTTCTTCCAATCTTCTGATCAATCTGGGAATGATTCGCATTGACGAGCGATAAACAAACGAGTGAATCCTTTGACGAATTGGGAGTGTTTGAAGAAGTTCACTTTGGGGTACTCCTCAATGGCGAGGGCTATCTCTGGGTATGTTGTAAACTGGAAGAGGGGGTTTCTGTGACGAGAGATAGTTGAGCTTGTTTCGCAATATAAGCCAACTTAACTTTTGATGTTACCACCAGGAACTGTCCCAGCATGAGCTTCTTCTGTGTTCCTTTCTTAGGGTTGCCGGGCACTTAGGCGCACGTCATCGTCTCGAACGCAAATTCGATCTTCCTTGAGACAAGATGCTAATTTTCGGTGTGACCACCAGGAACTGGCTAAGGATAAGCTTCTTCTATGTCTCTTTCTTTGGTTGCCGGACCTCTAGCCGGTCTATATCGTCTTGATGACTAACTTGATCTCCCTGTTCTTCTAAAGTTATCGGCATATATACTTCACCACCCCACTGGGTGTAAGGGAAGGAGAAGGGATGGGGCTTTGAAATTAAGCCTCCTCCCCTCACAGTGCTTCTCTGGGCGTCTCTCACTTAGCCCTAAAGGCACCTTCTCGCATTTGGTCGACGCTCCTCTAATTTCGTCTATGAAGTAAAATTAAATCCCAACTCTTGTGGGAAATATTGCCGGTTTAACCAATGTTAGGCTCGCCGGACCCAAAATTTGATGATTAGTGCATGTCGTGGTTATGCGAAGGCCTTTTTGCTGGTACTCGAGGCGATGGGAAAGAGAGGGGTGGGTGGGTAAGTAATAGGGTTACTCCACCGAATGCCAGGACGTTGCGGTTATCAAACAGGGCCTTAGTTTTGAGGGTGGGATATCGATTTCCTACAGTATCCAACTCTATTAGTCGATGTTTACTAGCTTGAACCGCTTTGCTCGGAATTGGATCCTCTTATCTATGAAAGGGTAGCGCTCTAATTCGTAGTCTCAAAGTTTTATTTGCATTTTTATTCAATCCTAATTAAAAAAATATAATACATTCTCCTTTCCCTCACTTTGTTAATTTTTTTTAGTCTAATAAGAAGATAATGTTGCTCTCTTTTCATCTCTTGCGTTATCTCTAATTAATTTAATTATGCCAAAGGAGTTTGCTTTACTACGATGTTTTCTAAACCTTAATCAGTAGTTATTTTCTAAATAGACAATTCTTATAAATCTAATTGATAGTTGTTTAATATGTCGTTATCTTGAAATTAATCATTTAATGGGAGATTCATCATATTTTCAAATACCATTCCAATGAAATCTTTTAACGAAATTGGTTGATAATTTTTTACTGGGTGGTTAGTTTTGAACTTTGAAGATAAATATAATTTTCACACACTCTTCTTCTTTTATCTGAGCAGGAATTAACTTGTCTTTAGGGATGCATATAAAACATTTGGTATACTCCAAATAATGTTTTAAATCTTGTTTAAAGTTTGTCTAACCAAGTGGACTTTACTCTCTGCTCCTCTAGTAGCAGCATTTTCACCGTCGGTGCTCCTTTTTCCATCGAAATACATAAATGGTGGCTTTATGTTCTCTCATGTTTTTTCTAAAGTATTTGGTTGTCAAAGTCAAAGTAAAATTATCATTTTACTCTGAACACAATTATTCATCTTTAGTATTCTTTAAATGCCTTTTTAATTGCATAATCAATTATTTTTCGTCTTTTAATGTTGTGTCATCTTTACTTGACTTTCAATTTATTTCATTTATTCCGTTTAAAATTATTTTGGTGATCAATCTATATTTAAGTACGAGATGGTTTTATTCCATCTTTCCCTCTTTTATTCTTTAACGGTTGAGTATCTCCCACAAGTAGTTTCCTTTGTTCTTATGTTTTCCGATATTTATTTAATCGTTCAATTTGTTTGTGGCTTCTTTAAATGTGGAATGGAAACGAAGTTAATCAATAATTCTTTGTCTTGGCTCTATTCTGCCGTGTGGAATTGCTTTCCATTTCGATGCCGTAGTTTTCTATTTGAACAATCGTTCCCTACTGTGAAATAAATGGCCTCAATACGAGCCACAATCGGTCGTAAATCTCATACCAAATTACATAATTTTAACATTGCAGGAATCTGTATAGTTTCCTGCTTAATATTGAGTATCTGCATGGGGAGCCTCGACTATAGAACTTGCAATATTACTGATTTGCCCGACTTCACTATTTTCTTCACAGACCTCTTCGAGCAAACTTTCATCGTGATATGTCCTCATTTCTAATTGCTCCCAATATTTCGAGTAAAAAATAGCAATGGGTTACATATTGTAAGTGAGAGTTAGTTAATTAAACTGATAGAATTCTGGCCTGGCCACCGTGTCATCAGTAATATAGATAGCGTTAAAACGCAGATCCCATTCGTCATAAGATTCGTCAGCTCATCAGATTTTAAAGTTAATTTCCAACTCTACTGATTGGGCTGTATCCTTTGCCGAGACATATTGCTATCAAATCTCACATATAAAAATAAAAGAATAAATTGATAAATATTATGATATAATTAGTCTTGGAAGATGTTTGTGAGGGTGGTTGCTAACCACAATTATCATTATTTTAACTAATTTCCTTTTAATGTTTGCTTAAAAGCAGGCCCGTACTTATTACTTCCCTATATGTTCTGTACTCCTAATCATTTATAATAGTGAGTGAGGGAGCATCATATCTCTTCTATGTTGATTATTTAGTAGTTACATCACAGATAGGAATTTTGCTTTTCCCTATTAAAATTACTCTATAGTTCATAACATAGGATCATTTCGAATATATTTCCAGGGAACGAATCTGTTCACTCCCTCCCTTCGTTGTTAACCTGTGTAATTGTTAATGTTCGCTTCTGCATTATTTATGTAGGTTGTTGCAGGAATTTTATCTCTATCTCCATTTTTGTGTTTCTTTACTCTATTTCCTGTAACTTACAAGTATTTCTTTTCCTTAATCTAGAAGGTGGGATAATAGTTCTTTTTCACAAAGGTTCCATTCCGTTTTCTTTCCCTTCATCTTAGTGATGTAACATTCTTCTTGTTTTAATTAGTCCATGATATTCTTTATATCGTATATTGTGTCCTCTTTC
The DNA here is from genome assembly GCA_963969495.1 of Ceratothoa steindachneri. NCBI lineage: Eukaryota > Metazoa > Arthropoda > Malacostraca > Isopoda > Cymothoidae > Ceratothoa > Ceratothoa steindachneri. The sequence goes on along the minus strand of OZ018317.1, from coordinate 54,297,418 downwards.
TTTAATTCTGGTCTTTTATTTCCTTCTGTATCTTTGACTGTGTGTATTAGTGCTTTGATTGTTTCATTTTCATTATTTTAAAGTTTGGTCAGGAATCAATTTTGGATTAAAATTACAACGGTTCTATTCACTTTATTTAAGATTTTTTACGTATTTTTATAATGATTGTTTGCTTTGCTTGGAATTATAAAAACAAGTCACGAATATGTAAATTATATGTTTCTTTCCCTATGTTTTAACTTTTATTTCGTTTATCTTTCTTTTTCCTTAATCTTTTTTATCGACCAGTCCAGTGACATGGTCCTAAGCTACCTCACCACTTAATTCATTTGTATTTGGTTGATGCAGTTTGTTCACATATATTTGCTACTGTAGACATTTGTGATGATCGTTTTGTGGCTTCGTAGCGTCATTATATAGATGAAGGTGTATGCTTACATTTAGATATTAATAGAAGAGCTTACTCGTTTTATGTAGAGATCAGGCTTCATATCATAGAAGCCTAATGCTTCAAGATTCCTTAGCTTTTCCCGAACTCATTTGATTACTACCTGAACACCCATTGCTTCCTTAACAAAATCACTTCCTCGAAGATAATTTCGGCTGTTACAAAACTTCGATAAAAGCACTGGTTTGAAGATGAACCTGAGAAAATTCAGTTGTGTAAGTAGTATGGACAATCCAACCAAACCCAGAACGCAATCCATGAACAACTATTAAGCCCTTCACGAACGCTGAACAATCCCTTCTCTTACTCTCCCAGGACCATCCTCTACATTGCATTATTCCATTTTTCTTTACTTCGCTTTCCCCTTGTATAAGCTTAAGTTTACTTTAACACAAAGTGGATTAGGGAATTCTTATTACTACCCTACCCTAACCCCATTGACTTGAACGTTACGCTTCAATTAAAAAAAATAAAAAAATAGAATGGCGAAGACCGCGGGGATATTCGTATTTCCATTTTCTATTAAAGTTAAACGTTAGCTTATACAAAAGACTTCTTGAAATTTCTCTTTTAGAAAAAAAGATGGCTGCCTAGCGTATATGTGACGCTCCTGAAGAGGGTTGAGGAACACCAGGAGACTTTTCTAGCGCATTAAGGAATTCTATTATTACTCTTACCTAACCGCATATATTAATATATATATATATATATATATATATATATATATATATATATATATATATATATATATATATTAGTGTAGTTGGGTGGCAGTCTTTCTTGAAAGCAAATTTTGTTGAAGACCATGGTGTATTTCGCCTTAATTAATTTCTTTTGGCAATTTTCTCTTCTAACTATCTTTTTAATTCCATCTTGTAAATGGTAGATCACTTGTCCTCTATTCATCTCTCTTTTAAATGAATGTGTTGGTAAAAACCAACAAAATTGCTAAGCTTTCGATCTTATTCGATCATCTTCGGAGCGTTTTGATATGTTCTTGCCTCCTTTACCGATGTAATGAGTGGAGTGAGGATCTGACAGAATGAAAAAAAATGAAATGAAAAGAGAGGTGGGAGATAAAGAACAGCTTTTCCTACCCTCCTCTCGGCCCCCTTGGCCCTCATGGAGCGGGCAAGGAGGAAGGACGGAAGCCCGGTACTCCTTTATAGACTCCCATAGTCACACTGTTTACAGCCAAAGTAGGCTCTAGGCACTGTGAGTACGGCGGATAGGAGGGAGAGGGAGAGGAAAAAGAAAGTTTTAGGATAGGACAGCTAAGAAAATAGTAGGAGACAAAAGTGGCCTTAGTTAGTTATGGGGCCTACAGCTTAACGTGGAATCTGAACCACAATGTGTCGCTTGTCTCTAACTATAACTTTGCAGTTTATCGTGACACCTGTCCCACGTATCTACTATGAGTCCCGTGTGCGAATGTGATAGTAAAAACGAATAGATGTTGAAGGCTAAAGGAAGTAAGGGGTTTGCAAAGAGATGATAGTTGCCGGGAGGTCAGGCATATCTCTGTCTAGTATTGTATAGCTAGCGTGAAAAAGTTAGAAAATTTGTATTTGCGTGAGTGTCCGCATTGCTGTGATTTTGTATTTATTTTTTCATTTTTTATATGTATCTATATTTAATATGTCTAAGTAGTGTTTGTATTTATGAGGCGTTCAAATCGTTATTATAAAATATTCTTACTAAGAACTAGTATAAGTTTCTCTCTTTCTATTTAATTCTTTCGTATTCTTATCCTAGTTATAATTGACAATATGCTATTCTCTGGTGTTGCTTCGGTTATTTAATTACGCTTAGTCGTCGTCGAATATTATTCTCTTTCTCTAGGTGTAGATTGCATCTTCGTCCTCTTCACCTCCTTCTACTATCCTTGGGAAACTTGGGAATAATCTGTGTGATCTCCATCCTTCTCTTTGGGCAATTTAGGTGGTTGATTCAACTCGTACTTCATTCTGTGTCTTTTCTAAAACTCTCCTTGCTCTTTTTACAATTATTCTATTAAGTGGCTTTATCTTTGCTTCCATGTGCAGGTCTCGTAGTCTTCTTCTTTTTACTCTTCTAGTGTTTTTTATCAAGCATATAGCTTTGTCGTGGTTTACGGCCGAGTACATATGTAGGTTTGATTCGTACATGAGTGAATCCGTTCTACTTTTCTCTAAGAGTGCTCTAATTTAATTCTTTAACCAGGGAGGCTTCTTATTATCATATATCTACTGCCATTTGCGTCGTCCGAGGATTCAATTAAACAACTCTGATAAAAATATACTTTTAATCCCATAAAAGAACGAAATAATAAATCTTTAAATACACTAATTCTATAACAAGACGGTCTAATAAAAAATAACACTACAAATGAGTAAGACGACATGGTTGACGCAAAAAACTCTTCTAATACACAAGATTTAAGCTTGATTAAGGCTAGTTCTTAAGTTATTTGAAATTGAAATAGTTTAGTTACGACTACCAGCTTGAAATAGTTTTGTTACGAATAAACTTTCGCACTGAATGGGAAATAAAAAGAAATGAATAAATTTTGTATTCGTTTTACCTTTAACTCAGAGTGTGTCGACAGTTGGGTAACTGGAAACTTCCTCGCTAAAGTGAGGCGAGCGTGGGAAGGTGCTTTGAAAAAACAGCTGATGCTTCTCCCGGGGTTAGTTGGAGGCGTATGACGATGCTTCTCTCGACTTGACGATGTAAGTGAGGGGATCTTAGATGAATGAAAGTTATCCTGATCCCTGTGTTACCAATTCGGTTTCTCGATGATGAGACTTAACCAAGATGTGAATCTTTTCTCGAGTGGGAATTTAATTTGGTATTCCTCAATGATGAGGGGTATATCTGTTTTTTTTTTAGAAAACTGAGATACGAGATTTTCTCTAAACGAGAATGGTATGAGAGTTGGTTTCGATACCACTGGTCTGCTCTTCTAAGCGACCAAAGGAACAACCTCAGGAGGGTAAGTCTCGCTTGGTTCCAATTATCTTCTATATTCCCTGTTTTACGCAGAGAATTGTCTTATTCTTTCGAAGGCGACACAGCTTCCTTTTTCAAATTTCTCAAGATCGAACTATATATACGTCGATTATCCCCTAGAGGGGAGGGGAGACGAGGGAATTTAGGAGGGGAGAACCCTCACTAGCCCACAGTTAAGCCCCTCTCCTAGGGCATAAATTTTCAACGCTATGACACATCGCCCCTTCAGGTTTACGCACGGGGAAGGTGAGATTTCGTCTATTTGGCAAAAATAGACATAAACAATTGTAGGGGACTGTGAACCCGTTCATAGATTTTCTGCGGACGAAGCCTTAGGCAGCAAGATTTTCATTCTAACGGCTCTCACACCCTTCTTTGTTCGAATTAACGGACCACACCACCAGTCTCGTAAATTAAAAAATCTGTTGACCAATATCCTTCTTTGCGAGTGACTTCGAAGGGTTTGGGGCAGCGGGAAAAGGGGAGGGGGGGCAGTCTTGGCCCATGTGGAATGTAACAGTTGATGCTGTATAAACAAACTAGCGTTGTTATATTCATTCCTCCATAGCTTTGTTTTGGACCCTTTGGAGTCTTAATAGATTACGTCTCGAGATCGTGTACATCGCGATGGCTGGATAAATAATCGTGGACTGTACTATTCCTTGAAAAATTTGCTCTTGTTTTCCATACTTAGGTTAACTAACTTGCACAGTAATGCTGAGCCGCTCTTCCCTCGATTTACCCTCTCAGTTACCTGCTTTTTATAACCTGATTCTTTGTCGTATCTGTAATGCTGTCTTTTTACATATACATCTGAGATGTTTCTCTTGTACACTGGTACCATTTTAAATTTATCACTTTTGGTTTTAATTTTCCATTTACCTTCGTATCTATTAATGGACATATCTCCTCTGCAATCATCCTAGCTTACATTGGGCTGTGCCTGTAGGGGCAAAGTATGATTTAAGTTACGTCGTCGGCAAATTGGATGTTCAAGTAGCCCTCATTTCTTAGTGGTGGTATATCTGCTGTTTAGACTGAATAGAGAGACGGACTTAGACATCTGCCTTGGGGCAAACCCACAGTGAGCTCGAATATTTCTTCCTGATATCGTCCTATTTCCATATAAGAAAGCAGATGTATGTAGGCTCATACATCCACCGAGCACATAAAAAATGCTCCTCTACGTGGGAACTTTTCCACCAAGAGATAGCATGAGTAAAACAAAGACTTAAGAACAACAGTTTCTCAAACAGCATGATTGAGAAACAATTCCAATCATTTTCAAATAACACTGGTCAACACACATTTTTCCTCAGAGATCTTTCAATATTATTCTAGATGCCTTTGACATGCTGAATATGAATCAGCCTTCAGTATTTCTCTAGCATGTACCGTTTTTAAGATATGCCAAAGAAATCAAAATGGCCGCCTGCTTTTATAAAATGTAGTATATTAATGGTATTGCTCTATTGCATGCATCATTATTGTATTGCTAAGATGAGCAAATTATATGTTTTGTGAGTTCTTGCTGGTTAAAGGGGCATAGAGAAGAATTCATTTACATTTGTAACCCGCATGCATATTTTGCGCAATTATTTCTAATTCTATTTTATGCTTTCAGATTCCTCATGTGATGTGTATCTTATAAGCTGCTCCTTGTGAGTTGATGATAAGAGGCTTCCAAATATTTCCACAGGGCAGTAACAATACTTCGAGAGTGTAAAAATAATCCAGATAAATTCTGCTATGTATGTGGGCATTTTACAACAAAATCTCAGCAGCGTACTATCACAAATGATATAAAGAAAATGTACAAACTCTACTTCGGTTGCCCTCTGGGTGACCAATATAAAGCATGGGAACCACACCAAATTTGTACTTCCTGCTCTAATGGATTACGTGACTGGATTAACAAAAAGAAAGCTTCAATGCCCTTCGCTGTTCCTTTGATATTGAGAGAGCCCAGAGATCATATCTAAGATTGATATTTCTGCAGTGTGACCATAAAAAGGGATGTCTACAAAGAACAAGCATTAAATTGTTTATCCAACCATGGATTCGGCGTGCAAACCAGTTCCACATGATCTATCTTTGACAATTCCAGTTCCATCTGATGATATCAGTGATGATAGCAGGACTGAAGGTACATGCACATTAGAGGCAGGTGTTGAATATAAGGATGCTAACTCTGAGCTAACGTTATTTACTCTGAAAGATTTAATTGATCTTGTGAGAGATCTGTCACTGTCAAAGGAGAAAGCAGAACTTCTAGCATCTCGACTACAGGAAAACTTCTTACTCGAGGAAAATGTGCATGTGAGTTACTTTAGAAAGCGTAATCGTGATTTAACTTTATTCTTCACAGTTAATGGACCTCTTTGCTACTGCTAAGATATAAATGGATTGTTTGAAGCCTTGGCACAGACATATGAGGCGTCTGACAGGAGTCACTTTGTTGATGCTTCTAAGACAACTCTGAAAGCCGTCATCCTGCACAATGGCAATGTAAAGCCTTCCATTCCTATCGGCCATTCTGGCCACCTTAAGGAGAAATAATACAATATGGATTTTGTTCTTAACGCTATAAACTACGAAGCCCATCAGTGGTACATTATGGTGATCTAAAAGTCATAGGTATGCAAGGGGATTCACGAAGTCCTGTTGCCTCCTCTACCTGTGGAATAGCCGTAGCACTACATAACATTATGGCAAGCGTGACTGGCCACTTCGATTCACATATGAAGCTGGAATAAAAGGTGTTCAGTCTGTCATCTTAATAGAGCCTCAGAAAATATATCTGCCACCTCTTCATTTGAAACTAGGTCTAGTGAAAAACTTTATGAAAGCAATGGCTAAGGACAATTCTCAGGGATTTCAATATCTGTGCAAAAAATTCCACAAACCAGGCACGGTAAAACTAAAAAAAACCATATTTGTGGGGCTACAAATCAGGGGGCATTTTAGCAGACCCTTACTTCGAAAAACGAACCTCACTCCTCTTGAACTAAATGCATGGCTAGCCTTCAAGTGGTTTTGTGCAAACTTTCTGTGCATCAACAATTCAACTGCATATAGAGATGGCGTGGAAAACCTTCTTCAATTTTATAAAGAAATGGGATGCCGTATGCGACTTAAAATCCACTTCTTGCGTTCGCACCTAGACTTTTTCCCAGAAAATCTTGGAGCCATAAGTGACGAGCAAGGTGAACGTTTCCACAAGTATATCAAGTACATGGAAACTCGCTATCGAGGATTTGGGAATGAGAGCATGATGGGAGATCATTGTTGGATGTTGTATCGTGATAATCCTGAGAAAAAATTCAAACGCAAATCCCATGCACAACGTTTGTGAATTCGAGTTTTGACTAATTAGCCCTTCAATCATTATTTAATATTCTTATACATGCAATATAAGTACCATTAACTTCATGATGTTTGTGGAATAAACAAAACATGGCTATTTATCTTTATCATATGTTTACGCCTAAAGAGAATGATAAATTTTAGAGTTTCTATATGTTAAATGCAGCATTTTGTGTCAGTTCAACTTCTCAATGCACATGGAGATATACAGAAGGCAATCTTTTTCTAGCAATGGTGCTATGCAACCATATATCACCAACTTGGCAAAGATATCAGAGTAAAACGCTACATTCTATCAGTGGCGGCAGTCATATTGCATTTTCGAATTTCTCGAAAACCTGATGTGCTAAAGAAAGACTAAAGTCTGATTTAAAATCAGCGAGAGAAATTTCATGATAAAAGTTTGCTCAGGTCTCTGATGATCAAAATAGTTCAAATTTGTTTATCAGTGTAATCATTGCAAAGATACGGATAAACGGAAAATACTCAGGGAGAAGTCAACATCATCAAAGTGTATTAGAGAAATCAGATGTCCACGGCCTATAAAATAGATGAAAATAACATCAAGGAAATTATTAACGGTAACATCAAGGTTAAAAATCAAATCGATAAAATTCAACTCATCTATATTATAAAACAACAAAAGCCAGCAATCTCCTAATGAAAAACAACAGCGGCCTAAACTCCTCGAATCTCAAGTCAACCAACATAGTTTACGAGTTTATCTGCCCCGATAAAGACTTTAAGCTTTATAACAACTTAAATATATTGGCATGATAACTACTACACTTTCAAGACGTTTAACCCTGCATCTGACAAGCGGAGAGCCTAAAAATCATATGGAGAGTGCACATAGCATTAACTTAACGAGAGATATGCTATATGACAACACCGTTATTAAAAGAAAAGAGGTTAATAAAGCTAGGGAGAACATCTTAGAAGCTATATTAATAAACGAAGATAAGCTAGCCATCAAAAGTCAAGCCACAAGCTTGAATCGAAGATTAAAATTATTTTAATATTCCACTCACTGGACTGGCCAGTTTCCTCTAACGTCACGCTGAACCTAGGCGAAATAAATACCCCTTAAAAATCGTTTTCTTTCCTTCTGTCAGCTCCTCACTCCACTTATTACATTGGTAAAGGAGGCAAGACCATATTGAAACGCTCCGAAGATGATCGAATAAGATCGAAAGTTTAGCAATTTAGTTTGGTTTAAACCACACTCATTCATTTAAAAAGAGTTGAATACAGGATAAGTAATCCACCATCTACAAAGTTAAATAAAAAAGATAGTTAGAGGAAGAGAAAGTTGCCAAAGGAAATTAATTAAAGCGAAAGACACCATGGTCTTCAACATAATTTGCATATATATATATATATATATATATAATATAGGTTCTAAGCTTTTTCCATATTTATACCCATTTATGATAATTGTGAGTTAATTCTTCGTTTATCAGTAGCTCAAATCCCTTATTTTTATTTAGCTTCATAATCGACTTGTCCTATGCGCTTGTTGCACTTAGGTTAGCGACCTATTTTTTCAGTGGTCATATTTTTCTATTATTCATATTGGGTTTGCATGATTACTTCCTATTCAATGGCAAAATAGTTTCTACTTTTAAGAGTTAAATTTATTTTAAGTTTCGAATATTTTGAGAGGCTTTGGAGCTTCCATTGAATTCTATGTAAGTTTAGATCGTTCTTTCTAGAACTTGTTCTTTCGAGTCTTCTCTTACTTTATTTATCTTTGCTTCCCATAGATCTCTAAAAGAATCTTCATTATTTTTAAATTTTCTGCAGCTCGTTTAGAATATCAGAGTGATAAAATACATTTAAATTGTGGAGTTTTATAGATTTCTGAATTATCACAATATTCGTTTCCACACACTCGAGACAGACAATACGCCTTCCTCATTCATGATACATATTATAGATTAACATTTTGTCATAAGTCTAATCGATCGAGAAGTGAAAGCATTGGATGCCAATTAATCTCATATTAACATTTATACAGGCAAGTGTTTATTTTTTGTTTCTTGAAGCTATCAAATTGGATTCCGTTGAACCCCTTTGCTTGCCACCTCTTGTTATGACAATTGCAAAGTCGTTCATCAACTTTACACCACTTTTAGCTTTGTTTTTGACCGTTTCAGATTATTAACTTTTCTAACTCTTTTCTGTAATCTTCATTCTCTGTCCAAAACGTGAATGGTTCCTTAAGACACTCGGATCTATCGCTCATTGTGTTTATTAAGTAATATGATTCTGGGGCAATGCGAATAATTTGTATGATCCCTTCTGCAACTTTCTGAAATAAAAGCTTTGCTATCTAAAACTATTTGGTTTCTCATGGCATTTGACTTGGACGCAATTTTTTGTTTAAATGTATCACTTATTTAACTGCTGAACTTGGAAAATGACACAAATTCCTGACGTCCGGAACTATCATATTTTGTACTGAATCAGCATGCCTTGGGTAGTTTTCTTATACTTAATGGAGTAGATGATTCTAGACATTAATCTGTCCTGATGACTGGTACCTGGTCGACTCCAGTGCATATCATGAGGAGGCGTTTCTCCAAGATCGATGACTCCCCAAAGTGCTCGGTGTTCATAGTTTCTTCCTATACTGCTCCATTGTCTCAAAACGGAGTAAAAGTTCTGTAGCGTCAGAGTACATAGTTTTTATTAAACTAGTACCTGTTCGGGTGCTTAACCTTTAGCTTGACCCCTCCTAGTAATCCTCTCCAATGCAAGGATCGTCTAATGTCTTTGACTCCGGCAAAAGGCACGTCTTCGTTCATTAGCGAAAGCAGGCACAGAAGAGTTGCGCGCTCTTTCAGTTCCTCGGGAGCCGAGTAATCTCCTCATACTGATAAATGAACGATGTTTCTTACATGCTTTTCTACTTTCCCTAAATAACTGCACAATTTTACTTACTAACCTCATTTTAAACAGTTTCTGTTAGACATGTCCGCGTTAATAAAGATATTTTTTTTTCTGAGAGGAGTTGGTTTGGTTAGAAAAGGGGATTCGTATCATTCGCGTGCCTCATATTTCTTGTAAACTATAGTTTTGTTTTATCTTACTTTTTCTTTATATATATATTTCTATTTATTGCTTTTTCTTTATTTTCAAGAGTTTCTAAAAAGTATTTTATTATTTTCCATTTTAATGAAAATCTGAAGTACTAACATCTTTTCCTGTGATGAAAGCTAATATGTCAAAAGGATTTTTGTCTCTTTCGAAGGATGTTTAAATACTCAGGTAGTGTTCTGCTTTTTTTCGAACATAGTCTAGTGCTCTTTTTCTAAAAGAGTTTGACTTTTAATTAACCTATGACGATGATATATTAGCTCTTTGAATTTATATTATAGTACACAATATCGTTCCCTTTAGTTGATTATAAATTCTGTCGGTCATCGCTAATTTGACCTGACTCAGATCATGTCAATACCCAACTATTTACCGTAACCAATGTCGCAACTTTTGTTCTGATGCATGCACGGACAAAGAACGTTTGTTGCTTCCACGAAGAGTGAACGACAGCAGACTCCAGATGTTTGGGAATGTTAAGGTGTGTATGTTGACCGCATCAGTGGTGCCTTCGAAAGCAAACTTTCTTGAAAGGTAGGAAGGATTTTGAGCTTATGTCAATGTTTGAAGCGAGATTTTAGACAGATCTTGGCCGCATAGATTGGAGGTTGTCTTATGTTATGAGCGTCCGAAATGTTTTGTGTGCGAAAGTGGTTAGTTAAATGGTGATGCAATTCTTCGTGTGAGGAGGTTGCGGCAGAGTTGGTAGAGAAGGAACTTTAATCTTTTCTACAATAGAGTGGTTAAAAAAAATGAAAATGATATTTCTTTTTCTCCACAGGGCTAATTTTATTACACTTCACGGAAAGGAATTATACGTAAAATATTGTCTCTCTATCTCATCATTTAGGGTTCGTCCCACTTTTCACTTTTGCTTCCTCAGGTTGATGGTTTTTGAGGGTGTCGGGATGGCCATTCTGTGTTCGTGAATAAGACGGAATATGAATTGCTTCTGATTCTTTGTCAGCGTCTGGAATCAACAGGCTTCAGCAAAAGCCAATACTCGGGACTCAAACGGGTAATGATACCATAACTTTAAAATAACAAGAAAAAAAATAAAAGAGGGACAACCTCTAAATATGATTATATTGTGAGAAATTTCACACACAAGGAAAGGAATGCAACACGATCAAAGGCAGTTGTGCAGAGAAAAGATCAGTGCCGTTTGAGATTTTACCCCCTTATTTTTGACCACATTATTGTATACTGATCTTTCCTCCTGTGCGAGTATCATTGTATTTTGTTGATGTCAGCATGTGATTTGGTAGAATAAAAGCAAAAAATATTCCTAAGTCAGAAAAATACTTTAAACTACATGTTTTTGCAGTTCAAATTATGTACATAGCATGTAAATTCGTGAAAGAGAAAAATAATTAAGGGAGTGGGTGATGTTTGAGGCTAAAGAGGGGCTAGTTGAGAGGGGATGTAGCTGAATTGTTTTTTTTTCTTAAGGCACACCAATAGGACTTAAGAACATTGAGAGTTGTTTCTCGACGTCATTTGGAGTTCATTTATTATTTTTTTCTAACTTATTTTACTCTCTTTTTCTCATGTAGTTTAGGATGTTCTTCTGTTCTTTATAAGATAATAAATTCAGATAATTTTACCTTAATTCTTCAAATTAATTTGTAAAATCTCATAATAATTTCACATAACGAAATTTTAAGAAAGCTTAGAATTTCACTTAAGGTAACTCCATTTAGAGATGTCTACTGGTTTCCCACACCACATATAGAAGATAGTATACAGCTAGCTCTTGCATACCGAATTTTGGGGATCTCCTGACTTTTTCTAAACTAATTATCCGATCTCCAATTGCCTTTTCATAGTTCTTGATTAAGATTTCTTGCTGTCAATTCCTCATTCATATTTAACATCTCCTACTTTCCCCGGTCATTTTGTATTTCTTCTACAGTTTACCGCTAACTCATTTTAAAGATCTTGTATTGAGTTTTGCTATCTCATATTTGAGATCATCTAGTGTCTATCCAAAACTTTATATTAGAACCTTTACTACTATTCCTAACTCATTTTAAAAATATTTTTCTTCACTTTCCATATTTATTCTTAAGGACTTTATACTTGTTTTACATGAGTTTGCTGATCAACTACTATTTTCCCTCTAACTCTATTAACAAACTCTAATGGATTCAATTTACTCATTTTAAGATCGATTTCTTTTTCTTATCCCTATCCAAGATCTTTTATTGCTATTGCTAAACTTATATTTGAGATCGTCAACTACCCAAACTTTATTGCCTGCCTATAGCCCATTTTTCCGAAACACTAATACTCTCCGCTAACTCATTTTCAGGAATTTTGAATGACTTCCTAGCTCACCCTAAGATTTATTATATTCTTCTGATCTATTTTAAAACTCTAGTACTTCTTTCAACGTACTCACTTTGAGGCCTTCTAGTGCTTTCACCTGATTCGACTGCGTTTTTCTAACTTGTCTAAATCTTTTTGAAATACTTTGAAACAAGCTTTTTCGAAAGGATTAGAGATTATGTGCACTGAATAGGAAATGAGTCCCAGTGCTCTCGAATGCCAATAATTAGCTGAATTGATCTCTCATTCACGAATCAAACGTGACCTTCCCTCTCCATAAATGAAATTTCGTATTTTTTTCTCGCCACAAAAAGAAAATTTGTATTCGTTAATGATGGGGAGATTCTCTTTGAAAATTCAAACATGAAGGGGAGGATGGGAAGGGAATAAAACAGATGTTGTCTGTATCGGAAGGGGAACAGTAGTAGCACATTCTCTTTTCTTCATAGGTGAATACATATTTTGTACTTTTCGTGCAGTATTTGAAGTTCATGTGGGCACCAACTGCCCTCACAACTCTCAATTTCTCAGCAGTTCTCGCAACCAAGTGTACCAAATTAGTGCTACCCCCACGCCATCACCGTCGCAAACTGAACCGTCTTCCTATAAGTCTGCATCTACTGCCGAGTCTCCACTCTTTCCCGAGATACAGGGTGTACTTCTATAGTGGTGTTGGACAAGCTACTTCTCACGGTAGCTCCAAACCATGTCAAATTTGCGGTAGTACATGACTACTTGGGATGGGCAAACCGGTTTCCAATCGTGAAATGTTTCATTGAGTGTGCGTAATTTACTGGCTGGGCTGATGTAGTAGCATCCCCAATAAAATTCTAGGCTGTTCTGATTGGAAAGCGCCCGCGAGTTTCCTCCACACCTGTGGCTAAACCCGTCTTCAGGCAATCTCAGAAAAAGAAGGAAACAGAGCCCTCCCGCTCCCCTTGAATCCCCTTATTGACAAAACCTCCATCTCTTTGAAGACGCTAAGTTAATCACCGAATTAGACCTATGTAAGGCCTACTATCAGATTCCCATAAAGAACGAGTAGAGAGATTCTCGATGAAAGAGAGATCGAATAAGATTTTGTTTAAAGAAGTCGCGTGAAACGAGAGTTATCGGGAAAAGCAATGCCCTATGCCCATATGCCCATCGGCAAACTTCCAGTGTTATTAGCTTGGGAATTTCTTCGGTTCTGTTGGACCATCTAAACCTCGCCGTGGAGCTATAAATGCCGAGGCATTGAGGCAGGGCTTAATTTCTTCCGTTAGCAAATATAGAAGCTCCTTCGAACGCCAAGATATTGTCCCTCACAAAATTAATCGCGGAAGTATTCCGTCAGAATCCGCCCGAGAAACTGTCTCGAAGACGTTATTCCCTCCCCCTTCCTTTGAGAAGAGCCCAAATAATGGTGGTGGTAGTGAGTTGTGTCTACGTTGCTCTCAAGTGAGCTAAGATCGGAAAATACCGAAGCAATTCGGCGGCCTCTTTTAAGACGTCCGTTTAATCATCCACTGATGGCGGATATCCTCGAGTGATAGAACACGGTGTCATACCGGCCCATAGTTAGGATCTTATTTGAAACGACGACGTTAGAATCGAAGGACCTGTTCAGAAGAAGCGCATAGTCTGAGACCCAGAGGAATTTTCCCCTTCGAGCGTCTACAGGAGAATCTTCCCCTTTTAAGCGTCTACTTGGAGAATCTTCCCCGAGCGTCTAATTGTGGTAACCCCCAAATCGTAAGATATTTACACCTTTCCTTTCCTCGTCAAGCGGGTGTGACGCCCTCCGAGTAAAACTTGTTACGGAATATCCTCCCGAGTCATCTCGGATAACTAAAGGAAATTATTGTGCTCCTAAGGCTAGGATTTTTTTCGTAGTTTCTTCCTAAAACCATATGGGGTTAGTAGTCGTAGTATTGAGCCCTTGTGGAATGAGTAATTATTGGTAATTTTTGATAATTTTCCCATTGCTGAATTAATAAATTACTAGAGTGTAATTATTTTCATTATGTTTTGTTGTGTAATTAAAGATTTGTTTTGCAATTCTTGTTTAAGTGCTCAATCCACCAAAGCCTAATTTAATAAGACCAATCCCGGCCGACCATATTTGAAGTATTCGAATACAAAAACGCCGTGCAATCAACGAAATTTAATTCCAATTATTATTTCGGGCTGTCGTAGTCCTTCCATGAACAAACGAAGGAATCGAGAATTACGCGATAACTGCCTAATTCTACAAGATATATAATAATATACAATTATATTATACTGTTATCAGGTATTTAAGGATCATAAGTGAGATAAAACAAAGGTTTTTAAGTGGTGGTTGAGGATTTCAGGAGACAAAAATCTTCTTAATTAATTATTTGCGCAGGTGAAGAGTATTTACTTAATTTTGTTAACGGTCAACGTTAGGATTTGCCTCGTTTGGAGCAAGTTCCATTCTGTGATAGAACGGGTTGAGGCCGCGTTAATTTCAACCACTGTCACATGTTATTTAAAACCACGATGCTCCCCACGTGCATATTCGCTTTGAAGCTCGGCGCCTTATCGCAACCACCTGAGTCAATGTTTAAACAAGGAGGTTTATCATCATCCCCCCCGTTCGCCCCATCCGCCGATCACGCCAGATTGAGTTAGGCTTATGGGCAGATAAGGCTTGTTCTCAGGCTCGGCTGTGCATTCCCTCGAAGCTCCAACTCCATTGTCCCCCACGCCAAAGGAGTGTCTCGACTATTTAGATGGAAACTTTATCACTAAGATCAGATTGGAGATCCAGATTTTCGTCGCGAAACATCACTACGACCCTCTCTCACCTTGTGCGCCAAGGGACCTTGACCTCAAGATTCACCATCACTTGTCCAGAAGAAGGAGAATATCCCTTGAGAGCCAAGGTTCGAGCCTTCGGGACGCCAAGTCCACAAGTTTTCCTTCTTGTTGTTCAGAAGAGAACAACAGTAGAACAGCCATTGTTCTTGAGCCCGTTGACAAGAAACGGTTCTCACCCCTCCCCTGTTGTTCAGAAGAGAACAAAGTAGAACAGCTATTGTTCCTTTGAGCCCATTCGCCAAGAAACGGTTCTCACCCTTCCCCTGTTGTTCAGAAAGAGAACAACGTTAGAACAGCCATAGTTCGTTCGAGCCCGTTGACGAGAAACGGTTCTCACCCCCCCCCTTTGTTGTTCAGGAAGAGAACAACGTTAGAACAGCCATTGTTCTTGAGCCCGTTGACAAGAAACGGTTCTCACCCTTTCCCTGTTGTTCAGAAGAGAACAACGTAGAACAGCCATAGTTCTTTTGAGCCCGTTCGCCAAGAAACGGTTCTCACCCTTCCCCCTTGTTGTTCAGGAGAGAACAACATTAGAACAGCCATTGTTCTTGAGCCCGTAGACAAGAGACGGTTCTCATCCCCCCTTTGTTCAGAAGAGAACAACCTAGAACAGCTATTGTTCTTCAAGCCGTTCGTCGAGAAACGGTTCTCCTTCCCAAGACGCCTCGTCAGGATCCTTTTATCCCCCCTGTTCGGCTGGAACTCGCCAGCGGACCGAAACTCCTTTGCGCAACCTTCCACTGCATTACTAGTGCAAAAGTTACGTAAGCCAAACGTCACCTTTGAGTACTTAACCCTTTTGTCAATTCTATCCTGTGCTTTAAATGGTTTATCGAACCATCCCATCTTTTTAACTCTATATTTGTTTTACCTTTTTAAATCCTTTAAATCCTCGCATTAGCCCGAGTCTCCACGACCTTTTCCATTCTGTTTATGTCAATATTTTCCGTTTTTGTGTATTGTTGATAGTTATTATTAATAAAACTCTTTTTTATTAATGATAGCAATATTATTATCCTTGAGCTCAGTTCCACTTCTTAAGCATATCGAAGATACATAATATCGGCCAGCCAGACATCCACGCACTCTAAAGATAATTAAATAAGTTCCCTCAACGAATAGTTATATATGGTATATCGTCAAGATTCCATTCTACGACATATATATATATATATATATATATATATATATATATATATATATATATATATATATATATATATATATATACTATTTAAATTTGGTATCAGGTGTGTAAGGTTTAACGCTATATCTTTGCAAACACTGGTCTCAGTCGAGTAAAGCATAGTGTTATTCGTTATAATGATAGAGTATAGTAGTTCCCTTTTTTTTAACGATTGCTACCCCCTTTTTGGGGAAACTTAAGAAGCTGGAGTAGCTCAAGGAACTGTTTTAATAATTTGTTTGTGTTTTTTGGGGGGGGATTTTAGTCAGCGATAAAATAGTTTGAGAAACCAAGTACGAATAGGTCTGTGCCCATATTTAGGTAGGCTAATTCACTAGAAGGCATAATTCTTGTTGCGAGAAATTTTATTTGGTTGACTATTGCGCCCCCAAGTGCAAAGATGACTCTGTTCGGAATCTTTAAAACGCAAGGAGAATCTTTGGGATTCTCCGGAAAAGAACTAATTGAGTACGTTCAAGAGGAGCAAAGAACGGGAAGAGAAAAGTAAAGAGAAAGAGAAGAAAGAAAAAGAGAAATCCAACGAGAAGAAAAAGAAAGAGAAAGAGAAATCCAAAGAGAAGAAAGAGAGAGAGAAATCCAACGAGAAGAAAGAGAAAGAGAAATCCAACGAGAAGAAAGAGAAATCCAACGAGAAGGAAGAGAAAGAGAGGAACGGATAATACAAGCTGAGCTTCACCATCAGATCGAATTAGCTCGTGTTGAAGCAGAGAAACAGTCTGCCAGTTTCCATTCCAAAGCCCCCCCCCAATCTCTCATTAAAGCTTCCCAATTTCAAGGATGGAGAGGATTTCGGAGCATTTTTAGCCCACTTCGAAAAGATCCTCGAAATCAATAACATGGATCTGGAGGCTGAAGGTGTAGCCAGATTACTTCCCCTGTTAAATTGTAAATTGCGCGAAATTTTTATATCTTTGCCATCTGAGTGTACAATTAACTACAGCACCTTACAAGCTGAGTTATTGGCCGCTCATAATATGACTCCCGATTTCTACCGCCAAGAATTTCGAGGAGGTCGTATTAAACCCGGACAGACGTTCCGTCAATTCGGATACATTCTTCAGAGGAATTTAAAATTTTGGTTAGAATCCTCAAAGGTTGATCCGAACTACGTGTCCTTAACAGACTTGATGTTGCGAGATTAATTTTTGGCGTCTCTATCGATGGAGATCCACGCGTTCGTCAAGGATCGTCGGTGCCAGACCTTTACAGAATGTACCAAAGAAGCGGATGTCCATGCCGCAAGCCATAATTTATACCCAAAGGAGAATCAAACTTCTCACCAACCCCCAAACCAAGAAAGAAGGAAGGATTCGCGCCCCTAGACAGGAAAGCCGTCAAAGTTTCCAAGCCCCGTAAAACCCCAAAACCAACAACGGGACTCCAAACCTCCCGTTAAGATTTCTCCTCCATCTCTCTTCCTGAAGCGACCAATCATATGCTTCACCTGTAGTGTAGAAAACCACATGAACTGGAATTGCCCCCAAAATTCTAGGCTAAAGAGCCAACCAGCCCACCAAGTTCACCAGATTAATGCCACCCCGGCTCCCCCGGTGGTGCAGACCCAAGCAGAAACTTCTCCCCCTCCGTCAGGCCACCAGCGAAATTTTATTTTTGATAAAAGTTCACCGAGAACTTTGAAATTTGAGGAGGGCAGCGTGAACGGCTGCCGAGTATTGACTCTCGTCAGGGACACAGGATGTACGTGTTTCATCGTGTCCGACGAACTCCTCACCCCCGTGGACCCTAACCACGAAAATTTGCGGTGCTACATGACTACCTTGGGTGGGCGAACCAATTCCCCGTCGTTAGATGTTACCTGCAGTGTCAATATTATGATGGCTGGGCTGAAGTCATTTCACCACCCATACAATTCTGTTCCGTACTTATAGGACAGAGCCCTTAAGTAAGTTCCGACCCTGTGTCTCAGGCCGCCCTTCCTCGAGGCCGAGCTAAGAAAGAAGCCCAGGAGCCCGTCCCCATCAGAACCCCGATACCATCCGATTTCTCGGAGACCCTTAACCAGGAATTTAGGACGGCACAAAAGGAGTGTGAATTACTAACACCCTTAGGCGATAAGGCCCAAGACAAGGACACGGAGACTGTCCGTGGACCCAAAGAAAAAAAGTACTGCCAACGCGCCCATGGAGATACCTTCGTAGCACTGGACGAAACATCAGCGCTTGAAGAAGATTACCCCGCGGAGTCCCTTAATGTAATACAGACAGTGTGCATCCAACCTGATGCCGATTACTTTCCTTCTTCCCTACCAGGTGAGTCTTTTGAGCCCTCTGACCTGGATATTGACGCGCAGCTGACACCACATCAAAAGAGTCAGCTACAAGAACTATTTGAATGAAGTCACCATTTAACCACCCTATTAGCACTTTTCGAGCGACTGCACGAAAATGGCCTCACCATTGGCCCCAGCAAATGACATTTTGCCCACGAAACCATAAAATACTTGGGTTTCAAAATAGGACAAAGCAAGTTAGGTCCCCAAGAGAACAAGATTAAGGCAATCGTCGACATGCCCCTCTCGATTTCAAAGAAGCAATTAAGATCGTTCCTAGGATCAGCTTCTCACTATCAGCAATTGTTCCGAATTTCGCTGCAATTTCGGCCCCCCTCAGCCCCCTTCAAAAAAAGAATTTGACCGATCGTTTACGTTGGAATGATGTCGCTGTTTCCCATTTTAATTAGTTCAAGAGTAAGCTCATTTCTGCCCTAATTTTAAAGTTGCCCAACCCGGAAAAATCCTTTGGGATTAAGACCGATGCGAGCAACGAGGGCGTTGGAGGTGTACTCCTTCACTACGAGGATGACGGAACGAGTCATCCAGTTGCATATGCTAGTCGCCAATTATTACCACACGAAAAGAGATATGCCACTGTAGAGAAGGAAGCTCTTTATTATCTGGGTTATAGACAAATTTAAAAGGTACTTGATAGGAAAATAATTTCAGATAGGAACCGACCACCGTCCTTTAACCTATATTAGGAATGTGCGACATTCCAACGGCCGAATCATGCGCTGGAGTTTACTCTTGCAAGAGTATCAATTTAAAATAAATTATATAAAAGGTTCCGATAACCAGGTCGCTGACGCACTCAGTAGGAATGCGTTTCTGAATAGCGTAGATTAATTGTATTCATAAGATTAGTATCTCCATGTAGGTATATAACGTCTTGTAAGACTTAAATTAGATTCTCTTGTATTATAATTAGTTAATTTATATGTCTGAATTTTGTAACGCTCAATGTCTATTTTTTTTTGTATGTATATATATTTGTACCCATTAATTTACGTATAAATTATTTTGTCCCGTATGTACTAATTTTGAATCATTTCATTGTTCCATGCCTCTTTTTTTTTATTAAGTTTGTATTAAAGTTATTTTCCCCTGTAATCTAAAGATAAAAATAATCATATGTATTGAGGTAATACTAGTTAGGTGCAGGAAGTTACAGTTGGTACAAAAAAAACGAGTTCCCCACCACGGAGCTCTATCGTTGTCCGTTCTCTCTTTTTTTTCGAAGTGACAACTTTTTCCTGGAATGGAGGGGTGCGATAGAATGGGTTGTGGCCGCGTTAATTAACACCACGATGCTCCCCACGTGCATCTTCGCTTTGAAGCTTGGCGCCTTATCGCAGCCACCTGAGTCAATGTTTAAACAAGGAGGTTTATCATCTCCCCCCCGTTCGCCCCATCCGCCGATCACGCCAGATTGAGTTAGGCTTATGGGCAGATAAGGCTTGTTCTCAGGCTCGGCTGTGCATTCCCTCGAAGCTCCAACTCCATTGTCCCCCACGCCAAAGGAGTGTCTCGACTATTTAGATGGAAACTTTATCACTAAGATCAGATTGGAGATCCAGATTTTCGTCGCGAAACATCACTACGACCCTCTCTCACCTTGTGCGCCAAGGGACCTTGACCTCGAGATTCACCATCACTTGTCCAGAAGAAGGAGAATATCCCTTGAGAGCCAAGGTTCGAGCCTTCGGGACGCCGAGTCCACAAGGTTACCCCCTTGTTGTTCAGAAGAGAACAACAGTAAAACAGCCATTGTTCTTGAGCCCGTTGACAAGAAACGATTCCCCCCCCCTCCTGTAGTTCAGAAGAAAACAATGTAGAACAGCCATTGTTCGTTTGAGCCCGTTCGCCAAGAAAAGCTTCTCACCCTTCCCCTGTCGTTCAGAAAGAGAACAACGTTAGAACAGCCATTGTTCGTTCGAGTCCGTTGACAAGAAACGGTTCCCACCCTTTCCCTGTTGTTCAGAAGAGAACAACGTAGAACAGCCATTGTTCTTTTGAGCTCGTTCACCAAGAAACGGTTCTCACCCTCTTCCCTTGTTGTTTAGGAGAGAACAACATTAGAACAGCCATTGTTCTTGAGCCCGTAGACATAAGACCGTTCTCACCTCCCATCCCTGTTGTTCAGAAGAGAACAACGTAGAACAGCCATTGTTCTTCAAGAAACGGTTTTCATTTCCAAGACGCCACGTCAGGATCATTTTATTCCCCCCTTCTTTGGCTGGAACTCGCCAGCGGACCGAAAATTCCTTCACGCCGCCTTCCTCTGCACAACAAGTATAAATTACGTAAGCCGAACGTCACCTTTAAGTATTTAACCCTTTTGTCAATTCTATTCTGTGCTTTAAATGGTTTAGCGAACCATTCCCTCCCTTAAACTTTATATTTGTTTTACTTTTTTAAATCTTTTGATCCTCGGATTATCTCGATTCCACACGACCCTTTCCATTCTCTGTTTATGTCCATATTTTCTGTTTTGTGTGTTGTTGATAGTTATTATTAATAAAACTCTATTTTATTAATGATAGCAATATTATTATCCTTGAGCTCAGTTCCACTTCTTAAGCATATCGAAGATACATAATATCAGCCAGCCAGACATCCACGCATTCTAAAGATAATTAAATAAGTACCCTCAACGAATAGTTATATATGGTATACCGTCGAGAGTCCATTCTACGTCGCCTTCTCACGTTTACATTTGCTTTTGTTTCGCATATTTTGAGTTCCTTCAAAAATTTGCCTAAATAAATCCTTTTTGTATTCTCTCGAGTGTGTGCAGGTTTTGGGGGGTGCGGGGGGGGGGGAGCAAGTCAGAATTTCTTTGTTTGACATATTTAAAACACAAGAGAAGAATCTTACGATAAATTGGGAGAGAATTGATGTCCTACATACAGACAGAAGAAAGGACTGCGAGAGAAGAAAAAAGGGAAAAATAAGGAAAAAAAGGATAGATGAAGAAGAAAGCGACAGAATTCGGGCACATGAAATTTAAATCGACAAAAAAAGGGGAATGAGGGTTTATTAATCACCTAGGGACCATCGACCCATCAACAGCCGTCCGTTAAATTATCCGCATTTAAAGATGGGGAAGACTTCGACTCATACTTAACTCATTTTGAAGAGATCTTTGAAGTCAACAACTGGGATATTGAGTCGGAAGGTGTAGCGAGGTTGTTGCCACTCTTAAACAACACCATGGGGGATATCTTAGTTTCCCTTCCCTCGGAAGAAATCATCGATTACTCCACGTTAAAGGGAAAATTGTTTTCTGCCTGTAACATGACTTCCGACTTCTATCGAGTTAAGTTCAGGCAGAGTCGTATTCAACCGAAACAGACTTTTAAACAATTCGGGTTTAAACTTCAAAGATTCAAAAATATTTGCGTAGACGCCTTGAAAGTACTCCAAGATTACGACGCCATCATTGATTTCCTCGCGTAGGACCAATTTTTAACATCTCTTCCTTCGGAAATACGATCCTTCATCAAGGACAAAATATGTAACAACATTAAGGACTGTGTAGAAGAGGCTGACGTATATGCCGCCTTCCAAAATTGTTATCCCAAGTAAGTAAAGAAAATAGAACCCATATCCCAGAAGTCGCATTTTTAAAAGCATCCCTTCTTCCCTCAAAAAAAAAAAGAATTGTCCAGGTAATCGGCCCGGATAAGTCAAAACTGAATCAATTTCCCATCAAGGCAGAAAAATCGGTCGTTCTCTTCCAATTCCCTTCCGTCAGCGCTCCTCAGTAGAAACATCGTGCGTTTTCGTGTGAAGTTGAGGGACACCTTAAATACAATTGCCTTCGGAACACCCAGCTCAGAAACAACTTCTGCTACCAGGTGCACCAGTGAGTGCAACGCTCACTTAGCCAACTTCGCCTCCAGAATACTCGACCTCGTCAAGTGAACCCGGCCTGTCTGGGCACCAGATAAACTTTTTATTCAATAATGGTATCCTGGGGGGCCTCCGGTTTGCATCAAGTGCGGTAAATGGTTGCCGTATCTCCACCATTGTTCGAGATACAGGGTGCACATGTATCATGGTCTCGGATAAGTTACTTCCCCCAGTAGCACCGGATCACGATCGGTCCGCCATTGTACATGACTATCTGGGACGTTCTAATAGGTTCGCTATAGTGAAGTGCCACATCGATTGCACCTACTTTACCGGCTGGCAAAAGTAGTGGCCGCCTTCATAAAGTTATGTGCCGTTCTGATTGGGCAGAACATTAAGGTTTCATCAACCCCGGTGGCTTAACCAGTGAGCACCCGCTCTCAGGCTAACAGAGATTCAGAAGTGCACGTACGTACCCTTGGAAACTCCCGAGACAGCAGAACCGGATTATAGAAACTTAGTGAATGAGGACTTTTCCAAGAAGTAAAGGAATGTGATTCCCTTAAACAACTGTAGGCGAAACCCGCGAAGGAACACATGAAGCGGTAAGAGGTGGCAACTTGGTCACTTTTCGAGTTAATAATAACCTTCTCTATCGCATTTTCTCCCACGAAGACTCGTCTGAGTCCCAGAAAGTGTGCGTTCCGCGCTCACATATGCGTCTCATACTACAGACTGCACAGGACAGCCTTTTCGCAGGTCACTTGGGACACACGAAGACCACTAAGCGGATCTTTAAATATTTTTATTGGCCTAAGGCGGAAGAAGAAATTTTGCAATACTGTCGATCGTGCGACGTATGTCAAAAGACAGCAGTTAAGTGGTGAGTTAAGCCGCCCTCATTACACAAGGGCCCCAGTACTTCTTAACCTTTCTCTAGTGTAACTAAAGACCTAGTTCGTCCGATTCACCCACCATTCAGTGAGGGCCATAGTTACATCCTCTCCCTAGTTGATATACCTACCAGGTTTCCTGAGTCCGTCCCACTAAAAAGGATTAAAAACGTCTCATGCACCGAGGCGTTCATTTAAATTTTTGCTCGCGTTAGATTACCCAGGAAATTCTGTCAGATCTTAGGCGTTAATTTACTTCTAATTTAGTGGAGCAAGTAAGGAACCTTCTGATAATAAAACCTTTATTAACCAATGCGTTCCACCCAGCTGTAAATGGAATGTGTGAATAGTTAAACGGAAAACCCAAGGCGATTCTAAGAAAGTTGTGCGAAGAGCAACTGAGCGAATGGTATCGATACCTGCCAGTGGCTCTTTTCGCTTATAGGAAGATACCCAAACGTACTATGGGATTCGTGCCCTTTGAATTATTATATGGTAGTAATGTTCGTGTACCCTTAAGTGTCCTTAAGGAGCTCTTAACAAATGTTAGTTTAGGCCAGGCAATACAGTCCTCTTATTCATACTTAATCGAGCTCCGTAAGCAATTGGAAGAATGCGCCGAGTTGGCCTACCAAACCAACGACATGAACCTGGCCAAGTATAATCCCTTCTTCAATGGAAAATCTTAAAAGCGGAGGTTTAAACCCGGTGAGGAACTTTTGCTATTACTCCTGACGGTCACTAACAAACTTTTGAGCCGATGCAAAGATCCCTTTAGGATATTTGAGAAGCGTGGCGCCGTAGACTATTTTATCGAAACTCCAAGCGGAAATAGGCTTTTTCATATCAATCTCCTCAAGAAGTATCACCGGAGTGCAGGAATAAATCACATTGTAGCAATTGATGAAGAATCGGCCTTCGATGGAAATAACGAGATAACGGAGACTACTTCAAAGGAGCTCAAAATCAGCGAACAATTAACGCCTCAACAGAAAGCTCAGCTCCTAGCCACTCTCGAGCGGTTCCGTGACGTCATCTCTGACGCGGTCATGGTAAGAAAACCGGATGAGTCACAAGGAATATGTATTGACTTTCGGAAATTAAACATGATCACCATGTTTAACGCTGAGCCTATTCCGCTAATTGACCAAAATCTGCACTTATTTGAACGGGTGGAGTATACTTCAGAACTGAGTTTATGCAAAGCGTACTATCATATTGCTCTGAAGAACAGTGTAAAGAAATTTACTGCATTTCCTCCTGAAAAGGGGTAAATGGAGTTTAGAAAGCTTCCTTGTGGCCTCATCACCGCGTGTAGCACCTACAAACGGATGATGAGACAGAGTTTATACCGATTGCCTAATGTGTCCTTCTCTTTTGATAACATATACATATGTTGCCAAGAACGATAGGGAAACACACCTGACTGCCCTTCATTCTCTATTACAAAAAAAATGAGAAGCCACAACCTTACTATCAGGCCGAACATGTGTCATTTTGCATTCGACATAATCAACTACTTGGGATTCCGCATAGGAAGCCAACGATTAGCCCTACATGAAGGAAAGAATAAAGCCATAGCGAGAATGCCGCTAGCCGTTAACAAACGGCAATTGAGGTCATTTTGGGGCTCTACCTCCTTCTACAGGAGATTTATTCCGAACATTGCCTCACTTTGCGCCGCCATATACGACCTCCTAAAGAAGAGAAACCCAGATCGACCCGCCTGGACCCCGTCTTCAGTTGCCAGCTTTAATCAACTCAAATGTAAACTCGCGTCTGTCCCGATCCTGCAGTTACCTAATCTAGCCGAGCAACTTGGCATCAGGACAGATGCTAGCAACGACGGGATAGGTTGTCTGTTAGTCCAATACGAACCTAATCTCGAGTGTTGCCTAATTGCAGAGGCTAGCCGAAAGCTGTTAACGCGTGAGAGGAATTATGCTGTAATCGAGCGCGAACCCTCGCTATTGTATGGGGAATCCAAAATTTTAAGACTTATTTATTAGGCAAAGAATTTACCATTAAAACCAATCACAAGTGGCTGGCGTAATTTAATAATATATAAAAAAAAACAACGGTAGACTGATGCGTTGGAGCCTATTTTTTGCAGGAATTAGGAATTTCAATTCAAAATTTCATATCGAAAAGGCTCACAGAATTGTAAAGTAGATTGCTTAAGTCGCAACCCAGTTGATTTTAGCCCCAATGAAACTGGGGCCTCCCTTAATTCTTGTATGATTATTTCATGTACATAGGTATAACTAACTCTTGGTCCTTGTTAGGACCCTTATTGTAAATATACGCCTCTATCTGGTGTAATCGAGACCCGATGTGCCTCTGCTGAAAATTTTTTAAAGATTTATTAAATTTTCCTTTGTGAACGTGTTTATATGTTGTCGTAGCTCTATCCTGGTTGAATTATTTATTACCCTTGGTATCGTAGTAACGGGTGAATATGTTTTCTAAAAATCTCGAGTGTAATCATAATAAAACCATTGCATTTATGCATTTCTTTCTGTTCGTAATTGGCAGGCCTCTCAGGGGTGTACTTGGTGTACACCTTTACTTACCCTTAGTTGTGATGTCACTTCCCTTGTGCGTTCCATCTCGAGGAGGGAGGTGTGTTGAAGAAAGAAAGATCGAATAAGATTTTGTTTAAAGGAGTCGTGTGAAACGAGAGTTATCGGGAAGAGCAATGCCCTACGCCCGTCGGCAAACTTCCGGCGAGATTAGTCGAAAATTTCTTCGGTTCAGTGTGACCATCAAAACCGCTCCGCCGAGCTAAAAACGCCGAGGCGGTGAGACAGGTCTTAATTCATTCCGGTCGCAAATATAAGAGTTCCGGCGAATGCCATTATATTCCCCGTTACAAAATTAATCGAGGAAATATTCCGTCAGAATCCGCCCAAGGAAGAGTCTCGAAGACGTCGCCATCCCCTCCTTGGAGAAGACGCCAGATCGTGGTGGTGAGTTATCTCTACTTTGCACTTGAGTGAGCTAAACCTGGCAAATAACGTGTCCATTTACGCGCCAAAGTAAACGCTAAAGTATACAAGTATCTGATTGAAGAACAGGTGATCTGCACCTTTCGAACATCAGTATATAAGAAGCTCTTGCAAAGATTCAAAGAATTATGAAATAAAATCATTTAATTTGATATAATTTAAATTCAAATCACAAATGTTCAAAACAGAATAAGTAAAAAAGGTTCATAGTAGATAAAGGAACGGGTATGGAAAAAAATATGGCTGATGGAGCTAGTCAGCATATTAGGTTAATCTTGTGAAAAGTATCGCAAATAATTAGGATTGCTAAGAACACAGCTAAACCAGAAACGCTGAAGTTGCGAGTGCACACAAGAATACAATAAATTTGATCTTTTTGCCACTGAGGATTTGTCTAACAATGAAAAATTCAATAGAATAATCTACAAAAATTCGATGCTTCCGTTACTCAATTACTTAACCAATTTATCAGGAAGAAGAAAGAACTAAAGAAATGGCTTCAATTTATTTTCATACCAGGAAACCAGGACGGCCTATCAGCTGGATATTTGAAAAGATAATAGTTATGGCAGCGGTAGTTTAACAGGAGATTTGCTCACCTGCCGTCTACCTACCTCTCTAAGTTCTATGCATTTTCACTTTCTCCTACTTCATCGAACTGTGTAAAGATTCTCTCGTTAGTTTTAAGTTAAAGCTTTTTAATATATATATATATACATTGTCGAGGTATACCTGTATAGACTAGCTCGGCGCTCACAGTCTTACACAAGTACTAGCAGACAGCTGGCCACAGGCCGCTTGAGTTATATCTAGGCGATAAATAAAGAGTGCGAATTACGGTTGACAGAGTTTAGATTAATGGCTTGCCAAGTTGCAGTTCAAAGGATATATAAAGACAATACCCCAAAATTTAATTTTAATATATATAACAAAAAAGGTGGCTATTTATATATACAGAAAGGAGAAAAAATTACTTATGGTAGTTAAATGAATTAAGTGAAAATTAGTGAGGTAATCTGGGGATGACCATACACGATTGCTTTAACTTCAAGCGCGGGCGAATTGGATAGGGGTGGAAGACAACGGCGCAGGTCTTCAAGAAGATAATTCGGTTCGGAGAGTCCTGACTCACAGGACTTGATGATGGGGTTGGATTACTTCGTGATGAAGAATGAGGCTTTCTCTGCTCCAGAGAGACGTAATCTCAACTCGATACGATTCTGCTAATCAGCAGAGTGTTTCAAACTCAAAGAACGGGAATCTTGAAGGGGTGGTAAAGATGAGAGGGTCGCACAACTCTCTAAGAAGAAGGGGGCTCGATAGTTTTCCTCTGGACAGGAGCCACAGCTTAACGAAGGTAGATCTGCTGACGAGATCTTTGACGTCGCACGAAGACAAGTTACGGGGGGTCACAAGAAACAGACGGCATTCTGGACGGAGTGAATGGTGGGCTTTCAATCTCCTCGAGAGATGGTGAACTTCTGGTTAAATACCCGGGTGGCTGCTCTGCTAGACGCCTTAGGGCCTTGCGGTCCCCAAGGAATTCTTGGCGCCAGGCTAAGCAGACACAATTCATGATAATGCGTCGTTCCAAACGATCAAACTTGCCTCGCGATATGAGGGTAAGATTAATATGGCCGCGCACAGCGTTATCGAAGGGGATAGACAGCTGGAACAGGTGATTAAGCGAGTGACGGATTCTTCCTCGACTTTCTAAAATTCTTTCGCTGGCTCACATGGTCTTAAAAGAATAGAGGCGTATCGCCAAGGGGCTTCTTCTCACGGTGGTCCTTCGAGGGCATTCCATAACATACATTTAATATGTATACACTTAGTGGAATGTAGGAAGAACTTTCCTCTAGGCGTCTTAAAGAGGGCGATTTAGGATGATTTTCCGCTTCTCCTTTGCTCACACATGACGATCGCCGAATGGAAATCATCGAAGGTAAAAAGAAGGAAAATGAGGAAGAAGAAAATGAAAAGATAAAAAATATATAATTGTATACTAACCCTCATCGAACAATTGTGTTTGGGTTGGGTTGTGAGTTTCTATGCTCTCGGAGCATTCCTGAGAATGAAGAAACGGTGGATTGAGGTGGAATGGCAAAGACCACGATGTCATGATGTTATTCAGGCTTTATCGACTGAAAAAGAAGAGGAAATATGGAGTGGAAACATAAATTAAAGTTAAATTTGACATTTGGGGTCGGAGTACACCGAAGAAAAGCAGCACTTAATTTAGATCTGATCTATTGACCTCTATAAATTACAAAGTTTTGAATTAAAAATGCAAATGAATAAATTTTAGGATTTATATTTATTTATCCTTCATCAACACCATTGACACACACATAAAGGCAGACTTCCTAGTACAATTACTAGGATATGTTATGCAATTGACTTGTTCGTCTCTTAATATTTTAAATTAATGTTAGGAATATGGATTCGTTGTCATATGTCAGTGAAAGTTACACTGCAAGAAATTGGACAGGTGGATCAATAGCCCTCCTTTATTTAATATCTAGGAACGAAATTAAGTCATACATATTTTAAATGGTCATTTTTGCAAATAATATTCCATTTACTACTAAATTTGTAGAGATACACAAGTTCAACACCTCACATTCTTTTTCAAATATTGAAGCGGCGTTCGGTGAAGGGAGGATTACTAGTTTGGTCAAAGTCGAGGGTAGCTATCACAGGGTAGCTACCCTTTTTGCTTAAACGTGTGGCCTCTTTACTTAAACATGTTGTCAATTAAAATATTTTATTATGAAGCATTTTGTTAGCATTCGGAAACAAATGTATAACGAATTTAAACGCGAAATATTTTGGGGAAAACATCTTTGAAATAGATATTTCGATTGAAATAATTAAAACGAATCTTGAAAAATTAACATCTTATTCACAAACGGATAATAAAGAACGAAATTGGTTTTTACTGATTCATTAAATTTAATTAGATAAAAAATAAGCCTATAAACTGCCTTTATAATTGGCTTTGAAAATAGGAAGCGGTTTGAAACATAATGTGAAATGTCTTTAAAACTGTTTTAAAATAATTTAAAGAGAAAAGAATTTTTAATAATATTTGTTTAATCTTATTTCAAAATAATTTAGAGAGATTTTAGTGGAATAGAGATGTTGTAATTTTTATTATTATATCCATTTTTTAGCCATGTTTACCTCACCTATTAGTTTCTTATTAAAGTAATTCCAGAATTATTGATCATTATGTAGAGTCAATGGCATTATATAATTGAACCAGAATGAAAAACGTCTTTTCTCCTTATCAGCCCTCAAGTCACCATTAATGCACTAAACCAAAAGATTTAAGCCAAGCTCCCTTCCCTCCCGCCTCTCTCTCTTTCTCTCTCTCTCTCTCTCTCTCTCTCTCTCTCTCTCTCTCTCTTTCTCCACCTCCTGGCCTCCATTTCGTACTTATCAGCCGTCAAATTACGATTAGGGCACTAATGTAAAAGCTTTAGGTCAAGCTCCCCTCCCTCTCTTCTCCCTCACCCTTTCCTAGAGACACAATCTCTCTCCACTTTATTTCCTCTATAACTTACTTCACAGCCCTCAAGTTACCATTTAAGCACTTAGGAAAGATCTTGAGGCCAAGATACCCCCTTCCTTCTACCTTTCACACAGACAATCTCTCTCTTCTATATTTAATCAACTATGTACTTTTTTTGCCTATTCTCCGTCAGTCCATGAAGATGGCTTTACAACCCAAAACGTCTGCGTGTATTAATAAACTTCTATTATAGAAAATCTACCTGAATATCTTTAACTCTCCGAAGAACCTCGTTTACAAAGTAAAACGGAAGCCTAACGAGGTTGAAAATAAGTACGAACTTCAACGTTCATGCCTAGCAAATTTCTTGCGATTTCATGTTTCTTTGAGGGGTCAGCAGCCCGGTTGATGTTATGCCTCAAGGTCAATACTAACGGTTATATTCCGGTGCTGGAAACTGCATTCAAGTATTGACCTAGGAGTACGCTCTCCTATACAAGTATGGAGAGGCAGAGACGTAGTTGTTCCACAAATTCCTAAACCACTTGTTCCCAGATTTGGAGCTTCCCAGCTCCGTTAACTGCAACCCTAGATTATTTTGTGTTGGAGTTGTTGAGAAGTATGTCAACAAGGGTGCTCACAACAACACTTTAGGATCTCTGAAGGCTGCTTTTGTTTAGTTAATCTCATCAATTGACAAGAAATCCATAACCAGGCTATGCAACCAGCTCAGATGACGCCTGAAGAATGTCGAAAAGGCAGATAGTGGTCATTTCAAATGAGTTCACCACTATATATATATTGTTTTATGTGTGGGTAAATTCTCCTGAGAATAATGCTTCGTTCGGTACACAACGTGTTTTCGTTTCCAATCTACACTTTGTATCAAATTACCTGAAACACCCTATCGTTAAGTGCTATCTTTCAGTTCAAGGACTAGGATATCACGCTAGACCTGAAGTAAAGTCAGTTATCTAATAATACAAATAGATTAACCACATATATAAATCGTAATCAATTTTTTGTTTTTTCCTATACTCTTTGCTTTTTCTTGTTCTTCCTTGTTTCCGGTCGTCTTTACTGTCTTTACATTACGCCGTATTTTATGGTGGTTCGAATCCAGCGTTTAATTGTAGGTCCCCACTCATGAAGTACATGGCACCTTAATTGAGTGCAGATCTGTGTTAAAACTCAACCAATACCTTTATTTCTTCGTCTTTTCTTTCTCCCCAAAACATTAAGAAAGATGAGAAAGAAGTGTATAGACATTTTGTTGAGTTCAACATTGAGTGCGAAGCGGTGCTCTTTTAGAATCAAACTCCTGAAATAGACACAGCTTGGATTTTGTCAGTAACCATTGTGTTTGACCAGGATACTAGTTTTACTACTTAATAATTTATAAAAACCTGAATAACTTGTAAGGATTGAAAAATACAGTGAAAATATAAAATCATTGTTTAGAAAAGTAATTTTTAGGTTTGATATGAATTTCTTTAAGCATGTCGAAATGATCCTGCCTCAGATGCATGGTTTGTCATATTTATGAATTTATAAGATGTTACAGATGTAGTTATCTCCTATGTATATGTCATAAAAGTGCATGCATTTTTTTCATATAATTTGTTATGTAGGAATAAATTTGTACAAATTGTAAGCATTCCATATCTAGCGTTTGGAAAAGTGTTAGATACCTTTGTCTATAAAGATCCAGTTCAAGGAATAAAGGGATAAATGAAATAAATGGATAAAAAGCTTCAACATATTTACACTCAAACTAAACTTCGTGCCCTTAACTAGTAGAATTACCTAAGAAGCGGTATTTGGCCGATTATTATGCACATTTTATGTTAATATACTGATAAAGCCTGTGTCAAGAGAGTGATAGTGTTTTTATCGACAACAAAGAGACCTTTCCCCATTTTCAAACTATCCAGAAAAATATTACTGATTTGTTTTGAAGCGGATGAAAACGATTATCCACCGCAAACCTTAAAAAATGTAGAATACCAAGGAATTGTTTCTTAATCATAATAGGTACCTTCCCATACATCCCTGGTTTCCATATATACGATACTTATTTCTAACTTCAGACAAATATCCTAATCTTACCCATTGCGCCCTTTCTTCTAATCAAAGGCTCAGAGAGTACCCAAGTGAGTCACGTTATAAGACTCCCAGTGATTCATATATTCTCAAGAGGACAAATTTGAATGCGAAAATAAGGACTAAATAGTAACTAGGGTACCTTCTATTCCTCCAATAGGTCTAATTTTGAGACCTTTGGTTATTTAGTACATAGTTTAAATATGGCGCACCACATCCAAAATATATTGCAATTTGATTTGATCCAAAATGAATGGCAAATTAAGTCGATGAGTTAAATGATAATGGCAGTAGAGAGAATGTTAGGAATTAGCCATTAACTCAAAGAAATCTGAAAAATACTAATGTAACTCTGTAAGATTGTTAAGTTTAATTCATTCTATTCTTTTTTAAATTGACCATCTTTTCTCATTTTCCGCCTTATTTTTTTTAAGTCATTTTTTAGCCTCATCCATTTTTCTGATAGATGAACTTGTCCCATTGATATTTGCCCTCAAGTCTCACTCGGTTTGTTATTTTAGCCAGTAAATTTGTTTTCTCTTTTCTTTAGATCTATTATGATATTGCTTCTGTGTAAGTAGTGGTTTCTACTTCTGTTGAATAAGTAGATAATTGATGATTTAAACGAATTATTTCCTTTTGAAGTTTATGTAATGGATCTTATTTTTCTTCCAGTTTGAATGAATTTATGTCCATTCTCTACTATGTCTCTTTTTAATGGTGTCCATAATGTAAAGAGATGCTCCGTCTGAAAATGTTGTTAATCTGCTTTCAAGTCAGAATCTTTCCACTCAACGACTATCGTTTCTTTGTTCTACGATCCATGCACTGAAATCCCTGACAATAATCTGGAATAATGATTTCATTACGTACGATCACGTAGGAATGCTTCTAAAAAATTCTTAACCACTTTACATGAATAATTATACTGAAGCTTGCTTAGATTACCTATAGTGAGTGCCTACATCCTTGGCTAAAAGTATAATATACCGGGTATTACAAAAGTCCTGTTACATTCGTTATGAGCCTAGCGACAAAGGACAAAATGATAGTTTTGATGAAGTTAGACACGTTTTTATGATCTTAACATATAAATAAATGATTACAATTTAATATTAACCAATGTGGCCACCCTCGGTAGCGAGCACCCGCTCCAGGCGAGATATGAAAACCGCGCACACAGTGCGGAGAAAGTCTTTCTTCATGCTGCTCACACGCGGTTGACGGAGGACTTCAGCTCCACGACGTTGTTGTGACGGACATAGCAGGCCTTGCCATTTACATTCGACCACACGCTGTATTCGATGGTTTTGAGGTCGGGGGACTCGTTCGACCAGAAGTTCATATTAGACCCAAACGACTCTTGCTCGTTACTGGCCGCGTGGGCCAAGAGCGTCCGCCTTCTTAGTGACCTTTCTCACCCAGGGTAGGATTTACGTAGCTAAAATGTCTGAATTTGCACGAGATGCATCCGACCAGATCACGAAATGGTTATTTTCATTTTGGCATTACCCCATACCATACAACCAACTGCAATAAGTATTGGTTCGGAGAAACAGAGATCAAGCCTATCGAGTGGACACCACATATTCCAGACTTAATTCCAATAGAATAATTTCTCCTTAATTAAATACAGTACCACCAGATCTCACTTGTGTCGTGCCCATAATTCTCGTGTAGTACAAAAGTGAAATAAATATAATTAAATAAGAGATTAGCTCATACGTTTTAGTTGCGCTTAAATGCGAAATTCATCGATGACATTTTGAAAAATCTCTTTCTTACAATGCCTATCGTCAAATTTGATCGTCTTTTAGAACATGTCGATTTTGTCTATTAAACTAGTCATTGAAGGTAAAACTAGCAAACACGATAAATTGAATTGGTTTAAAATTGAACTCTAGTGAGAGACCTAGTAGCAAAAAAACTTAGAATAGACGAGCTGGCCAACAATTTGGGGGCTTCCGTTGATGTACTACAGGAGGGAAAAATCGCCTTCAAAGCCGTATAGAGAGAAAAGGACCCTATGATGTACATAATGAAAATATACGTAACTTAGATTCATATGGTCACCCAGAGTCACAATTTAGCGCGATCAAAAACGAACGTCGACCAACGATGCCATCAGACCATTTTAAAGTTCCTGCTCAAATCCATTCGCTTTGTTATTCCATTTTGAGGAGGAAAAGAATAGTATCCTAATTGGGGGCTCTTTAATATAAAATCACGTTCCAAAATTTAAAGCACGTAATCAGGCTAAGAATAAGAAAATCTGCCTCTGAGTAAGACGCAGAAATAAAGTTATTAGAGGGAGAGCAAACTTGAACGGGCAGAGTGAGGACCGCGCAAACCTAACCCTCGTTGGTGGAAACAACATTCACCGATTCAACACAGCTCCAAACGAAATTTTTATCGAGGAAGGGATATAATTGGAACGCAAAAACTAAAGAGACTAATGTAGGGGTAATATGTATAATTCCGAGATAAATTCCAGTCTGAGAATGCAGTCAAAATCAATTTACAAAATGAATGTCTTAAATTTCATGTCAATTATGGGGGTTAAGTTCCCTAAATTCTGGAACGATTTTCCAAATCAATCATTGTTTTTTCATAAGGATGCCATTCATTTTAATGAAAGAAGGGAGTCCAGATTGGGTAAGATATTAGATAAAATCATGCACAATCTTTAAGGACCCGAAGTCATATTACTCCAGATACCCAAACCAAATACAGGAAAACGATCCTAGGACTTCAAGAAATGGACATTTTAGATTAAGAGAAACTAAATTTCTTCTACACGAACGCACAAATAATGAAAACTATATTGCCAGAATTTAAAGCGTCAGTCAGATCGGAAAACTCTGATATCATTTATTTACTGAAACATGGTTCAAAGAGACTTCATAAAAAATTTGTCATTGACGGATGTTTCTACAATCAACACAGGACTCGGTTCAGTGTGCTCGGTTTCTTAGCGTACATAAAATCAGATATAGTCTCACAAATTGTAGGCATAAATAATGTTAACATGAAAACCGAAATAGTTATGGTTGAATTACTGATGGGCAACGCTAGGATTAAAGTTTCAAACGTTTACCGACCGCCTGCCTTAATCGAAGAAGAGGATAGATAGTAAGTTGTTTAACTGTCTCTCATCTGTTATTAAAAGAAAAAAAATCATATGCAGCGATTAACTTTCCAAGCATCGATTATGTAACGTACGCAAGTGATAAAGTTGGTGAAAACTATTAAAATTCATGAGAGATAATTTTCTTTCTCAAAGGTATAGAAACCAACAAGAGGTCAAATATCCTCGACTTAGCTCTACCACGGATTAAAATTCAATAAAAACGCTCATGTTGAGGGACCCATTAGCCAATTGCGACCACAACATGATTAGATTCGATATAATGGCAAGTCAATAAGTAAATGAAAGCTTCTGAATTCTTTCGTTGTTCGCAAAGTGTAACTTTGACGCCGTTGAACATATTAATTGAGGAGATCGTATTACGTGCGTGTAAGCGAATGCGAGATTACTACATACATAAATAAAAAGAAACAATTAAAGGTACCCGGGCCATAAGGTGTATAGCAAACTCACCTTAAACAATTAAAAAACGAATTCGTAAAACTTCTGATCAAGATTTTTAATCGTTTTTTAGGTGAGAGGATTGTTCCAATTGAATTCAAAGGAGCTAATATCACGCTGATCTTTAAAAAGATCGAAAAATACGAAGCAAATAACCTAATCTCAGAAAATCAACATGGGTTAACAAATATGTCGTTTTTCAACATTACGGTATCCATCAACGTTAATAGCAGAGCAGTAAAGATAATTTAGCTTAACTTTCATAAATCGTTTGATACAGTACCACATGAGGGGGGGGGGGGGTGAATTCTTAAGTAAATTAAACACTGGCTCGCCGATCACTCACAGAGGTTAGTCTTAAATGGGAAAAACTCAGACTGGGCCTGAGTTATCAGTGAGGTTCCCAAGTGGGAACCTCACGATCTCGAAAACGGGCTAATGGGTAAAACTTCTAAGTTCGCTGATGACACGAAGATAAGAAGTTATGCTGCAGCTAGATGCGATATCGTGGGACTGCAGTGAGATCTAAACAAAATTGTCGAATGGGAAGATAGATGGAAAATGAAGTTTGAGATGCAAATCATCATATGTGTGGCAAGCCTTTGAAATCTGTAGAAGTAGAAAAGTATCTTAGACTCATGATTTCAGCGGACTTCGAAGTATCCAAGAAATGAGTGGAAACCACTATAAAAGCAAATCGAATAACATAAGCCTTATATAAATAATTAGTTCGACCACTTCTAAACTACGTGGTTCATTTTTCGGTCTCCGAACCTTATCAAATATGTGTATATGTTATAACCGTACAAAATAGGGCAACTAAACTGATACCTGAAGTTAGCAACAAACCCTATGAAGAAAGAATTAGCTATCTATATCTTTTGTCACATGCATGCAGACGTTTAACAGGCTAGCTGAAAGAATTTCTTAAAATCTTAAAAGTTTTTTACAGCATAAATTTTTCGCCATCATTTGAAATAGATTATAAAAGTAATACCCGTCAAAATCGATATACATTAATTATCAAACGATTCACCAGTAGCATAGCACAAAATATTTTACTTATAAAATAACGCTAACATGGAATAGGCTACCAGACAGAGTAGTCAAAAGTCCGTCATTTATTATATTTAAATACTCAGGACTGACTTTCTCTTTTTACACATAAATGCCTGAAACCCCCTACCCCTCCAATGATGTGAGTTAATTGTCGTTGTACAGACTGA
Source organism: Ceratothoa steindachneri (assembly GCA_963969495.1). Classification (NCBI taxonomy): domain Eukaryota; kingdom Metazoa; phylum Arthropoda; class Malacostraca; order Isopoda; family Cymothoidae; genus Ceratothoa; species Ceratothoa steindachneri. The sequence continues at coordinate 54,260,660 of OZ018317.1, read as the reverse complement.
ATCTAAACGTGTTTTCCATTTTCCTTTCTGGCTTTCCTGTCACTAGTTGTTTTTTTTATAACACTAGCAGACGCGGTCTGCGGGAGAGAAGAGATCGCTCCTATCAGCTAGTTGAGTGCAAGGAGTAAGCATATTCGAAAAAAACTAATAGGTACACACGTTGATAAGTGTGTACATAAATAGAAATTGCAATATATGGAAGCATAGTCATATATTAGTAAATATGAGGACAGAAAATCCATGATATGAAGGTACACGTGTAGATAAGTTTGTACATGATCGATATAGACCTACTAAGTGCATGGAATACAATCTCAAGGTCGAGGTGGTATAGCCCTAATTAGTTCTCAGACTGGCTGGCCATGAGGAGACCATAAGGTCTGTAATGGTACTAAAGATGCAGTTTCAAAGCAATAATAATTTATAGAACGGAATAGACCATAGTCACTTAAAACAACATCAAAATTGAAGGATGGATGTGGAAGAATCTATTTGAACTTCTCCATAAGCAACCTGACATTGTGTAGCCTCGCATTATTTTTCTAAAACAAAGTCTGACCTCGATTGATCAAAGCAGGATACTTCTTCCTTTGTTTGTCGTACACGAAGTCAAATAGTTTAGCGTTAATGATGCAACCATGTGGATCAAGCTCGAAATGCAATACTCCTTGGAAATTCCATCAGTCAGTGATTATGAACCTCTATTAAAACCAATTCCGTTGCCGGTTGTTCACTTCGTGGAACCCAATTCCTCTTCCGATTGATTTATATATTTTGTAGGAGAGCGACCCTTATTAGGTTATCATTGAACTATTCTTTATAATTATTTAAAATATTTCATTAGGTCTTTACGTATTCAGACATCATGAAATGCACTTATTCTGATATAGCCGAAAGAATATGGTCATTTTCGTGTGTAATTATGTTGAGCAGCTGCCCTGCAAATTGTTATTAAATTGGCCTTCAACTTTGTACATTTCGTAGACTAGCCATTCACAACTATTTTGTGAGCGACACTTTTAATCAATGCTCTAAAATATAAAATATTCGGTTACTCATTATCAGTCATGGAACAATTGCAATAATAGTTTTAGCATCTAAAACCTATTCTGGGCGGAGAGAGCCACATACTTTTGAGAGCTGAGAAATTAAAAATATAAATATGCGTCAATTCTTGGTGTCGACCGTCGTTTCTTGTTTACTTTCTATAACACCATCATGAAATCGTGATTTAACTTCATTCTTCACAGTTAATGGACCTCTTTGCTACTGCTATGATATAAACGGATTGTTCGAAGCCTTGTCACAGACATATGAGGCGTCTGACTGGCATCTCTTTATTGATGCTTCTAAGACAAGTCCGAAAGCTGTCCTCTTGCACAATAGCAATGCAAAGTTTTCCATTCCTATGGGCCATTCTGTTCACCTTAAGGAGTCATATAACAATATAGATATTCTTCTTAAAGCCGTAAACTACCAAGCCCATCAGTGGTACATCTGTGGTGATCTAAAAGTCATAGGCATGCTAATAGGTATGCAAGGACGATTCACGAAGTACTGTTGCTTCCTTTGCTTGCGGGATAGCTGTACCACTGCAAAACATTATGACAAGCGTGACTGGCCACTTTGATCTACGTTTGAGACTGGAATCAGCAGTGTTCAGTCTGTCCCCCTGGTAGAGCCTCAGAAAATATATCTGCCAGCTCTTCATTTGAAACTAGGTCTAATGAAATACTTCGTAATATTAATAGCTAAGGACAATTCTCAGGGATTCCAATATCTGTGCCAAAAAATTCCACAACTTATCGCAGAAAAACTAGAAGAAGGCATATTTGTGGGACCACAAATCAAGGGGTAGGGGTTAGCAGACCTTGCCTTTGAGAAGACCTTTACTCCTCTTGAAATAAATGCATAGCTATACTTCAATTGGTTATTTGAAAACTTTCTGGCCATCAACAGGTCACCCGCATACAAAGATGGCGTGGAAAACGTTCTTCAATTTTATAAAGAAATGGGATGCCGTATGTCACTTAAAATCAATTTCTTGCATTCGCACCTAGACTTTTTCCCAGACCAATCTTGGAGCCGTAAGTGACGAGCAAGGTGAACGTTTCCACCAAGATATCAAGACCATGGAAACTCGATATCAAGGATTTTGGAATGAGAGCATGATGGGGGATCATTGTTGGATGTTGTATCGTGATAATCCTGAGAAAAAATTCAAACGCAAATCCCATACACAACGTTTATGAATTGAGTTTTGACTTATTAGCCCTTCATTTATTGTTTACCATTCTTATACATGCAATATAAGTACCATTAACTCTATGATGCTTGTGCAATAAACAAAACATGTTTATTTATCTTTATCATATGTTTACGCCTTAAGAGAATGATAATTTTTTGTGATAGAACGGGTTGAGGCCGCTTAATTTCAACCACTATCACATGTTATTTAAAACCTGAGCCTTATCGCAGCCACTGTCCCCCACGCCAAGGAGATGTCCCGAATATTTATTTGGAAACTTTACCACTAAGATCAGATTAGAGATCCAGATTTTCTTCGCGAGACATCACTACGATCTAGTCTCACCTTGTGCACCAAAGGGCCCTCAACCTCGTGATCCCCCATCACTTGTCCAGAAGAAGGACAATATCCCTTGAGTGCCAAGGTTTGAGCCCCCGTGACACCAAGTCCACTAGGCTTCCCCTGTTGTTCAGAAAGAGAACAACGTTAGAACAGCCATTGTTCTTTTGAGCCCGTTGACAAGAAACGGTTCTCCCCCCAACGCTGTTGTTCAGAAGAGAACAACGTAGAACAACCATTGTTCTGCCAGCCTGTTTGCCAAGAAACGGTTCTCACCCCTCCCCCTTGTTGTTCAGAAGAGAACAACATTAGAACAGCCATTGTTCTCAAGCCCGTAGACAAGAGACGGTTTTCACCCCCCCTGTTGTTCAGCAGAGAACAACGTAGAACAGCCATTGTTCTTCAAGCCCGTTCATCAGGAAACGGTTCTCATTCCCAAGACGCCACGAGCGGATCATTTAATTCCCACCCCTTCGGCTGGAACTCGCCAGCGGACCGAAAATTCCTTCACGTCGCCTTCCTCTGCACAACAAGTGTATTTACGTTAGCTGAACGTTACCTTTGAGTATTTAACCATTTTGTCAACCCTATCCTGTGCTTTAAATGGTTTAGCGAACCATCCCATCCCTTTAACTTTATATTTGTTTTACCTTTTTAAATCGCTCTTAATCCTCGGATTAGCTTGATTCCCCACAACCCTTTCCATTCTCTGTGTATGTCAATATTTTCCGTTTTGTGTGTTGTTGATAGTTTTTATTAATAAAACTCTATTTTATTAATGATTGCAATATTATTATCCTTGAGCTCAGTTCAACTTCTTAAGCATATTGAATATACATAATATCGGTCAACTCAAACATCCATGCACTCTAAAGATAATTAAATAAGTTCCCTCAACGAATAGTTATATATGGTATATCGTCAAGAGTCCATTCTACGACAATTTTAGAGTTTTTATATGTTAAATGCATCATTTTGTGTCAGTTTGTAAAGGCAAATGCGAAACTCACTTCATGCGGCCCTTTATAACTTTAACAAACTAACAAGGTCGCCAGAATATTTATTAAGAAGGAAAACCAAGTTCGCTTCGAGGAGGATTAAAAGGTCGCGCCACTAGGATACACTATGTAGGGTACGGTTGGTTACCAGGTGGGGCCTGGAGTATCAGCGAGGGAAAGAGAAACGCAAGAAAAATTTTAATCTTGTAATTTAATGAGAAGAACTTCTTGATCATAAATACAAAATCTATATTTGGTAAACACAAAAATAAGATTTATCATAACTTAAAGTCACTTTGACCACAAACGACCCAAGTCGTTAAATAAAAAGGGTGGACGATTACGAGGAATTTACGTCGTACGTATTAAGGGGAAACAATAGGCTTCACTTCTCGAGTACGAGGCACACATGGAATAACCTCCCCGTCTTACGCCCTTTCCTACGATGCTGAGGGAGACTCAAGACTTACTCGCAGGCCTAGTAAGGGCGCAAGATGAAAGAACTATTCCAAAGTACCTGATACTGGAGCAGTGGAAGGACACCTCGGATGCGGGTTATCCAACGCAGGACGAATCCACTTATGGCGACGGCGGAGGTGGTGATAGATCCCGGTGACGAGGGATTCAGAAGTTGGTATGGCCGAATGACCAGCGTACCACACTGGGATAATCTTAAGTTACAGAAAAGGTAGGTGATGGGGGGGGGAGGGAGAGCCAAAACCAGCCCCCGGTTTTCAGACTTCCTAAATGGAGAATTGTTAACGTCCAAGATTATTAGCACTTGTACGGCAGGTCAGCCTCAAACTGGCAGGAGATAAAGCAGGGATCCTCGCCTTACGGACTTGAACGGGTTCTTTCTCTCGAGAGAAGGAAGCGTCCTCTTTTATAGGTGCCTTGACGTAATAGCCTCATGCGCGCGCCACTTTTCTGGAATAATAATCAAGCGCGCGCGTGGGGCGTCGATCAACGGGCAGGGCTAGAAATGAGAAAATAACTTTAAAATGGGCGCCAAATTTTGTCACCCTTACACAGTTCAACTTTTCAATTCACATGGAGATATACAGAAGGCAATTTTTCTTCTAGCAATGGCGATATACAACCATATAACGCCAGTTTCGGCAAAGAAATCAGAGAAAAACGCTTCATTCTATCACAGACGGCGTTAATATTCCATTTTTGAATATCTCGAAAACCTGATTTACTAATGAGAAACTAAAGTCAGATATGAAATCAGCGAGAAAAGTTTGCTAAAGTCGCTGATGATTAAAAAAGTTCAAATTTATTGGCGAGTGTTATTAGACGTCCGTATCTGCATTTTATAAGGGAGCGATCTAATTATAATTAGATCACTCCTTTATGTAGAATCCAAACGGTTTGGATTCAATGATTAATTGTCTATAAAAGGATATCAGGAATAAAAATAATGAACTTTTCTCATGGAATCTTGGATAGGTGACCTTGTTCGCGAATGGGAAGTGTGAGAACATATCAAGCATGCCTCAACTCATGACATTTTAGCTTCAGTGAGGATTTATGGGCACGCTCCATTTCCATTTGTCGGATATAACAACCCATTTGCCACATATGATTTATTGGGCCATTATATAAGACAATATTACTAGTTCTTACTTTTAACTTATCATTTGTCATTATTCTTGATACTTTATTTGCCGTTACTGTTCGATACTAATATGTTCTTATGAATTATGTATTCACAAGTTCATCTTCCTCCATCGCATTACTTACGAATGCAGTCGTCCTTTAGTCTTTTTGAACTTAATAGTAACCTTGGGATTTACTCATAACTGTGATTTATTATTCAGGAAGAGGAAGATATTTTTCCATATAAATTCCCTTTGAAACTCAAGAGTTTTTTTCCTTGACAGGAACATGGTTGCCGTAGTCGAGCATAAACGCCTGACACCCTTTCCTCTACTATTATTATTTCCCAGGAGTGGCCCCCACATATATATTCATTTTAGGTTTTATACCACTATTAAAACTTTCTTTTATTTTTCGTCTCATGACACAATTCCTTATTTCTGATACAAGGTGAAAAATAGAGAGAAATATTTTTACCTCTTTCAGTCCTGTTCTTTTTACAAATTTAAATAATCCTTCTCCACTATTTTTAGGGTAAATAAAAGGCGCATTCTTAGTTGAACGCTCATTAATACCCATGACTTTTCTTACTTAGACAGAAATATGAACGATAAGGGACCAATACAAAATATGAAAAGGATGGGGACAGATCCAAGGACAGAGCGAGATGATATAACATCAAAGAGAGAGAGAAGCAAAAACAGGAAGATTGATGCAATGAAAGAAAAGAGGGCGAAAAAGAACACAGAGAAACATTTAGAAATAAAAGAAGACGGATATAATGAAAATCAGGGAAAAACCGTGTGTAGTGACGTAGAGAGAGTCAGAAATCGAGATCTGAAATGACAGAGAATAGACAAAGGCGAGTGGCTGCAGCTCTGAGAAAAAGCAATCTATGATCATAATTTTAAGGTGAGTCCACTTGAGATGGCTATTGACTGGCCGATGGTTAACAACAGGAAGGATAACTTAGGAGAAATCACGTGTAATTCCAATTCAGGGAAATAATAAGAAAAAACCACGAAGAAATTCTATGATTAGAAAGACTCAGAAGGGAGAACAAATAAGAGATGTGGGCTGGAATGCACATTCATTTTTCAGGAAAGGTTTATAGAAAGAACGTAGCTAATCATAAGTACAAAATGTGATCACCTTTAAAGTAAAATTTAAAATAATGTATAAAAATTGATAAAGGGAGACCATATCCCTCTTAATACTGGTAACTAGAGGGGAAATTTCAATCTAAGAACAAGTTCCTGCAAAACAAGAAACACAAAGGTCGAGGCAGAATTTATAAAATTAGAAAATAAAAAAGGGTAAAATACAATAAAAAAGAGGATATTGAAGTTGTAGGTCTTCCACTTAGTACCTTGTTTCTTATATAGACGAAAATGCCACTTGAAGGGAAGAAATTGTAGTTGGGAGAGTAGATCCGGAAGTGCCTTGAGTGCATCTTTACGATTGGACTGTAGATTGAAACCATTCACTTCCAAAACTAGTCTCTAGTTAAAGTTTTTACTTGAACTCCTTCTTTTTGTGAGATCGAAGCTATCTCTTCAAAGAACTAAGCTCGTTAATACAAAGAGAAAAATTCAGAAAAATGAGCGTCAGTCTATTTTGAATGCTAAAATTAACATTCTAATAATATCTGTATGTTTATTTCAATTATTTATTTGAGAGTAGAGGTGACCTGTCTTCCTAAAATTGAGACCTAAGTCATTCCAGTTTGATACGATGTTTCGATTTTAGATTGGTCTGCCAGGTTTTTCAGCTCAGGCAGTATTTCACCAACGGTGTTTTTCGCCAAGGGAAAGCACGTAAATTTTTCTGTTTACTTAATCACGAGATTGTTAATTAGTCATAGGGTCGCGAGAGTCTTTGTCGGGCAAATACGGCAATTGGATCTTGTCCCACATGCGTTAGTCCTCACTGTCAGTCTTTTTTCCGTGATCTTTATCAATAACATCGAAATACTCGTGGAAGTTACTTTAGACACGCTCTATCAAGATGCATTTTCGATCTATTTGGTGGTGTTTCAGACTTCTACCTCTAAGCGCCTACTCCCTCTGGCATCGAACGCCGTCTCTCTCCATGCCAACACCAAGAGGTTTCGGTATTATTTGGCTATAGCGAAGTTTGTGTATTTCTCCTCCCACCATGACAATCATAGCTCCCCAGAGATTTTCCTAAATGAAGATCACTTAGAGGTGGTTGACTCATCCTGATTCTTTGCCTTTTTTTTATCCACGCATCAACTTTGAGGTGCAATATCTGAGGCTTAGGGACTTTTGTATACCAGGAAGTAAAGAAATTCTTTGCTAGGCGGAGCTCTTCATAATGTGCAGAGATGAAAGAGTTCGTCTATTTTTTCTAGTGTTCCATTATTCGTTCAAAACTTCACAGTTCCTACGAAAATTCGTCTTATGCTTCTGAAAATCTAGTGTGGGTAATGGATTTACTTCACTTTACTAATAACCGGTTAGTGATTTGTGTCATCCCAAGTTTCCGTAGAAATATCCGTTTTGTAGTAAAAGGAGTGATGCCATTGGTTTTGATTAGTGGTGTACATTATGCGCTTTTACAGGCAAGGTCATTCTATACCACTTTACTTCAGAATTTAAAGCGAAAGAGCAACAATTACGAACCTCACAGAAAAATAGTAAGCAAACCGGTAAAATAAGTACTGAAGAAAGAAAAAGCAAAAATAGTTGAAAATATATATTCGTTGGTATTCCTCCAAGCTTTACAGGGGGATGAAGGTGCAACTTTTGACATTGGGCCCAAGATGGCTTACCATTTTTCCAGCTTTAAGTTGTAGCAAATGCATCACCCCTTCTGCACCATCCACTCCCTTACAGGGTGAGAGAGATTAAAAATGATGCCCAAAGAAGAAATCAAGAGGAAACACCAGTTTCTCCTGGCGCACTGCAGTCATGAGGGCGTGTTGGTCGTTCATGTGCTAGATGTAATAGTCAAAAAAGCATCCCCTTACTTTCCTGCGGCTCCATCAGCCTCCAAAAGATCTCATTTTTCTTCGGTCGATCTCGACCATTTCTATGACAACGAGATTCTTAATAATGCAGTACACCTTTTGGGGTAAATATGAGAAAACTCGAAGATTTGGTATAATTATCGAACCGGTGGTATCGATGTTTCTGCGAAAGACGCCACCATGGAGGAGATCATTATAAAATGTTTGTCACCACACTTCCGTTTTCAAATCATCCAAAGCATTGAAATTAATGTTGAACAATGAAAAACACATGAAGGAGAATAACAAGTAAATATATAGAATATGATAAAAAAAATTAAGAATAAAGAAGAATATGATATTGGTAGGGAAATCGTCACTTCCCCCCACCCCTCACCCCATTCACTCTTGGTGGAGTCACAAGGCGGTTACCGCAAAGACATCCGGCCCAGGCATCGGAGAATTAAAAGCGTAACCGCAGCGTGGCACAACTCGGTGCCATGAAAGACCCTAAAGGTCAAAATGTAAGATCTCCCCCAGGAGAGTGAGATCCAGTTTCACGTCAAATAAGAAATTGGAGACGTGTTTCTCCCAATTTCGAAGGCTAACGAGAACCCGATGTTTGACTTCGTGGAAAAAACCGTTAGGCAAAAGAACTCTCCTGGGGCCGTCCTCAAGCCCCTCCCCCCTTACCACTCCCACAGTGTGGTGACGAGGTATAAATGAGGAACTCTAAGGAAAATCGGGGTAGTATACGTCAGTCTCTAGGTGACGAAGTCTTCGGATCAAACCGAACTACCGAGACTGGAGAGGTAGTGTACTTGGCTCGCCAGACCAAGAAGTACCCTGCAAGAGAGGCAGGGCTACCTACCTTAAGGGGCTAAGAAGAAGCTCATCCTCGAACTGGTCCCTGGTTATCAAACCAAACGATAAGTTAACTTTGTTAAGTTCAACTTACTCTCGCTAGAGAGACTACTCATATCCTGGAGCACCTTAAACACCAGGGGTATTCCTCGTCCTTGAGCAATCAAGAAAAGAAGAAGGAAAAGGCTCCCCCCAAAGCCCGTTACTCGGTGGCCACACCAAACTCCTAAGTTAACTTGGTAAGGAACCAAGTTCAAATTATTCTCGTCAGAGAAACCCCCCTCCGAAAAACTCGCCCTTGAAGAAGACTAGAACTAAGGAGAAGCTCATCCTCGAGCTAGTTCCTGGTTACCAAACAGAACTTTAAGTAACTTATTCTCGTCAGAGAAACCCCGTCTCATCGATCCTCGCCTTTGAAGAAGATCCTCCCCGAGTTCAGTCCTCGTCCATGAGGAATTAAGTAACGAAGGAGAAAAGCTCCCCCTCGAGCTCGTTACTCGGCGGTCTCACCGCACTCCAAGTTAACTTGGTTTAAGAAACAAGTTCGACTCCCTCTCGCTAGAGAGACCACGACTTCCTTGGTGTTGCACAAGGCACCGTATTGTTCTCATCCGTGAAGACCCCCCCATCCCCCGGAACACCGTGTGGACCCCCCAGCTGCTACCCTCACCAAAATAACCGTGTGATTTCGCCCAGCTATATCTGGCCAGACGGCACGTGTCGTGAGTCAATGACATTTCTGAGGCCCTTTAAACTTCGGAGTCCATAAGCCTAATTCTTATATTATTGTTGTGTGTAGAGAAATTAAATAATTTTTGTGGGTAAACTAATTTAATTAATTCTTGATTATAATAATATTCAGAGTATTGCTGTAGTAAATGTTTAGATATTGTGTATTCAATGGTTAAAGTTAAAATATAAGTTTATTTTGGGAATTATTGTTGTTTCTTTTATATCCTTATGTGTTTCGAAACGGCTCTGTTCGTTAAGATATTCAGATATCAAAATATATTAGACACTCTTAGCACTCTAAGAATAGAACAAAAAGGGGGGGAATTCTACGACAATATTAATGCTCGACGCCTAAACTGGAGCTCGGACGGGGGGAATTAGCCGGAAGGGTTGAGGAAAACCTTTCACATCGATTCATTGTCCCCAAACCAATAAAAGAGTAATTTATGGACTTGCTGAAATATTTAAGACACCCACGATGCCATACAGAGGCGTATTTTATTTCTACGATCAAAATTATAGCTATCATCTATCTTCCAGCCATACATCTATTCCCTCTGCCAAACCAGAAAGGGTGAAATATTTAGGAAAACTCTATGAAAATATTTAACTATCCCCTTATAATCCTATTACTTTTACTTGCCTCCAATTCTCCAATCACCGCGCACCTAAAGGAGAGCTACTTTAGAGGCATTTTTTTTTTAAATGAAAAGGGGGAATTAAGGAATAAATCAGATTCGTAGGCAGGCGACATTTTACCCCAAATTCGAACCAAATTTCGAAGGGGAAGAGAATAAGGTACTACCCCTCAAAATGTTGAAAATAATCAAGAAAGTTATTATATTCTTATGGCTGATGGAAAACTACATACCTTACCATTCTTACATGCCGTAAATACCAATAATCTTTATTTACACATCCACAAATCCTAGTGAATATAAAAGTTACATATATGAACAATGAACAAAAATTATCTTAGGAAATCAACATACCTGAATGCACACATAAATACGTGTATTAATGCACTTAGGCTCCGCGTCAAACACAGCAACCGCGTTCAATTTCCTAAAGTCAATACATATTCTGTATGACTTATCCGGTTTTCTTACCACGACTACGGGGGATCAATAGTCGGATTCGGAAGGCTCAGTGATTTGCCGCTTTAATAAATTATCCACCTCTCTATTAAGCACTTACATAAGTACATGCAAACGACATTACTCGTGTTGGCAATTATGTAGGAAGTTAGGACTTGATGTGTAAAGAGAATGTACTTGGAATAATTGTCAAATTGTTAATCAAGTGATTTGAGTCATGAAATCTTGTTATTTGTGTGTGGTGCTTGTTTGTATCCATTAATCTTTCAGAAATGAAATAGTGGATAAATCTATTCTCCTTTTCAATCTTTTCTGAATATTTTTTTTTGTATTTGAATGAGACCCCAAACAAACAGACTTTTTCTTTGTAACTATTTCACCCCAATATTCTGTACAATTTCCCGTCGTTTTCGCGCAACCACTCATCAACTGTTTACATACAGAAATATTGGCATACGTACATGCATTAATACTCACATCAACTCTCTAACTAGTAGACAGGAAACTGAAGCTTTGCTGTTGATTAAGCCTTAATCAGAGTCGGAAGTTATTCAGAAGGAAATCACTCGGAATTTTCCTATTATGAACGTCCTAATAATTAAGGCTGATGAAATTGGTTCCTGTTTATTTTGTTCAGTTTGGCTACATACAGTGCCTGCGAAAGTATCCGATTCCCCTCGAAATTTGTATTTCTAACATAAAAATCCATGTTTAATATTGACTAAACTTATATTAGTATTTTGTCATCTTTTCTTTGGATTTGATAACTTGTTGTAGACGCTTGGGCATGGATTTGATCGGGTTTTGACAAACCTCGACTGATATTTCGTTGCACCATATTTCGACGGCACCAGTGGCTTAGCGTTCAATTTTCTATGGGATTGAGATTTGGGCTATTACCAGGCCAATCCAAAATTTGTATTAAATTTTTGTCAGTAAGCCATTTTGTCACAATTTTAACCTTGACAAGGTGGCCCATCATGCAAGAATATTTCTGTCTCATGGATTGTCATTGCCCCTTGAAGTTTCCCCTGTAATATTGGTAAACAGTTGATGAGTGGTTGCGCCAAAATGGCGGGAAATTGTAAAGAATATTGGGGTGAAATGGTTACAAAGGAAAAGTCTGTTTGTTCGGGGTCTCATTCAAATATATAAAAAAAATATTCAAAAGATATGGAAAAGGAGAAATGATTTACCCACCCTTTCATTCTTAGTTATTGTTCTTAGGAAGGAAATATGTATATGCTTCCTCTCCCTTGGAAACTGAAACAACCCATAATCAAGACAGTTGGAGGTTATTTCATTGTCTTTTAGGTATACTTAGGGTCCATTCTATTTGAGCCAATAGGCCGACGAACTTTTTCAGAACAGCTTCTGAATTTTAAAAATGATGACTCATCGCTGAATAAAACTTTTTCCACTCCTCAACAGTCCAATGAATGTATTTTTTACAAATGTGCGACACGTTTGTGACGCATTTTTTTAATTAATCAATGGATTCTTTACACCATGGAAAGATGGTTTACGAGTTCCTTTTTTAGCCGCTCATAAATAGTTCGTTCAGAAACATCCGATAATAAATTATTTATATTAAATTTGAGTTCTTTCGCAGTTATTCTTGGATTATTCACTACTAAACGTTTCCTAAGCATGTATGTCATAGAATTAGACAGTTATCACCTAATTTTCGATTCCTTCGTTTGTTCAATGAAGGACTACGACAGCCAAAAATAATAAGTGGAATTTAATTTCGTTGATTGCGGGTTTTTTTAATTATTCGAATAATTTAAATATCGTCTGCCGGGATTGCTTTTATTTAATTAGGCTTTGGTGGATGTAGGACTTAAACAAGAATTGCCAAAAGAATCTTTCATTACACAACAAAACATATAATACAAATAATTATACTCTCTAGTTATTTATTAATTCAGCAATTGGAAAATTATCAATAATTACCAATAATTACTGAGGCCGCAAGGGCTCAATACTCCGAGTAATAACCCGATAGGGTTGATGAAGAAATTACGAATGGAATCCTAGCATCAGGGGCACAATAATTCACTTTAGTTATCTGAGATTACTCGGGAGGAGACTACTTGACGAGTCTTAGTCGGAGGGGGCGTCGCACCGCATCGACGAGGAAAGTAAAGGTGGAAATATCTTACTATTTTGGGGGGTTACACAAAGTAGATGCTTGGAGAAGATTTTTCAAGTAGACGCTCAAAAGGGAAAGGTTCTCCTGTCGACATTCGAGGGGAAAAGCTCCTGTGGGGCTGAGACTGTTCGCTTCTACTGGACGGGTCCTTCGATCCTAACGCCATCGTTTCAAATAAGATCCTAGCTGCGGGACGGTATGACACCATGTCCTACCGCTCGAAGATATGCGCCGTCAGTGGATGCTTTCACGGACGTCTTAAAAGAGGCCACCGGATACATTCTGTATTCTCCGGTCCTAGCTCACTCGGGAGCAACGTATAGACAGCTCACCACCACGACCTGGAGTCTTGTACAAGGAGGGTGGGGGGGAGGGGTACATCTTCGTAACTGCAATATATAGGCGTTCGCCAAAAGTCTTATATTTGCTAACGGAAGGAATCAAGCCCTGCCTCACTGCTTCGGCGTTTATATCTCGGCGGCGGGGTTTTGTTGGTGCAACTGAGGAGAAGAAATTCTCGGCTAATCTCGCCAGAAGTTTGCCGATGGGCGTAGGGCATTGCCCTTCCCGATAACTCTCGTTTCACACAACTCCTTTATAAAAATCTTACTCGATCTCTCTTTCTTCCAGACACCTTCCTCCTCAAGATGAAACGCACAAGGGAAGTGACATCACAACTAATTTTAATTAAAGGTGTATACTGAATGCACTCTCTAGAGTCGTGCCAGTTACCAACAAAAAGAAATACATATATATATATAATGGTTTTATAATAATTACACTCAGGATGTTAAGAAAACATGTTCGCCCGTTAGTATGATACCAAGGGTAATAAATAATTCAGCCACGGTATAGCTACAACAAATTCACAAAGGAAAAAATCATAGTACCTAAAACTAAACTTCATGGTAAACATGGCCAACTTAAAAATTAAAAATAAAATTCAGCAGAGGCGCACGGGCCTCGGTTACAACAGATAGAGGCGTATTTTTACAATTAGTGTCTAACAAGGACTATGAGTTAGTTATACCTATGTACATGAAATAATCACACAAGAATTAAAGTAGGCCTAAGTTTTATTGGGGCTAGAATCAATGGGTTTGCGAGTTAGGCTATCTACTATACAATTCTCTGAGCCTTTTAGATATGAAATTTTGAATAGAAATTCCTGCAAAAATAGGCTCCAACGCATCAATCTACCGTTATTATTTTTTATGTTTTTCAAGTACGCCAGTAGCTGGTGATCTGTTTCAATGGTACACTCTTTGCCTAATAAATAAGTCCTAAATTTTTTATTCCCCATACAATAACAAGGGTTTCACGCTCCATTACAGCTTAATTCCTCTCACGCGTTGACAGCTTTCGGCTAGCGTATGCAATGGGGAAACACTCGTCATTACGTCCGTATTGGTCTAACAGGCAACTTATCCCGTCGTTGCTAGCATCTGTCCTGACGCCACAAAGCTCGGCTGGATTAGGTAACCGCAGGATCGGGGCATAAGTGCGTTTACCTTTGTGAGTTGATTAAAGCTGGCAACTGAAGACGGGGTCTAGGCGAGTCGATCAAGTTTTCTCTGCTTTAGGAGATCGCATGAGGGGGCAGAGGGCGAGGCAAAGTTCGTAATAAATCTCTTGTAGAAGGTGGTAGAGCCTCCTTCTCGCCAGGGCTATAATTTTTTCTCCATGCGGTTCTAATCATTGGTTTCCTATTCGGAAAACTAAGTAGTTGATTGTATCGAAGGACAAATGACACTTGTTTGGCCCGATAGTAAGGTTGTGGCTTTTCAACCTTTCTAGTAGAGAATGAAGGGCAGTCAGGTGGGTTTCCCCATCCGTCGTGGCAACATATATGTTATCAAAATAGGACACATAAGGCAATCCGTCTAAAATCTGTCTCATCATCCGACTGTAGTTGCTACAAGTGGTGATGAGGCCAAAAGGAAGCATTCTAAACTGCATTAACCGATTTTTGGTAGGAAATGCAATAAATCTCTTTACACTGTCTTTCAGAAGAATATAATAGTAAGCTTTGAATAAATTCAGCTCCGAAATATACTTCGCCCGTTCAAACAAATGCAGATTTTTGTCATTAGCGGAATAGGCTTCGCGTAAAATACAGTAACCGTGTTCACTTTCTTAAATTCAATATACATTCTGTATGACTCTGCCAGTTTTATTATCATGACCACCGGAAAAAATAGTCAGATTTGAAGGAGCTAGGATCTGCAGCTTTGAAAAATTTCACACCTCTGTATTAAATTATTGCAATTTCTTACCAAGCTCGCTCAAGTAGGAATACGAGGACTGTATTTCCTGGTCTAAATAAACATTTGTAAAGAGCTTCTTAAAGATACTCAGGGGACCACGAACATTCAAACCATATAATAATTCAAAGGGTGTGAATCCCAAAGTACGATGGGGTATCTCCCTATAAGCAAAAATGCCAATGGCGGATAACGATGCCATTCGCATAGTTGCTCTACGCACAACTTTTGTAGAATTGCCTTGAGATTTCCGTTTAACTTCTCACACATTCCGTTCACAACCAGGTGGAACGCAGTGGTAAATAAAGGTTTTGTCATCAGAAGGTTCCTTACTTGCTCCATTAAATAAGAAGTAAATTAACGCCTGCGATCTTGCAGAATTTCCTTGAGTAGTCCGACGCGGGAAAAAATTTAAATGAGCCCTCGGAGCATGAGACGTTATCAATCCTTTTTAGTGGGACGGACTCGGGGAACCTGGTAAGGATATCAACTAGGGAGAGGATGTAACTATGACCCTCGCTAGATGGCAGGTGAATCGGAGCAACTAGCTCGATAGCTATACGTGAGAAAGGTTCAGAAATAATGGGGCCCTTTTGCAATGGAGCCGGCTTAAATTGTCCGTTACCTGCTGTCTTTTGACATACGTCCTACGATCGACAGTATTGTAAAATTTCTTCTTCCGCCTCAGGCCAATAAAAATATTTAAAGATTCGTTTAGCGGTCTTCGTGTGGCCAAAGGGACCAGTGAAAAGGCTGTCCTGTGTGGTCTGGAGTTTGAGACGCATATGTGAGCGTGGAACGCACACTCTCTGGGACTCAGACAAGTCTTATTGGGAGTAAATGCGATAGAGAAGGTTATTATTAACCTGAAAAGTGATCAATTTGCCATCTCTTACAGCTTTCTGTGGTCCTTCGTGGGGTTTCTCCCAGAGAGGTTGAAGTGAATCACATTCTATTTGCTTTTGGAAAAGTCCCTATTGACTAAGTTTCTATAATCCCGTTCTGCTGTTTCGGAAGTTTCCAAGGGTACGGGCGCTTCAGAATCTCTGTTAGCCTGAAAACGGGTTGTCACTGGTTAAGCGACCGGATAAGACCTTTGGCTCTACCCAATCAGAACGGCACATGACTTTATGGAGGCGGCCACTACTTCTGCCCAGCCGTTAAAGTAGGCGTAATCGATGTGTTACTTTACTATGGGGTACCTATTAGCACGTCCCAGATAGCCATGGACGATGGCAAACCGATCGTGATCCGTTGCTACCTGTAGAAAAAACTTATCTGAGACCACGATACACGTGGACCCTGTATCCCGGACCTGGGTGGAGACACGGCATGCATTTACCACAGCTTCTTCGAACCGGAGGCCCTGGTGCTACTTTTATTGAATACAAAATTTTTACCTGGTGCCCTTACGGACCGGGTTCACTTGGCAAGGTCGAATATTCTCGAAGGGAAGTAGTCTGAGTGGGCGTTGAACTCACCTGGTGAATCTGGTTAAAGTTGTTTCTCAGCTAGGTGTTCTGAGGGCAATTGTATTTAACGTGTCCCTCAACTCCAGACGAAAACTTGCGATGCTTCTTCTGGGGAGTGTTGACGGAGGGGGATTTGAAGAGAATGGCCGATTTTACCTCTAGATGGGAAATTGATTCAGGTTTGACTTAACCGGGCCGATTATCTGGACAGATTTTCCTTTGTTTTGAGGGAAGAAGGGGCGCTTCTGAAAACACGACTTGGGGGACATAGGCTCCATTTTCTTTGCTTACTTGGGATAACAATTATGGCTGGCGGCATATACGTCGGCCTCTTCTACACATTCTTTGAAGTTTTTATATCTTTGTTCCTTGATGAAGGATCGTATTTCTGAAGGAAGTGTTGTTAAAAATTGGTCCTGCATATGGAAATCAATGAAGGCATCGTAATATTGGGGAACTTTAGAAGCGTCTAGCCAAAAATTTAGGAGTCTTTGAAGAGTAAACAGGCAAAGAGTAATTCTGCCTTTAACTTAGAGGAATCTATGGTTGCTTCCAAGGGGAGAGAGACAAAGATATCCTTCATGGAGTTTTTTAAGAGTAGCGACAACCTCGTTACACCGCCAGACTCAATATCACAGATGTTGTCTTTAAAGATCTTTTCAAAATGAGTTAAGTAGGAGGCGAAGTCTTCACTATCTCTAAATGCTTGGAATTTAATGGAAGTCATGTTACAGGCAGAGAGTAATTCTGCCTTTAACTTAGAGGAATCAATGGTTGGTTCCAAGGGGCGAGAGACAAAGATATCCTTCATGGAGGTGTTTAAGAGTGGCGACAACCTCATTACACCGTCCGACTTACTATCACAGTTGTTGTGTTCAAAGATCTTTTTAAAATGAGTTAAGTAAGAGGCGAAGTCTTTCCTATCTCTAAATGCTTGGAATTTAATGGACGTCTGTTGATGGGTGGATGGTATTCAGGTGATTGTTTTTGCCTGATTCATTATTTTCTTGATTTCGGTTTCATGTGCCTGAATTATGTCCCTTTATTCTCTCTATTTTTCTTCTATCGACGTCATTTCTTCTGTCTGTATGTAGGACACCAATTACCACACACTTAATTTTAAAGATTCTTGTTGTGTTATGAATATGTCAAACGACGACATTCTGACTTGCTCACACATAAAATTTTACGCTCGAAGAAACACTTGTGGGGAAGGGGAGTCGCTCCGTCGAGTTTTGAAGAACTCAAAATACGCACACCGAAAGCAAATGTACACGTCAGAGGGGAACCTGCTCCAAACTAGGCATATCCTAACCTTTACCGTTATCAAAGCTAATTAAAATATTCTGTACCCTATTTTTAGATTTTCCTTGAGATTTGTCTACCGCCGCAAATAATTTATTAAGAAGATTTTTGTTTCTTGAAATCCTCAAACCACCACGTTGAAAGCCTTTGTTTAATCTTCACTAATGACCCTTAAATATATATACATATATATATAAATATATATATATATATATATATATATATATATATATATATATATATATATATATATATATATATATATATATATATATATATATATATATATATATATATATATATATATATATATATATATATATATATATATATATATATATATATATATATATATATACATGAAAATTAACCCACAGGAAAAGGAAGAGATGAATCCAAGCAATTTCGAACTATATTTGTAAGTTCATTTTCAAGGAATAGCATGAAAATGGAGAAGACAACCTTATATATATATATATGTCGTAGAATTAGGCAGTTATCGCCTATTTCTCGATGCCTTCATTTGTTCGGGGAAGGACTATGACAGCCCAATATAGTAATTAGAATTGAATTTCGTTGAGTGCGCGGGGTTTTTGTGATTTGAATACTTTAAATATGGTTGGCCTGAATTTGTCTTATTTAATTAGGCTTTGGTTGTTGGAGGACTTACACAAGAATTGCAAAAAATCTTTAATTACACAACAAAACATATAATACAAATAATTATACTCTCTAGTTTTTATTAATCCAGTAATGGGAAAATTATCTATAATTACCCATAATTACTCATGCCAAAAGGGCTCAATATTCCGAGTACTAACCCGATAGGGCTTAGGAAGAAACTACGAATGGAATCCTAGCCTTAGAGGCACAATAATTCACTTTAGTTATCCGAGATTACTCGGGAGGAGACTACTTGACAAGCCTTAGTCGGAGGGTGCCTCACCGCCTCGACAAGGCAAGGAAAGGTGTAAATATCTTATTATTTTTTTTGGGGTGGGGGAGGTTACTCCAATTAGACGCTCGGAGAAGATTATCCAAGTAGACGCTCAAAAGAGCAAGATTATCCTGTAACATTTGGAGGCGGGAGGGGGGACTTCTGTGGGGCTGAGACTGTGCGCTTCTTCTGGACGGGTCCTTCGATTCTGACTCCGTCGTTCCAAATAAGATCCTAGCTGCGGGCCGCTATGACACCATGTTTTATTGCTCGAGGATATACGCCGTCCGTGGATGATTCTACAGGCGTCTTAAAAGAGGCCACCAAATATCTTCTGTATTTTCCGGAATTAGCTCACTCGGGAGCAACGTAGAACAGCTCACCGTCTTTTAAAGGTGGGAGGGGGCTTCGGGACTCTTCCTTGCGCGGATTCAAACGGATAACTTCTTTGATTAATTTTGTGACGGGAATATATAGCCCTGCTTCAGCGTTTATAGCTCGGCGGCGGGGTTTTGCTAGTCAACTGAACCGAAGAAATTCTCTGCTCATCTCGCTCGAGGTTTGCCGACGGGCGTAGGACATTGCTCTTCCCGATAACTTTCGTTTCACACGACTCCTTTAAACTCAATCTTACTCTATCTGTCTTTCTTCGACAATGTCTGCTCGCAATCTTGTTTTTCAACGGTTCAACGGTTTATTAAGTAATTAAATACAAAATGGTAATTACATACATTGCATGTAGTTATAATAATAGAAAATAGTGGTGAAAATAGATTTAGCAGAGGAGGTAAAAGCACTGAGTAGAAGTAGGAAAAGATAGCTTCCCGGAGACATGGAAATCATTATCAATTTACTTTTCGAAGTTAATTCAAGTACTATACAAAGATTAAGGATAATATACTATACATTCTTAAAATTACTGTTATTATATACTTGTTATAGTTCATTTAACTTCAATTTATTTTATTTCACTTTATATTTACAATTCAAATACTATAGAGATTAAAGATAATTTACTATACATTCTTAAAATTGCTGTTATTGTACACATATTTTAGTTGATTTAATATTTTAGTTTATTTTATTTCACTACAAATTAAATTTAAGGTAGCTTTTAATGCTTATTAAGTCTGTTTTTGTGTTTTGCTAATATAATTTTACATTAAATCAATTAAAATTTGATTTTTTATCACTGTATAAGTTTATAAGTTTTGCTTCTTTTATTTACTACATTATTTATTTTCACTAAATTAGTTTAGTTACACTTTAATTGTTCATTACTTTACGTTAAAACTAGATTTTCTGTCAGTGTCTTTAATTTACTATTTAATCACTTTGCTTTATTTGTACTTATTTTATTTACTTTACTATTTTCACAATATTAATTTTCAATGAATTAGATTTATTTCACTAAATATGATTAGTTAATTTGCTCACTATTTTAATTTACTTTTATTCCTCTTTTCTCGTATCCACTATTTAATTTGCGATGTTTTTGACCACTCCTTGTAGCTTTAAATGTCGTCATATTTACGTTATGTACGTCTCTAGGGTTGATATAGACTAGGGATTTTAGGGGTAGAGCCGACACTTCTTTCCTGGAGTATGGTCCCTCGTACGTCCATTTGTACTCACCCGCAGCTAGGCCGATGATGAGTAGTTCCAGGTCGTCTTTAGGGGCCGGGGACAGGAGGGAGCCGGAGACAGGTAGACCCACGTCTTTCCCGTAGAAAAAGAGGCCTTTTTCGAAGTATATTGCTGCTTCTGCGGTGTTTTCTCTGGAGTCTTCCTATTCTTCTTCTTTTTCTTCTTTGCGCCTTTTTTTCTCTTCTTCTCCTTCCGAAGGCATTTGTATTTTCCCTTCTTCTTCTTTTCCAGTTTCCTTTACCTCATTCTTGAGGGTGCCCTTTTTTCTTCTTCGATGAACTCGAGATTAAATAGGCCCGCCGAGTCTGGGTTTTCGGGAAACCAAACCTTTTTGTTGCAACCATTCTTCTCAAGAAGAAGGTTGAGGTGGGATGAGAAGATACCGGGGGTGGTAAGGTTTCCCAGGTAGGCAACCATGATCATGGCCATGATTTCTTGCCCTCCCTAAGGCATGACCAACTTCGTCGTATTTGTTCACGTCGGAGTGGTAGTCCTTGCTGCCGTATCCGCGTACGTAGTTTTTTTCCTCTCTTCTTTTTCTTCCTTCATCCTATCTCTTTTTTTGCTGATCGCCTCTTTACGAATTGGGCACCTCATGGCCAGGACTCTGTGGTTACCCCCCCAATTTATACACTTTTGCACCCTTTCCCTGCACTCTTTCCAACCGTGTCCGGTTTTGGCGCAGTTGGAGCATGCGGGTTCAGCGGTTGTGCAATCTTTTGCGGCGTGTTTTTCGACTGCATAGCATTTGAAGCAGCAGTCGATTTGTATGAATTCTTCTTTTACATTTTGATCAGGGCTGACTTTCTGGTAAAAGCCGAGCAGCCCGTCGTTTTTTGGCTCGGTTTGCCATATCTATGGTACTGAATACTATCTTTACGACGCCGTTTCCTTTACCAAATTTGTACATTGCTGTGATGCAGGCCCACTCTTGTTTCGCTTCGAGTTCTTTTATAATCTCTTTACAGGAATTTTCTGTGAAGAGTGGGTCCAGTCTCGTTAGAATGATGGTTCGTTGGTCCAGGATTTCCTGCGGTACACTTACTTCAAGCCCAATTTTCTTGAAATGAGCTTGAGCCTCGTCGAGGAGTCTGATCCGCATCACGTGGATCTTTTTATAAATGGTTTGTATCACCTCCATTTTTCACGGTTTTGGTGCCCCCCCTATGGTACGGAAGGGGATCCTCTTGAAGTCTTGATGGGCTGCCCCTATGTTGGGGCACCTCTTCTAGGAACTGTTCCTTGAAAGAGGCTGTGTAAATAAAGTATTTGCACGAATAAAATTAACACTTATTGCGGACCTCGTTTATATGCGTCCGCCTTTTTACTCGACTTTTTACACAAAGGTTTTACACTGCCTTCGTGGCCAATTGCTTACGCGGACTTTCCCTTCAGGAGACTTGCGAGCTGTCTGCTTAGTACGAGCCATGACGACAAAACCAATTTTTTTTATTTTGTTTTTCTCGGTCTACCAGATCGTTTTATAAGAATTGGCGTAGATCGGCCTAACATTGTTTTTAGCACGTAAAACTCATAAAATAACAGTACCTTGGGCTATGTTTAATTCATTAGCTGTCTGTCTGTGAGATTTCTCACATTTATGAAGAGCAAAATTAGCACCTCTATAATAAGCACAAAATAATAAGGAAATGGCAAAAACCATGAAACCAGACATCGAAGGCTACCACAAAACTAACGTAAGATTGCATATCAGAACGTTATATGAAAGTTAACAGATGGTGCTAGAACAAATAGAAAGTGAATTATGCGTCTGTGAATATCATTAAAAATAATATATATATATATATATATATATATATATATATATATATATATAGAGAGAGAGAGAGAGAGAGAGAGAGAGAGGGGGTTAGAGAGAGAGAAAGAGAGAGAGAGAGAGAAAGATTGAGAGAGAGACAGAGAGACAGAGAGAAAGAAAGAGAGATTTATAACTCCTCATCAAGGAAGACATTTCCTTCATCAGCTTTTACCTACAGTAAGGTTCTGGGTGAACGTGGTTAAATTAATACAAGTGAAAATTGTGGAACATCATACATCACTACTCGGCAATTGGTAAGAGTAGAGAAACTGGAGAGAGACTACTTTTCTTGACTCTATTCCACTACAAATTTAGGTCCCAGATTGAGTCCTGGGAGGGAAATAAATAACGTATTCATTGATGACCCAAATTTCCTGCGCTTATCGTTAACTCCTCTTTTGCTCTTGGATTCATTTCCTCGACCTTTTGAGTTCTATTCTCATCAAAATAGTTCTCAAATGATGTCCCATTCAAGGAGGAGGGGAAATCTGGGGATTCGCGTGTAGTAGGGGCCAAACTCTTCTGACGTGATTGCCCCATCTCCCATTACCCAAGGGAATCTCATTTAATTGAATAATCTAGGAGGCTTCAGGGGAGTTATCTGCTGCCTACGCATCCCGGTCACAAGTGGCCCCGTTAATCAGCAAATCTTCACATCTCAACTTTACCACTTTAAATTTCCTTCGCCTTCTTTTAAAATCTCTATAGCGGAGATGCCCTCGTTGGATTTGTTAACGTTTTCATCCGATTTATTTTAGCGCTCTATTTTATTTATGCTTTTATCGCTTATTTAAATCTCTCATCCCAGCGGAAAGCAGGTCCAATAACGGAGTTAATGGTCGCTTTTGGTAGGACTACAAGTGAGATAATTCAAGAATGGAGAAAGAATGTCGAAATGAATGAATATTGTTGAAGGCTAAGAGAAATGTGTGTGGGAAGACAGAAGATGATACATAAGGTCGAATAGATTGTCTCTGGGTGTAAAGCAATCGTGTGTTTGAGTGGCGAAAAGAATCTGGCAATGAAAATATGAGTGGTCGAGCGCAATTTGAAAAAAGGGTTGTTGGAAGAAGTGGGCAAATTAAATGAAATGCCGGGAAAAATGAGAGAATGTTTATATAAATGTTTGTTCATGAGAGAGGAAAGATAAAAAGTTAGGATGCTTTGAAGAGCTATAGAAAGGCAAATATTACGCATGAAAAGGATTGATTTTGCCCCAAATTAACACAAAACAAAACCGACAAAGAGTACGATACCCAGAATAAGGAAAAACACCGATTATTGACCATGAAGTCATCGAAAGAGACTTATTACCACGATAAAGATTTCAGAAAAAAGGAAGAAATAAAGAGCACTACAAAGAAACAATAACAAAGAAACTAAGCACAACACTTAAAGTAAAAGTAATTTATTAAAACAACACCAAATGCGCTCTGCATATCAAAGAAAATTAAGCATATAGGAGACAAATGGCTTCAACGCCATGATAATATAAACTTTACGATAACAACAGAGGAAACGCATAACAAAATAAACAATTTGAAATCGATAAGCCTGATCACCAGGCTCTAGCATCTCTTTGCAAATCTTCCACACTACTTTCTCTTTTCACCACTTGTCTATTTACCCTATCTATCCACACACCCTTTTGTCCCTTATATACAACTACTCAATTAAACAATTAGCAATTAGCAATGAATCCCATTAAATCTGTTCATATTCAGTTCCCCTTAGGATCAACAAAATTAGTACTATACTTGACAATTTCATGAGGAAAATATCATTTGTCACTATTTTTTCTTCTACCAACGGCTAACTACTTAATTCAATGATCTGACGACGGTAAATTTGCCAGTAGTAGTCATCGCCAAGTTGTCTCCGTAGGCAGAAAAGTGGTCCAAATTTAGATGACCTACGAGTGTCTTTAAAAGCCTAAACTTATCCGTTTTCTCTCTTATAAATGAAATATGGGAAATCACTATTCTTGAGGGGGAAAAAAATCCATTTTGGGGAGAGATAATTGAAGCTAAATTTCAGATCTTTTTCCCCGTAATTTCCCCACTCGCTTTTTAAAGTTTTACGTATCCAGACTAAAAACAAATATTCAGTCTGAAAGTGAAGATACTTGCTTTTCTTCATCATACTGTTTTTCTTCCTTTGTTTGATCTTTAAAATATTTTTAAACATTAGAGCCCGGAGATAATGAATGGAAATAAAAAAAGTAAGGCAATGGTTGGCTTTATTGGAGGAAACCAAGAATGTTGGCCCAAGCGACGAGCAAATTTTGCTCTTTGAATAATGAATATATGGAAGGAGGAACAAATGAAGAAATACCGACTCGAGAGAAAACGGAATAATCGAACTAATTTGGTGATAATAGTTAATGGCTAAAAAAACACCTTCATTTTTACGGAATGGAAATGAATTGAGAGGCGGTTCCCTTTTTATACGGGTTCTCCGTCTGGCTGTGGAAATATAGATGAAGTAACCATAGAATGAGAATGCCATTCCTGCTATAGACCAAGAGTGTGTAGAAATTACCTTAATCCTTCCTCTGTTTCATAGTAGATAAACAATAGCCCATTGAACATCTTTCTTTCCCAGACCTCTTGGTTTTGTCCTGGAGGACAGAGTTGGACAGTTTTATGCCCATTTCCTTCATAAAACCTTAAGCAGCTTTCATACAACTTTACTTTCCCTTATACCCTTATCATTTCCGCAAATTGTAAAGATCAGCAGGCCCAGAGTAGCCGAGGATAGGCTTTTTCCTACTTGCTTAAACTTACCTATTTATAGCTGTTGTCTCTTTGTATTTACTGAAGGAAGTCAGGTTGCCTTCTCTCTGCCTGCTCCATCTTTGTCCACCCATATTTTAGCAGTTTTAGGCTGATTTATGAAACCTCTCTGAGATACAGAAGAGCACTGTTGAGGATTAAATGATAGAGTACTTCAAAGGTCAACCCATTTGTCAACTGCTCAATCATCAGATTTTAGTCCTAATGAAAAACTATAGGGAGAAATGGGCTAGAATGGAATGGAAGAAGAGGGGGGTAGGAAGAATTACTGATATCCTGAACTAAAAAGTCAGAGCCATGAAGGAACATGAGTGGTTAGATGAATGAAGTAAAATAGCAACAAGAGCGTATCCCGCCGTAGGTTAGTAAAGGAAGATCTATAAAAAGTAATGAAGATAGATGAAGATAAAATATTTTAGTAGTTATATAGCCATAGCGCCGAATATTATCTTACATGCATTGGAGCTTGGAGGAAGAACAACTGAAAGCATTGGGGCCGGAAAGGAACGAAATCATCTATATGGCGGTAACAGCAGAGCAACCCACTTTACACCTGAATTGCCTCGTAGTTTTAAAAATATATTAAAAGAAGAAGAGTGCGGAGTCAGTAGAGGGTGAAAGGGTGTGAAGATGCATGCATGTTAACACGCCCTGATAGGAAGCGAGAGGCAGGTGTTTACACTTCTTTCTTCATGGCCCCTAACACGAATGAATGGACATAAAATTTTGATTGTATAATAAATATTGTACTTAGATTCAAAGGCAACATAAAATCCAATCTAAACTGTTCCAGACCACAAAAGAATAATTTGAGCTACAATACAAAATTGAACACAGAACAAAGTTTTATAATACCGTGAATCAGTTTTCACGAGGAAATTTGCTACATTTTCCTTACAGTATATACATATGCAGGCCTTATTCGTTGGGTATCCTTGGTCGACGCGCTTTTTAAATCCCTAAAAATATATACTAGGGAATTAAGCCTGGGTTTACGGTGCTCATTCCAAAAGATTAACTTCAGTATATTTAAACAATTCCTTTAATATACAGGCCTGTGATTGAAGCGTTGTCTTATTAAAAGAAAACGTACCCCCAATTTTTCAAAACCCATTGATTTAACATGTGATCCTGTACTAATAGCACTACAAATACTTCATAACCTTATGTTTCCTTCGCGTTGCTTTACTTTCAATAAGTTCTGGATTGATAACCTGGCAAACTTTATGTAATCATTCTGAATGCATATGACTAAGCAAGCTACCGCTCAGTCTCTAAACTCCGATTACTCTCATAATTCCTTGAAAGTCTGTCTTAGGTCAGATTCTAGATCACTCGTTCTCTTGCAATGCTAATAAAGTTTACCAAACTAGGTTTAAGGTAGGATAAATCAAGTATATAGGTTGCATGCATGTAACAGACTACATTTGTCGTGTGACTGCCTCTAGAGCTTTCTGCTTTGGTATTTTTTTTATCTCTAGGCAGCATTAAACACTTGAATACACTTTTAATCATCCCATCTTTGAATACATGGGTATCTCTGTAACTACCCTTAGCTGCTTCCGATCCTGTCATCTTGTACTAAATCTATTCATATTAGAAATTATATATCTTGACCCTTGGAGGTGTGTTTTGTTATTTTGAAATAGTCGGATCGTTGTTCGCTTCTGTTTCACATCCACCTTCTTCGCTTTGCTGCTATTATATATCTTATTTTCCACACCTTTATTTGTTAATCCTTTTAAAAACCTAATATAAGGTTACAACATCATCACTGAATGGCGCTTGACAAATATAAGAAAATCTACTATGGCCAAATGTAAGTACTACTGGTGGGCACTGCATCAGATATGGCTGAATCCAAAACTATTGGGAAAATGTGTTGAAGTTTCGTATCTAGAGTTTGGGTCTAGGACGATTCAGTGGGGCCAGTTCGCCGCGAGTGTTTCGGCGCACACCCTTTTCGGCGCAGACCCTATTCGGCGCGAACCATTTTCCGCGCAGACCCGGTTCGGCGCAACCATTACTCAAAATTATAAGGTTAATCAGATAAACTTTTTTTAAATCTTCAAGGATGTCAAAATTATATAATCGATGGCGTTTGTTTTGTTCAAATTTACTAACAAACTATTGGATTGATTTCTACAAAATTTGTTGGAGCAGTAGATCCTTAGCCTAAAAGTAAAGTATTAGTTTTTTACCAAGATCCGGTTTTATCCGTTTATGTATTATTTTTCTTGCTAATATATTAACTAAAAGTTATATTTATGAAGCTGCAAGTATTAATGCTGAGTTTTTGAATACCTGGAAGAGCTTTTGTGCCAAGTTAACTTTGTGCAGATTATGTAATTGCCAATATGCTATAATTTGTTTGTTTACAAAATTGCACGAAAACTAATTACTGATTTACTAAATTTGTTTGAACACTAGAGCTTTAGCCTTGAAGTAAACGACTAGATTTGACAACGATCCGGTTATATCCGTTTAAGTAATATTTCTCTTACTATTATTTTAATTAAAAATTATATCTTTGAACCCACCAGCGTTAATGTTGAGTTATAAATACATTGAAAAGTTTTTTCCTTGCCCTAATTTTGTGGAAATTATGTAATCGCTATGTCTTAATGATTTTTTACAAAATTGCACAAAAAATAATTACCCGATTTCTACCAAATTTGGTGGAGCAATAGAGCCTTAGCCTAAAAGGAAACGCTTAGTTTTTTTGCAAGATTCGGCATATTGAATGCATACATTAGTATTAATAATATTAACAATAATACATGCAATCTTAAAAATTCATCATATTAGGATATTGCTATATATATTGTTAAGCTATGCATTTCGAAAATAAATCATAAATAGGGGTATAAATTTTATATAACCACAAAAACATTGTACGAATGGCAATAGACCCAGCATTTTGGCATTAGGATAACGGTTGATCTGTTATAAATATATATATATATATATATATATATATATATATATATATATATATATATATATATTTCTATATATATATATATATATATATATATATATTAATTATTTTAAACTGATTAAATTAAGTCAATTTTTCCTGAAAAAACTGACTAGGCCTGGTTTCAAACAAAGTTTGCCACACATATTTCTAAATATCTATGTGGAAGAGATGTGAGGGGAATCTACTAATTGCTCTTTTTCCAGCATCAATATGTAAACCCTTGGAACCATCCAATATCCATGAGTGAAGTGTATTAATAAATAATGTTTTTCAATTTTAAATTCAATTGTTCTTAAACATTTTTCGAGTTGATAAACTGGTTCACCTACAATCAAACCTTTTTAGATATCCAAAACTCATAGACAATTTAGTTTTTATGAGATTCACTCTAATAATTTACAGTTATTTATTTATTTAACTCTATAAATGTTCAAGTATTTCATTTATTAAACTTTTCCTATAACCTAAATATGGCAGCGAATATAAAAATGCGAAAAGCAAAAGGTTGAAAGTGATGGTTTTATCTATGTTTTTGATAGATATAGTGCGGATAAGGAAACAGAATTTTATTGGTGTCAATGAAAAAAAATTATGTTCAAAACGAAGAAATCGTCAAATATATTAGTGATTATTAACACGATCTTGTTCCAGCCAAAATTGAGAGAGACCGTATTCTAACTCAAATAAAGACGCGTACCAGCAACGCAGTAGTAACAACTGTCATAGTTTTCAACACATACTTAAAAAAATTACCTAAAGCTTGCCATTGAGCTATGTATGCCAGATAATAGATCTTTACAAAAGATGGTCCGTTGATAAAGAAACAATGTAAGATCATACCCGATGAGCCCAATCGACTTTGCCAGTCTTGTTATTCCAGAAGAATTCAAAACTTGTATTTGTGGTGGAAATCAAACGGAATAATATTTGCTAGCAAACAATGGATTTTCTGAAAGTTCTTGTAAAATATTAATATTTATACGTAAAATTAACCTGAGATTATTAAATGAGTGTTTAAAGTTTTTGTTGATGGTACTTTTAAAATTGCACCACCACTTTTTCCCATGATAATATAATTTCAAGAGAGAAATACAGGGGCGTACATCCCTTGTTATACGCTCTGCTCCATAATAAAGTTAGTGGAAATGATAACAAATTGAACCTAGTTTTAATCCAGCAATTATCAACTGTGACTATGAATGACAAATTTTAATAGCTTAAAAGTGCATTTTCCTTCAGTAGATATCAGAGGATGTTTTTTCATTTGGTCAAAATATGAAATGCATGTTTTTGATTTACGACATTCAATTCAATACAGAAATGATCCAAAGTTGAACTTATTATTATTTTTAGTAATAGTAATAGTAATGTAAGCGTTCATTTAACATCATATTTGTATGACTATTTTACCTTTATATATTTATAGTTTTAAGAGTTCAAGATGCCTAATAAATTTCCACCTTTTAGTTATTTATGTAATTTCACGAAATTAGAAGGCTTATTAGGTTATTAATATATATATATATATATATATATATATATATATATATATATATATATATATATATAGCAATAACAATATTCTAATATGCGTTTTATATGGTTCATTTTGTAGGAGGACGACCTCGGAGGACCAACCTGAAACCACCCGTCTTTTCGAGCAGGGACCGCGTGGTCTCAAACAAAATCCTAAGGAAGGACAATAAACGAAGATTCTCACGTGGAAACCGGTGACAAATTAATCCTCCGCCAGACAGGAACCTCTAGTCAACCTCACGCATCGAGGCCAGAATTGGCGCAAGAAGAGCATCTTTTCAAACCCTTAACTGAAACTGAGCTAATCCGTTCGGCGCCAGGATTTCCCTCGAGATAGCAGTCGTGCCCGGAGGCATTTTAGCGACTTAGCCGTCTGAGTATATATATATATATATATATATATATATATATATATATATATATATATATATAAAAATATATATATATATATTCATGGTCCCCGTTACTCGAGGGAGACTACAACTCACGTCCCGCCAAGATACGCCCCCTTTAGTCTCAAGTCAAATCCCTGAAGTTTGAAGGTCTCGTCGGCTAGATCACAACCGTGAACCGTTGACCATCCTCTATAGGCCAGTTGGTGAAGCAATTTGTTCGAAGAGTTCGTGCGACATACTTCTATCATCCATTCACGAAAGTACATCTCCCTGTCCAAGTGCACTCTCCCAAGCCTAAGTGTATCTCGCTACTCCGCCAACGAGTAATTCATTTTGATACAACCTCACCTCGCTCTTTCTTGAGGTAATCACCGCGCTGCAAGATCTTCTCATACCGTGCAATCCGAGTCTTGGTTCCGTTATCCCCCTCACCTTCTCCGAGAAGCTAGTCCGCAAGATAGAGCTCCTTCTGCCCATTTTTTAAATCCACCCTTGCGGTTATTCCCCGCTGTACATAATTTGTTAATTACCGAGTCTCATTTTCATTTCCCTATTGCATTAGTCCATGTCCGATCTGTGCATTGCAATTGCATAATACCTCAATCTTCACCCGAGTATAAATTTTATGATTACCTTTTTTTGTAATTAAATCATTTATTTTGGGATAGTCTCTTTAAATAATCCCCCTTAAGGCCAACCTCACGCATTCGCTTACGCCCCCTTTTGTTTGAGCCTCCCATTGAACTGGAGTGAGGCCTACCTCCTTACTTGTCATTCACGCGCGGCCTCTCAGCTTTCGCTCGCCTATTTATGCGTGTACGGACCCACGTACTATGTTGTACACCCATAATTCCTCGATACATTTATATATCGTGTAATTAGTTTTCATACGATGTTGTAAACAAATAAATTCAAACATGTTAGCGATTACATAATCTCCACCAAGTTACCTTGGCCAAAAAACTAATAGTTTCTTCTAGGCTAAGGTTCTAGTGTTCCACTAAATTTGGTAGAAATCGCTCAAGTATTTTTGAGTATGTTTGAATAAGAACGGATGAATGAACTCCTTTTCCGACTTCCTTGCCACAGATTTAAAACAATAACGTTTCTTTTCAATTTTTCAAAGTAAATTTGGTTTTCTTTCAAATTTTTAGCAAGTTCTGCCCCAAATCGCGTCTACGCTCAAAATATTCTGCATCGAAAATGGTCTGCGCCGAATATAATCTGCGCCAAAAGGTGTCTTCGCCGAAACGAGTCTTGCGCCGAAACGAGTCTGCACCGAACTGGGCCTTTGCCCCAGATGTCTCTAAACTCAGTTTCCATCAAAAGAACACAACTTTGTAGCTGTTACACCAAGAGCAGTGTTTCAATTCTGCTATGACTATGTGACATCAATTATTTTAAAAACTCATTTTTTGGCTTTTTGTTTAATTATTTGTTGCAATTTACTTTGTTACTGCGTACGTCATTTCGGACTTCATACTGGCAGGGTTTTGGTATTGTATCTGAGTCCCCCACTCATATATGTGGTGCGAATAATTCATCTCCATTTTCAGAACTCGCTTCAATAAAACTTTAGCTCACCTCACCGAAACAACAAAGGCGAATCGACAAATACCTGTTTGTAAAAGATAAAACTGCTATAAAAATGGAGGCCCAAGGTATCTTTATTCACATACCACATGATTACAAACAAAAGCGCATAGATGCATTCGCCCAATAAAGATTGAGATAATAGCTTCAATCAAGCCAGGCGACGCATAAGGAACCTTCTTTTGCATTGATCCGTTTTTAAACCCGCAATGATGTATGTAAATCATAAAATGTTCAGGCAAATAAAATTTATATGCAAAAATTACCAAAACTATGTAAATATAACGATACGATTTTTTATCATTCCAATCAGAATCAAATTTAAGTAACGCAATCAATTTACCATTAAAGCTCTCATAAGCATTATAGCATCAAAGGATAAGTTAATTAAAGTCACAGTGAGTGGTTTTCATATCAAAAGGTTAAATTTGAAGCCAGAAATATTTTAATCTTCGTTTAGGAATTTTCTCCAGAGTATTGAAAAAACGCCTCAACAGTAGAAATTTTCGGTAACACTGGAGTGTCAATTATTTTACAAAGACATGGTTTGCTAGAATGAATTACCTAGCAAGAAATCATTGACTGGAGCAACAAAATTTCGGGAAAAATAGAGTGGAAAGGAAACAACTACGCAACACTCCCAGGAAAAATACACTCAACAGAAGACTCAACGAATAATATATTTCCATACCGGATGTCAGCAACAACCGAATCATGAATACTTACAATTATTTTGCAGAACGTGTGAATGCCATCTTTCTCTTTAGTTCCTTGAGCTCATCTCATTCCTGGTTCACACATGAATGAGATGAGTTCAAGGAACTAAGGAGCCAGAAATATTTTAATCTTTGTTTGGGAATTTTTTCCAGAGTATTGAAAAAATGCCCCAACAGTAGAAATATTAGGTATTCGTAACACTGGAAGTTCAATTATTTTACAAGAACATAAACTCAATTCTCTGGCCTAAACACGATAATACCTTGTTATCAAAAATATATTATAATATTTGAGCTGCCTCATCTAAAAATGCGGATACCCGCCTCTTAAATCTGGTATTTTGGAACGCTGCATCTTAATCCATTGATCATAAGATGAAGTTCCTCTTCTGATTAAACAAGCTATCACATCTATATTCACTTCAATATTCAATTTACAGCATCCGTTAAGGGACATCGTTAGTAGACATTTAAAAAACGCTGAAAAATTGTGCACCTACTCATACCAAATATCGAGAGGCTGCACCTCGTGCTCTTTAAAAGAAGAACGAGAGATTGGTCATCTCGGTACTCGGTGTAGAAAGATCCCTTCCATGGGATCTACGAGAAGATAAGTTCCACCATAGACTCCCTAGTAGACGAAGTCTTTATAATCTCAAAACAAGCTGCAAAACCTACGTGCGTACGATCCTCCTAGATAGGATGATCTAGCTTCGTTTAAGGTTACTCTGAAATCGTTGAAACCGTAGTTGTTCGTACCACAGCTACGTTAAGATACTAACACCATTAATGTCTACCAGGATGTTAACAAACCAAAAACGACCAGCAAAGCTTCAGGACATTTCCGCATTAGCGAATGAGCAACATATCGTCCTGAAATTAATAGGCCTACACCTCAACGTTCCCCTTTTTGAGATAAAAGTTTGAATTGGCAGGAGATCGGTAATTTCACTAATTTATTATCATACCAGGACAATTAAAAGGCATGATTGTGTATCCCGTCAAAACAGAAACGAGTTCAATCAAAAGTTTCATAGGCTTGGTAAGGAACTTTGCGTGTATATTCCTATTATGTGATAAAAAAGTGCAATCCATGATTCAGAATGTCGATAACATTATTAATTTAAAACTTCAACATTTAATAGGTAGGGGAAAGTAAGATCACAACGAAAACAATAATAAAAAAATAGTATAGACCCCTCACTTGTTTGCCAAGAAATAACCAAAATAAAAACGAATAATTTAATATTATCTTCCATTGAATTTTTTTTAGATAATTAACAACGACCCACTTGCACAAAACGATTCGCATCCTCTCACTTAAGTCACTTGTAATTACACGTGCTATAACTCAGTTTCTGCTATCTGAGGGGAAATATGTACGTCCCGGCAATTCTCCATGTAAGAGCACAAACGAAACTAATTCTTCTATACCATACCTACTATTTTTACTGGAAATTGGCAAAGTTGAAACGTTTTATCAAATGTAAACTTGTTAGATAACGCTTTGCAGATTCGCATTGAACTGATCACTCTCCTCCGTACCTTTTAATGGATGGTAAGCGGGTCGTGGGGAGAGGGTGAGTTAAGTAATCGGGTTACACTGCTTAGCGCCAGGACGTTGTGGTACCAAAACGAGGCATCTGTTATTATGATGGGTGTTGATTTCCCTACATTCCTCCCTTCGAAGAGGTTAATAGGGAAAGGAGAGACTCCAGTGAAAAAAAAGAAAAAAACAAAACAAACAAACATAACCGACAAAAGCAAACTTACTTGTCTTAGAACATAATACTGATTCTTACCGTAAGTTGGGTTAACCATCATATTAACTTAAGTTTCTTTGATCTCGAGCGCACACGCGCGCGCGTACAAAGGCAGATGATCAGCATAGGCCTCGTAAGCCTACTGGGTACGTCTCACAACACCCAATTTAACAGATAGACAAAACTCTCGCCAAAATCATTGATTACACACAAAAAAGGAGCCTAGGTCCTAAGTGGTATCTAGCCAGCTACTTCCTTACACTTTTAAACCTTAAGACCTTAAACATATACACAAAACACAAACAACAAAAAAAAAAATGGTTTTGAAATTAACGAGAGATGACATAACCTTTGATGGGGTTTCGGCTCAGGTTATACATAGGTTTTATCTTATCGGCACCTTTTATGTAATTAATATTAAAGTGGTGCTCGATGACCAATACTTTACAGCGCATGGGTCGGCAGTTTTGAAGACGGGATTGAAATTCTTAAACGGGTATTAAACAGGATATTAATATTTCAAAGAACTTAAAACGTCCAGATTTAGTCATATATAAACCAGATAAAGGTAGAGGTGTGGTATTGTTAAATAAAACTGATTTATGTAGATAAACTGAATTCTATATTGAATAATTCTTCTAAATTTGTTAAAGTCGATTGTGATCCATTTCAAAGTGTCATTAGGATAGAGGATCAAATTAACACATTTCTTCGTAAGCTTAACTCTAAAGAAATATCTGAAGAACATTACCATCGACTTTTCACTCCAGGTTTAACTCCTGGTGTACTCTATTATGGCCTACCCAAAATCCATAAGGCTGGATTGCCAATTCGCCCGATCCTTTCGGCAATTTGTACACCTACTTATATTCTTTGTAAATTTTTGATACCTATATTCGATCCTATTAATAAAAATGAGCTCACTATACAGGATTCTTTTTAGTTGGTAGATGTCGTAGAATTGCTCATAGTCTGGTCCAATAATTATTCTAGTCCTTGAGCTGGACACACCGCTTTTGTTTAAGTCGGTGGTATTGACCCTATGACTCAATCCTACGATCATATATATATATATAGGTAGGCTTTAATTCCTACTGAACGTGAGAAAGCTGGTTAGAGGCGTGTTGTGCTGTAGCCAGGATTATCCCTATAAAAGTCCCACTTGTTACTGGGGGAAGATTTGTGATTGTTGAATTCTAAGAGTGCAAAATACAGAATGAATAAATTAGCCGAAGGGATGCTTATTTAAAGTCTTGCCAAGGGTACGTCAAAAAGGAGGAGCCACAAATAAACACACGTACGCAAAATAAACTTTACTTTACACAAATATAATAATTAGCAATAGTTAACAGGCAAAATTAAGGATTAAACATTAAACACTGACGTTAAGCGTCTAGATTTATAATGACTCAATAGGAGTATCAATCACTGTTAAT
Source organism: Ceratothoa steindachneri (assembly GCA_963969495.1). Classification (NCBI taxonomy): domain Eukaryota; kingdom Metazoa; phylum Arthropoda; class Malacostraca; order Isopoda; family Cymothoidae; genus Ceratothoa; species Ceratothoa steindachneri. The sequence goes on along the minus strand of OZ018317.1, from coordinate 54,224,993 downwards.
TAAATATGTAATTTAAGAATAGAGGGACACTGAGTTTACAGATTACCATTAATTGTGATGGATTGGAAAGACGACTACTCAGGTCCAGACGGGGTGATTCAGGTGGCTTTAACACGAGTTCTCGGGGAGAGGGGGGATAATACGACGGGTTCGGGGCTGCTGGCGGCAGTTCCGGTTAGTTCACTCCTAACTGGATGTGACACTAACAAATAGTAACTTCCAGTAACTATTTGGATGTTCCTTTTCTTACTCAAGTTACGTTGAGCAACAGAGCGTACTCTTCTAGTGACAGACTCTGCGGGGCGGGATTTACTTCCAAGAACAATTTTGAGACAGCGACCAAGTTGACTCGTCGGCGCGTTGGTAGTCAATAAGTTCTGACAATGACTCTCGTTCAACGTGAGGATTACACGAGTAGATTTGGGACACTGCTGTAGAGAGATGGACGGCGATATTATTTATACACAGGATTGTGGCAAATCGAGAGAGATTTCATTCACGACAATTCGCTTTTCGCAGCGCCTTCTGGACAATCTCCATGCTATAATGAAGAATGCAAATAAGATTTAACCTTCCTTGTGAGATAGACGTTCTTTCTTCCGACTTTCTGTCGCCAGGTTGGGAAAGGGTGGGGGAAGAGAGAGAGGAAACGAAGGTCAACTCAAACGACAAATTTCTTTCGTTCCCACGATTGTCTGGCTGCATGTGAGTATGTACGTTCCATACCCTCGCAGTAGATTTAATTAATTCCTCTAGGTTTTCCCAGTATCACATGAGTACTTTCGATGTTGAATCAATATTCACCAACATCCTTGTTCTTGAAACCTGTAATATAATATGTCTCACTTTTTAACACAAATTGCACAATTCTTAGTCTCAATAAACCTGATTTTTCTAGGCCTATTAAATTGGCCGTTGAAGACACAATATTTATATTTAACATTAAACTTTATAAACAAAAGGACGAGATGGCATTGGGCTCACCTCTGGCTCCATCGTTTGCAAATGCCTTGCTGTGCAAACTAGAACAACACTGGATTTCCAAATGTCCACAACATTTCAAACTTAAACTCTATAAAAGATACATTGACGATTGTTTCGTTCTCTTTAAAATTAAGAATCATGCCTCCCAGTTTCAAAACTACATCAATTTCCAGCATCTTAACATCAAATTCACACTGGAGCACGAAACTAATAACTCTCTTTCACTTTTGGACATTAAGTTACCGGGTCAGAAAATAATATTTCTACTTCAGTATATAGAAAACTCACATCCACTCCACTTGGCACTAATTATTTCTTGAGTTTACAAAACTGCTTCAAAACATCATCTGTAACCTGCAGAATGAACTGGGCTTTCAGAATATGCTCTGACTGGAACAATTTTCATACAGAGATGTCTTACGAGTATTTCAAACAATTTTTTTTATTTAATTTATTCCCAGCATCATTACTCGAAAAATAGATTAAAAGTTTCCTAAATAAAATATACCTAATTCTTTTCGTCAAATCTAATGTATCGAAACAGAAAATATATCTCAAAATACCCTACATAGGCTCGCTGACCAACAAATTCACCTTAGACTTACAACAGTTATCAGCTAAAGTTTATCCACAAATCAAATTCTACTTTATCCCAATTAATACTGTCTCTCTCAAAACCTACTTGTCTCATACGGAGAAGCTACCCTTGCTACTGATCCTCTCTTGCTTATCAATTTATGCGTGCGAGTTGCCAAACTCACTACATAGGTAAAACTACGTTACAATTGAAGCTGAAGATTTGCAAACATAAGGGGATTTCCCAGCATCATGACTCGAAAAATTGATTAAATTTGCCTAAATAAAATACACGTGATTCCTCCCGTCAAATCTAATGTATAGAAAAAGAAAATATATCTCAAAATACCCTACATAGGCTCGCTGACCAACAAATTCACCTTAGACTTACAACAATTATTAGCTAAAGTTTATCCACAAATCAAATTCTACTGTATCCCAATTAATACTATCTCTCTTAAAACCTACTTGTCTCATAGGGAGAAGCTACCATTGCTACTCAGGTCCTCACTTGTTTATCAATTTATGTGTGCGAGTTGTCAAACTCGCTACGTAGGTAAAACTACGCTACAATTGAAGCTAAGGATTTGCAAACATAAGGAGGTTTCTCAATACACAGAAACACCCATTGCTAAACCGGAATTCTCTGCAATAAGGAATCACTCGGATACCTGTATCTCATTATTGTCCTCCTCAAACTTCAAAGTTTTGGGTTCTGTGAATAAATCCATAGATCTCAACATTTTGGAATCTCGATTTACATATACAAATGCTTAATCCAGAATTAAATTCGAGTCAGTCGTCTACACCACTTTACATCTATTAATTCAAATATCATAATTTTAGTTTGTTTTATAATTCATTTTTACCTAAATGTAATAACAACTCACTCAATGACCCGATAATTATGATGTTATAGTGTTCGAGTAATGATGCTGGGAAACCCCCTTATGTTTGCAAATCTTAAGCTTAAATTGTAACGTAGTTTTACCTTCGTAGCGAGTTTGGCAACTCGCACACATAAATTGATAAACAAGTGAGGATCTGAGTAGCAAAGGTAGCTTCTTTTTATGAGACAAGTAGGTTTTAAGAGAGATAGTATTAATTGAGTTACAGTAGAATTTGATTTGTGGATAAACTTTAGCTAATAATAGTTGTAAGTCTAAGGTGAGTTTGTTGGTCAGCGAGCTTATGTAGGGTATTTTGAGATATATTTTAAACAACTAAAATATTTAGCGCAGTTAAAATTTCCCACATATTAAATCATTCGATTCCTGTTGTTCTCTCAAGTTGGTAAGTGTTCATTCATTAATTTCATTTTAATTTTTGGTTTGTTTTTATAATTTTGCAGTGTTTTTCTTTCTAAGTTCCCATTATCCTCTCTCGGTAATTTTTGCATTGTTTTCTAGAAAGTTTTATTAAACTCTAAATTTATTCATTATTACATTGTGGCATTATTTTCTCTCAATTAAAAAAAAACTGTAAACTTATTGTCAGTCATTAATACATATATCTCTTTCTTGCTTTCATATTATTCCGTTTTCTCTTTCAATGTGGTTTAATGGATTCATTTTCATCATTCTCTCGCGCTACTTTGAGAGATATATACATTTGTATATTTACCACGTGTTTAATTATTCCTCATTTATTTTTTAAATTCACAATTAAATTCTATTTCTTTCATATTTCTCGTTAGAGCTTGCGAAATTGTTCCTTAAAAACTATTCTATTCAGAGAAGATTTTTTTTTTGTTCTCTGCATAGCATAGTGCACTGAAGGCATACTTTTAACTGTGATCAAAGCGGTGCTCGCTGCTTCAGTGTGCATGGTTCGAATCGCTTCCCTGCACAGATATTTTAGAAAAAAAGGTTATAAAAATATTACTGCAAGGGGAAATTATTCCGTTTTCTCTTTCAATGTGGTTTAATGGATTCACATATATATATATATATATATATATATATATATATATATATATATATATATATATATATGTACAAGATACATCCCCCATTTCGGAGAAAGCTTGTGCTTCGCTGCGCTTGGTATCATTCCTTTGTGCTGTTAGCCTTCGCTATCTTTGATTTTTCTTGCCGATTGTCATAGTCTCTTCCCCTCTCGCCTGCATTTTCCTCTACCCTCTCATCTCCCTCTTTCTCTATCTCTACCACCTTATCTACTCCTTCCCCTACCTCTTGCCATCCCCTCCCCTAGTCCTCTATATGTTCCTTAACCATTTTATTCATCTTAGTCCACCTCTCTCACCCTATCTCTCTAATGATCAGTAATTAAAGATAAAAGTCTTACTTTATTTCCGAAAATATATTTTGCGAGGAAAAGACATTTTTTTCTGCTAGTATATATATATATATATAAATATATATATATATATATATATATATATATATATATATATATATATATATATATATATAAATATATATATATATATATATATATATATATATATATATATATATATATATATATATATATATTTAATTAAAAGCTCACAAAGTGACAAATGAGGAAAGCAATAATATGAAAATTAACCCACACGAAAATGAAAAGATGAATCCAAGCACTTTCGAACTATATTTACAAGTTCATTTCAAGGAATATCATGAAAATGGAGAAGACAACCTTATATACGGTACAAAGATACGAAGGGAACGCCTATCACATAGTACAAACCAATGAAAAAAACACAAAAACAAGACAGAAAATACCAAGAAAAATATCGATAAGCAACTAATAACAGACATATGCCTTCCTAAAACGATATAGACTCAACAGGGCCATCTATATGAATGGAATATGGTGGGTAAAAAAAACGAAATTTTAAATGATTATTATTAGAGCGAAAACATTTAGGGGTAAGAGTTATTCCACAGTCACAACAGAGACACGAGGTGGGGGAGTCAATGCGAATGATATTACACTAATAAAGAGTGACAACAGGCTGCATTATAAAGTGGTTTGATTTACTACAAGCTTTTTTAAAACAAGGTTGACTTTAAATAAGCCATGGAAACTATTTATATTGGGTAAGATGCCAATTAAGGTACACTCGACAATATTTGTTTTTGTGAAATCAGCGAAATGATAACGGAATTTTGCAGAATACCAGTCAATGGGGGTGGTTATTTTCAGGGAAATGTAAAAATAAAGCGCTGTTTATTTCACCTCTTCTAATATTATACTAATGTTGGTAAATTCTAGTAGATAAAGATTTACCAGTTTTCCCGAAGTAAAGTAAATTACAAATAGAACGTTCTTTAGAATTTACTCCACCTTTTTTCCTTGTATTATTGTGGACTAACATTTTATATATGTAAAGTGGATTCATATATAAAATTTACAGAGATATTAAGTTGCTTAAAAATACGAGTAAGACCAAAAAATGGTTCAAAGTATGGCCAGATAAGACAATTTTTGTAATTGAAAACCGGTGGGTTATCAGTTCTATAAAAAGGTCTCTTAGCAAAGTTTAATGAAGTGTGCAAAAATTGACGAGGGTACCAGAATTTTCTACCTATTTCAAAGATATTGGACAATTCCTTATCCAAGAAGTCCGGACTAACAAGGCGTAATGCACCCAGAAACATAGAAGTGAATACAGATCTTTTAATTTTAATACTATGATAAGAATAAAAGTGAATATATGAACTGGAGTTGGACGGTTAGTGGGAGAGGTGAAGAGAGGGGAAATACAGGGTAGTGGAGAGAGGTAGATGGAGAGGAAATGGAAAAAGAAGGGTAAATATAGCTGGAAAGATGGGGTGAGCGAGAAAGGGGAGACAACGAAAGTGTAGGGGGAGAGGAGTGATGGGGGATGCGGAAAAGAGGGCTAAGATGGAGGAAGGTAAAAGATAAAAAGGGGAGATAGTTGGGGAGAGGGGGTGGGTCAAAGAGGGCTAAGATAGAAGAAAGGAAGAGATGAAAAGGAGATATAGTTAGGGGAGAGAGAGAGAGGGAGAGAGAAAGATGGGTAGAGGGGAGGAGATGGAGAGGTTGGGAGAAGGAAGCGTTAGAGAGAGGTAGAGATGGAGATGGAGGGGGGAATTAATGGGGGTAGCGAGAGATGAGAAGAGGGAGGCCGGAATGGGAATAAGGGAGTTGGAGAGGGAGGGAAGGTAGGGGGAGAGGAGGAGGAGTAGAAGGAGAGATAGATAAGGGGGAGAGAGGAGAAAAGGAGAGAAAGATGGAATGGTGGAGAGTTGGGGAAGAGGGGAAGAAAGAAGACGGAAAGAGAGTGGAGAGAGGGAGAGGCTAAGGAGCGTAGAGGGGGGAGAGAAAAGGGAGAAGGCTAGGGGAAGAGGTATATGCGGGGAGACTGAGAGGGGTCGAGAAGAAGAGCGGGTGAGAATAAGAGGGGTTAGAGAGAGAGGTTGAGATGGATAGAGTGGATAGGAAAGAGGGAGAGGTATGGGCGAGAGGGAGGGAGGAGAGGTAGGAGGGAGAGCGGGAGATGGAGCAGAGGTAAAAGGGAGAGAAGGAGAGTGAAGAGGAAGAGTGGTGGAGCGGTAGAGGGAGTTGGAGAGGGAGAGGGGGAGAGAGAAGGATAGGGAGAGAGAAGGAAATGGAGATAGGGAGAGGGGGATAGGGAGATGGAGGGGGGAAATAATGCACTGGAAATTCATACTTGTTTATTCGTCCACTTTAACAAAAAAACAACTTAAATGTATTTTTCTGATGTCATTTGCAACTGCAGATACATCAGTTCTTCCTAAATTGATGTTGGCAAGCTTATCGTATATATGAGGTATAGGTTTAGAGTTCAGAGTGCTACTTTGTGAAACTCTCGCATCTAGTTCAAATTTAGGTCATCTGTGGCCACCAATCACTATTTGGGCCCTTCTCTCCATGATTTAGGACTCTTTCCAACATAGGGTTTACCCGTATCCGTCCCTCGATTCTTGCTCAACCCGTGCTCCTAAAGTTTACTTGCTCTCAGCTTGAATAATTAGATTTGGAGTTGGTGTGCCAGTATTTTTTCGAGAATTTTGCATATAAATTACTGAAGATATCAGTCTCTTGTTCCTTATTTGATCAAGAGGATTGTTCTCCTTAGGTTTAAAATATTTTTTGTAATTTTAAAGTATAAGGGAACTATCCTGTGTTTAGGAAAGGGGTAAAGATTTTGATGATTCTCAGTATGGTCTTCTGAGACATGCACGTTGTTGTTTTTCCTGAAATCTAGCAGGCCTGCTGCCTTCTATTATAAGGTTTTTACAGTTACCATAACCACTTACATTGTTATGGGCCGACATATACTGTCATTTCTCTCCTCTTAATGTCATATGGTTGTGGCTGTGTGCGATTTATGAACTCGTCAAGGTTATTAACCATGCGACCTTTGAATTATTGATTAAACTAGTTATTCTCCTTCGCTGTTAGGGAGTAAATGTGTTTCCAGAAGCTGCTGAGTTTTCCTTCCAGAATCGATGGTTTTTGTATGATCTCGCAATTTTCCACTATTCTAATTCTTTCTTGGTTCACTATTTCTTTTTATTTTTTGTTTGATGTTATTCCAGAATTTTTATGGGTTATCGTCATAGCCTGTTAAAAGTCATTTTTAAATTGCCACACTAGTATGTTGTTTGCGTTGTTTGGACCTGCCTTTCTTACATCCTCATATACCGCCCGGTGGTCCCGAGTAATCTCATTCATGCAGTCGGTCGCCGTAGGTTGGGAATAAATTTGTATTTTGTTTCGGGGCTAAATTCCCACTCCGCTTTATGTAAAATTAAGGTATTTATTTTTTCCAGATACTAGTCAAGTCAGTAGGCACGTGTATATTGGGTTGTTTATAGCCATTTCAGTTGCGTGTAGCGATTTGATGCTGGATTAGCGCGACTGATAACGTTGTAAGCCTCAGTATGAGATAGTTTGGTACTGTTGAGCCTGGCTAGCTATGAAATTTGAAAGGGAAGTCGTCACTTATCTTGTTTATGCTTATTATCTGTGAGGTTAGAATAAAACGGCATCTATATCGGGTTTTCTTACGCACGCGGAAAATTTGTAGCCAAGAGTTTCTTGTACAGCAGAAACAACAAATAGAGGGCACATTCCAACGACTAGGCATTTCTGAACACGCGAGGGCTAAAAAGTAGAGCGGAGGCTGACTACGAATCAGTCCCTACTGTCACTCTTAGAGCTGGAATGGCACTGTGACCCGAAGTCGAGTTTCTTGCAGACGTCAAGATTGGTGATATCTGCCGTCCCAAATCACCCAGAGTTACTCAACAAAACTTCGTGATGTATAGGGCGCCATACGGCAAGTGTCAAGTGTCATATTAAGGAGAAACGTATAAAGGCTTAGAAACCTAGGTTAAAATTGCGCAAGCAGTATGTTTGTGTGGAGCTCTTCAGATGTGAGAGGCAAACCATCTCATTCATTGGAAAGCAGGAAATGTGGTTGCTCATCTAAACAAAAGAAACAAGAGGCAGGCATTCGACTCTCTCTTCATAGCAGCTTCAGATTCCTTAAACACCAAAATTAAAACATCAAGCTTTATAAATATTAGTCAAACAATGCCAGCAAAGAATAGAGGAAACAAGCATCAACCCGACTACAGGACCGTTTATAAGCCTACACAAATTTAAATAGTTTGCCACCCACACATTAGGCCATCGATATAAAGATAGGCATAGATAGAAAACTTCTCTCCCTAGTAGAGTTGAGGCTTCTTTTTAAGGAACGCCGAACAAGGTTATCGTCCTGCTGGAGGGGTATGAGAACGTATAATAGATTATGGATTCAAATAAACGGCCACTAATACGACTGATGCCGAATTGAACAAGAATAAAACTTCAGAATATGGCAAAAAGTATATTCACAGTCCTCCATATATCTATCATGAAATCAGCATAGAAACAGCAAATTCGTGGAAAAGCTCATCTAGGATCATTAAAAGTGATCACGTTTCCTTTTCCTCTATTTCTCTTGATTGATTTCTTCCTCAAGATTCTAATCTTCAATTTTGGAATTATTTTAAGTTCCATTTACGCCTCTGGTACTTATTATTGTACTGCATGAATGTTTACCTTGATTTTGAGTAGGAAAATTAGATTTTTCTTTGGTTGGAATAATGGCCGCATCTGTGTTCAACTTAGTCGTTTAGGAACAACTGGATTGTCCCATTGGCATTGATAGTAGGGTAGAATATTCTATTGGAAAGAAACTCCTTCTTCTTCGTTCATTCAACTTAAAGCGGGTTTAATTTTGGCTGGTTGTTCTTTCGCATTCTTCACTCCCAATGTGTGTATTTTGCTAGAGTTTCCTGTTCCCTTGACTGGCCTAATTTTAGATTCCACAACCATCCCCTCCCTCCTCTCGGCTATATCACGTAATCTCATTGTGACAAAGAGATCTAACTTCCTAACAGCGACATATTCAGGTCTTCTTTCGTTGTAAGTTGCGAAGCGAAAAACGACTGAGGAAATTTAAGCCTCTTTCCAAGTATCTCGCGTGTTAGATATTAATCCTTTTATTACCATCCATAACACTTTGTAAAACTGAAAATTCTTTCAACCTAATAATTTCATTAGAATCTCCAAGAGAAATATTTTATGCGTGATGGCTTCAATGGCCTCTAGCAGTCAGATCGAATGAATATATAAAGGTTCGTTATGAAAGTGAAGTCAAATAAAATTAAAAGAATGAGTTAAATACCACATGTTCAACCTGAGGAAATTTTGGGGTGTAAGGGTGGAGAAGCATTGAACGCAAAATCCAACAGACGTTTCTCAATCCCAGTAAGGAGTCATATACTAGTTCTCTGGCTAAAATATACGCCTTTTTATTTGCCTTTGCCTCTTTCAGAGCAGAAACAGACTTGGCATATCTGTCCACCCACCAATTCTACGTGTTTAACTCGTTAGAGAAAATTTGATCCAATATATACATATATATATGGTTGGTGCATCGATAGTTTCTGATAACTTATCCTTATTCCATAGTTCGGTCTTGCACTTCAGCGTTCATTTTTTAAAGGTGACGTTAGAATTATTTTGGAGAAACATAATTAACCCTTTCCTTTATAATCAAGCGAAGCCAGCGTGTTAAGCCCCTTCCATTATGCGCAACTCTCCTAATTCCCATCAAAATAATGGGGAGTCAAATCTAACGCTCAAGATCCACTTGTCGAAGCTAAAGGTTGCAGGAGGAGTGGTAAAGAAGAGGTTGTATCTATCGAAGGCATCTTTACTAATGAAGAAAATCAACAAAAGGGAAAAACAGACAAATAAATAGGGTAATATGGAAAAGAAAAAATTAAAAAGGTTCAGGATGACAAAAAATACACTACTAAACCTCGTTAATACAGAGTGCTAGGGACAGGCGGGCCATTATATGTAGACCTAAAAAAAAATGTTTAAAAAAAATTCGTAGGAGTTTATGTTACTTTGAAAATACCTGCATATAGCCTCTTCCAGTGTGAATAAAAATGCGGCTAAGTGAGGATGTGGTGCAATTCCTTGAAAAACTGCCTGCTCGTATTGTGTTGTGAGTATAAGTGAGAGTAAAAAGGATTGGACAAAATTAAAGCATTCTCTTCAACCTGAGCAATGCATTTATATCAGTTTTACTATAATAAATGATGCTTTCATTCAAATCCAATAAAAAGAAATTCAGAGCATGTGTGACGTCGTCATAATTTTATATAAATTTTGACTGAAAGTTTTCTCCAATTTTTCTTCGTATTATTTTCCTAAAAACATTTCAGAAAGGTGGAAGGTGTGACCAATCTGCTAAACACGCTAGGGTAATTGGCTAATGTTGTTGGATAGTCTCGCGGTTTAGAACTGATGGGATGAAATACTATCCTCTGCGTCCTCCTACCAAAATACCACTCATCCCATCCTGTCAATTTCAAAGAGAGGTATCGGGAAATAAGATGATTATAAATAATTACATCAATTAATGGTTGTTGGCTTGAGAAGCTGTTATTTATTTCTTATTTTTAAATACCTTTTTCTTCATTTATTTACAAGATCCTAAGGTTGGAATGGTACTGGTGTCGTTCTACACACTTTTGATGACATGCAGCGACGACGCTAACGTCAAGGACATGATAAGTGAATAATCTAAACCAGGTTCTCAATGCTCATTTGGCAAGATGAGCCTCTATGAATGGGCGAGTGTTTTGTTCACTCAGCTCCTAGATGCAATTCTTCAAGCCTATGTAGTATATTATCATTATGTTCTCCCTGTGGCGTGGTAGTTGAAATGCATTAGCATGGTGTCATTTGTAGGTCTCATTAGCGACTAGTATAGAACCACGAGTAAATAAAGAGAGGCAGAATGAGGAGTCACCTCTGTTGCATAATAAATTTATGAATAATCTTCTATCTTATCACAATGATTCTAAATTTCTCCAGCGGATGACTCCAAAGTACCCGTAACTCTATCACTGACGCTAAGTTCACCGCTTTCTCCCCATCCACTTCGCAACTAACTCAAACTTCACTGGGCTACTCCCCTGAGTAAGGGCGACTAACCTCCCTCCCCAAGTCCTACCTCCTCTTCACAGCTGTTGAGGTCTTTGCTCGTGAACGTAGAATCTACCCAGAAATACTCAAATTAACAAGATTTCAATGTTTTAGACGGAAATCATTTTTATTTTTAGTCTATTGTTTTGTAAAACATTACTTTAGAAATTGCATGAAAAAGAGTTCTTGCTAGACTAGTGGTGACGGCGCCGGTTTTATGACGTCTAGGGTAGTGTTCATTCTCATGCGTGAAAGAACACATGTCAGCGTTCGTAGATGTTTGGTCACTATTTGTTAAGGCGTTATGCTTAACCCCTTAGGGGGAGGTAGACCTTACACTCGTCATCAGACATCTAGCCAATCACAACCACTATCTTTCTTCTCGCGTCTTTAAATTCCAACTCACAGTGTAACTTTGTGTTACAATCAAATCCGCCAATTGGCAGTTACATCCACATATCCTTGATGCGGAACGGGTTACCCATCCCCAATAACGACAAGGGTTCCTATTTTTTCACTGGTGGTTGTCATAAACATAAATACCTCACGACACCTTCCCGCCCAAATGACGACCGGTAGCTGGTGCCCTCGGGGTCACTAGCTAGTGTCAGTCTGATCTATATTTTGTTTTTTTTCTTCGGGCAAAGTGTCCGTCCTAGCCAAGAGAAGAATGGTATTACGTAAATATATACCATCTCAAGTAATGTGGACACTTAATAAGCAGCTATTTGAAGTTTTATTAATTTAATACTTAGTTGTGAACGAATAAAATCAAAAGAGCTCACATGGACCTCAGAATCCCACGTTGCCTTAAACACGAGATCAAAGGACGTGAGAAACGAGCCTAAGATCCGAGCTAAGAGGCTTTCTAAACGTAACTGTGTTTATTCATGGAGGTTTTCCCCCATGCATTGATGCAATCTTGCCTCCCGCCTATCATCTTAAAGCATGCGATAGCGAGGAAGGATATTTGTTATCGCAAATTACTGGCTGGAAGACGTCCATCCCCTAGTTCTGTGTTTACCTTCGTAGAATCCCCTCCGTTGCCGGTAGCAATTTTACTCCATCGTCACCAGGTATTTAACGCCAGACTCAGCCGAGTCAAGTTAGTACAGGCTCGCTATCACGCACGAGACACGTCGCTTCTCGATTTGGCTCCATTTTCCTCGACACGAGCGCAAAGGCAAGAAACTCTCGCGTCAGAACTATGCTCCAGTCCTCTAGCGATTTCACAGCAACGGCTGTTCTTGTTTAACAGCGCAAGTACTTACTCGTCAAGGTATTCCGAGGTAAATCTCAGCATTTTGCAATTCTTCTCTTCAAATTGCCCCCTTCCCTTCGTCGTCCAAGCATTAACTTCTGCAAGGCGTCGACGCGTGCGGATCTCCTTAATCCGCTAATCCCCTAAAGACTTATTCGTACTTCAGCTTAGCAGAGGCTTTTAAGACTCAATCCGAGTTTGGCCATTTACCTGCCTTAAGCTCATTACCTTGTCCCTTTTTGTACGACAACCAAGTATACCATAGTCTTGGATATTTCAATTTCATTTCACTTATGTAAATATTTATCTTTTCGTGTTGTGTCATTAAATACTATTTTTGTACTACTCTTTTAAATAACCCAGAACAGCCTTCAGCAAGACCTAAGTAATTAACGGTCAATTGGCATTTTTTTTTTTGTTATTTGCCCGCGTAGTCAGGGAAACGGTTTCCTTCTTCCCTCATTAATTAACTTACCCCTACATCTGGTAACAGATCTGAGCAAAGGGCAACTAAGCGTCCTTTCGTTCTATTCCACTTCACTCGGCTAATCAAATAAATTCCATTGATATGTATATATATATCAGCTATATCTCGATATTAGTATTAAAATTTAGGATAAAGTTATAAAAATTAGTCAGAATAAAATTAAAAATTGGAACGAGATGAACAAAATCCTCGATAAAAATTTTAACCATAATAAAGATCACCATGAATTAAAAGTTGACGTGTATAGGAAACCAACCCACTCCAATGCCTATATACATTGTATTTCGTTTCACGATAATACTGTTAAAAAATCGGTAATTTCTAACCTTTTCCTTAGAGCATACAAAATATGTTATCCTTCCTATTTAGATGAAGAAATTGTCATTATCAGGACCATTTTTTCTAATTTGTATTACCCCAATTGGTTCATATCGTCTGCCCATTTTGCAGCTAGGAAAACATTCTATGGTAATAAGCTTTCCCGCACTAACGCCTTCAAAAAATGTATAACATTGCCATTTAATAATAAATTGAATAGTTTAAAGAACATATTTGGAAAAGCGGGTATTAATCTAGCCTTTAAATATAATAATTCCTTAAACCAATTGATGATTGCCAGGAAACCCCAAGAACATCATAACATAGGAGTATATGTAGTATCATGCAACGATTGCCATAAAGTTTATATAGAGGAAACGGGGAGAAATCTAGACAAGAGATTGTACGAACACAAAAGAGATATTAGAGTGGGCAGCGAAAGTAGTGGAATTTTTTGCCATGTTAGAGACAAGAATCATATGATCGATTTCAATAAAAGTAAAATGTTATTTAAATCGGCCAACTATGTTAAAAGAAGAATCGTAGAATCGAGCTTGATATCGTCAGTTCCTACTTTAGATCTATCTGAGGGTCAATTTTCTTTTAATCCTGTAATAAGATCGCAAATAAACAAAATAGTAAAATGCCAGCCCTTCAAAATGTTCAGGCCTACCGTCCCCCCAGATTAGCCACAAGAAGATGATTGGGGGGAAAAAGAGGGGGATCTTGTGTTATGCTTTGCTCTTATATTTTCTGCCCAGTGTCAGTTAAAAAAGGGTGGGAGATACACCGAAACTGTTCTGAATTAAATTGTCTTCGGAGAATGTGGTTTAATTCCTCATATATATATATATATATATATATATATATATATATATATATATATATATGTATATATATATATATATATATATATATATATATATATATATATATATATATATATATATATATATATATATATATATATATACATATAATCGCCTTAATCATATTTTATTAACTAAAATATAGATACATGAAAAAGTAAAGACATAATTCGTAGATATAATGAATGCTTCCTGAATTCGTGAAAGTGGTCTGAATGATACATACTCTTTTGAGATTTAAAAGATATCTATGAAGCCCTTCTCTATCTTATATCATTTTATAAACTGTAATAGATAATGGTTTACCCTTAAAAAATTGCGATTAGTTTTTGTTGGTCCATTTAAACATATTTTTCCCAAATATGTACTGAGTTGATCTATGAGATGATCTTCGATGATTTGGAATATATACTTAACCACATAAACATACTATTGTCTCTCAATTGGCCACATTATGAATATTAATTTCATCCTATTAATTGCTTGAACATCTATTAAATGTTCAGGAAATATATTTATAACTCATAACTGTTCATCATTATGAAATAACCTTAATTCAATGCGTAGAAATATTTTTAGACATGTTTAAGTTTTAATAAAAAGTGACAGTTTAACTAGAACGGCTGAAGGGTAATTTTGATATCGAACCATGAAAATCATCGGCAACTACTTGTTTAAAAATTGACAAAATGTATGCAAGCGAAGGTCAGTGAAAATTACCTGACCTACGACAAAATAATATATATAAATATATATATTTATATATATATATATATATATATTATTAAACTAGGGTCAGGTTTTTAAGAGTTGCTAAAAGGTTTTTATTTAAAGGCTTTTAACTTGTGGTTCTGGATATCGAGGAAACAATAATTTTCGTGCTAATCTATTTGCAAATTTAGATACACGATCCCGCTGAATATTTGAAGTTAATTACCTTGTGATTATTGTGACTGTGCATCACTAGTTTTCCCAAGCGGAAATTATATCTGTTTTTTTGGCCTCTTACACTCTGCCATTTGAAAGTTGCAGAGAAATTGTATTTGTTCGGTTGTGTTTAGCTTACCTAGGGGTAGGCGTCAAGGCTTGTTCTGTGTGTTTATTTGTGTGTGTTTACAACTGGGTCACGTAAAACCAAGTGGCACTTCCGTCAGTACTAATAAGTGCGTTAAGGGGATACTACATTCATTTTGTCAACATTTTACTACGTTAGATTAATTATCATATATGAAATTAAAGCTCATTAGAAGCCCTTTAATTCCTACCAAAAATCATAATAATCTAGGGCGTCGTTTTTGAGGTACAATTGTTTCTGATACGGGGGATTCTTTCAGACCCCTCCCCCCACTTGAAATCTGATATCATATAAATGGCTATTGAATTACTAAAAAATCAGCATTCGAACTCAATTCACTAGCAAAAGATGCACATATGATATAGTTATCATTTAAAATCAGTTTTTGTTAGCTCCATTAAAATTTGTGTTAATGATTGACTAAAACATATATTTTTCGGACAAGGTCAACTATAGGTTTTGTTCTCATTTGGCCAAGGGGGTATTAGGTGAATAGTAGTGGTGTTTTGAAAGGCCTGCAATTTAGTTCAATTTATATTTGAATGATGCTAAAATTATAAACTATTTCTCAGGCGCCGTTTTTTTTCTTTAGCAAATATTTAAAATCGCATGATATAGTTTTGCGTTTTGTTCACAAATCAATTTTAAAGATCTAAGGAGAATTTCCACGAATATATAAAATTTTGCATTATCATAATTTTTACTATGTTCAAGTCACGTTGCTAAAACAAACTCTATACTCTAAAAAAGTGCCTAAAATTTGCAATAAAATGGTATAAAAATCAATGGTCTAGTTTTTTATCACAAATTAACTTTAAATATCTAAGAAAGATTTTCCACAAATGTATACAATTTTGCATTATTTTTATTTTCACTATATTCTAGTCATGTAGCTAAAAAAATTATACCATGAAAAGTGCCTAAAATTTGCACTAAAATGATATACAAAACCAAAAAATGCGAATTGTGGACGAAATAATTTGAAAAGTGACTAATGAAAAAATGTGTTATCCCCTTAAGTGAAACACTGTTAATTCCTGTGCGACAAACCCGTTGCATCCTCTTGTGTGTGCGTTATTTATTTTTTTTTAAGGGCGAACAGGTGTGATATCATGTCATTGTTTGAAATTTATAAGGCACAATGAGACTCTCTACCTAGGAAGGAGAAAGAAGAGAAAGAGAAGAGAAGGAAAGAGAGGAAATAGAAGAGGAGACACGAGAGGAAAGAAAAGAAGGAAAGAGAAGAAAGAAAAGAAGAGAAGGAAAAAAGAAAGAAGAGAAAGAGGAGAACGAGAAATAGAGAGATAATTCGTTTGCACGAATTAGAAATGACAAGGACGAGAAACGAAACCCTATACGTCACTTCGGGCCCGGAATCCAGCAGCCAGCATCTTTTAAGCTGCGTGTCTTCAAAGAAGGGGAAGACTTTGCTCCATATTTAACCCACTTCGAGAAGATCTTCGAATTAAATCAGTGGGACAGAGAATCAGCCAGCGTAGCTAAATTGTTGCCCCCACTGAATACTCACCTGAGGGATATTTTCATTTCACTCCAGATTTTTACCGTGAAATTTAGGCAGTGCAGTATTCAGCTCAATCAAACCTTCAGAGAGTTCGGGTACACATGACAATGGCACCTTAATTTCTAGCTTGACTCATCAAAAGATCCTCATGACTACGATTCTATGATTGATTTTATTCTTAAAGACCAACTTTTGGCATTACTTTCATCAGAACTCACATCATTCGTCAGGAACAGAAGATGCATTAGTTTCAAGGAGTGCATAGAAGAAGCTGACCTGTTTGCAGCAAGCCACAATTGCTACCCTAAAAAGGAAAGAAAGTGGAACCATCTTCTCCCAAATTGTAGGTAAATAAGCATAAATTCGGGCCTCACAACAAGGAAAATTTTGTCATGATGCCAGGCCATTCCAAGTAGAAGCCTGTTCAAACACCCGTGAAACGACAAGTCCAGCATTTCTCCTCTAATTCCCCTTCGTCAGCGTTCCTCAGGCGGACTATTGTGTGTTATTCCTGCGGATTCGAGGGTCATGTGAGAACAAATTGCCCTCAAAACTCACTTAAGGAATAAATATTCCCACCAGGTGCATCAGGTGAGTGCCACCCATTCTCAGACCCTGTCTCAATCGTAAACTCCTTTCTTTTCGAACGAACTAGGTACGCCGGCCACCGAGTGAACTTTTTGTTCAACAAAAAAAAAACCCTGGGAGCCTTCAATACGAGACCGGTATGGTGAACGGCTGCCGTATCTCCACCCTAGTTTGAGATACCGGTTGCACGTGTATTCTGGTCTCGGATAAGCTACTCCCACCTGTAGCTCCGAATCACAAGCGGATGGCCAACGTGCATGATTAGCTGGAACGGGCTAATCGGTTTCCCATCGTTAAGTGCCATATAGACTGCGCCTACTTCACTGGCTGAGCCGAAGTAGTGGCTGCCCCGATCAAGTTTTGTGCCGCTCTGATGGGCAGTGCCCCAAAGTTTCTTTTTTCCCGGTGGCTTAACCTGTTACCTCCTGCTCACAAGCGAAGCAGGATTTGGAAGCACCCACACCCCTGGGAACCTCCGATGCTTTACAATATAGCAATGTCGTAAACGTGGACTTTGATAAGAAACATAAGGCTTGTGAATCCCTTCGTCCCCTGTGTACTGAGGCCCAAAATAAGACGCAAGAGTCTATCAGAGGGGGGAAATTTATTTCTTTCATCTTTAATGATAACCTCCTCTACCGCATATGCTCCGAGAGAGATCCCAGCAAGTCTCGAGCATTATATGTTCCCCGTTCTTATGTGCGAATTATTTTAAAAACCGCACATGACATCCTTTTCTCGGGTCACTTCAGTCACACAAAGATTGCCCAACGAATTTTGATGTACTTTTATTGGCCTCGAGCGTCGGTTGAAATTCTTTGCATATGTGGCATATGCTAGAAAACTGCAAATAAGTGGCGAGTTAACCGGCCCCCTTGCATAAAGGCCCCGTAATTTCAGCACCCTGATCATAAGTGGCAATCGACTTGGTTGCACCAATCCACCCACCATCTAGTGAGGGACATATTTATGTCCTCACTATGGTCGAGTTTGCCACTAGGTTCCCCGAAGCTGTCCTCTAAAAAAAGATCGACAGCATTATGTGTGCCGAAGCCCTTATCTCCATATTTTCCCGCGTTGGACTACCAAAGGAAATATTGTCTGACCGAGGATATCAATTTACCTCCCATTTGATGGAGCAGCTGGGAAAATTACTCATAGTAAAGCTCCTATTTACCACCTCATTTCCAACCCCCGTAAATGGTATGTTCGAGAGGCTAAATGGGAATTTCAAGGCTATTCTGCGAAAGATTTGCGCCTAGCAGCCAAGAGAATGGCATCGTTATCTACCAGTAGCTCTTTTTGCGTATAGACAGATACTACATCGCACTTTGGGGTTTGCGCCATTTGAGTTACTATGCGGTAGGAACGTTCGAGGCCCCTTAAGCCTTCTCAAAAACTTTTCACTAACCAAAAATTAGATGGGGATGTACAATCGTCATACTCGCACCTAATCGAACTCCGTCAGAGGTTGAAAGAATGCGCCGAAATCGCTTACCAAAATGCCGACATTAATATGAAAAAATATAAGGCTTACTTCGACTGTAAGTCTAAAGATTGAAGATTATGATTGTTATTGCTCCAGACCGACAACAACAAATTGCTAAGCCAATGGAAGGGCCCCTACCAAATAAGAGATAAACAAAGTCACGTCGATTATTTGATTGAAACACACAAGGGGAAGAAGCTGATCCACATAAACCTCCTTAAGAAATATCCTCGGCGCGCAGTTATCGTCCGCTCAGAGAAACCAGCTCACATCTCTCCTAAGTCAATTGAGTGACGTCATCTCAGACATTCCAGGTTGTGCTACTCAATTGGAGCACGATATTCAATTGACCACGCAAGAGACTATTAGGTCCAAGCCGTATCCGTTATCCGTGCATTTAAGACAAGCATTTTAATATCAAAGTTATTAAATTTAAAGATAATCGAGCCGTCAAAATCCGATTACTGTTCCCCGTCGTCATGGTCAAGAAACCCGATAATTCCTATATTATGTGCATCAACGCATAGCCGATTTCCATTATCGACCAAAACCTCCATCTGTTTGAGAAAGCGAAGTTTATTTCAGAACTGGATTTGTGTAAGGCCCATTACCAGGTCCCATTGCGGGAAGAGGTTAAAAGATACACCGCTTTCCCGACAGAAAAAGGGTTACTACAGGTCCGTCAGCTCCCATTTTAGCTAGTCACCGTGTAGAGGAATTACAACATAAAGCCTCTCGGAGGGCCAGGTGGACGTATACATTAAAGCCCCATTCTCCTTGCGGAGAAGGCAAGAAAATCGAGCCAGATGAGGAGAGTCGTGGGAAGGTTAGCCGGCGAATAACCGTCTAACTGAGTACCCTGTTTGATCTCCCTGTCGCATAGGTAGTCGGAGCGAGCCGCTGAGCTAAGATGACCACCAAAAGCCCTTAAGCCGCGCTCAAAGGATCCAATTACCTACGAGGTCCATAGCTATGCCCGTGGTTAAATCGTAAAAAGCGGTGCCAGTCAAAAGGAACACCAAGGATGGTGACGGTTGGTGGTTTCTCTAATTAACAAGCCCACTTAGGCACCACGGTACCACCCTCCTCATCCCTCGCTTTTCCCGATGCGGCTTCACCCCTCGCGTTTCTTTCTGCGACCTCGTCCCTTCCTGGTTAGATGGGGCGGTTCTCAGCCAATAAATAAGCTTCTGAAGGAAAGGAAAAAGATTATTAAGGAGAAACGATAAATGATCAGTTCGAATTAACTTAAAACGTCTCGTTTTGTATCGGTACCAGACCAAACCATCCTTTACATACTTAAAAGAAGCCTGACTGGATTACCATTCCTAGTGCCAAACCAGGAATTTTGGCAGCAAGAGAAAAGAGATTATTTGAGGAGAGACGATAAAGGATCAGTTCGAGAAGATAGATCCTTCCCCCAGTGTCGAATTAACTTAAAACGTCACGTTTTGTATCGGTACTAGACCGAACCATCCTGTTTAGACTTAGAAGAAGTCTGACTGGATTACCATTCCTAGTGCTATTCCAGGAATTTCGGCATCAAGAGAAGAAGAATTATTTCGGGGCCAGCCCGAAGCATCCTACACAGGCTTAGTAAGAAGCTTGACAGGATAAATATTCCTAGTGCCGAACAGGCATTTCGCTAGTAAGATAATAGAAGAACCAGTCACCATCAAGTGATTCTCAAATTGCGATCTTAAGACCGAAGAATTAGACATCCGATTCCCTTACCTATATCCCATCTCGAGGAAAATCTACCATCGGCCGCTCCAACACACCGAATAGCGAGAAAAGCCATCTAGTGACATCCGGCAACACCTGATCCTTTCTTTTATGTAAGTTAGAATGACCATTTATATTTGTAATGCTTTAGTATGAGTTTATTACGGTATTGACCCCGTCATATTGACAAGAAGAAGAGTGAAATTTAATTTGATGTTTAACGCTAATCTAAAAGGGTCACTATGAAATAACTAATCGGCAATTGGTTTGTTTACGTGTAGCCTACTATTTTTGATTTGGTCAAGAATAGATTCTGTAATAGACCAAATTGTAAGTATGGTTAACCTCGTTAAACTTATTAGGTGAATATAAATATTTTTACTGTGTTTTTGTAGTTAATTGATAAATTTAAAATATATGTTTATTTTGGGATAATTTTGGTGTTTCAATGAATCCTTTATGTGTTCAACAGGCTCTCTCCTTAAAACGGATTAAACACTATGACACTCTCTCAACAAATGAGGCAATTAAAAAGTCCACTAAGCCAATATTGAAGTATTGTTGTCTTTCATAATTAATAGAATTAGACCTGCTTCCTTACAAAAACAAATACAATACGAATTATACGACATACCGCCTGCATTAACCCTAAAAGGATGATGAAACCAATTTTAGATGGGCTACACTACGTATAATATTTACGTGGCTACAAAGGAATGGGACCAGCACCTGACCGATCTTCAGGCTCAGGGATCATAATTTGACAATTGGTCCAAGTAAATGTCTTTTTGCCTTTAATAAAATAGATAACTTAGGCTTCCCCATAGGGAATAATCAATTAGCTCCTCAGGATTAAAAGATACAAGCCATCGTACAAATGCCGCTGCCCGCAAACAAAAGGCAGTTTAAATCATTCATGGGTTCCTCCTCCTTTTATCGGCGGTTCATTCCCAATTTTGCCACCCATTAT
This sequence comes from Ceratothoa steindachneri, assembly GCA_963969495.1. Classification (NCBI taxonomy): domain Eukaryota; kingdom Metazoa; phylum Arthropoda; class Malacostraca; order Isopoda; family Cymothoidae; genus Ceratothoa; species Ceratothoa steindachneri. The sequence continues at coordinate 54,203,634 of OZ018317.1, read as the reverse complement.
GCTCTACTTTGCGAGCTCCTGAAGAAGAAGGCCCCAGAACAACTAGTTTGGACTCCGTTGTCAATCACCAGCCTCAAACAACTTAAGGGTAAACTCACGTCGACCCCGATATTCAGGTTGCACAATCTCACTGAACCATTTGGCATCCAAACGTACGCAAAACAACGACGAAATCGGTTGTGTTTTAGTTTAATACGGAATCAACGACGAGAGTTTTCCCGTCTCTTACGCCAGCTCAAAGTTATTACCGCCTGAAAGGAACTACGTAGTCATTGAGCGAGAGGCTCTCGCAATCATATAGGAATTAAAAAAAAAACAGGTATACAAAGGACAAACCTTGGATTAACCAATATCTTAAGACTCTGATAGGACGGAAACGGTCACTTTAAAAGGGGCTAAAAGGCAACCAGTCATTAGGGGAAAAATTTATCGACCTACAAAGGCAGATAAAAGAGAAGTGAACGCTATTAAATACAGGTACGGAAATAGATTAGCAGAAAGGTCACGCGAAAATCCGAAAGCATTCTACAGGTTTTATAGAACTAAAAACAAAAAGTCAGTTCAGGTACTTAAACACAACGACGGAGTAGTTCAAAATGACCTCGAAAAGGCGAATATCTTAAATACTTATTTTGCTTTAGTTTTTAACAAGGATATTCCGAATTTAAATGAGGAAATCCTAGAAAACATAAATTTTAACATTCCAATAATAAATGAAATAATAGTTACACAGATGATGTAAAGAATGCGATTAATAAATTAAGTCCTGATATAGCTAGCGGCGTTTATGAAATGTACGCACGAAGTATTAAGGGAGTTTAAAACGAAATTTCCGCTTTTATCACTTTTCTGTTTAATTACTTTCTGGAGGCAAATTTTGTTCCTAGGGATTGGAAACTGATAATGTTGTCCCCATATTCCAAAAAGCTAGACGTGATGAAATGGAGAACTATCGGGCAGTAAGATTAACTTCACTTATATGTAAACTAATGGAGTCAATTATTGATATAAAATTACGCAATTATCTGGAGAGAAATCAACTCTTAGTAAAAAGTCAGCATGGTTTTAGGAAAGGGAGGTCTTGTGTCCCTAGTCTGATCACATTTTGTGAGCGTGTAGCTAAGCTGTCGATTCAGGTCTTAGTTACAATGTGGTGTATCTAGATTTTTCTAAAGCCTTTGATGAACTCCCGCCCAATATCCTCCTTTCAAAGCTAAAAGCTATGCATATCCATCAGAAAACGATAACTTGGATTAAAAATTGGTTGACAGATCTTCGGCAGAGGGTAATTTTAAATGGGGTGATATCCGATTGGCTGCTGATAACTAGTGGAATTTCTCAAGGTTCAGTTATGGGACACTACTCTTTATAATTTTTGGAAACACCTGAGGTTCTGAAATGAAGTGATAAGTAAATTTATTCGTGGATGATACTAAACTTGGGCAGATAATAGAGGATAAGGAAGGCTCAAGCTGTTTACAAAACTGCCTGAATATGTTAACTAAATGGTGCAACGAATCTGGCATGAAGCTTAATGCTTTCAAATGCGGCGTTTTACACTTCGGAAAAATAATCCTAAATTTAAATATTATCTCTAAGACACCGAGCTTATAGAAGTAAGAGAGCGGGTCGATCTAGGAGTTAAAATAGATAATAAATTAAATTTCTCCAGTCAATCCGTTGCAATTAGAAATAAAGCAACAAGAGTTGCAACATTTATCAGGAAATCCGTCTTAACAGGTAATTCAGAGACGATGTTAAAACTATACACGTTATTAGTCAGTCCTATAATAGATTATGCTGCTCCCTTCTGCTCTCCACGATTAACTAGAGATGTAAATATTATAGAACAAGTACAGCGTCGCTATACGAAAATGATAGGGGGAATTAAACATCTTAGCTACAAATGATAGGCATAAAAACCCCAATTTTTTTCCTTCGAACATAGAAAGAAAATGGGTGAACAAATAGAAACATATAAATTATTGATGAATCTGCCCGATACTGCAGAAAATCTTTTTAATATGACAGGCGTGTCAACGACGCGAAGAATCGACCAGAAGATGAAGAAGTGGAAATTCCAAACATCAATGGGGTAATTTGCCTTCAGCAACCGCATCGTTCAAGTCTGGAACAATCTACCACAAGAAGTAGTCAGCGCTCCAAACACGGAATTTTTGAAGACAAAAATTGATCAATACTTAAAAGAAAGTAAAGTTAAAATAGCTTACAATTATTAGAGGGGGTTCCACCTAATTTAGCCTTATTCTTAATAGGGCCTACCATGTATGAGCTCTTATGGCTCCCTGTAGGTGCCAATAAATTGTTTGTTTATTTGTTTGATAGCAAAGTAATTCATAATCAAAAGCGATCACAAACCCTTGCCGTACCTCCGAAAGATCAAAAACAACAGTGGTTGATTAATGTGCTGGAATTTGTTCCTCCAAGAATTCCAGAATGAGTCCTTACGTCCTCGACTGCCGTAGTTCTAAACAACTCGTTTCTTGCCTGCGAGTCCTTAGGCTAGACAGCTTTGAGAATGTTATGGCCGATATAAATCCGGTAGATTCCCTGTTAAGTGAATCTTGAGTCGACTATTGTTTTATAATTTTCTTGTATATATATTTCCAAATAAATTTAGGTCAGAAACATATACCCTTTTGTATGTAAATAAACCTGACAATTATTTTTGAACTGACGCAGATGTGCCCTTTCCTTAAAATTCAGTGTTTATAATCATGATTGTTGTAAATTAGATTTATGGGGGATAGTGATCGATCTAGGTACATTTTTACAGTCTCTCTTGGTATTTATTTTGTGTGTATTTATTTTATAATCCTTTTTTGTAATTTGGATAATGTATTCCTTTGCTATTTCTTTTTTTTTAGCTGTGATGCAAATTTATTTAATTTGTATTCCTTTTGAATTCTTACAATGCGTTCTTTTATTTCGTGATGCGAAGGTATTGCGACCCTTTTTTCAATTTCCCGAGATGTCCCTTCTTTAGGAAGTCCCATCTTAAGAGGGGAGGAGATGCCAGAGAGAGAGAGAGAGAGAGAGAGAGAGATATTCACGCGGACAAAAAGGCCTAAGGGGGTTTTTCACGGACGAACAGACCGTCAACCGGCGTCTTTCAGTAAATTTCCTGGACGATAACGAAGTGGGACGAGTCAAACTGGAGCCCGGAAGCCAAATCCGCGAGAGGTCGCTAAGCCTTTAACCGCCGCGCCTTGAATCGGTGTGGAACCCACTTCCGATGGCAAATAAAATTGTTTCCGGCGAAGCCGTATATATTTTCCAGCGCGGAAACGAACAAATTAGAATTCAACCAGGGGCCAGGCACTGCTCACGCAGTATCCAAGCAGTTATCACGAGGATTCATTGGAACCAGCCATAGGACACAAAGCGCTACTTCACAAGCGTCTCTCTGTTACCCTAAGGAGTCGCAGGCAAGAAACCAACCATTTATTCCGAACTGCGGCAGTCAAGGAAGTAAGGACTCATTATGGAATAACACGCTTCGCTCCGTGCCCTACGAGGATGCTCCCTCGAACAACCACTCGAGGCCCCCTCTCCCTCTTGCAAAATTGTAAGCCTATTATATGGTTCACTATCACTGTCGAAGAGGCGTCACGCTTTCCGACTAAGAAGCTTCCCTTCATCATGTCCTCCCGTTTTCTTTTGGGTAAATATTGTGCTACTCATAGCTTGTGCAGAAGCATTCATTTTAAATTAATTTCCTTTTGCTTAACGAGTTGTTTTCCCATAGTGTCTAAATTATTGTTACATTCTGTTATTTGTTTGTATAATAGTAAAGATTATTTTTCTTTCTCTTGTTTAAATCCCAGAACCACATAAAAAGCCAACGATATATTTTCTAAGTCGGCCAACAGAATAATCGCACTCTAATAAACTCCGTGATTAAAAGGGGCTTCCCCGCGTATAGGAAGGTCGTGATTTTTCACATCAGAGCCTTCAAAGAAAACGGAAACGCAAGAGAAAAAACGGAGCCGGAAAAGGGCAAGCTATAAAATACTTCAAGCTGCCGATTTCTGAAAAAAACTCTTTTTTTTTTTTTTAGTCGCGAGAGACTCTACATCTGACTTTGTCGGTCGGTTCCCGTTTTTCTTTTATTTTTGTTTTTGTAATAACATCATAATTCTTCGGCCGATTCTAACGAAATTTGAAAGACTTATGTTGTTTTACATTCTCTTTCGAATGATATAATTCCCAAAGTCCTCCCAAGTTAGCCCGAGAATAATTTGTTTTGGCAATACCATCATAAGTATTCGGCTGATTCTAATGAAATTTGAAACTCTGATGTTGTTATACATTCTCTTTCGAATGATATAATTGTCAAAGTCTTCCTAATCTTAGCGTGGGAATTATTTTGTTTTCGCTATAACGTCATAACTATTCGGCCGATACTGTGCAAGACTAGACTAGGCTATAATATGTTATACTCTGCTAGGGGGGCCTAGAATAGGCTATGCTATGTTATGCTAAGATATAATGTACAAAGGTAAGATATAATCTGCTAATTTAGGCTATAAAATGCCATGCTAGGATAGCATATAGTATATTAGGCTAGACAATACTAAGCTATGCTTGCATAGGGTATAATAGAATAGTATAGGCTATACTTGTCTAAGATAGTTAATGCTAGGGCTAGGTTATACTCTGCTAGGCTAGCATAATCTATGCTAAGCTATACTAGGATAGACAGGGCTATACTATTCTATGCTAATGTAGGCTAAAGTATAATAGGCTAGAGAGGGCTATGCTCTGCTATGCTATGATAGGTAATACTATGTTAGGTTACGATAGGCTAGGTTATACTAGGCTAGGCTATAATATGATACGCTTGGCTCTATTATGTTATGCGTGGTTATGGTAAAATAGGCTATAACAAGCTAGCCTATAGAGCTAGGGTAGTCTAGGCTACGGTATCGTATTGAACTACATATTGGCTAGGTTATAGTAGCGTATTCTAGCTCGGCTATACTAGGCTAGCCTACTCTAGGTGACGCTAGGCTATAGCAAGCAAGGCTACACTAGGCAATGCTAAGCTAAGCTATACTAACCTGGGGTAGAATAAAGTAGGATATACTATGCTATGTTATACTAGGATAGTTAGATTATACTAATCTAGGCAAGGTTAGGCACGGCACAGCCAGGCTCTTTTTAATTTTAGGCTAGGTTCTAATGAAATTTGAAACCCTTATGTTGTTTTACATACTTATTCGAATGATAGATACGCCAATGTCCTCCCAAGGTTAATCCGGGACTTATTGAAAGTTTTGAAGGTCGTAACGTCATAAATCAGAACAAATGAGAGTGCGCGACATTTTGGTTAGCAGACCTTGTTTTCTTTAATAGCCGGTCGGAGGTACGGAATATCATTCAAATAAATTAATTGAAACATCCATGCATCTAATTCATTAGCGAAAACCCTGGGGTAAAAGGGAAAATGCTTCCAAATGCGTCACGAAAGGAAAAAAGGGCCGCCGATTGCAATGTATACAAACGTGACTAAGCAAAAATAGGGAAGAAGCTCTAAAAAAAATAAAAGCCGCTCATAGCGCTGTCCAATATAATTTTCTACACTAGTTTTTAAATCCCTAGATTTATTTTACCACCCCAAACCCAGGTGGAAAACGATTAAGTACCAAACTAAATATAAGTACCGAAAACGTGACTAAGCAATAAAAGGAACGAACCTATAATAAATTAATCGTCGCTCATAGCGATTGCCAAATAATTTTCAACATTAATCTACAAATCCCTGAAATTATTTTAACCTCCCAAACCCAGTGGGAAAACGATTAAATACCCAAATAAATAAAAAAAAGCCAACGTGACTAAGCAAAATATTTGAACTAACCTTATAAAATAACAATAGCCGCTCATAGTCATTTCAAAATAATTTCGAACATTACCCTACAAATTTCTGGTCTCGTTTAAAACGCCCAAACCCAGTTTGACGCTTACATAATAAAAAAAAAAACACATAAAAACAAAATGGCCGACGATCCATTTTTCCTTTAGCCTATTTATATAGTAATTGTTCTAGGTGCATATGATTAAAAGTATTTTATTTATGTCTTCGATGCCGGCTTTGATATTTGTATCTAGTTTAGGTTTAGTTATTGTACTCTTCTCCAATTGCGGCCTATTCATCTCATCTATCAACGTTATGGCGTTACATCTTAGCCTATTTTTATAGGAATATACCGAATTTCACCCGATTAAATCTATTTTAATTGAGTTTTCGATTCAGGCATCGATAGTGGGAGCTAGTTTCTGTTTAGTTCTTCAACTTTTGGCGACTTCAAGCTTAGCTCTTTGAGGTTCGATCGCTATGTCGTCACTTCCTAGCCTATTCCTATAGGAATTGCTCTAATTTTAGAACATAAGAACATAAGAAAAGAAGGAGACTGCTATTTTAATTGTGTTTTGGATGCGTGATTCGATATTTTTAGCTAGGTTCAGGTAGACTTTTTCAAGGTTTCCCCCAAATCAGTTAAGTTTATCTTCGTTTCGCGAAATTCGGTCTATTTCTTTAATTTTTAAGGTCATGACGTCACATCAGAGCCTGTTTGTATATGAATTTCTCAAATTTCACTAACTAAAGGCATTTTATTGGGGTTATCGATGTAGGATTAGATATTTTCTTTTAAGCTAGTTGATAATTTTTTCTTCAATGTTTGGCCATTTATCACTAGAAGGACCAATGGCGTCAATTGACGAATTTCATCTTTGAAATGCTCATAATTTTAAAAAGTTATTGTTTTTATTTTAAGATGTATGACTTTTCAGGTTTCTATGTTGTCTATACACACTATGTATTATACGTAGATTGTAGCAACTGAAAAAAATATTAGATCTCCTTGCAAGGGAATTCCACGTGGAATTTCTTTTCCAGCACGGAAGTTCCCTGCGCTGGAGAAGGATCTGTTAGGCTTATATTGGTAAGTCCTTCCCCCATCCCCTTCCACAAGTGGTAGCCTCAAACCGCATCCACCGCGGACCACCTTTACACGGGTTAGAGTCGCCTCGGCAAGAAGATTCATGGCCATTCGAGAGTAGAGCTGTTTCCCCCAACCCACCTCCGTGGGAAGAGCCTCGGATATTTATAGTGATCGTCTTCCATGAGGATTGCACAAAGTTGAGAAGTCTCACCCAGGCCCAAGAAGATTACCCTAGTTCCAAGTCAGGTGCTAACAACAAAGCAAAGTGACGGCTGAACTATTTGTGTGTTGGAATTAGCCCCAGCCAGTGAGGTGATTCCATTTAACGATCGCTACCGAGCGATTTTTCCAACTTCACTCATTAACTCCTGTCGAAGTCCTCCTCGTTCGCCCCTCGTTTTCGGGTGGCCGAAGTACTCTCCCCTGGACCGGACGTTACCGCCCCCCCTCCCCTTTTGGAGAACCGTCATCCCTTTAACTTCCCGTTCAGAAGCTACGAGCGCCCTCGCCTTACGTTTATTGCCTGCAGAAGACATTCGTGAAGCCTTACCCTGACATCTCACCCAGGATCCTCTGTAAGCCAACCCCTCTTTCTCCTAAAGTAACTCAATTGAGTTAATCTTCCCCATTTGAATAGTCTCCTCCTGTTATACATTAATTTTTAATTTCATAGTCTGATGCATAACGCGGCAATTTCCCCTTTCGTTTACTGATGTAATTTTGCGCATCAATTCTCTAATTATTAATGTAAATAAAATTATATTTTTGTACATGCCTCTTTAAATAACCTTGAGCTTTGCCATTGCCCAAATTTTACCTGACCTCGTTGTACTGTTATCTCGTTGTTTCGCGCGTCGAAACTCGTGTCGGCTCGCCTTTAAGTTATTGGTCCCTCCCCTATAGATATAATATGGTATTGATGTAATGTAATGTCATACCAGGCCCTATAAATTTATTAATATACATATTATATAATTTTGGTGTGAAGTGTGTTTGGGGTTTTTATGAACCTGTGTCATTTTAATTTCGACATTAGAAGTTCACTTGTTATTCACGTCTATCCCTTTAATTTTAATTTTTGTATTGTACTGGCAAAATGCAAATTCAAGTTAATTGAAGTGCAGTGGAACGTAATCTATTTAGATTTGTGTTGGACCCCATGTAATTATTTTTTTTTTATTGTGTTTGAATTTTGGAGACTCTCCTGGTTATTAATCCAAAAGAGTTAAGGTCTGTGGTGTCCTAATTCCGGTAGGACCATTTTAATATTTTGTGAACAAGGCCTTCACGAATATTTAAGTATTCGATTCGCGTGGGTAGTGTCCTAGCTAGTTCGCGTGTCAATGCTCCCTCAGTTAACTGCGTAACAATGTAATTCTTCGAAAAATTCAAGATTCAGCTTAAAATGTTAGGCCTTTTGGGCAAAGACCTGCTAAATTACGTACAGGAGAAAGAGAGGAACGAACGAACAGAGCGAACGGAAGAAGAACTAAGAAAAACGGAGATGGAGAACAAACTGAAGATGGAAGAACGTGAACAAATTCGGCAGCATGAGCTGGAAATAAGCCGAAATCAAATGGATTCTGAGTTCATCGGTTCCCGGGCTGAAATTCTCCAAACTCCTTCGGTCAACCTTCCCGCTTTAAATGATAGAGAGGACTTTTGGTCATTTTGGACACATTTTGAGAGAATCTTCCAGATCATTTGATGGGATCTCGAAAATGATGGCGTCGCTCGCTCACTTCCCCTCCTAAATGCTTAGTTAAGAGATATCTTTGTCTCCCTTTCCCCGGAAGCAACGTTGGACTATTCCACGTTAAAGTCCGAATTGTTAGCTGCTGTGAATATGAATTGCGAATTTTACCGCTCCAGATTCCTCCAGGAAAGGATCCGCCCTGGTCAAACATTTCATCAACACGGGTAGATCCTCCAGAGACACCTTCAGTGTTAGCTGGATGCGTGCAAGATTCCCCGAGTTTACGGGTCCCTCCTGTACTTCTTCCTTAGGGATCAGCTTTTAGCTGCCGTGGCTCCCGAAGTTCGCGCATTCATTAAGGATAAACGTTGTGCGACTTTCAAAGAGTGCTTGGAAGAGGCCGATGTCTACACGGGTAGTTACGATTTATACCCTAAGGATGTTAAAAAGGCTCCCCAATCCCCCCAAAAAACTAAATTTTATTGTCCTAAGACCCCCCCCCCCCTAAATTGGTTCCAAGATTTTCCAAAGTTTCTAGTCCCTCGAAGCCAAGAAACTTTCATCCATCTGAACACCGAGACGTTAAGCCCCTAGTTTCGTCTGCCCCAGTCGTACCGTACCAAATGAACCCGATCGTCTTCTACACCTGCGGAGTTCCCGGCCATTACCACACGAACTGTCCTCAAAACTCCCGATTCGCGAAATCTCAGTCCCACCAAGTGCACCAAATCTGGGCTGCCCCTCATCCTCCTCCGTCGCCTCAGGAGACTCCCGATCCTTCCTTGCCCACCAAAAAGCCGATCCATGAGGTAAACTTCCTTTTTAATGAGAACAACCCTGGTGGATTGAAATTCGAGAACGGAACTGTGAACGGTCGGGAGTATTCACCCTCGTCCGGGACACCGGATGCACCTGTATTCTAGTGTCTGAGGACCTACTCCCCCTGTTGGCCCCGACCACAAGAAACATGCGGTGGTCCACGATCTACCTTGGCCGGGCCTGTTGTTTCCCAGTAAGTCGTTGTCACATTGAGTGTGACTATATGTCCGGTTGGGCCGAAATGGTAGCGGCCTCAATCCAGGTCTGCTCCGTTTCGTTCGGTCAGAACCCCATAATGCACGACCCTCCCGTGGCCCAGACCACGTTTACCCGTACATAGTTACCCCTGGAATCCCATGCACCCGTTTCCCTGGTAACCCCTATTGACCCAGAGTTCACAGCCCTCCGGAGCGACAAGTTTGCCTGCGCATAGAAGGAGTGCGCAACTCACCCTCCCCTCCCTTTGGGAGAAAACTAAAGCCCTCGAGCGTGAGCCCACCCTAGGTAACAAACGAGTGTCGTATCTCATGAAGAAGGACTTATTGCGAGGTATAAGACCTACTTTGACATTAAGTCACGAGAAAGAAAATTCAAGCCTGGCGGGAAGTTGCTGGTGCTACTTCCCACGGGAAGCAACAAACTCCTTAGCCAGTAGAAAGGACCCTACCTCGTCCTTGAGGCTAGAGGACCCGTGGATTATCTCATCCGTAATCCAGCGGGAGCGAAGGTTTTCCACGTGAATTGTATATATTATCTCATTAATGTACTTAATTATGATTTTTTAGGGGGATCTACTAAATTGTTTAGTCTTTAGTCCCATATTTATGACTCCATTTAATTGTATCCTCTCTTGGAGGTTCCACTGAAATGTCACCAATGTTCTCCTAGGATTTTTTTTGGTTTGTTTAAAATTGTGCTAGTTAACTTGTCTCTAGAATTGACCCGTTTAAGGCTTATGTCGGTCAATTCCCCGCTGAGCTCAGATTCACGTTTTTTTTTGTGTACACCTGTCGTAGCAGATCAGAATTTTCCTAGACCCTTAATAATTTTAGTTAGAAGGGTGGGATGATCCTTTCCTACGCAACTGCTCTGTAAAGCATCATCCATTGGATGGGAGATGTGTGGGGGACTTCCACATGCAATTTCTTTTTCAGCAGGAAAGTTTCCTTTGCTGGAAAAAGTTCTGTTAGGCATATTGGTCTTATAATTGTTCGTAGCGTTATTGGGGGAAGAAACTTACCTACCAAATATATGTGGAATTGCTCTTGGAGATGCCCTTTGGTTAGTAAAACTATGCCCCGCGAAAGATTTCTGAAAATAACGAGATATATCCGCTGTGATAAAAAATGGGAGAGGAAAAGGAATCTGGTTCAAGATAAGTTTTGCTTAGCATCACCAATATGGATCAATTCATTCCAAACTGTTAGAAAGCATTTATTTATGCAGCATATATGACATTTGATGAACAATTACTACCATGCAAAGTACTTTGCAAATTCATACAGTATATGCCAAATAAACCAGACAAATTTGGCTTGAAATTCTGGATGGCCATTGATGTTGAAAACAAGTATTTGTTCAACGGAATTCAATATGTAGGAAGAGATAATGGAAGAAGTAACGATGTTAGTGTGCAAAATAGTTCAGTCCTAAAACTGATGAATCCTCCATTCAAAATAGGCTACAATGTCACTTGTGATAATTACAGTATTTGACTTTTTTCGGCCTATTTTTGCAGCTCGCAAAATTGCAGCTTCGTTGGAACAATTCGCCAGAACAGAAGTGGTAAGGAAGGTAAAACCAATCCATGAATCTCTGGTTTTGAAATCTAAAGAGAAGCCTCCGGTCACACTAACACCATACCAGTGCAAAAGATCAAGATGTAGAAATTCCTTCTGAAAATAACCCCAAAAGAAGCCTGAAACCATACTTTTTTATAACCCAAATTAGGTAGGAGTGGATGTGATTGTCCAAATTGCAAGGCATTATTCGGTCAGAGCCGGCAGCAGGCGATGACCCATGCCTGATTTTTATAATATTTTGGATCTGGCTCTTATAAACAGTTGGGTAATATACAAAACTGTTTGTAAATCAGATCTTAGCCGGAGGGAATATGTTCAAAATGATGCTGAGGAGCTTTGTGGTGATTCTCCTCATAGTCGCTCAAATACTAGGAAATTGCCAGTTGATGCAACTAGTACTCCTACAAATAAATTTAAACGTACATGTACCAGTGCTGTGTCGAAACAGAACCACATAAATGTGTGGAGTCTGCAAAAAAACATTATGTAGCAAGTGTCTTGTTCATAGATTTTGGATCTCATTTTTTGGAGATATATAAAGAGTACTTTTCTTTTTTTTTTAATGCAAACAATTAATGGCTTCATCTAAATATCAAGAAGATATGTTTATTTTGTTCCTCACTTAAATGTTTTTTCACAGACTTTCTTTTTTTCTCATTTCAAATTAAAACTAATCTGTGTGCGTCAGTTGACGCGCCTCGGTCCTTAAAGGTAATTAAAAAGTATTGTCCTTCTAGTGGTAAATTCTATCTCTCTCATGTTTCAATGTTTTGACGTCACAATTTAGCCTATTCCTATAGGAATTGCTCTAATTTCACACGATTAAAGCTATTTTAATTGTGTTTTCGATGCGTGCTTCGATATATTTAGTTAGATTAGGTTGATTCCTTATTATTGCAAGAAAAAAAATGGGGCTGGAATAGGGCAAGCTATAAAATTCTGCCATCTACCGATTCCTCCCAAAACTCATGTTTTTTAGTCGCTGCAAGTCTAGTCGCGAGCGACTCGACATCTCACTATGCCAGTCGGTTGGTAGGTCCCCGTTTTGCTTTGTTTTGTTTTTGTAATAACATTGTAACTATTCGGCCGATTCTAACGAAATTTAAAACAAATATGTTGTTTTACATCCACTTTCTAATGATTTAATTACCAAAGTCTTCCCAAGATTAGCTCGGGAAATGATTTTATTTTGTCCATAACATCATAACTATTCGGCCGGTTCTAATGCAATTTGAAACAAACACTTATGTTGTTTTGATCATTGAATTGCCAAGGTCCTTCCAAGGTTAGTCAGGTTATTATTGAAAGTTTTGAAGGTCGAAAGGTCATAAATCAGAATAAGTGAGAGCACGCAAAATTTGTTCAGCAGACCTTGTTTTTTTTTTAATTGCACTCCAGACTATTAACATAAAAAACAGCTTTGAGATAGTCCACCCTCAGAATAAGCAACAATTCTTCCCCTTCAAAGATTATGAATTTCTTCCGGAATTTTGCCTTCCAGTCGTATTTAAAAAATTAGAACAAATGTTAAGACCCAAACTGGCAGACAAGTTAATTTCCACTGTTTGATAAAAAAATTAATCATATGCAAAAAATACGCAATGTGTGTAAGGAAGTGATAGAAGTTTTGTAGAGAATTCTTTGGATATATATCGGCTTGATGAATAATTATATAGGGAAAAATTTATCATGGCATTATTTGAATATTTTTTATCTCTTAGCGAATTATTGAGGAATTTACTGGGGAGGTAGTATTTTTAATATATAATTCAGGATTTATGAAAATAGTGTAGTTATGAGTTGATTGACGCTGTATATGAAATGAAACAGGATCAAGCCCTAAGTTTGTGTTTCTTTTTCGTTCCATTGGCATGAGGGCTCAAAGACTAAGCTTTAGAATAATTTGGATTAAATTCACTTCTTATTCTTTTAATTTATATTGATCGTGCATCGATGTACATTATCTCTGGCTCGACCTTTCGAAAGGGGATGATTTTCGTTGTGAAAAAGTGAAAGACGGGTTTAGAGAAGGGTGCTGACTCATGCCTAGGTTGCAAATAGGCCCTATTTGCACCAACACGGCATTTTCTCTTCTACACATCTTCACTTGCTTTAATTCAACTAATGGTTTGACTAAATTGTATTTTTCGCTATATTTCCTTATTAGAAGAGACTACATACCCACTCCTTTGGTAGGTTAATGAAAATGCAGGAGAATTTCAAAGGCAGTGCCTGGTTATGAAGTTGAAACAAGGATTACTTTTCACGCGAAGCGACATCAATGGGATTTCGGCCGCCTTGTACTGACAGAATTTAGTGGCAATGTGCGTCATTTAAGAGAGACTTAGACTAGGCTCTTTTCAATTAGCCGCCATTTTGAAGTAATTAACCTCAGAAAAATGTGTCTTTTTTCGTGCATTAAAGTCTATTTTTCCCTTAGACTAACTTAATTCTACATACATACGTTTTATTTCGATTCTCTTACGCCTCCCCTCAAATTGAAATCCTGTCATCATTGCGGTGGAGGAGAGGAGGGAGACACTGCATTTAATGGGTGGAATACCGATGATAGATAAAGAGAATCTTGCAATAAGTACATGGCAAGGATAAATATTACTATGCCGGAAAAGAAAAAATGTTATTACAGGTAATAACATTGTAATAAATACACTGTAGTAAATACATTGTAAATAAATACAAAGTCCTTTGAAATCACCCTTTTCAGAAGGCCGGTAATCTACTCTTCTCTAAGATATTCTGTAGAAATGATTTTAAGTTATTATTGCTAGAAGCCTAGATTTGTTCATAGGATCGTATTTAATGCCTGACATAAATTGAAGATGTGTTCTGCTCGTTCATGTAAATGAAGAATTGACACTTAAAGACTTGGTATTGCAGGGAACGTAGTATATAATTGGTAGGCTCCTGGCACCAAAATTGCAGGCTTAATTAGCCAAACGAGAAATTCCACAAAATTGACGCTCGGTGGAATTATCAAATCCGAATAAATTGCCCTCCATGTGAATAACAGGAATACTGTGCATAATATGAGAATAAGTAGATGAAAACACATAGGCCAATTTGTGTATATTAATTTGTATACATAAATGGAGAATATATATATATATATATATATATATATATATATATATATATATATATATATATATATATATATATATATATATATATATATATATATATATATATATATATATATATATATATGTATATATATATATATATATATATATATATATCCTTCATTCAGATTGTGACCATCAATATCTGATGTTCTTTTATTTCTATTCTTTAATTGCAAGAGAACTTTAATTTGAAACGTGTAACGGTTTACTAAGGAAGAAAATATAAATATATAATACATGAAAATTTCTGAAGCTTTCAAAAGGTGTTATCGGGCAAAATCAAATATTACATCATTCCATAATTAGTACATTTTTTATTCATTTTTGGATATAAATCAAACAACTCTTTAAAATTATTTATATTTAAATAAATATTTATTTATTAATTGAATAACCAATTTCCACCAGCTTCAACCACTAGACTTCAACTGTCTAATAACCTTTGAATAGCATGTTTATAAAAAATGGTTTGACTTGTCCTGTTCCGCATTGCTCTTTAGCCTTTTGCATTCGATGGAGTTTGATTTATGTATTCCACCATCTTTATTCTTGTTTTTTTCCCCAAAGAGGTAGAGTCGTTCAGACTTTCATTGAAATTAGTTTTGAAATTTTCCGAGTACTCTTTGG
This sequence comes from Ceratothoa steindachneri, assembly GCA_963969495.1. Lineage (NCBI taxonomy): Eukaryota > Metazoa > Arthropoda > Malacostraca > Isopoda > Cymothoidae > Ceratothoa > Ceratothoa steindachneri. Next base: position 54,188,573 of record OZ018317.1, on the reverse strand, counting down.
TCTCCACCTCTTCATCTTTTTTTTGTCGGGGTCACTTTATTTTAGATTAAAGATGCCATCAGATTAAGGGTTTGGAGATAGCATTATTTTTTATTCACTTTGTCCAATTCGAGCAATAAATTAGTACTTTGGAAAGAATCAATAATTTGCCATATAGAAGAGGCGGGCACACAGTAGGGAATGGCATAAGCTCTTTAATTTCATTTCCTCCCACGATCGTCGGATAAAAGCTACTAGTCTTGTGGTTGTTGCTCCCTCTCTCTACCTAACATTTTCTCCTTTACTTAATTTTTATTTTATTTTGCTTTCTATTTCTTTAAATATTATTTATAGCGGAAGAAGGATATCATTATAAAGTTCTTTGGTTCCCAATGCTAAAAAATCGTACTAGGGAAAGTTTATCGTTAATTACCTGGGCTTCGGCAAACGTAATTTTGGCTACCTTCAATTACATCAATGTATCTTCATTATTTTTAAGGCAAACTTGATTAAACTCTTTGAATTCAAAAATAAATATTTATAAAACAAACTTGTTTTACCTCTACAAAAGATCGTGAATAGTTTTTTAATTTTAATCATTTAACTTTCAGTTCGTATTTTTGCCGGACACACAATTTAAGCCTTCGGGCGATTTCAAAGGATACCGATAAAAAATCTTCAGCTTGGTAGTTTTTTACGTCTCTTGGGAGCAGAACGAAAATTCCCTTTAATGAAATTCTTTTTCTTTGCCATTAAGTGAAATTAGACGAACCAAGCGCAATACACATTAAGAGGGTCTTTATATGATGCGTCGTAAATATTTCCAACTGGAGAACTTTGGATATTTCCCAAGAGTTTTTTTCAAGGTTGAGAATGACCAAGTTTGTTAATTTAATTATTCCAATTTTTAAAGAAAATGAAACTTTAAAAAAAACATGATAATAGAATGCTTTGGAATTTTTAAAAAATAGGGATGGGAAATAGTGAAGTTCAGAAAAGACATTCCTATTTATTAACATTAAGGCATCTCTGGGATTTTTTAGGTGTTTTTTTGTCTAATTGAAGATGTTATCGAAGTTCTTTCAAATATAGGTTTTCAATTTTACTTTTATCTCGAAGAAATAGATACTGCCCCCTAAAACGTATTTAGCTAAACGTATATTATTAAAGAAAATTTTTATTTCCAAAGAATTTAGATAAAAGAATTTTTTGGCCTTTAGGCCTAGAAAATAAACATAGATCTGACAAAAACATAGAGCAAGAGTAGATTATTGAAAGATATATACTAGAAACCTTTTATAACTTTTAGGCCACAAACCAAAGGTTTGCTTACAAAGAGCAAGCCCCTCCTGCAAGACAAAGTTATGGCATTATACTGTTTTCAATTTTTATACCCAAAACCAACGAGGGGTTCTGCCGAAGAAAGTTTTTAAGCAGTGATCTATAGAGGAAACTAGTGAGATTGGAGAGAGTGAAAATAGGTGGAACATATGGAACTAAACTTATAAGAACTACCCTGTTTCTATATGCCATAATCTAGTTATAAACTTTTTATATGTATGATGTGTGAAAATTTGGATGAATAAAAGAAAAGTCATCAGCAGATAAGCAATTTACTTTAAAAAGTTCAGCGTCTATAATGATCCGAACGACAGAAAAATCAAATTATCTTTCAAAAATAAAGATTAAATTATGAGTGAAAAACATTTGTATAAGTTATAACTAATTGGTGTGTAGGGTAGAAGACCCATTTCTTCCCTTTCAAGTAGCTCTTTATCATGAGTCTAATTGAAGCGAGGATGAGGAGACATGACTATATCAATTTTTTAATTCCAGTTTCGACTATGATCAGCATTTATCCATAAAATAAGACAGCAAACTCATCACTATATATTAGGCTGGGTATGTCACGCTTCTAAATAAAGAGAGCTAACCTGCGTGTTACTCGCAAGGAAATCAAAGCGTATTGAACAACTGTGGTAAAATGCGTTAATGAAAGCCAAAATGTATCATTAATTTAAGGGATAGAAAACTTAAGCGGCGATGCAGTTCTCTGCTGGATAATGAGACTGAGGTGAAATTAGACATCGAAAAAAATCATCTTAGCGATATGGGCCACACAGAAATACATAGCGAAGAGGACAATCATATTTACAAGATTATGTATACTCAACTTTGCCAAATTACTAAAAAGGGAATCCTAAATGAGGTTTATAGGAATCAAAACTTATCCAAAGTAAAACAGTTAATAAAGATGTGAAGAAAGTTTCCATAGTAAATTTTATTCTCAAAGAAACCAAAAATGGCATGAAAATCTTTAAATCAAAGGTTTCTACCTAAAGATGAACCAGAAGAGTAGTAGGAGTAAAAATATAACCAAGTCCAAATTTCGCCATATATCTTATGATATGAACTAACATAGCATGAAATCATGTACAATAACCATTTTTAAACACAATAAAAAATTTCCTAAATAGAGCAAAACTAGACGGTAACGTATTATATATCTTTGAAATCGAGATAGAAGTGATATAGGGACTAAATACTTATCATTAATCTACCCCTCAATAGGAAGGCAAACTACCAGAATGATCTAAAAAACTACGAAAACTACACAAGAGTACTCAAGAAAAAAGAAAACAATAGCTCACCGAATTCTTTTAACTCGAAACAGACGCAATATATGGACTTACCTAACACAACTTGCTATCACAGGACGACTCATTTATAGTCAATACTGATTATATTTATTGTATCATGGACTATATGATACGTGCAGGCACCATTATTAACAGCAAAATTTATTTTAATACCTATATCTGGAAAGGAACATAGAGAAATTACCAATGGAAGATCAGTCACCCAGCCAAGTTTTCTTGGAACTCCTTCGAGGAAAGAATATGCCGTCGTTTATGGAAATTAACGACAATTTCGTAGTAAGAAAAAAGGAGAGGAAAGGTTTGGCTTTAACTTTAAAGAGATAGAAGCTAGCTCAGGTAATGGATAAAATCTACAATTTGATGGAGTCTCTATTTTTGTACATGGAACATTTGACAAATTATTGCCATCCAAGCTATTGATTAGATGTATGTTATAACTATATGTATTCCTTTTGCCTCTGGCTGGGCTAATTTTCCATTTTCTATTGTGCCTATATATTTTAAAAAGGTTTTAGGAGGTCTGGTTGGTTTGCATATCTCAAGTTATGTTTGTTGAAACACAATTTTGAGCTGTGTTATCGGTTAATTGAATATCATGATAGATGAATCTCCAACGTGTAAAATGAAAATACCACTTAGAGTCCAGCCTATAACTTAAATCTCCTTGATCGATGTTTTTCCTTCGAGTCGAGGAAGATGTATTGCTCCAGTATGTGGGGGTAGACCTTTCGTTTATATTTGTTATTCATTCCTAAGTTAATAATTGCAAACGCAATCCCCTTTGCCACACTTTGCGAGATGCTTTGAATACATATCGGGAGAAGATATCTATGCTTGCCTTTTAAACCCTTGTCTTTGCCTATTTTTTCCCTTTTCTTTTCCTTACTTTTTACTTCGGCATGTTATAAATCAGAAATGGCACTTATTCAATGAAGAGACAATCTTTCTAAATCTCAATTTTAACAAACCGTTTTCTTGTAAGTAATGATTCAACCGCGATTCAAGATATCCAATGAAACTAATATAAAACAAGTTGATAATTTTCTACCTGCTCTGGTGATTTTCCAGATTTAATGATAAATATAATATTCTGTTTTAATTCAACATAGAATTACCCTAAATTTAGTTATGCATTTTATCATTTGGAATGGCTCAAAATAATTAGTTTGCAAGTTGTGGATTGCTTCCTTTACTTCCTTTCTTGTGTTAGTAGCACCATTTTTCACATCGGTGGATATATTTTCCTTGAATCCCTTCTTTATGCATATCTATTATTTTTTTTTAAAAGTCCATAGTGTTTCCTTATTCATCTTTCATTCTTTTTAATTTTCGATGGCTCAAGTTATGTTATTTATTCCTTTCGAAAATTCTCTTGAAAATGTTTCGCCATTGTTACAAGAGGTGTTTTTATTCCATCTTTGCCATTTTTTTATGAAATGTTTGTAAGAGTTCTTTTTTTCATTTTCTAAAGGCTGAGTAGCTTTTCCTAGTTGCTCGATTGGTTACAGTGTACAACAATAAAAAAAACGGAAATGAGAATAACCTTTTTTATTTTGGGGGGCGTAAATCACAAATATAACATCCATCTGCTTCTGCGACCCTCCTAGTGATTAAATACAAACAAGATTGGGCCAAACCCACAAATCTAATATATATAAAAGGATTTTGATATAATTTTAATACGGTGCTTCTAAGGTCAACCTAACCTTTGAAATTATGAAAGTATACTCAATATTCGTTTGGTTATATAGGTCCAAATCCATGGTAACTCTTACGCAACGTTTCATTATTTTGTAACTTACTATGAATGCTCCCTATTTTTATTTTTTTTATTTAATATTTGTTGTTGTCACTATTTATATTTTTTTAACATACTAGAGTATTTTTCTGTACAAAAGACAGAGCTAAAACGTCTAGAGAATAAAAAATTCCCCAGACAGTTTTTTGTTATATATGTGGATCAGTTACATTAGTACAATACAAGAGATAGTTGACTATGTTGTACTCCCACTTTTAGTCTGATTTTATTTTGCTTCACTTCAGGTCGCAACAGAAAAGGCAAGAAATCTATCATGTATCCAGATCTTCAGTCTGCTATTCGCCCAATTCGACATTCGAGTGCTATTCCTGGACCACAGCCTCCCTCTGAACTACCAAGCGATGACAAAAAGAAACTCAAACGATTCAGAATTTTAAGATACACAATATGTGACAGAGCTTGAATCTGATAAAAAACCACACCTAATCACCAAGACGGAGCTCAATGATTTAGTTCGTGATCTAACACTAAGCAACAGAGTGAACTCCTGGCCTCACGTCTGAAACCGAGGAACCTGTTGCATGAACATACTCGAATTACAATTATGAAGCGTTCTGAAAGTCTACAGCAATTCTTCACTTTTAAAAACAACTTGACTTATTGTAATGATAACAGAGGCCTATTCAATGCCCTTGAGCTGAACTATAAATCAAATGAGTGGAGGTTATTCATAGATGCATCCCTATCCCGCATCAAAGCGGCTTTGTTTCACATTAGGAACACCATGCCTTCAATTTCAGTTGCTCACTCAGTCATTTTGAGAGATACATATGAGAAGCTTGTTTTTATTCAAGACCGCATAAGTTACAAGGAGCATGAGTGGCCAATTTGTGCGGACTTGTGGGTAGTAGCCCTACTTAATGGGCTACAAATTTGATACACCAAGTTTATGTGGTTCTTTTGAAAGTGTCACAGTAGGGCCAGAACAGAATATTATGTACCCCCAGAATTGTCACCTCGGGAAACTATGACGCCTGGATGACATAATGTAATTCATAACGACTAGTTAAGAAGGAGAAAATCATTTTGCCACCACTGCATATAAAACTAGACCTAATGAAGCGATTTACTGTAGCACTGCAATATAACAAGCTATGTTTAAAGTACCTCAAAGCGATTTTCCCTAAAATAAGTGATGCAAAGATTAAAGAAGGCATATTTGTAGGGCCTCAGATTCGTTAACTTATAGCTGATGAGGACTTCGAGGTGACAATGGATGACACTGAGCTATCGGCCTGGCATGCATTAAAAAATGTATGCAAGGGAGTTCTGTGAAAGCACAAAAGGGCCCAGCGAGAGCGTATAGTGAAGAGCTTAATCAAGTGCTACCGAGATCTCGGATGCAATATGTCCTCATTCTCACTTGTCCCTCTTCCCAGAGAATGCAGGAGATCTGATTGATGAACATGGAAAGAGGTTCCATCCACATATAGCGTCCTTGGAAACCAGGTTTAGTGGAAAATGAAGCCCTGCTATGCTGGCTGACTTCTGCTGGAATCTGAAGCGTGACACCCTTGCCACGTCTTATAAACAAAGAATTAAATGCTAAAATGTAGGGTAATACATGATATAATATTAATAAACATGCCGATTCATTATATGTATATTCATGAATTAATTACAATTGACACATTTAATCTGAATTTGGGAGCGAAATACATTTATGGTATCGTAAAAATCGGTATCAATTGCATAATTATTAAATCGGCAATTTACAAGAAAATGTTACGTGATGGGATCTTTTTTTAGCAAATTCGAATTAAACACACTCAAGTTCATAATAAAATGCACATTTTTTACATTGTTTCCTCTTTGAAGGAGTGGTAATGAAGCTAATCAATATTTATTTGTATTTGCTCGGTTCAACCGTGTGGAAAGGTTAATATTTTGATGTAGGAGTATTTTCATTTAAATGGAGGTCCCCACCGAGAAATAAAGTGCCTCAAACGAATGCAGAGCAGTGGTGAAACAAACTACCAAATTATTCATATTTAGCATTGTGAGATTTCGACTGTTTGCTGGCTAACAATGGGTATTGTAGTTGTATGATCACTATTTGGTGCTAAATGGGCTCCACATGTTCCACTGGAGTAAGATTTAGGTTTCTTCACCTATGTTTTCCCTTGTAGCTTTTTCCTTTCTTTTTTATTGAACGGGGATAAGGCATTTTTATTAGCTACCTCAGCAGTTAATACATTTTTAATTTTGCTGATGCCATGATTTAAATAAGTTGGAAGCAATATGCTCGTCCATAGCTCGTCAGTTAAAGGGAATATGTTGGGCTAATTCCAATTACTTCATATAATAACTTGAAGACGGTTTGTGCTATCGTAACTGAACCACGCCTTGACCTTTTAGCCATGGAAGTCTTTTTTTTCAATTCTTCTGCTATTTTAATGCAATATCATAAATCCGCCTACCTATGATTCAACCATTCTGGATATAACGTTAATGTAATGCCATGATTTGGGGAGGAACTTGCATTTAATTCCCTTTTTTTAATTGATATACTACAAACATGAAAAATAGTAGCTTTACATCATTCTACTAATCCTTCATTGCCGTTTGTATCTAGTTCAAGAATTTCTGCATTTTATTTTAGTGTTCTTTGGATTAATAAAAAGCTGTTGGTTTAGTTCTTGGGTGCTTTCTTTTGCTTTCTATGTGGTTAAGATCTTATAGGTAATTGGAAAGTGTGAAAGGTAACGAGAAGGACAACTCACTATATCTCTTTTACTATTTCTCTGGTGTCAAAAAGCAAATTATTTTTTTCCAGAAGGAAAAGAACTTCGGGAAAAGCTTTCCAAATTCCGCGTTTTAAGTAGTACGTACACTTTTCGTGCTAAGCAGACATAAAATCGGTCTACACGCCATCATACATAGTTTCTTAAAAAATAATAAAAAAAGTAAAATTAAAGAAAGTGAGAGAGAGCGAGTAAAAAAGCATGCAAGCTTCACGCGAGATGCTCTCACTCCAGTGCTATGAATGGTAGGAAGGAGTTAGGCACAATTCTCCTTATATTAAATAACTTATTTCAGAATTATATATTTGATATTAAACTTATTTAAAAATTATTTTTGCAGGCAATGGCTTCGTCACTCCCCCCCTCCTCACGGTGGGAGCTTGGCGATTCGCTACTAAGATTAAAATTTAAAATCTAAAAAAATAGCAGCCATGGTTAAATTTTTATAAATTTTCTGAACTTCACCATTAGTAATTCTTTGGGTTTTAAAAAATTCACAAAATTTCGATACTTATATTTATTTCTGAACTTCACCATTTTGTTTTTTGATATTATAAAAGAATTATTAGAAATAACTTTGATAAAAAAACAAGTCATAACCAAACTAAGATAAAATTATTATTCAAATATTCCAAAAAAATCCCCTTCTTAAATTATAGAGTCAGTGATGAGGATGATTATATAATTAAATTTTAATTTAAGGTATCCATCTTTGAGGTAAAGAAATAGTCTTCTAGTATGTATATTTTTCTTTGAATGAGTTTGGCTTCCATTGCTCACCTCGAAATTGAGAGATATCTTCATCTTATTGCTCCAAGAATGCACAATTAATTATTCTACCCTCAAGGCTGAAACACTCGCAGCCCATCATAATATGACTCCTGATTACTACCGCCATAAGTTCCGTGGCACCAGGATCCTACCCTGTCAAACGTTCCGACAGTTTGGGTATAACCTCCAAAGAAACCTTAAGTTTTGGCTAGAGTCGTCAGAGATTTTCCCCGATTATGAGTCATTATTAGATTTTGTTTTAAGTGACCAGTTACTGGCTTCGCTGCCCCCAGTGATCCGCGCAGCCTTGAAGGACCGGCGTTGGCGATCCTTCAAAGAATGCGTTGAAGAAGCAGACGTCTTCGCGGAAAGTCATAACTTGTACTCTAAGGACTCCAAGAAGCGCCCCCCCCCCGCCCCTTAAATCGAAAACTAGAAATCCCTGATTTAATAAAAATTCCCAGTCGAAGTTCACGGAAATTCCAGGCCCCTTCAAACGAAAAAGTTTTTCTTCCAATAAACCTCGAGACTTGAAGCCCCCTTTCCATTCTTTCTCTCGAGTATCCCAAAGAGACCCATTGTAGGCTATACGTGCGGAGTAGCGAACCACAAAAGTTCAAACTGTCCTCATAACTCTAAATTTCGGAGCAACCCCCCTCAACAGGTTCACCAAGTAAGATCTGCGGCTGCTCCCCCTCTTTTTACCGTTGAACCCCCCGTTCCTTCATCTCCCCATGGCCCTCGGATCACCAAATGAATTGTATTTTTAATTAGAGCTCACAAGGAGCCTTAAATTTGAGAATGGCAGTGTAAACGGCTGTCGTAAGTCCACCATCGTCCGTGATACTGGGTGTACGTCCATCATAGTGTCTGAGAAGCTCCTCCCCTCTGTGTCCCCTAACCACGATAAATTTGTAGTAGTTCACGACTACTTAGGACATTCCAAACGCTTGCCAATTTTAAAGTGCTGCATTGACTCTCAGTAATTTAAGCGCTGGGCCGAAGCAGTTTCAGCCCCAATTAAATTCTGTTCGGTACTAATTGGACAAAGTCTCAAAATCTTCCTTAACCCAGTGGCCCAGTCGGTCACTACACGCACTAGAGCAAGAAAAGAAGAACAAGATCCTGCCTCCCTTGAAGTTCCAGCTAACTCAGAATTTAAGGGAATTCTAAACCTAGAATTGGCCAAGGCCCAGAAGGAGTGTGGAATCCTCGTCCCCTTATAGAAAATAGACGCCAAAGAAAGAAGAATAAGGATAAAAGAGAAGACGAAGAAAGAAGAAGACAGATAGAAAAAGAAGTGACGAAAGAAGAATAAAGAAAAAAGAGAAGAAGAAGAAAGAAGAAGACAGATAAAAAAGAAGCCGAAGAAAGATGAATAAAGATAAAAGAGAAGACAAATAAAGAAGAAGATAAATAGAAAAAGAAGCCGAAGAAAGAAGAAGACATAGAAAAAGAGGCCGAAGAAAGAAGAATAAAGATAAAAAAAGAAGACGAAGAAAAAAGAAGATAGATAGAAAAACGGCGCCGAAGAAAGAAGAATAAAGATAAAAAGAGAAGACGAAGAAAGAAGAAGATAAATAGAAAAAGAAGCCGAAGAAAGAAAAATAAAGATCTAAGAGAAGACCAAGAAAGAAGAAGACATAGAAAAAGAGGCCGAAAAAAGAAGAATAAAGATAAAAATAGAAGACGAAGAAAGAAAAAGATAGTTTGAAAAGGAAGCTGAAGAAAGAAGAATAAAGATAAAAAGAGAGAAGACGAAGAAAGAAGACAATAGAAAAGAAACTAAAGAAAGAAGAATAAAGATAAATCAAAAGACGAAGAAAGAAGAAGATTGAAAGAAAAAGAAGCTGAAGAAAGAAGAATATAGATGGGAATAGAAGTAGAAGAAAGGAGAATACAGATGGAAAGGGAACTAGCACAAGCATCTAAGAGAGCCTTGCATCTGACCCCTTTATATCCTCTGGAGCACCCAAAATACGAAGAGCTCAATTCGCAAGCCTTTGCGACCGAGCAAAAACTAGGGCCGTCTCTCAGTCGCCTGTTGGAAAAAGAAAGGAAGAAGGAGCTTGAAACGGTGCGAAGCGATCGGGAGATCAAAGACACCGTGAAGGACGCGTTAATATACCGTTCTTCTGTTGAGCCTAATAACTCCCCCAACTGAATAACCTGGAACCCGAACGCCACCGCAAACTTTAACTTCCTGAAAATGAAATTAGTTTCTGCCCCCCTTTTGAAGTGGCCCAATCCTGAAAAGTCGTTCGGGATTCGAACTGACGCCACCAATGAAGGCCTGGGTTGTGTGCTACTTCAATATGAGGACGGAGGCGAAAGTCATCCTGTGGCCTACGCTAGTCGTAAACTATTTCCCGTCGAAAAGAACTTTCAGGGACGGAAAATCAGATGGCCGATTTCCTCAGCAGAAATGCATTACCCGCTAATCCCGATTAGTTCCGTGAAAAATGTTCCTAAAGAAATGTTTGATAGTTGAATATATTTATATACGTAATAAATTAAGGTACTGTTAAATTATTTTTTTTAGGATAATTGATTATTTTGTGTACGCCTATTTCTTTGCAGTTTTATGTATTTATGAAGTAAGTATAACTGTCCTCGCGATATGATTTGGGAATGTCCCCGTTACCTTCTTGTTTTCTTTTTGGTTTAAACTCTCCAAGTGGAAAACATATGTCGTGTGGTTGTAGATTTATTTTTAGATACCTGTCTTTTATTAAGTATCCTTTTTTATGGTAGTATGTATAGTATCAGGGGCATCACATGACAATTTTTAAATAAGCTGATCAATTTTCTGTTTGTAGTGCATGGCTTGGTAACAGCGTATGCATTTTGTGTATAATTCCTTTATGTTTCGGTAGAAAACGAGTTGAAACTAAGCCGCTCCCCTCTCCATTCCTACTTAAAAGAGTATCGGGTTCTCCTTTTTCTCCCCATATTTCTTTTCATTTTGAATGAGAAAAGGTCCCACTTTCGAAAAGGGAGGCGTGTGAGGGAACAGACACGTGATGGGAGAAATAACGTCGCTTTTAGGCATTGCCTCCACGCTATGGGCCTTGTTGTCGCTTACCAGCATTTTCAGAGCTCAAAAGCGTGAGAAAGAATAGGAGCAGGCTCATGGAATGCAGCCATTATCAATCTGTGCATTAAACTAAGGACTTTCCCCCGCAACCCAATCCCACCCCCTTCCAGCCACGCTGAGTTCGGCTGAATAAAACGCCAGCCGGGCCGTGTTCGCCATTACTCAAACGATGGGCGATAGTCCCTCCCCCCTTCTATGGAGTAAGCTCCCTCACTCCAGGCGTGCATATGTACCCGTGTGAGGAGCGATCGAGAGAGATTTGTGCGAGAGAAGCTCACGAGAGCAGACGATCTTACTCCTCCTCGATTGGGGTTGTCATACGCCGAAGGCAAGGAAACGTCGTGGGATAAAACCGAGTATCTCTCCTTGGATAAAACAAATATCCAACCTAGAACTAGTTAAGAATTCTTCTCCCCGTAAAAATACCTGTCTAACTCCTCGCAACGACACCATCTCCAAACAAGAACCAAGTCTTGTCCCTAAAGGCTTCAGTGAAGATTAATCTTAGCGTAATACCCCCTTAATTACGCATTGCCGACGAAACAAACCGTTAACGTCTCGGAGAAACTCACTCTCCGTTTTCCTCAAATTTTCCTCAAAGGAATTTACAACGGAAGAATTCCCAGCCTCAATTATCTAAGACAATGCCCTCCCCCCCTCGTCATCTCAAAGGAATACTTCAACTACAAGCAAGTTAACCCTTGAACCCTGTCGAAGCTACTTAACCATCATCTCACCGCTTCGCCGAAAAGGACCATCGTCTCCCCCACCCCCTCCATTTTTGTACAAGGTATTGTAACGAATATTTTAGCTTTCCCAACTTTATAATTGCCGTCTACCGTTCTCCCATTATCATTTGTGTGCTTAAAATGTCTCCGTGTAAAGCTCAATTTTAATTCCTTCCAGCCTACCCCATTTTATTGCATTTTAAATACCTAATCTTCTTACTGGCCCGTTGACCACTGTACCTATTTGTCTTTTTATATGTCTGTGTTCTGTTGTACCATTTAACCTAAATAATGATATTTTTTTAAGTCTATTTTTTTGTCGACTCCTTTACTTTTCGACCTTTGAGCTTATCCTAGTGGTGTAACAGCATGTAACCAAGCCAATACAAAGATTTAAAGTAGCTCTATTTGGACTAGCCCTCCCTTACGATGATCTAACCTCGTAACCGGACCTCGTCCGACCCCAAGTTATTAAAAGGAAACCCACGCGCATTCCCAGATCAAATATAATAGATTTATGTATGGTATATAGAGCTATACCACGACAGTAATAAATTTAGAAAGTTTGTTATTGTCAGAGAGAGAAGGTTACTCCCCCCCCTTCCCTAGAACCCGACGTCTACCCATGGCCACTAAGAAAGCTGCACCTGCACAGGCAGAAAGACCTAAGGGAGCAGCGAGAATTTCGCCGGAACGTGTGACCAGTTTGGGTTCCCTTTCTTCACCGTCACATCGCCTTATCGGCGCCAGACCTACGGCGTCAAGGACTTTCGTGCGTGTCTGTGATGCTCGGCGAGAATATCGCCCCCGCCTCTCTAATGAGATCCCCGTTCCCCGTTTGTAGGCCCCCGGCGACCCTCTTCCGCCAAAACGTATACATACTTCGGGAAATCTTTAAGAAATTAGTAACATACAGCCCCGTCTTAGTTAGCAGCCACGTACAGTCTCGTACGCCCTGCCCCCCCCCCCTCCAGAGGCTTCCATCAACGAACGCGAAGCGGCACCTATCAGCCTGGCCTTACTCGTACCTAAGGCCAGAGTTCTCGCTCGACAGACGATAGACACGGACAAGTATCTATCACTCGGTTATCGACTTCGTTCTTGTATAGAGTACTCCCTCGTTAATTTATCAGCGAGGTTAAACAAGAAAGAATTTTGCAAGTGAAACTTTAGAGCGACCCGCTTACCTGTCTTATCCGAAGCCTCCTGTTAATTAGGCTTTACGCGAGTCTCTCCCTTTCATTGCAACCAATCACCGTACATCTTCTCTCTGATTATCGTCCCCGTTGATTAATTTGTATCTTTCTCCCGTTTGGCGCCCTAGGTCTCATCTTATTTATTGTCATTTATTTACTTTTGCTAATTATATTTTCTTTGTATATAAAGGGTGGGGCAGAGAGGACGGACGTTTTTGAAAAAGAAAAAAAATGCTAAGACACCTGAAAAGAAAAGAAAAAAAATCTAAGACACCACGGGCAGAATGCTACCTGTCAGAGATATGTTGCTCCCCTTGGGGATGAGTAATAGACATTTCAAAAACGTACGTCCTCACTGCCCCACCCATATTAAAGTTATTTTATAACAATCAGTTTTTCTAAACCCAGAACCTCTAAGAATTGTTTATTTATGCCAACCGTACTCAATTTTGATTATTTAACCCTAGCCCTGTGATCTATATCCCCATTCTGGCGTGCTTCCTTCCGCGTGTGACTGTGTGACCGTAGGGTCAATCTTTGCATAGCATCGACGTTCGACTTTACAACAGTTAGAGACGATCCATTTTGTACAAACCCATGCTGACTGTCTATGATCAGCTTATTGCTCTCTAAATGCTTGACTATGTGATCTCTTATTATTGTTTCCGAACAATTTCAGACTATCGATGTCAAACTACTATGCCTCTAATTGCCCATCTTTAAGATTGGTGTAACGTTGTCTAATTTAAATCTTATGAAGCAAAGACTCATTTTGATATTTATTAAAAACGGTCACTAATCGTTCTATTATCACTGAGGAACAAATTTTAACTTTTTGTTTATTGACTTAGATTTGATAGTTAATTATAAGCAATTTGAAATCGCTGAGCACGAATTTCTACTCCTTTTTGCTCTATCAGGTCCTGATTTTGTTCCACACACTTCCTATTTCATCATATTCATTAAAAGGATATTTTCTCAATACTTGCTAAGTCCTTTTGCAGTTGCACATTATAACTTTCTATTAATACAGATTGAAACTAATGTTTGATTTTATATTTCAGATTTTGGAAATAAGGAATTGGAATACAAATTGACAAAACAATCAAGTGCTATATCCTCAAGCACTAGAAAATTCATATACAAAAACTCTCCTGATTTATTTTTCTACATATGTGGAAATTTTACACTTTCACATCAACGAGGAAATGTAATGGACTTCCTGAAAAGAGATTATCTTGGCATAAAATTGGGGGATCAAGATAAATCATGGGTTCTACCTAAATCCTGCATGTATGCATTGAAAGAGTGTGACATTGGACGAAGGGTTCGGAGTCAAAAATCCCTTTTGGAATTCCAATGGTTAGTTTATGATTTTATAAGCCTACGTTACGTAGTCATTTGTGTATTGCAAAATACGTAAGTTTAATTGTGACTTAGGTACATAAACAAATTTTTATAAAATTTGCTTTTGTTAACGCTTCGATATTTTTTTCCCCTTTCAGGTGTGGCGAGAGCCTACGAACTATGGGACGGATTGCTACTTCTGCTATGTCAAGACCAGGATACACTAAGAAAAATAAATATTGTATTGAGTACCCAAATTTCGACACCGCAATACCACCTGTGCTACATTCAAATAAAATTCCCATTCCAAAATTTAAGAGTCTGCCATCTCAGGAATTAGTTGAAAATATTTCTGAAAATATTGTTATGCACTCTAAGGAGTTGACACGAATTCGACCGCAGCGTAGTTGTAAGTGAAAGTGATCAGCAAAGGTTTAACCAGGCCGAGTTGAATGATCTTGTAAGGGATCTAAATTTATCAAAAAAAGCTGCGGAAATTTGAGCTTCAACACATTCATTTTATAGAAACAGAGAAAAGGAACTTCTTAAATATTTTAGGACTGAACATATTTAGTATATTGTGCGACATACCAGGTTTGTTAAAGTCAATGGGGGTTCATTCTTACAATGTAAGTGATTGGTTTTTGTTTTTACACAGTTCCAAAAGAAGTCTTAAGTGTGTGTTTCTACATAATAGTTATCTATACAGCCCAATTGAGCACCCAACAACATTAAAAGAAAAGTATGAGCATATAAAATCTGTTTTAAAACTTATTAAATATAAGGATTACGTGTTTTTTATATGTATTGACTTAAAAAATGGTAAGTTTTCTGCTAAGGCAACAAGCAGGTTATACTAAAAATCCCTCCTTTGTTTTTGGGACAGCACAGATAAGGAAGAACATTATTTCAAACAAATCTGGCCAGCACGAACATCAATTACTGCCAAAGCAAAAAATGTAATTAATCCACCTTTAGTGAGCAAAGATAAAATCATATTTCCTCCTTTGCATATCAAACCAGGTCTCAGGAAACAATATGTAAAAGTTTTTGATACAAACGGCGAGTGTTTCCAACACGCAATTTCAAAATTCCCAAATTTAATTTATGAAAAAGTCAAAGCTAGAATTTTTGACGGTCCGCAAATAAGAACATTAATTAATGTCATGAATGAACGCAAAATAAATGTCTGGTTCTCATTCGTGGACTTGATAAAAAGCTTTTTAGGAAATTATAGGTCCGATAACTACGAAGAAATCATAAGAAAACTTCTAAGGGACTTTAAAAGAGCTACGAGTAGTTGCAATATGAGCATAAAATGCATTTTTTGAATAGTCATCTAGACCAATTTCCAAGTAATTTAGGTGCTGTACGTGACTGACAAGGGGAGAGATTCCACCAAGATATTAAAAGTATGGAGGAATTTTATCAAGGAGCTGGAATTGCCACATGATGGCTGATTATTGCTGGTGCTTGGAAAGAGTGAAAACTTTATATCTCATTGCTTTGCTTTATTTTAAATAATTTCTCCCTATTACAATAGTTAGAACTACATGTATTCATGAAAATTGGAAATAAATGTTAAAGCATAACTTCCTTTTAGTCTTAATTTTGAGAAAAACTGGAAAATGGCACATGGGCTGTTTATAAGAATCAGGACTTGATAGAGACAAACGGAGGTCAAATTCGTTTTCAGCGCACAAAAATTACTTACAATCAAGTGTCAGATATCATTCAATAAAATACGTGTTCGCCAGTTATAGATTCTTTGGATATATATTTTTAGGCTTTAGCAACTTAATTATCTTTAATATATCTACTTAGGGCTCTAGGAATTCCTGGGTTACAGCTATTGCACTAAGAACTGAAGCCAGGTTGTTTGATGTTTCAGTGGTTACTGTAATAAGCACGCAATTCGCAATAGAATACTCTGCAATAATTAGGTATTTAGGATCATGGCTGTACCTTATTATGTTGCGAGATATCAATAATTCCGTTTGCTTTTAGCACTAAGAATTCGACGTTTAACTTTTCCTCGTATTTTTATATATGTAATCCTATTAGTTTCCCTCATTTGCTCTCTAAATTTTCTATACACCAAATTTCTCTCCTTTAAAGCAGCACTAATTTCGTAGGGAGACGATGTCGGTCTATTATTAGACACGTTTTTTTTTTGTTTCATTGGAACAAACAGTTTTCCTGTTTTATTTGATTTATTAAGAGGATGTGTGTAGCTAGTTGCTATCTAATGTCCATAGAGTTCCTAAGTTCCTAAGTTCCTTTTGAATATTATAAAATTAGCCCATCTAAAATCTGGAAAGCAAATAGAGTTTTCACAATTCGTCTCACAGAATTTTATTTAGAAGAGAACAATATTGTGAACAATGTTAGTTAAATACTCACTAATCTTAACTTCTGTCACTAAGTAATCGTTAATGGTTAGGATAAGATCTAAGATTTGCTCCCCATGTTTTGGTTCGTTGAATTTCTCAAATAAAAATTGATCCTCCATAAACGCTACAAATCGTTTAACATCTCTGCCATTGTACTGTATTGTTTCACAATATGTTTCCATTATTAAAATAGTCTAGAAACACACACTCACATTTTTCAACTAATCTACACAGAGTTTTATAAAATTTGATATCCTCATCACAATATTATGATATTGGACGGTAAGCCCTAAATAAATTCAATGGAAAATTCCCACCTTAAATTCAAGGTGATATACCTTAAATTCCTGAATCTCATAATCACCAAAGTAATCGAATTTTCGAAATTTACCCATATATCTCTAACTGCTATAATACCAATATACTTTTTTGAATATCACTGATTTCGATCGTTAAATTTAACGATTAGGCCTTGAATCTTCAGCTGTATTGAGAGAACATTGGTCGAGGATAATCTATAAGTGCGACGGGTTGCTATAGTGGAAACAGAGTTTCGTGCCAGATGTGGAGGAAAAAGGCCGAAGCATCATTTAACACGCTTTTCAGCGTCATCACCCCGACAGAGGTAAGAAAGAGTCCATTACGTAAAAACAGCTATTGCAGTTCGTAAAAGTGATTCCACGATTAATGCAGTGGACTCCTTCATCCTAAAAGACAAGATTTAAGGATTTATTAATGCAGGATGTTTTGCCCTAAAAACTCAATGGTGCGTTAATTCTCGGGAGCACACTTGAAAACGCTGTTTTCTTAAAAGCTGCCTTTAATGCGACAAAAAGTATTCTCATATGTTAGAAAAATATCATTAGTACCAACATGAACCAAATATGTTGAATCCTGGGTAGAATCTCTTGTATAATAATCCAACGTGTAAATCAAGTCCTCCAATTTCACCAGAGAGTAGTAGGATCGCTTTCTGCTTTGGGGTTTTCGTCCAAAGAAGTGATCAAGCTGGCCCCTAACAATGGAGTTTTTAACTAATCGAATCTTAATATAATTGTCGTCTGGATCCAAAATGAAAAATATTGGTTTTATGCTTCGTGCCGCGGTACCTCGCCTAACAATCATAATCCAAACGGTTGGTGCATTCAGAGTTTTTCTCGAGGTTCCCTGAAAACTCCTTAATCAGCAGAGGATTAATGTTCTGCAGAAAGTAGAATATTACTCAGTGATTCAACTGTATCTGCAAGCACCGTAACCTGCTGCTGGATTTTCGAGAGCTCAACCTTATGCTGCTGGCAATTTGTGCAACATCTGCAACATGCTGAGTCATCTCGAGGTTCCCTGAAAACTCCTTAATCAGCAGAGGATTACTGTTCTGCAGAAAGTAGAGTATTACTCAGTGACTAGAACGTAGCTGCAAGCACCGTAACCTGCTGCTGGATTCTCAAGAGCTCAACCTTATGCTGCTGGCAATTTGTGCAACATCTGCAACATGCTGAGTCATCCTGAAATTAATTTAAATCAAAAGCTCCTGTGCCTGCCGTGTAAGTCCTCCATAGTGCAGGCATAAGGATTAACAGCGGTAATCCTGCTATTGAAATTTGGTTATTAATTATTATAGTAAATATTCTGAAAATCCTTTATATATTATTCTAGTGGTAGACGGAATTTTCATATTTTAATAACACGGACAAAGGTACCAGCCATCCGGCATTGCCTGGACATAGAAGCTATTTTACTCAAATTTAAATTTAAGGCTAAAGTTAAATTGCGGGTGGGGAGGCAAGCCTGCCTACAAATGTGGTAGCGACAGACATTATAGCGCGTCTAAAGCAGATTGGCGCGAGTTTTAACTAAATATCTAAATTATTAGAGTTGTGTGCATGCTGATAATATGCATTATCGCGTTTATTTAAAAAATTCAGTCGCACAAATCGTCTGTCAAGCCTTAATTTTTCAACTGGCAATGTTGGTGTTTAATTGTTACGCATATCCGCGATTTTCTTGTCCCCCCAAAATACAAAAAAGGACAAAAATTTGAATTTTTAAGTCTTGCCCTTTTGAGTTATGGAGAAGCGAACATTTTCCGTGCTGACAAAACTGCTTTATTTATGTATATAAATTGGAAGAAGCCAATTTTTATGCAGAATATCGACAGCAGCAACGGTCTGTTGAGACTATAGTCAAAGCTATAAGAAAACTGCAACCAAAGTAAACAATTAAGCTATTGATGTGGACTTCAATGAATCCTACATAAAAAATGGCCTCCTTCCAAGGAGGCCATTAACTCAAGAAAAGGTGGCTTATTTGCAAGCAGAGCTTGAGAGGAAAAAAGAGTCTATTATTACGTCTGAGAACCGAACAAACCACCTTTTCGAACGTTTAAAGAATTCCACCTTGCTACAGTAAAGGAAACTCTACGTGAATCTTCTGATCGTCATGTTTCGCAGTGTAGATGCCCCCTTACACGGAAACTAGCAAAATTTCATGGTGGTCCTATCATAACACCGAACAGAAAACACTCTTCCTTAACCTTCGCTGCACCACTATCACACTGGATCTAGAACATATCTATGTATTTTCATGTTAGTTGATCGGTATGTTTCTGTACAATAATGTTCAAAATATTTTTAAACATAAATCTATCCATGTATTTTTTGAGTTAGTTGATTGGTCTGTTTTCTTACGGTAATGTTAAAACATATTCAATATATTTTCCTGTGATATCACGTTTACCATTCTGGACTGCTATGGTTGCCTTAGCTCGTCTAATTCTCACTGCTTTCGTGAAGACTGTGCTAGTGCCTAAAGTTATATCGCACCGAGATTTGTACGTTGTACCGCGCGTTTAGTGAATCCTTTTGGAGAAGTTTTAGCAGTGCTGCTAAGTAATTTAATTACGATTTTTTGTGCATTAAAAATTGTGGAATTTTTCACTCGCTTTCGTGCGCCCGTGGCGAGGAGCGAACTTGCTTCCCACCTCCCACTCCCAAGTCAAGTTTCCTTGGTCGGACAACAACCTGTAGGCATTCGAAAGCGCTTGACACGGAAGGTAAAATGCCATTCGTAAATTATATTTTTTGAGACGGGGACAACTTTCCTAAATCTCTCTTTTTTATCTTAAAACTTAGTGATAAGTCTCTCTCAAACTACACACATGCACACATACAAACACACACAATTACTCCGCAGGGAACTTTTCTCTTTAAGTTTATTTCTTCCAATCCTTACATATGAGGATATGGAAGGATAAATGAGGGAGACCCGGCCGATACCAATTAAGACCCTGTCCGATAACACCAAACCTGATCGCGGGAGGGTCTTTGCTAAAATTTAAGGGGATCTAAGGATTGCTCTAGTAAGATTTATCGACACTCATAATGGTTATGCGGCTATTTGCTCAAAGGAGAGTGACTGCGAAGCACTCACCTCTCCTAAAGCATCAGAATGCCTGAAAACACTCAACCTCAAACCACACCCTCTATAAAAATAAAGTAAATAAAAATACATCGAGGTATAATCCTTCGCCGCTCGGTTTATGGGTTGGGGGGCAGAGTGCTGAAGAAATTCATGCCGAAGTGGAAATATCCACACCTGAGCGAAGGTATCTGAGATAATTAAGTTCAAAGAATACACACACGTATTTAAAATAGTCTTTTGCGATATGGCAATGGCAGTAAAGGCCACGGAGGGAGGTATGATCCTCCTTAACGTCCGTGTATGCCCTGAGCAGATCAAACGTGAGGAGTTTATCAACCTACAGATGTGCTTCAAGTGCTACAAGTACGAAGAGCAACTACGGCCACCTGCCCTAGGGGAAACGTTCTTTGTGCTCTATCTGCTCGTCGGATGCACATTCTTGGAGGAGCTGTAATAGCACCTCTATTAAGAGTCTGAATTACGCAGGAGAACATAAGACGCTCTCCATGGCTTGCCCGGTTAAGAAAGACCTTTTAATGAAAAAAGCAAACCCTAAAGAAGAAAACAAAGTGAATAGTACCTATGCCAAAGTTGCTAAAGCTGTTGTTGCGGAGTCTAAGGGAAATCCTACATATCTCCACGTCGAGAACGAGAACTCGACAAATATTATGTGTTGCATCTATTATGCTCACATTGCAAATCTATCCTCCCCGGGGTGTTTTGCAAATGAACTTAATAGAATGCTGACGCATAATGAAATGGAGAAGATGTGGTTTCCCCCATACCCACGGTCGGAGGAGATTCTCAAGATTAGTCTCAATCCCCAGTGTGAGACTCTTTGCCAGAAGTTTTCCACCCCTAGCAGCGACCTAGCTCCATTTAGGGATCCTAAGATCCAGGCTCAGGCAGCAAAGGAGGTAAAGACATGCTCCGAAAAACAGAACAACACGCAAATTTCACAAAACACAAACTCGATCACACACACACAGGTAGATAATAAGGGTACGGTGACTGAGACAGCGATACCTTTGGGGGGGGGGCACGATCGCCTTGCTCACGGAAAAACCAACAGCCTCAGAGAAGTCCGAGATCGTCCTCCTTTTGTAAGAGGGAATCTAGGCACGCTTACCATTCAAGGAAAATTAACTTGAAGGTGTTCGCTGCTGAAAGGTCCCTTTTCCCTAAGGAGATGGATGTCCTTGATGTATCAGAAGAAGTAATATCCAGAAAATACAAATAGGAATTCACCTCGGACGACTACAGCGAGAAACAAGTCGAGGAGGCTTTACTTCAAGGCTTGATCAAACTGGCACCCGAAACCCTTATTATTCTGAAGGAAGGCGAATTCAGGAAAAAAACGAACAGGAAAAACTATCACGCCACCAAACACTCAACAAGGAGCTAAGCTCGTAAGAAAATAAGTCCAAAAACAACACAACCACATACAGGAATATTTATTGAACTAGACAAGAGACATTAAAAATATTATATTTTAACTCTGATGGCTGGACGAACGTAATATACTATACGGTAACATAATACCACAATGCGACCAAAATGTTATATTTATCTCAGAACATGGGATGAATGACACAGGCAGGATAAAAATTTCCCTCTACGAAGTCTTAACCAAAGATCATAGCGGAGGAAGTTTCGACAGATGCGCGATAGCTGTGAAAAGAGATCTTGGCTTCAGATCAATAGGTAGACTCGACGAGCCACACCTCGCTGTTGAGGTCCGTACGGCAGTGGCCTTGCTGGTCCTTTCAACAGGGTACCAGCCTCTAAGGAGAGGACATTTCCCACTTCACTAATTCCTGCAACTTTGTGTTCAGGGAAGAAACTTTCGTTTTTATGGCCACCTAAATGCGAGGAGTGCTGCCTCAGATTACATGTCGACCAACCCAGCAGGCAGGAATCTTAAGACACTTATTGGAAGAAAAATTATGATAAGAATGTGACCAAACCTCCCCACATATATTACACACAGATCAGCAACAAAACCAGACATAGTGTTCACTAGCACTGTGTTCCTTTACAATTACTTCATTGAGCCGGACCCTCCTATCCTCAGCGACCACCAGGCTGTCCTTATTAAAATCTCAACCTTCCCCATTTAAGTCCCTATCCCAGAACGCAAGAGCTACGCTCAAGCCAACTGGAATACTTATAAACAACTCCTCAAAAATGACAACCCTGACCTCTTAATTAATGCCACTTTAGAAGAGATTGACGAGGAATTGGATAAAACTAATGAAAATTTATTTAAAGCCAATAAGGAAGCCATTCCCCAGGTTAAATATAAAATTCTTCCTGCCCCTTCTTGGACCCCTATAATGAAATCCCTCGCGAGGGAATACGGGGAACGGATCAATGAAGTTAATCTTACTGGCCCCAACATCACTACGCATAGACGAACACGACAGAATTAATGACTTTTATTAAGGACCAACAGAATGTACTTTGGAACAATTTGATAGACGGACTAAATATAGAAAACGACTCACGTACATTCTGGCAGACAGCAAAATGACTAAGAAGTGGACAGCCACAAAAGGCCATAAAACTTACACGTGAAAATACCGAAATTACGGACGCGGAAGAAATCGAAGAGGAATTCAGGCCCTTCTGGGCATCTATATTTAAGATGTCTTCGTAAGAGAATGATAACTTTGATTTAGATCACGAAGACGGAATCATAAACGAATTGAACAGCCAGATACATACAACCCATCCTAACCATTGTGTATCGCAGGAAAATGAAATGCAGGGACTCGGCGGTAGAATTACTGCCGAAGAACTCCCCCAAACCTAAAAAAATTTCGTCAACGGGCACCAGAGTGTACAGGCCTGACAAGGGAGAATTTTATTCGAGCCCCACCTAACATATTATTGGGGCTCATGGATATCATGAATGCGTGCCTGAAAGTGGGTTACTTTCCTGACCACTAGAAGGTAGCAAACATGATATTCATTTCCAAAGCCGGTAAGCCACCGGACAGTCCAGCTAACTTCAGGCCTATATCTCTCTTAGAATTTGTAGGGAAAGTCTTGGAGAAGATATTGGCCAACAGGGTGAATACCTACCTCAAGGATAATAATTCTCATAATAACCAACATCATGGCTTCCGAAGGAAGTGAGAAATGGATACGGCGCTAGCCGTGATCACTGAGAAGTTGGCAAAAGTAAAAGCTGAAGGACGCCACGCAAATCTGGTACTCCACGTCGTCAGAAAAGCTTTTGAAAAAGTATGCAGGAGAGGCCTGCAATACAAAATCTTACAACTGGACCTCAATCCCATACTTGAAAAGATTCTATGCGACAACGTAATGGAGAGGAGGGCGTTTCTGAACATCAAATATTTCAATAGCCCCGAGTTTGAGCTCGAGGCGGGGGTGCCACAAGGCGGCTGTATAAGTCCCCTTCTCTATAATATATACACCATCAACCTTCCCTAACCTCTGACTAAAGGCTCGTTGTACGTCCAATTTGGGGACGATATAACGATGGTCTGTACGACACTTTATCGGAATGTGAATTACATGGCACAGAGTATGGCGGTAGAAATCGAAGACATCAACTCTTTCGAGAGAAGATGGAAGATATCTACCAATGCCCAAAGGTTCCATGTAATTCCACTATTCCGACGGACCCTCGTAGACATCCGTGTGGGGGTGCACGCATCCCATGCCGCACCGAGGGCACGGTTCTGTGACTCTGTATTATGACTAGTGGATAAGGGACTCATGTGGCTGAACTCTTCAAGTTCCTAAAGCTGAGTACCTCCAACAAACTAAAAATCTATAATACATGCATTCTATCAAAACTCCTGTTCCATCGGTGCCTCTAAACGCGATTCCCAAGACCCAATTCTTTAAACTGCAAAAGGCGCAAAATAAGGCGGTCTATATCATAACAGAACCCGAAGGAGAGAGCGGAGAAGGCAAAGTGAGCTCCATGGTGAACTGGGGATGACCCCCATAAACGTGGAGCTTCTCCTGAGAGCAATTAAGAACTGGGACAAAATACACCGGCACCTCTTTCCCAAGTTTGTACTCGAGCACAAGGACTTTTATGACATAGGACGCGCATTAGCTTTTAAAAGCAGCAGACTACTCATTGACGATGACGTAGACCCAAGGTTCACTTAGATTTTTCACAATACCCAACAGAAACCAAGCCATACAAAATCACTTCACTAAATTAGCAAAGTGCTAATTTTCTAAATTTTCCCTTAAATTTGACTGCAATAAACTCGCCAAAAATTAAAAAAACATATAAAGTACAAAATAATAAAAACATTTAAAATCTGCGTGTAAATAACCCAGATAAGAAGATACAAATTCTTCCCATTAGCAGTAGAGAGCAAAAATCCTGCTGCTACAAAGGCTTGAATGCCTTCTATATATATATATATATATATATATATATATATATATATATATATATATATATATATATATTTAACATAAAATATATTTCAAAACGCAAAGAAATCCAGAGATACCCTATCATCAGGGACGTCTTTCATCCTACTTTTCATTTTCGCTTTTCTATAAATTTCCCCACTTTTCCCCACTATTTTCTACTACTCTATTCCCCACTTTATTTGTCCAATGCCCAATGTACAATTCACCATTCTGCCCCGAAAATGACCAAGTGTTAGGTCAAAAGAAGTCTAGGCAAATAAAGTGATGCGTCTTCAATAAATCATGCATATATATATATATATATATATATATATATATATATATATATATATATATATATATATATATATATATATATATATATATATATATATATATATATATATGTATATATATATATATATATATATATATATATATATATATATATATATATATATATATATACTGAATATGGTATAATATCTGTAAATAAAAAGTGGTATTATTGAATATAGTAAATTTTGGTAAAAGAATTATTTAACGTAAAATTGAATCTAAAAACGAACTGAAAATGGCGCCAGCCTTAAAAAAACCTATGGCCTGGACCTGTGACGCAATCGTTGATAGGCTGATGTAATCTACTGTCACTATACGGCCTCAGAAAACCTTTTTCTGATTTGCCTAGCTAGTTCATGATGTATGGTAAGAAGACTGTGTTTGATGGCTTTGCAAAAAAAGAATTATTTTAGCATTCGCCTAATTTAGTTTTAGTTACTGAAAAACTAAAGGCATAGACCAGAAAACAGAGAAAAAGTTAAACAAAAAGAGAAAATGACAAACGTTCAACTTAAATGCGAAGAAAATCAAAGATTAATAAATAATAAGAGAAGAAACAACACACTGTTTTAATATCGCAAAGGACTGAAAAATATTTCCCAAAAGCGTTGAAGTCATTGATTTAGAGGATTTTTAAATATTTAAACACAATATAACACTAATTAAACACGATATGACATTAATCGAGCACAAAAGCACAGCATTAAAGAAAAGAATTCAGGAATATTTGCTAAAAAACACGGAGCTAAGCGATATACTACCTGCTTCGCAAAAAGCATCATCCACCTCTTGGAAAAAGAAAGAAACATCAACAAAATGGCGTTGACTATTCTAAAGTTCATAAAGACACTTTTAAAGAATATATTTTCTAGGAAAAAAGACACCCCTGAAAAAACAGCCAAATGTGTATGAGCTCAGAGGCTTCATTGCAAGCCTATTGGAAAGATTAGGGTATAAACTCACATTATTGACCTCGCCAATGGCTCAACAAGTAAGATGGCCGAGGAAATATAAGAATTACCAACTCTCCTTCTCTCTTTCGTTATGCGTCCCCCTAATTTTTGCAGTGTGCAAACCTGTGTTTGACAAGAGTCTTATTTATTCATCACTCTCACAGTGAAAATACAGACACTCATTTTCTGTCAAAAGCATTTATACAGAATTGTGAAGCTGACCCTTAGATAAGGGTCAGGATGCCTTATTCGTCGAATCTGACTCCATTTTCCCAAAGTCCTAAGAGACCTTAAACGCCTTTCGACTTGAGTGGGATAGGGGATGCTGCCACCCCTGAGAAGACATTAAGTCCATCATTTCATGACATGTATTATTTATCTAATGTTGATTCTTGGGTCCATATTATGAGGTCATATTATAAAAATGGGGATGGATAGATAGGGACAAATAAAAAAAAGATGATTTCTGTTTCTCCTCTACTTTCTATGTTTTTTTTAGCATTGTCATTGCAACATATTTACCTCCGATTAAAATATTACTGAAAAACATGATTCGTTAAATAATTAATATTCTGTGATAGTCAGATAGTCAAAATATTCAGGAATCGATTAAGGCAATAAATTTAATTCTTGTATTTAGGAAGATTTCTGAAAATTAAAAAAGCCAAAATGCCATTTGATTATTTCCTGCAATAATACATACACCATGTAAATCTCAAAGCCACCTACATAACATCTCTAAACCACATATATCATGTGAATCTTTAAAAAAGTTAGGCAAATTTGCTTTGCTCTTAAAATGCTCCGCTATTTAGCTTCAAATCTGAAGGCAGCCGCCATTCATTCACATGTTAATAAAAGAGTCGATTTAAAGATCGCAACGGGATAAAAGATCCTTTTCCATATATAACTTCAACCTTTTGGGAAACAGCAATGCATATAGAAATTACATTATTATTTTATCATCATCATTATATATATATATATATATATATATATATATATATATATATATATATATATATATATATATATATATATATATATATATATATATATATATATATATATATATATATATATATATATAGAGAGAGAGAATGAGAGAAATAAACAATAATAAGAGATCACATAGTAAATCATCTAGAAAGCACTAAGCTGATATCCTCTTGCCAACTTGCTGCAGAAATTAAAAGAATCAGCTAATGACGCGGGACTGGATTTCGCATCGTATCTCTTTTCAAAATTAGCGATCTCTTGGTGGAATCTTTCATCATGATCCTCGCTGAAATCTGTTGCATTCCCTGAAAAAAGCATCAAATGCGGATGACGGAAATTCAATTATAGTGAAATATTGTAGACCCATTCCTAACACACGCCCTTAAAAATTTGATAGGCCTACAATTATACTTAACTTAAAGTATCTTCACATTTATTATTTATCATAGGTTGACATTTGTGCTGGGCTAAGCATATCCCTTCCTTTACTTTCGCTTCACTCAGTTGTTCATATTTCACTTTGAGTTATTGAAAAGTTTTTTGATCTTGTTTCAATTCATTGGCATTTTTTTCATGAGTCCTAGTATATCAAATAGGTTTTTCTTTACTAATTAATGGTTCACGCCTGTGGTTCTGAGATGGTCAATGAGAGCTTGTGAATTGCTCTGCTTGAGCAAGACTCTCCCACTTGCATAAAAAGTAAATCAAATTTGGAGAGCAAGAGTGGATACCATTTAGTATTGCTACTAATTTTAAGTATGCGCATATTAACCAGTTCTAATTATAATACTTAATTTTTTAGTGAATAAAAGCTATATCTTCTTTAATTTACATTACTACAATAAATATGAATCGGAAATTGATGAAAGATAATTCTCGTATTGCAAAAGAACAGCCTTTCTGCAATGAAGCAACGTATCGAAGAAAATGCTCAACCTGCTAGCTTCATAATCCAAATCCTACTCTTCAAACAGACATGGAATATCATATTAAAAGCACAAATCTTTAACATTGGAAATTTATAAGGGAATACGGCAAAAGCACTTCGGAAATATTTATATGCGAAGATGTTTAGCCAATATAATTTTTGTATAAGTCGCAATGATATAACCTGACTTTTTGTTTTGTCAAACCTAAGTCACAAGCCAAATCATTTGACTTACTGGAAGCTCATATTTCACATTGCATCGTTATCTGCAGAATTTTCTGAATCAGAAAATGATATTTCTGCTGGTGACAGTTACGTGCATTTCGGATGAGAGAGGTACTGAGTGGATGAAAGAACGATGATTTAGATAAACCATAAAGGATAGATTCTTGGTAGATATACATGAAATTAAAAGAAAAATATATGTGTAAAGTGTTTAGTGCTTATATTCAATAGCTGTAATTTTCTATAACTAATGATTATATATCTACATATTCAGTTTAGCTACACGAATAAATATGTACTTACTCGGAATATCCATTAAACAGAAATAAAAGTCAGTTATATAATCTTATGGTTTCTGCAAAATTACGATACTCAAAATTTAAAATTATTAAATTTTTCTTTAGAACAATGGTACAGCTTATTACAAGAAGTAGTGCATTATATTTGCTGTGCCCATTATTTTTATGGATCAGCAAATTTGTAGGAAAAACATAATTTATAAAGTTTTTATCGGAAGATTGATTTATTCTGCTTATTTTTATGAAATATTAACGAGCCGCATATGTAATAACAAGGTCTGCTGACCAAAAGGTCGCGTTCTCTCACTTATTCTGATTTATGACCTTATGACCTTCAAAACATTTAAAGATTCCTGGACTAGCTTTGGGAGGAACTTATCAATTCTATTATTCAAAAGAGAATGTGAAACAATATAAGGATTTCCAATTTCGTTAGAATCGGCCGAAAAGTTATAATTTTATTCCCAAAACAAAATAATTCACGAGCTAATCTTGTAAGGACTTTGCCAATTGTATCATTTGAAAATGAATGTAAAACAAGATAAGGGTTTCAAATTTCGTTAGAATCAACCAAATAGTTATGATGTTATTGCCAAAACAAAATAATTCCCTGGCTAACCTTTGGAAGACCCTGTCAATTATATACTTTGAAAGAGAATGTAAAACAACATCAGGGTTTCAAGTTACACTAGAATGGGCCGAATAGTTATGATGATAATGACAAACAAAATAATTTCCGGGCTAACCTTGGGAGGACTTTGGGAATTATATCATTCGAAAGAGAATGTGAAATAACATACGCTTTCAAATTTCGTAAAAAATAAGCCAATAGTTACCATGTTATTACGAAAACCAAAACGCAAAACACGGACCGACCGACCGGCGACATAAGAGTTGTAGACTCACTCGCGACTAAACTCGCACGCCATTAAAATATCTCGTCGATTATTACATTGTCTCTTTGGTATTTTCATTATCAATAAATTCAGAAATTTTAGGTAAAAGAGTTAAAAATCTTAAAAAAATATCATGGATGAACTACCAACTCTTATTATTTACTGTAAATTGATTGCGCAATTTACAAAAACTAGATCCATTTCGTCAAAACCCAAATGTCAGTTTAGGGATATACGCACAAAAATACCTTAGCATTTAGATGGCTGGAATTTGTTGAACAGTGTTATTTCTTATTTTATGATTTTCCGTTTAAACCAGATTTATTTATATTTGACTACTAACATATTTTATTTCCAATGACTTAGGTTTTTAATGAACTTGAATATGTTTAGATTTGCTTTGTGTTTGAGGGAAGCTGGGACAATTACCTTCCAGGAGAGGTCTTCTGCTTATTCCTGTGGGTATGGAGCCTTGTAATTCTACTTCTACTTTCTTTTGATTATTCCATGCAACAACTTATTTTCCTTTTTGTCTTTTGGAATTTTTTTCATAGGAAAAACGAAGCGTTGATGCTCAAAACCTCACCATCGAAAATATAACTTCTCTTTAGAAACTCTTTTGATTGCGTGTAGGTAAGTATTTGTCGTTGTTCTCCGATTTGCCGTTATCCTCTAATCCATTGGAGTCTGGCAGTCTTCTCTTTGCGTATTGATTGGGGTGCTTTAGGTTTACCTGGCTTTCTTCATCATCTCTCGTTTCCCCGTCTATCAGAGGGATTTTATTATATCGTCTAAAGGTGGATTTGATGTGATCTACAATTTTATTATAATGAATATTTATCATTTTTAATTATTTAGAATTTCGCTGAATCTACCTGTGTTGTTACACGGTGTCAGTTGGGCCGTGTTGATGCCACCACGTTTTATCATTTGTTTCATTCTCATTTTTCACGTTCTCACTTTTTATTTTTAAATAAGCGTCCTTGCCAATAGGGCAAAGATCTAGTTTTAGTAATATTTCTATTCGTACCCAAACAAGGAAAAGTTTACGCACATACAATATGGCATTTCATGGTCAAAGCTCTGTGATTTTCTATGCAGTTGACCCATTTTGGATCTAGTTTTAGTAATATTTCTATTCACACCAAACAAGGCAAGTTTACACAAACAAATTTGCAAAGTGGAGAATGCTTAAGGCGGTGGCGTTCGACAGCAAAGAACTTGTAACATATATTCATTCGGATTCAATCTTTTCGTTTAATTGGTCTGGTGAATCCCGTAGGAAAAATCCCAGTATTTCCAGGGTTTTAGTTTTCGGGGTCAGGTGTCGGAAAAAAATAACTTTTACTGTTTTTCTTCATCTTGAATTTTTAGACCTCCATCATATTTTCTCGTCACTTTATTTTCCTATTCCTGTTCGATTTTCTCAGGTCTATTCTTAATGAAAATCTGATTTAGAGATCGAAGAATATTTGATCATTGCACCATCATTCTGGTGTGGTATAGACTTCCATCTCTATTTTCCTGAGAGCTTTTTGTGGTCTCTATGATACCATATTTTTCCTTTTCTTACTGTTGGTTGAGTGTGTTGTGTAGCCGGAGAAAGCGGCCAGTAATATTATTAGGGCAACATAGAGAGTTACGTTGCCCTTGTTTAATACTTTAATCCTCTACAGTTCAGTTAACCCGCAAATAGTAGTGAGGGTGTCTGTTATGAAGTCATGCGGAATCATCTCCCCGTTTTGGGGATTCTTAATAGCTGGAACTTGTTGTTGTTGTTTTTAATCAATCTAGCGGGAAGAGAAACCGAGATTCGACTTTTTTTTATTCGACAGAACGTTCGAAGTGAAGATAGACAGCCATTAGAATTTTTCTCATTTTCCGTCGATGTTCTTTGTCATGTAGATAACGAAAAATTGTATACGTTCGTTTACGCTGAATTTATAAGTAAATCTAAGCAAGTACCTAAATCTCATGTATATTTTTTTGGTATAGTTGAAAGATGTTGGTTTATTTTCCACGAGATTACTCATTTAGATGTAAGCAAATATAAGGCCAAGTTGCGCGCTGATATCAAGTCTATCGATTTGTGGGTAAAATTTTTTATCTGGGCTTCTGGAGTGGAGTATCGGTTGTACAAATATTTAAGTTATTTTAATACTCGTATGTAGGGTTCTATTGCTGAAGCAAGTAATATGATCGGAAATTTGTAAAGTATACTTCATTATTATTTCTATTGTTAATTCAACTGACAGGTAAGTAACTAAATTTTTAGTATCAAAGAAGGCCGCATTGCTTTTCGTTGAATAACCGCGATTGATATAAATTAATTTATTGTTGATTTTTGATTGAGAACTTTGCCGTAATAGAGGATGTGATGATGATGCTCTACTCTTTTGAAATTCCGTATATTGTTGTTCTGGTTTTGCATAAAATTGATCGAATGTGCTGGTGCTTTTCGTGTGGTTTTACATTCCCAGAAATACAGCCAGGTCTGTATTTTCCTATATTTTTTGTTATCTGGATTTGGTTGGAGATCTTACTGCTTTACTTTTTCGTTTGTTTGGTATATTCATAAGTTATTCAGTGGGGTCAAATGGCACCAGAAAATTGCTATATTCAGATGGCAATAAAAATATGGGATCATGTGAAGAATAGCGACCTCAATTTTAGTGTGTCAAATCATTAGGTTATGTGGATGACATTCCCATGCTCCCCCTACTAAAGCCTTTTTATATCGTCTCTAAAAGATTCGGCAATTGAAAATTATTAATACTATGACTTAGGTTAGGTAAAGAATCCTATCCTAACCTAACCTAACCAAATCTAATCGAAAGTTCCACTTTTTCTTATCAATGTTTCTCATTTTCGTAATACATAACATGAAAAATACATTGATTTAATTCAAATCTTGATGGGGCAAATAAAATATACAGGGATTATAGAAGTTGTGTCTTAAAGCTTTTAAATTTTTGTTTTGGCATTTACTGGTAAGCCCGTCGGGACTTTTTTAGGACGGAGTGGGAGCAGTTAGTTTGTTAGCACAACTGGCAGTGAGTCCTCCATAAGCCGAAGAACACCAACAGTCTGTAACGTATTGTCACCCAATTTTACCTTGTCAAGAATAAAGAACTCGAGGGTACTTGCTTTGCTATTTTTGACATTATCCGAAATATGTATCACATAATAATTACATCAAGAAATTAAACAAATAGTTAAAAGGATACATTATATGCAGAATTATAATTCGATGGAAATGTAGCCTCTAAAATAAAATGAGGGACGTTTTATGTAGTTAATGTAGAATTAGAACATTAAGCTGGGAAGGGTTTCTATTTCAACTTATGAGTCAAGGTACATAAATTATGTTTACCGCTAATTCAAGTCTATTAATTGAGAGGTTTGTGATTAAATAGTAGAATGACTGACTTGGTCCTAGGGACTGCAACAAAATGTAAATAAAAAAAATTACTATAATCGTTAGAAATGAAGGCGGGAGAGTTATTAATTGATCACATTGACTGTGGAATAAAAACATATCAAACATCATCGTTGATCGTGATAAAATCGGTCACCAATCATGAGCGCAGCACCGACGAGACTGAAATTAAGGAGGAAGGTATACAAGGTTGTAGATAATTTAGAAGAAAGGAAAAGTGAAAATATCGTATACAGTGCGACAGAAATGACAAAGGTACACTTCCTGGTGGTGATCTAGCCAGTAGACAAATTGAAAAAGTGTGAAAAGTCACAAGCAGACAAAGTTACTTTGGCAGATAGGAGTAAGTATGAGAGAATCCGTTTCAAACTTTGCCCTGGATATGACGACAGCAGGAGATAATTCAGCGCTACCAGATAGAGATCCTTAAGCGAGAGAAAATGGCGAATTGAGGTGTTCAAGCTATAGGGAATAAGGAATAATTTAGTTAGCCAGGCGATTTATTATATTTTTTAATATAAGGCAAAAACAAAAGAGAGCCTCTCTCATACAGAAAATGTTTAAGATACAGCAGGTAAAAATGGTATAAGGTATTTTGTCACAGGTCCTCGTACAGGCCTTGGCAGAGCAGGCTGCGATTCTAAATATGGCAGCTGCAGTATGCTGGTATATGTTACACCTGAATCCGTCTTGTAGGGTAAACACTGGAGCCTGATGGGCGTGTCAATCCATTAAGCTTAAGATGTATTGCAGCCCGTAGTTTTAAAGCGAGAGAGCAATGGCGATTAATTGAGTTCCTCAAGTTAAAAAAATTCGATAAATTGAGGTCGTCAATTAGAAGGGAAGCGGCTAAATTGAGATGGTCAAACTAGAGGAACTGAGTAGTATTGAGGTCCTCAATCGAAGGGGAATGCAGGCTAATATAGGTCGTCAATCAGGAAGAAATTGCGACGTTAGATGCCTTTCGGGCGCAGATTATCGGTCAAAAATTGCGATGAGGGAGTCGTCAGCGAGGGAGGCAGTTTCAATTTGAAAAGAGGAAAATGTAAAATCATTGTATCCTACTCTTGGGGAAGTAACTGACCGTATTACGACTGTTTGTCAAATAAAATAGGTCATTGTGAGGCGCCTCACCGTATTTGTTTCCGATTTGTTCTGTTGGTAGTCCTTATTGGTCTCTTTATCTGTGGTAAGTTGTGGGCCTGAAGTTAGTTGGTTGTATCATCACAGAGGCAAAGTGGAGCATCCTCGCAGCAAAAAACCTTCGTGAGTTTTTTATCCTCTGAGTAAAGTAAGGGCCTTATGAATAGGAGGATGAGGAGTCGCTACCAGCGGAGATTAGATTTCTAGCCACCATCTTCCAGTAATGATGGCATTGTATCTTTCTGGTCGGGAAATGCACATCTTTCCCGTTCGTTGATTAGTCATACTTTGTTTGTAGATATGCGATTCCAAATCTCGGTCCTGCGTAGTTCAGTTTTGTTCCTGCACATCGAAAACGCACCATTATTTTTATATCCACGCTGATTTCTACAAAAAACGATTAATTCAACAATCCATTTCTTCCAATTTTTATTTAATCCAGAAGCTTTCGTAGTATAAGCGTCGCTCTTTATATTATATTTGCAACCTTATATAAGAATAATCCTTTATTTGCAAATAAAGTTTCAACTCCGTGATTAGGTTACCATACAGTAGGACATATTTGTACCTACTAAAGCTAATGTTTTTAATTGAAACCTGATGAGTTAATCTGCGCAAGATCACTTTGAAGAAGTCCTTTATAAAGAAGATATTAAAGATTAAAGAGAAAATAAGTGCATGCCACAAATAATAAGTAAAAAGGACACTGATGGGGCAATAATATTATTAAAGAATTCTCGTATGGCACTTTTCAATGCTATGGACGTTCACAGAGTGCTTGACTAACGAGTAAAATAAAACTTGGAGAGAAGACGTGGGTGTCTGTGAGGGACGCCAAGAAGAATACCCCTCTCATTTGTTTCATGAATTCCTTACCTCTCTATGTCTCTTAAGTATAACCCTACGTGGAGTAATCTCTGAATCCAAATTGAAAAATAAAAGAAGAAAGAATTTGAATATACTTCAGCGGCTTCACAGGTTCAGTTAATTAAGTTGGGCGTTAAAAGCCGTAGTAGGGAAACTGCTAGCCGAAAGTTTCCTGCCCACATCGTAATGGCCAGTAAGACTTGGGTCAGGCGACAGAGTCTAATTCAGCTGACCGCCCTAAGTGGTCAGCCAGTCGTCTGAGTCTGACAACGAAAGGAAACCAAAAAAATGTCCCTCATATAAATACTCTGGGTTTTCGAATATCGGCAGAGTGAGGTTGAGAATACGTCGCCTTCCCCAAGTCCATGGCATTCGCTTATATCATCGAGGTTGGATCTCACCAGGCAGATCCATCTGTTCAGAGCAAGCCGCGAATCGTTTGATCTCGAAGCATTGTTCGGGATAACTTTCGTCTCGTCTGGAACCCCCCTTCAAGGATCTCCAGTTTCCCGTGTGAGACTTCGCGCCAAGCCGCGTCAGAGTCTCGATTTTTTAAGGTTGCACTTATCTGGGGCAGAGGTACCATCGTCCGTCTTCAAGGAGGATCGTGAACTCGTCTTCGGGTCCCCTCCCCCTTCATCCTACTCATCATCAGGATATTTGGCTGAGAATCACGTCCATTTTCCGTCTCCATTTCGCCGCGCCGACTTGCTAAAGGATATCCCTTCCTCGAGGTGACTCAATTAAGGCAAAACGACCCGTGTTTTTATCTCCCGTTAATCGACCCACTTTCCGACATATAAATATTCTCTCTGTATAACTGATTTATAGTATCTCATTTAAAAACTGATGGACGAGTAATTAACGTTACCCGATTGTCAATTAATCTACATTCTGTCAGAATTGTCCTTATTTACAATACCTATATTTCCCGTATATATATATATATATATATATATATATATATATATATATATATATATATATATATATAAACTAATGACTTATAAAAATTAAATTTTTGGTTTTCCCTCTTTAAATATATCCTTGAATTGAAATTTGGTAAACTCATTAAACGCTATCGGCCCCTTTAATAAATCGCACTCTTATATACTCGTACCTTGTAATCAACGGATTACTCTAACGAAGTGAACCCACTTGTTCGTAGCGAAGGACCCGTGCGTACATTAGAGGATATATGTATATATAACTGTATATATACATATTTTCGTGCTTTTGTCTCTTTCCTCCCAACCAATAGATAGATATATGTATATATAGACGTATTGTCTGGGTAGGTGACCTATCCTCGACAGTCTCCAAGGCACGGTTGAACGCACTAAGGGATGGGCTTATCTCAACAGGCTGCTCATTCCACACATTAGGAACAACGATAGATCTACTGCCTTAGAATCAGATTTTTTTTTCTGGCATAAGATGTAAAGCAAATGTTTGGAAAGAAAAGAAAAATGTGATGAATTATTAAACTTATAAAGATAAAATTAGAAAATGATGCACAATATGGCACTACAAGGAAACAAAGCCGTGCTAGTGAACAGGAATCCCGAAAAGAAGAGTTTTGAGCATTCTCATTTCCTTGTGCTCCGAAGAGTCAACTATTTTGCCTATTCTGGCTATGTACTTTTTGACCATTTTTGCTTCTGCTAACTTCACCACTTATATCACAATACATTTTTCAAAACCTTTTAGTAAAATGACCTCGTCAGTTTCTGTTTTCTTCGAAAAAATTACATGCTACTAATTTCTAGGCCACTTTTTTCTCTTTTATGACACTATGCAATCGTTGCTGCTTATTTGTTTCTGTCTGTCCACCCCCAAGTTTTGCCTCTCCTCTGGGTGAGTTTGACTCATTCGAAAAAAATAATTAATTAAAGATTTAGAACAACTACTATTGGCGCACCTTTGTCATTTGTTCCAATACTACTGGTGCTACCTTAGTGATTGGTTCCACAGCTACTGTCAGTACCTGGATGATTTATTTCACTACGACTGGTACAACCTGGCTTTATTTTTTTAAGGATGGGTGATTTTATCATAGTGTGGTTATGCCGTTTGAATGTTTCCGTTGATTCTCAAAATAAACCCATCATGTTCCTGGTTTCCTTATTTCCATTACTTGCATGTATAGTATGCACGTAAGAAGACCCTTTGAGGACTAATTCGGTACTGTTAGAGAGGTTTTTGTCTCCTTCATCAATTATCTGATTTGCTTCTTTCTTCAGAGTCTTTTTTTAGAATAATGTCTTTGGAAAACGAGCTGGTTTTCCTATTTTTATTACTTACTGTACGAATATTTCTGGGTGATTTATTTCAATTTAGTTTTTTATCTTTACTTTTATGTTTGAGCCTATCCACTTGTCTGATTTTTGACATATTAGGGTCCAGTTGGTTGGAATTTGAGGAGGAATTTTGTGTGCAAGCCCATTGTTTTTAATGACGAATCCGTCTTCTGAAACTCCTCTTTCAACATCGTAATTCTCGTGACTGATTTCATTGTACCCATTTGGTACTTCCAAGATTCAAATCAGAGAAACTTTGAGGTCGCCATATAACATTTGAATAAGCTTTGTTAATCTTTTCGAGTATCCTTAAAGGTATATGAAGGCATTGCAGCCTACCCCCTTTTCCCTTGGTGGGAAGCGTTCTCGCCATTTTCTAATTGTTACTAAGCGCCACAGGCGCTCAGTATTTTTGAAACGCTCTCTTCGCTCAATATTTGTAGCTCGCTCTTGGGCGACATCTGAAAAGAGATTCAGTCAGGATAGTTCTTTTTTACCTTTCGCAACACCTATGCGTCCCTAATTATATTTATATTATACAAGAATTTTCCGATCACCCTACCTAAATATGTCTGTGATAGAACGAGTTGAATCTGTGTTAAATTCAACTCCTATCCCATATTAGTTAAAACCTCGAGGAGGCCCACGTGCATCTTCGATTCGAGGCTTGGAGTCTTATCAACAGCTACCGGACGTCAATG
This sequence comes from Ceratothoa steindachneri, assembly GCA_963969495.1. Lineage (NCBI taxonomy): Eukaryota > Metazoa > Arthropoda > Malacostraca > Isopoda > Cymothoidae > Ceratothoa > Ceratothoa steindachneri. Next base: position 54,150,920 of record OZ018317.1, on the reverse strand, counting down.
TTTAAACAAGAAGGTTATCGTCCCCCCCGTTCGCCCCCATAAGCCGACCTCGCCAGATCGAGTTAGGCTTATGGGCAGATAAGGCATTGTTCCCCGGCTCGGCTGTGCGTTCCCTCGAAGCTTCCACCCCATTCTCCCCCACGCCAAGGAGATGTCCTGGCTATTTATATGGAAACTTTACCACTAAGATCAGATTGGAAATCCAGATTTTCGTCGCGAAACATCACCACGACCCTCTCTCCCTTTGTGCGACAAGGGACCTCGACCTCGAGATTCACCATCACTTGTCCAGAAGGAGGACAATATTCCTTGAGTGCCAAAGGTTCGAGCCTTTCCGACGTCAAGTCCCCAAGGCATCCCCCCCCCCTGTTGTTCAAGGAGAACAGCATTAGAACAGCCATTGTTCGTTTTGAGCCCTTCGCCAAGAAACGGTTCTCATCCCCCCCTGTTGTTCAAGGAGAACAGCATTAGAACAGCCATTGTTCGTTTTGAGCCCTTCGCCAAGAAACGGTTCTCATCCCCCCCCCCTGTTGTTCAAGGAGAACAGCATTAGAACAGCCATTGTTCGTTTTGAGCCCTTCGCCAAGAAACGGTTCTCACCCCCCCTCTTGTTCAAAGCAGAACAACATTAGAACAGCCATTGTTCTTGAGCCCGTAGACAAGAGACGGTTCTCATCTTCCCCTTTGTTTAGAAGAGAACAACCTAGAACAGCCATTGTTCGTCAAGCCGTTCGTCGAGTAACGGTTCTCCTTTCCAAGACGCCACGTCAGGATCCTTTTATCCCCCCCCTTCGGCTGGAACTCGCCAGCGGACCGAATATTCCTTCAAGTACCTTCCACTGCACCCTAATGAAGTTACGTAAGCCAAGCGTCACCTTTTGAGTATTGATCCCTTATTTGTCAATTCTATCCTGTGCTTTAAATGGTTTATCGAACCATCCCATCTCTTTAACTCCATATTTGTTTTACCTTTTTTTGATCCCTTAAATCCTTGGATTAGCCCGAGTCTCCACGACCCTTTCTATTCTTTTTGTCAATATTTTCCGTTTTTGGGTTTTGTTTATAGTTATTATTAATAAAACTCTATTTTATTAATGATAGCAATATTATTATCCTTGAGCTCAGTTCCACTTCTTAAGCATTTTGAAGATACATAATATCGGCCGCCAGACAGTAAAAACGCACTCTAGAGATAATTAAGGAAGTTCCCTCAACGAATAGTGATATATGGTATATCGTCGGGAGTCATTCTACGACATATATATATATACTATTTAATTTGGTATCAGGTGTGTAAGGTTTAACGCTATATCTTTGCAAACACTGGTCTCAGTCGAGTAAAGCATAGTGTTATTCGTTATAATAATAGAATATAGTAGTTTCCTTTTGTTTTAACGATTGCTATCCCCCCTTTTTTTTGAAACTTAAGAAGCTGGAGTAGCTCAAGGAACGGTTATAATAATTTGTTTGTGTTTTTTCGTGATTTTAGTCAGTGGTTATTTAGAGTAAGAAACCAAGTACGAATAGGTCAGTGCCCATATTTAGGTAGGCTAATTCTATAGAGGCATAATTCTTGTTGCGAGGAATTTTAGTTGGTTGACTAGTGCGCCCCCAAGTGCAAAGATGACTCAGTTTGAAATCTTTAAAGCGCAAGGAGAGTCCTGTGGACTTTCCGGAAAAGAACTAATTGAGTACATTCGAGAGGAGCAAAGAAAAGAGGAAGAAAGAGAAAGGGAAAGAGTAATCCGACGAGAGGAACGTGAAAGAGAAATACAACGAGAAGAAAGAGAAAGAGAGAAACGGATAAGACAAGCTGACCATCAGATTGAATTAGCTCGGATTGAAGCAGAATTTCAAAGAAAAATGGAAGTAATAGAAAGGGAAAGAGTAATCCGACGAGAAGAACGAGAAAGAAAAATACAACGAGAAGAACGAGAAAAAAAAATCCAACGAGAAGAAAGAAGGACGGACTCGCGCTCCTTCCCAGGAAAGCTGACAAAGTTTCCAAGCCCCGTAAAACCCCAAAACTTCTTTCCCCAAAACCAACAACGGGACTCCAAACCTCCCGTTAAGACTTCTCCTCCATCTCTCTTCCCGAAGCGACCAACCATATGCTTCACCTGTGGTGTAGAAAACCACATGAGCTGGAATTGCCCCCAAAATTCTAGGCTTAAAAGCGGACCAGCCCACCAAGTTCACCAGATTAATGCAACCCCGGCTCCCCCGGTGGTGCAGACCCAAGCAGAAACTTCTCCCCATCCGTCAGGCCACCAGGTAAATTTTTTTTTTATAAAAGTTCAGCGGGAACTTTGAAATATGAGGAGGGCAGCGTGGACAACTGCCGAGTATCGACTCTCGTCAGGGACACAGGATGTATGTGCTTCATCGTGTCCGACGAACTCCTCCCAGTGGCCTCTAACCACGAAAAATTTGCGGTGGTACGTGACTACCTTGGGCGGGCGAACAGATTCCCCGTCGCTAGATGTTACCTGCAGTGTCAATATTATAATGGCTGGGCTGAAGTCATTGTAGCACCCATAAAATTCTGTTCCGTACTTATAGGACAGAGCCCCCAAGTAAGTTTCGACCCTGTGTTTCAGGCCGCCCTTCCTCAAGGCCGAGATAAGAAAGAAGCCCAGGAGCCCGTCCTCATCAGAACCCCGATACCGTCCGATTTCTCGGAAACCTTTAACCAGGACTTTAAGACGGCACAAAAGGAGTGTAAATCACTAACACCCTTAGGAGATAAGGCCCCAGACAAGGACACGGAGACTGTCCCTGGACCCCAAGAAATAAAGAACCCCCAACGCGCCCATGGAGATACCTTCGTAGAACTGGACGAAGCATCGGCGCTTGAAGAGGACTGCCCCGCGGAGTCCCTTAAGGTAATCCAGACAGTGTGCATCCAACCTGATGCCGAGTACCCTCCTCCTTTTCTACCAGGCGAGTCTTTGGAACCCTCTGACCTGGATAGTGACGCGCAGCTGACACCACGTCAGAAGAGTCAGCTCCAAGAACTAATTAAATGGAATCACCATTTATCCACCCTATTAGCTCTTTTCGAGCAACTGCGTGAAAATGGCCTCACCATTGGCCCCAGCAAATGCCAGTTTGCCCACGAAACCATCAAATATTTGGGTTTCAAAATAAGACAAAGCAAGTCAGGTCCCCACGAGAACAAGATTAAGGCAATCGCCGACATGCCCCTCCCGATTACAAAGAAGCCATTAAGATCGTTCCTAGGATCAGCTTCTCCCTATCAGCGATTTGTTCCGAATTTCGCTGCAATTTTGGCCCCCCTATGCCCCCTTCAGGAAAAGAATTTCCCCGATCGTTTACGTTGGAATGATGTCGCTGTTTCCCGTTGTAATCAGCTCAAGAGTAAGTTCATTTCTGCCCCCATTTTAAAGTTGCCCAGCCTGGAAAAATCTTTTGTGGTTAAGACCGACGTGATCAACGAGGGCATTGGAGGTGTACTCCTTCAATACGTGGATGACAGAACGAGTCATCCAGTTGCATATGCTAGTCGTCAATTATTACCACGCGGAAAGAGATATGCCACTAGGGAAAAGATAGCGCTATCAATTATCTGGGTCATAGACAAATTTAAGCTGTACTTGATATGTAAAGAATGTCAAATAGGAACCGACCACCGTCCGTTAGCCTATATTAGGAATTTGAGACACTCAAACGGCCGCATCATACGCTGGAGTTTACTCTTGCAAGAGTATCAATTTAAAATAAATTATATCAAAGGTTCCGATAACCAGGTCGCTGACGCACTCAGTAGGAATGCGTTACCGAATAGCGTAGAATAATTGTATTCATAGGATTAGTATCTCCATGTAGGTATATACCGTCTTATACGACTTAATTTAAGATTCTTTTGTAATATAATTAATTAATGTATATGTCTGAATTTTGTAACGCTCAATGTCTAATTTTTTTTTGATGTATATATATTTGTTCTTATTAATTTACGTATAAATTATTTTGTCCCGTATGTACTAAGTTTATAACATTTCATTGTTCCATGCCCTTTTTTTTTTATTAAGTTGTATTAAAGGTTATTTTCCCCTGTAATCTAAAGATCAAAATAATCATGTATTGAGGTAATACTAGTTAGGTGCAGGAAGATACGGTTGGTACAAGAAAACGAGTTCCCTAAAACGGAGCTCTATCGTTGTCCCTTCTCTCTTTTTTTTTCGAAGTGACAACTTCCCCTGGAATGGAGGGGTGTGATAGAACGAGTTGAATCTGTGTTAAATTCAACTCCTATCCCATATTAGTTAAAACTTCGAGGAGGCCCACGTGCATCTTCGATTCGAGGCTTGGAGTCTTATCAACAGCTACCGGACGTCAATGTTTAAACAAGGAGGTTATCGTCCCCCCCGTTCGCCCCCATACGCCGACCTCGCCAGATCGAGTTAGGCTTATGGGCAGATAAGGCATTGTTCCCCGGCTCGGCTGTGCGTTCCCTCGAAGCTTCCACCCCATTCTCCCCCACGCCAAGTTGATGTCCTGGCTATTTATATGGAAACTTTACCACTAAGATCAGATTGGAGATCCAGATTTTCGTCGCGAAACATCACCACGACCCTCTCTCCCTCTGTGCGCCAAGGGACCTCGACCTCGAAATTCACCATCACTTGTCCAGAAGGAGGACAATATTCCTTGAGTGCCAAAGGTTCGAGCCTTTCCGACGTCAAGTCCCCAAGGCATCCCCCCCCCCTGTTGTTCAAGGAGAACAGCATTAGAACAGCCATTGTTCGTTTTGAGCCCTTCGCCAAGAAACGGTTCTCATCCCCCCCCTGTTGTTCAAGGAGAACAGCATTAGAACAGCCATTGTTCGTTTTGAGCCCTTCGCCAAGAAACGGTTCTCATCCCCCCCCCCTGTTGTTCAAGGAGAACAGCATTAGAACAGCCATTGTTCGTTTTGAGCCCTTCGCCAAGAAACGGTTCTCACCCCCCCTGTTGTTCAAAGGAGAACAACATTAGAACAGCCATTGTTCTTGAGCCCGTAGACAAGAGACGGTTCTCATCCCCCCCTTTGTTCAGAAGAGAACAACCTAGAACAGCCATTGTTCGTCAAGCCGTTCGTCGAGTAACGGTTCTCCTTTCCAAGACGCCACGTCAGGATCCTTTTATCCCCCCCCCCTTCGGCTGGAACTCGCCAGCGGACCGAATATTCCTTCAAGTACCTTCCACTGCACCCTAATGAAGTTACGTAAGCCAAGCGTCACCTTTTGAGTATTGATCCCTTATTTGTCAATTCTATCCTGTGCTTTAAATGGTTTATCGAACCATCCCATCTCTTTAACTCCATATTTGTTTTACCTTTTTTTGATCCCTTAAATCCTTGGATTAGCCCGAGTCTCCAAGCCCCTTTCCATTCTGTTTGTCAATATTTTCCGTTTTTGTGTTTTGTTTATAGTTATTATTAATAAAACTCTATTTTATTAATGATAGCAATATTATCATCCTTGAGCTCAGTTCCACTTCTTAAGCATTTTGAAGATACATAATATCGGCCGCCAGACAGTAAAAACGCACTCTAGAGATAATTAAGGAAGTTCCCTCAACGAATAGTGATATATGGTATATCGTCGGGAGTCATTCTACGACAATGTCTAATAGTAATTGGCACCTCCAGTAAACCTATGATTCCTGATCTTAAGGACCCCACTTTTTTATGCCCCGTAATGGAGCTTTATTCCAGGGTTCATTTAGCTTAATTTTAAAGTGGTTTTGCGCGTTTTGTGGCAGAGTTATGCTGCTTATTGGATTTGAAAGCGTGTATAAGATTATGCAGAAAAAAAGGGGAAATTTCAGAATAGATCACCCTTTATGGTGTCTAACGCGCCAATTGGAAACAAAAGGAACTTCGACTCACTCCAGTGGAGACGCATATTTTCTTCTTTCTTGTAAATTTCTTTCTTCATTTCTGATTAAATTTTTAGCGTTTCTTGATCTCTCCTTTGCTTAGCTATGCCTCATTTAACAGGAGCGCAGCTCTTCGTTCTTAGTGCGATTATAGTTGCCGACTGAGACCCTCTCTATAATGGCAAGCATTGACTTTAGGATGATTGTCGATGATCTTGTGTATTTAAACGCGAATTACGGCGTTCTGATATCGTCAGATCGACGAGTATGGGGTTTCCTCTTTGCTCTTGCCTCATCATTAAATCTTGAATCTTCTACCATCTGAGCTTTTACGCCATCCTTCTTCTACTGACGCTGAGGAGATTTGAAATATCCTTGTTTGTCCTTTCGGCGCAGATTTCAATGCAGACTCTATACCTTTTCCACAAATTGGAAGGTTAAAAAAAATCCATATTCAATTATTATGCAAAAAAACATAGCGAAAAAATATTGTTTCTAAGCAAAAAAACGACAACTAAGTTAAAAAAATTATGCGTAAAATTAACAGTTGAAAATTGAGCCCCAATGCTGTCCCAACCATGTATAGCTGTTTTATTATAATTCTCTTCATATATATTCTTATTTGTTTTCCCTTTTCTGCTTTCAAGAGCTTATAACAGATTTTTTATAATTTTTAAATTAATAAAGATCTGCAATAATGAGAGCTTGGCTATTTCAATAACCATGAGCAACTAAACAGGAACTCTATTGTACTATATCGAAAGATTAAATATATTAAATATATATATTTACTTACGTTTGAAATCAATTTAAATGTAAATTATGATTATTTTTAAGTACGACTATGGTATCAAACGTAACAATGGCTTTAAACTCAAAGGACGGAGGTTTAAAAAAATTTCACCTTTAAAATCAGCGATAAATGGAACGCAATCCCCGTGGAGGTAGCAAATGCTAGTAGCGTGGATAGCTTTAAAAACAAAATTGAGTTATTATACGAATAAATGATATTGTTTAAATACGGAGCCGTGTTGTGGATTAAATATCACATAAGTGAGCATCGTGACGACAATGTCCAAAGGAGGACTACTAGCATATTATTATAGAATGGGACTGGCCTTTGAGTGGAATAAGTAATCCTTGCTGGCTCCCTCTAACTATGTAACTATTTAACGGTAAATGTTGAAGGTTTTGGTTGTGAAATTCTGAAATCATATCAAAATACTGCCAAGGAAAAAATTTTAGGAGAGGGTTTGGAGGGTTTTGTGCGTGATAAGACTTAGTTTTGGTTGGGTGGGGGAAGGGATTTTACATGAGATGGAGGAGGTAGTAGATATGTAAGAGGAGGAAATATCTCTACTGTGCTCCTGTCGCTACCAAAGCGAGGTTATTATTGTATTTTGCTGGTGTCATGGTTTATTTTTGTTGAATGAAAGCCACAACTATATCTACGTAAGGAGAAATATTAAACTACATTTTCTCTTCTGTTCTATGTAAAGTACTTGCACGTTAAGGAAAGGTTTGGTGTTCGGATTTAAAGAAGGGCTATTTGGGGGGGAGAGGGTGAGATGTTTTTATATGGGATGCTTATAATTTGGCCGTTCTCACAGCTGGCGTATCGGGCTTAGAAGCCTCCGGAGGGGGCAAAATTAAGAAACATTCTTATTTCGGATTTGAATTTAAATTATTGTGATACCATTTCATTACTCAGTTTTTAACTTTTATCTTTTGTTGATTATTTTTTGGCTACTCTTCCTTTTTCATAACGTAATTTTATTATATTTAAATATCTCTTCCTATCTCATAGGTAATTTCATCTCCTGCCTCATCTTAGTTCATTTATAACATGTGCTTTCACGCACCATTTGTGGAGATATTGTATTGCTTCGCCGTAACTCATTTTTAAGATATTTTTCCTCTTCTACTCGTATGTAAAAATGATTTAAAATTAACTAATGCATTTTCTTAACTTATTTTTATCTATTTTACTATTTCTACCAAATGTTTCTTAGATATCTTCTTATGGCTCTCTTTTCTTGATTCATTTTTTCAGTTATTCTTATTGCCCTAACTTAAGTCAACTTTGAGATCATTGAGTCACTTTACAAAAGTTACTTAAACGATCTATTGCTTCCTCTTTTAGCTCCAAAATATGATCAATCAAATGTAAGATGGTTTACTGCCTTTTAATATATCATTTTTGCACTGCTCTAGTTTCATATCTTTTTTCTAAAGTATTTTACTGTCTTTTTCATAATTATCTCTAAGATCTTTCTTTTTACATCTTGCTTTCGCTGTCATTTAAAAGATTCATTTCATTTTCTTACGTTTATTTAAAGATCCTTTAGTGCATTACCAAACACAGTTTTGAGAAACTTTTCTGATTTCTGCTAATGCATTTTTAAGGTCTACTACTGCATAGCCGATTTATTTTTAACATTTTATATTGCTTTGGCCTTAGTCTATTTTAAAATCTTCAATTGGTTTACTGAAATAAACTTTTAAGAGAATATTAGTGTCGCGTAATTTATTTTTCGGAATTTCGACTGACATCGAATTCAATTTTAAGATTTACTATATTCTTCTGATCTATTTTAAAGCTCTATTACTGCTTCCCCCAAAGACATTTTCAAGTTCGTCTACCCATTTTTCGTGACTCATTTAAAAAATTACACTGGTTTACAGAAAAATTGAGGCAAGGACAAAAATAGTTGTTTCTAGCCTAATTTTGGGGTGCTGATTTCAGAAACGAAACCAGTTTTTTCTCATCCCCTCTAATTTTGAAGAATACTTGTATACAGGTATTAAAAATTTTAGGAATTGTATTCTTGAAATCCCTTACGCTGCCAATTGGACAATACATCCCATAAGCTTTAAAAAAATGCATGTCGGCAGAATTCAGTTTAAATTAGTGAATATTTTTATCCAGATGGTAGTTTTAATGTATTAAAATATTATTGAATATCTGGCAACTCTCTATTACTCCTCAGTTGGTTTTGATACCCAGTGAAGTGAACACATGCTTAAAGGTTAGCATTTGTTTTATTAATTTTTCGAGAACTAATTGTTTAATCAATTCTCAGGTATATTAGAAAATATACATCATATATTATATATATATATATTAGAAAATATATATTATGCACTAAGTATATTTATGCTTTCTACTCAATATATTAGATCAATATATTATATCAAGCAAACGGGCTGCCCAAAGGTTCATCCCTCCTCAAACTAAACTTTAATTTCTTAAAACCTTTTAGAACATTATTGTGAAAAAAATATTCTGGTAGTGAAAGGGTTTAAAAAATTGAATGCCCTATTTTTAGATTATGAGGTTAGGGCTGCTCGACAATCATGTTACACAACCATTGTATATGTTGGACACATGTCTATATTATGATTTTGCAACAATATATATTTTGTAACCATATATATGATTAATGTTTATTTTGTTTTCCAGATATTTGTGAATTGATACATATATTTATAAAGGCTTTAGGCACTTCAAAACACCGAGGCTGCATCAATGGGCAATTTCATTCTGTTACGTGTGTGGGAATTTCACGAAAGTTGCCCAGCGCAGAACAATAACTTTCCTCCTGAGAACTGCTTACCTTCATTATTTTGACTGTAAAATTGGAGATCAGGACAAATCCTGGGCGTCACACATTTGTTGTAAACCCTGTTACAATGGACTAACTACATGATTTAATGGCAAGAAAACAGCCTTTAACTTTTCTGGCCTGGAGAGAGCCAAAAAGCCATGCAGATGATTATTATTTTGGTCTGACAAATATAACTGGTTTCAATGCTTCTTCTATAAAAAAGATAAAATATCTCAAACTTCTCTCAGCTATGAGACCGTTTCCCAACTCAGATGCTATTCCTGTCCCTACACTACCACCAAATTAAGAACTTCTTCCTTCATCAGATGAAGAAATGCCTTGGGAGAAATATTCTGCCAATTCGATCTCTTCTGAAAACAATGTCTCTGTCGGTTATTTTGCTGTTTTTGAGGTCCTGACGAGAGGTGGTGGAACTCGCTTCAAATCTGGTTGCTTTCAATTTTAACGGAATCGCGGTTGGATGAGGCTAAGAAAATATACAACATCCTTGCCTATACAAGATTGCACTGAGATTGCTTTTTAATTATTGACTACTTATAATTTAAATTTTCGTTATTTTTCACCTTTAATGTGCCCCCTAGGCCAATCAATGATAGTTAATTGGGTTATCTATAGCTAGTACCTTTTATTTATCCATTTCTTGCATAGATAACTTTTTCTGTTTATTCTTATATTTCCGTTAAAAGTTGGTTTTAACCACATTAAAGATTGCTTTTTGGAAGTCCCAAATATCAACATTGGTTTATAGACTGTGGAAGAATAAGGAGAGAGAAAAGGAATTCTTTTTCCTCTTCCCACCTCACCCGGTACCTCAATTCTCCGTCTTCCCCCTTCCTTCCCTGACTTTCCCAGTTCGCCTTTGACCATTTGGCCCAAGCAATTCGCGTGAGAGCAAAACGCTATTTAACAGGCGAATTTACTCGGTCTCCTGTCCCTATCGCAGCGCTGCATTTATCTGGCCTATATACTACGAAAATTAGAACAATGGAAAGACCATTAAGGGGGAATCGCCACTACCTGCTATGGACCCTTATCGCGACCTAAGGCAATTAAGGAAGTCTGTTAGCGATGAATCTCTCTCTCCGTCTCGATAATTTCGGAGTATATATTTTATACTTCGGAGTTCACAGGCAGATTGTGTCTGAAGCCGCCGTCCAGTACTTTAGCCGTTAACGTTATCGTTAGTCGAGAGGGAATCGACTACATTCTCGTCCAGAGCAGAATTGAGTGATTTTCGAAGAGCCAAGGAAGAGCTAGTCGTCACTCAGTGTTGTTCGTGGAGATAGTTTTAGGGGCGCTTCAACCCTTCTCACCACGTCTTTGGATTTTAAGGATCGGAAAAGCCATCCCCGAAGCATCCTCTGTTTGCCTCTTAAGGATAAGAGGCCCCTGGTCCTACTCGCCGTACATCAAGGTAAAATGGATTTAACCCCCGCTTCGTCACGCTCCTCCCGCCTTTACCACGTCGGAACTAAAGGATCCCCTTTAATCTAGAACTTGCATAATTGTAAGATCATTTCTTAATTAATTATCCCTCGGTTCAAAGTTAATTTTTAGTGTGAAAAGTCTTAGCCGTGAACCGTCAATATTTAATTGCATTGCCATTTAACTTGCCCTATATGCTTATGTAATCTTTATTCCTAATAAAGTAAATTTTTTTAGACGTGTTTAAATACTCCTTGGCCTAGCACTTATGTATTCAAAGCACTCTTAGAGCCATTCCCAGGTGAAGCCTTAATTTCAGTCGGCCAGTAGGCCAGTGTGCGTATAACAGCGTACACTGGTCATACCACGGCCTAGACTAATCCCCTTAGTTGTGCCCCATATGATCACTTATCATTTCCCTTGATTTTCTCGCGCTTTTCGTTCACCATAATTTCTCTTCACTTTTACTAGGATACATTTAACACAATTTATCTTTCTATATCATTATCACTTCATTTTTAAAGCTTTCTAGGGAGATCCTTTTATCGGCCTTCGTGAATATATAAATAAATAAACGTCAATTTCCCTAGAAATTACCACCGCTCACATTCCCATTGACGGTGCAACAACTCTGGCTAAATCAGATTACGTTTTGCAACTTCCCTCTCCTTTCATCCTAGGGATTATTTTCCTTATCTATGCATTATTATCACTCTCAATCGGAAATTTCTCTTTATTGGGCTGAAATTAGATACCATGTCTCTTCTGTGATTTGTTTAGTTCTTGTTCTCGCAAGAGTGATGGGAGTCATGGTGTTGTTATCCTTAGCAAAGAAAACTTGTCCCTCTCCAAGCGCTGCCCCAGTAGAGGACAGGCTAGGAGCAAGCAAAAATCTTTTGTCTGAGACACGGAATATGTGGACGCAGTTTAGGTACGATTTTTTGTTTTAATTATTTGGATTCATTATTTCATTATACACAGATAACCTTCAAACTTAAGTAATATCCTTAATTCTCCACGAGAAGCAAGTACATAAGTAAGAGAAAATATGGTCTACTACGAACATGAGACTTATTATGAAGTATATATATTGTGAAAGCATAGAACTACCTACGCCGTTATCACACAGGATTTCACTGGTCAAGGCAGAGTAACGCAGCTGTGTTTAACTTGGGATGCTTTATCACCCTCTTCGCCCCAGTTTGATAACGCTGTCGCGCTTCAAGAGAGCAGCCGTGTCAATCTTCTACCTCTTGGGGTAGAAGGGAATTGCTCTCATTTCCCGTTCACCTCGTCGATGCCCAAGATTATCAAGGTTTATGTTTGCTTAAGCCACGTCTGATATCCCTTGGGACCTCGCTTAATTCCCTTCGTCTCGTCGATATCGAAGATTATCAAGGTTCATGTTTACATAAGCCACCCCCGATAACCCTTTTGGAAAACATCGTGCGCGAAGCCCTCTCCCAACCATGGTTGTGGCCCCTATTTAAGCTGATGTCTCCAAACCCTCAGAAGATAGAGAGAACTTGAGCTTCTTGCCGTTCAGACCTTAGTGTCTGTCTTCCGTGAAGTGCTCCCCTCGCTCTCGTAATCTCGTCAGCAGATCGTCTTTGTGTAATCCGCCCTAATCAGAGGAAAATTAAGGAAACCCATTTATACCCCGGGAAGATTGTTCTGGGTTTCTCTCGTCTGACTACATTGATTGAGACTTCCTGGTGTCCGCAGACGAATCTCGATTTCGTGATTACACCTCCCTGGAGCTAAAGTAATCTCAACCCCTTTCGAAGTCTTTTTGGACGCCTTCGCATCGAGACCCCATTAACAGAGATCTGGCCATTGGTCTTCTACATACCCAGTTCATCCTCGAGAGGTAACCAGGAGTCCTTTCCTCATACGGCCTACCACTTCGTTCGTAGTCCTAAGAAAAATTCCCCATTTGGTGTAACGCCTATAGACTTTCTAAATCTATCATTCAATTTAAATTATTGGATCACTTATATGTATATTTTTTCGCACCTAGTTTCCTGAATTTTTGCCTGTCAATATTTTCTGGTCGTACTGATTATTATTTTGATTTCCATATTTATCTGTGCCCTTGTTCTTATTAATTGTATAAAAGTTTTTTTGTAGAGGTGTTTATCTTTCGAATAACCCTTGAGACGAAGCCAGCCAATGTATTGCCTTTTAAAGAGCCAACCTATTTTATCGCATTCTAAGTAGAAGGTCCTTACCTTACTCCCAAGTCAATTGTATCCGAGCGCAGCGCCGATAGTGGCTGTTTGACGTATAGTAGTAGTGTGTACCTTTAGATACTTTTTGGTTACACGCCCTCGTCCCTCGACACACACACTCACACACACACATACATATATATATATATATATATATATATATATATATATATATATATATATATGTACCATCTTTGGTATCTGATTGAAGTCTTTGGCTTCGGATTTCTTTTATGTATCTCACCTTTTTTTACTTATTTAGTTCTGACTGGTCTGCTCCTCTTTCCTAGATAGATAGTTTCCTCTTCCATTCCTTTCATATAGTCAGCAGTAAATATCTTAATTATTTTTAGGAGCCAAAAGGTTCTAGAACTAAGTCCATTTACATTTAGTCCATGTATATGGGACGTCATCTTTTATTAGGAACTTTTATCAATTTTTAAGAGAGAAACATTATTTCTCTTTCCGTATTCGAGATAATTCTTTTGATTTCATTCCTCAGGGGAAGAAGGAAATATATAATGAGAAATAGGCAGAATATATGATATTATTTACCCGTAGAAGGGCTCATTCGGAAGTGAAAATAACATTTAATTAAGTTCAGGTCCTTCGAAAATCTGAGAAAAATTTAGAGATCTTTCGCTTTTATCATGAGGAGACATATTCGGCGATATATCCCTATCCACACACATCAAATAGCATCACTTCTTTAGGCAGGAACACATCTTTCCTATGAGAACCCTTAGGGAAAATTTTAAATTAAGGCAACTGCACTTAACCTTCATTTTGAGTACAATTCTTTTTCATTCTTTTGCTAAATAGAGATCGGTTTTTGTTTAAAACTAACACCTCTGACATACTGCTAATATAAATTCATAGCAGGCTGCCCTAATATTCCATTCCGCCATTGTAAAGAGATGAATGTTGGAGCAGGGGTGATGCTCGTGTGAAAAGTGAAAACTGGAGGAACAGCACCCTTTCCTAGGCCCTACTGCTCGGAATTGCGCATTTTATCGCCTCAGATTGTTATTATTATTATAGAAACCACTTAAACCTCCAAACAGGGTGGAGGTCACACATGGTAACCGCACAAAACACCCCAAGGCACTGTAGAGGAGCATAAGTAGAATTCACTAAAATACAAAAAAGTTATGACACAAGAATTCATTAAAATATACTAAAAACAATTATTTAAAATTAAACAAAAAATGTAAATAATAATCTGTCGGCCAGTCTCAGTCAATCCCTCAGACAGGCATATAAATCATAAGAAAAAGCATTAACAGAAGATTTAAAAGCATTCAGGTTAGCACAATAACAATTTCGATTAGAAGATCGTTCCATAATTTGCGATAATATGGAACAAAACATTTGGAAAACTGATTAGTTCTGAAGTTAATATTGGAAAAGGTATAGTCATTCAGAGCTAAGGTACGCCTAGTAGCACTATTGTGGGTAAAAAGAACAGGTATTTTCAAGAACAAGGGATGGTTAACATTATGAAAAACTTATACAAGAAAGACAAACCACCAATTTTCTATGTTTCTCTAAAGCGATTGTTAAATCTGATAGAATGAAACGAATAAAATTTAAAGCTCGATCTAATCGTTTAAAATGACACTTAGCTGTATAAAGCCGTATAGGCTTGCAATACTCAAAACATGGTAAGATGAATGCCTAAAAAGATTTTAAAACACCGTCTTAATTACCTAGTGCCTTGAAGCACTTACGAAGAAGTCCAGTTTGGGTGCAATAGAGAAAGCCATAGATCTTAGATGCTTCTCAAAGGTAAGCTTATCATCTATCAAATCACCTAAGAGTTTAAGGGAGCAAGAGACCATCAAAGGACCCCCTCAGAGAAACAATGGCGTATGAGGAGGGTAACAATTATAGATTGTGTATTGTATGGGTAGAGCTTCATGCCCAATTTAAGACACCACGACTGTATTCTAGAAATGTCTCTATTCAGGGAATCAGCCACAGAAGCACGATCACTAAGAGAGTTAACTGAGGCAAACAAAGTACTACCATCAGCATAAGCCATAAATTTGACTACTTGGCGGCAGTGTACAATATACAAAACAGAAGGGCCAAAACACTACCCTTTGGAACGCTAGATAAAACCAGTTTAAAAGAGCTAGAACTTCCATCAATTAAAATACGCCGTTGACGGCCAGACAAAAATTCTCTGAATACATTGATAACACTGGACAACAAAAAAAACAAAACTTTTGTCTAGTGACTGAAATATTTCAACGAATTCTTAAGTAATTTTGCCTGTTAAATTCGAAAATAAGTTCAGGTTTCCTCCATCATGTCTAGTTTTCTGTCTCTCCCCATCTCTATTTTTGCTCTATCAGATGCTAAAATTGCGCATGAGAATATTTCCAAAGGTGTACATGAGTTGATATTAATAATTTTTAGTGCAATTAGACAAGACTGTTTTTTTATTTGAACTATTTTAATTCTAAAAGAGGCAATTAATATGAAACAATTAAGAAAGCATAACACATAAACAAACAAAGCACAATTAAAATTGAAAAATTGAAAATGCACCTTGGCAAAGATTTTGGCAGAAAATTGAGGGCTAAATTTACTTTTATTTGCGCACCGTTCATGTCGAGCGACAGGAGAATCTCATTTAAAAAAACAGCAATAGTCTGCTATCATCGCAGCGTATCAAGGTCGTTGGTAACGAGTTTCGATCTCTTTGATGTCCTGACATCTCCGTTTGTCACTAACATCTCCGAGATTTTCAGGAAAACGATCAAGATGACTAAAACAAAAATGCATTTTGATGCTCATATTCGCGCCAATATCACGAAAAGTTGATATCAAGTTGGTAAAAAGGTCTTTATAGTTTTTACTGTTGTGTTTCCATAACACATTTGGAGGATTAACACAACACTTTTTTGAAGAGGACATCTTGCTTATTTTCTATTGCTTACTTCAAACACAACTTCTGAAAAATCATAAAAAAGAAAATAATTAGAATTAGGATAAAGTAAAGAATCCAGTGTATTGGACGTACACACATACATAGTGACTTAGTTATAACATATACACACTTATGACATATACATACGGATATTAACTCCCACATATACTTATATACATATGGACATTGACTCACACACAGACTTATTAACATATGGACTTTGACTCAAACCTAATATATGTATATATTATAAAGGATGTTCAATAACTTAATAACTAGACCTAATAGATCAAAATGAAGGTACTTTTTCCATTCAGGAAGCCGATTTCTTACATGAATGATGTCCATTTCCTAAACACCAAAAACCTTGTAGACTAGTGTAATTAATTGGACCACCAATACCCATCAATTGCAACTTATACAATAAAGCCTTATGATTCAGCAAATCCAAAGCAGTCGAGGGAAATACCCCTGGCCTCGGAGCAACCATCCAGAGAGGATTTCAGATCATGGGTTAATACCAATAAGGCATCAGAAGTGCTAAAACCTTTTCTGAGACAAAATTGCATAGCAGGCAAAATATTTTTGAAATTCACAAACTTGTATAGTCTTCTTGCTAATAACTTTTCACAAACTTTTGAAAGAATTGCTTGTGCATCAGCATAGGAAGATTGAGCGTGAGATCTAAGTCTCAAATAATTTTACAATAGTCTCGAGATAATTATTATGATGAGGGATTCACAAATGAAATTAATTGATTAGCATTACTAGATTTCAGTCTTGCGGATCGGTGACTTCGAGGAAGGTCCTTCTTGCGATGAGGCGAGTCGGAAACGGTCCTATGAGGCGGGTAGGGCACGGTGCAAACGAATTAAGTTAGGCAAGATACGAACCAACCTTCCGAAGAAGATAGCTAATCTTCATAGATGACGTTCGACGGGAAATGTGAGAACTCTCGTAATTCTACTGGAAAGGAAATTTCTTTTCCTCAAAGGTAATCGATGGAGATTTTCTTCGGTTGGATTAAACGAAGGGAGACTGTCGCGAAAATTCAAAGGCTTGCCGTTCACAAAAGCTAGCAATTAACTGGAGTAGAATCACGGCAGAGAAAGCCTTGCTGTCTGATGAACGCCCACAGGACTTTGACCAGACGATAAGGACGACCTTTGGGTGCGTGCAAGACTCCTCTATCTACACTCAAAACCGTGTATTTGTATAGGGATTCTGAAAGGGAGGGAGGAATTTAGAGAAAGGTGTTACAAGCTCCAGACATCTCAATCCGGTGGCGGTGTCGATTCATAATTTAACAGCACGGCACGAGACACAACGGCACTTTCTTGCCTCGTCGGCATGGCTCGGGACGATTTCGCTGGAAGGGGGGATTTTTCCCCAATGCGCTCAGGAGTCGAAACTTCTCGAATGTTCCCGAACAGGAAGTGACTTTTTCCATGTTGGAACACAATCGGACATGATTTACAATAAATTGTGTAGGGGGCGGGGGTCAAAGTTTGTTTTTTTACACCCCTCCCTTCCATACGATGGAACTTTTCTGAGAGAGAAGGAAGAAAAAAGGACATCGCAAATTTGGATAGGAGAAATTATTATTAAGGCATCAGCGTGATAAAAAAAAACGATGGACCTATCCTGTATTTGACAGGCTTATAAAAAGCTATGATATTAATCTGAGCAAGATAAATTAATGTAAATGGGTCGATAAAAAAATTACATTTAAATTAAGGAACCAAATTAGAACTTTGTCTAAAAGGGTAGTGGAACAACAAAAAATCAATACTATATATAATAAGTAACTATAGGGACCACAGATATATGTACAGAGTTAAAAAACAGAAAAAATCATATATACATGATTAGCTTACGGGTTTACAGGCGACCTATAAATTAGTGGATTAAGCGGCATTTTACGACACGCAAACAGTGCCACGGGTAAAAAGCGGTGCCATTCTCGGGGCTGATCTATACACAATTTCTGAGGATTGCTTTCGAAGAGCCATTTTGCTTTTTGCAAACTACTAAAACTCAAAGGCAATGTTAATCACTAAACCAATTTACTTTATAATATACCCCACACACTTGACACCAGTTTTTATAATATAGAAGTAATATATATATATATATATATATATGTCGTGGTACACCTCTCTATAGCATACACTACTCCAATATTATGTGTATGTGAGAGAGGGGAGTGACTTAATCACCTACTGCAACGAGAACCGTTTAAGGACTGTTCGCAGGGATTAACGACCGACTAAGAGGTCATACTTGAGGCGGTGGGTTTCAAATCCTTAATAATCAGACAGGGTGCATAAATGGTTAGCGAGATTAACTTGAAACGGCCGAGAGTATCGTTTAAGGTTAGTTAAAGATGTATTAGCAAAAATTAAGTTTTATTTACAAACATCAAAATTAGAATTATAAAAATGGCAAAAGGGTTTTTTTTAATCTAAATAGTCTCTAGATAATTATTATGAGAGAGATACTCAAATAGAATTAATTGATTAGCGTTACTAGGCTCAGATCAAAAAGGGGAACTTGACAATACTAATAATGGAGGGTTTCTCCTTCTTACGGTTCGGTGACTTTGAGGAAAGTCCTTCTTGCGATGAGGCGAGTGAGGAACTGTCCGATGAGGCAAGTGGGGTACGGTCCAATTGAGGCAAGTGAGACACGATCCGATCCAATCTTCCTATAAAAATAGCCAATCTTCAAAGATGACGTTCGACGGGAAATGTGGGAATTCTCGTAATTCCACTGAAAGAGGAAACTTCTTTTCCTCAAATGTAATCGATGGAGATTTTCTTCGGTTGGATTAAACGAAGGGAGACTTCTGCGCAAATTCAAAGGCTTGACGCTCACAGAAGCTACCAATTGACTCGGGATGAATCACGGCGGAGAAATCCTTGCTGTCAGATGAACACTCACGTGACTTCGATGAGACGATGAGAAAGACCTTGGGTTGCGTGCAGGGCTCCTCGATCTCTAGTCAAAACCCGAGTATTTGTATGGGCGACTCTGAATGGGAAGGGGGAATTTGGATAAATAAGTCACAAGCTCCAGACATCTTAATCCGGTAGCAGAGTCGATTCACCTTTTAACAGCAAGGGACGGGGGGTCGGAGCGCTTTCGCTGGATTCGGGAATATTTCCTCAATGCGATCATAAGTCGAATATTCCCGAACAGAAAGTGACGTTTTCCATAGTGGGATACAATCGCACGTGGTCTCCAATAAGGGGGGGGGGGGAGGGTCTCAGAGGTTGTTCTTTTACAGACTTTTTCAAAATCACAAAATACAAATTAGTGTATAAAATTCGCAACTTTTTCAGAAGCACCTTAATTGAAAGTCTAAATAAGCGCAATGTAGGTCATAATAGAATGACAAGTTAATTTATAAATTTTCATATATATTTAGATAAGACACATAAGATACCTAATAGGTGTTAACAAAATGAAATCTACTCGTTTCTCAGTGATCATTGAAAACTTAATAGAGAGACCTTTTCCCAGCATTGGGATAACAGAGTCCTGTGTAAAGTGGCAACTAAGTAAATGTCGTTACAAAATTATCCGTATTTGAAATTATTTATACATAGTAATAAATATATTGGAGGCAAACAGTATTTTGACTTTTCCAATTAATCGCCTGATAGAAGTAGCATATCCTAGCATCTAACACTTTGACGAGCACAGAGTTGTATATAGTATTACTGGTGATTTATATAAATAGTCGGTTTCTTTTATCTGCTTCTTAATTAGTGTCGTAGAATGCCGCTTTTGATCACTCCACACCTGACACCACTCTTTGTCATGGTATACCTTGTGGAACGTGAAGTACTTCTTTGACGAAGTAGGCTTTGCTCTAAGAGTGTTAATTTTGTTGTTTTTAAGGAAGAGCCGCTTTAACACGTAAGGATAAGAAGGAAACACACCGGAATTCCCCAAATAAAATATATTTTAAATTTTAAAATTTACTTCTCAAACACAAAACATGAACCACATAAATACTCCGAATTTTAAAATACACAAAAATTACTTCAATTAACTTGAGCCTCTAAAATTAGCTAAATTCGATACGCACTTCAATGTACAAGAATGAGGCTAATGGTCTCTAGTGGAGTTTAAATACCTTGGGAATGTTATTGTATCTAAGAAGCGTGCCGATCGGCCAGCTGGAGGTTGCGGCCGAATAACTTGAAAGCCACAACTGGCTTTGGAGAGTGTGGCAACTGAGGTCCACACGCTTTCAGCAGGAAGGGATATCACCACGGGATGGTAAAAGAAGGTTCATTTCTCCTCTTCGGATTACTCTGAAGAGTAATTCGCACTGTCTAGCGATGCGCTAAGGCTTGAATACCTTGACTTCGGGGAGTGCTTGAGGGAGTGTAATCTGGGGGGTCTTCTTCATGGGCGAGAACTGTACTCGGGGGGTCTTCTTAAAGGGCAAGGACTGTACTCGGGGGGATCTTCTTAAAGGGCAAGGACTGTACTCGGGGGGTCATTTTCAAGGGCGAAGACTGTACTCGGGGGGGGGTCTTCATCAAGGGCGAGGATAGAGGAGGGGGGTTTCTTTGAAGAGAATAAGTTGAACTTGATTAAATTAACTTTAAGGTCGGTCTGGAAACCAGGAACTACCTCGAGGGTGAGCTTCTTCTTAGTTCCAGTCTTTCTCAAGGGCGAGGCCTACCTCGGTGTTTTGGGATACACCAGGATAAAAGGAGGGGGGGGGGTTCTCTGACGAGAATAGGTTAAACTTGGTTCTTGAACCAAGTTAACTTCTGAGTTTGGTGTGGCCATCGGGTAACGGGCTCGAGCGCGAGCCTTTTTCCTCTTCTTTTCGTAATTCCTCAAGAGCGAGGAACATCCCTGGGGTTTAGGATGCACCAGGATATGAGGAGTCTCTCTGACGAGAGTAAGTTGAACTTGACCAAGTTAACTTAACGTTCGGTTTGATAACCGGGGACTAGCTCGAGGATGAGCTGCTTCTTATCCCCTTTAGTAGCCCTGCCTCTCTTGCTGGGGACTTCGTAGTCTGCTGACTCACGTATTCTACCTGTCCAGTCTTGGTAGCTCGTCCTCAAACCGGAGACTTTGTAGCCTAGAGACTCACGTATTCTACCACGTTTTTCCCAAGTGTTTGTTATTTATACCTCTTCACCCCAATGGGGTAGGGGTAGGATGGGGGGGGGGGCTTGAGGACGGGTCGCAGGGATGTTACTCCACTTCGAGCTTGAGAGAAACGCGTCTTCATTTTCTTACTTGAGGTGAAATTGAATATACTCTCGTAGCGGAGATCTTGCAGTTTAAAGCCGTTCGGCTTTTCATACAGACGAGTGGCGAGGGTCTGTGATTACGAGTTTGATCCTCGATGCCGGGGCCGGATGTCTTTGCGGTTACCGTCCCGTGTCTCCACTGAGAGAGAACAGGCAAGTGACGATTCCCCTACAATTAGCTTTCACAAAACTTTTTACAGTTAATTTTCTGAATAGAACATAAATTTATGTGGAAATTTTGAACATGTAGCGAGTATCCTATATGGTGGAGAGTCCCATTCTAATATAAAATCGATGTTATCCAAAAGAGCAGAAAAAAATCACAAATGAGACATAAAACAGTACAAAAATATTGTTTCTCTCGAAGATTTTCTGTAGTATTTCAGGAATAGACTGATTTTTACTCACCCCCATATTTAGTTTCTACCAAATGCCAAAGCTAATATAAGCAAGACATGATCATACATGATATGCAGTGTATACATCATATCTTTTGTGTTTTATGCTATCAAATCGAATACGCTAATTAATCGAATTTACAGAACTAACTACGAAAGAGATCCAACATTATGTCGGTTAATGCGGGTATAGCTCAAGAAATGAATTAAATTTAAATACATAGAGGGCACTATTATGCAAAGGTAGAGGAGGACGACCTATAAGATCTGAGAATGTAAGAGAAGCGTTTTCTTGTTCTCCATAGAGTCCATTCGTAATGTTGCCAGATATTTACAAAGACTCCATTCAACAACGCCTTAAGTCCTACACAGGAATTTTTGATTCTAATCTTACAAAGTGAAAACTTTACATGCATTTGAACCAAATGATTAACTAAGAAGCAAACTGCTAACAGGATGGAGAATTCATCAAAATACAAGCTTCTTTCTCACCCGATTTTATTATTACTAACTCTATAATTTAAGAAGGGGATTTTTTTTAGTATTTGAATAATAATTTCATCTTAGTTTGGTTATGACTTATGTTTTTTAACAAAGTTATCACTAACTCTATAATTTAAGAAGGGGATTTCTTTGAGTATTTGAATAATAATTTCTAATAATTCTTTTATTATATCAAAAAACAAAATGGTGATGTTCAGAAATTAATATAAGTATCAAAATTTTGTTAATTTTTTAAAACCCAAAGAATTACAAATGGTGAAGTTCAGAAAATTTATTTTTATATATCTTCTATAACTCTATATTTTAGCAGCGTGATATTTTGAAAGCGGGGAAATTTTGTTTACAGTTCCTTTTTAAAATTATTATAATTGGCGAAGTTCAGAACATTTATAAAAATTTAACCATAGCTGCTTTTTTTTAGGTTTTAAATTTTAATCTTATTAGCGAAGCGCAAGCTACCCCCGTAGGGGGAGGAGGAGTGTCGAAGCCATTGACTGGTTCTAATTAATAGATAACTCTCTATTTCAATCAAAGTGAGAACAAATAATTTGAGGGTCTGGAGATCGCATCATTTGAACATGGTAAGAGATCACCAAAAATAGTATAAGGGTGAATGTGGAGTAGGGGATATATTTGCATTCACATATTTAGCCTATTTTATTCGACAAGGCTCGAATTTCATCATTTTTCAGTAAAATAGTTCACCTCACCATTGAAGTGTGCATGTGTATGGGTTTGTAAATCATGCATTTCCAAAAGGTTGTATGGAGAATGATGGCCAAATTCCCGTGCCACCTTGTTCCTCAGATGTCGCTCCAATGGACTTATTTCTATGAGTTTATATTAATACTATCGCATGTGCTGCGAATGGTCAAATGTAGAAGTGTTTTAATTAGCGAAGAAAGACTTCGAGGTCTGACCTCATATTTTATTAAATTGCACAGATTTATCTGATCATTTGTTTTTAGGTTAATATTTTACTTTTAAATAAATGTTATAGACATCCTAAGTTATGAAATCTAAAGATCGAAAGATGCAACCCTTAAGGCAGCTAGGAACAATAAACAAAGAATCCTTTGTTTGGAAGGTGAAAATAAAAAAAAACGGATTAAAGGAAATAGAACTTTAGGCTTTGGAGAAACCTCACTTTTAAAATCTTGAGTGGAATATAGTGAAGATAGTGTGAATTTACGTGGTGGTTTTCTCACTGCCGATCTCACTGATCCACTTCAAAATGTTAGAGGGAAGGTTGAAGATTTAACAACGAGGGCAAAAATAAGCCCTTCAAGATGACTGGCGTTTCTGTTTAAATCCACCACGCTTCGATCGCTTTTCTTTGGTGAGATAAGACAAATCTGGTAGAAAAATAATTTAATCTGCCTTGCGGAAACGGCGTCTCTATTGTAAGACAGAGTGGTAATACAAGATTTGGGAAGAGAAATCCAGCACAAGCTCATCCAAGACGAGATAAAAGCCGAAGGAGATACAATGGCACTCTAAGGTTGAATGTAAGAGGGTGAGATTTAAAAATCAAAAGATACGGCGCGGTAGAAAGATTGAACGGCAGAATTCTCAAGGGGATGGGGTAATCTTCTGACAATATCCTGAATGAAAAATAAACCAAAGATCTGAAGAATTGACTCAGGTAGCAACAAGAAAAATAAAGATAATGAAATATATATATATATATATATATATATATAGAGAGAGAGAGATATATATATATATAGATATATATATATATATATAAATATATATATATATATATATATATATATATATATATATATATATATATATATATATATATATATATATATATATATATATATATATATATAAATACTGAGTATACACTTACGGTGTAATGGTATTTCTAATCAATGAGAAAGAAACGCTGGATTGTGGGAAGAGAGGCACGAATGGGATTTTGCAGAAGCATTTGGAATAGAAATGGTGGAATATTAGGGGAGAGGGAGGCAGGAGAATAACGGAAGATAGACGAAGAAAGGGGGGCTGCGAGGGAGGTGGGGGCACTGGGACTATTTTTTTTTAACAATATAGTCAATGTAAATGTATACTCGATGAAGTGACGCCGAATATGCTTTCCTACCACAGTTCTCACACTGTTGCGCTACATTGATTCCTAAGTTAAAGCATGCAGGCTATCCAATGGGAGGAGTGCGAAGTATATCGACATTTGTAGCATAAAGTGCCAGCTGCGGCATGATGAACCACTTGCAAGTGGTGGTTAGATTTGAAAATATTGGGAAGTAAAGTAAATGCGTGAAAAGAAAGTTTAGAGCCAATGAATCAATATACTTCAGTAAATGAATTCACAAGGAACAAGACTTATTAAAAAAAGGCGCTAAAGACTAAAATGTTTGACGGTAGTTTTGATATTTAGTCTCAGTAAGACGAATCCTTGCTTTCAACTCCTGTTCGGCGGAGGGCAAAGCCTACCCTTTGGCACCCAAAGGATAATCGAGTTTATGGTCTCCCTGACGCTATGTAGGGCTAGTTCTAGAAAATAGGGAGGCTTCTGGCACCAAATTTCAGGATTTAATAGACCTACCGTGGAACTCCACAAATGGATGCTCGGTAGATTTATCAAAACTAAAAAAATTGCTATTTGTGTAAATTAGGGAAATAATATGCCAAGCCTAATAAATAAAGAACCAAAGAGAATTAAGAATCGAAACTCTCTCTCTCTCTCTCTCTCTCTCTCTCTCTCTCTCTATATATATATATATATATATATATATATATATATATATATATATATATATATATATATTAAACTGTACAAATAGATCTGATGCAAGCGGGAAGTAGAGTCGCGAGAAAACCCCCACATACAAAGATATCAAAGGTGACCACCCGGTCAAATACAAGGATCGCACATAAACAAACCTACGCGTGTTGGGACCATTTATAAGCAGCAAACTAATATAGGCACTAACCAGGAAATTTCACAGAGACCTGCAACAAAGCAAGTACCTATAATAAAGCTAAATCTATGGGAAATATGTAGGCACATCAGGTACTCAAAACTGTCAGAAACTCTGCCCAAATGTGTGAAAATAACGAACGTACTAGACGACTAAGTCCTCCCCATGGACAAGTCAAGCTCACGCTCCTTGGAGACGAAACACAACATACATACACGCACAGAAACACAAACACCCATTTATATATATATATATATATATATATATATATATATATATATATATATATATATATATATATATATATATATATATATATATATATATATATATATATATATATATATATATATATATATATATATATATATATATATATATATATATATATATATAGAGAGAGAGAGAGAGAGAGAGAGAGAGAGAGAGAGGCAGACACTCATATGGTTGAGGAATAAGTTCTTGCGGTTTTATCAAATTTATTCATTACCATTAATAAATTTAGAAAAACTTCATTTTTAATTGATAACAATATGCAATTTAATAAATAATGTATTCTCCGTTGTTATTTACGACTTCTTCCTAACGTTCAACTAGTTTTTTGATGCCTCTGCAATAAAAATCTCTGGATTTTGACTCGAAGAATTCGTCTAACCAGGTTCTTAATTCCACATCAGTATTGAACGAAACGCCACGCAAATTGTTGGAGAGCGATCGCAAGAGATGGAAATCCGATGGAGCAAAGTCTAGCTAATATAGAGGATACGGCAGGATTCCCCAATTAAGCGTTTGGATGGCGTATTTTGTCATATTGGCAATGTGAGGACGAGCATTGTTGTGTTGAAGAAGGAGTCCATAACGTTGATGAGGTCGCTTATCACGAATAGCTTTGGTGAGTCGATACGTTTGTTGAACGTAGAGTTCTGCATTGACAATCTCGTTGTTCGCAAGGAGCTTATTAGAAATTATGCCTTCACAATCATACCACACACACAGCATTGTCTTTCGTGGATGAAGTCCTTGATTTAATCGCGGAAGTGTTTTTTTTTTATTGGGGCTAAGCCACTGTTTTCGGTGGTTTATGTAGAAATAATCACACCACTCTTCTTCGCCAGTGATGATGCAGTGAAGAAATCTGTCCTTATATCCACGAGTAGCCTTGTGACGAGCAAGCAAACCTTCGGCAACTTGGAGCGTTGAAGTTTGTTGCTTTCGCTGAAAGCGTGCATAACCCATGCTCCAAGGTTTTGAACTTTCCCCATCGAATGAAGGTGATTCACTACAGTTTTCTGATCACAAGCCAATTTTACAGCCAAGTCTCTAGTCGATTGACGAGGATTTTCATGAAGAAGATTGTTCAATCGATCTTCATCCAACTTAATGCGGCGTCCAGAACGTTCTTCATCACTAGGATTGAAATGACCGTTTTCGAAATGTGAAAACTACCATTGAGCTGTCCTTTCTGATAAAGCATGTTCTCCGTACACAACACAAATATCGCGACGAGCTTTGGCTGCGTTTGCATTGTTCCCGTCTCGATTGAAAATGAATAATAACAAGTGTCGAAAATGCGCCTTTCTTTCAACTTGACATTCCACTTTGAGGGTACAGAACAAAAATTAAACTAACACAACTTTTAAATAAACCACAATGACTTATTACTCAACTTAAAGACGTAGCCCGTTAGCAAAAGCCTAATATTCTACGCTGTTAAGAGACGTAGCCTAACCTTTGCAAATTTTGATTTCATTATTTATTATTCTTTCTAAATATGTGCACAAATCACGTCACAGATCTTAAATCAACACAACATTAAAAAAACGCAGGAACTTATTCCTCAACCTAATAGGTCATTATCATTATTATTATTCAGAAGATTTATTAATTCTAATAAATTCCTTAAGTAGCGTTACGGAATTCCATTTACTCGCCTAAGTCCTGCCGCCTACACATTGACCGCACAGAACTCTAGACGTTTTCGCTTGCCCCTTTAGTAGGCCAATTCAAGAATAAAGTTATATTTTCTTTGCCGCGTCCGTTCAAATTCCTTTACTTACCCCGATTGCTAAGCCACATTCGTTGAGGAGACCCTAAGGCATAACCCTCGTGAAAAATTATAAGGAGTCAAAAACAATTGACAGAAGCGTAAAGTAGGCCCACCGCCTACAGTCATCGTCACCCGTCGAGCGTAATAGCAACAAGGACTCTTCAATACACGCCCTTATAATTACTGACCACGCACCCACAAACCGGTAACTTATAGCCCCACTATAAACTGGTGACCCTCTTCGGCTAACAGTGAAGGGGACTAAAAAAGGACACATCATACTATCAACAAGCGGGGAAACGAGAGACGGAGATCGTGACCGCCATCACCTTCAAGCCAACCATCTTTAACAAGGCTGCACTTGCAGGGCAGGGTGGTTCAAGATTGTGGAAGCCCAGTTTCACTTTTCAAGAGTAAGTAAGGAGGATTCTCAATTTTTTTCTTGTTTTGGCTCTATTACCTCCCGAGACCATCGACTGTCTTCCGGCTGCAATCTTCTCTACTCAAAATAACCAGCTTTTTAGGACTGAGGTGATTGGGCTCTTCGAAAGGACGAAAACGAGAAGAATTAATGAGAACTGATCTACAGGTAGGAGTTGGTGAGGAACTCGTGAGGCACAAGTTTATCCAATCCTTGCCAGCCAACATCGCGCCCATAATTGTTACCCAGAAGGAACCTACCCTAGCGTAGTTAGGTAAGCTTGCGGATGAAATATGTCATTCTATAGCGCACAGTGTCTTAATGTTAATGATAATAGTTAATTCGTAGCACGTAGTGACACTTATTTGTCCGATATGTGCATTCCTAATCTTAATAATAGAAGTGATAAATATATAAATAATGTGAATTATACGGGTTGTGAGCATTAGTGCTCATGACTGCGTACCGTAATGGGAACCGTCCCAATTTTGTGCAGGGAAATAATGATCACAGTGCTTATAATATACTGGTAAAATTGCAACCTTTTCGAAGGAACCAAAGACGTGTAGTCTGCCGTTCACATTTGTACTTTGGTGAGAATGGGAAATTCTGCCAACCCTGGTGCAGGTGGCCAAAGAGAGGAGAACAATTGGAGATGCAACCTTTATCCCGTCCATCTTCGCCAGCCCACTCATAAAACTGGCAGGGCATGCCATTGCAAGCGTGGCCGCTGGTATGTCAACTGTTTTCAACATCTCTGCTAACGTGAATAAAAATAAATGTAAGTTTCTAATTGATACGGGGGCGTTTGTCGATAATTCCGGCAAAATTGGTAAATAGTAGTGCTCCGCCGATATTCGCGCGGCGGAGACCTCTTTGAATTAAGAAGATTCAGGTTGCCAAAGCAACTTTCAAAACACTATTGGAGGAGGGAGTCGCGCGCCGTCAAAATCACCATGAGCTCCGCCGATTCACATGGTACCGAAGTCACCCAGTGGGTACAGGGTGGTTGGTGATTTCCTAGCGCTCAATGCTATCACAAAGCCTAACAGATCTACATTGCAGCGAATTCAAAGTGTGGCAAACCACCTCCATGGCAAAAGTATTTTTTCAAGGTTGGATTTGGTTCGTGCCTACCATCAAATCTCAAGAATCCGGCGGACATAAGAGTAAGTCTAGCTTCCATTCAGCCTCCGGAATGCAAGTTGTACATTTCAAGGACAAATACTGTAGATAACCTATTTCGAGGATTAGGGTTCGCTTATGTATATAAAGCATGTAGTCATCCTGATATTTTTGGACAATATGGACGATCAATTAAGTCATTTGGATCAAGTCTTAAAAATTCTGGTCGAAAACGGTTAGAAGATATCCCCGGAGAAATGCGAGCTGTTACAGGTGGAGATTAATTTTCTAGGGCCTCACATTTCGGTGGAAGGAATTTTCCCACCGGCCAAAAAAATTAAAGAAATTGAAGACATGCCCTTACTCAAGGCCTACAAGCAACTGAGACGATATTTGGTCATGTTGGGATACTACCGAAGGATGATTCCTAACTTTGCCACAATTGAAACCCTGTTGACAGAGCTTGCAATCTTGCAACATAAGGCTCGTGAGCTTGAATGGAACGATGTGGCACGAGGAGCATTTGAGAATAATAAATTGGCTTTACTCAACTCCGTCAAACTCTGTCAGCCGCTGCCCAATGATTCGCCATAGCAGCTGGCACGGATTGCTCCTAATACACGGCAGGTGCTGCCTTGAATTAAATGGTAAACAGATCGCCATGACCTGTGGCATTCCTTTCGAGCAGGCTAAGCCGGACATAGCAAGCATACTCCACCTAAGATAGAGAGATCCTAGCGGCGTATCTTGTTGTTATCCATTTCAGGCACATGATTGAAGGTCACCATGTTACTTTGTGTAACATAGGATTTTTCGTCGCCATTAAGTGCAAAAATGGATAGGCAACAACGCCATTGGACAGCCATTCGGAATACATCAGCAATATCACCTAGATGCGTGATTAGGGCAACATAGTCGCTGACTGCCTTTTCAAAAACGACATTTGACCTCTGAGATTTGGCGCCCCGCCAAAGCTTGACTATGGTGTGAAGTAACATTAAGATACCCCCAACTGTTTGACCCATGGCGTGCAGAAAGACTATCTTCAATCAATTACATAGTCTCTCACATCCTGGAGTCAAAGCATCACTTCGTCTTTTCAAATGTCGATATTTCTGGCCTTATGTCCAGACAGGGATATTCGCTCCTGGACAAGAGAGTGCTTCCCATGTCAATCCTCCAAGATCAGTAGCCACACAAAATCTCCGACCCTGTCCATTGATATTCCATCTTCAAGGTTCGAAACAGTGCATATTGCTATAGTTGGGCCATTTCCACCGTGTACACTGCTGAAAAATCCTACCCCTCACACAATCGGTATTTACTATCGTTACCGATTCCGGAAATACATAAGTGCCGCAGCGGTCGTGTTGGCTTTCCGAGACTGGTGGATTACCATATTTGGGGTCCCGCTTTTCGTAGTGACCGACAGAGGCGCCCAACTCGAATCCGAGCTATTCAAGGAACTGTCTGCCCTCGTTGGTTTTCATCGTCTCCATTATAAATATATAATAGAACAAGGTCTGTCTACCAAAAGGTCGCGTGCTCTCACTGTCTGCCAAGTGTAGGCCATGAATGGTCTTTTGCAGTCTCCTTCTTTTCTTATGTTCTTATGTTGTTCTGATTTATGAGCTTACGACCTTCAAAAGCTTCACTAATTCTCGGACTAACTTTGAAAGGAAATTGGCTATTCTATCATTCGAAAGAAAATTTAAAACAAAATAAGGGTTTCAAATTTTGTTAGAATCTAGCCTAAAATACAATAGCCTGGATTTTCCGGGCTGAACATAGCCTAGCTTAGTATAATCTAGCTAGCCTATTATAACCTAGCATACCATAGCCTACTTTATCCTACCTTAGCTTAGTATAGCCTAGCTTATCGTATCCTAGTATAGCCTAGACTATCTTATCCTAGAATCTCCTAGCCTAGCTTAGTAGAACCCAGTCTAACTTAGCATATTATAGTATAGCCTAGCTTCGCCTAGCCTAGTATAGCCTTGCGTAACATAGCATTGCCTAGTGTATCCTAGCTTACTATAGCTTAGTATTATCTAGCCTAACATACTATATGCTATCCTAGCATAGCATTTTATAGCCTAAATTAGCATAGTATATTTTACCCTTGTACATTATATCTTAGCACAATATAGCCTATTCTAGGCTTCCTAGCAGAATATAGCATATTATAGCCTAGAATCAGCCGAATAGTTATATTATTGCAAAAATAAAATAATTCATAGGCTAACCTTTGGAGGACTTTGCCAATTATAAGATTCGAAAGAAAATTTAAAACAACATAAGGTTTCCAAATTTCGTTAGAATCGCCTGAATAGCTATGATGTTATTACAAAAACAATATATAAGCAAAACGGGGACCGACCGACACACCGACATAGTGAGATGAAGAGTCGCTCGCGACTAAAATTCGCTTTGAATTAAACAAAGAAATGCTACAACAAACAACGTAGTTTGAGTCGAAAGAGAGAAAAGAGGCAACTAAAATCTTATATAAATATCGTCACTGTTTAACGCAAGCAAAGACTGAGAGGATAGCATGTCAACAAAAGGAAAAGAGATGATAAAAAACAATTAATTGATGAAATTAAGCATAAATACTGATAGACAGGCAGATTGCCTTACAAGTAAATGAGACGCAGGTCTCGGCAAAACTTTATTCAAGTTTAGAATTAAGTATTTGCGAACAAGTATACACTTAGATTAATGACATACCATTAGATAATTGAAAGATCATCAGAAGATTGGGATACCATTAGATGATAAGTATCCAATTAACAAAAAGGTTTCTGATTGGCAGAGAGTCAGAAAGAGGAAATCATTAAAAGCAGTTGAATGAGCAGACCATTTTCAGTTTGGACATATGTATGTACATATAGATTATGAGGCAGGAGAACATTGGAGAAAAAGGGGAATGATATAAATTGACAAACATGTCACAAGAAACATATGGCATTCAAGAGGATTAATGAATGAAATGTTGGACCAAAGTGATGCCAAATTCGACCAATATAGAAAACTCAATCCAGTACTTCGTTAATGTTATGACAACTTATCTTTCCAAAGTCAAAACTTCTAATTGATGATACCGTGGTGAACTCAACTTTCTGCACTCTTTTATATGTTTATAAAGGGGCGGTCAATAAGTTTTGCAATTCGGATATAAGGAAACGAGATATGAGGAAAGGTGTTTTAAATTTTTTTAATATAAATACCCTCGACTTCAATGCACTTTCGCCACTTGTCACCGAGGCTTCGAATTCACGACAACCAGAAATCCCCCGACTGTTGTTCAATCCACTCCTGGACGGTGAGCTTGACATCTTCATCGTCCTCAAACCGGCGTCCACGCAGTGAGCCTTGAGCTGGCTGAATAAAAAGTAGTCGCTAGGGGCCAGATCTGGACTGTAAGGGAGATGGTTGAGCTCCTCGAATCGGCACTCGCGCAGGGCAGCTTGTGCAACTCCATGCCTTGTGGACAGGAGCATTGTTGTGGATAAGCAGGACACCGCGTGACAACTTGCCGCGCCGCTTCTGACTGATGCACTTCTTCAACCCAGCCAGTTCCTCGGCTTAATATTGGCCTGTAATGGTCCTTCCACGAGGCGCATAGTCCACCATCAACACTCCCTCAGAATCCCAGAAGATAGTGGCCATGATCTTTCCGGCTGAGGATTAGGTCCGGAACTTGATTTGATAGGGGTCAGAGAGCCCCCGTGCTCCCAGGCCATGCTTTCGAGCTTGGTCTCGGAATCCCAGCGATGAACCCACGTTTCATCACCTTTCACTATGCGTGACTCTAATCCCGCCGGGTCTTGGTTGTACAGGAGCAGCAGCTCCTCCAAACTTTAAGGACATTGAAGTCGATAATGGGGTGTAAGATTTCGTGAGGTTCCTAGGGATTCAACGGGCAGAGACCTTGGTCATGGCCAAATTGTCGTGGATGATGTTTATAACACTTTTATGTGATATTCCAAGTTCTCGCTCGATTTCTTCGACCTTCATCCGTTGATTTTCGATGATCATCCTCTCCACACGGGCCACATTGTCCTCGTTGTTCACGTCTGATGGACGTCCTAGACGGTGGTCATCTTCAAGGGACTCACGACAATGGCGAAACTCCCTATTCCAGCGAGCAATGGTTGCATAGGAAGGGCCGGTGTCGGTGTACATTGCAACCATGCGTTCATGGATCTCTTTTGCATTCTTGCCTTTCTTGGTCAAAAGTCTGATCACTGCGCGGTGCTCAACCTTCTCCATTGTTGAAAAATTTGTGACTGCCGATCTTCCATCAGCTACTGCTTCTTAAATAGATGAGGCAAAAGCGTGCGGCTGCAGGTCCTAACTTTTCATAACTTGTCCTAACACCCACACAAACAGCCACCCCCCTTCCTCTGTTTTGCCCTACCGATTCGCAAAACCTATTGACCGCCGCTCGTATTTGTTTCAGTGTTTTCTTGTTTGCATATAAATAAAGATAATAAGTATAGATGCAACAAACTTATGACTACATAGACTACTATTATGCAGGATGTAAGAATGGGTCTTAACTGTAGTTCTGGTTTATTTGTGTAAAAATATAATAGGCTAGGATTATTAAATTTACTTCGTTGTATGACAGCTATTTCTATGCTGAGGTTGTCCTTGGCGGTCTCGCCTATTCCCACATTCATCCTCCATCCTTCTCATCCAAGTTGGCCCAGGCTGGCCTACTCTTCCCTACTACGATTCGTCTATGCTATCATCCTTTTCGATAATTCAAATTTTAATTTCTCTTTATGAAGCATTGAATAATTTGCGGGAATGTCCTCAATATGATCGGTAGGAAAAGAGTTCCTGTACAGTTTAAAATCATCTTGATTTACTATGGTATATGAATGAAACATATCTGAACTTTGGAAGTTTGCAGTTAATTCATAGATAATTTTATTGCACGCTTCTGCTGCACATCATTCTAAATAAGATAAGGAAGGATGAGATGTTTCCCTTTTATGCCTTTTTCTTTGCTGTGATGTTAAAATTTCTGTTTTTGGTTTTGATTGGTCACTATTATTAGAAGATTCACAGGAGGATAATAACCATTTCAAAATTCTTGAGACCTTCATTAGAAGTAATGCTGTTTGTTTTTCTAAACTGTAAGATTCCAAAAAGAATATCAACATGTTTGGACATATCCTAAAAAAATTTTTAAAAGGAGAATGAATTCTTCATCTTCCCAAATTTTCTTGAATCCAATAGATTCACAAAAACTCTTCTAATCTCTCCCTTCTACATTGTTCAATTCTAGTAAAGCATTCTATTATTTGTTTTCTGTTTTCGCGTAATGCAATAATTATTCTAGATTAAAAATTCCAACGTGTCTCACACACTCTCGGAATCTGAGCAATACAGAATTTCTGAAGCTGACTTTTGCGTCAACGTGATATAGTAAAAAGATACACCAATTCCATTCATACTTAAAAAAAACAAGTTGATCTTTTTATTAAAATAAATTATTTTTTTAATGATCAAGTTTAAATGATGTACGTAGCAATGAACGTAATAAGCATCAGGAAAAGATTTCTTCATCTGAACCTGGAGCCCATTACTGGTGCGCAGTCATAGGCCTGAGCGACAAGCTTGGTCTCTACCTTAAACGAATCTAGATTTTCTTTCAACACCAGAGTAACTCCATTCGATGTTCTCTCTTTTAGCTCCACAAATGTATGAAATCTTTCGACAGACTCAAAGTCATTCAAATAGCGCAGTATAATCACAAATTGAGATTTGGAGGCAATACGTTGTGTCTCGTCAGCTTGTAAAGAAATGTAACGAGCATTTTTTATTTCATCCGTTATTTTATCAGTATATACTTTAAACATACACCATAAAAGATCATTTTGAAAGCATTTTGAAGTATTTTTAGTTACATATTATTTTCAATATGGTCACGCAATGTACTATCCAAATTTGCTATGAATGATAATAAATCTAAAAAAACACTACGGTTAGCAGACCCTTCCAATTCATCATGTCCTCTTATTGGTAATTGTTGAAAGCCACAAAATTTCAAACAATTTATAATCCTATTCAAAGCATGATTATTTTATCCAACTAATTCTTTATGTTTGATTATGCTTAGTCGATATCTTGCGTCAAAGTCAGAAACATTTGTTATGTCACACAATTATTCATATGAGCCTTACCCTAATAATGCTTAGAAATTCTTTCCGACAAATCCTTTAAATTGGCGCATCCCTTATTTGTCCATAAAATTTGGCCTCCAAATAAAACGCAGCAAAAACAGAATAAACTCTTTCTTTCATCATATGACATAAGGGCCAAGTCTTTTAATTTCTAATTGTTTTTCTAACTTTAAATTTTTAAATGGTGTTTTTAGCAAACTATCAACTTTATTCAAGCTTAGAGCATACAAGATAATGGCACTAAAAACAGACCGACAAACCTTATATTTTTTCAGCACAATACAATATTCGCTAACTAGGCTAACTTATCAATGAACCACTTTATTCAAATTCCCTTTGTATAGGACCTAGTAATAGAAATAAAAGAATTAGATTGAATATAATAACATATCTTCTAAGCATCTTATTATTCCCAAAGGAAATAAGCAAATTAACATCAAAAATCACCAAAACTATACAAGCTATGAGACAAACACACACCCATGCACAACTATAGCCGTCAATTAACGCATAACGATCCTGTCATCGACTCATCGTCAGCTGTGTCGGGCCAGACTTGCCTAGCGGCCCATATTTAGAGCTATTGAGTCACATTATAAAAAAGATAAAATTAAGCGACCTGTGAGTCGCTTCAAGAAAGAAAGAAGATATAGGCTTATACGGACGGGCCTGAAAATGTGGGTCATTTGACATTCTGGTGGGGCCCGGCCACTCTGGCCCTAATGTACAAGCCGCCACTGTGTACATCATTATCACAAGAAACATGCATAACTATATTTTAGTGTTTATCGTTATTCTTTGTATATCCATATTATAAATAGCATACTCATTACTTTATTGTTTAGTATAAACTTCCAATAATTTCACTTCCTATGACAGAGTAATAATTTGATTGTAGACAAGTTTTAAATCCGGTGGAAGTGATATTGTAAATGAAAATAATTATTTATGATCATTCGTCATTAGCTACGTACCTTAAGTATCGGTTTTCTGATATCCGCCTTTATTAATATATGGATATAAACGACGCTGACTAAAATCTATTATGTAAAGTTTCAAAATTTGTAGATGATACGAAATCAGGTAGTAAGGTAGAATATCTCAGTGAATGAGAAAACTTGGATAAACTCTAGGACATAATAATCAAATAGTCGGAAAAATGGCAGATGGAATTCATACTGAAGAAGCATAAATAAAACAATTTACATAGGTTATGATAATCTCTTAAGAGATTGCAATTTTTGTCGTCAAATTGTTAAGAGAGCCAAAATGGATAAAGATTTAAATATGTTAATCTCAAGGGATCTAAATATTGAAAAATAAAGCACTGTGGCTCCACAAACACTTTTTAATTATTCCTTATCTAGCAGGATATGCATAAATTTAGGATCTATTTTTGTGAAATAATTATTTTTTATATATTTTTTTCAGTATCCCTTAGAATTAATTTAGAAGAGCATCTGGCAATTGTAAATTAGACAATTGAGTGAGAGGAATAAAATGACATTTAAAAGTACTTTAGGAGGAGCTTTCATACACTGCGGCTAACAGAAAAAACACCAGAAATTTGAACAACAAATTTAAACGAACTCGATCTGTAAATGATAAACCAATATCAGGAAGACCGACAATGCGGATCTTACCCCGATTGCTGAACATGGAATAATTAGTGAGGAGGCACGTTTGTGTGGCATCACACGGAATCTGCACAAAGTTAGTAAATATAATTGGCAGAAAAAATGCTATAGTTACGGATCTTATTCATCTGGACTTGTTTCAGAATTTCCTTAAAACCTAAGGTAACTGCAGATGGGATTATTACTACTGTTATGCAAAAATTATTTAAGATTAGCTAAAGGGACCTTTTCCAAATCACTGTATCAGAGAGGGAAAAACAAAAAACCTTGGCCAGCAAGATCGCCAAATTTAAGCCATTAGATTTCTTTGCATGGGTCTTCATCAAATCACTTGCCTATCAGATGAATATTGTAAGTCTTGAAAACTTACGTACATGTTGCAAATAACAGTGTATCTTACACTTAATTATTTAATAAATCCAATCACTTCATTTTTATGATTGAATTCCACATAAATTTTAATTGC
The DNA here is from genome assembly GCA_963969495.1 of Ceratothoa steindachneri. Classification (NCBI taxonomy): domain Eukaryota; kingdom Metazoa; phylum Arthropoda; class Malacostraca; order Isopoda; family Cymothoidae; genus Ceratothoa; species Ceratothoa steindachneri. The sequence goes on along the minus strand of OZ018317.1, from coordinate 54,113,777 downwards.
TTCACAAAAATATTCACATAAGACTATTTGCTAAATTATTAGACAATTGACACGCTCCTCTGTATTCATTTTAAGAGTGCCGGAAAAGAAAAATAGAAAAATCTAAATATTTCACAAAATTTGATCCTCACTTTATGTAGACCTTGTATAGATCGCATATAAGGCCTCATTTTGAGTATGGGTTCATTTTTACTCTCCATAATTGAGAAATCACATGGAAGGCTTTCATCGTCGAGCACGAAAATAATTTCGGAACTAAATCATAGATTATAAGAAAACAGGCTGGGCACCTTAATTTACTTTCACCTTAATTTTCGCTATCTACGTGGCCAACCTATTAATAACTTTAATATTCTAAACGGATTCAATAACAGGTTCTTAATTCTGTGAATTTCTCTTACGGCCAGAATTTTCTTTCGAAGAGGAAAAAGATTATTAATTTTCTTAGCATAGTCGAGCCTTTTTTCTGATTGCTGACCACAATGAAAAAAGTGACGGGATTACGATCTGGACTGAAGGTGTCCATCTAGTTCTCTGGTTCAATATAGCTGGCAGTATGAAGTCTGAGATTGTTACTGTCTCTTTGGAAGTGTAAGAAGGTGCAAAATCTTGCATCAGGGACAAAGTCATTGGTATTTTTCCTATAATTGCAACAAGATAGTATTTTGCAACAATTCACATAAATAAATAATGGTTTTACTTTTAGACAAATTATTTCTACTTTTTATCTTATTGAAATCTTCTCAAAAGATATTTTCTTTCATCTCTTAACGCTTCTCGCGGAGTATGAATGAGCTGTATTGGTAACAACTCTGTTGAACGTTTTTAAATGCAGATTGATCTTGATTATTCTTTTGAATGAAGAGTGTGAAATGCTAGCTATCTTTGCAAATTCAGGCCTTTACTATTTTGGACTTGATTTATCTTTTAGGCTTAATAAAATTTCATTAACATTCTTAATGTTTTACCCAGTTCTGGTCTACATCGCCCAGAACGATTGATGTGCGATACTGCAATTTTCGCAGTTTTCTAAATAATGCTGTAATAGTATTATTTTACAATTGCGTTCAGGATAATCTGACAAAATTTATGTCAGAAATAATGTACTCCTGGCATCCTTCAAACCCAGATTCTCAAAAAAATATAGATTTGTTGGATAGCATCTCTGAACTTGAATAATTTTCTGTATTAACATAATGGAAGTGACCTTTCTCTGTCATTTTAAGAATTTTCGCCAAACGGATATTTCTCGTAAACGTGATTCTGTTGCTCTTTTTTTATTTTACTCTCCCTATATTAATGATTTACAGGACATAATGTTTAGATTTGTCATTGATCTTTCATCTTATATATATATATATATATATATATATATATATATATATATACGCCAAAACTGCCTATTATTTACCTCATTTTCCAAATTGTTTCAATAATTGTTAATTAACAGTAGAAATAATGTCGAGTTGTAATAGTGGTATAGTATTTTGGCAATTTGTTTTTCTCTCGTTTTCGACTTCAGGTAACCAAGTTCTGTCATTATAATCCCAAAGCGACCCTCTATTTGTTCGTGACCAGAACTTTTAAGATGTTTGCCCTTTCTTTCCCTGCAGAGCAATGAACGCTTTTTATTGCCTACGCTTCGGTCTTGTGCCGTTGGGGGCGGAGTGGGGGTTGAGAAATTTATCATACATCTTTTTGCTCACTTTAAAAATTCTTTAAATTTTTATATCAATTAATGGTTCTCAGTTTATTAGAGTTTCCTCTATGCAAGTGTAGCCATCTGTATGTACCTGAGTTGAATTTTTTCTTCAAAATGCTTGGCAATTACAGGTGGGTTGGTTTTTTCTATTGAAAACTTTTCTCTAATTTCGATCTAAAGACGCCAACCAGCGGTGCCTTATTTTCGATATTAATGAGGACAATATATTTCTCTTATTACCTAAATTTTTTTTCATTTTTTATTTTTATATTTTGCGTTTTATTCTTCTTCCTGAAAGAGATTAACCTACTCAGTTGCAAAAATCAGAGAGATTTGTGACTAATTTAAAGAACTGCAATTTAAGAATTTATCAGCTTGATTTTTTGAGTTCATTCACTAATATCCAACTCACTCAAAACCTTTGCCCACAGGCAAGTGTAGATGTATAAAGTTAATGCAAGGATCATTTAAAAGTGGTGCTCACATTTTATCTATCTCTGAAGTGAGACAAAATAATATGGTAGTAATATTTAAATTTAAATATCTTGGTGATATTTACTGCTACAAAATTGAAACAAATATCAATGCAAAGTATAGATGTTTTACTAAAGACAATTTAATCTTGAGTGACTTTATTTCATTTTAGAAAAGCTAAAATTAAGTTTATAATTATGGTTTCTCATATTATTTATATTCCTTTTTTGTTTTTAGATTTAAGACTCTAAGTCTGAAGGAAGAGAGGAAGTATATTATCACCCACATCATCCAAAACTCAAATCACAAAACCCTAAACACAGATACACCAAACTGCATACCCACACACCCCAACCAACCACCCACTTTGCCAGACATCACCATTGCAACAAACACCATACACAGGCACCTCACCTGGAACACGACACACGCTCTCTCCTCTAACCATCCCTCCATCTTAATCACATTAAACAAAAAAGTACTTCAGCTTCAACAAAACATAGGCAAACTATCAAAAGGCCAACTGGACAGAATACACAAAAGAAATTGAACAAGCGCTCTCCACTATCCAACGGCAAACAAAATACTAAGCAACACCATCTAACAAGCAGATAAACACACGTAGGAAAATACACAACACACAAAAACTACTCTCTAAATCAATTAGAAACCTCATAATACAACGGAGCAACACTTGAAAACAAAACCTATCAGGCCCCAATATTATAGAACAAAACAAACAAATGGATCGCGCCATACCACAAACAAATGGATCGCACCATACCACAAGCAAGAATTTGGGAAACATCACCTAGACTAGCAATGGGACCACAAAACAAACATACACCAACTCTAGAACACCAGTGCTGGCCTCACAAACAAAAGAAAATACAGCCACAAAACAACACCATCACCTTTGGAAAGCAAGAAGCCACAACACACATAGAAAATGCAGAACACTTCAACAAACAATTCACAAGCACAACCATACACCAAACAAAAAATGAAAACACGAAAATAGACCTACTTACAAAAAAACTTCCCAAACCATAATTCACAACCACAACAGAATAGACCATCAAAGCCATAAAAAAAGCAAGAGAGAAGAACTCCACCGGCTCTGATGACATAAACATCAAACAAGTCAAACACTTAGGTCAAAACGCCATATACCTCCTTACGCACATATACAACCTGGCTATAAACACAAACAACATACGTAAACAATAAGTAGCAAAAATAATCCCAATACCCAAACCAAACAAAGACATAAGCAAAGGGGCTCCTTCAGACCAACAGCGCTGCTTTCCCCCATAAAAATAATCGTCCTCCCATACATCACATCCAACATCCCTAACATACCACACCAAAATGGGCTCAAAACCATCCACTCAGCCACCACAACATTACACACAATAAACCTTATAATCACAAATGGACGCGACAAGAAAATTCCACCACATAGAACCATAGCAGTCGCCCTTGACATGTTTAAAGCATTTGACACAATAGACCTACACAAACTAGTAAATAAGATCCATAAACTCACCATACCCACCACCCTCATCAAGTCCATAACAAATTACATCAAGGTAAGAATCCAATACGACCAAATACAAAACACAAAATCCAAACACAGACACACAAAATCTGGAGTTCCCCAAAAAGGAGTACATTCCACAATATAAACAAAGTGCTGGATACAATCTTCTAAAATGCTAGAATTTGGCAGATTTTGGTCCATCATTTCATTCATTTATCCTTCCGACCACCATCAATTCCTTATGAAATGTCTGTCAATTTATATCATTCATATGTGTTGTCGTGGTATTGCAAGGACCGAATGGTGGTATACGTACGTATGGGTTTGTTACGTACTTCAAAAACTCCTTGATTACGTTTTTTTTAAGAGTGCTATATCATTATTATTACGTTATATTAATATTTGAGCATTTCTAGTGCCATGTTCAGCGTTTCGAGGATTGAATTAAATACTTCTAAGAAAATAAATTTTTAATTACAACATGCAAAAAGTAAAAAAAGGGAAATCTAACAAAACACCTAAACAGCTATGAATTAAACGAGTTTAAGTGAGATTTACTAATTTGAAGAAATGAATATAAAGTAATGGTTGACCCAAAGCTCACTTTAATATTGAACGCTAATTGACCTTCAAAAAAGAATGGAATTTATTTACATTTAAAACAACCACACGTGAGTCCGGCTAGGGACTGACCTTGGCCTCAATTTTTATGTGGACTCAAGAATGTTTTTTTCGGCCAGACGCGTGGACGCGTTCACAGAAATTCTAGATGTTTGGCTGGCACAGGACAGGCTTGAAGCAACAGGTAATTTCGGTGCGGGCAAAATCATCTTAGTCAGATGATTTCAACAACGGGACCGGGAAAGTATGCTTCTTTCAATCTTCTGGTTAATCTTAGAATGATCCGCACTGAGGAGCGATGAGCAAACGATTAAATCCTTTGACGAATGAGGAGTGTTTGAGGGAGTTCATTTTGGCGTATTCCCCCACGGCGAATACTATCTCTGCGTTTTGTTGTAAACCGGGATAGGGGTTTCTCTGACGAGAGAGAATTGAACTTGTTTCTCAATACAAACTAAGTTAAATTTCGGTGTATCCACCAGAAACTGGCTCAGCATGAGCTTCTTCTGTGTTCCTTTCGTTGGGCTTCGGGCACTCTAGCCGGACTTCGTCGTCTCGATCGCTAACTCAATCTTCCTGAGACAAGATGCTTGATTTTGGTGGGACCACCAGGAACTGGCTTAGGATGAGCTTCTTCTCTGTCTTTTTATTTGATTGCCGGGCACTCTAGCTGGACTTTGTCGTCTCTATCGCTAACTCGATCTTCCTCGCTTTTCTACAGTTATCCGTCTATATACTTCACCCTCCCACTGCGGGGTAGGGGAAGGAGGGGAAGGATGTGGTCTTAGGCATTAAGCTTCTTCCTCTAACGGCGCTTCTCTGAGCGTCTTTTACTTAGCCCAAAGGCATCTTCTGTCTTTTAGTCGACGCTCTTCTAATTTCGTCTATGAAGTAAAATTAAATCCCAACTCTTAGGAGAAATATTGCTAGTTTAACCAATGTTAGGCTCGCCGGACCAAAGATTTGAGGATAAATGAATGTCGTGGTTATGCGAAGGCCTTTTGGGTGGTACTCGAGGCGATGGGGAAGAGATTGGGGGGGGAGGGGGTAATTAATAGGGTTACTCCACCAAATGCCAGGAAGTTGCGGTGACCGAACCAGAGCCTCTGTTCTTAGGGATTGGATATCGATTTCCCTACAATATTCTCCTGCTTTAAATCTATATGCCTGTCCAAACTGAAAATTGTCTGCCTATCGACTGCTTTCAATCACTCTCCTGTTTCTGACTCTCTGCCAATCCGAAACTTGTTTGTAAATTGGATACCTTTTTAATGCTATCTCAATCCTCTAATAGTCTGTCAATCATCTAATGGTATGTCATTAACCTAAAGTTTAAAAAATTTCCCAGCCTTGACTCTTTCTCGTGAACAGAAACACATTCTTTTATTGTATGATTGCAAATCCGGCCTAAACGCCGCCCTTTTGCGACGTCGTATCAACCAACCATTTTAGAAAGACAATAAGTCGTCGCAGAGCTTAACATTTGTTTAAGACATTTGAGCGTGGACAATTTACCTCTTAAATCAGACAAGAAGTAGTCGACCCTAACTTGTTGACAATGATCGTCTGTGCGCTTATGTTAATGCTGATCCACATCTAACGTCACGCGATATGGCTGAAAATTTTAACATCAGCTATTCAGCTATTTTGCACCATTTAGATGAAATGGGCAAAGTCAGCAAACTGGACGCATGGATTCCACATAAACTGACTGTCCACGAATCGTCGTTTTAATTGGCTAAACAAAATCTTTAGTACAGATGAGAAATTGTGTTTAGACTCAAACATGGAACGCAAAAGAAGCTGGAAAGATAAAGGTGCACCTCTACAAGTTCAGGCAAAGACAGGCCGACATCAAGTGAAGCCTATAGTTTGTGTCTGCTACGACGTGGTGTGATTTACTGGGAAATGTTTGAACGCAGTCAGTCTATATACGCTCAATTATACAGTGAACAAGTGAAACAGGTGGCAGATGCGTTTGTGTAGAAACGACCAGAATTAACTGATGTTGTTTCTTCATGAAATTTCCTGGGTGAGTTATTATTGCCCTAAATCAAAGAGGGAGCCGTTGAAAAGCTGTACCTGTGGCAGCAAGAGTTTGCCTCATGTCCCTTAAGTAGTGGGACCCAGTCTTGGCTATCAGACAATTTCTTTGACCACATAGCTCCGAATATCTGGCTTCCTAACTCACGAGACCGCAGCCCACTGAAATATTAGATTTGGGGCATGGTGGAGTGAGAGAGACCAAAAGTCCCCCTGCCCTGGGTTTTCTTTCATTTAGCAATGATACATTTATAATACATTTTCTTATAATTTTTGCCCTTTGTATACTTTTGATAAAATTGTTAATAGTTTAAAAAAAAAAATTCTTTGTAAACATCTTTTTCTTTTATCACCCAAATTAAAGGTTTACATTGAACTTCCTTTTACCGATCACCTCACGTTTATATTTAATCAATATATTCATTTAACTATATGCATCCTTAATCCACAATGCAGATTAATCGTCATTAAATCTAATAGATCTTCCTTAATCTCATGGTTCCGCATCAAGAAGACCGTGAACTTAGGATCTCCAGGCACTTGCGTTGGGTGTACAGAACTTCTCACCATCTCTTTAAGCCAGAATTTTCATTGATATGTCAGCATTGCGAAAGACATCTCCATTTGATTGCTGGTGACTCATTTTCTATTCTTTTGTCCGCCTATACCCATAGACATAAATTTGAGAATTTTAGAATCGTTGTATATTGAAACTACTGCAGCCAAAACTAACCGATCACAAGTACCACATCAAACTTCTTACCATAAAATAACCAAATTAAATATTTAGAACACCTAACAAGACTCTTCTTCGTTCTTTGCTTAGTCCATTTCTAGTCATTCTTTTAACTCTTCCGCAACAGATTAGTTAACGCGTTTTGAATGTAAATATTTTTATTCTGAATCTATTAATGCATTTATTTTAACTACAGCTTCGTATTTTAAACATTTCCTTTTTTTTTGCTTTACTTACCGTCTCTGTTGCTAGCTCTTATGTATTTAAGCCTTTTTATTGAGCATTTCTCGATATATCAAATCACACTTTTTTATATACTACACGTATTTTTTATTCTTTTTATTAGAATATTTTGAGTCTGTGCATTGCTTTTACAATTTTATTTATATTTTAATTTTCTGCAAATCAGTTGATTTTACTTAGAATTTCCTTTTGTTTTAGCCATTGAAGATTATTCGAATGCAAGATCCGAAAAGTTTAGGAAGAACGTTTTGATTGCTGTCGTTGTTTATGTCCTTATCTTTCTTTTTCGGATTCCCGCTGAATGTCTCCACTATCACCATATATATATATATATATATATATATATATATATAAATGAAATTAGAACATTTATTCTATTTAGACCTTTTGGACATAATTACACTTACATAAAATATATTAATAAACATTAAATTATAATTATGAATTACAAAGAATGCATTTCTGATAAAACTTTAAGAACATTTATCCACTTTAAGAAAGATAGAAGAATTGATAAATCATAGCAATAGAAGTGCCACATGGAATGAAGAATTTCGATGACCTTGGCATAAATTACAATAGGGCTGCTAATATCGGCCTTTAACGTAAAGCATTGATTGGAAAGACCGGGAAAACTGTGCGAATCCAGAAATTCTAGGCGAAACCCGTTTATAAACAAGTTGACTCGACCTGAAACCGTGTAGTGTTACAGAAGTGCACTACGTTAGTTTCGGCGAATGAAAAACGAAGGCTGACTGCTTTTGTAAAGCGAGAAGTATGGTTCAATGCCTGATGGAGTCGAGGCGCCAGAGTTGTCATCTGGCTGCAACGAAAAAGATCGAAAGGTTGTATACGTGGGGCGTAGTTATAATATATTTCGTCAGCACCGATGTGATTCCATTGTGCTCAGGAAAAAAGGTGTAAAACTAATGACACTTCCTTGCACGGGGCCCTATTACTGATTTATTGGTTAGGAGAGAGCTAGCCACCTTCCCAACACAGAATGCAGATCTCGTATAAAATCAGATATGAATATTGGAAGGCGTTCAATCGCACGCATCGTGTGAAGGGTTTCTATGATACCGTATCACTGGCGCAATCCAGATTGAAAAAGACAGTGGCCTAGTGCTCTCTACAAAAGAACTCCCCTCAAATACATTTTTCAGCCGGAGCAGAGCATCCGACTTGGAGAGGAACTTGCGGAAGCCACAGTGTTTATAAAACTGTTGAGCTCTGCTGCGCAACGAAGAGGCTAATCTAATATTCACTAATTTCTACATTTATTTAAACACGAACTACACTGAAAACTCTAGGGGCATAGGAATTTGCACTCCCTCTACATAGTTTGTGGTGCATGGGACGCCACGATTTCGCTAGCCTCGCGTATATTGAAAATATTTTCCGTTGGTTTAATCTAAGCTTTCTGGGCTGCATACCAAATAAGATGGGAGACTGCGGGGGAGAACATAAATTTGTGTTTCATCGCGCCCCGAGTGTAGTCTTTGAATAGAGCACACTCGCGAAACGCACCGCTATTTGAAGGATAACTCTCCTGCATCTTACTGAGACGACTGCTTTGTCTCCCAGACTGTTCGGCCACTCTTGTTTAGTTTGCAATTCTATTGTATCTTCACGCAGGTTACCGCTGCCAGTACCCTGTTGAATGGTGTCGCTTAGGCTTGTCCCTTGTGTTTGGAACAGGATCGTAAACTCAAACTTATTAACTCATAGACTTTCTAGAAGAGGCTGGCCTCGTCTAGAATTTGACTCTCTTTAGTGTTTTCGACGCAGGATTTGGATCTGGTGGAAAGCGAGCCTTCCGTTAACATAAGAGCGTAATACCTTCGTTTACTTTTCTTATCTTTGTTTTTGGTTTAGTTGGTTTATTTTCAATTCCATTTTTTGTTTTTGTTTATTGTGTGTGTTGTTTTGTTTTGCATTTTTTCACGTTAGCTAGTAACTTCGGCGACTTATACTCTTGGTGGCAGTCACTTAATTTGCACCTTCATTAAAGAAAGTTGTGTTTAGTCGGACCTCAGTGTGCACCCTCTAAGAATTGAGTACCATCCATTCTCACTGGCCAAAAATGATCCGAAGTCACTATACTATGGCTTTCCATAATTTCGTGTTTTTATCTATATCTTAATGTCATCAACAATGAAAGTATGTTATTTTCCAAACTGTCGCACCAATAAAAGAAAAACCTTGGATTTTCTCCTCACAAATTGCGCTTTTAGCCGCCTGATCCAACCCGTTCGAGACTAACAATATTCCTAGGGGTCAATGACCGCATTGACAACCGCATTAAGAGTAACTTCGTAGGATGAGAATTCCGGGAGTCGTGTCCGATCCTTTATGTAATGGATTATACCCTATTATTTAACTACCCTGGAAAAATAAGAAGGAAAAAGTGAGAAATAGAAATATAGGCCAGAATGAGTGATGCGGGATGAATAATGAAAGGAAGGATGCCAAAAAAAGGACTGTCTAATTTTTAACCCAGATGACTAATTCTATTGGCAACCGACCTGCAAGAAATGTGACGCTTTTATCTTTGTATTATTAGTATTATTGTCATATTTATTATTATTTACTAAAAAAACTTTATAGCAAGGGGTGAAATAAGGGAAAATAAAAATTTGTGGAAAAGGGGGGTGATTGAGAATCGGAGGGCCCTGAATTATCCTGAGTTGACGCCCTATACAAGTTCATTAGGAAGGCAAGTATAGGGAAGGAGTGAACGAGATTTGCAAGAAAACATATGACGGGCCTGATTTTAGGGGCGGGGAGGGGGGGATGGTAATCTCTGAATCCCAAAGAAAACTATAGCCTGGAGGATGGGCTGGAGTCATTTGTGGTACTGTTAGTGTCTCCAATTCAGTGTTGTAATATCGTTTCTATTTTGAACTCATCCTTTCCGATAGGATGAGTTCCCACTTTCGATCTGGCAACGGAAAAATGATAATCTCTCGCCCCCCCCCCTAATATTTTCCAACCAAAGGAGAATTGCCTTTCCTTTCAGCCCCAACAACCGCAGCCACATTCACTCTCGTCCCGTCCCCATTGCCCGTACGTGGAACTACGTCTCTATGTCACCCTCACATTTTAACTTCCCTCTTTGCCCTTTGCTTTATTTCTTTTATTAAAAGAAGGTTGGCGAGGTTTTATATTGGAGTGTTTGCCATGACTCTCACGTCCCCAATCTTCCTGATCTTTTCAACCACCACTACCCTTCCACTGTGTGCTCTTCCACTCATTCCATTTTCTCTCCGGAGTAATAACTCGGGTCCAGCCTTGAACCTTTCTTATGAATGCATGTGTGTATTTTCTACTTATACGTGTGTCTATATACGCTAGTTACTTCTTGATCATAACAACTCTCCTTAAAACCCTTTCTTTGACTTCAATCCTTCGCACATTTACATCCACTCTGCACCGATAAATTTTAAACCGCCATATCATTTGAAGCCTACCATTACACATGATTGCCAAAACTGGCTAATATTATACTTGCCACCACTGTATCATTTATCAATTAAAATTGCAGTTATGAATGCTTGCAGCTGCCCGGATAAATTGAATGGAGTGACAGGAACACCCATCTTGCTTTCATAATTCACTTATCTCCGACACTTTGCTTCACAGGTCATTTCCTCATGCAGGAAATAAACTGCCCTATTCCATGGAAGAAAAGTAGGAAGCTTATAAAATGGCTCATGCGCATACTTAAACATTCACTTACCTTCCCTAAAAACGACAAACAGTAAAACATTTCCAAACCTAAAAGTTTATACTTTCGCGTAGTTTTGCATTAGCTTTCTGTGGTTTTGCACTACCCAATCCCCCCAAACATCTCGAATGTATGATAGGTTTTTGAATCTCTTTCATCAACATTTTCTCTCTTCTAGCTCATTATATTTATCTGACAATTTAGTTAATATCTTTCTCTCTCTTATTATTTTTTCATTAAAACGAAACCCATTAATAGTTAAACAAGGTTTTTGCTTCTCTCACGTTAAAATTATAATCATTTCAATTCAAAGGCTCGAACTTCAACCATTACACTCCAAAACTCCCATTTTATATTTCTACTGCAAACTACGCCTAGGATTCTATTCTTTACTTAAAATTCCAAATCAATTTAGCACACAAACCTACAGTTCATCCCGCCTTTCCCCTCTTAATCATTCACGGTACACTATCTGTGAAACAATTGAGTCAAAGAAGCCCCACGTGGGCCCTAAGACCCACGTGGCTAAAGCCCACGAGGTCAAAAGACGAGTAAACTGGCCTTTAAAGCCACGCCAAGAAGGTTCGGAACGAGGCTGTATTTATTTATGGAGGGTTCCCTCTAATCCTTGAGGTGATCTTGCCTACAGCCTACCATCTGGGAGCATGCGGGAGTGAGGGAAGTCATCAGTTATGACAAATTCCTGGCTGGAAGACGTCCACCTCCACCTTTCTGCCATGTATTTAACTTGGGAGAATCTAATCCGTGGCCGGAGGTGATTTCACCCCCATCGTCCGGAACAAAGGGGTACAGGCTCGCAATTCATCTCTTGACATTTGGCTCAGCTTTCGTCTCCACGAGGGCAAAAGCAAGAAATTCTCCCATCAGAATTCCGCCCTAGTCAATTGACGATTTTCCAGAAACGGCCGTTCTCGTTCAACAGCGAAAGTAATCCCTCGTCAAGGTATTCCGAGATAAATCTCAACCTTCTGCAATTCTTCTTCTCGAATTGTCCCCCGTCCCTTCGCTGTCTAAGCTTTATCTTCTGCAAGACGTCGACGTGTGCGGATTCCTTAATCCGGTCATCCCTCTATATTTATTTGTATTTTAGCTCAGTGCAGCCGTTTGAAGACTCAATCCGAGTTTGAGTTTGGTCATTTACTTGCCTTAAGCTCATTAGCTTGTCTCTTTTGCCCGACTATCGAGCCCCCAAATTTTCGGATAATCCCAATTCATTTTATTTGTGTAAACATTTATGAATTTTTTGTTGTGTTATCAAATATTATTTTTCTACTTCTCTTTTACATTACCAAGAACAGCATTCAATGGCCAATCTGCATTCGCTTTTTTTATTTGGCTGCGTACTCGGAGAACAGTATCTCACCATGTATCCCCCCCTCATTATCTTACCCCATCATCTGGTAACGGAGCCGAAGTCAGGTCTTTTGGGCGCCCTTTCGCTTTATTTCTCACCACTCGGCTAATCTAATCCCCTTTAATAGTTAAATATATATCGGCTATACCTCGATATAGCATAAATATATTTCTATCTATATTATAAAAACTGGTTTCAGGTTTAGCAGGTTTTTTTTTAAAGGATCATCTTTTAAGGGGTCTTTTAAAATTTCTTGTTTTTGGTATTTTCTCTGAAGGCTGAACGTTCTGTTTGTTTAAAGCTACAGTAAAAATAATCTTTTCAAATATTTCTTATTGTGTGTGGCCATTTTGACCGCGTAAATTTTTTCGGTTCATTTTTTGAGACTTTTTAAAAATTTTATTCCTCAGCAGAATTGTGAAGGCTCAATAGGATTGTGTGTATTTTTTGTGTGTGTATGGGTTTTATTGACAAGGCATGGCTCTTGCGTTAATTATTCTTATTAAAAGGCATTTTCATTTTATGTGAGCGTACCAGTATAGACTAGGTCGTTAACCCCCGGAGATTGCTTTGCTTGCGGTTAATTTGAATATTTTTGGTGCGTTAAATCCGGTATCACACGCAATATGTCTAATCTTTGAGCGTTGTAAGTTCCAAGGCGAGTCCTTTGGCTTAACAGGCAAGGATCTCCTATCATATATTCAGCAAGAGAAAAGGAAAGAAAAGAACTGAAAGAAGAGCACAAGAAGAATAAAGAAGAGCAGAAAAAGAAACAAGAAGAACTAGAGAGCAGAAAAACAAGCGAGAGAACAAGAAGAACGAGAGAGAGCAGAAAGGAGAGAAATACACCAGCATGAGTTTGCGCTAGGTCAAGCGAGGATCGAGGCCCTCTCTATCAATTCTCGCGCTAAAATTCTCCAGTCAGCATCCATAAAACTCTCTGTTTTTAAAGAGGGTGAAGATTTCGGATCCTATTTAACTCACTTCGAAAAGATTTTTGAAGTGAATAATTGAGACAACGAGGCAGACTACGTTGCCAGGCTTCCCCACTTACTTAGTAAGCAACTCCGAGACATATTTATTTCCCTCCTGTCTGAAGCTACGATAGATTATTTCACCTTAAAATCCGAGTTTCTGGCGGCGTATAACATGACCCCGGATTTTTATCGCACCAAGTTTCGTAAAGCCCGAATCAAGCCCAACCTAACTTTCCGTCAGTTTGGCTACACATTACAAAGGGATTTTAACTTCTGGTTGGACTCATCTAAATTTTCCCAAGACTATGAGTCTCTTTTCGACTTTGTCCGGAAGAACCAGTTCTTGGCTTCGCTTCTTCAGAAATTCGTTCATTCGTGGAGGATCGTAGATGCTACACCTTTAAAGAATACATCGAATACGGTGCGAGCCATAACTTTTCCCGAAGGAAAATAAGACTCCAACATTGCCCACCAAGGGAAAAAGTAACAACCCAAGATTTCCTCCACGCAACCCCAGTAAATTTGTTAGGGTGACTGGCGTCTCAAAACCCAGAAATTTCTCCCTGTCAGAACCCCGGGATACTAAACCATTTCCTTATAATTCCCATGCGTCATACTTCCCTAGCAGGCCCATTGTATATTTCACCTGCGGTGTAGAATCCATTTACAACCAAACCACCCTCAGATCTCTCAACTCCTTAGTCCTTCTGTCAACCAGGTACACCAAGTGAGTGCCTTCCCCGCGCCACCATCGTCGCAAGCTGATTCCCCCTCTTCCTTCTCTGTTCTCAATTCCTCCGGACATCACGTCAATTTCCTTTTCGATAAAAGCTCTCTTGTACGTCTGAAATTAGAGATCGGAGGAGTAAATAGCTGCCAAGTCGCCCCCCTCGTCCGAGATACAAGATGCACCGGTATAGCGGGTTCCAAACCACGAAAGATTTGCAGTAGTCCATGACTACCTGGGGCGTGAAAACCGCTTCTCCATATTAAATTGCGACCTGGAATGCGAATATTTCACCGGCTGTGCTAAAGTGGCGTGAGTTCCTATAAAATTTTGTTTCGTGCTAGTAGAACAGTGCCCCCATGTTTCTTCCAACCACGTGGCTTTATCCGTCGTCACACGAGCCCAATCCAGAAAGGAAACTGAGACGCCAGTTTCCCTCGAAGCTCACTGCGAGTCCGAATTCAGCGGTGTTATGAGCGAATAATTCGTTCAGAAGCAGAAGGAGTGTGAGTCCCTCATTCAACGGTAGGTAAAAGCCATAACCAACGAGCAAGAATCCTTCCGCGGCAACAAGACCATTTCTTACATCGAGAAGGAAGGCCTGTTATACCGTGCTTCATCGGAAGGAAACAGCACCTAGGCTCACGCATTATGCATTCTCCGCTCCAACAACCCGCTCGTTTTAAAAACTGCCTGAAAAGTTTGATTTCTAGTCAATTAAGGCCATACAAAACAGCCCAAAGAATTTTAAAGAATTTCTTTTGGCCTAGTGCTGCAGATAACATCTCAAATTACTGTAGATCATGCAACATTTGCCAAAAAGACGCATCGAACCCCTCCACTTCAGAAGGGTCCCATCATTTCTGAGCCCTTTGCCCGTGTAGCCTTCAACGAAGAGTCCGCTAAGAAAGCCAACTACCCCACAGACCCACTGAATGTAGTAAAGGTCGTTTGTGTGGAGCAGGTCAAACATTATACGCTGCTGCCTATCTTGCCTGGCGCCGCCGAGTTACCACACTCTGCCCTAGATATTGACGCGCGGCTAACACCGAATGAGGAGAGTCAGCTTCAGCAGCCGCTAAGTCAATTCCGGGATGCAATTTCTGAAGTGCTGGGATGTGATACACAAGTAAAGCACGAAATACCTATAACCCCCCCAAGAAGACAAGGTCCGGGCCACCGTGGATATACCTCTCCCCCTGTAATAAGAAGCAGTTAAGATCTTTCATGGGATTAGTCGTGGTATAACCACTCTATACCATACACTACTCCTATATTATGTGGGGTGACTATATCAGCTACTGCAACGCGAACCGTTGAAGAACTGTTCTCAGGGACTAACGACCGAGTAGGAGGTCACACTTGAGGCGTTTGGTTTTAAATTATTAATAATCAAACAGAGTGCATAAATGGTTTGCGATATTTACTTTAAACGGCCGAGAGTATCGTTCAAGGTTAGTAAAGATGAAACAACAAAATATAATTTTATTTGCGAAGACCAAAATAAGAATAATAATAGCCAATAGGGAATAATTTAAATTAAAATAGTCTCTTGATAATTATTATGAGAAGGGTTCTCAAATGGAATTAGTTGATGACTTTCGCCGGCGCATGTGGGAATTCTCATAATTAATACAGATTTTCTTCGGTTCGATAAAACGAAGGGAGACTGTTGCGCAAATTCAAAGGCCTGCTGTTCACAAAAGCTACCAATTGACTAGGATATAATCACGGCTGAGAAAGTCTGCTGTCGGATAAACAGAACGGGACGAGACTGTAAGGACGGACTTGAGGTGCGGGCTGGACTCCTCGAACTATAGAACAACCAGAGTAATGTGTATGCCCGATTCTAAGGGTTATGGGTAATTTGGAGAAAGGACTCAAAAGCTCCAGACATCTTAATCTGGAGGCGGAGTCGATTCATCATTTAGCAGCAAGGTCAAGACAGAGCAGCTCTTTCTCCCCTCGTCACTGGGGGAGGGGGAGCTTGAGAGGAGTTCGCAGGATTGGGAATATTTTCCGAATGCGCTTAAGGGGCGAAAATTGTTGAATGTTCAAACAGGAAATGACGTTGTCCACGGCTGGATGCCATCGCACGTGGTCTCTAATAAATTTTGTGTGTGAGGATGGGAAAAATAGGTTATTCTTTTACAGGATATGCTTCGTTTTATCTGCGATTTGTTCTCAATTTTGCGTCACTCTCCGCCCTCTATGCAACCTATTGCAAAATAAATTTCCCGATCGGACTCCGAAAGCCACTTTTCACTTCCACCAACTAAAAGGTAAATTGGCGTCCGCTCCCATTCTTAGGTTACCTAATCCCAATAAGCCTTATGCAATTTGGACTTATGCGTTTGACGAGGGCATTAGCTTTGTCCTATTACAATATGGAGACGATGGTGGAACTCAGCCGGTAGTGTATGCGGTCCTGTTGCGCAAATTCAAAGGCCTGCTGTTCACAAAAGCTACCAATTGACTAGGATATAATCACGGCTGAGAAAGTCTGCTGTCTGATAAACAGAACGGGACGAGACTGTAAGGACGGACTTGAGGTGCGGGCTGGACTCCTCGAACTATAGAACAACCAGAGTAATGTGTATGCCCGATTCTAAGGGGTATGGGTAATTTGGAGAAAGGACTAAAAAGCTCCAGACATCTTAATCTGGAGGCGGAGTCGATTCATCATTTAGCAGCAAGGTCAAGACAGAGCAGCTCTTCTCCCCTTCGTCACTGGGGGAGGGGGAGCTTGAGAGAAGTTCGCAGGATTGGAAATATTTTCCCAATGCGCTTTTGGGGCGAAAATTGTTGAATGTTCAAACAGGAAATGACGTTGTCCACGGCTAGATGCCATCGCACGTGGTCTCTAATAAATTTTGTGTGTGGGGATGGGAAAAATAGGTTATTCTTTTACAGCATATGCTTCGTTTCATCTTCGATTTGTTCTTAATTTTGCGTCACTCTCCGCCCTCTACGCAACCTATTGCAAAATAAATTTCCCGATCGGACTCCGAAAGCCACTTTTCACTTCCACCAACTAAAAGGTAAATTGGCATCCGCTCCCATTCTTAGGTTACCTAATCCCAATAAGCCTTATGCAATTTGGACTAATGCGTTTGACGAGGGCATTAGCTTTGTCCTATTACAATATGGAGACGATGGTGGAACTCAGCCGGTAGTGTATGCGGTCCTGTTGCGCAAATTCAAAGGCCTGATGTTCACAAAAGCTACCAATTGACTAGGATATAAACACGGCTGAGAAAGTCTGCTGTCTGATAAACAGAACGGGACGAGACTGTAAGGACGGACTTGAGGTGCGGGCTGGACTCCTCGAACTATAGAACAACCAGAGTAATGTGTATGCCCGATTCTAAGGGGTATGGGTAATTTGGAGAAAGGACTAAAAAGCTCCAGACATCTTAATCTGGAGGCGGAGTCGATTTATCATTTAGCAGAAAGGTCAAGACAGAGCAGCTCTTTCTTCCCTCGTCACTGGGGGAGGGGGAGCTTGAGAGGAGTTCGCAGGATTGGGAATATTTTCCTAATGCGCTTAAGGGGCGAAAATTCTTGAATGTTTAAACAGGAAATGACGTTGTCCACGGCTAGATGCCATCGCACGTGGTCTCTAATAAATTTTGTGTGTAGAGATGGGAAAAATTAGGTTATTATTTTACAGGATATGCTTCGTTTTATCTGCGATTTGTTCTTAATTTTGCGTCACTCTCCGCCCTCTATGCAACCTATTGCAAAATAAATTTCCCGATTGGACTCCGAAAGCCATTTTTCACTTCTACCAACTAAAAGGTAAATTGGCGTCCGCTCCCATTCTTAGGTTACCTAATCCCAATAAGCCTTATACAATTTGGACTGATGCGTTTGACGAGGGCATTAGCTTTGTCCTATTACAATATGGAGACGATGGTGGAACTCAGCCGGTAGTGTATGCGAGTCGCAAAACCTCCCACGCGAAAAGAACTATGCCGTAATAGAACGAGAATCTCTTGCAATGTAAGTGATGTGCAGGAGTTCAAATTATACCTCTTGCATTTTTCGTAAGGTTAAGGACAACAACGGAGGACTCATGCGTTAGAGTTTACTCCTACAGTAGTATCAGTATAAGATTATGTATATAAAAGGGTCGGAAAATTGTCTGGCCGACAGCCTCAGCCAAAACCCCATGGGTCTTAACCCTAGCTAATTGTAAAAAGAAGAGACGTTTTCGTTTTAGGTTTGTTTCGTCTCGTTTTGTTCCGTGTATATATGTATATTTATGTATGTTTATCGCATGTCCACATGAAACCACATTTGTAATTTCGTTTTTATGTCGATGGACTGTATACTCGTACGTTTATTGCCCTAGTAAGCTTCTGTGCATATATCTCCGTTTATACTTGTACGATCCTAGCAATTAACTTATATGTTTCTATTATAGTACTCTGTATCATGTATTTATGTCATTTTATGTTTCTTTTCATGTATAATTTTGGTCCCTAATGAACCAAGGCGAGTGAGCCTCCATTCGAGATCAACTTTGTAGGTTAAATTTTCCTTTTTTTTCTTCTTTTTTTTGTAGAGGGCCAATTAAATTCCTTGGATACTCGGATTAGTCATGCACTTTAGCTATGTGAATCTGTATCAACATGGGTCAGGTATTCTATATTAATTTTACTCTCGAATCAGGAAATTTGGAACAGCCTAGCCCAGTCTAACTTTTTTTTCTTTACGCACCTTTTACCGAAAGTTGAAAAGCCTAATCTTTCAGAAGGGAGGAGATGTAAAAGAATTGAGCCCAGGAAGCCCCACGTGGACTCTAAAACCCACGTGGCTATCACACACGAAGTCAAAGGACGTGAGAACGGGCCTTATAGCCACACGAAGAGGCTTCGGAACGTAGCTGTATTTATTTATTGAGGCTTCCCACCAATCCTTGAAGCAATCTTGCCTCCCGCCTACCATCTAGAAGCATGCGAGAGTGCTAAAAGATGCCCTCCCCCTTAGCCATGCGTTTACTTTGGGAGAATTCCTACCGTTGCCGGATGCGATTTTACCCCCCATCGTCCGCCTTCTTCGGCGGGAACAAGGCAGTACAGGCTCGCAATCCAGCAAGAGACACATCTCTTCTCGATTTGGCTCCTCTTTCTTCACCACCAGCGCAAAAGCAATAAGTTCTTGCTTCGGAATTCCGCCCTAGTCAATTGGCGATTTCCCAGGAACGGCCTTTCTCGTTCAACAGCGCAAGTACTCCCTCGTATAGGTATTCCGCGGTAAATTTTAACCTTCTGCAATTCTTCTCCTCGAATTGGCCCCCGTCTGTTCGCTATCCAAGCATTAACTTCTGCAAGACGTCGACGCGTGCGGATTCATTAATTGGTCATCCCCCTAATTACTTATTTGTATTTTGGCTCAGCACAGCCTTTGAAGACTCAATCCAAGTTTGGTCATTTACCTGCCTTAAGCTCATTAGCTTGTCCCTTTTGCCTGACTATCGAGCCCCCAAATTCCTGGATAATCCCAATTCATATTATTTTTGTAAATATTTATTATCTTTTGTGTGTTATTGAATATTATTTTTCTACTTCTCTTTTAAATTACCTAGAACAGAATTCATGCATTGCTATTAATTAATGACCAATCTGCACTCGTTTTTTTTATTTGTCTGCGGACTCGAAAAAACAGCATCTGCCCATTTATTGTCCCTCATTATCTTGCCCCATCATCTAACAGAAGTCGGGTCTCTTGAGCGTCCTTTTGCCCTATTTCTCACCATTCGGCTAATATAATCCCCTTACATAGATAGATATAAATCGGCTATACCTAGACACCCACCTCTGTCCATCTCCCATCGGTACTCTACCAAACTTTTGTTCAACCACGTCGGATTTCCGACCTAACCACTTCATCATCCAGGTCATTTTCCCATTTCCATTTTTTTTTATTAAGTCAATATTGGCGATCCTGAAAGTAATTGACCCTCATTTATACCTTGAGCCTCAGTCGATGTGTATATGTCTAAAATTTATTTGCAAAGGGAACAGTAATCCAGAGGTACCAAGGAAAATGTCAACTGGGAAAGTCCTCGAATTATTCATTCCGCTTTTTAGATTTTGATAGATTCTCTTGCTCTTTCTTTAGCTTATCCTCAAAGTTCTATATTACCAAATGACGTGCATTTTTCACTCCTTATTAAGATAGATATAGAGATAAATTTTCGTCACGTTTAAAGATGAATTTATCCAGAAGTCTTGCAAAACATATAGATGAGAACACGATGGATAAACTAGCTTGCGTATCTACTGAATGTTTAGAACAAGAAAAGATTCCGGAATAATGGTATACTGACATTAGGGCTGGTGATACTAATTGATTTTTTAAATTAAACATAGTGATTTTTTGGGGGTGAGAAATACAAATATGACATTAATTTTTGGATAGGACAAACCCTACCTACATCAATGTGATGTTTAATATCATTATTTCTTTCTTGCCTATTTCTTTAGAAGAAGGACTATTTGGTGTGAATATTATTTTGAAGTTAGATGTTATGTTGTAACTTCATATATGAGTTATATGTGTAGAATGATTTTTCACTTAACTTTTGCTAAGCTGATTTATCTTTGAAAAATTATAGGGACTACGGTAGTGAATATTGTGATCATTTTCTGTGATATTTAAGTATTAAATAATTCAATGCTAGTATCCCATTGATGGCATGATGTTGTAAAGAAAACATCAAATGAAAATAAAATTTATTTAGAAAATTACCTCTCTACAAGCTCAAATGTATTTGTCGAGGAATAGGTCACTCCCCAGACGTCTATAAATACATATATGTATCTATTGGTTGCGAAGAAAGAGATAAAAGCCACGAGAATATGTATATATACAGTTACATACACATATATCCTCTAATGTACATATGCGTCCTTCGGGGAAATGGAGATGGAAAATGGTCGGGATTCTCGGCCGAATATCCTGATGGGCAGAAGACGAGTTTACGATCCGCCTTAAAGACGGACGAAGTCACCACTTCTCCAAAGAAGTGCAACCTCCAAAAATTGAGACTGTGACGCTGCTCGGCGTGAAATATCACACGCGAAACTGAAGATTCTTGAATGATGGGGGGGTTCTGATGACACGAGAAAAATCCTGGCTAGTCCTTCGGAGACAAAACGATTCGAGGCTTTGCTCTGAACCGAGTAAGCCTTTACCAAAGAGATTGATCTGCCTGGTGAGATCCAACCACGATGATATACGCGAATACCAGGGACTTGTGGAAACAGATACACAATCCGAACCGAATGCGACGAGATTACAAACTCAATCTCTCCTCTTTCAAAAATCCAAGGTATTTATATGACGGCCATTTTTTTATTCTCAATCGCTGAAAGCCACAGACGTCTGAAAAACAACTTCGGGCGCTCGAAACACGTCTTAATCTTTTCCAACGATGTGGGTGGGAAGTTTTGGCCATCCTTTTCCAAACTACAGAGATTAGCATTTCATCAGCGAGGTGAAAGCTGTTAGCGCTCAGCCTAACCGATATTCAAATTCTTTCTTCTTTTATTTTTCCCCTTCGATACAGAGCTTTTTTACTCCACGTGGAGTCAAAGTTAAGAGCAATAGGGAGGGAAGGAATTCAAGAAACAAAAAAAGGGTGTATTCTTCTTGGCGTTCTCTTTTTCCTTACATGACGCCCATTAAAAGATGACATTTTTCCTGACACGAAGGGGAAGGAAAAAGGGCCTCTCGACCAAAACCCATCGATATTAAAATTTCCGTTTGATCCCAGACGACGGCTAAAACTTACACATACAAGGTTAATGGGTAATAAATTACATAATTAAAATATATATAGTTTCCTGTAAAAGCAATACGACAATTTAGAACAAGGATTCAAACAAGCGGAGGGACAATCCAGGAAATAATAAAAAATATCAATAATAACAACACATATATACGGGCGTACGCACACATGCACATAAATAAATTTTACATGGGCGAGGAGGGTCATATACTGAATTCCTTCTAAGACTCTGCTACACAGTTTTCATTATTTTTTAAATACAAAATTCGGAATTGATATTCCATTAATAGCAGACTCCGAGGGCATGAGCCTTCCGTTTTGGCTTTTACAATTTCTTAAGTACGCCAAAGGACAGCGATCCGTTTCGATCACGAACTCCTGGCCTATCAGATACATTTTAAATTTCCAGCCTCCCAAAATTATTGCTAGAACCTCAAGTTCTATTACTGCATAGTTTCTTTCGCGCGGGAACAGCTTCCGGCTTGCATAAGCGATAAGGATAGCTATTCCCATCTTCTTTGTACTGCAGTAACACGCAACCGATTCCATCGTTGCTGGCATCCGTACGGATTCCAAACAATTTGTTTGGGTTCTGGAGCCGCAAAATGGGGGCAGATAACAGCCGATCCTTCATCTGCTGGAAGTGGGAAATTGCCTTGGGGCGCCAAAGAAGCAAATCTGGGAAGTTTTTCTTGAAGAGGGAGTTCAGAAAGGATGCTAAGGAGGCAAAGTTGCGGAAGAAGCGCCGGTAGAAAGATGTTGAGCCCAAGAAGGAACGTAGCTGCTTCTTAGTATGGGAAAGGGGAATATCTGAAATGGCCTTTGCATTTTCTTGCTGGGGCGTTATTTGGTTTTCCCCAATTTGAAATCCAAAGTACTTGATAGTGTCGTAAGCAAAATGACACTTGGAAGGACCCATGGTCAAACCATGGTTTCGGAGCCTATTACAGAGGGAACGAAGGGAGATTAGATGTTCATCCAATGTGCGTGTAGCTACGTACACATTATCAATTTATTTTTTTTCAATTTTATAGAGCCCATCTCGCAACTACCCACTTGGGCATAAGTCGCCGAAAAACACGACAGCCTAGAACTAGGCTACTTTAAAAAAAATATATGAAAACATAACGATATAATTTGGAAAACTTAACAATCAGGAAAAAATCTCCGGCAGCCGGGGGAGGTCCCCCTCACGCCGGTGCAAGAGAGTGCAACCTACAAAACAACAATATCAAACGAAAAACAAAAAGAACTTTAAATAAAGGGGAGAAGCCCGGCCTCCCCCCATAAGTCACCAAGTCCACAAGTTAATGTGCACGAACTCGTCCCGAGCACAAGGGAACGGCGGTAGCGACCCTGTTCATCCCGGTACCGGGACAAGTATCGTGCGCGAAGATCACCCAGACTGGGACATTCGATAAGAATGTGCCGAACAGTCTGGGGGACGACGCAGTCGTTGCAATAGGACGCAGGCGAGAGCTACATGAAATAGCGATGCGTCACACGAGTGTGCCCGATTCGGAGACGACAGAAAGCAACCTGAAGCCGCCACGGCATTGGGGAATAGGTCCATGGGAACAGTCGCGGCGCAATGGCACGCAACTTTAAGTTCCCTTCGACCTTCTCCCATCTTCTTTGCCAAGCAGTCTGAAGAGCTGCCCATATTCCTGCCATGTAGTCAGTGTGAGGAAGAGCGAAACGCTGGTCCGGTCGCAGAGTCCTCGTGGACTCTTTGGCGCCCTCATCGGCGCGCTCATTCCCCGCAATTCCTACATGTCCAGGAACCCAGCAGAAGATAATCTCGACATCTGCCCGGCTCGCCAAAACCGTGGCGTCACAGATATCGCGAACCAGGGGATGCGGAGATTCCAATGCCCCGAGAGCACTCAGGGCACTTTGTGAGTCGCTATAGATCACGATCCGGTCTCCGAACCGGGCACGTCGCGTAATCTCCCTTACCGAGTGGTGTATTGCCACCAGCTCAGCCGTGAAGACAGACGCAGCGCCTGGTAGAGCCCCGCTGACTTCAAACAGAGGGGATACGGCGTGGAAGCCAACCCCCTCTTGGGACTTGGAGCCATCCGTATACACTGGCACGGTTCCAGCGTGACACGATGTGTGCTCCAAAAAGGTCAAACGCAATACTCCCGGCGCAGGAAAAGCTTTGGGAGCAGAGTTGTGGCGACAAATTGCCAAATGTGGTACCCTCCATGGTGGCGTCCTGGGCAGAAATACGGGCACCACCGGCCCAAAAGCTTTATCTACCTCTCTAGGAAGTTTCCTAGCCCTAAAGTCAAAGGGTTTAGGGTATGACTGGCGTCTCTCGGCGGCATAGGCACCATCAAGATCAGCTGCAGATGCAGTGAGAGCTGTTGGCGACCGAGAAGGGCGCCGGGCTCGCACGTACAGGCAAGTGATGCACTGCACGCGGCGCAGAGTGAGTGGCATCTTCCCAGCATTGACCAACAGGCTCTCAATGGGGAAAGTGTGGAAGGCACCGGTCGCAAGGCGAAGGCCGGTGTGGTGGATTGAATCCACCTTCCACAATAAACGCTCGGCTGCGGATGCATAAAACTCGCATCCGTAGTCGAGCTTCGAGCGAACAAAGGATCGATAAAAAAGTAAGGCAGTAGCCCTATCAGCGCCCTAAGCGCTGAACATCACGGAACGGAGAATGTACATAGCGCGGGTACAAGAGACCCTAAGGCTGCAAATATGAGCCTCCCAGGTGAGGGGTCGGTCAAATACAAGACCAAGAAAACGTTGCGACTCAACCAGATCCAGGCGCACCCCATTAAGAAACAAATCTGGGTGGGGCTGAAGCCGTGGATGGCGGCAGAAGTGCACCACCTTAGTCTTAGCCAAAGAAAACCGAAACCTGTGCGCTTCGGCATAGCGAGAGACGCGGTTCAATGCCTGTTGGAGTCGACGCTCCAGAGTTGGCATCTGGGCCGTGCCATAAGAGATCGAAAGGTCGTCCACGTAGAGCGTAGCGAGAACATCTTCTGGCAGCACCGAGGTGATGCCGTTGATGCTCAGGTCGAAGAGTGTGACACTGAGGACACTTCCCTGCGGGACACCTTCTTCCTGCTCCTTAGGGCCGGAGAGGGCTCTCCCCACCCGTACACGGAATCGACGATCTCGCAAAAATTCAGATATAAACATTGGGAGGCGTCCCTTCCCCCCAATGTGTGGAGAGTCTCCATGATACCGTATAGCCATGCGGTATCATAGGCCTTCTCTAGATCGAAAAAGACCGTGGCGTAGTGCTGTCTACGAAGTAAAGCCTCGCAGACGGCATTTTCCAGTCGGAACAGAGTATCTGACGTGGAGTGGAACTTGCGGAAACCTCACTCTGTGGAAGAGATATGGCCTCCACTGTCCAGGAAAAAGGCTAGTCTAACATTCCCTAATTTCTTTATCAACTTGCACACGCAAGAGGTTAGAGAGATTGGGCAGAAACCGGTCGGAGTAGAGTGATCTCTCCCTGGTTTGCGAAAGGCGAGCACAGTAGCGACTTGCCAGGAGTCTGGGAGAAGACCTTCCACCCAGATACTGTTGAACAACTCTTACAGAAAGGCCATGCCTTGCTCACCCAGGTGTCGAAGCATGGCGTACGGGACATCGTCCGTACCATGGGCGGTGTCCGCGCACGATGCGAGAGCGGAACGCAACTCACTTACAGTAAACTTGTCGTTGAAGGGTTCTCCGCCTCTGAAGGTAACGTCCAGCAGGCGGCCTTCCGCAACATCACGATGTGCATTAAATGCTGGCGGAGAAGCATCCCGGCTAGAGAATGCGGAAAAAGCAGTTGCTAAGGATTCCGCCACGGACGCGGGGTCCGAGATTGCAGGCCTATTCTCCTGGAGAACGGGAGGGAGGTCCTGCGAGAACTTGCCCCGAATCCTTTTGACTCGCTTCCACACCTCAGCTAAAGGGGTCTTCCCGTTAAGTGAAGACACGTATGCCCGCCAAAAAGAGCGGCGGGCGTGCTTCGAAATATACCGGAACCTAGCCCTAGCGCGACAAAATTCAGCCGACAGTGAAATCGTTCGGGCGGCGCTTATAGCGCATGTAGGCATAACGCTTCTGTTTGAGGGCCGTCTCACACTCTGCCGACCACCATGGGAGTGGTCGGCGTGCAAAACGGCCAGACGTCTTGGGAATAGTAGTCAGGCCCACGGCGATGAGGTTGCCGGAGAAGAACTCAACGGCCTCATCTACCGACTTAAACTCCTCGACTGAGATAGGGAATTCCGTCATTTCCTGATATGCAGGCCACTGCGCCCGCGCCAAGCACCACCGAGGGGGGCTCTCAGGCGGCAGTTGCCCTGAAAATGATATTTGAATGGAAAAGTGATCACTACCATGGAGGTCATCGACCACCCCGCAATCAAAATCAGGCTGTGCATCCGAAGAGCACAGAGATAGGTCAAGGCAAGAAAATGAAGCGGTTCTCGGACAGTGATGCGTAAACTCATCCACGTTTAGGACACCCATCTCAAGCTCTTCGATCAGATCGGCAAGGACTTGTCCCCTGAGATTTATGGAGTAATCTCCCCAGAGAGGATGCCTGCCGTTTAGATCTACAAGCAAGAGTTAGGGCCTCGGCAACCGTGCCACGACGCGGCGGAAGTCCCCCGCGTCGAAGTCAGCTGACGGTGGAATGTACGCAAAAATGATAGTATACCTCCTATCCAGGTGCAGCTGCACAGCCACTGCCTGAAAATAGGGATCTAAAGAGAAAGGAAGAACGGAGACATCATACCGGGTGTAAACCGCGCATCCCCAGCCCGGCTATCCCGCGGTGGTGGGGTCGCAAGACCCTTATACCCTGGAAGGGCGGGCAGGGAACACGCGCCTAGCATGGTCTCCTGCAAAACGATAGCTAACGGGGAACGGGACAAGACGAGCCCCCGCAGCTCCTCCCAGTTGGCCCGGAGTCCACGGCAATTCCATTGAAGGAATATGCCCTCCAGGCCTAGCTCGGAGGGGACGCGGGCTCCCTCCTCGAACTGAAGACCCTCGCGGGAATGGCCGTATGCTTCCCGGGGGCAGAACCCTAGGCGCTGTTGGCCGAACAAAGCTCTAAAAGCGCTGTCGCCTTCGAGGACTTATTGGGGGAGGTTGGGCTTGCCATGCGAGTCATATTCTCCTTCCCGCCTCGTAACCTTGCGGCTTCGGAGGCGGGGGGCCCTCTTTTCGAGGAACCACCGTTTGCGAGCCACTCTCTTCACCTCCAGGCGTCGGTGAAGGAGCCGAAGCTCTTCTGTTGCTGTCCTCCTTTCTGGGAACAGATTAGGAACCCCAAAAGATAGCCTAGCGACCATCTTCAGGTGTGTTGCCTCCTGTGAGTCTAATGACTTGGTGGAGGCGCGTGGCTGTTTCGCCTTACGGGAAACGGTCACGCTGGGGGAAGAGGGGGTAGCCCTCTTTTTAGCCGGGGCTGGGTATGAACCCTTTTTGCCGCCAGCTTTACCAGGGGACCTCTCGGGTTGGGTAGAGCCCGCAGAAGGGCTCCGAATGGGCGCGGAAACAACCGTGCTTGTTGGCATGGATGGGCCAGGAGCAGAGGGTGCCTTTCTAACTATTGAGGCATTTAACGTCCCAGGCAGAGCCGGGCGCGCCAGGACCAAGACCTCAGCCTCGCAGATTGAGAGTCGATCCTGGGCCTGAACGGCCAGGATTTCTTTCTCAAGGACATATGCACCACATTGCTTCGAAGAAGCAGGGTGCGGCTCTCCGCAATTGAAACACTTTGCCACACACAATTTGGACTTATCGTGTTTGACCTTGGAGCAATTTACACAGACTTCGGATGACCCCGACTTTGCACGTCTACATGAGCGATTCGTATGGCCGAAGCGGTGACAGTAATAGCACCAACGCGGCAGTGGCACGAATGCCTTCACGCGGTAGCGGTACCAACCGACACGCACCGACTCAGGGAGCTTGTCACAGTCGAACGTGACGAAGAGTGTAGGGGTGGGTCTCGAGGGCCCCTCCCTGTTTTCTCATCACATGTTCGACCTTGACTGCCCCATGGTCGGCCAGCTCTAGGGTGATGTCCCCAATGGAGTAGTCAACAAGTTGCCTCGCCTAAACTACTCCTTTCACAAAGTTCATGGTAGAGTGCCATGAAGTGTCCGAAGAGCACTTATCTTGGCTGCCTCGGCGTGATTCGCCGTATTCGCCAGAAGGCTTCCGTCCAAGAAACGGGTTACCTTCGGCTCTCTGCCAATTGCACTAGCTAATCCTCTCCTCTGATGGATTATGTTGCCTTTGGATAACATGGTGCCATTAGTGGAGCAAATAACGAGGAAGCGTTTGAAGCCGGCGGGCTCGAAAACGCCAGGTAACCTCTGAATCAGGGGCCCCGATGTCATCGAGGCTCCGCCCTGTGCACTCTTGGTCTTAGTCTTAGTCAGGGGCTCCGCACACGGGGGGGGGGGGTAGAGGGGCCAGATGTGCCGATCTTGGCTTGGTCACCTACCAAAGTGGCAGCAGACCCATCCGTCCCCGCAGCCCCCACGGATGGAGAGGAGCCCCGAGTCTTTTTGGTCTTTCTTGTCTTTTTATTCTTCTTTTAAAGAGAGGATGGCGGGGAATGAGCCCGCTTCTCACCTCCGCCGGCAGAAGCCCCTATGCCAGATGGACCGGTCTCAGCCAGGTGCCTCTCCGAAATGGAGAAGGTCTCGGTAGTCGTAGGGGCACCTGTCGGAGGAGATCTTTCCCCTCCTTGTACTGCCTCGTATCTCTTAGCCGTTTGAGGTGGACCTTGCATAGGGGCGGATTCGGGTCCGGTGCTTGGCGCTGAGCCCGGATTCTCCTCCAAGACATCGCAGGTCCCGTTGGCTGTATTGTCACTAGTCTTGTGTCGGGAGGCACAGGCCTTGACCCCAGCAAGGTTCAATATTCTTGCCAGCAGGTCTTTTGAGGTAAGCGACCGAAGTGGCCTGGCTTCCCTTTCCCCCCTAAGGGGGTTTGCCCTACCGAGCCGCTTACACGAGGGGTGGTCAGCAGTGGGGTGCCTGCTGGCTCTCTTGGCAGTCCCCTTGGAAAGAAAAGAGGGGATTGCCGCTGGGAAAGGGGAGGTGCCTGAAAGCACCTCCAGAGAAGGGGGTGAGGGGGAGTCCCCTTCACCCGTAAGCGAAGGAGAGGAGTAAGCCTCCTCTCCGGTTAGAGAAATATGGAGGGTCCCCTGCGCAAGCTGGGGACCCTCTATCTTTTCTGTGGAGCTGCATGAGGGCGGCTCCGTTGTTGTTAGAGGGGGAATTAAGGATAGATGTTTTTTTTTCGCATCATTGTCCATGGTGTCCCTCTTTGTTTTACGGGACGCAATCGCTCACCACCTCTTGCAGTAGCCCGCACTGCAAGAGGTGCTTACAGGACCGGCAGAGCCAGGCGCCGCCATTTGGGACCACCCCTCCCGCCTGGTGGGCTGGCAGTCCATCGGCATGGTGGCTCCACCTTGAACATGGCGTAAAATCAAGGATAGACGGTAAAGTGAGGAAAAGGCATGTGAGGAAGGTATGGTTGGGGATGAAGCAGGTTGTTAAAAACCAGCCACCCCAGACCGGAGCTCTTGGGTTAGGAAACATTGTCCCCTACCCCCTCAACCCCGATGCGAGACGGTTGCCCGAGAGGAAGGTCAGCATCTACCCTGTGAAATTAGAGGCTGACCAGAGAAAGTTGTGGGAGAGGTTGTATGAAAAGCGAGGAAACAAGTGTTTTGAAGGAAGGAGAAGAGGCTAAGCTGGGGTCGGACGTACACATTATCAAAATAGAATGACACATTGTTCAGATCATATAAGATGCGGGCATCATTTTGTTGTAATTACTACAAACAGTGACTAAACTAAATGGAAGGCGCCCAAATTGCATAAAACCCTCTTCTGTAGGGAAGGCAGTGTATTTCCAAAGACTATCCTTGAGGGGAATTTGGCGTTCTCGAACCAATGTAGGCTCTGGTCTATCAACGGGATCGGTTCGGCATTGAAAACCGTCACGGCGTTAAGTTTTCGAAAGTCCACACACATCGAAAGGACTGTTCTGGTTTCCGAACCATAACAATACCAGAACAGTATTCAGAAGAGGAGGGTTCGATTATTTCTAATTTCAGCAAGTTTTCGACCTCCGCATTGAACGCAGATCGTAAATGAATGGGCAAAGGGTACGGCTTGGATCGGATCGGTTCCTGCGTGGTAAATACTATGTCATGCTCGAATTGGTTTGAGCAACCAGGCTTATTGGGAATGTCGTCCGGATAGGCCTTTAACAACCGGGATAACTGAGATTTCTGAGCGGGTTTCAGGTGGAGATTTAGATTGATCTCCTGAGGAGGGTCTCTGTACGTTTCGGGGAGCAACGGGAGTGGGTAGTCATTACCAGCTTCTACGCAAACTGTCTGGACTAGGTTAGGAGGCTCGGGGGGATAAGAGGCTTCCATCACGGCCTCTTCGTCCAGGGCAACAATATTTTTGATACAAGCGCGGTGGTGGTAACGTTTGAGCACGTTAACGTGAAACAATTTGTTACCGGAGGGTGTTTGGATGAGGTAGTCCACGGGGCCACAGGCTTCGAGGACTAAAAAGGGACCTTTCCATGTGGAAAGAAGTTTATTTGTCTCCGTGGGCAGGATAAGCAGGACCTCGTCACCCGTCTTAAACCGTCTTTCTTTCGACTTAATGTCAAAATAGGTCCTGTAATTTACCAGGTTAAAATCCGCATTTTTGTATGCAATTTCCGCGCATGCCCCCAAACGGTTTCGAAGGTCCAATACGTATGCGTACGAGGACTTGACCTCCTCATCTAGGTGGAAGTTGGAAAACAACTCATTGAGAATGTTCATCCGGCCGCCAACATTTTGGCCGTAAATGAGTTCGTAGGGAGCAAATTTCAAGGTTCGTTGGGAAATTTTCCTGCAGGCGAAAAGGGCAACCAGCAGGTATCAATGCCATTTCCGAGGCTAGGCGTGGCACAGTTTCTTAAGGACGGCCTTTAAAGTCCCATTTAATTGTTCACAGATGCCGTTTGCAGCTGGATGGAACGGGGTTGTGAAAAGGGGCTTGACTAATAGGAGTTTTCCCACATACTCCTCAGCTCCAAAGTAAATTGTCTACCCCTATTTGATAAGATCTCCTTAGGGATGCCAACGCGAGAGAAGATGGAGATCAGGGCAAGTCCTACTGTCGATCTTCTTAATTGGGACAGCGTTTGGAAATCTGGTCACAAAATCCACGACTGTTAGGATATAGGAATGCCCTTCACTAGACGGGATGTGTATTGGGCCAATTAGGTCCATGGCCACTCTAAAAAAAGGTTCTGACACAATTGGGGTCTTCTGTAGGGGGGCTGGAGGAATTCGATCTTTCGCCAAAGTCTTTTGTAGGATGTTACAGGAACTACAGAAGTCGGCGATTTCTTTGGCAGCGCCAGGCCAAAAGAAATGACGAAAGATTCGCTCGGCCGTCTTGTTATGACTAAAGTGGCAAGCTAACAACCCATCGTATGCAATTTTGAATACTTGTGAGATATAGGATCGGGGGATACATAACAAGCGCGAAGGGGAGTGGTTAGGGACGGAGATGGAACGAATTAACAGTTTACCCTCAATGAGGTAGAAGACCTCCTTGCGACCACGAAAGGATTCGCGCTTGGTGGTCCTCGACTTATCCCACAATGGCTCTAGGAATGGGCACTCACTCTGTGCTTTACAAAAGACTCGTTGTATAGATTTTCGTCCTTGGGGAAAAAGGGGTCTTAAATCATGGGAGGTGCCGCGTTCTTTATGGCAGGCTGAGCAATGGGACTAGGGGAGAGCTGCGGGCTCTGGCCAACTAATATGGCACAGAATTTGATAGGGGCTGATACAACGTCATCCTAACGAGTGAAATATTGGTATTTGATGAAACAACGGATCACTGGGAAGCGGTTGGCTCGTCCCAAATAGTGTTGGACTACTGTAAATTTATCGTGTTCGAGGCTCATTGGGGGCAGCAGCTTTTCCGATACGACAATGCACGTGCATCCCGTATCCCTGACCAAGGTTGAAACCCGGCAACCATTAACCGAACCGGTTTCAAATTCGAGCCCACCGGGAGAGCTCTAGCTAAATAAAAAAATAACTTGAGGTCCCGGGGGGCTATTCGCTGAGGAGGTAGCAGGCGTTTCGGGGTGAGCAGACGGAGGAGAAAGAGAGGCACTTACTTGGTGGACTTGGCGGCTGTGAGCAGAACGGAACTGAGAATTTTGTGTACAGTTTGTCCTCAGATGCCCGGGGGTTCCACAAGAAAAACAGACAATGGGTCGTCTGGGCTAATCCGGCGCAGGGGGATTAAAGACAGATGGCTTAACACTCCTAGGCTCAGACTTGGGAGAATATCTCGGTTTGTAGGGACCTGCGACCTTTACGAATTTGGGAGCGTTCTTCGATTGAAATTTAAGGAAGTGGCCTTTACTCTTGGGTGATGGAGGATGACTCTTCTTGGGATCTTTGGGGTAAAAATTATGACTGGCCGCGTGCAAATTCGCTTCTTCGATGCATTCTTTGAAGGAAACAACTTTTTGGTCCTTTGCGAATGCACGGATTTCAGAGGGCAGCGTAGCAATCAATTGATCCCGCAAAATGAAGTGCAACAGAGACTCATAGTCGCTGTTTACCTGGGCGGAGTCCAACCAAAACTGCCGCCTAGTTCTGAGTGTGAATCCGAACTGGCGGTGAGTCTGTCCAGGTTGCAACCTTGCCTGAGGAAACTTTGCCCTGTAGAAGTCCGGATTTATGTTGATCGCAGCCAAGAGTTCGGACTTAAGGGTCGAATATTCGAGAGTAGCCTTTGTCTTTAGCGAAGTGAATATATCTCGCAGCTGCGTATTACGGAGTGGCAAGAGTCGGGCGACTCCATCAGTTTGGATATCCTAGAGATTTACCTCAAAAATCTTTTCGAAGTGACTGAGGTAAGCACTGAAATCCTCACCGTCCTTAAATGCTAGGACATTTAAAGTGGGGATTTGGGAGGCTTCATTCCTGGAACTAACTGAGAGGGTTTCTAAGTTATTCTTATTTGACTCTGTTTCATGGTACCTCACCCTTTCTCTTTCTTCAGCTTCAGCCTCTCTTCTTCTCTGCTCAGCTTCAGCTTCTCTTCTCTCTTCAGCTTCAGCTTCTCTTTTTCTCTCTTCAGATTTAACTTCTCTTAGTTCTTTTTTCGCTGCTCTTTCGTTTCTCTCCTCATCCTGAATATAGGCGACTAGCTCTTTACTGAAGAGACCAAGCATCTCACCCTGTTGCCTAAATCTCTCGAAGGACGTCATCTTGTTTCTTTGCGTAAGCCTTAGCCACTCGACGCGTTCAAGAATCTTACAGCAACGAAAATGGTGCTTTCGCAATAATTTCCCCCAAAATTATAAATAAAATCTTAATACTTGTGAACACGCACACAGGTCAAACAATAAATTATAAAAAATATACTAATTCCTATAGGAGTACTTGATATAGGACCTCTTAATCCGACACGGAGATTACAAGGAGGGGAGTTTGAAATATTGAAGCCACAAAAATATTTATATATACAGTTACATACCGATATATCCTCTAATGTACCTACGCGTCCTCCGCTACGTACATGTACGTCCACTTCGTAAAAGGAATCCGTTGATTACAAGGTATAAGAGTGCGATTTTAATGCAGGATCTGATAGCATTTAATGAGTCTACCAAGTTGCAGTACAAGGATATATTTAAGCAATTAAGACCAAAAATATAATTTTGAATAAGTCACTAGTTAACATATATATACATATGGGAAATATAGGAAATGTAAATAAGGATAATACTGACAGACAATAGAAAATGTTAATTAGCTTTTAAATGTGATACTATAAATTAGTTATACATAAGGAATATTCAAAAAGTCGGAAGGCGGGTCGATTAACGGGAGATGCAATCGTTTTACCTTAAACGGAGTCCTCAAGGAAGGGAACTCCTTTATTGAGTCGGCGCGGGGAAATGGAGACAGAAAATGGTCGTGATTCTCGGTTGAATATACTCATGGTGACGAAGATGAAGGGAGGGGGGGGCAGAAGACGAGTTCACGATCCTCCTTGAAGACGGACGAAGGCAGCTCTGCTCTAGAGAAGTGCAACCTCCAAAAATAGAGACTCCGAAGCTGCTTGGCACGAAATCTCACACGGGAATCTGAAGATTCTTGAAGGAGGGGGGGACGTCTGCTGACACGAGAAGAATCCCGGCCAGTCCTTCGGTGACAAAACGATTCGAGGCTTTGCTTTGAACAGAGTAATCCTTCACAAAAGAGATGGATCTGCCTGGTGAGATCCAACCTCGATGATATACGCGAATACCATGGACTTGGGGAAACATTCACACGATCTGAACCGTTGGCGACAAGATCTCTAACTTAATCTCTTCTCTTTGAAAAACCCAGGGTATTTACATGACAGCCATTTTTTGATGCTCAATCGCTGGAAGGCACAGATGTCTGAAAGAAAGCTTTCGGCGCCGAGAGGGATTAGCTTTTGTCGCCCGATACCGGTCTTAATCCTCGTCAACGCTGTGGGTTGGAACTGTCGGCCATCCTTTTCTCGACTACAGATATTAACTTTTCATCGGTGAGGTGGAATCTTTTAGCGCGCAGCTTAACTGATATTCAAATATTTTCTTCTTTTATTTTTCCCTTTTGATACAGAGCTTTTTTACTCCACGTGGAGTTAAAGTTAGGAGACATAGGGAGAGAAGGAATCCAAGAAACAAAAGAAGGAGGTATTTGTCTTATCGTCCCCTTTTACCCTACAGTATTATTTGCTTTTTTTAGTGTGAACTAGTTACATTTTCTCAAGACAAAACACAAATAGCTAACTTTTCAATCAAAAGTTAATTATGAAAGAAATCTTTCTGAAAAAACTCAACAGTAATTACATCATTTACATAAAAATCTGAATAGAGAGGTGAAAAATGCATAAACATATAAAGTGTTGGAGAAAAATTTAGACCTAATTTTCAAAACAAATTGCAGATTTGATTTCAAAGCGAAAACTTCATATATAATAATTCAAAGCAAATCATACATCAAACTCACGCAAACCAGTGTAATCATTTCATTTCTTCACACCTATAGCAAAGGCTTGGCACAGAAGATTCTGTCTCATGCCCCAGCTAATCCAGCCTCCGAGTTGAGTTTCTTCTTACTCCATCCATTGATCACAAATCCAGAGACCTCATCTATTGGTTCTCTTTGGGGATAACCACATTATATCGTAATATATCTAGCACTTATGTGTGTTTGCAGTACCTTTTAGAATTTATCAATCTTCCTTTATATTCATAACATGTACCATCATTGCGAGAGGTATTAATGTAAGAATACAGTGATGTCATCTTCTGTCTCTCGTTATGTATTTCGTTGTTCAATTCAAGATTATTCGTTTCCATCTTCTTTGCAAAATATATATCCAACACATGAGTGTTTCTTCTTATCCACGTGTTAAATTTATGATATATAATATTTCTTTTTAACATTTATTGCGTATGTTTTGGCCTCAAATGGAGACAAATTGCCTATTCCCACATAACTCAAATTCGTGATCTCCATTATCCAAAGACACTAATTACGGTCTATATCTCTGATAAACTCCCGGAAATCATGAGTGGACTGTTCCAAGTCAATTTTATACGAATATCACAAAAGTCACATCCAAATTTGCATGGGACTTACCAAGTGCTTGTAAACAACATCATATAACGTCACTTGTAGGCTGAAATATCATCATTGGACCACGCATCCTGCGGACTCGGACGTCATTTCGAATGCCTAATTATCATTTGGTACTAATTTCTAATTTGAATTAATCAGCAAATTATACTTTTCTTTTTTCTTACGGGTGTCACTAAAATTACTTAAGCAGTAATGCATATATAAAGCAAGAATTCTTCAGGTCGCTTCTGCCCTATCTGTGGATCGCTGACACTGAAACAATTTAAAAGACGCTTTAGTTCACATGTGACCAAATCTTATGAGCTTTACTTCAGATGTACACATTTCGATCATGGCAAACTATGTGCTCCTGGTATTTGCTGTGTCAAGTGCACAAGTATACTTTTCGCCTAAGTCAAAGGCACCGCTCCTTGTTTCACATTTGGTGTGCTAATGGTGTATAGAGAGACAATCTCCCATTCAACTGTCTGCTAATTGCTTGTTAGTTAGAACTTGCTCACAGGATATGTTATTTTATCCTAAATACAAAATGTATGTTATATGAAGTTATTGTTCTTTTACTACAGATCTCAAAAGAAGGTGCAAAAGAGCAATTGCCAACCCAAATCTTCAGGGGAATATTTGCCTTGTCAGATATTGAAAAATGGACATATAACTCAGCCACCATTTGAAATACCGAATGATGACAAAGACAACTCGGCTGAACCAGGATCACAAGATTTTACGGATGAGCCAGGACGTGAATATGTTCAGAAACCGAATCTCGTCATTAGGTCTGGACACAATGATTTGGTTCCTGCTCAAACCCTTACTAAACATCAAAGAAAACTCTTTGCTAGCCTCCTTTCAGCAAGAATGGAATCTGTTGGATAAAGTTATACGGATTACATGAATCAGGAAGGCCTCGCCAGATCCAAAACAATTCTACTCAATGACAAACAACCTTTGATTTTGC
This sequence comes from Ceratothoa steindachneri, assembly GCA_963969495.1. Taxonomy (NCBI): domain Eukaryota; kingdom Metazoa; phylum Arthropoda; class Malacostraca; order Isopoda; family Cymothoidae; genus Ceratothoa; species Ceratothoa steindachneri. Next base: position 54,077,121 of record OZ018317.1, on the reverse strand, counting down.
AATAATATCAGAGGACATGTTGATAGTCTACATTTTCATAGGTCACAAGCCACTTAAGGTTGTTTATTGGAGCATAATGTGACAACAGTGAAGCTGTATTATTATATGTTGCATCGTAATGCAATTTTTAACAAAAAGAAATTTCAGCATTTTCATCTCTCCTTTGTCCTAGCGATTGAGGAGATGTAAGTGATGACAAGGTGATAGTTTTTTCATCACCAAATATTAATGATGGAGCGCAGGTAGAAAAATAAATGGAATCAATCCATAGTAGCCAATTTCTCATGAAATTTAAAAATGAACAACGAGCGACATCACACAAACTCAAAGGTAAATATTAGTAGAGATAATACTGAAGTACAAAAAATCATTCTTTAGCATTCATTACGTTGTTATTTTCAAATAAATATGAAACATTATCAAGGGGGAGATTTCATTTGCAATATAAATTAACATTATTTTATTTTCTTAGTCTAAAGATATGAATGATTACTAGGCATATTACGAGAAAATGTAAACTGATACGGGCATTTGACTCTTAGATTCAAATTGAGCACACGTGAATTAATAGTAAAACCACAAAGAGGCATATATGTTTTGTTTTCCTTTAAATTTATTATGCACTATTTTTTATTTCATCCTCTTACTCTCAATTGTAACACTGTCTCGGAATTACCGAGTTGTCCATAAAAAGTTCAAAACCAATTAGCAACACTGAACACTGTATCCCAGTCACATATAAATAGTAGTACACTCATTTTGGGCCATACTTTGATGTTGAAAATGATTTACCTTATGGGACAATTCGACATCATTGTACTTCTCCATTTCGTTCCACTTCTACTAAAACTAATAAAAAATAACTGCCGAAATACTCAACATTTTTATCCGCTATTATCAGAATTTATAATAAGCTGGTGCCCCCATGTCGGCAATAATTATGACATAACCTCATTATTTTCTTCATAACTGACAAAAAATGAGGCTAAAATATTTTAATATACATTATTTTAAATGTATTCAAAAAAAGACTTAAGATTTATCCATATTTATTCCTTTCATTAAGGGCACAAACAAACAAACAGACATCACTTGTATTATAATAATTAGAGTTTGTATTAACCTTAGAGAGTGATATTTGAACCTTTCATTCCTGGTGTTTCTAGAAATCAACACAATTTGCTTTGACATCGTTGCCCTCGGAATTTGAGAAAGGCCTTGCTTATGCATAGATTTGATTCCAAATTAGTTAATCCTAATTGGGTTCAGAAATTCAAGTTGCATTGCGCCCATATTTGGGCCACATTCAAAATCATCGAGACGTTAAGAGTTCTTTATAAACTAATTCCAAGGTTATTTTTGACACTTTAAAACAGTTCTTTATGTGCGTAGTTAAATGCGATCTCTTGAAATCGTGAATATACCTCCGTCAACCATGATAGTCATAAATAGAATTACTACTTGAAACAAATAGAGTCAATTGAGAGAGACATGACTTTCTAACTTACTGCACCAATCAAACAGCAACAAAGTCTGATTTTCTAAATACTAGTGAGGATTTCACGCAAAAATTCCACAACGAATCCACTACTGTGGTGTCTGGTGACCAACATTCAATTGTAGTATCTGTCTACACTATCCTTACCAGGATCCCTCTCAAGGATAGAATTTCCTATCCACAAGCTAATGTCACCTCTACAACGTCCTTCATGCTGCTTACCCCCACGTTTCCATATGAGAAAATGATTTTAGAAGAATTCGTTGCTGAGCTGCTCAAATTGACTCACCATTTTACTTTGTTGATCTTCAATCTATACTTAGAACTTCCTTCAAAACTATTCTTGCACGTACTTGGACCCCTGCAATGCACAGACTAGCAGCACAAAACTACTTTGGTTTTCCCAAATCTGCCAAGAAAGATGCTCCAGAGGTAAATAAACTCAGCAAAATTCTGAAGTAATAAGAAAAATAAGATATATGAAACATCACCCTATTCGTTTGAAGGTCAAAATTCAGCCCCTACTTTTTAGAAGTCATTAAGATGTTATACATATTTTTGAGGAAAAAGAAGAGATGACAATCCATTGAAGGTTCAGGAAGACTTCTGATCCAGAGGAAAATTAAAATGTCAAAAGTGACAAAAGAAGTTACTGGCTAAGAAAATAACATTATAGATAGAAAGAATGCCTTCATTAATGTATCCAGAGAGCAAACACGGAAAAGATAGGGTGGGAATTTTCCTTAATTGAACTCATTTAGACCAAAAGGACCTTTGGTCGGAGATCCCCAGGAGAGAAGCATATGACTTAAGCCAAATTAAAAAATTGACTAGCTTCATGAGTTTGAAAAACGGAATCAAGACACCAGGTCCGTTGAGTTCTGTAGGTGCACCGCAATGATGGATCCGAGTGATCCTGTGAGAGGTATCGCTAGCATTTTGGAAAAATAAACCGTTGCTCTTTGAATATTTGTACCAACAAGAATTATGGGTCTTTGAAGAACCTTTCATATTATGATTCTTTTGGCATTCCTCTATAAAATAGGTCAAGTGTTGGCCACTGACCAGTTTCCTTAGGATCTCTAATATTCGATATCCTTAGTCTGATTCTACGAACAGATTTGAAATTTCTACTATATTGTTACTTATTGGTTGCATCTTCCTGGATAAAATTTTACTAGTTATGGTTCTTGGTACCTTCGAAAATCTTCAATTGACAAGCTCCAAATATTGATATTAGACGCTATCTCTACCACACATTATGACCTTCCTCGGATGATGTATTTCTTGGTGAACACAATTTTTATTAACTGCCTCCCTTGTAGTTCGCCAAAAGTACTGAAATTTCTGCTATTTAATCAAATTAAAGACTGGTAACTAAATACCACTAAAATAACAGAAAAGTTCCATCACACAACAGTAACATATAATAAAGAGGACTTGTCAATTGGGATTGAAAAGTATTGGAACAAACTAGTAAGTCGTATGCATAAAATATAACATCCTACTTTTTCCTAATTTTATAAATTTCCCTAAACATTGTGACATTTATTTGCCATACAAGGTCCTACTTTTGTTTTTATATAAAATACTAGCTAACTAAGATTAGTTTTTAAATCTAATGTTTCTAATTTGAGACTGGGAGAGAGAGAGAGATGACCAAAACATTTTTATTTAGAACTAAGTTAGTGAATACTATTTTTATAATAATTTCATCTTTCACAGCATATTTTCATCTTTATCATCCAAAGAGAGGCATGAAATTTTACACAAATAAAGAAGCTTCGAAATAGTCCGTCCAATTTACTTTTAACCGAATATTGCGAAATTATTTCAACAATACAATTTGATTAGAAAGTCCTTCACAATATTCTCTCCTGGGTAAATGGATGAAGCAAAAAGCTATCAACCATACCCCATTGTTGAAGAATATGAAAGAAGGTTTTACATCATATTGAAAATTAGAACGCTTTCCAAATCTATTTTACGAGCAAAGAATTCTAAAAAGGGAAACAATTCTCGTATCGGTAAATGAGAAAATCTTCTCACAAATCGTTGAAGGATTTCTTAAGATTTTTGTTAAGAATCCTTACAAATTGCGTGTTATCATGTTTCTCCTATAAAACTAGAATTCCATTTAAAGTTGACTCAGCGCATTGTTCATGCTTGACCTCTGCCTTGTCTCATTTTCAGGTACAAATGCTAGTTATGTTTGAGCTTAGCAAAATTATATTTGCCAAAATTTAGGTGAATGGACTAAGCACTTCCTCGCTGTATCACTTTTTTGGGATCGATCCCCTCCCTCTACAAATCCCTTCGCAAGTAGGAACAAATAATTATCAAAAGAAAAATGATTCCGTTTATCTTGTTTCTTTGCGCTATGCTAATATACGAGGAGCGGTCAATAAGTTTTGTAATTTGGATATAAGGAAACGAGATATAAAGAAAAATGTTTTATTATTTTTCAATATAACTACCTTCAACTTAACTGCACTTGCGCCACTTGTCCCTGAGGCTTCAAATTACCGACAACGAGAAATCTCCCGACTGCTGTTCAATCCACTCCTGGACAGCGAGCTGGACATCTTCATCGTCCCCAAACCGGCGTCCACGCAGTGCAACCTTGAGCTGGTGGAATAAAAAGTAGTCGCTAGGGGCCAGATCTGGACTCTAGGAATGATGGTTGAGGTCGATCATAGGGCGTAAGGTTTCTAGGGACTCAGCCCCCAGAGACCTTGGTCATGGCCAAATTTTCATGGATGATGTTGATAACACTTTCATGTGATATTCCTAGTTTTTGTTTGATTTCTTCGACCTTTACTGGTCGATTTCTGAGGATCATCCTCTCTACACGGGCAACATTGTCCTCGTTTGTCACGTCTGACGGGCGTCCTGGACGAGGGTCATCTTCAAGGGACTCTCGACCATGGCGGAACTCCCTATTCCAGCGAACAATGGTTGCATAGGAAGGGGCGGTGTCGGTGTGCACTGTCACCATGCGTTCATGGATCACTTTTGCATTCTTGCCTTCCTTGGTCAAAAGTTTGATCATTGCGCGGTGCTCAACCTTCTCCATTATGGAAAAACTTGTGACTGACTATCTGCGATTAGCTACTGCTTCTTAAATAGACGAGGCAGGAGCGTGTGGCTGCAGGACCTGAATTTTCATAACTTGTCCTAAGACCCACACAAACAGCCATCCCCCTTCCTCTATTTTGCCCTACCAATTCGCAAAACTTATTGACCGCCTCTCGTATATTCTCACACCTCATTAACCACATCCTTCATAAATGGCACACTCATTTCTTTTAAGAATCCTTCATTTTGCCATTGCTCATACGACTGCAAAAACCTTATCTCACTAATATCAATCTTATTTCTTTCCTATTTTTGAATTCTTTACACTACCGTGTTCAACCTAATCTCCCATTTTGCAATTATTTACACTGACATTGTTTACTTTAAAATACTGCCCTTAAGTCGGATGGCAGCATAACTTGCCTTCTTAATTACCTTTCTTTTTGAGACTCGACTATTTTGCCCTATCTCTTGTGGCAGCTCATATTTGTACAGATTTTTATTCTCTTAACATTGAGTTAAATCAAGCTTTCTTCTTTGCAAAGTCAACATGCAAAAGTTCTTGTGTTACACGATTTTCGCTAGAAAATTAAAATAGGAAAAAATTATTATGTAATCTGCACCTTCTTTACTTATTAGACCCCAACATCAGCACACCGAAAACATTTTACAAAAAAATATAAATATTTAGTTTAAGCTAAAAATAAAGGTGGCTCTTGAAAGCTCGCTGACATACATTGCGCTGAAATTATCCTTCACGATAAAAAAAGGCATGTTAGTATCAAAGATGATACTATTTATGGGATAAAGTTTTGACAGAAGCAAACTATGGAGTATCTTATCTTCTGTTATTATGATTATATATAAAGCCACTGGCAGATTCCATTTAATATAACGAATAATTTAAAAAGGTCTGAAATCTTTGCGAAATTTATGAAATGAAAATAGGATTTATTTCGGAGTAGTGAATATTTACACAGGTAATTTTTCTCTATGACCAGTAATATTCTACCGGACATAAGTTTTTGTTATACGTTTAAAGCATATTGGTCCATTTTGTCGGTCTTGTGCCTCCGCAGTGTTCAGATCCTCCTTCGCAAAGGATCTTGTGCATGCGTTTTTCCTGTCTCCTGTTCGCAAATTTCCTGGATCTCTTGCGGGATACCGGACGTCAGGCCACACCTGCAAAAACACGCCTTCACTGCCTCAACCACCTACAAGGCAATTCAAACCGCTACTCAAACAAAAGGTTCAACAGAGAGAGGCACTATCAGCTCTCCAAGGTAGGATTTGAGGCCACTTATAGCTAGTCAGGATCCACAAAAAAAGCTCAATCAATCTCCATTTACCAAGAGGTGGAAGACAAAGAAAGGGGAATTCCTGAATCTCCTGCGGTCCGGCAACTCTCATCTCAGGGAACGGCCACCTCAGCAAGCGGAGCCGCAGAATTCCCACTTTAGCCTAGTAGCTCTGGCGCACATAATTCAGACGTCCCTGCGGCGCTTTCTCCCACACCTGAGAGGGGCGAACTAAGGCTAAAAATTGCTCCTTACTACCTAATCGACATATATAAAACTACCTATTGATCATGCTCAAACTCAAGGATGAGATCAACTCCCCGAGGTTCAAACGACGTGCCCGGGAGGAAATTCAGCAGTTGCTGGTCATATACAAGCTTAGAGATTTCCTGGCTCCCGAAGAAGTTTCATTCCTAATGGCGCCTCTTTCACTGTTTTACATCGTGTTAAACTACCCCCGAGGTCCTGCCATAGTCTTGTCTGATCGCGCGCTTGCTACGCGAGTAGTCATCCCGCGCGCTAAAAATGTATTCTTCCGAACGAACACTGCCGTTAAGGGCACTGGAGGCTGATTGCAATATGGCAGTCGGCCTTGTGGTCGCCCAATGCATCGTGGACGACCTTGCTAACCATTACTGGCTCTCCGAGTGGGGGTGTCTCAGGATCACCGCAGAGGAATGAAAGGTTTCTTCTGGATTTACCTCATGCTAAGGGCTCAGTGACTTCCTTTCCGTCTCCATCACCGGATCTTTTACTCTCTCGCTCGGCACCCTGCAGGATTGGGCGAGTCGCCTGCAACTGGATTACGTCGACGACGATCTCCCCGAACGGCAGAGGGAGCAAGCCATCCAGACTTCGAGCAACTCCGTCATTTCACACATTCTCATATTGAATTCTCCGTTTTCTAATGTTTTCGATGAAGTGTTTCCGATATGTTAAGTGCAAAAGTGCTCAGTTAAAATTGTTGGACAATAATTTGGATCCACCCCTGTCTCATGTTTCGCAAATAATTTCTATTAATCTCGAGCACCGTGTAACAATAATAGTGAATAGTACTATAGTGCCTTTGTCACCCGGCCTTAGAAAGAGTGGCCAGGGATCCTTGCCTGCATAATTTACAGTCATATTACGAAAACGCGGCTAGTGAATCTGTAGCCTCCTCAACAAAGTCTCGGGAACTTCCGGCCTGGTTAAGCAGCTTGCCAGATATTATGGACTCGATAGCAAGGAGTGGTGCTGGTGAAAATAATTAAAATAGTAGACACAATAATAATCAAAATAAAAATAAAAATAATAACAATGATATCATTAATGTTGATGATAATGTTTCCCCATAATGGATCCATTAGAAAGCAAGTAAACCAAGAGGGCCTATTATTTAAAAAAATGTAGGTTAGGTGATTTGTCCACGGGTATCGAGGGGCTAGTGTTCCAATGATTTAATTAAAAGTTACCAGCCTACGGGCCTGAAGGTATTCTTTCCTAATAAGTAGAAACGTTTCGCTAATACTAGTCATAAAATGGAAAAAATGTAAATAAATTAGTTAGTGCTAGTGTTCTCACGAAAAAGCCTATAACCGTATTAAGCTCTCAGACTTTGCAATCAAGTTGGATTTAAAAAATAATTTTTACCATATTAATTTACATCCTGAAGACCAGAAACATTTTGGTGTAAAAATAGGAAAAGATAAATTTGGTTAAACTAAACTACCTATAGGGTTGAACGGTTGCTCGTTTATTTTGCCGTCAATTGTATCTTGGATTTGTAATTTCCTAGCTATAAAATATGGCATTGATTCCTTTGTATACTTAGATTATTTTCTCTTTACTGGCTCAGTTAATAACTTATTAAACCTGATGGAGGATCTCTTTGAATCTTCATTATGTTTCACTTATAGTAAATCTGAGAAAACTCCTGTAAAAGATCTGATCTATTTCCATATCTGAATAAGCATTTTGTCCAGTTGACCAAAACCATGAAGGGTATAGTTGTTGAGGCTTTAATTGCTATTATAACCCTTAAGTTTTTCTAAATTAAACCATTGTTCAGGCTTAGCCTTGGGGGTCTACTTAACCTTATAGTAGCACTTTTAAAATTCTCCTTTTTGTGGGTAAAGTTAGCGTTTGATAATTTCTATAACAAGACTGGCACTATAGAAGGGTTAGTGCCCTGCCGGGCGAACGGGATTACCATTTTCTCGGACTCTTCGGAAGAGGGCATTTGTCGATTGTTTCACTTAGAAACCATCGACCTTTTGATGGTTTTTCTATTATTCACTAATAAAGGCTTTTAGCGGAAAACCAACCTGCAATTTTCAATGTCCATCGAGGTAAGATCCCTAGGAGGATTTTAAATCAATTTTACGTAGAAACCATATAAAATTGAAAAAAAATTTACAGTCTCCTCTGTGAATATTCGTTACGTTCAAAGTCGGAAGAACGACGTGGATTCGAGCTCCCGTACCTTTCAAGGAACTATAATCAGACGACCTAGTGGAATGTCTTAAGGAATGTCCATTTTATGAACTTAAACTGACCTCTTGTTCTTAAAGATTTTAGATCGGATTTGGAACCTAGAAGAGTCTAGGCTAGGAACATCATATACATATATGTATTCATGTTGTTCTAGACATGTGTTGCCACTTTTTCCTTAGAAAATGGTGTTCTATGATACAATAAAAAAACGCGAAGCATTCTAAACCCGCTTAGATATGATGTAGCCACGTATTTGATTGATTTTGGCTCCCTCTGACTATTAAAAATAGTCATTGTTCCCAAGTGCCCAAAATAAGAAAAATAGGTATCATCAGTCAACTGTTTCCACAAAATTGCCAACCTCTTTTCAATGGCAGGATATCAGCATATTCCTAATATTTTTATTCTTATGCCGCAGCTTCATACTTTTTGTTCTTGTCAGAAAGTAATTGTTCATATGCGAAGAGATCTCACTAATTCAAATCCAATTAGACACTACATATGTATAGACAAATATTTGATTATTATTCTTCAAAACTTCTCGCTGCCTAACCTTTAGATATGTCTAGTTTGAGGGAATTAAATACTTAAAAGATTCGATATATTGATAGTTTATATTTGCATATTATTTTTATTTCATAGTTCTAATCTATCCGTTAAACTTTTCCTGGAAGTAAAATTGATTTACTTTTGCAGGTATCATCAATTCAACCTTATCTAACTTTTATGTAGTTGGTTTTAGTATCTAAGTGCTTTTATCTGGGAAAAATGGGAATTTTTTCAAATAATATATTATTAATTTAGCCACAACCTGTTTTTTACATTCTCCGGAAAGACATTCAATGCTTAAGGCAGGGATGGGCACAAATTTTAGGCAGCAGGCACACATTAAAGCTTATGTAAAGCTTTGCGGGACGCAATTAAACAGTTGATGCAAATTTAAATACTTATTAGTTAATTGCAATTACCTTTGTAAATTTGGTTTGCATGTGCAAACCAAATGTACAAAGTCATAGATATAGCTATACATAAATAGCAGAGGGTAATTTTTGGCATAGTTTTGCCAACACTTTTTAACTGTTTCTAGACTTTTATCAGAGTAGGGACGTACAATTACACATGAAATCCAAAGCACGAATTAATTATTGACGCAATATATAATATTACTAAACTTAAATAATGATCGAAGATATAAAACTATGCTTATATGAAGTGAGTTTGTTGGGAAAGACAAACCATTAAACTTTCAAAGGTGTTCAAAAATCTGAAATAATTAGCGTATAAAGTGAGATGTTGGCAAAATGTTCAATAATTGATTTTCAATAAACCATTATTTTTAGACACAGGAAACCCTTAATTCGACCTTATTTCAAACATCGGCAACTCTAGAGCCAAGCAGTTAAAAGAGCTGATTCTTGTGCATTCGGTTTGTTGGACTTTAATACGACTTTTTTTAATTCCTCGGTGAATTTAATAGAATTATTTATAGATCCTGGCCTCATTTTAAAAGTGAAGATTTGTCACATGTGTGAAAAAGAAGTGCAGCTCGATTATAATAGTGAAAGGTGGAGATGGTTTAGATTTTGTCATGAATTGATTATTTATTAGGTAATTTAAGACGACGATAGTGCCGCCAACATTTAGCAACCGCCTAAATGTTAGCCTTTCAAATTAGGAATATTACGAGTTGTTAAAGTTGCGGGGAGTTTGGGGGGTTCAACAGCCTCCATTTCAAAAGTAACTTAAAAAAGGTTACTTTTTGGCGGAAATAGCCTAAAGTAGGAGACGCTATCTTCTTTATTATTTCAATAAACGTGCAGAGCCGATTGCATTAATTGTACCTCAAAAGTGCGGCCCAGAAATAGCGGCCCCTAGCGTGCGCTAATAAACTCAAGTATTATTATTATTTCTACATATAATAAAGTATAAGTGTAAATTAATTAATCTTCCCAAAAGGAATAAAATATAAAAATAATGCTGTCAACAGGGCACTTACAGGAACCCATTTGAAATGCTTTCAAGTGATTAAGGATAGTACTCAACATAGGCTGAATAAAGAGAACGTTTTTGGTATCCAAGTTAAGAAAGATTTGAATGATTAGCGTAACGACTATCATACAGAATGTGAGTTAAGTAGACCGGAAGATTTTGATTCGCATGCAATACAAATAAGAATACAGTAAATTATTATTGTAATTTGTAAACTAAGTTGCTGACAGCTAAGCAGCCAGTAATTTATTATATTCGGTACAATAACAATGTAAGCTATTATATTTTTAATACAATATGTTACGGTATATATTAGAATAACGCACTGTATAAAGGTAGTATAATCCACCGAGATCCAACTTGGCCGGGAAAGTTTGTGTACAGAAGTGAACAAACGCCATTTTTTATGCCACTTTTGCATATGTTCATACTCTACAATTTCCTGCCTAGTGTTTTTTCAATAATGGGTGACAAAGAGCCAGTGTTGATGTCTTACAGTTATTTCTGCCTTGAAACGAAGCGTTTATAGCCATGAGCCGTGACAAACCCGGTGGTTAAGGAACAGGTTGAATTTAAATGTGCAAAATGTGACCATTTTTCCTAATTTTTCGTATGCATTTTTTTAATTGCGGTTATGAAATGGAAAATTAATGTGGAAAAGACATTCTATATAGTTAAAAATTTGTTTATTTGTGAGCTTTGAGCTTTCGCCTACCTGACGCATCTTCAGACGGAAGTCTAATATTTGGTCGAGGTTGATATGCTGTACTTCTTCATAGCCAGTATACCTCCTTTACCAAGTATGCGACGGTGGTCCTGGGTTTGCTTTGAATGGCTAATAGGAGCTGTGAATGAGTAAAACATATTCATGTCTTATCAAACATTAAATAAATGTTGAAAGTACAAGGGTAAGTGAGAAAGGGAAATAGGATTAGCTGTTAAAAGATTTATAGCGTCGCTGCCCATCTCCTTAATGAATATGTATAAACACTATAAATGTTGATTAAGTCAGTCCACTTAATAAGATTAAGTCACAATTTGTGGCTTAATTGAAGAAACATTTGCAATAGGCCTATTTTACATACGAGCCATATTACCATTTCCAAAGTATTTACCTTAAGTATTACTTATTATATTTTACAAATAGATTGATTAATATAGCATTTTTTATCTAATAAAAATTATAATTATTATTGTCATATTATAGTAAATTTTGAATTAAATGATATCTTATTATAGATGAACTATTAATAAACAGTAAACATTCATTAATAATAATCCATTAAGGATAGAATTATTAAATTTGTTTGTCCGAGAAGATTGAAGAATTTAGGGATATTCTCTCTATCTCTGAATTAGTATTTAAGGAATTTGATTTTTCTCCGATACAACTAAGTTAACACTTGTTATTTATTTCGTTAACTTTTTAAAATATAACGTAGAACTATTAGTGAAATACATGAATATTTAATAAACAATATACAAAAAAATAATAAACTACTATTAGGCCTACAAAGTGCCTCTCGAGCCTCTGTATTTTGGCCTATTTTCCTAATACAATTTACATAAGACTTAAGCAGAATATAAATTACAATATAATTATGAGGCATCATAAATTCTCTTGCATCTAACGCACACATACATCGGTTCTGGGTCTTCTTCAGTTTTTCGCCGTAAGCTCTCGGGTATCGCGAGGAATCTTTTCTTCCCAGGACAAACTTGTATCCAGCCTCTTGCATATTCCGCAGGCTTGCTTATGGAGTCGCTGGTTGAATGGATTTAGATTAATCATTTGGTGGATTACCGATGTCTTACTCTGTCCGATATCCTGGTGTTAGTAATGAGGAGGACCTCTTTATTTTGAATTCTCTACAATTTTAGCTTTGCTCTTTTGCTTGGTGCATTTAGTGAGATGGGTGCGGATGAGTAAAGCAATACCGACCTGATTAACGTTTTGTAAATTTTAAGTTAGATTTGGTATTAAGTATTTTGAATTAAAACGGTGTTGGAATGCTTTCGATATGCGCTGGTCGATGCATTTTCCATAGTCGTTAGATGTCAAGGTTAGTTGTAGCATTGTGCTTTCGTTGTTGTGCCTGTAGCCATCATCGTCCACTGAAATATCTGCCTTTTCCTGAGTCTCAACGGCAGTCTCCTAAGGCATGGTAATGGTATGTACATATTTGTAGGGTAAGCTAGTGATGAGTGTTACATTGTCAACAAACTCAATGTATCTAGAGGTCTCATTCACTGGATGAGGCATGCTGCTGTGTAGATACTGTACAAAGTTGGACTCAGACAGCCTCCTTGGGATACTTCTTCCTCCACCAGCTCGAAACTGGGTCAACTATGCTCGTTCATTGAGACTTAGGGGGCCCTATCAGTGACGTAGTCACAAATGGTATCTGTTAACATGGGGGCAAGGCCGAATTAAAAAAAAAATTAGGGCCCATCTATCAGACATTGTCAAAACTCTTTTGGACGTCTTAAAACACGAAATCAATATAGTAGTCCTCATGGTTGGCTTTGGCTAAGATTTCAGCGACTAAGACAATGCAGGTGAGTGTGGCGGTCCTGGGTCTTCTTCTGAATCTCTGTTGTTGTCCAAGAAGAAAGTCGTTTTTTAAATGGTAAAGGAGCAATGTCATTCAGCGCTCTCTCAAATAATTTGAAAACCACCTCGAGTAGGGAAAGTGGCCTGAACTTCTGAGGCGAATTTGTGGCTTAACCCTATTTAAGAAAAAACACAATCTTGCTAAGTTTGTGGGAGTAAAGGAAGTAGCATGCACTTGTCGATTCATTAAAGTTGTTTACGAGGCATTTGTGACGTGTCGGAAACTCTCACTCTGTTCTCCCTCGTTATTCCGCACACCCCTGTTTCCATCGGTTTGCTGTTACCTCGAATCATCTTTATCTCAGACAGGATCATCCGCTCAACTCGTTGAAAATCGAAGCTGTCGTCCGACGAGATGTAATCTGGCGAGTATCTTTTTTGTGTTTATTGAGAAGGTCAACTACCCTGGCCTCGGTTTTTTTATGGAAATCTTCATTCTCTTTAAGAAAGATTTAGAAAATGGTAATCCTTAACTCTCAGAAACTCCGCTCTTTTCCCCCTGTGTCTAAGATGATATTATCTCTGTCTTTTAGAAAGATCCTATTATGAGACTGCGAGATACCTCTTAGGATGTATAATATTTGCCTCCAGAACTTAACCTTGTTAAACTTCCCGTATAATCTGTCTTTCAGCTTGTTTTAACCTAGGCTCGTTTCTTAATTACTGGCATCGTTTTATCTTACATCTTCCATCCAGCTGTTATTAGGTCCCTGCAAATATAGGAGACAGGTGTTGGGGCTCATTCTTGAATATTATCCCGCTCTTTTGTGGTCGTGCGGAAGGGTGCGATATTCTAAACTAGGAATGTGATTCTTGTACAGTGTCATAGAATTGCTCATAGTCTGGTCGAATAATTATTCTAGTCCTTGATCTGGACACACCGCTATGGTTTTAGTCGGTGGTATTGACCCTATGACTCAATCGTATGATCATATATATATATATATATATATATATATATATATATATATATATATATATAGGTAGGCTTTAATTCCTCCTGAACGTGCGAAAGCTGGTTAGAGGCGTGTTGTGCCGTAGCCAGGATTCTCACTATAAAAGTCCCACTTGTTACTGGGGGGAGGTTTGTGATTGTTGAATTCTAAGAGTGTAAAATACAAGTTAAATGAATTAGCCGGAGGGATGCTTAATTAAAGTCTTGCCAAGGGTACTTCAAAAGGGAGGAGCCACAAATAAACACACGTACAAAAAATAAACTTAACTTTACACAAATATAATAATTAGCAATAGTTAACAGGCAAAATTAAGGATTAAATATTAAACACTGACTTAAGCGTCTAGATTTATAATGACTCAATGGGAGTATCAATCACGGTAAATTAATTAGGTACTTTAAGAATAGAGGGACACTGGGTTTACAGATTACCATTAATTGATGGATTGGAGAGACAACTACTCAGGTCCAGACGGGGTGGTTCGGGGAGGGGGGGGGTTAACACGAGTTCTCGGGGAGAGGAAAGATAAGACGAAGGGTTCGGGGCTGCTGGCTGCAATTTCGGTTAGTTCACTCCTAACTGGATGTGACACTAACAAATAGTAACTTCCAGTAACTATTGGGATGTTCCTTTGCTTACTAAAGTTACATTGAGCAACAGAGCGTACTCTTCTAGTTACAGACTCTCGGGGCGGGATTTACTTCGAGGAACACACTTTGTGACAGCGACCAAGTTGACTCGACGGCGCGTTGGTAGTCGATACGTTACGGCAACGACTCTCGTTCAACGTGAGGATTACGCTAGTAGATTTTGGACACTGCTGTGGAGAGGTAAACGGCGAGGTTATTTATATCACGGATTGTGGGAAATCGAGAGAGAGATCCCATTCACGACAATTTGCTTATCACAGCGCCTTCCGGATAATCTTCATGCTGTCATAAAGAAAGCAAATAAGATTTAAGCTTCTTTGTGAGATAGGCGTTCTTTCGTCCGACTTCTTGTTGCCAGTTGGAGGAAGGATGAAAAGAGAGAGAGAGGAGACGAAGGTCAACTCAAACGACAAATTTCTTTCGTTCCCACGATTGTCTGGCGGCATGTGAATATGTACGTTCCATACCCTCACATACAGTTCTTAGTTTATTTCTCACAGAATGTTCATTAAAAGTATCATATAGCCAATTATCATGATATAGCTCTATATATCCTACATAGATCTATTATATTTGATTTAGAGTGCGCGAGGATTTCCTTTTTAAATGGTTTAGGTAGGCCGAGGTCCGGTTACAAGGTCAGATCCTCGTATGGGAGGGCTAGTCCAAAAGATGCTATTTTAAAACTTAGTATGGGCTGAGAGTTCCAAATCTCACTTAGTTACAGGCTATTGTTATACGGCTATGATGAGCTCGAGGGTCAGAAAGCAAAGGAGCCCGCAAAAATGGACTTTAATAAATATTAATAATTAAAGTTAATATGATACAATAATACACAGTTAATTATGACACATATTTACACAAATGATAATGGGGAACGGTAGACGGCAATTATAAATTTGGGGGGTTGGGGAAGACGTTGGTCTTTTCCGGCGAAGTGGTGAGATTATGGTTGGGTGACTTCGACTGGGTTTAAGGTCAACTTGTTTGTAGTGAAATATTCTTTGGAGATGACGAGAGGTGGAGGGGAAGCAAAGTCTTCGAGAAGAGTAGTTGTGAATTTTTCCGGTGTAAATTCCTTTGAAGAAAACGGAGGATGAGCTTCTCTGAGACGTTAACGGTTTGTTTGGTCGGAGATGCGTAATCAAGGGGGTATTACGGTAAGATGAATCTTCACTGAAGCCTTTTGGGTTAAGACTCGGTTCTTGTTTGGAGATGGCGTCGATGAGCGGAGTCGGACGGGTATTCTTACGGGAGAAGACTTCTTGACTAACTCTAGGGGGTGGATATTTGTTTTTTCCAAGAAGGGATGCTTGGTTTTGTCCCACAACGTTTCCTTGTCTTCGGCCTATGACAAACCCGAATCGAGGAGAAGTAAAAGAAGGTCTGCAATCCTGAGCGTCTCTTGCACCAATCTCCTCATTCCACGTTACGCGGGTAGATATGGACACTAGAAGTGAGGGAGCTTACCCCAGAGAAGAGGGGGAGGGACTATCTCACATCGTTTGAGTCATGGCGACGCGGCCCGGATGGAGATTGTCTCATCCACTCCCAGCATGGCTTAAAGGGAGGGGGGGGGCGTACTTCTCGTCTTGTTCATATACTCGCCTTGATAAGGGCTAGATTCCATAAACCCGCTCCTATACTTTCTCACGCTTTTGAGCTTCGAAAATTGTTTGTAAGCTACACGAGGCCCATCACGTGGAGGCAATGCTTAAAAGGGACGTTATTTCTCCCCTCACCTGCTTGTTCCCTCACACTAATATTGAATTATTATTTTTTACTTCATTAAATTTTTTAAATTATTTCAGTTGTCAATAGAGCAAATTTGATTTAAGATAATCGATCTTTCATTCAGGCTATATCACAACTAGGAATAATAAGGTATATTATTTGCGATCATATGTGCTTAGCCTACTTATTTTATGTTTCAATCACTAATGAGATTAGTTTAAAATGAGCAGAAAGTTTCGAAGTAAATGATTGGGCAATTCGAAGTGACTCATGAGTTCATTCACTTTACACCTACAACGCTACATTTATAATGCTCTCCACACTCTTCTTTCTCTGCCTTTCACATCTTCAGAAAGGAAAGTCTAATGTAGCATTTCCGTCATTCCCAAGGATAAGTGGCACCCTCAGGCACAAAATATTCTGACTCTACTACACTTTAGCTATCACTGGAACTTTTTGCTTCCGGAGAAAACATCTGAAACAAATCCCTCCTGCGAAGATTGCCTAATGCAAAATCGTAAAAATATATTTAGATGCTCTCGAAAAAGGAGAAGAAAAGGAAATGTTTAATCCAGATTTTGGCACACAGAAAGATATTTATTGAAAGCATTTATACAATATCGCTTGTAACATGAGTTAACTAAGCCACCCTTCCAATCAATTCATTCGAGTAATTCATACTCTAATGAAAAAGTGTCCCATCGCTGCAGTACTTTTTAATTTAAAAAAACTCGAACCATAAGGTGCCAATGGGGTGGTGCTTCATCTTGTTGAAAAATTAAGTTATGCGAATCTGCTTGCAGCGAAGTCAGGAGCCAGTTTTGGAGTATATCGAAATAGGTTTGTACTGTAATGGTGTCTCCTTCAAAGAAAAAGGGAACATAAACCTTATCTCGAGGCACAGGACAGAATACGTTCAGTTTAGATGAATTTCTTTCATGCTCAACTGTTTCATGTAAATGCTTTGTTCCCTAAATTCGCACATTGTGACGATATATTGACTGCCTTGCAAGTGAAAGGTCGCCTTATTATTAGAAAATTAAAAGTGAAATAAAGGTTTCGTCTTTCATCATCTCCTGCATAGCATCGCAAAATTCCATCCGCTTACTATTGTCGTTTGTGGTAAGTGCCTGAACGAGGCGTAGTCTGTATAGTTTCAAATGTAGACGTCGTCTTAGCACACACCAGATAGTGGTTTGAGGGATCGCAATTTCACGGCTAGCTCTATTTGTGGACTTCCGCGGGCTCCCCCTCAAATGCATGACGGATTCTTGCCACTTGTTCCGCCGAAACTCGTGATTGTCCTGGACTTTTTCCTCCATCGAATGTTCTTACGAGAGGGTGGATTAATGTTGAATCGCTTTCGAAAAACACGCTGCACCGTAACAACCGGCTTTGTTTTCGCGAACTTGAGAACGCAGAACGCCTTTGGCTGAAGCCTCGCCATTCGGTAGGTGAACAAACAACTGAACGTTGCCAGAGAAACGACGAAACTACTGCACTCCTGTGGCAGCCATTTAAAACTGAGAAAACTCCTCTTTCAAATAGTCACTGACTCAATCTAGGATGATGCTTGAAAAATGAAGCAATGCGTCATAAAATTGGTCCATTCTTTTTGAATGACCCTGTATTTCGGGCCAATATCGTATGATTACACTCTCATACATATTTTCCACCTCCAAACGTTACTGAAATTTTCCCATCCATCCTAACAGATAATCACCGTCTTTTACTTCACAACTATCATTAACAATACGGTACCAAAAGTAGATCCCTGAGTTACCCTTTCACGTGAGCTTCTACGTGGAAATTAGGCTATTGCATTATCTCGATCTGGGAGGTAGAAAAACATTTAATGAAGTCTTTGGATGATGAGCTTGAATTCAGTTAGCATTGACTTCTTATGCTGAAAATACGTTTAGGTATTTACGATTGTATTAGTTATGTTCTTATAATTGTATTTTTGAGGTATTTAAAATTGTTATTTAGGCACTTATAATTGTATTATTTACTTGTATACAAATGTATAATTTACTTCCCAGTTACATTTGGCCAATCACAGACGTAGAAGCAAAAGTCAGACGATGACCAATCACAAGCGTGTACTGTGTTTTGAGCCAATCACATGCATCCTTTCATACCAGATAGACGATTCGTTTGTCTCTCCCGCTTTTCCACCTGAGAAAAGGCGTCAGTTGATTAAATCATTCCACATTCTTCTAGACTCCTAGCGTGCTGCCGCACTATTACTGGACCACCATGATTTCTACTTCTACCGTTGGAAATAAAAAGAGTGGCGATTCCCATCCATGGCCATACTTGGAATCATTTTTCAAGTACATTACGAATGTGTGATAGATCACCAGAACTTTGAAAATCAGATGCTCGAGGAGCTCAATAAAAAATATGTCAGTACTTAATTCCTTTGTATATTTTTTTCCTAATAATTAGTTTAGTTAATTAGCATCTTAAATTCTAGAATTTTGTTAAACTGGATAGTTTTGTATAGTTAATTTTACTTCTCTTATAAACCAAACTTTCTGATCAATGGAAGGATATTCATAGCTTGATTGTTAAGTCCAGTGTAACTGAATTCCAATATATAAGACTCATTAGAGCGGGTATAAAAGGGTTTACTCTACAGTATACTGAATAGTGTCTGAGGTGATAGGTACTTTCTATTTGCCGCTACCGTTTACTTTCACTAATTGATTACTTCCTGAATTAGATACGTTATTACTTTTTCTTAAGTATATTTAAGTTGGGGACTTTTACATGTACTTTAAGTGAGTATTTCTTAGGGTAACAATACTTTTACTTAAGTATCAAAGCAGGGTCCCTTTTAGAACACTGCTCAAGAAAAAAGGTGTAAGAACCTATTCGGAGGTTCCCATCACGGGTCTAAATTTTGTCAAGTAGTCTGCCAAAACATATGGTCATATTTACCAATACATCCCGCTTTCTGTTCGTAAAAATTACCATGACCTGGGTCAGTCAAGCATATATAACTGAAATAAAAAATTTTCATCAAGAAAGTGAAGACTTTTACACAGCAATCTGAAAATTGTCCCAGATTTTAATTACTTATATGACCCGAGGCCCAAATGGATAGGTTGCAGTTTATAGTATTTCTAATACTCTATTTCATTGCGTGCAACATTAAGGAAGATGGAATAATAAAGAAGAAATCTCGTTAAATTCAAATGAGAAACGTTCAAAGAGTTCAAAACAATAAAGGACAAATATATGCAAATATGAAAATCACAATATTATTTTGAGAATTTCCTCACCTCTTTTCATAACACTCGGAGGAAAATTAACAATTTGGTCTTTCTCATCTCCTGCCAATTGCGCTGATGAAATTTTGCGCCATAACATTTTTTTATTCTTTTTCATCTGTAGATATTTGTGTCTATCTTATGTATCGTTGAATTCCTCATTCGTATTCAGGTAAACGGCAACGTGTGAAGGGGTCCTTTTAAATTCAATTGCCCCATGTAAAGATAAATATATTTGGATCAGAATTCAGTAACAAAATACCTAAATTAAATTCCTTACTATGTTAACGCCAAGACTTGCCTTTGACTCAGGATAATAAAAACATTACTTAATAAAATGGTTGAGGGAAGCTGTAATATCTTTACTTAATACTGTGACATTGGCTAATTGGGCAAGAGAATACGATTCACAAGACATTAAATAAACACTTAACTGAACGCACCCAGTTGTGCTACCACTATAGCTATTTTAGTAAAGAAGTACATATGAGACGCTCGTCGGCCATTAAAATAAAGTGAAATATGTTGATATAAACTGAACTTGTATATTTCTCTTTACGGCAGTAGCTTGCGCTTCGCAGGTAGACCTTTGGTCTGTATTCTACGGCCTATCCAGCTTTGGCAACATGCGTTTGGTCTAAATTGTTTCTAGTGCATATCTCCTAATTATTTACTCTTGGTCTATGTATTTTCAGATCCATACCTATTTTCTAGGCCTAAGGGCAGGAGAAAAAGTTCTAACGGAATTCTTTTGAAATCCCGAACAGACAATCCGCAAGACTATGTTTTCCGATTTAAATTTACTTTAATAATTTACCTTTGGATTACTGGGTATTAATTGCCAGTGTATATTTGCTCGGGCAAATGATTAAAATGGGAAATCTATTTTCAGAAAATTCCTTCGCTAAAACTATCGAATATTTGAATTCCTCCCCTCCAAATAAAAACAGCCATGCCTCTGAAAGAATCTCGTCTCATTAAAAGAAAACAGGAATGCCAGCCAGGAAGAGTAAAGAGTGTGTTTTGAAACGAGAGGAAATCTGTCCCAGTGAAACGAAATTGACAGGACATCCCTTATTTTACTAGTTTTTCTCTTCCTGGGCTGTCTGACTTGAACGAGCAAAAGGAGGGGTTGGTGTGCTAAACGGTTAGTATTTAGAGAATTGGTCTATATTTC
Organism: Ceratothoa steindachneri; assembly: GCA_963969495.1. Classification (NCBI taxonomy): domain Eukaryota; kingdom Metazoa; phylum Arthropoda; class Malacostraca; order Isopoda; family Cymothoidae; genus Ceratothoa; species Ceratothoa steindachneri. Next base: position 54,056,374 of record OZ018317.1, on the reverse strand, counting down.
AGTTCTCAGAGAAGGAGAGATGTCATTGGTAACCGGCATAGTATATTGCGGGACTCAGCCTCATTGAATAGGGGGAAATTGAAAGATATGCGGAAATATATAAATATTAACAATCAGAGTGGGTCTTAGACTGCTTCCACCTGTGGTGGTCGAACCTAGTAAACATTTGTTTGAAAATTTTAAACGGTTCACACATCGGACCTTATAAATATGAAGATAAACTTCCTGCTTTTAGTGTCTCTCTTTCGTAACTAGGAAGATAAACTTCCCGCTTTTATTATCCGTCACAAACTGGGGTAAGGTGACATGCCCAGATTCTTTAACCCCAAAAGTTTATAGCCAAGGATAGAAGATGGGTCAACTTAAAACGAAAACTTTATTTACAACCATTTGATAAATAAATCGACTTGAAAATGCCGATATATTCCAAGACTAAATTATCATAGAAGGGACCTAAAAATTAATTAAAACCTCGATAGATCGAGCTAAGGAATGGCTTTTTGTAATATGTACATATATTTAGAATATGGAAGACACAAGAACAAATATGTAAACAAAAATAACGCACGTATGATATTCCTATCTATGAGACCACGGAGAAAGAAGGTTGAGCCACAGAGGGAAGCCCTCACCGGTAATGTAACTGCAAGTTACCTACGCGCAATGACCGACCATATATATATATATATATATATATGAAGGCTTATACAAAAATAAGGGGCACTCACGACCACCAATATCAGGCCTAGTATGGGCCATACAAAAACAAGGACACCACACACCGTTGTCCTACCAAAGATGCACGAGAGGTACAACACTCGCGGCAAACCTGCACTAAAATACGAAAGGGGTACAACTCTGCCGGTTGTCTTACACTAAGTCAATTAATCAAGAAACCTTAACTTACGATAACCTTAACTCACGGTAATCTTAAATCACGATAGCCTTAAATCACGATAGCCTTAAATCACGATAGCCTTAAATCACGATAGCCTTAAATCACGATAGCCTTAAATCACGATAGCCTTAAATCACGATAGCCTTAAATCACGATAGCCTTAAATCACGATAGCCTTAAATCACGATAGCCTTAAATCACGATAGCCTTAAATCACGATAGCCTTAAATCACGATAGCCTTAAATCACGATAGCCTTTAATCACGATAGCCTTTAATCACGATAGCCTTTAATCACGATAGCCTTTAATCACGATAGCCTTTAATCACGATAGCCTTTAATCACGATAGCCTTTAATCACGATAGCCTTTAATCACGATAGCCTTTAATCACGATAGCCTTTAATCACGATAGCCTTTAATCACGATAGCCTTTAATCACGATAGCCTTTAATCACGATAGCCTTTAATCACGATAGCCTTTAATCACGATAGCCTTTAATCACGATAGCCTTTAATCACGATAGCCTTTAATCACGATAGCCTTTAATCACGATAGCCTTTAATCACGATAGCCTTAAATCACGATGGCCTTAAATTACGATAGCCTTAAATTACGATAGCCTTAAATTACAATAGCCTTAAATTACAATAGCCTTAAATTACAATAGCCTTAAATTACAATAGCCTTAAATCACAATAGCCTTAAATCACAATAGCCTTAAATCACAATAGCCTTAAATCACAATAGCCTTAAATAGCAATAGCCTTAAATAGCAATAGCCTTAAATAGCAATAGCCTTCCGAGAAGCAGGAAACCGGAAAATAAGTGCACGAAATCCACTCTGCTCCCAAATACAACTTTCTTCTTCAAGCACAAAAAAATGGTCTGTCTTCTGTGAAGAATGAAGGCCTCGACATTGAATTCCTCGGAACAATAACAAATATGGATCGTTCAAAATCCCAATGCTACATCAACATACAATGAAAATTCCCCACTCCAGACATCAAATACTTTCTTTCATGACAAAAACGCAATAATCTTAATCCAATTTAACATTCAATAAAATAATTAGAAGGGAAACTGGCCAATCAAAGCTAACGAAAATTCTAGAATTCCTTTGGCTGACGTGTCAGCCTCAATTTAGCGAACGTAGGTCCCACGATATCACGTCACAGCCCTCGTAGGAAAATAAAGGCTAATTATCAGATAGTAAATGTGTGACAGTATCACTCTTTCGTAAATAGGAAGATAAACTTCTCGCTTTGTAGTATTTCTCTTTCGTAAATAGAAAGATAAACTTCCCACTTTGTAGTATTTCTCTTAGGTAAATAGGTAGTTGAACTCCCCAGTATGCAGTACTTATATCATGAGTCGGCTAAACGTAACTCCGTACAAAATAGATCTTGTTCTTGAAGTCCCCCAGGGTCAGAAATTACAGGTACGTGGAATATGTTCCAAATACCCAGGATAATGGTAATGAATTGAGCATTTATACTCGTTCCGGTATACGCGTAAAATTTGCGAGAAATCCCTCATACAATTATTTTTGAGTAGGTCATAACATATTAAAATATGTATATATACATATATATATATATATATATATATATATATATATATATATATATATATATATATATATATATATATATATATATATATATATATATATATATATATATATATATATATATATATATATATATATATATATATATATATATATATATGTTTATAATTGTAAGACCTAGATATTATTCATGTATTGAACGTACTCCACGGTCTCGCAATGAATTCCTGTGGTGCTGTAACTATATTATAGAATCGAATATGACAAAAAAATACCTCAAAGATAAGCATTTTGAAGTCTTAGTAAATTCTATAATTGGTTCACAGTAAACCATAGCATATTCAAATATATTTTTATATATATTTGTTTATAATTGTATGGTGTATATTTTAATTGTGTATTAAATACTCAGTTTTCTTGGCCCGTAGTACTGTGGGGATCGAACCTAGTAAACATTTGTTTGAAAATTTTAAAGTTTCACACATTGAACCTTATAAATAGGAAGATAAACTTCCCGCTTTTAGTATCTCTTTTTTATAAATAGGAGGATAAACTTCTCGCTTTTAGTATCTCTCTTTCGTAAATAGGAAAATAAACTTTCCGCTTTGTAGTATTTCTCTTTCGTAAATAGGAAGATAAACCTTCTGCTTTCTAGTATTTCTCTTTCGTAATTGGGGAAATTAAACTACGCAGTATGCAGTACGATATAATGGGTCGACTATACGCGGCTCCGTACAAAATAGAACTTGGTTTTAAAGGCCTTGTGGGGAAAAGGTAAAAATAGATGGCGTTTTCTTAAGTTTTCCATCCTTCGCCTTTCCCTCCTTTGGCGGCTGTGAATTTTTCGGTGAGCTTAATTTTCTTGTAGATTTCTTCCAAGTCTAAAAAATTCGAAAAAATTGATTTCAGCGGTGTTTATGGGTAAACGGTTTGAGCGTTAGCAACATTTTAAATCTATTATAGCGCTGATTGTACAATCATACATTGTTTATGTCTAAAAGCTGATTGGTCAATTTGTCAACGCCAAAGCTGTTTTTCCAAAAATGAACCTAAGAATGACTATTGAATGTATATCAATCTTGATTGGTTGAATTGTTGTAGTGTTATGTGTAGATGAAATAACTATTTATATAGGTGTATTTTTGTGTAAAAGATGACTCTAGAGAGTAAGTAGAGTAGAATACTGAGTACGATGAAAATCATGTTTGGTCGTGGCAAAGGAGGAAAAGTAAAGGGAAGGTTCTGAAGACACACCAACTAGCCAAACACTTTTCTTTCCTCTCGATACGGAAACCTCTTTTTTCCCATAATCAAAAGAATAAAATAAGAACATATTAAAATAGCAGTCTCGGTAATCGATGGCGCCTCTTCAAGGCAGCCCTATGCAGTAGTCCCGGGGTGAAAAACGAATCCCTCTCCGTCTAATCAGAGGGGTAAAATACCCTTAAGGCCCGAGGTAATGAATACCATCTCCGCGACTCTTAACATTCACCTTATTCGACTAATCGAATACACTAACGGTTGGGCTACGATCTGCGACACCATGAAAGACGTCGAGAAGATCGTTTCAGAAGAGGCGAAGATGCCACTCAGAGAGATTTGACTGGAAGTAATCATACCACAGGAAATCCTAGCCAAACGTACCATCATCCTCCGTCGCCTGGACCCGTTCTTCACAGACAACTCTTTAGAAAAAATCAAAGAAGAAATTATGAAGAAACAAAATAGGGCAAGGGGAGAAAAAGCAGAGAAATTCAAGAAAGGCAATGGCATTGTAAAACTCAGCTTCGAAAATATCGAAATGGCGCAATGAGCAAAGAGGGAGGGCCTCCTAAGATTCTACTTCCGTGTGGCCCCTGCCTAAATCGAAGCAGAAGAATATGTATCAATCGAGTGCTGCTTCAAGTGCTTCGCCGTAGAATACCACCCAACAAGAGAATGTAAAGCAGAAGAAACCACATGCTCAAACTGCTCAAAGACCGGACATGGGTGAAAGAGTGCACTTCGGAGAGGCCCAAGTGCATTAACTACGGCGGAGACCACAAGGCCGTGGCAATGAGGCGCCGTGCCCCCAGAGAAGCTCTCCGAGCCAAAAAGGAGAAAATAAAAAAATTAAAGGAGGCAAAGGCTAAATCATACGGCGAATCAGCAGCCCCAAAATACGTAAACATCGATAAAATAACGCCAACGAAGCTTGTTATACCAAGTGAGGGCAGGGAGTTAATGACCATGGTCATTTTTGCCCACTAGGCCAACCTGGCGAGCCCTGGAACCTTTGCGGAGGAACTCAACCGACTCCTGCAAAAGAACGGGACAAACAAAAAGTTATGGTTTCCGCCCAACATCGCCTCGCAAGACATTAAAAATCCAATTTTCTGACCAGACCGAAGAAGATGAAACAGAAAAGGAAAGTGAACCGAAGAAAAAAAGTGGTACCCGCAGAGGAAGACAATTTCATGGGTGAAAATCCCAAGAAAAGCCCCCAAAAGAAAAAGCAAAGAGGAAAGAAGAAGAAGAAAACAGAAGAAGATAGAAACATCCCGAGTACTAAAGAAGAAGAGGAGGGCGAAAAGGAAGACGAAATACTAAAGTATCCCGGATTTCCACTAACGGAGAAAAACGAACTTCTGGAACAAGGCTTCTTATTCAACAGTGTGGACGTGTCCCTCAAGGTCTTCGGATCTCCCCTATGCAGCCTCCAAAAGGCGACCCAGTACGGCTGCTCCGAGGGATTCACAGGCGAGAATTGAAATGGACATTCGAAGGACCGTGCAACGCTAAGGAAATAAAAGGCCTACTTGCAGAAGGACTCGTCTTCATTCTGGACTTGAGCGCTTATACGGTCAACATGTCGGTGTTCAAAATAATCAAAAATGGATAAAAAACCTCAGAAATTGAAAAATATAGTGAACACTGTATGCGATAGAAGTTTCTTAGAAAGTGAATAAATGTGGTAATAAAAATTTAGGGGGAATAATAAAAATTATTCAGTGAAGTTAAAATAATAATAATAAAACGTTACAAAGAGTTAATATAATAACGTCAATAATATAACTAGTGTGAGATAAAAAGAGAATGTTAAAAGGAAAGGTGTACAAAAAAGTGTTAAATATAATAATAATAAGAGTTACTAAAAGCAAAACAAAGTAGATAAATAAGACAAAGATAAAAGTGCAATAATAATAATAATAATAATTAGTTAAAAATGTATAAATAGGATAATAATAAATCAAGGTATTCAAACGTAAATAACAAGCGATACAAAAGTTAGGCAAACGTGATTTATAATATAATCAATTAGACAAAGTTTGAGATCACCTTAGCAAAAATAAAACTTAATTTAATTAATCGAAAAATTTAAGTTGATTTTTCGAGAAATTTTAATGTGATAAATAGTTAGGTAAGTGAGATTAATGATATAATAATTAGGCAGAATTTGAGATGAATAATTAAAAATGAACATCTAAGCAAAATTAAATAAATTCACATGTTATGTGTAAATGTATATTTAAAATATAACTGTTAATTTGCCAAACATTTGACCTCCAAACTCTCCTGGGGAAAATTAATATTTCTTTGTTTTTCTCTCATACTCTGACTCGAAACTTTCTCTTCTCCTCTGAAATTTCTCCAAATCTTTCACCACTATTACTCTATATTATTTTTACATATACGAGTATGTAATTAAATTTAAATATTTGTAAAAAACTCATTATATTTTTTTCTTTAATATATCATATCGTATCGTGGAAAAGATACGAAAAAGTATTCTTATTCAAGAAGAAAATTATATTTCCTGTTTGCCATTTCGAAGCTTATTCCAGCCATATCCCCAGGAATAAAGAATCCATATATAATTATATATATTTTTCCTTCATCCCATAAGGAAGCGGTTGATTACTTAACCATTCCTACGAAACTACAAAAGGGAAAATACTTTACTAGGATTCTATAAACCTAAGGAAGATAATGAGAAGCAAAAGAAGAGCAGGAAACCCACATCTGGTGTAAACCGACCACTCGCCAACCTGGCATCAATCAAGTCACACCATTTAATCATTAGATTGCACAAATATTTAACCTCACCACAAACATAGAATTAATTGGGTAGGAGATGTTTAAGAAAAGTGGCATAAAGTTAACGGAAAAGAAAAACAATAGAAAATTAATTACAAGGGAGCTTTTTTTCTGCGAAGTGTGCATTTGGCGATGATATACAATGTATAATTAAAAAGCATCGTAACCTTTCACCATGATAAGAAGTTGTGTCTTAAAAAAGCACAAATTGACACTTAAACAACAGTTGAATTTTATAACCCACATTATATGTATGTTGTATAGGAGATAGGTGAGGGAATCAATGTTAAAAACAATGAAGATGATTAAAGTATGTAATAGGCAGTAATGTGGATAGAAAAGCGTATTCCGCATTGGACTGTGTTAAAGAGAGAGAAAAGACGCGCGCGGTCGCCTCTTTCAAGGTTAGAGAAAGAGAGCACACCTGCGCGACCCTTTTTAATCCACGCTAACAAGGCGCAAAAGGGCGAAGTTCGTGACAAGCTGAAGGCTCGACTTCCAGGAAGCCTGAAATGTGCTCTTAAGACTTCGAAGGGTCCCAACGGGGATTATCTTTCGACTTTGGAAATCGGGCAAAGTCCACCTCGCCCGGCTAAGTGTGTGTTCACTCGCCCTGGTTCTCACCCCTATAAAACATCCGAATTCGGACTTGGAGGGCAGTAACTAACCGCCTGTAACAAGGAATAACAAGGAAAGGAAGTACCCCAGGAGACCTTACGGTCCATTCAAAAAGGGTACCTTTGGACTAGCAATTGAGCAGGCACATGGCTGCTCAATTGTTTTGCGTCCCTAAACGGCCACTTTTCAAGACTTTGTCTACTCTTGACTTGATATGTCAACAGATTCACTGTTGACAACTTCCACTGGAAGTGCGTTCCATTTACCGCAGATACTGTAGGTGAAAAAATTTTCTACAGAGATTGCGGTTGTAACGCTTCAGTTCAAGTTTGAAGCCGTGATTGCGCATTCTGTTCTCACTCAGTGTAAAAATATCCCGGTAGTCAACATTGTCAAACCCTCGAAGTATTTTAAAAACTTCGATGAGCTGACCACGCAGTCTACGGGTTTCCGGCGATAATAGATCTAATTTCCTTAGTCTATCCTCATAACTTTTATGTCGGATAGAGAGAATCAGTTTGGTTGCCCTAGCTTGTACGCGTTCCAATCTTGCGATGTTTTTTCGAAACGAAGGACTCCAGAATTGTACGGCATACTCCAGGTGCGGCCGAACGAGGGAGTTGTACAGACAAAGTACTAGCTCCTTGTTACGGTATCCAAACTGGTGCTTTATGTAACCAAACATCCTTTCGGCTTTCTTCTCTGCCTCGATGCACGGTTTAGAAAACTTGAGGCTACTAGTGATAGTAACACCCAAGTCCTTCTCAGTGTCACTCGATTCGAGGGCAGTGCCCTTAAGTATGTACTGAGATTTGGGGTTTCGGTGGCCGATATGCATCACTTCGCATTTGTTCACGTTTAAAGGCATTTGCCACGTGTCCTAAAACTCCCCAATCTTCCAAAGATCTTCCTGCAGGCGGGCAGTATTTTCATCCTTTGCAACGTTCATACCAAGCCTGTGTCCCGAGTACCCTCGAGTATCTGCCATCTTCCCGTCCTCGCCAGTTCCGCGAGAACCCTTGCATAACACGTCAAGTTCCATGTATTCTCCTACAACTCGCGAGTGTCAAACCCGTACTCGTTGGTCCCAGTTACCCGAATGCAATGCGTCAAATTCTCGATTAGGTTTTCCAAACCGAAGGCAAGATCTGAGTTCATCTCGCGTAATAGTCGTTTGTCATGAGCTTAATATTGTGGACTCAACGCCGTCTCTAACAAGGTCAGACTACTCCAATGGACCAAATCTTCGAGGTAACGAAAACGCGCAACTCTCTTGCAAAAGCTCCCTGCGTCATATGGCTTCGATTGCGCTGAAGGTCATTTGAGCGTCCTATCTGTCATTGTCCGTTTGTGTGTACGGTGTTCGACCCGCTCAGTTCGCTCTTTGAAGCCGAGGCTCGTGTAAATATATTGTTTGCTTAGTAGGAAAGTATATTTTTTACTCCGTTTCTATTACCCTAGAACCTTTCCAAGATAAGCTAAGCATTGGCCAACATAAAACTGCACTCTGATCTGTATTTAAAATTATAAACAAAGTCATAACGGACTAATCCGTTTGTCGTAGAATGGATTCTCGACGATATACCATATATAACTATTCGTTGAGGGAACTTATTTAATTATCTTTAGAGTGCGTGGATATCTGGCTGGCCGATATTATGTATCTTTGATATGCTTAAGAAGTGAAACTGAGCTCAAGGATAATAATATTGCTATCATTAATATAATAGAGTTTTATTAATAATAACTATCAACAACACACAAAACGGAAAATATTGACATAAACAGAGAATGGAAAGGGTCGTGGAAACTCGAGCTAATCCGTGGATTAAAAGATTTAAAAAGGTAAAACAAATATAAAGTTAAAGAGATGGGATGGTTCGCTAAACCATTTAAAGCACAGGATAGAATTGAAAAAAGGGTTAAATACTCAAGGGTAACGTTCGGCTTCCGTAATTTATACTTGTTGTACAGAGGAAGGCGGCGTGAAGGAATTTCCGGTCCGCTGGCGAGTTCCTGCCAAAGGGGGTGAATAAAATGATCCTGACGTGGCCTCTTGGGAATGAGAACCGTTTCTCGACGAACGGCTTGAAAAACAATGGCTGTTCTACGTTGTTCTCTTCTGAACAACATAGGAGGGACCGTTTATTGTCAACGGGCTCAAAAGAACAATAGCTGTTCTACGTTGTTCTCTTCTAAAAAACATGATAGGGGGGGGGGGGAGGAACCGTTTCTTGTCAACGGGCTCGAACAAACAATAACTGTTTTAACGTTGTTCTCTTTCTAAACAACAGGGGAAGGGTGAGAACCATTTCATGGCGAACGGGCCCAAACGAACAATGGCTGTTCTACGTTGTTCTCTTCTAAACAATAGGGGGGGGGGCGATGCGAACCGTTTCTTGTCAACGGGCTCGAATAAACAATGGCTGTTCTAACGTTGTTTTTTTTCTGAACAACAAGGGGGAAGCCTTGTGGACTCGGCGTCACGAAGGCTCGAACCTTGGCACTCAAGGGATATTGTCCTTCTTCTGGACAAGTGATGGTGAATCTCGAGGTCGAGGTCCCTTGGCGCACAAGGTGAGAGAGGGTCGTGGTGATGTTTCGCGACGAAAATCTGGATCTCCAATCTGATCTTAGTGGTAAAGTTTCCATCTAAATAGTCGAGACACCTCCTTGGCGAGGGGAACAATGGAGTGGGAGCTTCGAGGGAATGCACAGCCGAGCCTGGGAACAATGCCTTATCTGCCCATAAGCCTAACTCAATCTGGCGATGTCGGCGTGTGGGGGCGAACGGGGGAAGATAAACCTCCTTGTTTAAACATTGACTCAGGAGGCTGCGATAAGGCGCCAAGCTTCAAAGCGAAGATGCACGTGGGCAGTATCGTGGTTTTAAATAACATGTGATAGTGGTTGAAATTAACGCGGCCTCAACCCGCTCTATCACACCCCTCCCTTCCGGGGGAAGTTGTCACTTCGAAAAAAAAGAGAGAGAGGACAACGATAGAGCTCCGTTGTGGGGAACTCGTTTTCTTGTACCAACCGTACCTTCCTGCACCTAAATAGTATTACCTCAATACATATGTTTTTTTGATCTTTAGATTACAGGGGAAAATAACCTTTAATACAAACTTAACAAAAAAAAAGGGCATGGAACAATGAAATGATATAAAATTAGTACATACGGGACAAAATAATTTATACGTAAATTAATGGTTACAAATATATATACATACAAAAAAAAATCGACAATGAGCGTTGCAAAATTCAGACATATACATTAACTAATTATATTACAAGAGAATCTAATTTAAGTCGTACAAGACGGTATATACCTACATGGAGATACTATTCCTTTGAATACAATTACTCTACGCTATTCGGTAACGCATTCATACTGAATGCGTCAGCGACCTGGTTATCGGAACCTTTTTTATAATTTTTTTTAAATTGATACCCTTGCAAGAGTAAACTCAAGCGCATGATTAGGCCGTTGGAGTGTCGCACATTCCTAATATAGGCTAACGGACGGTGGTCAGTTCCTATCTGAAATTCTTTTCCTATCAAGTACCTTTTGAATTTGTCTATAATTCAGATAATTGAAAGAGCTTATTTCTCTATAGTGGCATATCTCTTTTGGCGTGGTAATAATTGACGACTAGCATATGCAACTTGATGACTCGTTCCTTCATCCTCGTATTGAAGGAGTACACCTCCATGCCCTCGTTCAACGCGTCGGTCTTAATCCCAAAGGATTTTTTCCGGGTTGAGCAACTTTAAAATGGAGGCAGAAATGAGCTTAATCTTGAGCTGATTACAATGGGAAATAGCGACATCATTCCAACGTAGACGATCGGGTGAATTCTTTTTTAAAAGGGAGCTGAGGGGCGCCAGAACTGCAGCGAAATTCGGAACGAATCGCCGATAGTACGAAGCTGATCCTAGGAACGATCTTAATTGCTTCTTTATAATCGGGAGGGGCATGTCGGCGATTGCCTTAATCTTGTTCTCTTGGGGACCTAACTTGCTTTGTCCTATTTTGAAACCCAAATATTTTATGGTTTCGTGGGCAAAATGGCATTTGCAGGGGCCAATGGTGAGGCTATTTTCGCCTAGTCGCTCGAAAAGAGCTAATAGGGTGGTTAAATGGTGACTCCATTCAAATATTTCTTGTAGCTGTTTCTTTTGATGTGGTGTCAGCTTCGCGTCAATATCGAGGTCAGAGGGTTCCAAAGACTTGCCTGGTAGGAAAGGAGGAGGGTAATCGGCATCAGGTTGGATGCACACTGTCTGTATTACCTTAAGGGACTCCGCGGGGTAATCTTCTTCAAGCGCCGATGTTTCGTCCAGTGCTACGACGGTATCTCCATAGGCGCGTTGGTTTTTTTTTTCTTCGGGTCCACGTACAGTCTTCGTGTCCTTGTGTTGGACCTTATCACCTAAGGGTGATAGTAATTCACACTGCTTTTGTGAGGTGCTAAAGTCCTGGTTAAAGGTTTCCGAGAAATCGGATGGTATCGGGGTTCTGATGGGGACAAGCACCTGGGCTTTTTTTTTTAGCTTGCCCTCGAGGAAGGGTGGCCTGAGACACAGGTTTAGAATTTACTTGGGGGCTCTGTCCTATAGGTACGAAACAGAATTGTATGGGTGCTGAAATGACTTCACCCCAGCCATCATAATATTGACACTGCAGGAAACATCTAACGACGGGAAATTGGTTCTCCCACCCAAGGTGGTGGCCTGACGGAGGGGAAGAAGTTCCTGCTTGGGTCTGCACCACTGGGGGAGCCGGGGTGGCATTAATCTGGTGAACTTGGTGGGCTGGTCTGCTTTTAAGCCTAGATTTTTGGGGGTAACTCCAGCTTATGTGGTTTCCTACACCACAGGTGAAGCATATGATTGGTCACTTCGGGAAGAGAGATGGAGAAGAAATCTTAACGGGAGGTTAGAAGTCCCGTTGTTGGTTTTGTCGAAAAAGTTTTGGGCTTTTACGGGGCTCGGGAACTTCGTCGGCTTCCCAGGGAAGGGGCTCGAATCCTTTATTCTTTCCTTGTAGGGGGATTAGTGAGAAGTTCGATTCTTTTTTGGGTATAAATTATGGCTTGCGGCATATTCATCCGCTTCTTCTGTACATTCTTTAAAGGTCTGGCACCGACGATCCTTGACGAACGCGCGGATCCCTGTCGGAAGAGACGCCAAAAATTGATCTCGCAACACGAAGTCTGTTAAGGACTCGTAGTTCGGATCAACCTTTGAGGATTCTAACCAAAATTTAAAATTCCTCTGAAGAATGTATCCGAATTGGCGGAACGTCTGTCCGGGTTTAATACGAACTCCTCGAAATTCTTGGCGGTAGAAATCGGGAGTCATATTATGAGCGGCCAATAACTCAGCTTTTAAGGTGCTGTAGTGAATTGTACACTTAAATGGTAGAGATAGAAAAATTTCGGGCAATTTACAATTTAAAAAGAGAAGTAATCTGACTACACCTTTAGCCTCCAGATCCATGTTATTGATTTTGAGGATCTTTTCGAAGTGGGCTAAAAATGCCCCAAAATTCTCTCCATCCTTGAAATTGGGGAGCTTTAGTGAGAGATTGGGGGGGGGCTTCGGAACGGGAACTGGTTGACTGTATTTCTACTTCAACACGAGCTAATTCATTCTGATGGTGAAGCTCAGCTTGTCTTTCCCGTTCCTCTCTTTCTCTTTCTTCTCGTTGGATTTCTCTTTCTTTCTCTTCTCGTGGATTTCTCTTTCTCTTTCTTCTCGTTGGATTTCTCTTTCTCTTTCTTCTCGTTGGATTTCTCTTTCTCTTAACTTTTCTCTTTCCGTTCTTTGCTCCTCTTGAACGTACTCAATTAGTTCTTTTCCGGAGAGTCCCAAGGATTCTCCTTGCGCTTTAAAGATTTCAAACTGAGTTATCTCTGCACTTGAGGGTGCAAAGGTAAACCCACTAAAATTCCTTGCAACAAGAATTATGCCTCTATAGAATTAGCCTACCTAAATATGGGCACTGACATATTCGTACTTGGCTTCTCGATCTAAATAACCACTGACTAAAATCACACACAAAAAAAACAAAACAAATTATTATAACAGTTCCTTGAGCTACTCTAGCTTCTTAAGTTTCAAAAAAAGGGATAGCAATCGTTAAAACAAAAGGGAACTACTATACTCTATTATTATAACGAATAACACTATGCTTTACTCGACTGAGACCAGTGTTTGCAAAGATATAGCGTTAAACCCCACACCTGACACCAAATTTAAATAGTATATATATATATATATATATATATATATATATATATATATATATATATATATATATATATATATATATATATATATATGTCGTAGAATGGACTCTTGACGATATACCATATGTATCTATACGCTGCGGGAACTTCTTTAATTATCTTTAGAGTGCGTGGATGTCTGGCTGGCCGATATTATGTATCTTCGATATGCTTATGAAGTTGCCCTGGGCCTCAAGGATAATAATATTGACATCATTAATAAAATAGAGTTTTATTAATCATAACTAGCGACAACACACAAAACGGAAAATATTGACATAAACAGAGAATGGAAAGGGTCGTGGGGACTTGAGCTAATCCGAGGATCAAAAGATTTAAAAAGGTAAAACAAATATAAAGTTAAAGAGGTGGGATGGTTCGCTAAACCATTTGAAGCACAGGGTAGAATTGACAAAAGGGTTTAAATACTCAAAGTTAACGTTCAGCTTACGTAATTTATACTTGTTGTGCAGAGGAAGGAAGCGTGGAGGAATTTTCGGTCCGCTGGCGAGTTCCAGCTGAAGGTGGGGAATAAAATGATTCAGACGTGGCGTCTTGGGAATGAGAACCGTTTCTGGACGAACGGCTCCAAGAACAATGGCTGTTTTACGTTGTTCTCTTCTGAACAACACGGGGGCGTGAGAACCGTCTCTTGTCTACTGGCTCAAGAACAATGGCTATTATAATGTTGTTCTCTTCTGAACAACAAGGGGGAAGGGTGAGAACCATTTTTTGGCGAACTGGCCCAAAAGAACAATGGCTGTTCTACGTTGTTCTCTTCTGAACAACATGGAGGAGGGTGAGAACCGTTTCTTGTCAACGTGCTCGAACAAACAATGGCTGTTCTAATGTCCTTATCTTTCTGAACAACAGGGAGAGGTAAGAACCGTTTCTTGGCGAATGGGCTCAAACGAACAATGGCTTTTCTACTTTGTTCTCTTCTGAACAACAGGGGGGGGGGATGAGAACCGTTTCTTGTCAACGGGCTCAAAAGAACAATGGCTGTTTTAATGTTGTTCTCTTTCTGAACAACAAGGGTGAAGCCTTGTGGACTCGGCGTCACGAAGGCTCGAACCTTGGCACTCAAGAGATATTGTCCTTCTTCTGGACAAGTGATGGTGAATCTCGAGGTCGAGGTACCTTGGCGCACAAGGTGAGAGAGGGTCGTGGTGATGTTTCGCGACGAAAATCTGGATCTCCAATCTGTTCTTAGTGGTTAAGTTTCCATCTAAATAGTCGAGACACCTCCTTGGCGTTGGTGACGATGGAGTGGGAGCTTCGAGGGAATGCACAGCCGAGCCTGGGAACAATTCCTTATCTGCCCATAAGCCTAACTCAATCCGGCGAGGGCGGCGTATGGAGGCGAATGGGGGAAGATAAACCTCCTTGTTTAAACATTGACTCAGGTGGCTGCGATAAGGCACCAAGCTTTAAAGCGAAGATGCACGTGGGGAGCATCGTGGTTTTAAATAACATGTGATAGTGGTTTAAATTAACGTGGCCTTAACCCGTTCTATCACACCGTTCATAGGTCTCTCTCCCTCGGCTTGAGGAATTTTAAAACGGGTTTATTTATAACATCAACCTACGACAGCCTGTCTAGTCATCATTACTATAAGAGGACATGATTGCATCGAAACCCATTACACTGGTCAATGATAAATTTAGTTCTGAAATTAATTGAGAGTTTTTCATTAATTCAATGGCTCTGATTTTAAATTGACATAATATTTCTCGCTCACGTAAAATTTTATAGATTTTCTTATCATTATCAATCCTGTGCTTATCAACGTTATACTAATAAACATTTAAGTGTATGAAATCATTTATGTTGGACATAAACATCTTACAATTAAGGAAATGTTCTATATTTTACATTTATTTTAATCTAAGTTAATGATTAAACAAAAGTATTTGTGCAGTTAGCATTTACGGCTGTGATTGTCCTCAGCATTATGCCTCAGCATCTAGCAGTAATCACTCATCATGGTGGGGTTGATGCGTCTTTAGTAACCTGACTTGATCTTTGCATTGTCTTGGTGGAATGTTTACCCATGTTCATCTCTGACATCTCCGAGGTTTGGTGAAAAAACTCTAGGTGCGTGTGAAAGAAGTGTAACTTCAGGGACATCCTGGCTCCAAGAGCTTGGTATGTCTCCAGCATCCGGTACATGATTTCTTCGCAGTTGTCTGGACAGTGTTTACTCAGGAAATTACGTACGACATCAACAAATGCAAGCTAAGCATTCTGCTGTCTGATATAAGGCTTCTAAGTATTTATCGTAGTCAATGAGTGAAGGAACTTCAGGAGCGCTTCCAATTTTGCTTCATTTAACACACCTTTAAATTTCCCTGCCACCTATTGGGTTCATGGTTTCAGAAACAGTGGTGGTAGAAAAACCTTTTGTGGATTCACTAGCTGCTTGCGAATACAGGAGAATCTCCCTGGGGTAACTTTAGGTCTTTTTTCCATTCATTTTGCATGTAGCTCTTTTCATCGGCTCTACTATTCCATAAGCAGAGGTATCACATATGCTTCCTATAACGAATCTGAAAACCAAGGAGTACGTTAATAACTTTCAGGTCTGCGAAAATCCTTCATTGGTGGCCTTCATAGTTGACACCAGCAAGGAGGGCTATCATTCTGCGGTAGATATCAGTTATTTCGTTACTATAGGGGTTGGGAAGTGATGGAAGCTGGTTACAATTGTGCAGAACAGATTTCAAATTATTTTGCCCGAAATCGATGAAAATCATTCATCCTTCTCGTTTGCATCAACAGGTGTTGCAGAAGTCTGTTATCAGAGCATGATCAGTGTCACAGTACCATAGTTGTACTTACATTTTGTAGAATAACGAAATTTCCTTATGGTTGTTACAGGCAGTAGTGATTCGTACACCATGCTGCAGTAATTATTTTGTTTCACGTGTTATACAAGAAGCTTAACATTTTATTTTGATAGATCAAGGTCCCTTTCTAAAAGTATGTCCAGGTTCCTTCTTATATTATTAAAAATATCAGTTTAAATAGAAATGCTGCTCCGTGCATTTTAACACATGTATTTTACCTGGTCTCTGCGCCCAAAGATTTTTATATTACGAGTATGTTGCGGCAAAAGTCCCTCCCTGGGCTGGTATCCCATTATTAAAAGTAAGTTACCTGAGTAGGTCTTATGGTCGCCTAAATCTGAGATCGTTTCTTACGGCCACACATACTCCATCCAAATCAATATTTCTTGTGGTCTTAGTAATAATTGTGTAGTTAAATATTTTTATGGGGTTACTCTCTGGATCTATGTTGATTTCACTTATAAGTAACACTTATAGTTCTTCTTTAATTTATGCGTTGCCTAGAGAGTGATTTTTAATATCCCACCCAGCCATGTTGTGGATGATTATTTTCAACTTCCTTATTTTGCTGATTTTGAATCTATTTTATGTCCTTTATTTTCTTTATCTCTGTCTCACGATCACATTAGTAATCAGTCACTCCAACTCCTTTTCTTTATAAATGCTTTCTTTTTTACTGTATAGCAGAATATGGCCCTTCAAATTAATATTTTTAAGACCCATTCATTATTAAATGAAGTATTTCTTTGGTATTCTTTATCAGAAATGGTTTGTCTTCTGAAGCATCGAACCTGTGATTAAATTCATGAACTTCTTCACTTTTTTCTTGCTCTTGAATTCTTGTGCCATCATCTCCTTCTTTTTCGGTTTCAAATACTTGCCCCTTGAATTTGTTTTTTGCGCGGCTGGCACTGGTTGCTTGAATTTCTATATCCATGTTTTCCTCCGTTGATTGGGCATTTATTTTCTTCAGCATTGAATCTATTTCTGCTGCACCATTATTTAATTCAATTTTGCGCAATGTTTTATGTTTTTGAGCGCAAGTAATTTGCTCTGAGGTTATTGGTTTATACTCTATGCTAATTACCTCCGCCAATGGAGGGTTATCCGAGAACTACATTGGTTGAACTCCGTTATTGCTTAACATCTTATTGTGCTTTCTTGACTATGAAACTGGCTTGACTACAATAAGGAGGTGTGCGTAGCGTATTCATGCAAGTATATTCAAGGATCTTTTCTGTTCTATCTCATTTATATTGTTTGTAAGTTGAAGCTACTCTGGAGCATTGGTTTAATTTTGTTTCTCTCCATCAATTTTTGAGGTTTCTTACTCTTAAAAAGCATAATCTCTCTTTTTATGTGGGTACGCCATCGCAATAGTGCGGTGGTTCTCACTGCAGTTAATACACTTTTGTGTTTGGTTATTGCAGTCTCTTCCAGTCTATGATTTTAAACTACACTTAGTAGACCATTTAATGTCTTTATGCGGGCAGAATCTAGACAAATGTTTATATAGTGCAAAACAATTAAAGATGGTGAAGAAATTGATAAAATTTTCGCTTTTTATTTGATCTGGTGCTATTTTTAGATTGAAAGCCAACATTCAAAACTCTCCAACTTTTCTCGCCATCCCGCTCTCTCTAAAGTAAACTTTGGCACCCAGAGAGTACTCTTTGTTAGTATTTTTCTTTGTAAATTCTACGACTTCTTCTACTTTAGCGTATTTTTTCCCTACCTTGATTCTTGGATCTCCGATCCATTGATCGATCTGCCTATATTAAATATCCTTCTGTGCTTCGATTTGGGGGAGGTGAATTTGAACTCCAGTCCTACTAATTTTATATTCTCCGTAGCTCTTTCAGTAAGTAAATTATCTACAGGATGGTCCAAAAATCTTGTTACCGCCTGTAGAAAAGTAATAATAACAATAGAGAAACAATATAATAATATCAAACCTATGTAGTGGTTTTAGTGTATTCACTTCCAATAGAGGAACATATAATAATATCAAACAAATGTACTGTATTTTATTTTATTTACTTCTCCTGGCGTTAAAATAGACAAGGTCTGAATGAACATCATCATTTTCATGGCATAAACTGATACAGCGTCATGTCCTGTATGAAATTTTATGAAACTTGCTTTTCCAAGGCTGCGCAAACATCGTTACAAAGCATTGTCGCAAGACGTGAGGTCTGGACAGCCGGAAGACCAAATTAGTGGTGCTGGAAGTTGTTTTGAACCTAGCCCCATCCATATATCCATTAAAAGTTCACTTAGGTATTCCGTCGCATTAATAGCATAGTGGGGATGGTCACCATCTTGTTGAAACCATCACTTATTCAAATCCACATTTAATATCTAGAGCTGTGAAACAAATTACTTCCTTAACATGGCAGTGATAAGATTGCTGATTAACAGAACACTCGATTAAATAGGGTCCTCTCAAGAGCTTACTTGATATAGCTGCCCAAATCATCACATGCGGAGAGTTGTGCTCCAGGTTTTCCTAATAGTTTGGATTTACTTTGCTCTAGAATAAAAGAGCTTCCACACAACCTCTTTTGGCCATGTCGTTTTCGCTTAGTTAGTTGAGGAAGGTTGGCCTAACCGAATTCAAATTAAGACACTTTGTTATGTTTGTTAAGATTATGGTTTGTGGAATTCATATATTGGAAGAACGTTTTCGCAGTGACTTCAAGGGTGATTGTAGCACAGATGCTTTCACCTCTACATATGTGTCTTTTTGGTGTAGAGGTTCATCCAATCCTCAGTTTGTCCATAATGATCCTCTCAGTAACAATTTATCTTCATAAGGCAGTAACGTTATCTTCGGAGAGGCTAGTCTGCCGAATTTTGAATTGAATTCAGTTCATCCATCTTTGATGCTCTGTCCCGAATGCACATGATCATTTCGCATACACTTGCAATCACCCTATCTTCCAAGTTGTAGGGGTTCGTGTCAGCCATCTACAATATTCGATATAGGAAAATAAAACAATATTTAAACGAGTGACAGACTTTTGAACCACCTTGTACATCTTTTTCACTCTGGGGGATTGCGACGGAGGTTGTGGCGTAGTACAATAACCTTACTAGCAAAACTTCAAGTTCTCCATATATAATTCTAAATAGCTGGTTCTGTTGGTTTTGTGCGCACCCTTATGGATGCATTTGAATGTCTCCATGAAGTTACAAATCATTCCTCTTCATTTTCTGTTTCTTCATAGGAAAAAAGAGAGAGAAAATGTATGTAAAAAGGGTCAATGGCTTATAGATGTGGTTATAATCCAGTTAAATCTCTGGGTTATTCTGCCAGCGTGTCGATAGCCCTATCCTAAGTCTTTGTTCCGACCGTCAAAAGATTACCACTCACACGGACCTAACCCATCCATTGCTAAACTCCAGCCTTCAACAGGTAAGCTGCATGGTTTAGATATAGCTCTTGCTTGTGTGAGTAACTATGGGGACTTCTGATTCCTTAACCAACACGCCTTAAAAAGAGATGAGTTAGGTAAGTGTACTTCTTTTGAAGTCAAGTCTTATGACTTGTGATGTCAATAGAAGTCTCTTATTGGTTTTCTTATTGAAAGCATAAAGTTAAATCCCGGAGTAGTGAATATCTCTAGGATGGCTTTAGTTTCTTTGAAATACGATTACAAAAACTGATATCTGTCCGCCCTCAGTCTATTGAAAAGCGGCAAGACCCTCTTGCCTTTTGAATTTAATTCCACTGTTGTAAAAAATTATTGTCTGATTAGTTGAACCCATTGTATTTGTGGTCACTCCTACTTGAAGAGATACTGGCTACTTTTGTCATTCCAGCTAACTTCTTCCTCTTTGTGATAACCAATCAATTTAGTAATAAAAAGGATCTAAAAGAATATAAAACCGCATTTCAGCATACCATTAAGTTTTTGCTGGCGTCTTATTTCATGTATTGTCAGGCACAAATTGTGGTTTTTGGAAGAATGAAAAAATTTTTTTATTAAGTTTATATGAATTTTACTAATATTAGGTTGACAAGAAATTAATACAGTATTTTCTAAAGGAAATAAAAATCATTTTAATATACCCCAAAAATATTTAGCGAAGTATTTTCCATCATTATGTACAAGGCTCTCCCTTCTTTTAACTAAGCAGTAGATATGTAGTGGACACATGTATTCACATAAAATGTATACATGTAGATACCCTACACAACGAAACTCGAAGAAAGGAAGAGAGAGCGAGTCTAGAATGTCGAGGTAATGGCTCGATTTTCTCACTGTAATAAAGTGTTATTCTCTGTATCTAGACTTAATTCAGACAGGTGCCAGATAGTAAATATTGGGAAACTGAGAATGTCTGAGGGTAATAAAAGGGCGTGTGATAATAGCGTTCCATTTTTCTGTAACAAAGTTAGCCAGAAGTTAAACAAATTTATGTCCAATAATAAAGCTCCGCCTTCTAGGAATATTGGCCAATAACGAGGTATGTCAGTTTAGACGCCACCCAATCAAAATTAAATAAAGAATTAATTTAAGCCAAGTTGTAGGCAAGATAATGAAATGAGCAGCCAATCACGTGCGCCAACGAGATTTGTAGGCGGGACGTGACGCTAAATTGATGAATGTTTATCCCCCTTTATAAATTGGTGCAGATAAATGTAAAAGAGTCTTTCATCATTACTATATTAATTGTTACGCGTTCATTAATTCAATAAGTCGATCATATTAATCGCCCGGTCGCTCTACTATATTCCAGCAATACTTTGTTGTAAAATCGAATTGTGAAATTGTACTCGGAGTACTTCCTATTTTAGTGCAAGGTAAAATAAATAGACGGAGACTCGTTTACACGTATAAACAGATTATTTTATTCACCCAAGCTGGTACCCTCTTCTCGGATCAAGTACAAGGCTAACTATAGGGATATTTCCGTTGCGCATTCAAATAACTTGTTACCATTACCGGTGGCACGTGTTATCCCAATCTTACCAAGCTCACCCTTTTGACTGGAAACGTCACAACAAACCTGTCAGTCAAACCACCTATTGGTACTAAGGATTACCACTCCAGAGGCAAGCTCCATTAACATACGGGCGGTAGCAACAATAACTGAAAACAAGCGAGAAAAATCATCCCCCATAGATACCTTTCTTGAGCTTTTCATTCGGTTTTGATGAAAAATAAGATATGATGTCCTTCTTGATCTTCGCTATATTAGAACAAACTTCGCAATCTATTTATAAACCGCCAAAATCTGTCAATCACCAGGATTCCAAATTTTCTCCCGATCAATTTATTTATATTTTTATATCTTTATTTATATCTTCCATTGTGTTTCCATTTTAAAATTTATTTTTAAAATAAGTAACTTATTACGACATGTCAACTGTGTTTATTCATTAATGAACAATTGCAGATCTTTTTCCCGGAATTCTTCCGTCACTTATTTTTTAATTCTCTATAAATAGCCATCTAAATAAAAAAGAGAGTATGAAAAGAAAGCTTCTGTTTTTCTTTTTTACACTTTTTCTCTCCATTCGTTGATATTTGCGAAATGCTTACAAAATTTTAATCGTGAGAGTCAGGCCACTTTGAATATCATTCAGATATTTAATTTTGTTCTTTATTTCTAAAAGGTATGATGCTTCAAATGATGGCCAGAAGAAACGCCAATTTAGCCATGAAAGTTTTTATGGTATAATAAAGCAATTATTATATTTAGAAAATACAAAAGAAAGGAGCTTCTCTGATTGAATTAATTCTAAGAAATATGTTGTAATTACAGTGCTTTGGATGCCAAGTGACCTAATTGCGATCGTTACTCCTCCAGTTTCTCATCTAAAATCCTTGCCCTTCTTCGTCGCACCTTGGGATAACTCTGACCAGGCCAAAGCCGAACATACGAGAAATAGTACAACCTTTGTTCGCATGGACCTGCAGACACTACTTTTAGGATTTGTGTGCATCGACAGCGTTAACACTCTGCCACAGAAGCTTCAAGACTGCTCTTTCCAGGTTGATAAACGTGCACAGAATTAATTTGTGGTACTTCTAAACGGGAAGAACCACTCGGTTTCCCCGAGGGGAGAATCCGCATTCACCTTAGCGTGTCGGTTTCGAGCCGCCAAATACGTCTGCAAGTTTTCTTTTGCTAATAAACTACACTTTTATTACTATTCATCGGGAAGTTATGTGGGAATATTTGGGATTTGTGCAAGTCTCCATCCAAAATATTGACTCGCCAGCGTGTCACAACACAAACACATGGTTTCTCCAAAGACAGATTTTCCAGAAGGTAACTAATTCTAAATGACCAGCTGAGAAATTATCTGCTGTTTCGTTTCGACCTGAACGCCAGGCCCTTAAGCAATCTTAAACTGAACTGGGTAGAAGAGCAAGTGCGGACTCTTTTGCTGGGAGAGGTCAGTCGGGTGGTATTGCTCTATTATGAGATCCAGGTTTATAACGATTGAAACAACACTACAAAGATCCTAACGCATCATCCCGTATTCCTTTTTATTCGTGTCCTCACTCATAGGAATTCTAAGCCGGTAAAGTGCTTAATCAAATTCAATATTTAGTTATTATGTCTAATTAGACGTTAACTTTGAAATTAGCCAAAATTTTAAACCTGAATTCTGAAACTCATTCAAGTAACGTTAAGTTTAGTCTGAAGAAAATTTGTCTAATGTATCATTTATCTATAGGTTTGTAACTCGTTAATTATACATTTAGAGATTTTACTCACTATTAATAGAAAATAAGTTTACTAATAATTTTTTAACAAATGAAAAAATGAAAACCCCTTCATCTTCTAATGGCAATCTTGCTAAAAATAGTATTATCAATTCTATTATGACCTAGAAACTTCGCGATCTTGAGTCTATCCGACCGTACGTAGCTCTAAAACACATTTCTCAGGAACATCGGCCACAGGTTTAATTTATTTTTGAAAGGTCTCAGAACCTGAAATTTTTCATTACATTTAATTAAATACTGTATAAAAAATTCAGCAATACTAAAAACAGATAGCGAGTGACATTATTATTTTCAGCTCATCAGTATAATCAATTATATCTTGTTTGATTCAAAGGTCTAACAATGGAGTGGAAGTTTTTTATTGTGATCAGAATGTAGGAAAATGTACAAAGAGCTAATTTAAATCATTAGATGATCAATGCTAAGAGGTTGGGTTTACGATCTAGATCTGATAGATGATCTTCGATGATTTGGAATAAATCTTGCCATTAACTATTTTATTTATGTACGTGTCACATTTTGGATTGATTTCGTAGACGCTTTTGTGCTGAAATTAGATTAGAGCGCAAAAAATTGATTGACCGTTATTTGAGCGTAAGCTGAATATAATTGGTTGAAAAGAGCAAAATTACGGAAGGATTAAAATTTAAAGAGTGATTTTTCATAAACATATATTCAGGTAATTCAAATGATATCAAGAATATTGGATAAATGAATTCAGAAATACATAACTATTTCTTATTCGAAGCTGCTTTTACTGTATGCAGTGAGGAATGTTTTTGTCCCTTCAGTGGTAACGCCAGACATCGCGTGATTTAAGCTGGAGGCGGAGAATTTTTTGGCTCGCCATCCGTCTTCGTCTCATGTTAGATTTCACATTTTCGTTACATTCAAACATACAGATACGTTTAATGGTGTCAGGTATGTGTATTTGCGTCTGGAATAAAAAGGAGAAAGGACATGTTATTTCATACATACACGACACATATACAGCAGTTGGAAAATGAGTTGGGACACGTGTTAAATTCAATGAATTTTTATTTAATATATATATGAATCCATTAAACCACATTGAAAGAGAAAACGGAATAATTTTTCCTTGCAGTAATATTTTTATTACCTTTTTTCGAAAAAATCCGTGTAGGAAAGCGATTCGAACCAGGCACACTAAGGCAGCTAGCACCGCTTTGATCACAGTAAAAAGTATGACGTTTGTACACTACGAGTTGTTCCTCATTTTGCTTTCTGAATAGCGGCGATATATATATATATATATATATATAAAATACTTGTAATTGATGTGTTCATTGAGAATCCGATACGAAGTACGAATATGAAGACCCAGGAAATTACACTAATCAGTTATTGGCCGGACGTTTCGGAACTTAGGTAGAACCATCATCAGCAACTTAATCGAATAATGAGAAGGGGAAGAAATATTAACAATGAGAGTTAAAGAGTTATAAACATGCATTATATAATGGCTAAAAAGCAAGGTAAATCAATCAAATTGACAAATATTGAGAGGAAAGAAAAAACAAAAATAACAATATATATATAGAATTAGTTAATACTATCAAGAGTAATTTTAAAAACTAATAGGAATACGTGAAGTTTTAACATAAACTGATTTGAGTAACAAAAATTAAAGTTAACTGCAATAAACAATAAAATATCCATTAAATAATATTATATAAAGAAAATACAAAAAAAAGGAAAACAAATTTGAACGAATTAAATAGAGTGACTAACCTTTTTCGCTGGAGTTTTGAAATCGACTAATTAATAATAGAGAACTACTAACGAGATTTGGTTGGTTGGTCGGTTGGCTAGTTGATGTATTGAAATGTTGGTTGATAATATAATGAATAGTTGAATTGAAGAGGTGTAATTATTAAGGTTGGGATTTATTTTATTGATTTATCGCGACTCTAAGTTTGTAAAATTGAAAGAAGTTAAGATGGTAAATGAATCAGGATTCAGAGGATGTTGGGAATAATCCGAGTTTTGCCTAATGGAAGAGGCTTAGTAATGGGGATACCAGTCTTGTGAGACAAACCAAGTGCTTTGCGATCCTTCATTTGAGTTGTAAGCCAGTTTGTTCCACATAATGACTGAGGAAAGTCGTATATGTATAATTATAAACTATACAGGATCGCAAGCCTATATGAATTGGCTCCTTATGGAGAAAAAAAAAATTCAACGATACAGGGTTAGATTAATACAAAAGAATTGGCATTAAGGGAAATGGTTGTTGAGGGTAGAGAGAAGGAGTCGCTTACATGCAGTAGTAAGAAATGGTTGAAGATAATATATTTTGGATAGAAATTTGGTTACTAACTGGTCGAAGATTAAATCGGGGTGATAACTAAAATTGAAGAAATCCCTTAAATAAGTCATTTCTGAGACGGTCTTCTTTTCTACGATGTAATAAAACAGGCACAACGACAGCACATCTCGCTTACTTGGAAGACGGGCACATGACAGAGAATCAACAAGCTTACCGAGAAGCAAACACTCGGAGCTCGAACGAGTACTGATCACCATAATCTGAAAATAGAAGAAAAATAAAATGAGTAAAAGTGGGCGACATCTAAATATCATTGTATTGTGATGAAATTTCCAACACAAGGAGAGGAATGTGTTGAGAAAGGATCAGTGCACTTTGAAATTTTAACTCCGTTTTTTGCTATTATATTCTGTGTTTAACAATAATAATCATCGGTTATAAGGTAAATAGCATGAAGGTTAGGTATTAAATAATATCATATAATGCAACAGAAGGTAACTAGGCATGAAAACAACCATGATATCACTAGCAGTCACTGTAACACATCCTGCCCTCACCGCAACTAAGCTGTTACTACCGTCTGAGGGACCGCGCGTCAATATTTACCAACAGGACACCAAAATATCACTATCATATTTCATTTTTCTGAAAAATATTTTCGCTCGACCCTAATATATATATATATATATATATATATATATATATATATATATATATATATATATATATATATATATATTGCTTCTAATAAAACGTAATTTTAATTGGAGCATAAAGTTGAAGAACATGAGAGACATCATTTTCTCGTATAAACAACGTTTGGGATTGTCTAATCTTTTTTCAGGATAAACTACAAAACAAGGAGTTAAAGAGCAAAAGAAAACTAGAGATAAATGAAAAAATGTAAAGAGTTTTTGAATCAAAGTCTAATGAAATTTATATTTAAAATCTAACATATAGTAGTTGCGAGAAGTTGACCTGTCCACTTGAATCGGAAATACATCCCTCTAATATATATATATATATATATATATATATATATATATATATATATATATATATATATATATTAGGGTCAAGCGAAAAATTTTTTTCACAAAAATGAAATATAATAGAGATATTTTGCTGTTCTGTTGGTAAATATTAAGCAAGATAAAAGCTTTTTACGGAAATCTAATTTTTCAGGTGCCGCCGAGCCATTAAAGTTTAAAAAACTTAATATTTTACCAATTATTCACTTTTAGGGGCCATATTTTTTCATATCCTGAAATAAAAGATAGTAATAGCGATTATAAATTAGTGCAAACCATCAACATTACGTGTACAAAAACTCAACGTCTTGGGTTCACGCCTACAGGTACCGCTACGGGCAAATTGTCAACACACTTGACACGCGGTCCCTCAGACGGCAGTAACAGCTTAGCTGCGATAAAGTTAGAATCTGTTATAGTGACTACTAGTGATATCATGGTTGTTTTCATGCCTAGTTAACTTTTGTTGCATTATATGATATTATTTAATACTTTACCTTCATGCCATTTACCTTATAACCGATGATTATTATTGTTAAACACTGAATATAATATCTAAATCGAAATGACTTCGAAAAGAAATGAACTTGATTGCTTAGTTTTTGTTAATGCTTGTGACTTGAATGATAAAGTTTTACCAACTTATGCGTACGTGATGAGATGTTATTTGTTCGAGAGACAGATTCTTAAAACAAACACAAACAAAGACCCTCCAGTGAGTGATATCTCAAAGTTGATTGTAAATAAAATAAAATGTTTGTGGATAAAAACTGCCATTCCCTGTCTGTCAAATAATCTAATTCGTAAAATTATTGTTGATTACTACCAAAAATACAGAATAATGTTGAAATCAATGAAAGGAAAGAAAGATAATGCTAATTTCCAGAAAATAATTCATGATTTCAGAAGCAAAGCAGCCACAACATTTTCTGATGTTTCTACATGTAAGTGCAAATCGTTTACAGACTGCATTTGTGAAGACAAAGAAAAGTACCAGAACAAGAGAGGATGTTCTTAACAGAAAAAAGAACAGAAAGAAGGATGGCTATTGGTTGCATAGACTCAAGATTTTCAAAGAATACAGCAGAATTGATTCAAAGGAAAATAAAATTTCAAAGTTTCAAGGAAAAACAAATTTCCCATGCGCCGGAACTTCTTGGAGATTTGCAAATTAATGTGTTGTCGTCAGATCCCTCTTCTGAACTCGAAAGCGATTGCACAGAAGACCCAAATTTTGAAGAAACATCAACAAGGAAAAAAAGAAAAGCGATACAAGAAAAAGCAACGACAGCAAAAAAGACGAAATTTTCCAGATTAGCCTTGGCTTGTGACAGAACTGGAGTTTCAGACAGAGCTGCAGCTATTATTGCAAGCTCCATATTGCACGACAATGCTAGATGCTCTTAAACAAATCCAGCATTTGTGATTGATCGATCCCAAATAAAAAGAAGTCGTAAAAAACACAGAAATTTGATCCAAGAAATGCAAGCCACAATTGATGAAAGTATCGTTGGACTGTATTTTGATGGAAGAAAAGATGAGACTCTGAAACCAATAGAGGTTGGTGGAAAATGCTTTAAGCAAACAGTACAAGTAGCACATATATCATTTGTTGCAGAACCTGATTCCAAATAATTTGGCCCTATATCAGTACAAGGAGGTACTGCTCAAGCAATATTTAATGGCTTGTATGACTTAATGACCGAAAAGTGCGTCAATGCAGACAATATTGAAACACTTGGATGTGACGGTATTGCAGTCAATACCGGAACAAAAGGAGGTGTCGTGAGATTAATAGAACTAAAATTAAGTAAACCGGTTCACTGGTTCATATGCCAACTTCCACGCAAATGAATTACATCTTCGCCATCTGCTTCAAACACTGGATGGTAAAACTGTAGGTCCAAAAGGTTATAATGGTAATATAGGAAAAATCATTGATGGCTGTGAGAAATTAGACATTGTTGACTTTGAGCCCATACCATCAGATTTGCCTAAGATAGATAAAACAGATCTAAGCACCAATCAAAAATATCTACACGATATTGTTATATCTATTTCAAATGGAAGTTTAGGTCAAGAACTACAGCAAAAGAATCCGGAAAAGTTGGCACATTCCCTGTGGTTAGCAGTGTGAACCCTAACTTACGATTATAACTATGTCGCGACCAATGAACCATCTGACACTCTCAAAACAATCGCCGAGTATGTAATGAAAATATACGCTCTAAATTGGTTTAAAATTAAAGTTGCTTCTTCTTCCTTAAATAAACCTCATCATCTATTTAAGACTATTGAGCTAACACGCACACTAAGTCCAGAAGTGAGAGATATCGTGCGTCCCGTCATTCCTCGCAATGCTTTCTATGCTCATCCATAAAATCTACTGCTCAGCATGATTAACGATGAAAATAGCGTTGTTCGACAACTTGCCTGGAGAAGAATCAAAAAGGCTTGAGGACAAGATAAAAGAAGGACTGTTAGGTTGTTTAAGATTCTTGAACTAAACTTCATAGCATGAACTACACAGATATAATCTGTTAGCAACATGAAAATATTACTGAACCTCCATTAACTCGAAGCATTACTTCTGAATAAATTGATAATCTAATTCAATCGAACGAGAAGAAAAAATTACCGAACTTGCCGTGGCACACGCAAGCAGTCCAACGATGCGTAAAATTAGTCACTGAAATTCTGCTTTAGTTTGTGGCCAGAAATCGAGAGATGGATTTATTCACTCAAGAATAGAATCACTTCAGAAAATGCCTAAGTTTGAAACCAAACGACAGTTTGCAGCGTGAAAACAATTTTGACTAGCACAGATGGAAGGGAGGATGGGTTGGGCTAGGGCGGGGCCCGAAGTACAGTTACTCCTCGTGGTGGGTCCTGAATAGATTCCAAAATAATTTATTTTAGAGTTGAACTGAGAGCTGTACAGACCTGAAATTCATCTTATTGATAAAAAAAGGTATGAATATAACAAGTTTATCAATGCACTAATTTCCTCATATTTTACATAAGCTCAAGAGCATTGCAGCACCTCACAATGGCTCTTTAGAGAGATATAACTTTAAAATGTTATTTGTAGCAAACTTTTCACCTTAAATATTTCTATTAGATAAGAAAATATTGTTGCACCAAGCTAACGACATATTTAGCAAAATCGGCTAAAATCTCACTTTTTATATAGCTCACGATGGCACCTGAAGATATTATTTATATGAGCTAAGATTTCAGGACATGCATTTTTTATGCAGAAAGCACCAATATTTCTCTATTACGTTATTGATATCTAAAAAAATTTAAAACACCCCATTTTCGCTCCACCCTAATATATATATACATATATATATATATATATATATATATATATATATATATATATATATATATATATATATATATATATATATATATATATATATATAATATATATATGTATAATTTTATAAAGGCCTTGATAAAAAATTAACCTTCATCGTGTCTCACTGGGAACGCCTGCTCTTTGCACACGTGAGTTCATGAGTTCGATTCCTGATGGAGGTTGATTTCTTAAAATGTATGTTTCTGTTTTGTTCAACGAGTGTAATAATTATTACTATACCACCCTATAGTAGAGTAATATTTAGTACGAGATAACATTTCGTAAGAAGTTTAACTTTATACAGTTCAATGTGATAAAAAACAATCAGAAAAACACAATGCCAATATAGGAGCAATTTGACTAAAAGAAAAAGAAATGGCCTAGGATTATAAAAGATTGACACAGAATAAGAGAATTAGAGAAAATAATTATAACTAAAGATTCAATTGCTACTCTAATGATGGGCTCACACAATACTCATGAAAAGTGAAGATGATTAACTTACAGTTGAAGAATACATAAGGTAATTTTTGGAGAATTATTTATGCATGAGTTACGCCTAGCATAATGATATATTGAAACAAACTTTAATCTACTAGGGCTTAGGGAAATATAATAAAAATCGAGTTAAAAAAAATACTGTGGAGCAGATGGAAATCAAAACTTTATTCTGGTTGACTTGAAAAAGATTTTGCCCTTCATACTTAATTATTCTTCTTTTTTCTAACATATTCCTCTAAAAAATGTGTCTAGAGATTATATGAAAAGAATAAAAATAGCCAAAGCTATCTTAAAACACTCGGATTTCTCGTGGATTTAATACAATCAGTAAGAGAAACTGTAATGTGAATAGATTTTGATTGACTATTTTACTGACAAGACATCATTTTCAAGATTTCACTTAGTAGGAATACATATTTACATACGCGTAGTTACATAGAATACATAAATTTATTAGCAGCTTGCGCTTACGCCCTTAGAAAAACTCGTACCCTATGCAATTAACCCACACATAGCCGGAGCACTCTTCCGCAAGAAGTCACATCCATTTCTTATGCAAACACATCTTAACGATTCATAAAATAACAATTTTATCTTTCAACCTAAATAAATAAGATCCTGTTATTATAATATCAAGTTATAAACATTCTTAAATAGTGATCGATGACAATCTTTCTTTATCTGCACTAACCTCTATGAATATTTATTTAAAAACAACTCATTCCTACTCGCTCATATCCACCCCTCATAGATGAAATGTCCCTCTCTACTAACACATTGACCCTTCTTTCATTTATAAGAACGTGCATTTCTACCTGAGATTATTTTTATGTATCCGGCCAAATGTGATTGCAAAATTGGGGGAATAAAATTCTAGTTGTTTTAACTCAAATGTGGAGAAAGTATAGGGTACTTTCTTCTTCGCAACCTCAGATACCTTAGATACCACGTATCGCAATTCTTCTTTCCATGGAATGGACTCGTATTGTAGAGGGCGAGATCTATCATATTTTAATCTTATTATTTTATGATATTATCAAAGAATTCAAAGGCATAAAGTGCATCTGTCATGTGAAATACCATTGTAGTCATGTCGAAGGAAATTAGACTTTCTTTCTTAAGCGATATTAAAGCTAAAATGATTATTGTTATGGAACAAATTTGATTTGGATCGTTACAGCAGTGGAACCCATATGTTGTCGCGACCCGTGATTTTGTCTCTGTCATTAAACTAGACCACAGGTTGTGTGTTTCGTTAATAAATCCCGTCCCAAAATAAAGCAAACTGATGGATCTTCGGACAGATTGTTAAATCTTTGTAGAACAAAAAAATCTTTGCAATCTTAGTAAGATTATATTTTATCCCCTGGCTTATTAACTCTTTGATGTACAATAAACAACTTAAATTAATCTCCATCAAAATAGACCCCCCCCTCAAATGTTTTATTCATTTATTAAAGCTTCGAATCTATTGTGACGCGGACATCGTATCATTTTGTTGAGGTGAAACTCAATCCTCTTAAGTTAAAGAGAGGATATAACGATTCTTCGTTTACTTTTTAGGTATGTACGAATTCGATATTGATTTTGTGTTTACACTTTATAGTTCTACATCTACAACTATCTTGATTCATTAAGGGTAAGATTTTAAAAGGGGAAGTACTAATTGTGTTAAGATAACCAAGAGGCTAATCGATTTATGGAAAGTCTGTCCGCAATGTCTTACCTTGGATCTCCTTGGATTAGTTTTAGTTAACCACGAGATTTTTTTTATACGAGTGGAATACCCATGGTAAGATAGCATTTTAAATTATATGCCTTAGAAATCCCAATACAAGCAAGCCTGGGCAAAGCTTCGAACTAGAGACATTAATAAGAACGCAACAGCAGCTTCAATATTCAAAATGGTTTCATGAAAATCCCTGCAATGGATATTTCGCCAACAATTATTCAACCCATAAAAATCCATCTAAGGAAAATTCCCCCGAAAGAAAATTTCAGCCATGGAAAATTCCATCAAAAATTCTTTGAATAAATCCGAAAATTCATTTAAATTTTATTAGTTATAATTACTACACGCATAGGAAACAGCATATGATTTGTTTTTTTGCATCAATTAAGCACCCCTCACCATGGTTTGGAAATTTATTATCGGTGAAAAGGGGGAAAATGAAATTTTGTGATGAACTTAATTATGTCTATGAAAAATACCGGGATAACCCAGCAAAAACAAAGACTTATTGAAAATCTGAGCATTTTTACACAGCTTGTCGAGCATGTATTCATATAATATTTTATTGTGATGTGCCAGAAACAATTTTATCTCACCAAAATTTTATAACCTAAGAGATTGCGTATTGCTAAACCTACCATGATTCAGAAAGTGAGTAGAAGGTTTTCATAGTGTACTCCGGTCATTATTAACAAGCTCGCAGCCGTATATACAGAAGGTTTGATCTGCACTGCAAATAAAGGAAAACCTTACTCAAACAAAGTTTATCCACTTTTCACGAGGTGATCAAAGCCACCAGACAGAAATATAAAAACTTTGATGACAAGCTTTCAAGCCTGGTTGATTGTTCGGACGAAAATGTTGTTTTGCAATTTCTCAAAGGTGTGGTGTATAATCTGCACTAATGATAATTTTATGCAATGATTTTTTAATTCTCATAAACTGTTACGTTTTGATATAATCTAACCTAACCTAACCTAACCTAAATAAATTTATATTCAACTGCTACCTTTGTGGGAAATAATTATAACTAATAAAGCTTTAAATGTTTTTAAAATTATTCACAGAATTTTCGAGTGGATTTTCTGTGAGGAAATATTTTGTGGCGGGAATTATCCCTGGGTTGATTTTTCGAGATGAAATTTTCAGGGGTAGAACTTTCGTATCACATTCAAGATAAATATATATATATATATATATATATATATATATATATATATATATATATATATATATATATATATATATATATATATTAATTATGTGTGTATGCAATAACCCTTAGGAGATAAGGAAAGATGATACACAATCGATTTTTGTTTTTCTATAAGACCAAACAAGGACGATATATAGGTTAAGAAAGAAGAAATAGGAAGATAGCGAACGAATAAAATAATATAAACGATTCACCAGTCAAAGAATGTGAAATTGTAGGTGCGATACAAACATATGCCATCGAGCGCTCTTAGCTTTTCCACCACCATTCAACTAGGTTACCATCCACATCACCAATATAGGATCTTTACCAGCCTATAAGAAGGGCAGTGTAGGTGAGTCTCAATGGGTTGAAGATAAAGGTGTTAAGAAAAGGGTCAAATGGGCTTCGTTTGCTTGTCATTTTCCGCTCACGCACAATGAATTCACTGCACGAATTACTTGAATTTGAGAATTACGTTTTCAAACTCAATTTTAATAAAGATTATTCTTTATTTACAAATGTATTACCTGTCCTAGAAATGTGTAATATTATATCAGATACCCTTTATAAATCCAATTATATCGAAAGAATGGTCATGGGTTTCCCATTTGAAGGAAGCTTTGCTAATAGCTTTCTAATTCACCACGAGAACAATGTTTAAGTAGCTGTCCTGTAGAATTCAAACGGTTGCTGCTTAAAATATATATTATTACTACTTTCTTATCTCCAAAGACAAAGACCACTCACATTTATTTGGGGATTGCTTAAATTATCAACACCCCTAAATTAAAATTTTTCTGGAAAGAGAAACAGAAAATAGAATCTATTTTAATGACCTCACTGTTACAAAAGTTGTCTCCAAATTTAGCACTGAGTGTACAGGAAACTCACCCCCAACAAACTTGGTACTCATTTCTTTAGCAGCACCCCTAAACATTTCAAATGGGATAGAATCAAATGCCTTACCACTAAGCATAAAAAATTGGTTCAAACTAGTTTTCATTCAATTATCAAATAGAATATCTTAGCAACTCTTTTGAGTTTAATTTTTCCTGGATTATTTATTAAACAAGCTGACCTTTAAATTATTATCAAAACATTTCTTTCAAAACTAATCTACTAACATTCTTTTAACAAAATGATTTCCTTAATTTATGATATTAAACATTTCACAACTAAATTAAAAAATATTTTAATATCTGTTCGTAATGTTTACTTACCTCAATGCTAGTTCATCCCAATATAATCCACTTCCCTTTAAATTAAACCCTACTTTAACCAAGAAAACGCCCTCCCATTGTAATTGCAATGATTAAATGTATATAAATTTAAGTGTGCAACCTGCTAAATGTTGTTATGTGAGCCAAATAGGTCGACAACAAAAATGTAGGATCGCAAAACACTCGAGATGATCACATACACCCAACATTCTTTTTTCTAACCCTGAATTATCTATAATTAGAAAACATTCTCAAAAACATATCCTCCATATTTAGTATGAATATTTTTCTACTACCTACATTTTCTTCTCTAGAATTAAAAACTCTCGAATCTTTAGACATTAAACAAATAAATCTAGAACTAAATGATTACTTTTGTTTTCTTAAGACTAGAATGCCCAATGAAGTCATTTGTACTCCTCTTGAGTGTTCACATGGTTCCATACTTTTTTCTATGGCGCTTTGAAGGGAATACTTTCTTGACTTTAATCATTTTTAGTGTTCAACATTACTATAAAATTGGCGTTTAACTAAACAATAATAGATGCTATTATCTTCGTATTTACGTCGGATGCCCAAGAAAGCCATTTTGAATCCATATATAATAGAACTGTAAAACTTTGCGTCGTATGGTCAGAAACAATTTATTTTTCAACATCATCCATCCATAGGCTTTCCTGTCTAACCCTTTAGAGTCGTTGAGTCACATAGTCTCCACACCTCTCCTCTTTACCTTCCTCACTCACGCGACTCCTTCCTCCCGATGCTTGCTATGACTATTTGGTAGCATCATGTAGTACATTGTATCACCCCAATTTGTCTCGAATTCAAACAAGTCTATAAAATAGATAATCATTGTATGCAATAATTGCGTCGCTCAAAAGAATATGACCATAGGAAATGCTTTAATTTCTGAATGATATCCCAGAGGAAGTATATGAATACGGAGATAAAATTAAGCTTTATTCGGATGAATCAAAATCTTTTGTTCATGCTAGATTAGAATCAAGTTTTTAAGATGAAGAAGATGAGCAATAAGACCATACAGGTAACAATGAATTATTTTATTGTTCAGTTGAAATGAAGATTTATATTTATATATGATATAAAAATATTGTAATAAATAACGTCTTAAAATTTAATCAACATATCGCTTAAAATCATATTGCTATAATTATTACAAATATTAAATCTATCGAGTTACATATATATATATATATATATATATATATATATATATATATATATATATATATATATATATATATATATATATCCAGTTGCTACTAATCGAAGCGATGACACAGCATTTTGAGGGCACCCTCAAAGAAAGAAATATGAAACTTCTTGTTGTTCCTGATGGAACAGAATGGAGTCATATTACATTAAATATTCAGTCCCTAAGTAGGCGTGCAGGGCAAAACATTTTCAAGAAAAGCTTTTTTTTACAGAGCATACAGATAGAAGCGTAAGTGTTGGTAGTCCCATAAGTGCATGGGGATTTTTTATTGAAAAATTTATAGTGCAGCTCATTAAGAAATATTCAATTGCGAGCTAAAAAATGGACTAAAAATCAGTAGTGCACTCTCATTGGTGAGAAGATAGAAGCATTTATCACTATTTTGTACGTAAGATGGTTAGCAAGAGCAAATTAAGTTTGTGATAGAACGAGTTGAAGCTGCGTTAATTTCAACTTCTATCACATATTAATTAAAACCACGATGTTGCCCACGTGCATCTTCGATTCGAAGCTTGGCGCCTTCTCACAGCCACCGGATGTCGATGTTTAAACAAGGAGGTTATCGTCCACCCGTTCGCCCCCATACGCCGACCTCGCCAGATTGAGTTAGGCTTATGGGCAGATAAGGTATTGTTCTCCGGCTCGGCTGTGCGTTCCTTCGAAGCTCCCACCCCATTGTCCCCCATGCCAAGGAGATGTCCTGGCTATTTATATGGAAACTTTACCACTAAGATCAGATTGGAGATCCAGATTTTCGTCGCGAAACATCACCACGACCCTCTCTTCCTTTGTGCGCCGAGGGACCTCGACCTCGAGATTCACCATCACTTGTCCAGAAGGAGGACAATATCCATTGAGTGCCAAAATTCGAGCCTTGGCGACGCCAAGTCCAAAAGGCTTCCCCCTTGTTGTTCAGAGGAGAACAGCACTAGAACAGCCATTGTTCTTGAGCCCGTAGACAAGAGACGGTTCTCACCCTTCACCCTTGTTGTTCAGAGGAGAACA
Organism: Ceratothoa steindachneri; assembly: GCA_963969495.1. Taxonomy (NCBI): domain Eukaryota; kingdom Metazoa; phylum Arthropoda; class Malacostraca; order Isopoda; family Cymothoidae; genus Ceratothoa; species Ceratothoa steindachneri. The sequence goes on along the minus strand of OZ018317.1, from coordinate 54,019,729 downwards.
GCACTAGAACAGCCATTGTTCTTGAGCCCGTAGACAAGAGACGGTTCTCACCCTTCCCCCTTGTTGTCCAGAGAAAAAACAACATTAGAACAGCCATTGTTCTTGAGCCCGTAGACAAGAGACAGTTCTCACCCTTTCCCCTTGTTGTTCAGAGGAGAACAACATTAGAACCGCCATTGTTCTTGAGCCCGTAGACAAGAGACGGTTCTCACCCACCCTCTTTGTTCAGAAGAGAACAACGTACAACAGCCATTGTTCTTCAAGCCGTTCGTCGAGAAACGGTTCTCCTTCCCAAGACGCCACGTCAGGATCCTTTTATTCCCCCCCTTCGGCTGGAACTCGCCAGCGGACCGAAATTCCTTCAAGCCACCTTCCACTGCACCACTAGTGTAAAAGTTACGTAAGCCAAACGTCACCTTCGAGTACTTAACCCTTTTGTCAATTCTATCCTGTGCTTTAAATGGTTTATCGAACCATCCTATCTCTTTAACTCTATATTTGTTTTACCTTTTGAAATCCTTTAAATCCTCGGATTAGCCCGAGTCTCCACGACCCTTTCCATTCTCTGTTTATGTCAATATTTTCGTTTTTTGTGTTTGTTGATAGTTATTATTAATAAAACTTTATTTTATTAATGATAGCAATATTATTATCCTTGAGCTCAGCCCCACTTCTTAAGCATATCGAAGATACATAATATCGGCCGCCAGACATTAACGCACTCTAAAGATAATTAAGGAAGTTCCCTCAACGAAGAGTGATATATGGTATCGTCGGGAGTCATTCTACGACAAAGGTCTTTTTCACGCTCTCCGTTGAGAAAATCGCGAAGTATCAATATATAAACAAGTTTTGTCACCTGAATAAATTCTGCGAATTTTTTTATTCGTCCGATTTTAAAATCAATCAACCCGATCCATCGATCTACAAACTGATAAATTTGCCCATTTCTCAGTGTTTTGGAATAGCTTGATATATGACTATAATTTATTTTACATACTTGGAGGTTCCTTTTCATTTAGCTTAGAGCTTCGAAACCTAAAAGGTTAGGCCAAAAGTACCGGTTAACTTTTGACAAAGAGATCAAATATCTGGTGAATTGTTTTTCTTATCTCGTTAAGTCCGTGTCCTTCTCCGCAGATGAAAGTGTTGTTGATCATGTCATTCCGACTAATAGAACCTTATAGGAATAAAAGTAAAAAGGTAACAATGGATGACTCTTTTATATCTCTTAAGCTGTCCAAGCAACTGAAGTCTCTAATGAAAAAGCCTAATATGAACAATGAATAAAGTTAGGAGGGAAATACCTGTTGCAGTGAGAACCTTGAAAGAAAAGTTTTACTGTACCAAAATCTACAAGTCTGATGATAAGACACTAACTGTTTTTCAAGGCAAGGCTAAAAAAATGTCGTTCTTCTTAGCACTCTCCACTAAATGTTCACATAAATAAAATGCAGAGACACACCAAAAACATTCAAATGTTATAACAAAACTAAATGGAGAGTCTATATGGTAGACCAAATGGCCAAATAGTATACTGTAAGAACCTTTCCAATATATTTTGGGTCTAGCTACAATAAATGCGTTGATTATATATAGGAAATCATTAAGGAGAATATTTATATACTAGCATTCATTCAAAGATTGGCAAAGGAGATAGCTGAGCCGAAGATGCTGTCAAATCTGAACGACAGATGACACAGGAGTGCCCAAAACGTATTGCCAGGGAAAGACGCTTTGTGGAACTTTTGAATTAGGCAGTTATCGCCTATTTCTCGATTCCTTAGTTTGTTCGTGAAAGGACTACGACAGCCCCAAATAATAATTGGAATTGAATTTCGTTGATTGTACGGCGTTTTTGTATTCGAATACTTTAAATATGGTTGGCCGAGATTGGTCTTATTTAATTAGGCTTTGGTGGTTGGAGGGCTTAAACAAGAATTGCAAAAATAATCTTTAATTACACAATAAAACATATAATACAAATAATTACACTCTCTTGTTATTAATTAATTCAGCAATGGGAAAATTAAAAAAAAATACCAATAATTACTCATGCGTCAAAGGCTCAATACTTCGAGTACTAAACCGATAGGGTTGAGGAAGAAACTACGAATGAAATCCAAGCCTTAGGGGCACAATAATCCACTATAGTTATCTGAGATGACTCGAGAGGAGACTACGTGACGAGTCTTAGTCGGAGGGCATCGTGCCGCCTTGACAAGGAAAGGAAAGGTGTAAATATCTTACTTGGGAGGGGGGAGGGTTACCACAAGTAGACGCTCGGAGAAGAGCCTTCAAGTAGACGCTTAAAAGGAGAAGATTCTCCTGTAGACAGTCGAGGCGGAAAACTCCTGTGTGACTGAGCCTATGTGCTTCCTCTGGACGGGTTCTTTCATCTTGACTCCATCGTTCCAAATAAGATCCTAGTTGCGGGCGGGTATGACACCGTGGTGTATCGCTCAAGGATATGCGCCGTTAGTGGATGATTCCACAGACATCTGAAAAGAGACGGCCGAATACGTTTTGTATTTTCCGGGCTTGGCTCACTCAAGAGCAACGTAGATGCAGCTCACCACCACGACCTGGGGTCTTCTTCAAGGGGGGCGGGTACCTCTTTAGGACTCTCCCTTGGGCGGATTCTAACGGAATACTTCCACGATTAATTTTGTGAAGGGGAATATATAGGCGTTCGCCGGAACTCCTATATTTGCTAACAGATGCAATTAAGCCCTGCCTCACCTCTTGATGATTATGGGTCGGCGGCGGGGTTTTGATGGTCCAACTGAACCGAAGAAATTCTCGGCTATTCTCGCCAAATTTTGCTGACGGGCGTAGGGCATTGCTCTTCCTGATAACTCTCGTTTCACACGACTCCTTTAAACAAAATCTTACTCGATCTCTCTTTCTTCGACAGTTATGATTCAGCGTGTTTGAAAAAGTGTGAAGACTAAGTATAATATTTGTTTGTTTATCTGAATACAATTTTAAAAATAATTGTATTTAAATAATCTCAGTAATGATCATCAATAAATGTCATTCTTTACCGGGATATTTTTTCCCCTTTTTCACTCACTGAAGTATAACAAATCAAAAACAAATTAAATTTAAAACATACAGTGAATTGCTGAAGAAAATATTCAGATACAACTGATAAACAAATTAAGTTACAATATTTTATCAACTTTTAAAAGCAAAACAATGAAAGAGTCAAAATGAGTCCAATCGTGCATTCGAAGAAGGTCAATAATCCCAGCCTCCCAATGTTAAATTGTGTATCATAGAAACCAATACAGATACAACCTATCAACAAACTTTTCTAACACAGCTCTCCTTTTAGTTATTTCCTTTATAATTCTCAGTTGTGTAAACAGCTCCAATGATAAGGGTCAGTTTCTGTTTCAAGTTTACTGGGGTTTTTTCCCATATCTTTGCTTCTTTTTATTTGTATCTTGTAATTTTTACATTTAAAATTCGCTTACAATATATTTTTTCCCCTTTGAATACTTTTAAATACTTTGCCCCACCCCTTTGTAATTTGAATGGTTCCTCACATTAGACATGGTTATCCGTTGTATATTCGAACATTTTATTACTATTTACTTATTCTCTTGTTTAATTTTAATGGTATGTACTTGTATTGAGATTTCTTATGTATTCCTCTTAGAAGCTTAGTCAATGATGATGCTTTATGTTGGGTATCAAACGTTTAGAAAATAGAATCTTTCAAACAATTATCCTGTACTCAATATCCTAGTTGATTTTCAGTACCCTGAACTCGGCACCAAATGGAATTAAAATCAATGGTAGCTATTAAGACATCCATTCTTTTGCGCATGATACAGTGTTTACGCAAGTGAAAAAAATAATAATGAGCAATAAATTTGCTTAAGTCTTGGGCAATTATAAGTAACTTCTATTTTTGAGGAATGTAATGTTTGGTTTATTATTTATCAGGTTAACCTGACCCTTGATGGGAAGTAAGAGATAAAATGAGAAAAGCATTTCAGCGTATTTTATGTGAATTTCAGGGTGTGAAGGCGGAGAGTTTATCCATGCCACCTTGTACTAGAGAATCATTTAACAGATACACTCAAGCAAGGTTGGATCAAATACTGATTTTTATAATTCAAATACAAATACTTTTATTTCTTAATCTGAAGATACAAATACAATTGCAATTACTGGATCAAAAATTACAAATAAAAATACAAATACCCCTACTCTAGATTTACTAAATACAAATAAAAATACTGTTGAAATTATTCAAAATACATAAACCGCTACTTTTTTCAACCAGGTTAACATTTTACATATCATAATCTCATTTTATCATCATTAATTACCGACCTTGCTAAACACCCTCTCATATGGTGCCGACGTTGCACAACACTCTAGAATATTCTTGGCGAAATGCTTTTAAATTCTGAAGCTGTTTGTATCACTCCAGTACCTCAGTGGGTTGACTTCAAAAGGCATAATACCTTCTTCTAGATACGTTTCAAGTCCTGCCATCATCACTATAGTCTCGTTTGTTGATTCACTTGCCATAATTTGTCAAGCTGGAGGCATGTAGGCAAAAAGACGAGGTCATTTTGCACTCACGCTAGTCTCGTCTTGCTTCATGTTCATTGAGACGAAAGGTTCACTCGCTTGAATTACTTTCTTATTCAAAGTCGATTGAGTTCACATGGAAAGAATTAAGTCCACAATCCTCGAAACCTTTTCCTTTTGCATTTCTTTACATGGAATCCAGGCAAGCTTAAACCGGGGCTCCATGAGAGCTGCAGCAATAACATCAGTCCTCTCAAGAAATAGATGCAACCTCTTCTTGATAGAAGACTATAGTGCATTTGACAAGTTAAAGTAGTAGATCGGTTTACGTTCCGTCAATAGTTTGAGGCTGTTCTCAAGGCCAAATACAACTCGTGCAACGCAAAAAAGTGTAACCATGTTTTCTCCTTCCATTTGCGTCATCGCCTCATGAAACGGTCCCAAAACTTGTATCACTTCCCTCAGTATTGCTATTTCCATTCTTTTCAACTCTTTTATAGTTCAGTTTGATCATAGGAGACGAATATCTGAGTTGACTCCGTCGGTTCCTCTGAGAACTGATTTAAGCATTGTCAGTTGAGAGTTCTATCTAGTAGCGTTGGCACACTGCAGTGAAACTCCAATCCTTTCCAAGAACGTTGCTGCCACAGTAGATCGAGGTATTGCAGCTACAATACTACAGCACTTTTGTATCAAAGTTGCAATTGCACTGTTTCTGACACAGGAATCATTGAAGGCATCTCGTATGCAGAGTTGTTGTGTGTGTGCAAAGCAACTGGACCGATCCGGTGGAAGAAAGGCAAGCAACACATTCAGATCAAGTTCTTCTTCTAAAATATCAAGGTGAGTGGTGTCTTCATTTTCACCGCTACTTTAATTCCCTACTTCATTTTCATATAATCTTGGTAGATAGACATCAAATGCTCTCACCATAGACGAGGCATTGTCTGCAACCACCTTCCTCACCTTGCCACGAATTCCGAATTTAGTGACTATATCCTCATATGTTGTAGCCATGTTCACAGCTGTATGTCGTTGTATAAACTGATTGCAAGCAATGAGGCGTGACTTTAAGCTCTCATAATGAGTTGATGAAGTGTACAGTGACAGAAAGAAACGATATCATTTTCCACTTCATCCAGAGGTCCAATGTCAGGTAGATACGATTGAGATGTTCGAATTCTTTAATCAATTGCGACTCGATATCTTTCTCTCTCTGCAGAAGTAAACTGTTTCTAGGTGTGGTTCTGCTTCGAAACACGAAGCATGGTTCTGCTCTGTGCGGAAACGGTCTAAAAGTCTTACTTTCATTAATACTCAAAGGCAGTTAGTCACATACTATAGACCGTTGTTTAATGTGATTAACGCAAAATATTTCTCTTGTGCAGGTTTGAGTTTGAAGAACGAGGTCATTTTGGTCCGTGAGAGTGATTTAGAGCTCTCACACTTCTTCTTTTAATCTCATATTCATCATACTGAACTTTGTGAGGGGGACACTAGATGTTGCCTTCGTTGCTGCCGAATACGACCCTTTGCACTGTAAACAGTCGGCTATGAGATTCTTGTCATTAGACTTGACATTGACAGAATAAAACTTTGCCAGTGCAGCTGATAGCTGAGGTATTTGTACGTCCTCCCGGTCCTCTTCATTCCAGATTGAAGGATCATCTGGTGTAACATTGTCTTCATTATCCATCTGCAAAGTAGAAATTGATGTGAGAAGCAATTAAAGTTCACGTAATTAATATTTAGTAGATTCAAATATTGTAGATTCAGATTTTATATATTTACTGTTTTTTTTTCCTGTATCAATTCAATAGAATGTTAAATAATAAATAGGAGCTATATTTAAGTTAAATTTAAATTTGGGTTATATTTTAATTCCTATATTATTATAAATAAACATATATACTTCCTTTCTTTTAAATTTACCTAATCATAAATTATATATCTGAGTACTAAAACATAATGTTAAGAAAGAAAAAAAAGACTAAAAATAAAATTGAAATATCAGAGTAAAGAAACAAAAGTATAAAGTAGTTAATAACAAATCTAAAATAAATAAGAGCAATGTAAAAAAAAACCCATAAAACATCAAGTGAAAAGGAACCTAAATAACAATAAAATAAAATCAACCAAAGAAAATAATGATAATAAAGTGGTTAAAACAAACACAAACCTAATAGATTAAAAGTAACTTAAAAATATATACAAATATGTGTGAAAAGGAAAAAAAAGATGGAGAAACCTGTTGATTATAATATTTAACTAGTACTTTAAGTCATTATACTTAAATTTGAACTTAATAAAAGAGAAACAGAA